>CM060916.1:1030481617-1031861617 GCA_030737875.1 Allium sativum | reverse complement strand
TACTGAAAAAGAAAAAGATAGATTCAGAACGAGGAAACGAAGGATAGTGCTAATGGCTTTTGGGGAATAGCCTTTTAAAATAACTAGACTTTTCTTGGAAAATACTTAATTGGTTTTGAAAATAGTCTTTCAAAAGGTAAGTTTTAAAAACCTTTTGCTCAAATCTTGTAAACCTGAGGCTCTGATACCAAATGTAACACCCCACCTCCGCCAATACCACTCTTGCAAGGGCACTAGCTTTGGAGGGACGTTAAACGAGGTAAACATGCAGGCAGATATCACAAGACAGAACATATAAGTAAAAACAGAGTAAATAAAGCAGTGGATAAAACTAACATTTCAAAACCATAGTCAAGTTACATCAAAGTACTTGGTCATTATTTTCCACAAAACATAGTCTAGAAACATCAACTGAAAACTGGAAGGAAAATCATAAAGTAACTATCCCCAAGGTAGAAGAAAGCCATAGCGAGCTCAAGTCCAAACCGTTCATGAGCTATCTAGAAAAGCAGCTAAAGATCCAAGCTAGGTACCAGTGTTCCCACCCTGTAAACCTGAGGGGGGGAAACGGAAGAAAAGAGGCGAAAGAAAACGGGTCAGTCAAAAAGACTGGTAAGTCCTATCTACTATTAGTATAAAAACTAATAAAGTTAACTGAACATGTAAAACAGAGATGAGATGTAGGGTGATAACTGGCATGGTGAAAAGTTAACAAGATAGATCAAGTGTGGCATCGCATATACAAGGTTAAGTTGCACCAGGTGTGTACTAGTATTCCAATCCATGTCAAGTATAAACAAGAAATGATCCCTTGGCCCAAAGCTGGCCCACATCATGAGATGACCTAAATCGAGGTCCAACTACTCGGTCTAGTCGATCGGCTCCCTATAAGCCTAACTCGTCGTGTATCGGTGTCATACGGCTTAATCGTGGAATGTAGTTAACTATGCAAGGTCCACCCCAGGGTGTATCCAGCCCTAAGGTGTAAACCACAGACACAATTCAAGCACGCACAGTCTAAACCTACTGGTGCCCATGTTCAACTCCGGACTTAATGTGCACGACCATGGTCCGCCTGAACAACCGGTGCACCCTTCAGCCGTCTCTTTTGGTCTCTTACAATCAGTTCAGTAATCGTGCCCCACCCTAGCCTAGTCCAGGGTACCCATGATACTTCTAAGAGGGTTACTGCTGAAAAGGACCACGTAACTAGGATTTCAAGCGGGTTAAGTGTGGTTAACCCTATCCTAACCATGTATTGAGTTGGTCAAGTGTATTCAAGCAGTTCATGACTTAACCCAATCAATACATCAGGTTTAATTGGTTAAGTATATTCAAGTAGTCCATGACTTAACCCTACCAATCCACCGTGTTTAAATGGGTTAAGTATTCAGTAGTCCATGACTTAACCCTATCATGTGGCATTAATTAATTTAATGCACCCAACCTCTCACATTAGACCTTGTTGTGGTTACTAGTTAAGCCGGCCGGGTCCTGGTAGCTTTACACCACAACCTAGTCTAACCTCGGGTTTAAGCACAACATGACCAACTACTCACATTGGGTCCTATTGTTTGTAGCCACTAGTTAAGCCGATCGGTTCCGGGTAGATTTATGCTACAAACTCAACCCAACCTCGAGTTGGCCACACTCCTATTTTCTAAGTGTCATGTCCATCATTATGTTTACAAACATAATCACAAGTCAATGTTCATGTCATATTTTAAAACCATGTTTTCATGTCATTAATATTACCCAAACCCAACGCATTCCCATCGCATGTACGTTTCGCATAACATAACATAGATCAAAAGAGGGAACTTGGCAAAAGCATGACAAAAAGGCATAAGGTAATAAGGTTGGCCACAAGTTAAACATGGTGGCATATGAGGCATAAATATGTTCATTTAAACTTGCATGTTACATGCATAACATTCAAACTTGGCGAATAGGTGATACATGGTCCTAGATGACATAGGATGATGACTAGAAGTTCGCATATAACATTATATGCAAGTTATCATAAAGGTTATGAGAGTTCTCATGTTGCATAATGCAACATTCCAAATCAAAGGTCATAGCTTTCTATGCACAAAGTCAAGGTGATAGCTTTACAAACTTGCATAGGGTAAATCTATGCATAACATGATAGGATCAAAGCACATATCATACTTAGGCCCAAACTCAAAATTGCAACATGCCATATTTAACTTCATAGTTAGAATCTAAGAGTAGTATAGGGCTTACAATGCTATGAAGACTTATAAAATATAAATAAGATTGAGACGAAGCCACTAGCAACTCTAAACACTCCCAAATGATAGGCTCCAATGAAACCTTTGAGAAACAAGCAAAAGATCCTTGCTTTGATGAAGAAAGATTGAACTTTGGCCTTAAATCAAGCTTAGGAACTCTCAAACAAGCTTAGGAACTCTCATATGAATGAAGATGGAGGCTATGACAAGAGGATGGAGGCCATGATTAAACATTTCGGTATAGTTTAGTTATACGATTGATTTATGATGATTTAGGCTAGGTATTATGGTCTTTTTATAGATGATTAGGTTAATTTAGACCATAGGATTAACCCTAATTCATATCTGGGCCATCAATTCACGTCACTAGCCTCCAAAACAGGTCCAAACAGCCAAAATAGGTGCACCAGGCCGACCTGGCCGACCAGGGAGGTCGACCCCCAGGTCGACTCTAGTGTCGACCTGGTTGGGGGGAGGTCGACCCTAGTGTCGACCCCCCTGTCGACCTGTCTGGGCGGGAATTTTCCCGCCCAGTCTGTTTTGGCTGAATTTGAATCCTAAATTCAAATTTGAACTGTTTTTTAACTTGAAATTTTCTGAAAACTTTGACGGGCCATTACTTGGTCATACGGACTCCGATTTTCGAAAACTCAGACTCTATTTCGCGTATTTTTCCAAGACGAACGCAATGGCACATCCCGTTTCCCTTGGTTCAGATTTTAACACTTAATTCTGCCTTGATTTATGTTATAACATGTTGTTCTAAAATACGGGTTGTTACAATATCGATGAGACGTTCGAGTCTTTCGTAGGAAAGGCATTAAGGTCAGAGAGCCTTTTCCCTAAGTCGAAGACTGAGGTTGCTATGGCATCTGCAGAGGAGCCAAAGCCGCAAGCAGGCGGTGAAGGCAGGAAGAATTCCCAGAACAAGAGGAAGCAGAACCCAACCAAGGATGGTCAGAATAAGAAAAATAAGAAAGATGGCGAATGCTTTAGTTGTGGCAAGAAGGGCCACTATGCCAGATATTGTCGAGAAAAGCCTGGGGGAAAGGAAGTGCTTTAACTGCGGCCAGGCGGGACATCACAAGGATGATTGCCCACAACCTCCTAGGGAGAAGCAGATTGTGAAAGCGTATGCTATCAACGCTGTTCCTTCTTCGTCAAATGCCCCAACTGCGGCGCAGAAGGAAAAAGGTGCTGTTATTCGAGGTATGCTTTCTATTTAAGATGTTTTGATCGGGTTTTGTTTGAAAATCCTGAGTTAGTCGATAGACCTTTAGTAGTGACGAACCTGATTGGTGGTTCGACTAGTTTTGGCATGATTTGTTAATGTGGTCTTATCGAGTCATGGATGTATGTTTCCTTGTGATTGCTTTGTTTTGGGCTTTACTGGGTTTAGCATTATTTTGGGGAGTCGATCTACTCCAAATGAATAGGGTGGTATTAGGTACCTACCTAGTAATGGCGATAGTAACTGGAGTTAAGGAAGCTAAGAAGTTATCGTTGTAATAAGTTCTAGTTGTCTCTAGGAGGCAAATGAGTACTCCAGTGCTAGATTGTTTTGCTAGTATCACCTCATGTGGATTGTCCGAACTCGGAGGAGATGTTCCTTGGGTGCTTGTCTGATATTGATTTAGGCCTTTGGGGCTTGTGCTTGGGGAATGTCGATTCCGACTAGGATGGGTTGCGTGAGGGGTAAATAGTTGTTGTGATTTTTCATTGGATGATATCTTGGTTTACTCGAGGAGTGATGGGCAGACGGAACATGATAAGACTGTTCAATGGTATAGACTGCTCAGAGTTAGACTCGATAGGGTTATGAGATTGCTCGAGTGGGACTCGGGAAAGATGCAAAGTAATGGATTGTTTAGGACCCTATGTTGATGTTCTCTATTGGATAGTAGAACTTTGAAGGAATAGGATGTGTTCGTTGATCATGGAAGATACAACAAAGATTAGAGCGATTCAAGTTGGACTTGAACTCGTAAAAGAAAATAGGTGTTCGTTGATCTTGGAGATGCAACGAATAGGGAGACGACTCACGTTGGACTAGAGTTTGTCGGTACTCCAGACTGGGTCTGAGTTATAGATTGACTCGAGTTGGACTCGAGAAGGCTGCAAGGAATTGGATTCAGCTCGAGTTGGACTCGAGAGGGCAGCAAGATAATGGATAGACTTGGGTTGGACTCAAGTATTTTAGGAGGACTAAAAGCAGGGGTATCTGGGGACGCCTGTTACCTTGGATCCGTTGGACGTGATCTAGTTATCCTTGGAGGATAAACGTACGTTGGACGTACGGTAGTCCGATTGGAGGCTGGGCTTCCATTAGTTTAATTATCCTTGGAGGATAAACGTGCGTTGGACGTACGGTAGTCCGTAGGTAGGCGGGGCTTCCATTGGCCTGGGATTGGTTGGACCAGTCAAGTAGGCATCGGTGTATGTATGGGGGCTGGGCTTCCATTAGTTAGTGATGTTGGTCGGACCAAACATGCTAGAATCGACATATTGGGATTGGTTAGACCAATCATGTAGGTGTCGATGTGTTTATGAATTTAGAAGGTGATAGGTAGGACTTGTTTAATGGATGTTATGGTTGCTATGTTGTTCCTATTTTTCTTCCCTTGAGTAGACTATCACCTGTACGGTTCCAGCGATGGGGAACAAAGTGATTGTAGTAGGACTACGAGCCAGTGCACTAGAGTCGTCATGACTCGAGGGGCAAAGTGGACATAGTAAAGGATTAGTAAGGCTATGAGCCAGTGCAGTGGAGTTGTTATGACTTCATGGGGAAGAGTGGACATAACAAAGGACTAGTGGCTATGGATAAGTGCAGTGGATTCGCCATGACTCCATGGGGCAGAGTGATCATAGTAAATGATTTGGGTGCGGTAATAGTTGCATTGAGTAGGAAACATTCCAGTTTAGGGGTTTTGTTTCTAGGATGGAAGCAACTAAAGTATATCACAGGATATGATTTCGGGCCCAAGAGTGAATTGGATTCAGAAACACTAGTAAGCTTGACGATTAGATCGATTTTGATTGAGTGGATTGGTTCCAGTTAGAAGGACAATCCTAATCTATTGGAAACCATCTCTAGGGTAGAGATGGGTATCGATGGAAAGAGAATGATCAGGTAAGGATTTGATCGAGAAGGGTGGCTTCGAAAGAATAAGGGACTAGTTGTACCCAACGTAGATGGACTGAGAGGTGAAGTGCTTAGAGCATATCATCACTCGAAATTGACTATACATCCCAGTGGTAACAAGATGTATTGAGACATAGAGAAGATCTACTACTGGGAAGGGATAAAGATAGGCAGAAGGCTTATCTCGGTAAGAAACGAAGAGATTTGGAATTCTTCGTTAACGACTTGGTGTTCGTTGAGATCTCTCCATAGAGAATGTGATTCGGATTGGTTGGAGAGGTAGGTTAGCACCAAGATTTGTTAGCCCATTCCTAGTCCTCGAGCAAGTTGGGAAGTTGGCGTATGAAGTAGAGCTACCTGACAAGATGGTGGGAGTTCACAACGTATTTCATGTTTCCCAGTTAAGGAAGTTTGTGCAAGACCCTAATGTGTTTATTTCACCAGATCAGTTGGACGATAGCGAGGTTGAACCCGAGGCGGTTGAGAACCGCAAGTCTATGCGTATTGTTGGGAACAATACGAAGCAGCTTCGAAGGAAGGCGGTGAAACTAGTCAAAGTCCAGTGGGGTGAGAAAGAAAAAGACTGTACTTGGGAAACAGAGGAAGAGATAAGGAAGAAGTATCCAGAACTCTTTGCCTAGTAAGGTTTTGGTAGTGATGGTTTCTTCCCTTGTTAGTAAACCGCATGCTAGGATAGGCTTGTAGTGTTGTTTTGTATGTTTTATTGTTTGGAAATGATTGATAGGCATGCAGAATTCTTTGTATGTTTTGGGGTGAGGAATTTCGGGGACGAAATTTCCTAAGGGGGGGAGAATGTAACAACCCGCATTCTACGCATCGAAGGATCGCAGAATATTTATTTCTTTCTCATATGAAGTCGTATGGTCATGTAACTTTGGGAAAAAACCATTAGAGTCATTTCACATGTTCATGATTTTTGTCGATTTTTCAATGACCGTTTTACCCCCAGTTGGTACTGTTTCAGCCATAACTTTTGATTGGAAAGGAGTTTTGACCTGAAACCACTTCCATTGGATTCGAATGATGGTTTCTCTTTCCGTAGAGTGGTTACATTAGCCAAACGGACTTACCGTTTGGGAGATATGGCTGAAACAAGGTTTAGAAGGTGAAAAATAGCTAATTGGGCTTAACCGAGTGATTAGCAACTAGGCCCAATGGGGGATTTCAGGATTTGGGGTATTTAAGGGCTGCTAGGGTTAGGATTTCGGTTTTAGACTCATTTTTCCAGCCGCCACTTACTTCCTTCAAGCTCTAGCAATGGCCTCCAACCTCTAAATCACCTCCAAATCATTTTTTGGTCAAGGATTTGGCTTAGCAACCTCTAATCAAGGAAGATCTACACCAAAGCAACATTGGAGCTGCTGTTTAGCATTGGGATTCACATCAAATCAGAGATTTATTTCAGATCTTAGTTTATTTGTGGCTAAGGTGAGTGATTTGCATTGTTTTCACTAATTACGGCTAATTATGGTAATTAGCGAAGATTAGCGAAATTATGGCTCAGAAAAATCTAGAAAAATTCCTAAAATTCTAAAACATCATTTTAGACCTCTGATATGAGTTTGGGTTAATTTGGTTAAGTTTTTCTAATTCTATTATTAGTTTCACCTAAACATTCTTAAGGGGAAAATATGGGGTTTTGGGTATGTTTGATCCATTTTAACCTATCATATTTTGGTGTTTGTGGTTGATTAGGCATGTTGCTATGAGTGTATGATATGCTTTATGATTGATTTCAATAGTTAGAATGGTCGAAAACGTCGTCGAATGGCGTAAACACTTGCTGGAAAAGCTTCAGGAAACAGTGCAGCTTTCGGATTGGATCGGATATGGGGGCTTGGATCGGATAAGTTGAACTGGGCAAGGGATTCGATCGGATCGGAACTTGACACTTGAGAAAACTGGCAAAAAGGAAGGCCACGCTAATTGAACTGGGATCGGATCGGATAGAGGAGGAGAGATCGGATCGGAACATGTGAAGAACGAGGGAGCTGATCGGAGCTACGGAGCAGGATCAGATCGGCTTAAGGACGAAGGGCTCGGATCGGAGTATGGTGAAGGAATCAGATCGGATTAGAATAGGGAACGGGAACAGACGAGGCACAGGAGCTGGAACACGAACTGAATGGGGAATGGCAACCCGACCCGAACCGACGCGATGGAGTGGACCCGAACCGACGCGATGGAGTGGACCCGAACCGAACCGTGCCAAAGGAGGACCATGGACTGACGCAACGTAGTGGACCCGACCCGGACCGATGGCTTGAAGAGGAACCCGACCCGACCCAGTATTGATCAATAACCCGAGATGCAAAGGTAGTCCAAATGGAAGTTAGAGCTCAGGATCCAGATGGGAACCAATGAGTTCACTTCATGGTTGGGCTTTGCTGCGGGACGTGTGCAAAAGGGGTTGTCGGTATTCATAACTTTGGTCCACCACTGAGAGATGGATAGTGGGCTTGTAATGATAGTTACACGGGATTGGATTCCGTCATGGCCCAAAGGATTAGGTGACCAAGGTAGTGGGTATCGTATGCTTTACGCACTGAGTGAGAGATGTGAGGATGCTTGTTATGTTTGATTGTTTGACATCACTATGACATGAACACCCCACCCCCGTTATCTTTACACCACTTGAAATGGCACCTTAGAGTGTTGTACAGTATGTAGTGCTAACTCTTTGGTTGCAGGTCTAGGTTCAGGTATGATTGGATTATACCTGTTATTGTTTTGTTTAGATGCTTATCGCTCATACCAGGCTTTATGTCTGACCCAGAGTTTTATGTCTCCTCTTATTACTCTGGGTGCTCACACGAGCAGACTAGAGACAGGTTAGCAGGTGATGCGCGAGTAGCTGATTCAGAGGCGAGCAGGAGGCTTCCACATATGATATATAGATATTCTCCCTATGTCGTTGGTGGTCGCTACTTGGGCATTAGTAGTGTACCTCCTTTATCTTACTTTTGCTTTTTGAGACAGTTTGGAAAGTTGTAATAAGCTGTATTTTGGATTTCCGCTGCTATGATGCTTAGTTCTAGTTTTCAGCTTATGCACTGTCTCTCCTGTTTTATGTCAAGTATGTTATTATTGTATTTTGTTCTATGCGCTGTGAGACATTCTACAGGTTCCTTGTTGGTTCATTTCCTTCTTCCTTTTTCCTTCTGACGACCCGTTCCGTGCTAACCGGACATGTGTACAGCGCACCATTGGAGATAATGTCGGTTGGTGCTGGGCGGGCCGTCACACAGACACTTAACCACTTAACATGTTTGACTAGAAAACCCTAGTAACGAGGGACCCGTTTCAGCAGTAACCCAAGTTAGGTATCATGGTATCCTGAAACTAGGCAGGTTGGGGCACGATTACTGGGCTGATTATAAGCGGTCAAAACGACGGCGGTGGGTGCACAGTGTAGGTTCTAACGGGGTGCGGGCGTGCACACACTCTGGAGCAGACAAACAGGGCACTGGGGCACCAGTAGTATAACCTATGTATTCTAAGATTTGTGTCGGGGCCGCCACCATAGGTCTTGATACACCCCATGGTGGGACCAGCATAGGTATCTACAGTTCTTGGGGGCCGTATGACACATATGTTTGTGCGAGTAGGAGCCGATCTTTAGAAACGGAATCACTTCACCCTCAGTATAGGGTGCATCTTTAGAAATGGGATCACTTCACCCTTAGCATGGGGTGCCAGTTAGAATAAGCTCTAGTAGGTGCAGAGATATAGTATGGGTGCGATAGTACATTCGGTTCTAAACTACACTTCCTTAGCTTGTGATACTTTATTGTTTTCAGTTTATATCTATCATGCCCTTTTTCCTATTCACATACTGAAGAGTTACTAGATTTACTCAGGCTTTATGTCTGACCCTATTTTCTTTTCGTCTTCTGTTCTTTCGTTCCCCCCGCCCCAGGTCCACAGGGAGGAAACAACCCAGCTTAGTCAGACTCTTTGCAAGCTTCAAGACTGTAGATGTATGGTTTGGATCTCTTTTGCTCGGACTATGGCTTTGGATATCACTATGGGGATTTTTGTTACTTTATTTATGTTTTATGCTTCTTTAATAAGCAAGACAGTAATGAGGTTGTAATGTTGGAAGTATTTTGAGACAATTATGGAAATGTTTTGTTGGAACACGTACTGATGAAATAAAAGTCTGTTTGGTTTCCACTATTTAAAATATGTGTATTTATATCTGTCTTGTGTTTACCTGTGACTTTTACTTATAAACCTCCACCAAAGTTAAGGCGTTCCCTTTGTGAGTGACCTTAACGGAGGTGGGGTGTTTCACTTGGTATCAGAGCATAGGTTTACCAGATAAGATAAAAGTTTTTGAAATTGTTTTCAAAAGAGAGTTTAAAGAAGCATTTTTCAAGAAAAAAAGTTATATTTTTAAAAAAGGCATAATCCCCTAAAGCCATGTGCACTATCTCTCTATCCTTCGTTTTGAATTTTTCCTATATGTTTCAGCATGTCTGGGGACCTTAACCTTCCAGAAGGAGTGCCGATACCCGGCTGGTTTAGGAGGTACTTAGAAGCAAGGGCCAATGGCGCGAGCCCAGCAGACATTCCTCCTCCAGTGGCCGCGGTTCCTCCTCCTCCTCCTCCTCGTGGAAATGCCTTCGCAAAAACATGTAGGGACTTCAAGGCTATAGGTGGAAAAGACTTTTATGGGACAGATTCCTTTGTAGGAGCAAGAAACTGGCTAAAGGAAACCGAGGATCTGTTTGTCATCTTCGAAGTTGATGACAGGCAAAATATACAGCTAGCAGTGTGGTTGCTTAAAGATGAAGCTTCCTATTGGTGGGAGATTACCAATGCTCAGAGGGCGGTGGAAACATGGGAAGATTTCAGGACAAGGTTTGAGATGAAATTCCTCTCCCAAGCTGAAAGAAGCCTGCAAATGGAGAAGTTCTTAACTCTTAAACAGGGGAGCATGACGATCAGGGAATACGTCAATCAGTTTAATCAGCTGGCCAGATTTGGGCTGGACTTAGTAAACAACCAACACAAGAAGGCGCTTCGCTTCGTCAAAGGTTTGAATGAGCCTCTACACAGCCTTGCTATGACCCATGTATCCACGGGAGCGACTTATGAAAGCTTGGTGGACATGGCGTTGCTACACGAGGAAGACAGCGACAAGAAAGGGACTAAGGTGGAAGAAAAGAAAGAGGGTTTACAAGCTAAGAAAGTGCAATTTCTGTGGCATTGTGGGACATATAGTAAAAGACTGCAGGAAGAAGAAGGCAAAAATGAATGGTGGTTGCTTCAGTTGTGGAGAGACTGGGCACTTGGCTAAGGACTGCCCAAAGAAGCGGGGGTAGGGGCAGAGGACTGGATCCACCTCTGGAGGTCAAGTTCATGCACTGGCGGCACCTCCGCAGGAACGAGGTAGTAATATTTCTGTAGAAAGTGTAGTCAATCTTTATGATCATCCAGTTCGCACACTTTTTGACTCTGGCGCAACACACTCCTTTATTTCATCTGCCTTAGTAGAATCTCTGCATCTAGACACTAGTATGGTAGAGGATCCCTTAGTAGTTTCAAATCCAATTGGGGGCTCCAATTACTTGTCAATGGTTTGTTTGGGTTTGAAAATCTCTATTCTCAGCATTGAGTTTAGTTGTAATGCCTTTGTTTTGGGCTTCTCGGGATATGGTTTGATCTTAGGCATGGACTGGTTATCCGGTAATGGTGCCATTCTTGATTGTGAGAAAAGAGTAGTTAGACTCTTGACTTGGCTTGGTAACACTCTAGAAATTTCTTGTAATCCCTTGAATGCTGTTATGCTTAGTTATCTAGAGTTGCTTGATGCTTCGGATGAGAATTTGCAGTCAGTTAGAGTAGTCCGAGAATATCCGGATGTCTTTGAGGAGGTGAAGGGCTTACCTCCGAGGCGGGAGATAGACTTCCGCATATATCTTGTGGATAATGCAAAGCCTGTAGCTTTACCTGTCAGACACATGGCTCCAAAGGAGAGAAAGGAGCTCAGTAAGCAGATTAAAGAACTTATCGAAAAGGGGTTCATTAGACGGAGCATTTCGGAATAGGGTGCTCCAGTGGTGTTCGCAACCAAAGCAGATGGTTCGCTTCGCCTTTGCGTCGACTATAGGGAGTTAAACAAATTGACCAAGAAAAATAGGCACCCTCTTCCCCGAATCGACGATTTGTTTGATCAACTTGTAGGTGCGTCGGTCTACTCCCAACTTGATCTGGCAACTGGGTTCCATCAGCTAAGAGTAGCTGAAGACAACATTGATAAAACTGCGTTCAGAACCCCAGATGGTTTCTTCAAGTGCCTTGTCATGCCTTTCGGATTGACAAACGCACCTGCTTATTTCGTAGAACTAATGAGTAGGGTATTCAGAGAATTCCTCAATAAATTCGTGGTGGTCTTTGTAGATGATATCTTGATCTTCTCAAAGAATGAGGAAGAACATGCTCAGCATCTGAAAGAAATCATGGAAACTCTCCGAGTTCATCAGCTAAAAGCCAAATTCTCCAAGTGCCACTTTTGGAGAGAAGAAGTAAGATTTCTTGGTCATATAGTGTCCAAAGAAGGGTTGGCGGTGGACCCCGCGAGAGTGGTGGCGGTGCAAGATTGGAAGACACCAAGAAATGCAACCGAAGTCCGAAGCTTTCTTAGGCTAGCAGGTTTTTACCGAAAGTTCATTAGGGATTTCACAAAAATCTCAGCTCCACTCAAAAGGCTAACAAAGAAGAATTTAGCATTTTCTTGGGATTTGGACTATGACATTGCCTTCGAACGCCTAAAAAGAGCTCTTACAACAACTCCAGTTCTAACTCTGCCTGACGGAAGCAAAATGTTTACAGTATACACAGATGCATGTAGAACGGGACTAGGCGTTGTTCTAATGCAAGAAGAAAGGGTAGTAGCTTATGGTGGAAGACAATTGAAAGTACATGAAAAGAACTACCCAACCCACGATCTTGAGTTGGCCGCCATCGTCTTTGCACTTAAGTCTTGGCGCCATCATCTCCTAGGTGAGAAGTTCGAATTATACACTGACCATAAATCATTGAAATTTCTCTTCTCGCAGAAGGATCTTAACTTGAGGCAGCAAAGGTGGATGGAGTTTTTTGCCTCTTATGATTTTGAAATTTCCTATACTCCCGGTAAAGGCAACGTAGTAGCAGACGCGTTGAGCCGAAAGAAACTGACCTTAAGCCCTCTCTTTGTGGAAAGGCAAAGCTTGGAGTATATAGCCAGTTTTAACTTTAGGCCCTCCTCAGATTTTGTACCGAGTTTGTTAGCATCTCTCGAAGTACGCCCTACTCTCTTGGACTCAATAGGGGCTGCACAGCGTGAAGACCCTTAACTTGTTGATGTGATTGATAAACTTATTAGGGGTGAGACTTCTAGTCACCTCAATAGATACACCATCGATGATAAGGGTTGGCTGAGGCGAGATGGGAGATTATGCGTCCCACAAACAAGGGAGTTGACAAAGAAGGTTCTCGAGGAAGCGCATCATTCCAAGATGACTATACACCCTGGCAGTGATAAGATGTACAAGGATATAAAAAGAACTTTCTTTTGGAGCGGCATGAAGCAGGACGTGGCAGATTTCGTTTCTAAGTGCATGACCTGCCAACATGTCAAGGCGGAACAGAAGAAGCCTGGAGGACTACTTCATTCTTTAGAGGTCCCACAGTGGAAGTGGGATAGCATTTCAGTGGACTTCATTGATGGGCTGCCTAGGTCGAGAAGAGGCAATACTAGCATTTGGGTAATAGTGGATAGGCTTACTAAAAGCGCCCACTTTATACCCATTAAAAGTAGAAGGACTGCCTCATCTCTAGCATCTCTTTATCTCAAGGAAATAGTTCGACTCTATGGGATACCCTCCAGCATTGTTAGTGACCGAGACCCTATCTTCACAAGCGAGTTTTGGCGGAGTCTGCAAGAAGCTGTACGCACACAGTTATGTTTGAGCACGGCCTATCACCCCCAAACAGATGGCCAGACGGAAAGGGTGAATAGAGTTTTAGAGGATCTTTTGAGACTTTGCGTTCTTGACTTTGGAGGTACATGGGAGGATCACCTTCCTTTAGTGGAATTTTCCTACAACAACAGCTACCAAGCTACCATCGGTATGGCGCCCTTCGAAGCCTTGTATGGAAGACCGTGCAAATCACCAACTTGTTGGTGGGAGTCTACAGATAAACTTATACTTGGGCCGGACATGATTCGAGAGACTTCAGAGAAAGTGGACTTGATACGGAGAAGGATGAAGACAGCCCAAGACAGACAAAAATCCTACGCCGACAAAAGAAGGACCGACCTTGAGTTTGAGGTTGGGGACAGGGTTTTCCTTAAGGTATCTCCTTTAAGGAACGTCGTTCACTTTGGATCCACAGGAAAGTTAGCACCAAGATTTGTAGGTCCGTTTCCTATCATCGAGAAGGTTGGGAAGATGGCCTATAGATTAGAGCTACCCGAGAGACTGGCCGGAGTTCACAACGTCTTTCATGTTTCTCACCTCCAGAAGTGTTTGCATGAGTCTGCGGAAGTGGTGGAACCTAGCATTCTAGAAGAAGCCAAAGTGGAACGTGAAGCAACTGTGAGGAGAGTTCCAACCCGCATCTTAGAAACTGAAGTGAAAAAGCTACGCAACCGCGAAGTCAAACTCGTTAAAGTTCAGTGGAGCGACGCCGAGGAAGACGCGACTTGGGAAACTGAGGACAGAATACGCGCTGCCTACCCTTTTCTTTTTGAGGGTACATCTTCGATCTCTCTTTTTCCTTAAGTTATGCTTTATCTATCTTTTAGGTATATCTCCTCGGTCCTTTTCCTAACTCCTTAGGTAGAAAACAAATGGATGCAAACATGTATTTGAAATCATGTTATGGATGATGGCTGCAAATGGTTGCTAGTGATTGCTAGTGGTTGCTTGTGGATCCATATACACACACACTCTAGGTTTTAGATCGGCTCAGTCACTTCATATTGCATATGCATATGTGTATTCTCATTTGTATATGGTTGAAACTTGATATGTTGTCATATGGTTGTCGCATTTGTATGAATAGTTGTGCACTCATGTAGAATTATGAGTAGGAATTTTTTTTTGCATACATAATGGATTCATGACACTTACATGATTCGCATTAAGGAGGTCAACTGAATTAGTAGACCGCCTGATTTCTGCATTTGATAAGGACATGTACACACACTATGCATATATTCATGAAGCATTAGAAGTATTTTAAGGACAGTGGACGTCTGTGTTTGTTGGTTGAGTAGATGGATGATTGGATGGTAGGATATACATTCTTCCTAACTTAAAGATTTCGAGGACGAAATCCTTTTAAGGGGGGGGGGGAGAATGTAACAACCCGTGAATTCTATAACAGTAAGCTTCACAAATTAAAGTATAATTAATTCTAAATGAAAGAATTAAGGGAAATGGGTTACACCATTGCGTTTGTCTCGAAATTCTGCTTGAGACAGAGTCCGAGTTTGCGTGAATCAGACTCCGTATGAAGGAGTTATGACCTTCAGAAGTTTCAGAATAAAGTTTAAAATTCAAACAGCTCGGTTTCAAATTCAAAATTCGAAAAACAGGTTCAAACTGGGCTGGGCGGGAAAATTCCCGCCCAGGGACCAGGTCGACCATATGGTCGACCATGGTGTCGACCTGGTCACCCCAGGTCGACCATAATGTCGACCTGGGTGTCGACCTGCCAGTCGACCTACCTGGTCGACCTGGCTGGCTGGTTCTGGCTCTGGCTCGAATTTCTGTGGCTCGGTCTGTCATTAGGGATGACATGTCACCTCTTGATTGGCTCTTTTAACTTTGTATGGTCTAGATTCCTCCTGTCTTCATCTGATGGCTCGAAACAATTTAAAAATCTACATATACACCCTAAGCCTCAACTAAAATTCACACAAAAAAATAAGATGGGAGTCGTCATGCTGTCAGGAAGGAATTGAGCGTAGTCGTCAAGAGAGAGGAGCTTAGAGACGAATCAAATTAAGAAGAAGACTAAAGCTTAATCAAATTAATCAACGCAACGTTAATCTACCCAAAGGAACGCACCTCAATTTCAGAATTCAGAATCCAAAATTCAAGATTCTGCATTCGTTGTAAGTATAGTGACCTTTCAGAATATGAATGAAACTGTGATGTGGTTCGATGTAAATGAAAATAGAATTGTGTTATTGTATAAATTCTATGTATTGTAATGATTCTGTCATGACTTGTGTATTGATATTTGTGGCCTAAAATTGATTGATGCAAGTCTATTGAACAATTGTATATGAAAATAATGGCACTTGCAAGTTTGTGGCAAAAAATAGAATTTGATCCCTTTATGTTTATGTCGATGGCATGGACTATAAACATTCTCTAGGTCTAAATTAAGGCTTATTTAAACATGTTCTAGACCTGAGACCTTTTATGCCTACATGACTCAAAATCTAGGAACACATTCTAATGTTTATTTGCAAGTATAATTGGATCTATGTTAAGTACCGTTTGAGTTACATAAACTATGCAAGTTTCATGTTGAAATAGGCTATATGATTAGTTGTTAAAAATTGGACATTTTGGTGAATATACAACATGTCAGTTTTGTTGTTGACATTATGCCAAGCTAAACATGTTTAACCCAAGTTTGTATAAGCCTAAACTATGCCATTTCATATGTCACCTACTTAGTTATACTTTGATTTGAATGCAAGTTCATATGACCCATAATTTATGTTAGTTGAATCGTTAAATTGCAAGTTCATGCGCCACACACCTTTATGTATTGTAAAATATTACATGTTCTTGATTTCTTCTTTTCTCACGTTTATAAAGTTGGGCTGAATTGTGTCGAGCCCAACATTTGTTATAATGTTGCGAACGTACAAACGGGGGTAATAACGTTGGGTGTAAAACATGAAAAATATATGTTAGCATGTTTGGCACATGCCAACGACAATGACATTTAAGCGGTATAAATTATTATACCCAAGAATAAAGGACATGACATTTACATATATTGAAAAGTGATAAAATATGTAAATTTAGAAAACACGGTATGCTTAACTCGAGGTTGGATTGAGTTGTGACGTAAATCTGCCCGGACCCGCCCGGCTGTCCAGTAGTCACAACAATACCTATCCAATGTGGGTGGTTAAGCATTGAGCCCAATAAGGACCCGAGGTTAGACTGAGCTACGGTGTAAACCTGCCCGGAAACGACCGGCACATCCAGTAACCGTAGCAATATCTGGCTAATGTGAGTGGTCAGGTGCTTTAAGAGGCCAAGGACAGATGGTAGGGTTAAGTCAACTAAAAACACTTAACCAAATTCAACATGTTAACAAGAATTGATGGGTGAGGTTAGGTAAATACAGGCACTTAACCACTTAACATGTATGACTAGAAAACCCTAGTAACGAGGGACCCGTTTCCGCAGTAACCCAAGTTAGGTATCATGGTATGCTGAAACTAGGCAGGGTGGGGCACAATTATTGGGCTGATTGTAAGCGGTCAAAACGACGGTGGTGGGTGCACAGTGTAGATTCAAACGGGGTGCGGGCGTGCACACACTCCGGAGCAGACAAACAGGGCACTGGGGCACCAATAGTATAACCTATGTATTCTAAGGTTTGTGTCAGGGCCGCCACCATGGGTCTTGATACACCCCATGGTGGGACCAGCATAGGTATCTACAGTTCTTGGTGGCCGTATGACACATATGTTTATGCGAGTAGGAGCCGATCTTTAGAAACGGAATCACTTCAGCCTCAGTATAGGGTGCATCTTTAGAAATGGGATCACTTCACCCTTAGGATGGGGTGCCAGTTAGAATAAGCTCTAGTAGGTGCAGAGATATAGTATGGGTGCGATAGTACATTCGGTTCTAAACTACACTTCCTTAGCTTGTGATACTTTATTGTTTTCAGTTTATATCTATCATGCCCTTTTTCCTATTCACATACTGAAGAGTTACTAGATTTACTCAGGCTTTATGTCTGACCCTATTTTCTTTTCGTCTTCTGTTATTTCGTCCCCCCCCCCAGGTCCACAGGGAGGAAACAACCCAGCTTAGTCAGACTCTTTGCAAGCTTCAAGACTGTAGATGTATGGTTTGGATCTCTTTTGCTCGGACTATGGCTTTGGATATCACTATGGGGATTTTTGTTAATTTATTTATGTTTTATGCTTCTTTAATAAGAAAGACAGTAATGAGGTTGTAATGTTGGAAGTATTTTGAGACAATTATGGAAATGTTTTGTTGGAACACGTGCTGATGAAATAAAAGTCTGTTTGGTTTCCGCTGTTTAAAATATGTGTATTTATATCTGTCTTGTGTTTACCTGTGACTTTTACTTATAAACCTCCACCAAAGTTAAGGTATTCCCTTTGTGAGTGACCTTAACGGAGGTGGGGTGTTTCAAGGAAGCTCCTACATATCCATAAAGTCACATTGCTTTTGGAAACTGCAAAACATTTTTGCATAAAATGGTACATCAACATTCACATATCATCTCAAATTTATTGGCCCTTTCAGTATCTTCACACTGATATGTTCAAACAAGACATTATCTTGAAAACAATAAGTATGTGTATCCATTATTGCTTATCCATGTCAAACATGGATTTGCAATTATACATATATCAATAAATAGCATGTTGGTCATTATATGTAAAATATTCATGTAAGACCAAGCGTACTTATTTAAGCATCCAGGATAAACAACGTTATTGTAAGTGGACTCTCAAAATTAACTACAAAATTTTATTGTTCATACGTATGTAAGAGATAATGTCTTATTCAATCATGAATTACATCTATCAGATCTTCAAATATAATTCGAGGCTATTATCAAAATACTTTCTATTAAATGTATCCATATTATAATGTGTACTCATAATGGTTGCATATGAAAATCAAATTTGCAATATGATTGTCAAGTTCAAACAATATATATGGACGAAACATGTTTTATATAACTAATTATATTACAGGCCTACTATAATGTATATTCATATGCAAAATAGTTTGTTGATGATATTCACTAATATAACAACATAATTTTACTATGAACTTCTAACAAGTTGTACTATCATTATAGTATAATATCAGTCACCATACTAAATTTGATATACTCTTTATATCATAATATATGTAACTTGGGTATTGCATATGATATTTGCAGCTTACATAGATTACTATGCATTAAGGTTATTGATCTTGAAGCGTAATAGAGTCAAGAATGCGCTCTATTAACCAAGTACAAAGAAATCAATAAAGAGAAAATAGGTTTTGCTTATACTGGCATACTGGAAACAACACATATGATTATGCACACAACAGATTATGTTAATTTAAATGTCTGTAAGTGGTTATAAATGCATAGATCTGCTGATCTATGTAACTTTATACAGGGAGTTTTTCAGTATCCATGTTTGTTATCTCTATATCAATTCACAATTAATGTTTGTACATATACGTTTATATATACACATATATATTGTGTACAACTTGGAGTTAATACTGCATATTATATAGGCAGTGTATATCAATGTATATACAAGCAATAATTAAAACAATTTTGTTAACTATAATATGTCAACTGAACCATTAAAGCATTCTTAATCACTTATTAATTTAAAATAGAAGGGAACACAACCCAACTTTTCTTTCAAAATTAATTAAAGGCAAGGCCCAATCTAACACAAGTATCGAGCCTACCATTTGTATACAAGAAGGTATTCTGCAGAAGAAATTTAACTTGATTTCCACTTGACATATGTAAACATAACTATAGCATAAATGAAATACATTTTTACAAGAACCCAAGTGTATCATCTCGCATGGGCACACATCATATATATGCTGGCTTTCTAACTCGTCAGAATGTAATAAAAATTAGCTAATATATATATATATATATATCAAATAGAACTGCCAGAATTCAATTAAACTGCAGCTTTAAAATCAGACATGAATACAAATAATTACATGACATAATCAAATTATACATGTATACATTTTCAACTGAGATGAATTCATGTCAACTAACACAGGCATAAATGAACTGTACATCTAAATATAAAAGCAGTTCAGATATAGTCAATACCAAGCAGCTTAACATATGTCTAGATTTTAAAATCATTACCTAGTCATATATGAGCACAATATCGGGATGATCAGACTCGGGAAGAAGATGATATTCAACGGTGATGATCAGACAAGGAGCTGCGGATTTCTCAATTTTTGTGCTCTAAGCCATGGCGTTTGGGGGCTTTTTCTATCACCATGGAGAGGCCGAGTTTGGCAGGTCTGAGGGTGGTGCTAGGCGGCGGTAGGGCGTGCAGGGGGGTGATGAGCGATGGTGGTCCGGTGGTGTATTTGGCGGCGCGCAGGTGGATTTTTGCATGATGGTTTGGGTTTATACGTGTTTAAATCGGTGGTATACAGTAACGAGAGAGAAGAAAGGGTAATTTGGGGGAAAATATAATTAATTATATTTTAAATAATTTAAATATGTGATTAACGCAAATGATATCGTAACTCTTTCAAACAGAAATGGAATGGAACGATTTCAGAAGCGTTGAACTCGTCTTTTCAAGATCTACACAACAGTATAGACCAGATCTGAAAACAAGAACTTTGAAAATTCAGACAAGTCGTGGTGAGATTTCTTCTTTTTACTTAATTAATTAATTATCTAATTTATTTGTTATGTGATGATTGAATGTGTATGATTCCGATTTGTTATGTGATAATATTGTGGATGATTTATTTGTTGATTGGTGATGTATAAACATAGATCTGTGTGTGTTGAATAAAATTAAATCATTTTGAAAAGTTATTGATTTGGATTAGAATTTCCAAATCGATAAAAATAAATCATTTTGTAAAATCATTGATTTGGAATAGAAAATATAAATGTTCTTTTATTTGCATTCTTTTATGCAAATATATACATACAGATATAAATGATCTTTTATTTGCATCCTTATATGCAAATATACATAGAAATATAATTGATCGTTTATTTGCATCCTTATATGCAAATATACATAGAAATATAATTGATCTTTTATTTGCATTATTTTATGCAAATATATACATAGAAATATAAAATGTTCTTTTATTTGCATTCTGTATGCGAATACACTTTGAAATATAAAATATTCTTTTATTTGCATTCTCTAATGCAAATATGCATTAAATTGATTAAAATCATATTTTTGTTTGCAATTTTAGATGCAAACAAACAATTAGAATTAAAACCATATTTTTTGTTTGCAATTTCATAAGCAAACAAAACATTAGAACTAAAATTACATTTTGCTTGCATTTTAAATGCAAACAAAAACACTAGAATGAATATTACATCTCTATTTTGTATATTGGATAGAAATAAAAATATGATTTAAAAGGTTACATTTTTGTTGGTAAATTAAGTTGCAAGCAAAACATTTAATAAAGATTATATTTTATTTGCATATTTAGATGCAAATAAACTGCATTTAACAAAGATTTTATTTTATTTGCATATTTAGATGCAAATAAACAACATTTAGTAAAGATTTTATTTTATTTGCATATTTAGATGCAAATAAACATTGTAGTTAAAAGAATATATTCTTATTTGCATATTTAGATGCAAATAAACATCGAAGTTAAAAGATTATATTTTTATTTGCATTCTTTGATGCAAATAAACACCGTATTTAAAAGTCGAATTTTTATTTGCATTCTTTGATGCAAATAAACCACCGTATTAAAAGTTGAATTTGTATTTGCATTCTTTGGTGCAAATAAACTATGAAATTTAAAAGTTGCATATTTATTTGCATTCCTTGATGCAAATAAAATATTAAATTAGAAATTGCATATTTATTTGTATTCCTTGATGCAAATAAAATATTGAATTAGAAAGTGCATATTTATTTGCATTCATTGATGCAAATAAAATATTGGATTAGAAGTTGCATTTTTATTTGCAAATTTAGATGCAAATAAAACCTTGAATTAGAAGTTGCATTTTTATTTGCATTCTTTGGTGCAAATAAAACATGAAGTTAGAAGTTGTTTTTTTTTTTTGCATTCTTTGATGCAAATAAATCATAAATTAAAATATTGCATTTTTATTTGCATTTTTGATGAAAAAAAAATATAGTTTAAGAAGTTACAATTTTATTACATTTTAGATATAAATTAAAAAATAGGATTAAAAATATCATTTTTACTTTTAAACTAGAGTAAATAAAAAGATTATGATAAAATGAATTCATCATTGTTGTAATTTTGTTAAATTAAATAAAATGTTTTTATTTTCATCATAGATTATAATAAAAAGGTTAGAATTAAAAAAAATTAGTGTCATCTTAGCTTCAATAAAAAGAGTAAATAGTTAGATAAGGTTTATTTGTCCATTTGTTGCAATATAAAAAGATACTCTTTTTATCTTTTAAATAGAATGAGACAAAATCATTAAATTTTGTCATTTTAAAAAGGTTGAGAGAAAATATTCATTTCTGTCAATTTACATTAGTTGAAGCGAAAATAATCACTTTAGTCAATTTACATTACAACAACAACAAAGCCATATATCCCAAACAAGTTGGGGTTGGCTAGATATGGAACCCAAAATAAATTAAAATAAAATTAATAATGATGATATTATATATATATATATAAAGGGTTTAAAATAACCAATCAAATAATAAGTCGTCCGATAAAGGGTTTTTTTAAATAATAATAAGAAGAAGAAGTAAAAATGTTCAATAAAAGTGAAATAAAATAATCACTTTAGTCAATTTACATTAGTTGAAACAAAATAATCTCTTTCGTCAAATTATATGTTGGAACAAAATAATTACTTTTGTCAATTTATATTAGTTGAATCAAACATTCATTTTGTCGAATTATATTGGTTGATACCAAAAAGAACATTTTTGTCAAATCAGAATTAAACACAAATAGCATTTTGATAAAATAGAATTGTCGGCTAATGAATGTGTCACTCTTCTTATACAATTTTTTGAGATAGAATTTATATGCCAATAAAATAATCGTTTTTATTTGCATAACATACAATAGAATTTATATATAAATATAAAAATCATTTTTATGTGCAAACTTACATTGGACTTTATATTCAAATATAAGAATTATATTCTTGGTCAAACCATACATTAGAATGTACAAGTGAGTTAAAGTGATATTTCTATATGTTAATGCATACATTAGAATTTTTATGCATTTTGAAAATAAACATTTTATGTGTTGAGTTATACAATGAAACGTGTACTATTGGGATTATTTCTTTTATGTGTTAAAATTAATAATAATTACTGTAATAACCTGGAAATCCGAGCCAATTTAAAAATTTTATTTTGGCAATTTTAGCGAATTTTGATTATTTAAATTGAATTATTTTAAATAATAACGACGAGAAATTTATTTTTAATGGAATTCGAGCGTATATTTTATATAGATCGTCGTTAGAATATAAATATTTATTTATATATATAAAAGGAATTGAAAATGGCGCGGTAGTTCGAAAATTCGATTTCAAATTTCAAATGAATGTACCGGGTGCAAAATAAACCGGATTTTAGTGAAACCAAAAATATTTGAATCTAATTGAGAATATCTTTCCAACGAATCCGGGAAATCAAAATTTCATAGCGGGAATCAAAATTTACGTCCAGTTGAAATTTCAGAATAGTCGCTATGGAATTCCGGCAATTAAAAATGGAAATTTTGCAAACGACCTCGGATTTCGACGAAAGCACTTTTGTTGGATCCGTGATGACAAATTATTGCTAGATTCGAAATTTCATAATTTTTCGAATCAATATGTGAGCGTGGCAAAGGAAAACGCGTTTGACCAGTTTCAGTTGATTTTAATCGACTGGAAAATGGCCATTTTTCAAACGGCCTCAGAATTCGGTGAAACTAGTTTTGTTAGGACCGTATCGTCAATACGAGGCTAGAAAGTATTTTTCTAGAATATTTAGGATCCGTATGTGACCGCGGTAAATTGAAATGCGCGTTCAAATTCAATATATAGATTTATATTTTGATTTTGAAGGAAACTGATCGAAACAGTTAAATCGGCCCACGATACATATCCCATTGTGTTCAGAATGGGGGTAATTTGCTGTGAGCGACAGGCGGTGGGTTTTGTTTCGAGTTCGAAATAAAAAGACACTTTTTGAAAATTAAATAAATTAAATATAAAAAAAACCATTTTATAAAAGAAACCCCCCCTCCCCTTTTGTTTCTTCAGACCGCCCCCCCCTTTATCCTTCAAACCCAAATCGACAGAAATATATATATATATATATATATACGCGATCGAAGAGATGAACGGAGGGCGCTCCCCGTCGCTCATCGCCAGACTCCGCCACCTCGTAGACAACCGCCAACCCCCACCGCTCCTCCCTCTCTCCGTTTGAACGCCCAAAGCCCAAACCCCCAAACCCTAAATCGCGCAGCCACCTTACCCCCTTCGTAGCCCACCACCGCCACAGTTCCGGCCCGCCGCCCCTCTGCCAAGGCCGCGACAGTCTTCCCCCCCCCCCTCTGACCACAGGCGATGCATAACCCCCCCTGAACGATTTACTGTAAGTATTTATTTTTTTGTTCAATATATGATCTTTATTTAGTTAAATCTAGTATTTTTATTTTTTAGTTCAATCTATTATCTTTATTTAGTTCAATCTATGATTTTTATTTAGTTCAATCTATGATCTTTATTTAGTTAAATCTATGATTTTTATTTAGTTCAATCTATGAAATGCGAACAAAGACTTGATCTTTATATGTATAGTGAAGGGAGGAAGGTGATATTTTTAATTAGAGAAAGGCGTGATTTTTATATATTGAATAGCAAAGTAAAAATTCGATTTTTATATATTGAATAGCGAAATAAAAATTCGATTTTTATATATTGAATAGAGAAATAAAATTTCGATTTTTATATATTGAATAGCGAAGTAAAAATTCGATTTTTATATATTGAATAGCGAAATATTTTTTTTATATTGAACAGCGAAGTAAAAATTCGATTTTTATATATTGAATAGTGAAATAAAAATTCGATTTTTATATATTGAATAGCGAAATAAAAATTCGATTTTTATATATTGAATAGAGAAATAAAAATTCGATTTTTATATATTGAATAGTGAAATAAAAATTCGATTTTTATATATCGAATAACGAAGTGAAAATTCGATTTTTATATATGTAGTGAATACGGATGATGAAGGTGATGAAAGAAGAAACGGCGGAGTTTTTCTACATAAGAAGAGTCGTGGCGTTTGGATTAGCTAGTCGGTGAGAACTCCTCACTTTAAATTTTATTCTCTAGTTATATAAATATATACTAGGATGCAGACTGTAACACCCCGTAATTCTGTGACATTAAGATTCTCAAATTAAAGTATAATTAATTTTTAAAAGAAAATTTAAAAGAAAAAGATCCATGCAGTTGTTTAATTTAAGTATTGTAACTAACATGAAAAAGAGAAGTAAGGAGAGAACAATAATTATTATTGTTCTAAGACTTATTAACAAAAGCCTCTGTAGCTCAGTTGGTTAAGGCATTGGATTTGTAGCATGGAGGTCGGGGGTTCGAACCCCGGCGGCGGCATAATTTTTTATCTTTGTTTTAGAGAGGGCCAACTGAACATGCAAATATATGTGCGTATACAAATTCAAAATTTGAAAGGATAAGAACGTACATATAAGGAAATAAAGAAAATATATATATACATATGAGAACATAAATATATATATATATGCAAAAATATATGTATACGAAAGATAAAATTCAAGATAAGGCTACAGTCAATGAAATATGGCAACATCATTTGAATTTTGAAAATAAAATGAAAGTTGTGCGTATATATATACGCGTAAAATGGTCGTTAGAGGAATTGTATACATATAAGAATATTTCATGTGAATAAAACAGTTAAATAAATTCCAGAAATTCAAAAGTTTGAAAATCAAACTTTTACGCCAAAATAGCTTGTGGGACCCAATGCTGACTCAGCACTGCGTGTATGATAAGGTTTGGCTAGATTCATCTACGTACCTGGACTATTTTCTTAACTAGGTTCAATGCTGACTCAGCGTTGCGTGTATGATAAGGTCTTGAGCAGCTATATAAACAGCCCTAGTCTTCATTCTCTTTGCACCAATTCTCTTCTATCCTTATGCTGCTAAGATTCATGGCTTCTTCCCCTCCTCTAAATTTTCTTAAATAAATAAAATAAAATATGATTCAAGACGAGGAGATGCTGCTAAAAGACTTTTAAGGAGGGATTCAAATCAAAGTTTCAAGTGAAGAATTCAAAGGCTAGCTCAAACAAGTTTCAAGCAACGACGCACGAATCATAGCCACGCTTTCCTTCTTTTCTAGATCTATTTTCTGTAAGTTGGTTATTTCTAGATCTGAATATTTTGTTTTATTTGTGACATGAAATTAAAGGAATAAAGGAATATGCCAAATCACTCTCTCTCTCTCTTCGAATCTGTGTTTATACTCTTGGACTGAATTAAGAACTGTTATGATTCGAGGACAAATAAGACTGTAACCGTGACTATGACTATAGAACTGTGGCCTTTGAAAACATATGCCTTTGGACTATGACATAAGCCTTTGATTTTGGGACATATAAACATTGCCTATGACAATGACTTATTGTGATAACCCCAAACTTCCGTAGAACGAAAGCTGAGATGATCTTTGGAATACAACATAAATATAGCAACACATAACACAGGTAACAGCATAAATATAAGAAACTATAAAATAACAACATCAACATAGCAGCGGAATACGGATGTCATCATAACATAGAGTCCCAGTCACAGAGTTCTACTTATTCATCAAAAATCCCAATACAAAGGAAACAAGTACATGATGCCAAAAGTACAGTTCAAAACAGAAATAGAATACGATTTAAATGTCTCAAAGACTGAACAGAGAAAAAAAAAGATAGAATGAGGGCTTCCAAAGTCCAGCAAAGCACCTCGACTAAGCAACTCCAAAGCAAGCTCCAAATCAACAAATCCAATGTAAGCAACTAAGCACCTGTCAATTGGCTGCCCGTGTGGAAAGAGGGCACCCGAATTTGCAAAGTGAAACAAAATTCGAGTCAGTCGTGGGACTGGTGTGAGAAATCATTTATACTAACTAACAAGATGGCGAATCACAGGACCACGCCGCTAAAGCGGAACGGGTTTACTCCATTGGATTACCAGTGCATAAATAAGTGAATCGTTAAAATAACGCTATGCTTTTCAAAGAAAATGAGACCGTTATAAGACCCAAGTCCTATCACACAATGCAACGCACACCAGAGGAAAGGGTTTTTCCTTATAACGATCAAGATATGATAAATACGCCGAACGTAGTATATATATATTTTCATGAATCATTTCAATATAAATGTATTAATCCTAGGCGACATAGGTACCATATATTATGCCGCCGTATATAAGTATACAACTAAAACCGCAATGTCGTATTGGAGGTTTGGTTTTCCAACATGAGTCAAGGCTAGGGAGGAGCTCCTTACCGATTCGAGGCACTCTAGCGGATACCTCAGGATTCCCCGCAGTGAACCCTTGGATAGCTGCAGGGCCGGTCCCCGCCAATGGGCAGTGGATTAGTTATGCCTGAACACACGTTTCCCGGTCCCTTTGGACCTATAGTATGACCACCATCGGCCTATAGAAATAATGAGGTACCTCAAAATCCATCATCTACAATGAGTAAAATGTCAGCGCTGGTAGGTCCCTGACATTACCCTAGCTAGAAAGATAACGTGTGCACTCCCTGCGTTCCCTTCTCCCGTTTAAGACTCATACCGGGGTGTGAGGTTCGCGAAGTCATTTTAATCACAAGGCCTGCTTTTCAACAAAGCCTTGATCATCTTCATCTTGAATTTCTTTAATACACTTATGCTCTGGGTTCGAGCGAAAGTTAAACCCGTACAAATCAACACTACGTCTGAATAGCTACCATCTTAGCCCCGTCTTGGGAGCAAATCAATCAAGGGCTTCAACGCTAACTACCCATTCGGTGTGAAGATAGTCGGTCTTCAACATCGTCTTCTATAATTTGTCGTATGATTATTTGAAATGAGTAAAACTCGGTCTTTCCAAATAATCATCGTACAATTATTCTTAAAATTATTTCATATCGTTAATATTTATTTATGACGCTTTATCGCTATTTTTATTTATTTAAAAATAGTGCGAATTAATTGAACGACGCTTCAGGTTGATAGGCGACTCTGGCGCTGCTTTTACCAAAATTTGTTTTAAACATATCTTAAAATCTAACCGTCCGATTTTGGTAAATTTTATGTCGTCGGAAAGCTCTTTCCAAGACGGTCCTAACGGATCCAATTTTGGGGAAATTCAACGGTCGGATCTTTTTGTACGACCCTTTTAAAGTTGTGATTTCAAAACGCGAACTACCGCGCGTGTTTTGCTTAGTTTTAAGTTATACTATATATATATATCCTTTTGTCCGCCAATTCTAGTGCGACGCAGAAATGTTTTTCTTATTTTCTTTTTACATAAGAAAATATACATTTTAACATTGTTTTCCTTTACATAAGAAAATATATATTTTAACCTCATTTCCTTTATATTAGAAATTAATGTTCATTTTCTTTATTTCCTTTACATTAGAAAATAATGTTTACTTTTTATTTACATTTTCTTTACAATAGGAAATGTTTACTTTTTTTTTTACTTTACATTTTCTTTACAATAGAAAATGTTTACTTTTTCTTTAAACAAAGAAAATTGTTTCTTTTAAACAAAGAAGAATGTTTCTTTCTTTTTTAAACAAAGAAGAATGTACATTTAACTTTTTATTTTCTTTAACATAGAAAGTATGTACATATTTGGTTTATTCTCTTTGACATAGAAAAATGTACAAATTTGTCTGCAAATTCTAATGCGACAAAAATAACAATTTGTTTATATTTTGACAAAAACATATTTTTGTGCGCAAACTCTAACGCGACAAAATGACAAATTAAACTACGTTTTTACATAGAATATAATTTTGTGCGCAAACTCTAATGCGACAAAAATAATTATTTTATTTATATTTTAATCTCATAAGTCATATTTCGTTCGCAAATTCTAATGCGACAAAATGATAATTTATTTATATTTTTACAACGATATGACGATGACTCAACTAATTTAAGCACGACGGTGATTTTTATCGTCATGACATTCAAGTTAACACGCTTATGGTTTTGGGTGTCATAATATACAAATTTAACACACTATCGTTTTGGGCGTCATAACATACAACTTAACATGCTTGTAGTTTTGGGTGTCATAACACACAACTTAACACACTTGTAGTTTTAGGTGTCATAACACACAACTTAACACACTAATAGTTTGGGTGTCATAACATACACATCAACACACTCATGGTTTTGGGTGTCATAATATACAAATAAAAATAACACAAAAATTTTGTGTCTTTATAACTTTAACATGAAATTTGCCTTTTTAAATTTTAACAAAATGACATAAAGTTTATGTCCTTTTTATTTTAACAAAACCAACATAAAAGTTTTTGTCTCTTTTATTTTGACAAAAATAAACATAGAACTTTTGTCTCTTTTATTTTGGCAAAATAAACATAAAAGTTTTGTCTTTATACTTTAACAAAATGAACATAAAAAGGTATGTCTTTATATTTTAACAAAAATCACATAAAGATGTATGTCTTTTTATATTTAACAAAATAAACATAAAGAGTATATTTTTATTCTCAACAAAATAAACATAAGAACTTTGTTCTTTTAAATTTTGACTAAAATAAACATAAGCATTTTGTCCCTTTTTTTTTTTTTTTTTGACAAATATAAACATAAGAAATTTGTCTCTTTTATTTTGACAAAATTAACATAAGAAATTTGTCCAATCAACAAAGTTTTGACATAAAATTTTGTACTTTTAATTCAACACAATTTTGACATGAATTTTTTTTTTTGTGCTTTTAAATTTAACGCAAATTTTGACATGAATTTTGTCTAACAAAATGTCATACAAGAATAACCACAATCATTCAAGAATAATCACAGTATCACCACAAATTTCAGCAATAATTATACATAACATCATCAATCACAGATCAGGGTAAAACACGCAAACTATAATTTCACGATCATCATCGATTTATAATTATTTTAATAAATTAGAATTTCTCACCTTCGTTTGCGATTTGTCAAATTTTCAAGTTGTTCTGAATGGTCCCGTTTCAGTCCAGGAATGTAGGTCAGGACTCTACGATTTTAACGCTTCTGAAATCGTCGAATTCTGAGTGAAATCGAACGAGTTATGGTCAATTTAAGTCATAGAATAATTTATTTAATTAACTAAATAATTAATTAGGAATTTAAACCCTTTTCCTCTTGTCTGAAGTTCGGCCGCCACCTACTGTATTTCTCCCAGAACTAGGGTTCGACTATGCTCGCGGCAGGAGGCTCGAGGTCGGAAACTGGTGACGTGACGCGGTAGGGGGGAGCACGGCGCTTCGGGGGGACCCGGTTTCGGCCAGCTCGATGGAGCCTTGGAGGGGGCGCAGCGGTTCAACCCGTCGGGGTTTGGAGCCGAAGTACTCGGCGTTCGGGCGACTGGAGGGAAGGTGGTTGGTACTGACGGAAAGAGGGAGGGAAGGCCTTCGAAGTGGTGTTGGGCTTGTGGTCTAGTTCGCCGGGAGGAGGGAGAATTTGGAGGAGGAAAGATCGACAGAAATGGGGGTGGCGGCGCTGTGTAGACGATGAACAGTGAAAATGGTTTTAGGGTTTTAGTTTAATCCATTTTTATACTAATTTAAGTGTATTTTTACAATTAAATCCATATCTTCCCAATTAAACCCAACCCAGTCCAAATGAAAGTGACCCTAGCCAATAACCTACATTCCGGACCCAATGGACCAGGTCCCGCCAGTCCATACGGCTGTCTGTGGCCTGTATTATTTAAAATAATATTTAAATCCTTTATAATTTAAATTCTGTTGTACAAATAAATCCACCGAGGCCGCGTACGGACTCAGAAAAATTCAAAAAATATATATTTGGCTTCGTTATGACGATACGGTCTTAACAAAATTAATTTCGTCTAATTCAGAGATTGTTTGAAAAACGGCTATTTTTCAGTCGATTAAATTTGACTGAAATGAACAAGACACATTTTCCCTTGCCATGCTCACATATAAATTCGGAAAATTCTAAAAATTGAAACCTAGCAATAATATGATATTCCGGTTCCAATGAAATTGGTTTCGTCGAAAACAGAGATCGTTTGAAAATTGGCTATTTTCACTGGCTTTAATCATTATTTAAAATGAAAATTTTAAATTCTGCCTCATTTGCCAACTAAATTACTTAAAAATAAAAAATTTTAAATTGGCTCGGATTTTCCGGGTCGTTACAGTCTCCCCCACTTAAAAACTTTTCGTCCTCGAAAAGAAAGTAAAAGTAGGAAACGACAGAAATGTAAATTGTGGTAAATGTACCTTAACACAAAAATCATCCGGAGATATCCTCTCTGCAATGAGGGTAAGCCCTTCTGAAGCTATCCTCTGTCTCCCAAGTGCAGTCCCTAGGATCACTGCTCCACTGCACCTTGACTAGGGGAATCTTCTTGTTTCTCAACACCCGGATTTCTTTGCCAATAACCTTTATCGGATCCTTTCTCACTGTCAGATTAGGAGCAATATCCAAGACCTGCTGATTCAATTCATCCTCAATCAAATCAGGGTCATGCACATGCTTGCGAAGTTGAGACACATGAAAGACATCATGCACCCCAGGCAACCAATCGGGCAACTGCACTCGATAAGCAAGCGTACCAATCCTTTCGAGGATAGGAAATGGACCAATGAACCTTGGCGCCAATTTCCCCGTCTTACCAAACCGAATCACGCCTCTTAATGGAGAAACCTTCAAATATACTCGATCACCCACAGAGAATTCTACCTGCCTTCTTCCCTTGTCTGCATAGCTTTTCTGTCGGCTCTGAGCAGTCAATAGGCGCTTCTTAATCATATCCACCTTATCCGATGCTTCCTTAATCATATCAGGGCCTAGGATTAATCGATTTCCTTGCTCCACCCAACACGCTGGAGATCTGCATGGCCTGTCATAAAGAGCTTCAAATGGCGACATCCCCAGGCTAGCTTGATAGCTATTATTATAAGAAAACTCCACCAAGTGCAAATGATCCTCCCATGAACCACCATAATCTAGTATGCATGCACGCAGCAAATCTTCCAAAATGCGGTTCACCCTCTCAGTCTGACCATCTGTCTCAGGGTGATAAGTTGTGCTCAGATTTAATTTGGTCCCAAGCTCTTCTTGAAAAGCCTCCCAGAATTTGCTAGTGAATAATGGATCCCGATCACTGACAATGTATTTGGGCACTCCATGCAGTCTGACTATCTCCTTCAAATAAAGCTGTGCCAAACTACGAGCTGTTCTGTTGGACTTGACAGGGATGAAATGGGCTGTCTTTGTCAAGCGGTCTACAATCACCCATATGCTATCATTCCCTTTTCTGCTACGGGGTAAGCCGTCAATGAAGTCCATAGAGATTTCCTCCCACTTCCAACTTGGAACATCCAGCGGTTTCAACAATCCTGCCGGCTTCTGTTGGTCGGCTTTTACTAGCTGACAGGTGGGGCATCTAGCAACATACATAGAAATGTCCCTCTTCATAGATTTCCACCAAAATGTGCGTTTGAGGTCGTTGTACATTTTACTCACCCCTGGATGAATACTTAGCTTAGATTTATGACATTCATCCATAACTTCCCTTCTTAGCTCAGGAATGTGTGGGACACAAATCCGACCTTGTAGCCTTAGAACCCCTTTGTCATCAATTTGAAAACTCAAGGCTTCTCCATCTCGAATTCTTTGGCTAATCTTCTGAATAAACTTATCCTCCCTTTGAAGTGTAGAAATCTTATCAATCAGAGTAGGAGTGATAATGAGATTGGCAAGGATGAGATTGACACTGTCAGCATTCTTTCTACTCAGCGCATCAGCCACAACGTTGGCTTTCCCTGGAGTGTATAAAATATCCAAGTCATAGGGTGCAAGAAATTCAACCCAACGTAGCTGCCTCATGTTCAAGTCTTTTTGGGAAAATAGATGCTTCAAAGATTTGTGATCAGTATAAAGCTTGAACTTCTCGCCCAAGAGATAGTGCCTCCATATTTTCATAGCAAACACGATGGCCATCAACTCAAGATCATGAACGGCATATTTCTTCTCATGCTCCTTTAATTGGCGGCTGGCATATGCGACTACTTTGCCTCTTTGCATCAGCACCGCACCAATACCTTAAATAGAAAAGGATAAACGCATTAAAATGAGATTTGACATTAAAAGAAAAATGTTATCTCAGACATGCTAATTTAGACTAGAAGAATGACCTTCCCTAGAAGCATCTACCCAGACCTCCAAACCTTCATTGCCATCAATTATGGTCAACACTGGAGCAGTGGTCAACCTCATTTTTAGATCTTGGAACGCTTTCTCGCATTCGGGAGTCCAAACAAATTTGGTATGCTTCTTGGTCAAGTTTGTCAATGGACAAGCTATCTTCGAAAAATCTTTGACAAATTTCCGATAATAGCCAGCCAGACCTAAAAAGCTTCTGACTTCTGTAGGAGTTCGAGGTTGCTTCCAATCTTGGATGGCTGAGATTTTTCCTGGATCAACTGAAATACCTTCTTTTGATACGACATGACCGAGGAATTTCACCTCTTCTTGCCAAAATATGCATTTAGAGAACTTTGCTTTCAGCACATTTCTACGCAAAATCTCTAAGACTTCCTTCAGATGTCTTTCATGTTCAGCAGTAGACTTAGAAAAGATGAGGATGTCATCTATGAACACGAGCACAAATTTATTTAGAACCTCTCTGAAAACCCTATTCATCAGGTCAACGAAATATGCTGGAGCATTACATAAACCAAAAGGCATTACTAGCCATTCATAAAAGATATCAGGTCCTCTGAAAGCAGTTAAAGGCACACATTCTTCGGCGATGCGAAGTTGATGGAAGCCTGTAGCTAGATCCATCCTAGAAAATACTCGCGCTCCATGCAAGCGGTCTAGCAAGTCATCGATACGAGGTAGTGGGTATTTGTTCTTCAGAGTTTGTTTGTTGAGATCACGGTAGTCCACACATAGCCTGAGGGTACCGTCTGATTTAGGGACGAACACCACTGCTGCTCCCCATTCTGAGAAGCTGGGCTGGATCAGACCCTTAAACAAAAGCTGCTTGGTTTGGTTCCTCAGCTCCTCTTTTTCTTTTGGCGACATCCTCCGAATAGGATGTACGACGGGCCTTGCATTCGGAGCCAAGTCAATTCTGAAGTTGATTTCTCTATGCGGAGGTAAGCCTTCAACTTCTTTGAACACATCAGCATAATCTCTAACAATGGGAATTTCTTCAATAGAAGCAGGGGTGACTTCTAGAGAAGACCAGAATGCTGTTCTATCTGTGGCTGAACCGTGGCATGGTATAGAAATAGTCTTGCCCAAATGAGTTTTAATTTTAACAATCCTTTCAGCGCACACTAACTCAGTTTCATATTTGGTTAGCCAATCCATCCCCAGTATAATATCATATCCAGAGAAATTCATGACGATCAGGTTAAAAGGGAATGAGAAATAAGAGTAAGAAATGGGAACTCTACAATACAGATCGAGAGTGAGGGAACCCCCAATAGGACTATGAGCTCTAATCAGTACCTTAAGTTTTCGAGGTTTCAATTTCAGCTTTTTGATTGTGTTACTCGAAATAAAACTACGTGCTGCACCGGTGTCAAATAAAGCAGTAACAGGGATGTTTTTAATGCTAAGAGTACCACTTAAAACATCAGGTGTACCTGGGCCCTCGGTAGGAGCTGGAGTAGTCGTACCCTCATAGATATGTGCCACTTCTGCATTCTTTAGCAATGGGCAATTTGGCTTGATGTGTCCCTTCTGATGGCAGTTGTAGCATTCGAGGTTGCGGTGAGGATTCTGACCACTACTCTGAGAACTCTGACCCCGATTCTGAGAGCTTTGACCACGGTTCTGACTGGGGCCTGAATCATTTCTCTTGACCTTCTTAGGGGCTTTGCACTCAAAATCAAAGTGCCCAGTCCTGCCACAGTTATAACATGTCAGCTTGCTCCTGTCCCTTTTCTTTGCTTGCGGCTTTGAAGCAGAAGAATTCCCTGTCTCTGGTTTCTTGCTAGTCTGCTCCTTCTGGCTATTGTTCTGATTCTTCGCTCTCTCTTGTTGGGCAGACTCATCATTTTCCTCGTAGCGGCTCGCAAAGGTAATAACTTCATGGAAGGGAAGATCGATATGAGCTGTAACCCTATTCAGATACTTTGTAGCGAGGCCCTTAATGAATTTCTTGTTCTTCTCAGTTGGGTCTTGAATTAGGTTAGGGGCATAACGGGAAAGCTCATCAAATTTCATCGCATATTCAGCAACTGTCATACTTCCTTGTTTCAGATTGACAAATTGTTCACGAAGACGTTCTCTTGCTTGTGGAGGGATGTATTTCTCGTTGAAGAGCTCTTTAAACTTTGCCCAGGTCATATTGGCCACATCGTTTCCAATCTTAACTGTGTCCCACCAGTGCTCAGCTTGATCTTTGAGCTGCCAAGCTGCCAGAAAACGCTTCCTCTGATCCTCTAGTTCCATTCCTTCTAAGATCTTTTCACAATTTTTGAGCCATGACTCTGCTTCAACTGCAGACTCTCTACCAGTGAAATGAACTCCGCCCAAGTTTTTAAATTTCTTCGACATCCTCTCTAAGTCAAATGGCTGTGGTGGTAGAGGTGGTGGTATGACAACGGGATCGGGCTGTACACGAATAGTCTCTTCTCTAGCAGGCCCTCTGCCTCCACCTCTTCCTCGGGCTGCAGCTCTCGTTCTTGCACGAGTACTCATTTTCAATCAGTCTGTAACATCAAGAGGAGAGTCAGACCAATAGAAATGAAAATTTTCAAAGGAAAGGCTAAAAGATGAAGATGATGTAACGACTGATAAATATGTGCTATTATGTTATGCTCACTCTAGGACTTTTAGTCCTATCTCAATGAGGCGTATTGCTATAAATATGTTATATCCCAAGGCTTGGGTTAAACCAAAGCTCTGATACCAACTGTGATAACCCCAAACTTCCGTAGAACGAAAGCTGAGATGATCTTTGGAATACAACATAAATATAGCAACACATAACACAGGTAACAGCATAAATATAAGAAACTATAAAATAACAACATCAACATAGCAACGGAATACGGATGTCATCATAACATAGAGTCCCAGTCACAGAGTTCTACTTATTCATCAAAAATCCCAATACAAAGGAAACAAGTACATGATGCCAAAAGTACAGTTCAAAACAGAAATAGAATACGATTTAAATGTCTCAAAGACTGAACAGAGAAAAAAAAAAGATAGAATGAGGGCTTCCAAAGTCCAGCAAAGCACCTCGACTAAGCAACTCCAAAGCAAGCTCCAAATCAACAAATCCAATGTAAGCAACTAAGCACCTGTCAATTGGCTGCCCGTGTGGAAAGAGGGCACCCGAATTTGCAAAGTGAAACAAAATTCGAGTCAGTCGTGGGACTGGTGTGAGAAATCATTTATACTAACTAACAAGATGGCGAATCACAGGACCACGCCGCTAAAGCGGAACGGGTTTACTCCATTGGATTACCAGTGCATAAATAAGTGAATCGTTAAAATAACGCTATGCTTTTCAAAGAAAATGAGACCGTTATAAGACCCAAGTCCTATCACACAATGCAACGCACACCAGAGGAAAGGGTTTTTCCTTATAACGATCAAGATATGATAAATACGCCGAACGTAGTATATATATATTTTCATGAATCATTTCAATATAAATGTATTAATCCTAGGCGACATAGGTACCATATATTATGCCGCCGTATATAAGTATACAACTAAAACCGCAATGTCGTATTGGAGGTTTGGTTTTCCAACATGAGTCAAGGCTAGGGAGGAGCTCCTTACCGATTCGAGGCACTCTAGCGGATACCTCAGGATTCCCCGCAGTGAACCCTTGGATAGCTGCAGGGCCGGTCCCCGCCAATGGGCAGTGGATTAGTTATGCCTGAACACACGTTTCCCGGTCCCTTTGGACCTATAGTATGACCACCATCGGCCTATAGAAATAACGAGGTACCTCAAAATCCATCATCTACAATGAGTAAAATGTCAGCGCTGGTAGGTCCCTGACATTACCCTAGCTAGAAAGATAACGTGTGCACTCCCTGCGTTCCCTTCTCCCGTTTAAGACTCATACCGGGGTGTGAGGTTCGCGAAGTCATTTTAATCACAAGGCCTGCTTTTCAACAAAGCCTTGATCATCTTCATCTTGAATTTCTTTAATACACTTATGCTCTGGGTTCGAGCGAAAGTTAAACCCGTACAAATCAACACTACGTCTGAATAGCTACCATCTTAGCCCCGTCTTGGGAGCAAATCAATCAAGGGCTTCAACGCTAACTACCCATTCGGTGTGAAGATAGTCGGTCTTCAACATCGTCTTCTATAATTTGTCGTATGATTATTTGAAATGAGTAAAACTCGGTCTTTCCAAATAATCATCGTACAATTATTCTTAAAATTATTTCATATCGTTAATATTTATTTATGACGCTTTATCGCTATTTTTATTTATTTAAAAATAGTGCGAATTAATTGAACGACGCTTCAGGTTGATAGGCGACTCTGGCGCTGCTTTTACCAAAATTTGTTTTAAACATATCTTAAAATCTAACCGTCCGATTTTGGTAAATTTTATGTCGTCGGAAAGCTCTTTCCAAGACGGTCCTAACGGATCCAATTTTGGGGAAATTCAACGGTCGGATCTTTTTGTACGACCCTTTTAAAGTTGTGATTTCAAAACGCGAACTACCGCGCGTGTTTTGCTTAGTTTTAAGTTATACTATATATATATATCCTTTTGTCCGCCAATTCTAGTGCGACGCAGAAATGTTTTTCTTATTTTCTTTTTACATAAGAAAATATACATTTTAACATTGTTTTCCTTTACATAAGAAAATATATATTTTAACCTCATTTCCTTTATATTAGAAATTAATGTTCATTTTCTTTATTTCCTTTACATTAGAAAATAATGTTTACTTTTTATTTACATTTTCTTTACAATAGGAAATGTTTACTTTTTTTTTTTTTACTTTACATTTTCTTTACAATAGAAAATGTTTACTTTTTCTTTAAACAAAGAAAATTGTTTCTTTTAAACAAAGAAGAATGTTTCTTTCTTTTTTAAACAAAGAAGAATGTACATTTAACTTTTTATTTTCTTTAACATAGAAAGTATGTACATATTTGGTTTATTCTCTTTGACATAGAAAAATGTACAAATTTGTCTGCAAATTCTAATGCGACAAAAATAACAATTTGTTTATATTTTGACAAAAACATATTTTTGTGCGCAAACTCTAACGCGACAAAATGACAAATTAAACTACGTTTTTACATACAATATAATTTTGTGCGCAAACTCTAATGCGACAAAAATAATTATTTTATTTATATTTTAATCTCATAAGTCATATTTCGTTCGCAAATTCTAATGCGACAAAATGATAATTTATTTATATTTTTACAACTATATGACGATGACTCAACTAATTTAAGCACGACGGTGATTTTTATCGTCATGACATTCAAGTTAACACGCTTATGGTTTTGGGTGTCATAATATACAAATTTAACACACTATCGTTTTGGGCGTCATAACATACAACTTAACATGCTTGTAGTTTTGGGTGTCATAACACACAACTTAACACACTTGTAGTTTTAGGTGTCATAACACACAACTTAACACACTAATAGTTTGGGTGTCATAACATACACATCAACACACTCATGGTTTTGGGTGTCATAATATACAAATAAAAATAACACAAAAATTTTGTGTCTTTATAACTTTAACATGAAATTTGCCTTTTTAAATTTTAACAAAATGACATAAAGTTTATGTCCTTTTTATTTTAACAAAACCAACATAAAAGTTTTTGTCTCTTTTATTTTGACAAAAATAAACATAGAACTTTTGTCTCTTTTATTTTGGCAAAATAAACATAAAAGTTTTGTCTTTATACTTTAACAAAATGAACATAAAAAGGTATGTCTTTATATTTTAACAAAAATCACATAAAGATGTATGTCTTTTTATATTTAACAAAATAAACATAAAGAGTATATTTTTATTCTCAACAAAATAAACATAAGAACTTTGTTCTTTTAAATTTTGACTAAAATAAACATAAGCATTTTGTCCCTTTTTTTTTTTTTTTTGACAAATATAAACATAAGAAATTTGTCTCTTTTATTTTGACAAAATTAACATAAGAAATTTGTCCAATCAACAAAGTTTTGACATAAAATTTTGTACTTTTAATTCAACACAATTTTGACATGAAATTTTTTTTTGTGCTTTTAAATTTAACGCAAATTTTGACATGAATTTTGTCTAACAAAATGTCATACAAGAATAACCACAATCATTCAAGAATAATCACAGTATCACCACAAATTTCAGCAATAATTATACATAACATCATCAATCACAGATCAGGGTAAAACACGCAAACTATAATTTCACGATCATCATCGATTTATAATTATTTTAATAAATTAGAATTTCTCACCTTCGTTTGCGATTTGTCAAATTTTCAAGTTGTTCTGAATGGTCCCGTTTCAGTCCAGGAATGTAGGTCAGGACTCTACGATTTTAACGCTTCTGAAATCGTCGAATTCTGAGTGAAATCGAACGAGTTATGGTCAATTTAAGTCATAGAATAATTTATTTAATTAACTAAATAATTAATTAGGAATTTAAACCCTTTTCCTCTTGTCTGAAGTTCGGCCGCCACCTACTGTATTTCTCCCAGAACTAGGGTTCGACTATGCTCGCGGCAGGAGGCTCGAGGTCGGAAACTGGTGACGTGACGCGGTAGGGGGGAGCACGGCGCTTCGGGGGGACCCGGTTTCGGCCAGCTCGATGGAGCCTTGGAGGGGGCGCAGCGGTTCAACCCGTCGGGGTTTGGAGCCGAAGTACTCGGCGTTCGGGCGACTGGAGGGAAGGTGGTTGGTACTGACGGAAAGAGGGAGGGAAGGCCTTCGAAGTGGTGTTGGGCTTGTGGTCTAGTTCGCCGGGAGGAGGGAGAATTTGGAGGAGGAAAGATCGACAGAAATGGGGGTGGCGGCGCTGTGTAGACGATGAACAGTGAAAATGGTTTTAGGGTTTTAGTTTAATCCATTTTTATACTAATTTAAGTGTATTTTTACAATTAAATCCATATCTTCCCAATTAAACCCAACCCAGTCCAAATGAAAGTGACCCTAGCCAATAACCTACATTCCGGACCCAATGGACCAGGTCCCGCCAGTCCATACGGCTGTCTGTGGCCTGTATTATTTAAAATAATATTTAAATCCTTTATAATTTAAATTCTGTTGTACAAATAAATCCACCGAGGCCGCGTACGGACTCAGAAAAATTCAAAAAAAATATATTTGGCTTCGTTATGACGATACGGTCTTAACAAAATTAATTTCGTCTAATTCAGAGATTGTTTGAAAAACGGCTATTTTTCAGTCGATTAAATTTGACTGAAATGAACAAGACACATTTTCCCTTGCCATGCTCACATATAAATTCGGAAAATTCTAAAAATTGAAATCTAGCAATAATATGATATTCCGGTTCCAATGAAATTGGTTTCGTCGAAAACAGAGATCGTTTGAAAATTGGCTATTTTCACTGGCTTTAATCATTATTTAAAATGAAAATTTTAAATTCTGCCTCATTTGCCAACTAAATTACTTAAAAATAAAAAATTTTAAATTGGCTCGGATTTTCCGGGTCCTTACACTTATGACTATGGGAATTATTTTCCTTTTGGACTATGAACATCGCATATGACTATGGACATTTCCTATGACTGTGACTGTGACTACAAGGATTATTTCCTTGACTAGGCCTATACCTTTGATTTGGACATAAACTATTACTTATGACATAATGAGGACAACTATGATTTTGACACCCATGATTTATGATTAGGAAAATATTGCTTTAGTTTTGTGATTGAGAAGTTAGGTCTAAACCCAATTATTTATTCTACTTGTTCCTTGGTTTTTCTTTGGTTTTAAGACAGTGGGAATTTACCTATTAAGTTAGGTCTACCCACGTTCTTGAACCTATTTTGCCCATTCTTTGGTTTTAAGACAGTGGGAATTTACCTATTTAGTTAGGTCTACCCATATTCTTGAACCTACATTGTTATCCAAACCTTTTTATGCCAATTATTCCTTCTTGTCATTTTGATTCATTCCCTTTTTATCTACGAATCTAGATTTATTTATAATCTAGGTTGAATCACGATTATTCGAACGGTGGGAATGCGATTTGGGGAAAAACATGGAAATGAATATGAACGTAATTATAAACTTGGAAATTGGCATAATTTGGAATATGTATTATGACATGCATATTAAAATGAAAACGGGGAAATTTGACATGGATTAGGGAATATGTGATTTTGACATATTAAATTTAGCGTTAGTAAGTAAGCTAAATTTTAGGCATAAAATGTAAACTAGAAAAATAATTCTAGTTTTGCCATAAATTGTGAATTAGGATGTTAAACCAAGATTGGGTTAATTAAGGTTGATTTGGAATAAGTATATTAGCACAATTTTGAATTTATTCATAATTGTGAGCAATTGTCATGTTTGGAATAAATTATGGTTAGCGACACTAAATTTGGTATAATTTACATACCAAAAAGTATAAATATGATAAATAAGAGAGAATGGGCCATAATAATAAATGTGACAATGTACATTAAAAGAGTAGTAATGAAATAAGTAAATTAGGAGTAATTTACTTATAGAATTCGTCATAAATGTTAAATTGTTCATTTACCACAAAATATGTAACTTGGTTAAGTTTTGGCCATAAATTATAAACTAGGATATTTAATCTAGTTTCGGCAATGAAATAGGAAATGGCCAAAACTGCATGTTGGGTTAGGACTTGGGCGTAGAATATAAGTATACTAGTAGGCTTGACAAATAAATATAGGCCAAATTTGTCTAAAAAGGGGAAATGGGCTTTTGAAATAAATTGTTAACAATTTATAAACAAAAGAAAAGTATTTTGATAACATCCCTTTTTATAACACATAGACCAGAAGGTTCTAGGGTGACAGAGAGGATAGTGTCTAGGCTTGGGTTTGGAAAATACAAGTTTCCTGCCCTCCCTGGCTATCCCTAACTGATCCGAAGGACGGGATGGTTGTTTTCAAAACCGGATTTGGAAATTAATCAAAAACCCTTTGAACTTAGAAAACATGAATATGCCTAACCCGAGGTTAGACTGAGTTGCGGTGTAAACCTGCCCGGAACCGACCGGCACATCCAGTAACCGCAGCAATATCTGTCTAATGTGAGAGGTTGCGGCTTTAATTTATTAATTAAAGCTAGAACAAGAATGGGAGAGTTAAGTCCATAGAAACACTTAACCAATTTAACACAGTTAAGCAAGAATGGGTGGGTTAAGTCCATAGGAACACTTAACCGACTTAACAAAGTTAAGCTAGAATGGGAAGGTTAAGTCCATAGGAACACTTAACCAACCTAACACGGTTAAGCTAGAATGGGAAGGTTAACGAACACTTAACCAACTTAGCACAGTTAAAGCTAGAATGGGAGGGTTAAGTCCATGGGAATACTTAGCCAAATTAACATGTTGACTAGACTAGAAGGTGGGGTTAAGTAAAGTTAATACACTTAGCCAATTTAACATGTTAATTAGACTAGAGGTTGGGGTTAAGTAATACACTTAGCCAAATTAATATGTTAACTGGACTAGACCATAGGGTTAAGTAAACTTGAACGCTTAACCATCAGAATATGATAAATGAATAGGGTTAAGTAAAAAGCATGAAGGGATAACACTTAACCAGTGTAATAGGAAAAGGGAAGAGGGTTAAGATAGCTTGAATCGACTAAAGACACTTAACCAACCCAACCTGGCGAGAAAGAAAACTAAGTAGTAGACCTCAGTTGAAAAAGGGACTAAGTAGTAAAACTTAGTTAAGAAAACAAGGAATTTGGAAACTAAGTGGTAAACCTTAGTTAGTAGAACTAAGTAGTAATTCTTAGTATAACACGAAGGAGCAGACATCCATCTGGTTTTAAGAAGGCTCCAACGAATTGGGTTACGAAGCCCGAGGCTTCGAGGGGACGTGAGGGTACTCTTGGTATCCCTCTGTGAGGCTGCAGATGATCATCCTGGGCTCACAGAGGTTAAGGTCTGCGTTAGAAGAACCGAGGGTATGCCTTGGTTGCAATATATATGGCAACCTAAAGACTAGGATGGACCGGCGTGATTCGGCGAGAAAACGGTAGCCCTGTGATAGCAACTCGTCGTCTACCATCCATCTTGAGTCAGTCGAGATACGTGAAGCGGAAAGGCGGAGAACTCCAAAAGACCATAATTGCTATCTAGTTGTGGGTGAGGATGGCCATAGGATAGTGGGGCACCGGGGGCCGGCGTATAGTTCTCATTTTACAAAGGGTGCCTTTCATTAGTTGAGGGAGGCGTCAAGTGGGACCATAGCCACTGAAATAAAAACAGACCTTAGCATCTGCATCGGCAGATATCTGAAAGCTCCCGACCGAGTTCTGTATTCCTTGATTTTCCCTGTCACAGGACTCGGACCGCACATTACAGGACATGTGCATCTAGACAAGCGATAACGATTCGCGATACATGCGTGGGGAAGTATAGGAACATATACCACTCTAGGTAGTGTGTCTTAGACTTGGGGGCATCGTTCGACAGGTAGCGTAATCCCTAGTTGGACTAGGTGGCATAAATCCGAGAAGCGTTCAGCAGATAGCGTAAACTCTAGTTAAATCTAGAAAGCACCTGATAGAAAACCCTAGATTTGATCTAGGTAATAAATAATGAATGTATGCCAGAAGGCAATGGAAAATACAGGGATTGGGATCACGTTATCGTTACTAGTTGGGACACTAGGTAGGTGGTGCAGAGATATAGAAATCAGTATAACAAGGAAATAGCGAAGCGGCGAAAGTATTAGAGCGTATCCAGTTTATCTTATCTTAGCATATCTTGTGATTACCTTGTCCAATCTTGTTGACCCTATCGTCATGGTGTAATCTTGTATTCAGTTAATTCATGTCGTTTTGTTTTCCATGTTCACATGCTAGAAGTTACTGAACTTACTCAGGCTTTATGTCTGACTCTGTTTTTCTTTCGTCTTCTTTTCTTCCGTTTCCCCCCCCAGGTAGTAGAGGAGGGAGTAGTATAGCTCAGGTTAAGTTGGACTGTCACTCTTTCCCAGCTTGAAGATTTATCGAAGTCTGCTTGGATTCTCTTATCAGATGCTATGGCTGGCTCATGCAAAAATTGGGGAATATAAATGTTGTTTTATGCTTCTTTATTTTGTAAGACAGATGATACTCTGATATTGTAAAGAAATCATTGTACAAATTATTTTATCAATAAAGCAAAGTTTTATCTTCCGCTGTTTAATTTCTGTCTGTCTTGTAATTTATCTGCATCTTTTACCCTAAATGCTCCACAGAACTTAGTGCATTCCCTTTGTGAGTGACACTAACGGATGTGGGGTGTTACATGTGGTATCAGAGCTGAAGGTTACCGGATCAGATAAAGATTTGAAAAATTATTTTTCAAAATAGTTTTTAAAGAAGCATTTTCAAAAGAAAAGGATTTGTTTTAAAGGCATATTCCCCAAAGCCATATGCATTGTCTCTTCTTCCTCTGTTTGAATTCTTGTCTCCTTCTTTCTTGAGTCTCTGGGGCTCCTGGCTTTCTGGGAGGTAACCTCATCGAAGGGCAAAGTAGTGCCCGGCTTCCATCCATAGCCGTAGTTGTTTCATCTACGGGCAGTTTTCTTTCAAAGCTTATAAGGTTTTCCGGACGATGGAGGCAGTTTTCGAGAGATTTGTCAACATGACTACACACGGAAGGGGATGAGGAGTTTGGCTAAGGAGCATAACCCTAGGATGAGGAATTCATGGATGTAGACTTAGCACACGAAGGAGGAAGAAATTATAAAGCCTAAGACAAGAGGAAGTATCTTTACTAGGGTATGATAGGGCATATACTTAAGGACAAGGGCAAGAACGAGGACGAGATTTTCAGAAGGACAAGTACATGCTTTCGCCACCAAGCGTACCTAGGAGAAAGGTAGTCCGGTTGGAAGAGTCTAGTTTTCTGTTCGTGCTATTTCCTTAGGTTCTAGCGCTTCTCATTTGTTCATATCCACTTTCATAGTTGAGTCTCTGCACCATAGTACTTGTATAGTAGAAAGATCCCACTAGAGTCTCAAATCCAATTGGTGGTCCGACCAGTTTATTTTTTTGTTAGTACGGATTTGAGAATAGCTATCGAGTTTGCTTATGTCATCTCACGTAGATCGTCTAAATTCGGGGGAGATATTCCTTGGGTGCTTGTCTGATATTGGTTTAGGCCTTTGGGGCTTGTACTTGAGGAATGTCGAGTTCGACTAGGATGGTTTGCGTGAGAGATGAATAGTTGTGACAGGCGCTCTAAAAAGCGCGTAGTGATCTTTCAACCCTTATAGTTATGGCATGGTGGATAAGGGAGAGACCTCTAATCATACACTTGGTACTGTGATTGACATCTGTTTATTTTGGAAATGGAGGTTAGGAACTTCACAATCGTGAAGATAAATTGTTTAAGATACAGTGGAGTAAAGCTCAAGAAGGCTAGATACTAGCAACATGCCCTTTTTCCTTAAGGGTGCATCCTTGATTTCTCTGTTTAGGAGCTTTACGCGTAGTTGTTTCTCTCTTTCCAAAGTATATCCTCTAGGTCGTATCTGCGATCCTTAGGTAGAAGCCAATTGATGTAAACATGTATTTGAAACATGTTATGGTTGAATGGTTGCAAATGGTTGCTCGTGGATGCATATGCATACATATTAGGCACTAGATCAAGTTCGGACGCTCTCATATTGCATTTACATATATGCATTTGTTTATAAGTTGAACTTGATATGATATCATATGGACGTTGCATATGGATGAATGGCTGTGCACGCATGTAGTATTTACATGACTAGGGATGGTTGCATGCATGATTGGATGCATGACACTAACATGATTTGCATTAAGAAGGTCAACTGAATCAGTAGACCGCCTGATTTTGCATTAGATAGAGACATATACACACACTATGCATATGAACATGAAAGCATTAGAAATCTTTTAAGGACAATGAATGCCTGTGATTGAATGGTTGAGTAGATGGGTGATTGGATGGTAGGACACATTCTTCCTAACTTGAAGATTTCGGGGACGAAATCCTTTTAAGTGGGGGAGAATGTAACACCCCGTAATTCTGTGACATTAAGATTCTCAAATTAAAGTATAATTAATTTTTAAAAGAAAATTTAAAAGAAAAAGATCCATGCAGTTGTTTAATTTAAGTATTGTAACTAACATGAAAAAGAGAAGTAAGGAGAGAACAATAATTATTATTGTTCTAAGACTTATTAACAAAAGCCTCTGTAGCTCAGTTGGTTAAGGCATTGGATTTGTAGCATGGAGGTCGGGGGTTCGAACCCCGGCGGTGGCATAATTTTTTATCTTTGTTTTAGAGAGGGCCAACTGAACATGCAAATATATGTGCGTATACAAATTCAAAATTTGAAAGGATAAGAACGTACATATAAGGAAATAAAGAAAATATATATATACATATGAGAACATAAATATATATATACATATGAGAACATAAATATATATATATATATGCAAAAATATATGTATACGAAAGATAAAATTCAAGATAAGGCTACAGTCAATGAAATATGGCAACATCATTTGAATTTTGAAAATAAAATGAAAGTTGTGCGTATATATATACGCGTAAAATGGTCGTTAGAGGAATTGTATACATATAAGAATATTTCATGTGAATAAAACAGTTAAATAAATTCCAGAAATTCAAAAGTTTGACAATCAAACTTTTACGCCAAAATAGCTTGTGGGACCCAATGCTGACTCAGCACTGCGTGTATGATAAGGTTTGGCTAGATTCATCTACGTACCTGGACTATTTTCTTAACTAGGTTCAATGCTGACTCAGCGTTGCGTGTATGATAAGGTCTTGAGCAGCTATATAAACAGCCCTAGTCTTCATTCTCTTTGCACCAATTCTCTTCTATCCTTATGCTGCTAAGATTCATGGCTTCTTCCCCTCCTCTAAATTTTCTTAAATAAATAAAATAAAATATGATTCAAGACGAGGAGATGCTGCTAAAAGACTTTTAAGGAGGGATTCAAATCAAAGTTTCAAGTGAAGAATTCAAAGGCTAGCTCAAACAAGTTTCAAGCAACGACGCACGAATCATAGCCACGCTTTCCTTCTTTTCTAGATCTATTTTCTGTAAGTTGGTTATTTCTAGATCTGAATATTTTGTTTTATTTGTGACATGAAATTAAAGGAATAAAGGAATATGCCAAATCTCTCTCTCTCTCTCTTCGAATCTGTGTTTATACTCTTGGACTGAATTAAGAACTGTTATGATTCGAGGACAAATAAGACTGTAACCGTGACTATGACTATAGAACTGTGGCCTTTGAAAACATATGCCTTTGGACTATGACATAAGCCTTTGATTTTGGGACATATAAACATTGCCTATGACAATGACTTATGACTATGGGAATTATTTTCCTTTTGGACTATGAACATCGCATATGACTATGGACATTTCCTATGACTGTGACTGTGACTACAAGGATTATTTCCTTGACTAGGCCTATACCTTTGATTTGGACATAAACTATTACTTATGACATAATGAGGACAACTGTGATTTTGACACCCATGATTTATGATTAGGAAAATATTGCTTTAGTTTTGTGATTGAGAAGTTAGGTCTAAACCCAATTATTTATTCTACCTGTTCCTTGGTTTTTCTTTGGTTTTAAGACAGTGGGAATTTACCTATTAAGTTAGGTCTACCCACGTTCTTGAACCTATTTTGCCCATTCTTTGGTTTTAAGACAGTGGGAATTTACCTATTTAGTAGGTCTACCCATATTCTTGAACCTACATTGTTATCCAAACCTTTTTATGCCAATTATTCCTTCTTGTCATTTTGATTCATTCCCTTTTTATCTACGAATCTAGATTTATTTATAATCTAGGTTGAATCACGATTATTCGAACGGTGGGAATGCGATTTGGGGAAAAACATGGAAATGAATATGAACGTAATTATAAACTTGGAAATTGGCATAATTTGGAATATGTATTATGACATGCATATTAAAATGAAAACGGGGAAATTTGACATGGATTAGGGAATATGTGATTTTGACATATTAAATTTAGCGTTAGTAAGTAAGCTAAATTTTAGGCATAAAATGTAAACTAGAAAAATAATTCTAGTTTTGCCATAAATTGTGAATTAGGATGTTAAACCAAGATTGGGTTAATTAAGGTTGATTTGGAATAAGTATATTAGCACAATTTTGAATTTATTCATAATTGTGAGCAATTGTCATGTTTGGAATAAATTATGGTTAGCGACACTAAATTTGGTATAATTTACATACTAAAAAGTATAAATATGATAAATAAGAGAGAATGGGCCATAATAATAAATGTGACAATGTACATTAAAAGAGTAGTAATGAAATAAGTAAATTAGGAGTAATTTACTTATAGAATTCGTCATAAATGTTAAATTGTTCATTTACCACAAAATATGTAACTTGGTTAAGTTTTGGCCATAAATTATAAACTAGGATATTTAATCTAGTTTCGGCAATGAAATAGGAAATGGCCTAAACTGCATGTTGGGTTAGGACTTGGGCCTAGAATATAAGTATACTAGTAGGCTTGACAAATAAATATAGGCCAAATTTGTCTAAAAAGGGGAAATGGGCTTTTGAAATAAATTGTTAACAATTTATAAACAAAAGAAAAGTATTTTGATAACATCCCTTTTTATAGCACATAGACCAGAAGGTTCTAGGGTGACAGAGAGGATAGTGTCTAGGCTTGGGTTTGGAAAATACAAGTTTCCTGCCCTCCCTGGCTATCCCTAACTGATCCGAAGGACGGGATGGTTGTTTTCAAAACCGGATTTGGAAATTAATCAAAAACCCTTTGAACTTAGAAAACATGAATATGCCTAACCCGAGGTTAGACTGAGTTGCGGTGTAAACCTGCCCGGAACCGACCGGCACATCCAGTAACCGCAGCAATATCTGTCTAATGTGAGAGGTTGCGGCTTTAATTTATTAATTAAAGCTAGAACAAGAATGGGAGAGTTAAGTCCATAGAAACACTTAACCAATTTAACACAGTTAAGCAAGAATGGGTGGGTTAAGTCCATAGGAACACTTAACCGACTTAACAAAGTTAAGCTAGAATGGGAAGGTTAAGTCCATAGGAACACTTAACCAACCTAACACGGTTAAGCTAGAATGGGAAGGTTAACGAACACTTAACCAACTTAGCACAGTTAAAGCTAGAATGGGAGGGTTAAGTCCATGGGAATACTTAGCCAAATTAACATGTTGACTAGACTAGAAGGTGGGGTTAAGTAAAGTTAATACACTTAGCCAATTTAACATGTTAATTAGACTAGAGGTTGGGGTTAAGTAATACACTTAGCCAAATTAATATGTTAACTGGACTAGACCATAGGGTTAAGTAAACTTGAACGCTTAACCATCAGAATATGATAAATGAATAGGGTTAAGTAAAAAGCATGAAGGGATAACACTTAACCAGTGTAATAGGAAAAGGGAAGAGGGTTAAGATAGCTTGAATCGACTAAAGACACTTAACCAACCCAACCTGGCGAGAAAGAAAACTAAGTAGTAGACCTCAGTTGAAAAAGGGACTAAGTAGTAAAACTTAGTTAAGAAAACAAGGAATTTGGAAACTAAGTGGTAAACCTTAGTTAGTAGAACTAAGTAGTAATTCTTAGTATAACACGAAGGAGCAGACATCCATCTGGTTTTAAGAAGGCTCCAACGAATTGGGTTACGAAGCCCGAGGCTTCGAGGGGACGTGAGGGTACTCTTGGTATCCCTCTGTGAGGCTGCAGATGATCATCCTGGGCTCACAGAGGTTAAGGTCTGCGTTAGAAGAACCGAGGGTATGCCTTGGTTGCAATATATATGGCAACCTAAAGACTAGGATGGACCGGCGTGATTCGTCGAGAAAACGGTAGCCCTGTGATAGCAACTCGTCGTCTACCATACATCTTGAGTCAGTCGAGATACGTGAAGCGGAAAGGCGGAGAACTCCAAAAGACCATAATTGCTATCTAGTTATGGGTGAGGATGGCCATAGGATAGTGGGGCACCGGGGGCCGGCGTATAGTTCTCATTTTACAAAGGGTGCCTTTCATTAGTTGAGGGAGGGGTCAAGTGGGACCATAGCCACTGAAATAAAAACAGACCTTAGCATCTGCATCGGCAGATATCTGAAAGCTCCCGACCGAGTTCTGTATTCCTTGATTTGCCCTGTCACAGGACTCGGACCGCACATTACAGGACATGTGCATCTAGACAAGCGATAACGATTCGCGATACATGCGTGGGGAAGTATAGGAACATATACCACTCTAGGTAGTGTGTCTTAGACTTGGGGGCATCGTTCGACAGGTAGCGTAATCCCTAGTTGGACTAGGTGGCATAAATCCGAGAAGCGTTCAGCAGATAGCGTAAACTCTAGTTAAATCTAGAAAGCACCTGATAGAAAACCCTAGATTTGATCTAGGTAATAAATAATGAATGTATGCCAGAAGGCAATGGAAAATACAGGGATTGGGATCACGTTATCGTTACTAGTTGGGACACTAGGTAGGTGGTGCAGAGATATAGAAATCAGTATAACAAGGAAATAGCGAAGCGGCGAAAGTATTAGAGCGTATCCAGTTTATCTTATCTTAGCATATCTTGTGATTACCTTGTCCAATCTTGTTGACCCTATCGTCATGGTGTAATCTTGTATTCAGTTAATTCATGTCGTTTTGTTTTCCATGTTCACATGCTAGAAGTTACTGAACTTACTCAGGCTTTATGTCTGACTCTGTTTTTCTTTCGTCTTCTTTTCTTCCGTTTCCCCCCACAGGTAGTAGAGGAGGGAGTAGTATAGCTCAGGTTAAGTTGGACTGTCACTCTTTCCCAGCTTGAAGATTTATCGAAGTCTGCTTGGATTCTCTTATCAGATGCTATGGCTGGCTCATGCAAAAATTGGGGAATATAAATGTTGTTTTATGCTTCTTTATTTTGTAAGACAGATGATACTCTGATATTGTAAAGAAATCATTGTACAAATTATTTTATCAATAAAGCAAAGTTTTATCTTCCGCTGTTTAATTTCTGTCTGTCTTGTAATTTATCTGCATCTTTTACCCTAAATGCTCCACAGAACTTAGTGCATTCCCTTTGTGAGTGACACTAACGGATGTGGGGTGTTACACAGACGGTGTTTAGTAGCACCCGACACCCGTCGTCCACAGACCATGGACGGCTTGTATGCTTGTTTGTTTGACTTTGATGTGTAATTGATTGTGTGATGTGATGTGAAATGAAATAAAATATTTATATAGTTAAAAATATTTTATAGTTGAAAATATAATTTTTAACGTGTATATAAAATAAATATTTATAAACAAATCGGAGATTTGTTTATATACACTGATTTGATTGATACTGATTGGGACGATAAATTATACACATCGCCCAACTGCACAAATAAAATCTGTGTTTGATTGTTTGAAACCCCACACGGGTATTGGGAAGATATATGACATACACTAATCCCAATAATTAGTTGTATGTCGATCGATTGATTGGCAAACTGTTATAAGCGCTAAATATTTATATTTGATGCTTATACAGTGTAGAATGCACTTTGGATGATGTTTGATTATTTGTCATTGTTGATATATACATGTGTTGTAGAAAACCTATATAATCAACATTATATGGTAATTGATTGGGCCTCATTCCAGTTTTGAAAAGAAATATTTGAATAGAAATATTTGAAATAGAAATATTTGAAAAAGAAATATTTGAAATAGAATATTTGAAAATAGAAATATATGAAGCCGTGTTGATTAGATTGACGCCATTTTGACGCAAACGATATTTATATCGATTTTATTCATTTTTCAGTGAATATCGAAAGTGATTTCAAAATCTGATAAATTGAATAGAATTGAATTCGAATTGAAATTGAACAGAAATGAATTCGAATTGAAATTGAATAGAAATGAATTCGAATTGAAATTGAATAGAAATGAATTCGAATTAAATTGAAATGAATTCGAATTATATTGAAATTAATTAAAATTCGAATTAAATTGAAATTGTTTTGAAATTAAATTAAAACAAATTTATATTGGAATATTCAATTTTGATTAGAATATGAAGTTGAAATCGTTTCGAAAACAAATTTAAAACGATTTATAAAATTTGTTTCAAAAGGAAATCGACGAAGTATATATTAAATATATTATATATATATAATATAATGGCCTGAATAGAACGCGCCGCGCCGCGGTAGTTCACGAATTTCGACCATTGACTTCGAATGGATATTGCGGGAGATCCGACCATCGGATTCTCCTAAAACTGGAACCGTTGGGTTCGTATCGAAAAGAGCTTTCCAATGAATATTAGAAATTTGAAATCTAACGGATGGATTTGGAATTATGTCCAAATCAAATTTGGAAAAGGTCGTTGTAAGTGCAGTTCGATGGCCGTTGATGGAAATCGACTGTACGGGCCTTGATAAAATTATTAAAAATATTAATAATTAGTGTAAAATCATAAGAAATGATTTTTGAAGAATTGGGATGAAAAACTCCATATTTGAAAGTATAAAAGTAGATTTTTATCGAAATGAACTAGTTTTGAACTAGAATAATAATTTATTTATTTTTAAAATAAATAAATTGGGTTTGAAATGGTTTTGAAAATAACCAGAATTTCCAATAATTGCATTGGAATGGATTTGAATCGAAATTGTCTTCGGAATATTTCGATGTTGGATTTCGTGATTATACAGATATTGTTATGGAAATTTGAAAGATATATATATATATATATATATATATATATCGTTATTTCCAATACGATATTTGTTGGTCTTAGAATTTGATATTGAATATAAGCCGATATATTTTCTATTCAGAGCCTTGTATTTAATATCAAATGTGATTTGGGTTTGTCGTGAACGGTATCTTCATTAATACTGTTCTTAGACCCAAAGGAGTTGAGAAAATCAGAAACTAAATGGAGATTAGTTAAGTGAATGGTTTCTGGGGTATTGATCTGATGTTGGTTTCGGCCTTCGGGGTTAATACTTAGGGAATTGCTCACTTACTAATTTATGGTTAGGGACTTATTGAAATGGAATGTGATTTTGGGTTTATCGTGAACCGTGTTTTAAATGACACTGATTCTTTAACCCAAGTAAAGATTAAAACTAAGTGGAGTTTTAATGAATCTTTAATTAGATTGAAAAGATCGAGAATGGAGTATCACCAGTTTTACTCCAAGCGATAGTTAAATCTTTAATTAGATTTGAACGTGAAATGGTAATTGAATTTACCGATAACACCGTGGTGTTAGAGATGAAGTATTACCAGTTTTACTTCATGGGATGAATAGGTTGGGATTGGGAAATAAATGATTACTCCGGTGTGGTTCGCTAATCCCGACTAGTTTGAAGTGATATTCAAAGAAGATTAAAGAATAAATTTAAAGAATTTATCTTTGATAAAATTAATGGGAACCTTTCCCAAAGTGTAAGAATATTTAAATAAAAGAATATTATGAATTGGAATGAGGCGTATGTTGTGTTTGTGTAACACTTGTTTATTATATACGCGAGTTGTTCAGAATGACAGGGTTTATCCCATTCTGAATAACTGATTCGACGTGGTGTCGAAGATGAAGACCGGAGGTCTTCACGTCGTTTGGGTGATTACTGATGATCTTGATTGGGCTGTACACCCAAGAGGAGGGAATCAGTTAGTGGTCGTCCAGGCGTACTTGGAGATCGATGGATATGTGAGGTACAAGATGCCTCCAGTTTCGTTCAGACCCAGAACGAACTTGTAAATGGGTTGTGTGTCTGACATTGGATTTTAGTCTGTGTGATTGATTTCTATTAAATATATATCTGTTTGGCGGCAGAGAATTTATTCTCTTGCTTAATGCCCTTCTCTGAGAAGTACGAGCTCGGAGGTTATATATTGATGGATATCAATCGCATGGAGTGAATTGCCTGTGTGGCATGCCTAAGTGGCAAATGATCAAGGCTTTTGTTGAAATGCAAAGTCTTGTGGTTAATGATCAAAGCACGGCCTGTGTGGCATAGCTTTGTGTAGCGTGGATTCGCGATCCTCACACCCCGGTTGTGAACCAGAAACGGGAGAGGACCTCAGGGAGGGCATGCGTTTCCTTCTAGTTAGAAGCGGCGTCAGTGGTTTTACACGCCCTGACGAGTTTGACTTATGTGGTTGTTGGTTTGCGAGGCGCCTCGGTTATATCGGTCGATCCGGGACCGATGGAGTCATTCGTTGGCTCATTTACGCCCCATAGGGCGGGGAAACGCAGTCTTCAGGATTATAATCCACATCGGTGGACCGGCCCTGACGATCCAAAGGCTTGACTGAGTACTTGCCTGAGACATGGGCTAGATTGTCTCGAATCGGTAGAGGACGATCCCTATCCTCAGTTCGCAGATGGAAATCCAATTTCCAAATACGTGACTTTGCGGTTTTAATTGTAAAACTAGTATGGCGACATGATATATGGTACCCATGCCGTCTATGATTGATATTTATGTTTTGAAATTGTTTTGACACTATGCACTTATAGTAATAATAAAACATGAAATTTCACGTATCAAGCATTCTTTGGCTATTATAAGGTAAAACCCTATCCCCCGGCTTGCGTTGCATTGTGTGATAGGACCTGGGTCTTATAATAGCTTCATTTTTATTTATTTAGCATTGCGCTGTTGTTATATGCACTGGTATTCTTGGGAGTAAACCCGTTCCGTGTTATACGGCGTGGTCCCTTGATTTACCGAACTTTAAAAATAAAGATTAATAACTGTTTTAGTTCTCACACCAGTCACATGACTGACCTGGAGTTTATTGTTTTAACCTAAACTCTGGGTGCCCTTATTTTGATGCGGGCAGCTAGTAGTTTTGGTTTTGCAGATTTATATTCACAGGAGCCTGGTTTACAGCTGGAATGATATCCAGAAAGCTTTGTATCCGTATATCTCTTCTAGTTGTGTATTGTATTATTTTCCGCTGCTATGTAATGTATTGTATTGTAATCTCTGATATTTATCGAATGTGTAATATTGATTTGTACTCTGTATATTCTTGTATTCTGATGGAATTGTTGTAATAAACAATGAAATGTTCTTCTGTCTGCGTTCTAATTTGTCGTGTTCTCAAAACAATCAGGCATTTCGAACGGTCTTGGTCGGTTTAGCCACTGATTCGGATCGAGCGAAATTCCTTTTCGTTACATTTGGTATCAGAGTTTTGGTTTACAAAGCTCAGAGAACAAGACACGTTAGAACCAAACGAAAGAATTCATTAGAAATTGGATTAGTAATATCCAACGGGAATGACTCGTTAGAGATGGGATCAGTAGTATCCTAGAACGAGTGTGAAGAGTATATTTTTGAAAATGAAAACAAATTTTTGTTTTGAAAATTTAAATCAATTATACGTATTTGATTATTTATTTATATTGATTTGGAATATCCAGTATATAAAGATTTTGCATATACGTCTGGTCCGCGTGTATTCGAAGTTTTAATATATTGGGTAGATATAGAATTACACTCCAGTCGCCTGGGGGTGATTCTGATGATTGATATATCATCATCAGAATTTATATTCGAGCGACAAAGGTGTGATATCTATATATTTCCTATTGACTGGTGTGAGAACCAAAATTAGATAGGGCTTATTGTTGTGAATTAGCATCAAAAATGTGATTTTTGACTATATATCAAAGTTATGAATTTGAAATGATAATTCACTAATTGATTGATGATTGTGTTGTTTGATTATTGGTTCGTTAATTAAATGTTGAACCGTTTAGCCAAATTGAACCAAATAGTGAATTGTATTGAAAATTAGTCGCATTTGCATGCAGATATATGTACTTATATTGAACAGGTCATAGCAAGGAGGCTAGAGCAGAAGAATAAAATTGTTTGCCCGACAAATAGGTACATGTTTACCATAATTTACTGTTTTGTTTGGGTGATGATGATTTTATGAGCTGATTGGCTAGCCGCTTGGCTTTTTCTTTTTCTTTTGGATTGAAGAAGGCCATGGGAGGCTATATGAAATATCCCGAAGTCCCCGGTGCAGGGAAGGTTATGGCAAAAAATTTCGAAAATTTAGGGTGTTAGCCAAATTTTTGAAAAATTTGAAAAGTTCTTAGAAACTGAAAAGTTGAAGAACTTAAGCCGTAATGAAAATATGGAAAGTTGAGTTGATTAGTTAAACAACTTTCGGCTTCGTTCCTTTTCGGGGACAAAAAGTTTTAAGTGGGGGAGATTGTAATAACCCGGAAATCCGAGCCAATTTAAAATTTTTATTTTGGCAAATTTAGCGAATTTTGATTATTTAAAATAAATTATTTTAAATAATAACGACGAGAAATTTATTTTTAATGGAATTCGAGCGTATATTTTATATAGATCGTCATTAGAATATAAATATTTATTTATATATATAAAAGGAATTGAAAATGGCGTGGTAGTTCGAAAATTCGATTTCAAATTTCAAATGAATGTACCGGGTGCAAAATAAACCGGATTTTAGTGAAACAAAAAATATTTGAATCTAATTGAGAATATCTTTCCAATGAATCCGGGAAATCAAAATTTCATAGCGGGAATCAAAAGTTACGTCCAGTTGAAATTTCAGAAAGGTCGCTATGGAATTCCGGCCATTAAAAATGGTAATTTTGCAAACGACCTCGGATTTCGACGAAACCACTTTTGTTGGATCCGTGATGTCAAATTATTGCTAGATTCCAAATTTCATAATTTTTCGAATCAATATGTGAGCGTGGCAAAGGAAAACGCGTTTGACCAGTTTCAGTTGATTTTAATCGACTGGAAAATGGCCATTTTTCAAACGGCCTCAGAATTTGACGAAACTAGTTTTGTTAGGACCGTATCGTCAATACGAAGCTAGAAGGTATTTTTCTAGAATTTTTAGGATCCGTATGTGACCCTGGTAAATTGAAATGCGCGTTCAAATTCAATATATAGATTTATATTTTGATTTTGACGGAAATTGATCGAAACAGTTAAATTGGCCTACGATACATATCCCATTGTGTTCGAAATGGGGGTAATTAGCTGTGAGCGACAGGTGGTGGGTTTCGTTTCGAGTTCGAAATAAAAAGATACTTTTTGAAAATTAAATATAAAAAAAACCATTTTATAAAAGAAAACCCCTCCCCATTAGTTTCTTTAGACCGCCCCCCCTTTATCCTTTAAACCCAAATCGACAGAAATATATATATATATATATATATATGTATATATATATATATATATATATATATATATACGCGATCGAAGAGATGAACGGAGGGCGCTCTCCGTCGCTCATCGCCAGACTCCGCCACCTCACAGACAACCGCCAACCCCCACCGCTCCTCCCTCTCTCCGTTTGAACGCCCAAAGCCCAAACCCCCAAACCCTAAATCGCGCAGCCACCTTACCCCCTTCGTAGCCCACCACCGCCACAGTTCCAGCCCGCCGCCCCTCTGCCAAGGCCACGACAGTCTCCCCCCCCCTTCTGACCACAGGCGATGCATAACCCCCCTTGAACGATTTACTGTAAGTATTTATTTTTTTGTTCAATCTATGATCTTTATTTAGTTAAATCTAGTATTTTTATTTTTTAGTTCAATCTATGATCTTTATTTAGTTCAATCTATGATTTTTATTTAGTTCAATCTATGATCTTTATTTAGTTAAATCTATGATTTTTATTTAGTTCAATCTATGAAATGCGAACAAAGACTTGATCTTTATATGTATAGTGAAGAGAGGAAGGTGATATTTTTAACTAGAGAAAGGTGTGATTTTTATATATTGAATAACGAAGTAAAAATTCGATTTTTATATTGAATAGCGAAATAAAAATTTGATTTTTATATATTGAATAGCGAAATAAAATTTCGATTTTTATATATTGAATAGCGAAGTAAAAATTCGATTTTTATATATTGAATAACGAAATAATTTTTTTTATATTGAATAGCGAAGTAAAAATTCGATTTTTATATATTGAATAGCGAAATAAAAATTCGATTTTTATATATTGAATAGCGAAATAAAAATTCGATTTTTATATATTGAATAGCGAAATAAAAATTCTATTTTTATATATCGAATAGCGAAGTGAAAATTCGATTTTTATATATGTAGTGAATACGGATGATGAAGGTGATGAAAGAAGAAACGGCGGAGTTTTTCTACATAAGAAGAGTCGTGGCGTTTGGATTAGCTAGTCGGTGAGAACTCCTCACTTTAAATTTTATTCTCTAGTTATATAAATATATACTAGGATGCAGACGGTGTTTAGTAGCACCCGACACCCGTCGTCCACAGACCATGGACGGCTTGTATGCTTGTTTGTTTGACTTTGATGTGTAATTGATTGTGTGATGTGATGTGAAATAAAATATTTATATAGTTAAAAATATTTTATAGTTGAAAATAGAATTTTTAACGTGTATATAAAATAAATATTTATAAACAAATCGGAGATTTGTTTATATACACTGATTTGATTGATATTGATTGGGACGATAAATTTTACACATCGTCCAACTGCACAAATAAAATCTGTGTTTGATTGTTGGTATTGGAAGATATATGACATACACTAATCCCAATAATTAGTTGTATGTCGATCGATTGAATGACAAACTGTTATAAGCGCTAAATATTTATATTTGATGCTTATACAGTGTAGAATGCACTTTGGATGATGGTTGATTATTTATCATTGTTGATATATACATGTGTTGTAGAAAACCCATATAATCAACATTATATGGTAATTGATTGGGCCTCATTCCAATTTTGAAAAGAAATATTTGAATAGAAATATTTGAAATGGAAATATTTGAAAAAGAAATATTTGAAATAGAATATTTGAAAATAGAAATATATGAAGCCGTGTTGATTAGATTGACGCCATTTTGACGCAAACGATATTTATATCGATTTTATTCATTTTTCAATGAATATCGAAAGTGATTTCAAAATCTGATAAATTGAATAGAATTGAATTCGAATTGAAATTGAACATAAATAAATTCGAATTGATATTGAATAGAAATGAATTCGAATTGAAATTGAATAGAAATGAATTCGAATTAAAATTGAATAGAAATGAATTCGAATTGAATAGAAATGAATTCGAATTGAAATTGAATAGAAATGAATTCGAATTAAATTGAAATGAATTAAAATTCGAATTAAATTGAAATTGAATTGAAATCATTTTGGAATGAAATTAAAACAAATTTATATTGGAATATTCAATTTTGATTAGAAATTGAATATGAAGTTGAAATCGTTTCGAAAACGAATTTAAAACGATTTATAAAATTCATTTCGAAAGGAAATCGATGAAGTATATATTATATATATTATATATATAATATAATGGCCTGAATAGAACGCGCCGCGTTGCGGTAGTTCGCGAATTTCGACCATTGACTTCGAATGGATATTGCGGGAGATCAGACCGTCGGATTCTCCGAAAACCGGAACCGTTGGGTTTGTATCGAAAAGAGCTTTCCAATGAATATTAGAAATTTGAAATCTAACGATTGGATTTGGAATTATGTCCAAATCAAATTTGGAAAAGGTCGCTGTAGGTGCAGTTCGATGGCCATTGATGGAAATCGACTGTACGGGCCTTGATAAAATTATTAAAAATATTAATAATTAGTGTAAAATCATAAGAAATGATTAGTGAAGAATTAGGATGAAAACTCCATATTTGAAAGGATAAAAGTAGATTTTTATCGAAATGAACTAGTTTTGAACTAGAATAATAATTTATTTATTTTTAAAATGAATAAATTGGATTTGAAATAGTTTTGAAAATAACCAGAATTTCCAATAATTGCATTGGAATGGATTTGAATCGAAATTGTCTTCGGAATATTTCGATGTTGGATTTCGTGATTATACAGATATTGGTATGGAAATTTGAAAGATATATATATATATATCGTTATTTCCAATACGATATTTGTTGGTCTTAGAATTTGATATTGAATATAAGCCGATATATTTTCTATTCAGAGCCTTGTATTTAATATCAAATGTGATTTGGGTTTGTCGTGAACGGTATCTTCATTAATACTGTTCTTAGACCCAAAGGAGTTGAGAAAATCAGAAACTAACTGGAGATTAGTTATGTGAATGGTTTCTGGGGTATTGATCTGATGTTGGTTTCGGCTTTCGGGGTTAATACTTAGGGAATTGCTCACTTGCTAATTTATGGTTAGGGACTGATTGAAATGGAATGTGATTTTGGGTTTATCGTGAACCGTGTTTTAAATGACACTGATTCTTTAACCCAAGTAAAGATTAAAACTAAGTGGAGTTTTAATGAATCTTTAATTAGATTGAAAAGATCGAGAATGGAGTAACACCAGTTTTACTCCAGGCGAGAGTTAATTCTTTAATTAGATTTGAACGTGAAATGGTAATTGAATTTACCGATAACACCGTGGTGTTAGAGATGAAGTATTACCAGTTTTACTTCATGGGATGAATAGGTTGGGATTGGGAAATAAATGATTACTCCGGTGTGGTTCGCTAATCCCGACTAGTTTGAATTGATATTCAAAGAAGATTAAAGAATAAATTTAAAGAATTTATCTTTGATAAAATTAATGGGAACCTTTCCCAAAGTGTAAGAATATTTAAATAAAAGAATATTCTGAATTGGAATGAGGCGTATGTTGTGTTTGTGTAACACTTGTTTATTATATACGCGAGTTGTTCAGAAAGACCGGGTTTATCCCATTCTGAATAACTGATTCGACGTGGTGTCAAAGATGAAGACGGTGGTTGAAGACCGGAGGTCTTCACGTCGTTTGGGTGATTACTGATGATCTTGATTGGGCCGTACACCTAAGAGGAGGGAATCAGTTAGTGGTCGTCCATACGTACTTGGAGATCGATGGATATGCGAGGTACAAGGTGCCTCCGGTTTCGTTCAGACCCAGAACGAACTTGTAAATGGATTGTGTGTCTGACATTGGATTTTAGTCTGTGTGATTGATTTCTATTAAACATATATCTGTTTGGCGGCGGAGAATTTATTCTCTTGCTTAACGCCCTTCTCTGAGACGTACGAGCTCAGGGGTTATATATTGATGGATATCAATCGCATGGAGTGAATTGCCTGTGTGGCATGCCTAAGTGGCAAATGATCAAGACTTTTGTTGAAAAGCAAAGTCTTGTGGTTGATGAACAAAGTACGGCCTGTGTGGCATAGCTTCGTTTAGCGTGGATTCGCGAGCCTCACACCCCGGTTGTGAACTAGAAACGGGAGAGGACCTCAGGGAGGGCATGCGTTTCCTTCTAGTTAGAAGTGGCGTCAGTGGTTTTACACGCCCTGACGAGTTTGACTTATGTGGCTGTTGGTTTGCGAGGCGCCTCGGTTATATCGGTCGATCCGGGACCGATGGAGTCATTCGTTGGCTCATTTACGCCCCATAGGGCGGGGAAACGCAGTGTTCAGGATTTTAATCCACATCGGTGGTCTGGCCCTGACGATCCAAAGGCTTGACTGAGTACTTGCCTGAGACATGGGCTAGATTGTCTCGAATCGGTAGAGGACGATCCCTAGCCTCAGTTCGCAGATGGAAACCCAATTTCCAAATACGTGACTTTGCGGTTTTAATTGTAAAACTAGTATGGCGACATGATATATGGTACCCATGCCGTCTATGATTGATATTTATGATTTGAAATTGTTTTGACACTATGCACTTATAGTAATAATAAAACATGAAATTTCACGTATCAAGCATTCTTTGGCTATTATAAGGTAAAACCCTATCCCCCGGCTTGCGTTGCATTGTGTGATAGGACCTGGGTCTTATAATAGCTTCATTTTTCTTTAATTAGCATTGCGCTGTTGTTATATGCACTGGTATTCTTGGGAGGAAACCCGTTCCGTGTTATACTGCGTGGTCCCTTGATTTACCGAACTTTAAAAATAAAGATTAATAATTGTTTTAGTTCTCACACCAGTCACATGACTGACCTGGAGTTTATTGTTTTAACCTAAACTCTGGGTGCCCTTATTTTGACACGGGCAGCTAGTAGTTTTGGTTTTGCAGATTTATATTCACAGGAGCCTGGTTTACAGCCGGAATGATATCCAGAAAGCTTTGTATCCGTATATCTCTTCTAGTTATGTATTGTATTATTTTCCGCTGCTATGTAATGTATTGTAATCTCTGATATTTATCGAATGTGTAATATTGATTTATACTCTGTATATTCTTGTATTCTGATGGAATTGTTGTAATAAACAATGAAATATTCTTCTGTCTGCGTTCTTTTGTGGCTTGTCCTTGACTCAATCCTGTCTTTCCTCACCGGGGAAGTTCGGGTCATTTCAATTACATACAAATAAAGTATAATGAAAATTATCTTTTATTTTTCATCCACAATAATGTCATATAACTAAATTACATTCTATTAGATATTAGATATATAAAGAAATTATACGAGCAAAATATATTTTTATTTCGACATTAGGAATAAAATATCATTTTTGTCCATCATTATCAACATGCTGATAGTATTAAAATTGGTTAAATTAATCAACCAATTATTTGTTTATATGTACTGTTGTTGGCTGAAAACCTCACACGGGTATTGGGATGATTATTGATATACACTAGTCCCAATATTTATTCGTATGTCAATCGCTAGATTGACAGGCTGCGATGAGCATATTGTTTCATTTTAATGTTCACACAGTTGAGAATTTCACTTTGGATGTTGAATGAATGGTTTGATGATTATTTATTATTGTTGTCATTTACATACGATGTATGAAATACATATAACCAAAGTTATATGGTAAATGATTGAGTCGCTTTCCGATTCAGAGTATCCTTCATATAAAGAATATTTTTAAACAAAGAATTTCTTGTAAATAAACAATAAATATTTCAACTAAGATTATAAGTATTTCAATTTATATTTATTTATTGGAAAATGATTTTGGGTTTATCGTGAACAATGTTTCAAATGACATTGATTCTTAACCCAGTTAAAAATAAGATTCATTTCTTAAATTGGAATAATCGTAAAGTAATGATTTTTGATATTAAAACTGAATTGGAATATTAGTAAATCTTTGAAAATAAGATTTAAGAATAATTTTGAAAGATTTATCTTTGATAAAATTAATGGGAACCCTTCCCTAATAATACGAATATTATATTTTAAAGAATATTCTGAACTGGAAAGAGGCGTTGGATGTGTCCTTATAACACTTGATTTTTTTTAAATTATAAAAATACGCGAGTTATTCGGAATGACCGGGTTTAACCCATTCTGAATAATTACTATGACGATTAAAAGTCAAAAACATTGAAGATGGTAGATGAAGATCGGCGATCTTCACATCGAATGGACGACTACTGATGCCTGGCATTGGGTCGCTCCCAGTAAAGGGTTAATAGTGGTAGTTTGTCCGGACGTACTTGTTGATCGTCCAGATACGCGAGTTCCTAGGTGACTCCGGTTTCGTTCAGACCTAGAACAGACTTGTAAATGGATGTGTGTCCGACATTGAATTTCATGCCGTGTAATTAAATTGATATCTATTAATATATTTCTGTGCTGGTGGAGAATTTATTCTCTTTCTTAACACCCTTCTCTGAGACGCACGAGCTCAGAGGTTATATATTGGTAGTTATCGATCGCATGGTATGGACTGTCAATATGACATGCCAAGATGATATTGATCAAGGCTTTTGTTGAAAAGCAGAGCCTTGTGGATGATGATCAAAGCATAGCCTATTTAGGCATAGCTTTGTGTATTTCGTTACCTCGCGAGCCTCACACCCCAGTATGAGTCAGAAACGGAGCAAGGGAACGCAGGGAGTGCACACGTTTCTTTCTAGCTAGAAGTGGTGTTTTGGGTTTAGCACGGCCCGACATTTTACTTATGTGGTTGATGGATTTTGAGGCGCCTCGGATTTTATGGGCCGCAATGACCAATTTATAGTTCCAATAGGATCGGGAAGCGTGTGTTCAGGCATAACTAATCCAACCCATTGTACTATTGGGGGACCGGCCCTGCAGGATCCAAGGATTCGCCAGCGTCCGAATCCTGAGACATTGCTAGAGTGTCTCAAATCGGTAAGGAGATCATTCCTAGCCTTGACTCTTGATGGAAACCCAATTTCCAATACGACACCATGCAGTTTTGATTGTAGAACTAGTATGGCGACATAGTATACGGTAGCTATGCCGTCTATGATTAATACATTATGATTGAAATGTTTTTAAACCATATATACACTAGTAATAATATCAAATCCGTTTTTTATCGTATCTAGCATTTTTGACCATTATAAGGTAAAATTCTATCCTCCGACTTGCGTTGCATTGTGTGATGAGACCTGAGTCTTATAACGGTTTCATTTTTCTAAAAAGCATTGCGTTGTTTTAACGATTTACTTTATTTATGCACTGGCAATCCAATGGAGTAAACCCGTTCCGAGTTACCGGCGTGGTCCTGTGATTAGCCTCCTTATTAGATTAGTTAAGTAAAGATTTCTCACACCAGTCCCATGACTGACCCGTAGTTTGTTTCACTTTGCAAACTCGGGTGCCCTCTTTTCCGCACGGGCAATCGAGTAGCTTATTTTGCAGATGTATTGAGCAGGATTCTGGATCGAAGCTTAAAGCTGTGTCCAAAGCATTGGTAGTTTTCCGCTGTGATTTATTTAATTATTCCTCTGCATTGTATTACATTTATTGTAATTTATCTTCCGCTGTATTTTATTCAATGTACTCTGATATTCTGTACTCTGATGTAACATTATTATGATGTAATAAAAGTTGGTTGTTATTTGTTCTGATGCGTTGTATTCCCAAAGTTAACGTATTCGGGTTTTGAGCGACATTGGTCGATTTAGCGATCGATCAGGTCGGGCGAAATCCGGGTCGTTACATTTGGTATCAGAGCTCTGGTTAGCCCAAATCTTTGGGGTACAACTTGTTAGAACTGAACAAAAGACTCATCAGAGATTGGATTAGTAATATCCAATAAGAATAACTCGTTAGAGATGGGATCAGTAGTATCCTAGAACGAGTGTGAAGAGTGTTAATTTTTAAATAAAAAAAGGTAAACAAATTTTGTTTTGAAAATTTAAAATTTTATTATACGTATTTGAATATATTATATTATTTTATTGGACAACCGAGTATATAAAGATTTTGCATATATGCCTCGCTAGTGTGTATTCGAAGCCTCAAATATACTAGATAGATATAGAATCAAACTTTAGTCGCCCGGAGATGTTCTGATGGTGGTTCGAAACATCATTAGAATTTATGTTCGAGTTTCGAAAGTGGTATATCTATGTGAGAACCAAAACTAGATAGGGTCTATTGCTATGATTTGCACTAAAAATATGATTTTTGACTATATATAAAAGTTATATATATTTGAAAAGTTAATCACCTAATTGATTGTTGGTTGTGATGTTTGATAATTAGTTTAACTAATTAAAATATTGGGATGATAATTAATTTAACCAATATATATATATATATATATATATAAAATAATGATAAATTTAACTAAATAAAATTTAGTATTGAACCGAACTGAAAATTGATTGAAATTAAAAGTTAAGTTGGATGATTAAACAACTTTTGGCTCCGTTCCTTTTCGAGGACGAAAAGGTTTTAAGTGGGGGAGATTGTAACAACCCGCAAATTCTGAACCAATTTAAATTTAAATTTTAAAATTTTAAATGGAAATTTAATAGTTAAAATAATTTATTTTAAATAATAACGACGAATTTTTTATTATTTAAATCGAAGTTAAAACGAATATATTTATTTTAATATAAAAGGAGTTAGGAATAGCACGGTAGTTTGAAAAGTCAAACTTGAACTTTGACTGACTGTATAGGATGCAAAATTTAACGGATTTTAGTGTAACCAAAAATATTAGAATCTATTTAAAAATATCTTTCCAACAAATCCGAAAATTTGAAATTTCATAGTGGGAATCAAAAGTTATGCCCAGTTTGAAATTCAGAAAAGTCATTGTAGAATTTTTATATATTTTTTAATATTAAAAATAGCCATTTTTCAAACGACCTCCGTTTTCGATGAAACCACTTTTGTTAGAACCGGAATGTCAAATTATTGCCAGATTTTAATTTTCATAATTTTTCGAATCAATATGTGAGCGTGGAAAAAGAAAATGTGTTTTGTCAGTTTTAGTCAAATCTGATCAACTAGAAAATGGCCATTTTTCAAACATTCACAGAATTCGACGAAATTAGTCTTGTTAGAACCATATCGTCAAAGCATAACTAGAAATAATTTTTATGGAATTTTTAGAGGTCGTATGTGGCCCCGGTGAATTTAAATGTAAGTTTGAATTAATCAAATAAAAATTTAAATATTAAATTAAAGATTTCTGGCCACAGACATTCTATTGGGCTCATGGGACCCAGCCCATTGCGTCCGGAACATGGGTATTTTCCTAGGAACAATTTTCGTTGGGCTGAAATTTGATCTGAAAAGAATGTACGGATTTATTTGTAAATTAGAGCATTAAAATAATAGTATATTATAAATACTCCTAGAAAAGACAAAACAAAAAACCCTAATTCTAAACATCAGAGAAGCCGCCACTCTTCAAAATGAAGGGCTGATAAGCTCCCGGCTTCTCCTCCTCTTTTCTTCAAAACCACTCAATGAATTCAAGCAAGGCCAAAGACTAAATGGAAGAGCTCGGGAAGGAGATGATATTCGACGGTGATGATCAGACAAGGCGCTGCGGATTTCTCGTTTTTGGTGCTCTAAGTAATGGCGTTTGGGGGCTTTTTTGTTGCTACAGAGAGGCTGAGTTCGGTGGGTCTGAGGGTTGTGCTAGGCGGCGGTATGGCGTGCAGGGGGGTGATGAACGATGGTGGTCTGGTGGCGTATTTGGCGGCCACAGGTGGATTTTTGCATGATGGTTTGGGTTTATACGTGTTTAAATCGGCGGTATACAGTAACGAGAGAGAAGAAAGGGTAATTTGGGGGAAAATATATTTAATTATATTTTAATTAATTTAAATATGTGATTAACGCAAACGATGTCGAAACTCTTTCTAACAGAAACGGAATGGAATGATTTCAGAAGCGTTGCATCTTTTCAAGATCTACACAACAATATAGACCAGATCTGAAAACAAGGACTTTGAAAATTCAGACAAGTCATGGTGAGATTTCTTCTTTTTAATTAATTAATTAATTAATTATCTAATTTATTTGTTATGTGATGATTGAATGTGTATGATTCCGATCTGTTATGTGATAATATTGTGGATGATTTATTTGTTGATTGGTGATGTATAAACACAGATCTGTGTGTGTTGAATAAAAATAAATCATTTTGAAAAGTTATTGATTTTGATTAGAATTTCCAAATAGATAAAATAAATCATTTTGTAAAATCATTGATTTGGAATTGAAAATATAAATGTTCTTTTATTTGCATTCTTTTATGCAAATATATACATAGAGATATAAATGATCTTTTATTTGCATCCTTATATGATAATATACATAGAAATATAATTGATCTTTTATTTTCATCCTTATATGCAAATATACATAGAAATATAATTGATCTTTTATTTGCATTCTTTTATGCAAATATATACATATAAATATAAAATGTTCTTTTATTTGCGTTATTTATGCGAATACACTTTGATATATAAAATATTCTTTTATTTACATTCTCTAACGCAAATATGCATCGAAATAATTAAAATCATATTTTTGTTTGCAATTTTAGATGCAAACAAACAATTAGAATTAAAACCATATTTTTTGTTTGCACTTTCAGATGCAAACAAAACATTAGAATTAAAATTACATTTTGCTTGCATTTTAAATGCAAACAAAAACAATAGAATGAATATTACATTTCTATTTTGTATATTGGATAGAAATAAAAATATGATTTAAAAGGTTACATTTTTGTTGGTAAATTAAGTTGCAAGCAAAACATTTAATAAATATTATATTTTATTTGCATATTTAGATGCAAATAAACAGCATTTAACAAAGATTTTATTTTATTTGCATATTTAGATGCAGATAAACAACATTTAATAAATATTTTATTTTATTTGCATATTTAGATGCAAATAAATATCGTAGTTAAAAGATTATATTTTTATTTGCATTCTTTGAAGCAAATAAACACCGTATTTAAAAATCGAATTTTTATTTGCATTCTTCGATGCAAATAAACCACCGTATTAAAAGTTGAATTTGTATTTGCATTCTTTGGTGCAAATTAACTATGAAATTTAAAAGTTGCATATTTATTTGCATTCCTTGATGCAAATAAAATATTAAATTAGAAAGTGCATAATTATTTGCATTCCTTGATGCAAATAAAATATTGAATTAGAAAGTGCATATTTATTTGCATTCCTTGATGCAAATAAAATATTGGATTAGAAGTTGCATTTTTATTTGCAAATTTAGATGCAAATAAAACCTTGAATTAGAAGTTGCATTTTTATTTGCATTCTTTGGCAAATAAAACATGAAGTTAGAAGTTGTATTTTTATTTGCATTCTTTGATGCAAATAAATCACAAATTAAAATATTGCATTTTTATTTGCATTGTTGATGTAAATAAAAAGCTGAGACAACAAGGAATTTCGCTCGATCCGAATCGATCTCTAAACCGACCATGACCGTTCGAAACCCCTGATTGTTTTGAGAACACGACAAATTAGAACGAAAACAGAAGAACATTTCATTGTTTATTACAACAATTTCATCAGATTACAAGAATATACAGAGTATTAAGAAATAAAATACATTCGATAAATATGAGAGAATACAATAAATTACATAGCAGCGGAAAATAATACAAAACACAACTGAAGGGGATATACGGATACAAAGCTTTTCGGACATCATTCCAGCTGTAAACCAGGATCCTGTGAATATAAATCTGCAAAACCAAAACTACTAGCTGCCCGTGTCAAAATAAGGGCACCCAGAGTTTAGGTTAAAACAATGAACTCCAGGTCAGTCATGTGACTGGTGTGAGAACTAAAACAATTATTAATCTTTATTTTAAAGTTAGGTAAATCAAGGGACCACGCCGTATAACACGGAATGAGTTTCCTTCCAAGAATACCAGTGCATAAAACAACAGCGCAATGCTAAATAAAGAACAATGAAGCTATTATAAGACCCAGGTCCCATCACACAATGCAACACAAGCCGGAGGATAGGGTTTTACCTTATAATAGCCAAAGAATGCTTGATACACTAAATTTCATCTTTTATTATTACTATAAGTGTATAGTGTCAAAACAATTTCAATCATAAGTATCAATCATAGACGGCATAAGTGCCCCATCCCACTATGTCGCCATATAGGTAATTCACTCCATGCGTTTGATATCCATCAATATATAACCCCTGAGCTCGTACGTCTCAGAGAAGGGCGTTAAGCAAGAGAATAAATTCTCCGCCGCCAAACAGATATATATTTAATAGAAATCAATCACACAGAATAAAATCCAATGTCAGACACACAGTCCATTTACAAGTTTGTTCTGGGTCTGAACGAAACCGGAGGCACCTAGTACCCCGCATATCCATCGATCTCCAAGTACGTCTAGACGATCACTAACTGATTCCCTCCTCTTGGGTGTACGGCCCGATCAAGATCATCAGTAATCACCCAAACGACGTGAAGACCTCCGGTCTTCGACCACCGTCTTCATCCTCGACACCACGTCGAATCAGTTATTCAGAATGGGATAAACCCGGTCTTTCTGAATAACTCGCGTATATAATAAACAAGTGTTACACAAACACAACATACGCCTCATTCCAATTCATAATATTCTTTTATTCAAATATTCTTACACTTTGGGAAAGGTTCCCATTAATTTTATCAAATATAAATTCTTTAAATTTATTCTTTAATCTCCTTTTGAATATCAATTCAAATTAGTCGGGATTAGCGAACCACACCGAAGTAATCATTTATTTTATTTCCCAATCCCAACCTATTCATCCCATGAAGTAAAACTGGTCATACTTCATATCTAACACCACGGTGTTATCGGTAAATTCAATTACCATTTCACGTTCAAATCTAGTTAAAGATTTAAGTATCGCTTGGAGCAAAACAGGTGACACTCCATTCCCCATCATTTCAATCTAATTAAAGATTCATTAAAACTCCACTTAGTTTTAATCTTCCCAAAAATCAATATCCTGTCTTTAACTGGGTTAAAGAACCAATATCCTCCAAAACATGGTTCACGATAAACCCAAAATCACATTCCATTAATTATCGGGTTAAAGAACAAGTGTTATTTAAAACACCATTCATGGTAAACCCAAAAATCAATTCCAATTCAATTCCAATTAAATATCATTTAATTGGTATACTTCATTAAATCTAAATAAAAAGATTTAATCTTTTTCTCAACTGGGTTTAAGAACAGTGTTAATGAAGACACCATTCACGACAAGCCCAAATCACATTTGATATTAAATACAAGGCTTTGAATAGAAAATATATCGGCTTATATTCAATATCAAATACTACGACCAACAGATATCGTATTGGAAATAATGATATAAATATATCTTTCAAATTCCCATAACAATATCTGGATCATCACGAAATCCAACATCGAAATATTCCAAAAATAATTTCGACTCAAATCCATTCCAATTCAATTATTGGAAATTCTGGCTACTTTTAAAACCATTTCAAATCCACTTTATTTATTTTTAAAAAAATGGATTTTAATTCTAGTTCAAAACCAGTTCATTTCGATAAAAATCTATTTTTATCTTTTCAAATTTGGAAATTTTCATCCCAATTCTTCACAAATCATTTCTTATGATTTTACACAAATTATTACTATTTTTAATAATTTTATCAAGGCCCGTGCAGTCGATTTCCATCAATGGCCATCGAACTGCACTTACACCTACCTTTTTCAAATTTCATTTGGACATAATTCCAAATCCAACCGTTAGATTTCAAATCTATAATATTCGTTAGAAAGATCTTTTCGATGTGAACCCAACAGTTCTGGTTTTAGGAGAATCCGACGGTCGGATCTCCCGTAATATCCATTTGAAGTCAATGGTCGAAATTCGTGAACTTCCGTGGCGCATTCTATTTAGGCGGTTATATATACAATATATATATATTATATATATTTCGTCGATTTCCTTTCAAAACGTATTTTATAAATCGTTTTAAATTCGTTTTCGAAACGATTTCAACTTCATATTCAATTTCGAATCAAAATTGAATATTCTACATCATCGATATACAAATGATAATATTTTCAAAACGTTATATTTTGAAATAACTTTCTTTTCTATATTCATTATAAAAATGAATAAAATCGATATAAATATCGTTCGTGTCAAAATGGCGCATATCTAACCAACACGGCTTTATATATTTCAGTAGCTTCGTTATTCTATTCCAACACATGAATATATATTTTTATTTCAACACATGAATTTATATTTTCTATTTTCCAAATTGGAATGAGGCCCAATCAATTACCATATAACGTTTATTATATGGATTCCCTAAAACACATGTATATAACAGCAACGATAAATCATCAACCATCATCCAGAGTGCACCACACAACTGCATAAGCATTAAATATAAATAATTAACGTTTACAACAGCCTGTCAATCAATCGATCGACATACAACTAATTATTGGGATTAGTGTATGAACAATTTTATCCCAACACCCGTGTGGGGTTTTCAAACAATCAAACACAGGTTTTATTTGTGCAGTTGGGCGATGTGTAAAATTTATCGTCCCAATCCATATCAGTCAAATCGGTGTACATAAACAAATCGTTCGATTTGTAAATGAATATTTATTTTACTTCAACACATGAATATATATTTTATTTCAACACATGAATATATATTTTATTTCAACACACGAATATATATTTTATTTCAACACATGAATATATATTTTATTTCAACACCAATCACACAATCAATAGTCAAATTTCACAACACAGCAATCAAACAAACAAGTCATCCATGGTCTGTGGACGACGGGTGTCGGGTGCTACTAAGCACCGTCTGCATCCTAGTATATATTTCAAACTAGAAATAGAAATAAAAGTGAGGAGTTCTCACCTTGGGGTTCCATTCCTCCATTCTTTCAAAATGAAGAAGACAAATGTCACACCGACTACACTCAAGCGAACTCGATATCCTACATGATTGATTTTCATCAATAACATTCACACGATAAAAATTATATTTTTATCTAACTAGAAATCATATTTTTTTCTTGAATGAAGAATCCTATCTTTGTATTAATAAAAATCTTATCTTTTTAGTTCTAAAAATATAATCTTTCTATATTTTTGAAATTCATACCATTATATTTTTCAAAAATCGATCCTTTTCAAATTAAAAATCATTTCTTTTATATTAAAAATCATATAATAAAAATTATATTTTCATCTTCATAAAAATATTTCAAATATACGATAAAAATCTTATCTTTACCAATCCACTTTCATTTTTACTTCGCTTTCATCCATATAAAAATCGAATTTTTATCTTGTCACTACCAATATAAAAATCACATTTTTATATATAAGATCATATTTTTCCTTCGAACTAAAACAAATTATATCTTCTTCTATCTCAAGATTATATCTTTATTAACATAAAGATTATATATATTTTTTTCAATGCTACTTCGAATATAAAGATTATGTTTATACTTAACTAAAACTATATTTTTTTCATATATAAAAATCAGGTTTTTGACAAATAAAAAGAGAAATTGGATTTTTATAAAAATTAAAGGAAAAATAAAGTAAAAAGAAAAGGTCAGAAGAACTCACGGTTGAAGGGGGGTCTGCACATCGCTGGAGGGTGGCTTGGTGTCGGGAAATGGTGGCGTAGGCGTCGGGGAGTGGTGGGGGAGCGGGTCCAGGTGGCGGCGGTCTTCTCAGAGGTTTGGGGGTGGTTCGATTTGGCAACGGGGGGGGGGGGGGGGGGGGGGGGTCTTCTCGAGCAGCGTAGGAAAGGAGGAGGGAATATAAAGAAGAGGGGGCGAGGCTGGAGGATGGTCGGAGGGGACTGGAGACGGCGGCGCCACCGCTGGGCGGGGAGGGGGGACGATCGTGAAACTGACATCGACGAGGGGTGGTTAGGTTTTTTTCCTTCTTTTGAACAGGGGAGGGGGGTTTGACTGAGAAGGGAAAGTATGAGAGAGGGGTGAGGTGTTAAGTATAAAATTATATATTTTATATTATTATTTCCCATAAAAAGTAGGGTTTTTATTTGAACTCCAAACGAACTCCACCAACTATCGTCCCTAGCCAATTACCCCCATTTCGAACGCAATGTGATATGTACCGTAGGCCAGTTCGGTCGTTTCGATCAGTTTCCATCAAAATTAAAATATAAATATGTATATTCAATTTTAAATGTACATTTCAATTTACTGGGACAACACACACTGATTCTAAAAATTCTAGAAAAATATTTTCTAGCTTCGTATTGACGATACGGTCCTAAAAAACTAATTTTGTCAAATTCTGAGATCGTTTGAAAAATGGCCATCTTCCAGTCGATTAAATTCAACTAAAATGGTCAAAATACGTTTTACTTCTCCACGCTCACATATTGATTCGAAAAATTATGAATTTTGAAACCTAGCAATAACTTGACATCACGGATCCAACAAAATTGGTTTCATTGAAAACCGAGGTCGTTTGCAAAATTTCCATTTTTAAGGGCCAGAATTGCACATCGACTATTCTGAATTTTCAACTGGGCATATCTTTTTATCCCCGCTATGAAATTTTGATTTTTCGAATTCGTTGGAAATATATTCTCAATTAGATCCAAATATTTTTGGTTTCGCTAAAATTCGGTTTATTTTGAATCCTGTACATTCATTTGAATTTTGAAATCGAATTTTCGAACTACCGCGCCATTTTCAATTCCTTTTATAATTTAAAATAAAATATTTATATTCTAACGACGATTCAAATAAATATATACGTTCAAATTCCGTTCAAAATAAATTTATCGTCGTTATTATTTAAAATAATTCATTTTAAATATTCAAAATTCACTAAAATTGCCAAAATAAAAATTTTAAACTGGCTCGGATTTCCGGTTTATTACAATAGCATAGTTTAAGAAGTTACACTTTTATTACATTTTAGATATAAATTAAATAGTAGGATTAAAAATATCATTTTTACTTTTAAACTAGAGTAAATAAAAAGATTATGATAAAACGAATTCATCTTTGTTGTAATTTTTTTAAATTAAATAAAATGTTTTTATTTTCATCATAGATTATAATAAAAAGGTTAGAATTAAAAAAAAAATTAGTGTCATCTTAGCTTCAATAAAAAGAGTAAATAGATAGATAAGGTTTATTTGTCCTTTTGTTGCAATATAAAAAGATACTTTATTTTATCATTTAAATAGAATGAGACAAAATCATTTAATTTTGTCATTTTAAAAAGGTTGAGACAAAATATTCATTTCTGTCAATTTACATTAGTTGAAGCGAAAATAATCACTTTAGTCAATTTACATTAGTTGAAACAAAATAATCGCTTTCGTCAAATTATATTAGTTGAAACAAAATAATTACTTTTGTCAATTTATATTAATTGAATCAAACATTCATTTTATCGAATTATATTGGTTGATACCAAAAAGGACATTTTTGTCAAATCAGAATTAAACACAAATAGCATTTTGATAAAATAGAATTGTCGGCAAATGAATGTGTTGCTCTTCTTATACATTTAGTTGAGATAGAATTTATATGCCAATAAAATAATCGTTTTTATTTGCATAACATACAATAGAACTTATATGTAAATATAAAAATCATTTTTATGTGCAAACTTACATTGGAGTTTATATTCAAGTATAAGAATTATATTCTTGGTCAAACCATACATTAGAATGTATTAGTGAGTTAAAGTGACATTTCTATATGTTAATGCATACATTAGAATTTGTATGCATTTTGAAAATAAACATTTTATGTGTTGAGTTATACACTGAAACATGTACAATTGGGATAATTTCTTTTGTGTGTTAAAATTAATAATAATTACATACAAATAAAGTATAATGAAAATTATCTTTTATTTGTCATCCCCAATAATGTCATATAACTAAATTACATTCTATTAGATATTAGATATATAAAGAAATTATACGAGTAAAATATATTTTTATTTCGACATTAGGAATAAAATATCATTTTTGTCCATCATTATCAACATGTTGATAGTATTAAAATTGGCTAAATTTATTAACCAATTATTTGTTTATATGTACTGTTGTTGGCTGAAAACCCCACATGGGTACTGGGATGATTATTGATATACACTAGTCCCAATATTTATTCGTATGTCAATCGCTAGATTTACAGGCTGCAATGAGCGTATTGTTTCATTTTAGAGCTCACACAGTTGATAATTTCACTTTGAATGTTGAATGAATGGTTTGATGATTATTTATTATTGTTTTCATTTACATACGATGTATGAAATCCATATAACCAAAGTTATATGGTAAATGATCGAGTGGCTTTCCGATTCAGAGTATCCTTCATATAAAGAATATTTTTAAACAAAGAATTTCTTGTAAATAAAGAATAAATCTTTCAAATTAGATTATTGGTATTTCAATTTATACTTATTTATTGGAAAATGATTTTGGGTTTATCGTGAACAATGTTTCAAATGAAATTGATTCTTAATCCAGTTAAAAATAAGATTTACTTCTTAAATTGGAATAATCGTAAAGTAATGATTTTTGATATTAAAACTAAATTGGAATATTAATAAATCTTTGAAAATAAGATTTAAGAATAAATTTGAAAGATTTATCTTTGATAAAATTAATGGGAACCTTTCCCTAATAATATGAATATTATATTTTAAAGAATATTCTGAATTGGAAAGAGGCATTGGATGTGTCCTTATAACACTTGATTTTGTTTTTAAATTATAAAAATACGCGAGTTATTTGGAAAGACCGGGTTTAACCCATTCTGAATAATTACTACGACGATTAAAAGTCGAAGACATTGAAGACGGTGGATGAAGACCGACGATCTTCACATCGAATGGACGACTACTGATGCCTGGCATTTTGTTGCTCCCAGTAAAGGGTTAATAGTGGTAGTTTGTCCGGACGTACTTGTTGATCGTCCGGATACGCGAGTACCTAGGTGACTCCGGTTTCGTTCAGACCCAGAACGGACTTGTAAATGGATGCGTGTGCGACATTGAATTTCATGCCGTGTAATTAAATTGATATCTATTAATATATTTCTGTAGTGGCGGAGAATTTATTCTCTTGCTTAACACCCTTCTCTGAGACGCATGAGCTCAGAGGTTATATATTGGTAGTTATCGATCGCATGGTATGGACTGTCAATGTGACATGCCAAGATGCAATTGATTAAGGCTTTTGTTGAAAAGCAGAGCCTTGTGGATGATGATCAAAGCATAGCCTATTTAGGCATAGCTTTTTGTATTTCGTTACCTCGTGAGCCTCACACCTCGGTATGAGTCAGAAACAGAGCAAGGGAACGCAGGGAGTGCACACGTTTCTTTCTAGCTAGAAGTGGTGTTTGGGTTTAGCATGACCCGACATTTTACTTATGTGGTTGATGGATTTTGAGGCACCTCGGATTTTATTGGCCGCAATGGCTAATTTATAGGTCTAATAGGATCGGGAAGCGTGTGTTCAGGCATAACTAATCCAACCCATTGCACTATTGGGGGACCGGCTCTACGAGTTCCAACGGTTCGCCAGCGTCCGAATCCTGAGACATTGCTTGGGTGTCTCGAATCGGTAAGGAGATCGTTCCTAGCCTTGACTCTTAATGGAAACCCAATTTCCAATACGACACCATGCGGTTTTGATTGTAGAACTAGTATGGCGACATAGTATATGGTAGTTATGCCGTCTATGATTAATACATTATGATTAAAATGTTTTTAAAACATATATACACTAGTAATAATATCAATTCCGTTTTTATTGTATCAAGCATTTTTGACCATTATAAGGTAAAACTCTATCCTCCGGCTTGCGTTGCATTGTGTGATGGGACCTGAGTCTTATAACGGTTTCATTTTTCTAGAAAGCATTGTGTTGTTTTAACGATTTACTTTATTTATGCACTGGCAATCCAATGGAGTAAACTCGTTCCGCGTTAGCGGCGTGGTCCTGTGATTAGCCTCCTTATTAGATAAGTTAAGTAAAGACTTCTCACATCGGTCCCGTGACTGGATATGCGAGGACCTCTCTCCTGTATTGGACATATGGGACGAGGAATAAGGTGCCTTCGGTTTCGTACAGACTCAGAACAGACTTGTAAAAGGATGTGTGTCTAACATGGGATTTCATTCTGTGTTGATTGATTTCTATTAAATATATATCTGTTTGGTCGCAAAGAATTTGTTATCTTGCTTAACACCCTTCTCTGAGATGTACGAACTTAGTGGTTATATATTGATAGACATCAGTTGCAATGTGTGAATTGTCAGTGTGGCATGCTGAGATGCAAATGATCAAGGCTTTTGTTGAAAAGCAGAGTCTTGAGGATGATGACCAAAGCACGACTTTAATTATCATAGCTTTGTGTATAGCGTTAATTAGCGAGCTTCACACCCCGGTATGAACCAGAAACGGGAGAGGACCTCAGGGAGGACATGCGTTTCTTTCTAGATAGGAGTGGTGTCATGGTATGGAGCCCAGACATTTTACTTATGTGGATGTTGGAAAGAGAGGTATCTCGGAATTGAGTCTCTAGTGGCTCTTGATATTGGTCGACATACTGACCAAATTTTATGCCCCATAATGGAAGGAAATGTATTGTTCAGGAATTGCCAATCCACTAAAGTAAGTGTGGACCGGCCTTGTTGCATCCAGGAGCAGTTGCGGCTGAATCCTGAGGCACGGGCTAGAGTGTCTCAAATCGGAAGGAAGATCCCTTGCCTTGGTTCACGACGGAAATCCAATTTCCAATGCGCGACTTTTCGATTTTAGTTGTAAACCTATATAGCGACATAGTGGGATAGGGTGCTCATGCCGTCTATGATTGATACATTTGTATTTGAAGTTGTTTGATAAACTATGTACTTATAGTAATATCAATGTCATTTGTTTTTAAGCATACCAAGCATGTTTGGCTATTATAAGGTAAAACTCTATCCTCCGGCTTGCGTTGCATTGTGTGATGGGACCTGAGTCTTATAATAGCTTCATTTTTTCCATAAGCATTGCGTTGTTTATTAAATTGTTTTATTTCAAGCTTTGGCATTCGTTGGAGTAAACCCGTTCCGTGACATACAACGCGGTCCCGTGAATTACCCTATTTTAAAGTAAGGTTTAATAACTGTTTTGAGTTCTTACACGAGTCCCATAACTGGGTCGGAGTTTATTGTTTTCACCTAAACTCTAGGTGCCCATATTTTCCAAATGGGCAGCTAGTAGTTTTGGTTTTTGCAGATTTCTTTATAACAAGATCCTGGATTTACAATTGGAGCTATATTCGAAAAGCTTTGTATCCGTGTATTTCATTCAGTTGTGTTAGTTGATGTATTTTCTGTTATACATTGTATTTATACATTTAAATTTCCACTGCTTTGTATTTTAATCTCTGATATTATTTATTTTTCCGCTGTATATCATTTATTCATACTCTGATATATTCTTGTACTCTGATGTAATTTTTCTAATAACAATGGAATGTTCTAGTTTTTGTGTTCTGATGAGTCGTGTTCTCAAAGAAATCCGGGCTCCTCCGTCTCTTCAGGGATCGAGGAAGTCTGGGTCATTAAAGTTTGGTATCTGAGCTTTGGTTTACAAAACTCGAGAAAAAGACACATTAGAACCGAACGAAAGAATTCATCAGAGATAGAATTAGTAACATCCTATAAGAATGACTCGTTAGAAATAGGATCAGTAGTACCCTAGAATGAGTTTGAAGAGTATTATTTATAAAAACAAATTTAATTTTGAAAAATATACCTTATTATACGCATTTGAGTATTTTATTTTATAATTGAATCTGGATTATCGAGTATAAGTAGATTTTTCATATATGTCTCACGAACGTATATACGAAGTCACGAATATACTTGGTAGATATAGAATCACACTCTAGTCGCCCGGAGATGATCCTAGGGATTAATCGATTATCATCAGCATTTATGTTCGACTTTCGAAAGTGGGATATCTATATATTTCCAATTGACTGGTGTGAGAACCAAAATTAGTTAGAGTTTATTGTTTGTGATTTGACACTAAAAATATGATTTTTGGTATATGTAGAAATTATATGTTTGTAAAGTTAATCAACTAATTAATTGTTGATTGTGTTGTGTGATTATTAGTTAACTAATTAAATTATTGGAATGATCAATCCAATAAAAGAATGAAGGGTAAATTGGGCCAAACCGAATCAAATATTGAACTCAACTGGAAATTGATCGGAATTGCATACATATACATGTATATTATGAACAGGTCATAGCATGGAAGCTAAGAAGAGGAATAAAATTGTATGCCCGACAAATAGGTACGCGTTTACTATATTCAATGGTTTTGATGATTCTATGACCCGATTTGCAAGCCGCTTGGCTTTTTTTTTTCTTTTTGATTGATGAGGGCCCTGTGAGGCAAGTTGAGGTTTTACCGATCAGCCCATACAAAGGAGGTTATGGCGAAATTTTTCGAAAATTTAGGGTGTTAGCCAAATTTTTGAGAAATTGGAAAATCAAAGAAACTGAAAAGTTGAAGAATGAAAGCCAGAATGAAAGTTGAGTTGGTTAGTTAAATAACTTTCAGCTCCGTTCCTTTTCGAGGACGAAAAGATTTTAAGTGGGAGAGATTGTAACAACCCGGAATTTCTAAACCAAATTAAAATTTTTATTTTAGCTATTTTAATGGATTTTGAATATTTAAAATGATTTATTTTAAATAATAACTACTAAAAATTTATTCAAATCGAAGTTGGAACGTATAAATTTATTTTAATTATAAAACGAACTAGAAATGGCGCGGTAGTTTGAAAATTCGATTTTGAATTTCAAATGAATGTATAGAATTCAAAATAAATTGGATTTTAGTAAAACCAGAAACGCTAGTGTAACGACCGGGATTTTTGATCCGTTTATTTTAAATATTTAATATCATTTTAAATATTTATTTGATAATATACTTGAATTTTTTTATTTACGTTAGCGATTTGAGTATCATTTTCGATTTAATACCGAATATATTAAATTATAGAAAAACGAAATATAATTGAAAGTGTAGTTAAAAACTGAATCAAAACAATCCAGGTGACCGGTATAAATTCTATTTGAATATATATACGATAATTATAATAATTTATTATCGAGAAATTTATTTGTTTGAATTTAAATTATATTACATTGATTTAATTTGGTTATTTTATATATACAATCAAAATAAATTTTAGATTATTTTCTGTTGAGTTCAAAATAACGTTGTAGCATGGGAACATTTGTTGTTAGGTTAAAATAGCGGTTTATGATGTTAAGTGGCGAACCCTGATATATTTTTATGGATAAGATCAAAATCGAATCAGAAATCAAATCGATATCAATTTAAAAAGGATAAATATCTCTTTAGTTCAAATCGCATTAAAATGAAATCAAATCGAAATTTATTACATTTTACCTTAAGTGACCATACAACTCCTTAATGCAGAAGTAATCCTCTATTATAAAATCGCGACACTTCCTTTTTATTGTTCCATTTTGATCTTCTGGAAAATCAAACAAAAACTTCAATGTTGACCTCTGTGAAATTCAAGCAACTAATAAATCAAAGCATCTAATTTAAGAGTGGTTTTTCCCCCAATTTAGTTCAACACCTAACAGAAATCGCGAGCCTTACTCTTTAAAATCGAAAGCCTGTAGTTAAAATCACCCGCTCCACTAAATTAAACCGCTTCAAAATCGCTGAATTTCTTTACTTTGAAGCTTCAACGAGATTTGTTTATCATTAGTTGTGGAACCCATTTTTGGAGATCGATTTGTCACCATGAACTAGGGCAGTGTTTCGGGTCAACGTGGGAGGGTTTGGAGCAAACCAAGGTGATGATGGGGTTTGTAGCATAAAGGCGTACATATAGGCCATTGTTGGTGGGTTCCGATGATTGGAAGTGTCGCTCCAACTCCTGTAGCTATCGAGGATCGTCGAAGTCAGTATTCGTAGTGGCGCGCGTGTGACGAGGGAAGGAACAAGCGGCTGTAGATTTGGTGTGGGATTTCAAGACGAGAACAATCGATTTCTTGTGGTGATGCTGACGAGGACAGGAACTGTCGATTTCAGGACAAGAACTGATGAGATCACGATGGCAAAGAGCTGACTTCGATAATGATGTGGTGATGCTTGTTTCAATACTCTAGCAATGGGGATTTGAATAGAGAGAGGTCTGAGTTGTGATTTTCAGAAAAACATGTAGGACATAAGGCTGGAAATGCTATCAGATTTTTGGGTTGAACTTACAAGAGGTGAATCCTTATTAGAGTAGGTTTTTATTTATTCATTTGTGTAGCATATACGTTAGAACGGAAATTATACTATCTAAAAAAATCATTAAGCGTTAATTTAGATTTGGAAACTGAAAGGAAAAAATCTAGCTAGTGAATCATTGTATAAAATTAAAATGAGATGAGTAAAATATTTAAACTTAAAATGGTTAGCATCTCAAGACCAGCAAGTTTGAAAAAAGAAGATTAAATTTTAGTATACCTTATTAAAGAAATTTAATAGCTTATTTTTAAATTCGAATTTTTCTTATGCTAGGGTAAATCGAATAGAATCATTTGTGTGGGTTTCGAAGACTCCGAAATCATCGAAAAAAAATAGAAATCAGAATGGATCAAAATAAAATCACGGGGAGTAAATCTCACTCATAATTCTTATTTAGAATTATTTTATTGGTTAAAATAATTGTTCGTTGTTTATTTGCATGCATTGAAATATTACTGTGGCTGCTATTAAATATATATTAGTTATTTAGTATTGGTGTTTGTGGTTATTATTATTATTATTATATATATATATATTGGTGATTGGATAGTTCCCGCAATACTATTAGCCGATACCCGCAGCATCTTTAGCGGATGACCCTATATGCCCCACGCTATGATAGTGGATGACCTTCTATATCGCGATATCTTGCCTCGAAGCAGGATGGGTATTATTTATGTTGGCTAACGTCTGTGGATGTAGGAAAACAGGTTGGAGGGATCCAACTGGATTCCTCAAAATTTAATATTGTCTGTTTTCGTATATATATTATCATATATGATTTGTTGATTGATAATTGGGTAGTTTGATTGTTTAAATATCACTGAACCTAAAAATATTGATTTATAAATTGAATAATGCAGGAAATTGAAGTAAATTTATAAATGGTGTTTATATATAAAATGGAATGATTTTCATTGGATAATCAGGGAAATGAAATGAATTTATAAACTTTGTTTATAAATGAAGTGAAAATTTATCATTTGAATATTTAAATTCAAATGTGAATTTAAAAATAGAAATGGGGAATCATTTTAAAGAAGTAAACGATGAATTTTATTCTGTGTTCAGAATGTAAATTATGCTAGAAATACATCCGTATGGATTTATGATTTGAATTCGATTAGATCGAATTTATTTAAATAAAATATTTTTCAAAAAATATATTTGAATTGTATTAGATAGAACTAAAAATTTAATATAAAAATAGATTTTATATTTATATAGATAAGTTAAAATAAATAAAATATTCCAAAATGATATTTTGGCTTTAAATGGATTTCGAATTGGAACTTGTTTAAATATATAAAACAAGAAAATTTATAAACGTTGTTTATAAATATGATGAATTAATTATCAAGAGATAATTTGAAATATTAAATTCAAGTATGAATTTAAAAGTATAATTTGAAATCATTTTGGAAAAGGGAATGATAGTTTTTATTCCGGAATCTGAAATATAAAATTAATTGGGGTTTAAATAGATATTTGAAAAGGAAGCATGTTTTAATTTTTAAAAGAAGAAAATTAATTATAAATAATGTTTATAAAAATAGGAAAATAAATTATCGTCGGATAATTTAGAAGTTTATATTTCAAGTATGAATTGAAAAGTGAATAGGAAAACGGTTTGAAATAGAACGATAAATTTTATTCCGGAATTCATAATATAAATTGAAGTGAGAAAAATCCAAAGGATTTATAATCAGAATTCGATTATATCGAATTTTATAAAATAATTTATTTCTAAAGGAATTAGGATCTTAAAATAAATTGAGTTGTAAATTGATTTACGATTGAGTTATGAAAATCGATGATTTAGAAAAATCGAAATGTTTAACTTAGATTTGAAAAGATGATCTTATATATATATTAAAATATATAAGTGTAGAGTTTAATTTTATAAATTAAACGAAGTTTAAAAGTTTATATTTAAATATAATTAAAATGAACTCGCTGCAGCACCGCAGTTCGTAAATTGGCGTTTCGAACTTCAATTGATTATATAAGACTTAATTTAAGTCGGAATTCTTGGAAAAATTAATTGTCAGGACCGATTTGATAATAGTTTTCTAATGAAAGAGAAAATTCTGGATTTCATCGTATAGATTTTGTGTTATGTCAAAATCAAATTTTCAGAAAAACAGCGACATAACCATTATTAAACCATAATGGTTTATCTAAATAAATAAAAGGATTTTTAAACAAATAAAATCTGAATCTTCATTAGAATATCTAGCTTTGAGTTATAAAATAAATATGAACTCAAGTGGAGTTTAGTGAACTGATTTTTGAAACAAAAATCAGATTTTTAATTATAAGATAGAATTAACTAATCTGAATAATAAATAATTATTCAAAATTTGATATGAAATTGGGCTTTGAATAAGTAAATGTGATTTGAGAATTATTTTCGAAATCGAAAAGGAAACTTGAATTAAAAATGGAATCCAATTTGTTTATAAGCAAGCCAATATTTCATTTGAAACATGTTATGTTCAAACAAAAAGGTGAAATAGGCAAAATAAATTAGCGAATGGGGTTAAGTCGATTGGATTGAGTTGAAACAAAATGGTTAGATATACGTTGAGCAGGATGGTAATGAAGTGTATGAAGATATTAATTCATGTGCCCAATAAAAAGGTACACATTTAAATTCTATATGAGGTTTTATGCGCCGAATCGGCAAGCCGCTTGGCTTTTTAATTTTCTTTTTGAGTGGAAAGTGCCCAGAGAGGTGTTTTGTAGTTGTACCGAGTGACCCGTACAAAGGAAGTTATGGCGAAATTTTTCGAAAATTTAAGGAGTTAGAACATTTTAAGAAGATTTGATAATTTGAAATTGATATATCAATATATAGAATTCGATAATGAAATGAAATTAAAATAGAATGTTATAAAAAAAGGAAATCAGTAAATTTAATCTGATAAAAATAGAAAGGGAAATGTATACACGTTCAAAAGATATGGATAATTGGTTTAGTATGATGTTGATTATTCGAGATAAATAGTCTTATCCGTTTTGAAGTTAATGATGATTTCAGTCAAGGTCTGAGAGGTAATTATACCCTAACCTGATTGATTTCATTTTAAACTAATAAATAACAAGATTTCAGTATCGAAGATAAATGTTTGAATAAGATTTAGTTGAATGCAGTATTTTGGGTTGTCGTAACGTTGTTTTACACGAAATTCGTTTTAACCCAAGTATATGGAATTTTGGAAGTATAACGAATATTTCCTAAGTATAGAAATAAAGGACTTCAGGAAAGAGAAATAATTGGAATGTTTCCCAATTATAAATAAAAGAAGTTGATAAATGGAAATGTTTTCCAAATAGTGTAAGAGGCCAAGATGATTGTCGAAAATGTCGCGTTAATGAGTATTGATAAGGAAATGGAGAAGTGATTTAATTAATAAAATATTCATTAAGGGGCCCAGTGATTTGTTTGTTGTTTTGGATGTTTGATTGTTTTCTTCGATAGTTAAATAACCGACTATCGAAGTATTTGCCAATATCATTGTCAATATGGAGAGACCGGTTGGATTCTTATTCGAGAATCACTTCGTATTGGCCATAGCGTTGCGAATCAGATTATATGAAGATAACCGGAGATGGAGTAGACTGCAAGGGATTTTTCTTTTTATGGAAATTGTGCCTTCGGTTTCGTTCAATCCCAGAATGAACGTATATGGATGAATGTCTGACAGAGTATTTCTAATGATTACATATGTTGTTCTGTTCAAATATATATGGTGGCGGAGAATTTATTCTCTTAGCATAATATCCAAAATATATTTGTGTAAATCAATTAACGATTAATGGATCTGACAATGTGGAATTCAAAGTGATTGTGCTATTAATGAATGACAAGTGACCGTAGCCTCATGCCTCAACAATCGGGAAATGAAAAAAATCGGGCAGGCAGCATGGCTAAGTGGGTAGCTCCCAATTAGGGTGTATTATCACCTATCTAGAGAAATTCAATTCATTCTTTATTCTATTCGATGTTGTCCCATTCGGGAAACAGTTGCTGATCCCAACTATTGGTGATATACATTCGATACTCTCAAGCGAAATGAGTGGTCGGTCATATGTGGCCGGGTTACAAGATATTCTTATGGAACCTAGTTGTATTCCTCTCTAGAGATACACTATCGAAAGGTGGTTCCATACCTTGTCATGGTTGGAAATTCATTACCCAATATGTGCCCGCGGTTTTGATTGTTTGTTATGTTTGTGGAGCGTGAGATGAAAGCGTTCCACTAGATTTCTATTTATTTGATTTAGACACTATTATAATATCAAAAGAGTTTTGATATAAAGATTATTGTTTTCTTTCAAAAAGATTTTTAAAGTTGAATCAAGTGTTTTGGACTCTCATAAGGGAAAAACTCGTTTCATGTTGTAATGGCATGCTCTTATGAGACAATGGTATTTTTCTCAATTTGTTTTAAACTGTTTACTCATACCAGTCCCATGACTGACCCAGAGTTTATTTTGTTTTGTTTTACCTAAACTCTTGGGTGCCCAAATTTGTACGGGCAGTCAAGTAGTTCAGGATCTGACAAATCTATCTAAAGGAGCTTGGAGCAGGAGGCTTCAGGGTAAGATAAATAGTATTTTTATTTTCGCTATGCTGTAGGTGTTGTACTCTGATAATTGTATGTTATACAGTTAAAATTTTGTATTTCAAAATTTATGATATATTATATTTTTTTCCGCTACGATGTGAGATTCTGTGTTGTTATTTCTGTTCTTCTTCTACCTTTTTCTTCTTAAAAAAATGATTTGTATTTCTGTGATATTTGGGTTGGACGTGTGATATATGTAGTCAACTCAGATAGTATGGATTTGCGGTTCGCTACAGTGGTATCGGAGCTTAGGTTGAGCGAATACCTAGGCTTTGGCCGGGTTGTGCTCATTAGAGATAGGGTCAGTAGTACCCCAAAATGAGTTGAGTGTATATATGTGAGAGAACATATGTGTTAATTGGTATAAAAACTGTTTTATATTGTGTTGGCTAGTCTGTTGAGTGATTTATGAATTCTGATCGATTTGTGGGACACCACTAAGTCGATAGGAATTTCTAAACACTTGAACAAAAAAATTCGACATGATGTTGTTTTAAGTAGGTAAATGAAATAATTTTACCTAACATTCTATTTTGATATCGAAAGAATAATTTTTTTAAATTATTATAATATATGGATGTGTTGGATGTTAATATTATTATCAAATAAAATTATAAAAATTGGAAATGGTTATCTATAACCAAATATAACTTGTATATGAATGATATATACAAATGAGATGAACTAGGAGTCAATGCAAACCAGAATTTGAAGTTCAAAATCCTGGGTGTTTTGAAAAATATGTTCGAAGTATATTAAAATAATATAGCTTTGTTTTGGAAGGATTTTTGAATAAAAATCATTTTACGAATGGATTTTGAAAGTGATAATGCACTGAACTCACTTAAATGGCTGGAAAATAATTCTGATGATGACGGCAGCATCATTAGTGTACATTTTCAAGTTTCTAAGTGATGGATTGCTACCTTAGAAAGAAATAAAATTGATGGAAATTTGTCTAAAAGAAAACAAGTTGTTTTGAAAAATTCAATGTTTTGAATTTGAGGTGGATATAAATATATACATATATTTATGGGATTTCAAAGGATTTGAAATGAAAACCTGGGTATTTGAATTCTGGAAATTTGTTTTAACTTAAGCAAGTTAAATAAATCAAGATGAATAAATTGATTAAAATCAATTTGAATGAATACGAAATGGATGTGAATATACTGACTGTAAATCATTCAAATTAAATGAATATGAATATGAGAGATATTCAACGTAAATGAAAACCAAAAGTTTTGGTATAACTAAATTTGTTAAAATATGAAGAGTTGAGTTCAACATAAGTAATTTTTTGAAAGTTTAATAGGTTGGTAGCATTTTTCCTACCTTAGTAATTTCGGGGACGAAATTATTTTAAGGGGAAAGAATGTAACGACCCGGATTTTTGATCCATTTATTTTAAATATTTAATATCATTTTAAATATTTATTTGGTAATATACTTGAATTTTTATATTTATGTTATCGATTTTGATTTAATATTGAATATATTAAATTATCGAAATACGAAATATAATTGAAATTGGAGTTAAAACTGAATCAAAACAATCTAGGTGACCGGTATAAATTCTTTTTGAATATATATGATAATTATAATAATTTATTATTAAGAAATTTATTTGTTTGAATTTAAATTATATTATATTGATTTGTTCTGGTTATTTTATATATACAATCAAAATAAATTTTAGAATATTTTCTGTTGAGTTCAGAATAGTGTTGTAGCATGCGAACGTTCTTCGTTACGTTAAAATAATAGTTCGTGATGTTAAGTGGTGAACCCTGATATATTTTTGTGGATAAGATCAAAATCGAATCAGAAATCAAATCGATATCTATTTAAAAAGGATATATATCTCTTTATTTCAAATTGCATTAAATAGAAATTAAATCGAAATTTATTACATTGTACCTTAAGCTACCGTGCTATTCCCTAATGCAGAAGTAATCGTCTATTATAAAATCGCGACACTTCCTTTTTATTGTTCCATTTCGTTCTTCTAGAAAATCAAACAAAAACTTCAATGTCGTCCTCTGTGAAATTCAAGCAACTAATAAATCAAAGCATATAATTTAAGAGTGGTTTTCCCCCAATTCAGCTCAACACCTAACAGAAATCGCGAGCCTTCCACTTTAAAATCGATAGCCTGTAGTTAAAACCACCCGCTCCACTAAATTAAACCGCTTCAAAATCGCTGAATTTGTTTACTTTTAAGCTTCAATAAGATGTCTTTATCATTGGGTGCGAAACCCATTTCTGGAGATCGATTTGTCACCGTGACCTAGGGATGTGTTTGGGGCCAACATGGGAGGCTTTGGAGCAAACCAAGGTGATGATGGGGTTTGTAGCATAAAGGCGTACATATAGGCCATTGTTGGTGGGTTCCGATGATTGGAGGTGTCGCTCCAACTCCTGTAGCTATTGAGGCTGGTCGAAGTTAGTATTCGTAGTGGCACGCATGTGACGAGGGGAGGAACAAGAGGCTGTAGATCTGGTCTGGGATTTCAAAACGGGAACTGTCAATTTCTTGTGGTGATACTTACGAGGACAGGAGCTGTCGATTTCAAGACAGGAATAGATGAGGTCATGATGGCAATGAGCTGACTTCGATAATGATGTGTTAATGCTTGTTTCAATACTCTAGCAATGGGGATTTGGATATAGAGAGGTCTGAGTTGCGATTTTCAGAAAAAACATGGAGGACATAAGGCTGGAAATACTATCAGATTCTTGGGTTGAACTTACAAGAGGTGAATCCTTATTAGAGTTGGTTTTTATTTATCCATTTGTTTAGCACATACATTGAACGAAAATTGTACTGTTTAAAAAAATCATTAACCGTTAATTTAAATTTGCAAACTGAAAGGAAAAATCTAACTAGCGAATCATTGTATAAAATTTAAATGGGATGAGTAAAATATTTAAACTTTAAATGGTTAGCTTCTCAAGACTAGCAAGTTAGAAAAAAGAATATTAAGTTTTAGTATACCTTGTTAAAGAAATTTAATAGCTTATTTTTAAATTTGAATTTTTCTTATGCTAGGGTAAATCGAATAGAATCATTTGTGTGGGTTTTGAAGTCTCAGAAATCGTTGAAAAGAAATAGAAATCAGAATGGATCGAAATAAAATCACGGTGAGTAAATTTCACTCATAATTCGTACTTAGAATTATTTTATTGGTTAAAATAATTGTTCATTGGTTGTTTGCATGCACTGAAATATTACTGTGGCTGTTATTAAGTATATATTAGTTTTTTAGGATTGGTATTTGTGGTTATTATATATATATATATATTGGTGATTCCTGTGGCGACCCAAACTTCCCCGTGAAGGAAAGCCCGGATTGCTTCGAGAACACGACAAATTAGAACACAAACTGAAGAACATTTCATTGCTTATTACAACAATTCCATCAGAATACAGAAATATAACAGAGTATGAATAAATATTATACAACAGGAAATATCAGAGTTTTAAATTACATTTAAATACATAGCAGCAGAAAAACAATACAAAGTACAACTAAAAACAGATACACGAATACAGAGCTTTCTGAATATCGCTTCAGCTGTAAACCAGGATCCTGTGAATATAAATCTGCAAAACCAAAACTACTAGCTGCCCGTGTAGAAATAGGGGCACCCAGAGTCTAGGTTAAAACAATAAACTCCAGGTCAGTCATGTGACTGGTGTGAGAACAAAAACAATTATTAATCTTTATTTTAAAGTTAGGTAAATTGAGGGACCACGCCGTATATCACGGAACGGGTTTCCTCCTAAGAATACCAGTGCATAAAACAAACAGCGCAATGATAAATAAAAAACAATGAATCTATTATAAGATCTAGGTCCCATCACACAATGCAACGCAAGCCGGAGGATAGGGTTTTCCCTTATAATAGCCAAATATGCGTGATACGTGAAATTTCATCTTTTATTATTACTATAAGTGAAGAAAACAACTTTCAAATATAAATGTATCAATCATAGACGACATGGGTACCATATATCATGTTGCCAATACTAGGCCCTACAATCGAAACCGAAAAATATCATACTTGGAAATTGGATTTCCATACTGGTGGTTACCGATTCGAAAGATCAATCGCGCAGTACAATTCCCAATGGATTACGTTGCAGGCATGCGAAAATGTCGTAATGCACATCCGCACTATCCTGGAAACCAAGTATCTCAACGGCTTACATCGCAGGCATGCGAAAACGCCGTATACCCTATCCAATATGGGAATCGCGGGGTGTGCCCTATCCCTCACCTTGGTCCACCGAATCCACGACACCATGAAGGTGCCCATCCTCTAAAAAGCATACTGATCTAACCATCAGTTTACCACCATACCGGGGTGTGAGGCTCGCGAATTAACACTACACAAAGCCGTGCTATATTAAAGCTGCGCTTTGATCATCATCTACCAAACTTTGCTTTTCAACAAAAGTTTGGATCACTGTATCTCAGCATGCCACACTATCAATCCATACCGTACGACTGATTTCTGCCGATATATAACCTCTAAGCTCATACGTCTCAGAGAAGGGTGTTAAGCAAGAGAATAAATGCTTCGCTAGCAAACAGATATATATTTAGCAGAGATCAATGAATACAGTATAAAGGAATACAATGTCAGACACACCATCCATTTACAAGTCCGTTCTGGGTTTGAACGAAATCGGAGGCACCTTATTCCTCCCCCATATGTCCAATACAGGGGAGAGGCCCTCGCATATCCGTATAATCAACAAGTACGTCCGGACGGCTACCACTTTAGCCCCTTTAAGGTAGCTACTCCTATCATGAGCATCATTAGCACCTATCCCTTCGATGTGATGATCGTAGGTCGTGCACCGTCTTCAATCTCTTCGACTTATAGCCGAACCAGTTATTCAGAATGGGTATAAACCTGGCCTTTCCAAATAACTTGCGTATCTTATAATCAAGTGTTATAACAGCACATCATACGCCTCATTCCCGTTAGTTCTATCAAATATAAATTCTTTTAAATTTATTCTTTAATCTCATCTTTAACTGGGTTAAAGAACCAATGTTATTTAAAACATGGTTCACGATAAACCCAAAATCACATTCTATTCATCAGCCTCTAACCGTAAATTAGTAAGAGAACAATTTTTTAAGTATTAATCCCGAAGGCCGAAACCAACATTAGATCAATACCCAGGAAACCATTCAGTTTAGCTAATCTCCAGTTAGTTTCTAATTCTCTTAACTCCGTTTGGTTTAATAACAGTATTTTTTTAAACATACCATTCACGACAAACCTAAAATCCCATTTCCATTATTAATCGGGTTAAAGAACAGGTGTTATTTAAAACACCGTTCACGATAAACCCAAAAACAAATTTCAATTCAATTCCAATTAAATATTAATTAATTGGTAAACTTCTCTAAATCTTAGTTAAAGATTTATTCTTCTCTCGACTGGGTTAAAGAGCAGTGTTAATGAAGACACAGTTCACGACAAACGCAAAATCCAATTTGATGTCAAATAAAAGGCTATGAATAGATAATATATCGGCTTATATTCAATATCAAATTCTTAAACCAACAAATATTGTATTGGAATAACGATATATATATCTTCCAAATTCCTCCATAATATCAGTATAATCACAGAATCCAATATTAAAAAATTCCAAAGATAATTTCAATTCAATTCAAATCCATTCCAATTTTTTTGTCGGAAAATTCTGGTTATTTTAAAACCATTTTTAAATCCATATATTTATTTAAAAATAAATAAATAATTACTCTGGTTAATAACTAGTTCATTTCAATAAATATATATATTTTTTCTTTCCAAAACTGGAATTTTTCACCCAAAATCTTTCCAAATCAATTATTATGATTTTACATAATCTTTCCATATTTTTAGTAATTTTGTTATCACCCGTACTGTCGGTTTCCAATAACGGGCCACCGAACAGCATCCATAGCGACCTTTTTTGAAATTGATTTGGATATATCTCCAAATCCAACCGTTAGATTTCAAATCTCTTGTATTCATTGGAAAGCCCTTTTCGATACGAACCCAACGGTTCCAGTTTTAGCAGTATAGGACGGTCGAATCTCCCGTAACGTCCATTTGAAGTTAATTGTCGAAATTCGCGAAGTATCGCTGCGCGGCGCGTTCTATTCAGGGCATTATAATATATATATATATATATATTTCGTCGATTACCATTTAAAACGAGTTTGATAAATCGTTTTAAATTCGTTTCAAAAACGATTTCGACTTCAATTTCAAATTCTAACCAAAATTGAATATTCCAATATAAATTCATTTTAAATTCATTTCAAATCGATTTCAATTCGATTTCAACTCAATTCCATTTCAATTCATTTTGAATTCATTTCAAATAGATTTTAATTCAATTCCATTTCAATCTGATTTGAATTCGTTTTAAATCGATTTAATGCAATTCCATTTCAATCCGTTTTGAATTCATTTTAAATCGATTTTAATTCAATTCCATTTCAATCCATTTTGAATTCATTTTAATTCGATTTCAATTCTATTCCATTTCAATCCGTTTTGAATTCATTTTAAATCGATTTCAATTCTATTCGATTTCAATTTAATTAATATTCATTTCAATCGATTTCAATTCTAATTTATATTCATTTCAATCGATTTCAACTTAATTTCCAATTCAATTTAATTCGAATTTCAAATTCATTTCAATTCAATTTGAATATCAAATTCATTTCAATTTAAATCGAATTTCAAATTCATTTCAAAATATCAGATTTTGAAATCACTTTTCGATATTCATTATAAAATACATAAAATCGACCAAATTTCCTTTCGTGTTAAAATGGCGTTTAACTACTTAACACGGCTTCACATTTCAATGTTTTCTGAATATCATTTTAACATATTTGATAATTCTGAACTGGAATCAAACTCGGTCAATTACCATATAATTTTATTTATATGGATTTCAAGATCACATGTATACAATAATAAAGATAAACAATCATTAAAAATTCATACAACATCCAAAGTGCTTTCTACAACCATATAGGCATTAAAATGAATAAATAATGCTTATACAGTATGTCAACCCATTGATTGACATACCACTAATTATAGGGATCAGTGTATGTCAAATATTATCCCAATACCCGTGTAGTGTTTTCAAACCACAAATACTGTTTATTATTTGTGTAGTTGGGCGATGTGTAAAATTTATCGTCCCAATCAATATCAGATAAATAAGTGTACATGAACAAACCATCCGGTTTGTAAATGAATATTTATTTTATTTTCATTCCATATATACAATGAAAATGATATTTTTATTATTCATATATTTTATACAACCCATTCCACATCACAATCAATTTTCACAATACAATCAAACAAACAAGTCGTCCATGGTCTATGGACGACGGGGAGCAGTTCATATATGCAGTTATACAATAAATAACTATACAGAAATAATAGTGAGAAATTCTCACATTGGGATCCACTCCGTCATTTTTTATCTGAATTTGTATTCGGTTTGGATTCGAATTTGTCTTAAATTCTGACGTGCTCTGTTTTGAACGCGGTCAGTTTTGTTGTGAAGCTCTCGTCCCTACGATCGCAACGGATCACGTTTCGCACGATTTTGACCTCTTATGAGAAAGTTACATATTTTTAAACATTGGATAGTTAATTATATAATTAACTAAAATTATAACGTATAAAAACCGTTACCACTTCCTTAACCAACGTTCTTCCTCTCTCTACAGTGATTTCCTGAAACGATGAACCCACTTGTCACGAACTAGGGTTTGAACTTGCGGCCCCCACAAGCTGCTGACCGTCGATCTGAGGTGCTGAGGTGGAGCGCCGCTGTGAGCTACCCCTTCGCCATTCACGACGCTAGGTCCGTCGCCCGCCAGCCCCCTGAAATCACATGCGATCGGTGCTGTTTTGAGCTCCAATTTCGAGCTCGATACTCCCCGTTAATTCATCAACCAAGAATGGATTCAAAGAGCTCGGATCGCTCTTCAATTTTCTCTTCAGAAGCCACGGATTTTGTTGAACAAGGGGGAAGGTCGGAGGGAATGTTTGGTGGAGCGATTTCGTCCGTTCAAGAGGAAGAAGGCGGCTGCGTTAATGAATGGCTAGGGTTTTGGGCCAAAATAGAATATATATATTTATTGAAATAATATTAAATTCATAAATTTCTTATTTGCCGCTACGAACCCAACGGCTGTCGCCCCTAGCTAAACACCCTCATTCAGAACACAATGGAATATGTTTCGTAAGCCCATTCGACTATTTTAGTCGGTTATTTCTCAAATTAAAATATAAAACAATCAATTTTAGATTTGAATGTACACTTTAATTTGCCGGGGCCACACACTGACTCTAAAAATTCCAAAAAAATAAATTTATCTTTGTTTTGACAATACGGTCCTAACAAAACTAATTTCATCAAATTTGGAGACCGTTTGAAAAATGGTCATTTTTTGGTCGAACCAAATTGATTGAAACTGGCAAAACATGTTTTCTTTTGCCATGCTCACATATTGCTTTCAAAAATTATGAAAATTGGAACCTAGCAATAACTTGACATCCCGGATCCAACAAAAGTGGTTTCATCGAAAACGGAGGTCGTTTGCAAAATGGCAATTTTTAAGGGCCGTATATATAGTAAAATATATATAAATTCCACAGCCAGTTTTCAGAATTTTCAACTGGACATAACTTTCAACTTTTAAAAACAAATCTCAGTTTCTTACATCCGTTAGAAAGATGTAGTTAAACAGATTCGAGTATTTCTTGTTTCGCTGAAATCCGATTTATTTTGAATCCTGTACATTCATTTGAAATTCGAAATCGAATTTTCAAACTACCGCGCCATTTCAGGCTCGAATTATAATAAAAATAAATTTATTCGTTTTAACTTCGTCGAAAATAATTTTTTCGTCATTATTATTTAAAATAAATCATTTTAAATATTTAAAATCCAATAAAATTGCTAAAATAAAAAATTTAAATTGATTCTGATTTTCTGGGTTGTTACAATCTCCCGTACTTAAAATCTTTTCGTCCTTGAAAAGGAACGGAGCTGAAAGTTGTTTAACCAACCAACTCAACTTTCATTATGTCTTTCATTCTTTAACTTTTCAGTTTCTAAGAATTTTCAAACTCTTCAAAAATTTGGCTAACACCCTAAATTTTCGAAAAATTTCGCCATTACCTCCTTTGTACGGAGCACCGGGAAAATCCCCAAACCGCCACACAGGCCCTCCCATCTCAAAAAGAAAAATAAAAAGCCAATCGGCTCATAAAATCAGCCAAACCCAATAAATTAGCAAACATGTACCTATTTGTAGGGCATACAATTTTATTCCTCTTCTCTGGCCTCCTTGCTATGACCTGTTCAATGTATATACATGTATATACATGCCATTTCAATCAAATTTTCAATTCAGTTCAATATTTGACTTGTTTTGGCTAAATTAACTTTCATGTTCTCTTATTAGTTTAACTATTCCAAGATTTTTTCTTAGTTCAATTAATAATCACACAACACAACTAGCAATCAATTAGTTGATTAACGTTTCAAATATATATAATTTGATATAAATTTCAAAACAAAATTCGTTTTCATTTTTATTTTAAAAATAACACTCTTCACACTCGTTCTAGGATACTACTGATCCTATCTCTAACGAGCCATTCTTATTGGATATAACTAATCCAATTTCTGATGAATTCTTTCGTTCGGTTCTAATATGTCATGTTCTCTAGCTCTGTAAACCAAAGCACTGGTACCACCTGTGGCGACCCAAACTTCTTCGTGAAGGAAAGCCTAGATTGCTTCGAGAACACGACAAATCAGAACACAAACAGAAGAACATTTCATTGCTTATTACAACAATTCCATCAGAATACACAAATATAACAGAGTGTGAATAAATACTATACAACAGGAAATATCAGAGTTTGAAATTACATTTAAATACATAGCAGCGGAAGAACAATACAAAGCACAACTGAAAATAGATACACGGATACAGAGCTTTCCGAATATCGCTTCAGCTGTAAACCAGGATCCTATGAATATAAATCTACAAAACCAAAACTACTAACTACCCGTGTGGAAATACGAGCACCCAGAGTTTAGGTTAAAACAATAAACTCTAGGTCAATCATGTGACTGGTGTGAGAACTAAAATAGTTATTAATCTTTATTTTAAAGTTAAGTAAATCGAGGTACCACGCCGTATGACACGGAACGGGTTTCCTCCCAAGAATACAGGTGCATAAAACAAATAGCGCAACGCTAAATAAAGAACAATGAAGCTATTATAAGGCTCAGGTCTCATCACACAATGCAACGCAAGCCGGAGGATAGGGTTTTCCCTTATAATAGCCAAATATGCTTGATACGTGAAATTTCATCTTTTATTATTACTATAAGTGAAGAAAAAAACTTCAAACATAAATGTATCAATCATAGACGACATGGGTACCATATATCATATCGCCAATACTAGGCTCTACAATCAAAACCGAAAAATGTCGTATTTGGAAATTGGATTTCCATAGTGGTGGTTAATGATTCAAAAGATCGATCTCATAGTACATTTCCCAATGGCTTACATCGCAAGCATGCGAAAACGACGTAATGCACATCCGCATAATCCTAGAAACCAAGTATCTCAACGGCTTACGTCGCAGGCATGCGAAAACGCCATATACCCTATCCAATATGGGAATCGGGCGGTGTGCCCTATCCCTCACTTTGGTCGACCGAATCCACGACACCACGAAGGTGCCCATCCTCTAAAAAGCATACTGATCTAACCATCAGTTTACCACCATATCGGGGTGTGAGGCTCGCGAATTATCGCTACACAAAGTCGTGCTATATTAAAGTTGCGCTTTGATCATCATCCACCAAACTTTGTTTTCAACAAAAGTTTGGATCACTACATCTCAGCATGCCACACTATCAGTCCATACCGTACCACTGATTTCTGCCGATATATAACCTCTAAGCTCGTACGTCTCAGAGATGGGTGTTAAGCAAGAGAATAAATTCTCCGCCACCAAACATATATATATTTAGCAAAGATCAACGAATACAGTATAAAGGAATATAATGTCAGACACACCATCCATTTACAAGTCCGTTCTGGGTCTGAACAAAACCGGAGGCACCTTATTCCTCCCCCATATGTCTAATACAAGGGAGAGGCCCTAGCATATCCGTACTATCAACAAGTATGTCCGGACGGCTACCACTTTAGCCCCTTCAAGGTAGCTACTCCTATCATGAGCATCAGCAGCACACATCCCTTCGATGTGAAGATCGTCGGTCTTGTACCGTCTCCAATCCCTTCGACTTATCGCCGAACCAGTTATTCAAAATGATTATAAATCCGGCCTTTCCGAACAACCCGCGTATCTTATAATCAAGTGTTATAACAACACATCATATGCCTCATTCCCATTAATTTTATCAATGATAAATTCTTTTAAATATATTCTTTAATCTCATCTTTAACTGGGTTAAAGAACTAATGTTATTTAAAACACGGTTCACGGCAAACCCAAAATCACATTCCATTCATCAGCCTCTAACCGTAAATTAGTAAGAGAACAATTCCCTAAGTATTAATCCTGAAGGCCGAAACCAACATCAGATCAGTACCTTGGAAACCATTCAACTTAGCTAATCTCCAGTTAGTTTCTAATTCTCTTAACTCCATTGGGTTTAAGAACAATATTTTTTAAAGATACCATTCACGACAAACCCAAAATCCCATTTCCATTGTTAATCGGGTTAAAGAACAGCTGTTATTTAAAACACCGTTCACGATAAAGCCAAAAATAAATTTCAATTCAAATCCAATTAAATATTAATTAATTATTAAATTTCTCTAAATCTTAGTTAAACATTTATTCTTCTCTCGACTGGGTTAAAGAACAGTGTTAATGAAGACACAGTTCATGACAAACCCAAAATCCAATTTGATATCAAATACAAGGCTTTGAATAGAAAATATATCGGCTTATATTCAATATCAAATTCTTAAACCAACAAATATCGTATTGGAATAACGATATATATCTTCCAAATTCCTCCACAATATCCGTATAATCACAGAATCTAATATCGAAATATTCCAAAGAAAATTTCGATTCAAATCCATTCCAATTTATTTGTTGGAAAATTCTGGTTATTTTAAAACCATTTTCAAATCCAATGTATTTATTTAAAAATAAATAAATAAATATTCTAGTTAATAACTTGTTCATTTTGATAAAAATATATCTTTTTCTTTCCAAAACTGGAAATTTTCTCCCAAAATCTTTCCTAACCATTTATTATGATTTTACACAATTTTTCCATATTTTTAATAATTTTGTTATCACCCGTACAGTCGGTTTCCAATAACGGGCCACCGAACTGCATCCATAGCGACCTTTTCTGAAATTGATTTGGACATGTCTCCAAATCCAACCATTAAATTTCAAATCTCTTATATTCATTGGAAATCTCTTTTCGATACGAATCCAACGGTTTCGGTTTTAGAGAATCCGACGGTCGGATCTCCCGTAACGTCCATTTAAAGTTAATGGTCGAAATTCGCGAACTACCGCTGCGCGTTGCGTTCTATTCAGGGCATTAATATATATATATATATATATATATATATATATATAGTCGATTTCCATTTAAAATGAATTTTATAAATTGTTTTAAATTCGTTCCAAAACGATTTCCACTTCCATTTCAAATTCAAATCAAAATTGAATATTCCAATATAAATTCATTTTAAATTCATTACAAATCGATTTCAATTCAATTCCATTTCAATTTGTTTTGAATTCTTTTCAAATCGATTTTAATTCAGTTCCATTTCAATACTTTTGAATTAATTTTAAATCGATTTTAATTCAATTGCATTTCAATCCGTTTTGAATTCATTTTAAATCGATTACAATTCTATTCCATTTCAATCCGTTTTGAATTCATTTTAAATCGATTTCAATTCTATTCGGTTTCAACTTAATTTATATTCATTTCAATCGATTTCAATTCAAATTTAAATTCATTTCAATCGATTTCAAATCGATTTCAACTTAGTTTCCATTTCAATTTAATTCGAATTTCAAATTCATTTCAATTTAATTCGAATTTCAAATTCATTTCAAAATATCAGATTTTGAAATCACTTTTCAATATTCATTATAAAATAAATAAAATCGACCAAATTTCCTTTCGTGTTAAAATGGCATTTAACTACTTAACACGGCTTCACATTTCAATGTTTTCTGAATATCATTTTAAAATATTAGATAATTCTGAACTGGAATCAGACTCAGTCAATTACCATATAATTTTATTTATATGGATTTCAACATCACATGTATACAATAATAAAGATAAACAATCATTAAAAATTCATACAACATCCAGAGTGCTTTCTACAACCATATAGGCATTAAAATGAATGAATAATGCTTATATAGTCTGTCAACCCATCGATTGACATACCACTAATTATAGGGATCAGTCTATGTCAAATATTATCCCAACACCCGTGTGGGGTTTTCAAACAACAAATACTGTTTATTATTTGTGCAGTTGGGCGATGTGTAAAATTTATCGTCCTAATCAATATCAGATAAATAAGTGTACATGAACAAACCGTTCGGTTTGTAAATGAATATTTATTTTATTTTCATTCCATATATACAATAAAAATGATATTTTTATTATTCATATATTTTATACAACCCATTTCACATCACAATCAATTTACACAATACAATCAAACAAACAAGTCGTCCATGGTATGTGGACGACGGGGAGCAGTTCATATATGCAGTTATACAATAAATAACTATACAGAAATAATAGTGAGAAATTCTCACATTGGGATCCACTCCGTCAGTTTTTATCTGAATTTGTATTCGGTTTGGATTCGAATTTGTCTGAAATTCTGATGTGCTCTGTTTTGAATGCGGTCAGTTTTGTTGTGAAGCTCTCGTTCCCACGATCGCAAAGGATCCAGTTTCGCGTGATTTTGGCCTCGTGTGAGAAAGTTACATATTTTTAAACATTGGATAGTTAATTATATAATTATTTAAAATTATAACGTATAAAAATCGTTACCACTTCCTTAACCAACGTTCTTCCTCTCTCTGCCATGATTTCCTGAAATGATGAACCCACATGTCATGAACTAGGGTTTGAACTTGCGGCCCCCACAAGCTGCTCCCCGTCGATCTGAGGTACTGAGGTGGAGCGCCTCCGTGAGCTACCCCTTCACCAGTTACGGCGCCAGGTCCGACGCACTCCAGCCCCCTGGAATCACATGTGATCGGCGCTGTTTGGAGCTCCAATTTCGAGCTCGATACTCCACGTTAATTCATCAACCAAGCATGGATTCAAAGAGCTTGGATCACTCTTCAATTTTCTCTTCAGAAGCCATGGATTTTGTTGAACGAGGGGGAAGATCGAAGGGAATGCTTGGTGGAGCGATTTTGTCCGTTCAACAGGAAGAAGGCAGTTGCGTTAATGAATGGCTAGGTTTTTGGGCCAAAATAGAATATATATATATATATATATATATATTTAAATAATATTAAATTCATGAATTTCTTGTTTGCCGCTACGAACTCCAAATCTAACCCAACGGATGTCGCCCCCAGCTAAATACCCCCATTCCAAACACAGTGGAATATGTTTCATAAGCCCATTCGGCTGTTTCAGTTGGTTATTCCTCAAATTAAAATATAAAACATTCAATTTTAGATTTGAACATACACTTTAATTTGCCGGGGCCACATACTGACTCTAAAAATTCTAGAAAATTAAGTCTATCTATGTTTCGATGATACGGTCCTAACAAAACTAATTTTGTCAAATTTGGAGACCGTTTGAAAAATGGTCATTTTTTGGTCGATTCAAATTGACTGAAACTGACAAAACACGTTTTCTTTTACCATGCTCACATATTGCTTTCAAAAATTATGAAAATTGCAATCTAGCAATAAATTGACATCCCGGATCCAACAAAAGTGGTTTCGTCGAAAACGGAGGTCGTTTGCAAAATGGCAATTTTTAAGGGCCGTATATATATTAAAATATATATAAATTCCACAGTGACTTTTCAGAATTTTCAACTGGACATAACTCTCAACTTTTAAAACAAAATCTCAGTTTCTTACATCCGTCAGAAAGATGTAGTTAAACAGATTCAAATTTTTCTTGTTTCACTGAAATCCGATTTATTTTGAATCCTGTACATTCATTTGAAATTCGAAATCGAATTTTCCAACCACTGCGCCATTTCAAGCTCGAGTTATAATTAAAATAAATTTATTCGTTCTAACTTCATCAAAAATAATTTTTCCGTCGTTATTATTTAAAATAAATCATTTTAAATATTTAAAATCCAATATAATTGCTAAAATAAAAAATTTAAATTGGTTCTGATTTTCCGAGTTGTTATAGGATAGTTCCCGCAATACTATTAGCGGGTGACCGCATCATCATTAGCGGATGACCATATACGACCCATGCTATGATAGTGGATGACCTTCTATACCGCGATATCCTACCTCGAAGCAGGATGGGTATTATTCATGTTGGCTAACGTCTGTGGATGCAGGAAAACAGGTTGGAGGGATCCAACTGGATTCCTCAAAATTTATTATAGTTTGTTTTCACATATATATTATCAAATATGATGTGTTGATTAATAATTGGATAGTTTGATTATTTAAATATCACTGAACCCAAAAATGTTGATTTATAAATTGAATAATGTAGGAAATTGAAGTAAATTTATAAATGGTGTTTATAAATAAAATGGAATGATTTTCATTATATAATCAGGGAATTGAAATGAATTTATAAATTGTATTTATAAATGAAGTGGAAAAATTATCATTTGATAATTTGAATATTTAAATTCAAATATGAATTTAAAAATAGAAATGGGGAATCGTTTTAAAGAAGTAAACAATGAATTTTATTTTGTGTTCAGAATGTAAATTGTGCTAAAAATAAATTCGTATGAATTTATGATTTGAATTCGATTAGATCGAATTTATTTAAATGAATATTTTTCAGAAAAAATATTTGAATTGTATTAGATAGAACTAAAAATTTAATATAAAAATAGATTCTATATTTATATAGATAAGTTAAAATAAATAAAATATTCCAAAATGAGATTTTGGTTTTAAATGGATTTTGAATTGGAACTTGTTTAAATATATAAAACATGAAAATTTATAAATGGTGTTTATAAATATGATGAATTAATTATCAAGAGATAATTTGAAATATTAAATTCAAGTATGAATTTAAAAATATAATTTGAAATCATTTCGGAAAATTGAAAGATAGTTTTTATTCTGGAATTCGGAATATAAAAGGAATCGGGGTTCAAATAGATATTTAAAAGGGAAGCTTTTTTTAATTTTTAAAACAAGAAAATTAATTATAAACAATGTTTATAAAAATAGGAAAATAAATTATCGTTAGATAATTTAGAAGTTTATATTTCAAGTAGGAACTGAAAAGTGAATCGGAAAACGGTTTGAAATAGAACGATAAATTTTATTCCAGAATTCGTAATATAAATCGAAGTGAGAAAAATTCATAGGATTTATAATCAGTATTCGATTATATCAAACTTTATAAAATAATTTATTTCTAAAGGGATTGGGAACTTAAAATAAGTACAGTTGTAAATAGATTTACGACTGAGTTATGAAAATCGACGATTTAGAAAAATCGAAATGTTTAACTTAGATTTGAAAAGCCGATCTTATATATATATTAAAATATATAAGAATAGAGTTGAAATTTATAAATTAAATGAAGTTTAAACGTTTATATTTAAATATAATTAAAATGAGCTCGCCGCAGCGCGGTAGTTCGTAAATTGGCGTTTTGAACTTTAATTAAGTATATAAGACTCAATTTAAGTGAAATTCTTGGAATCAAGAATCGTCAGGACCAATTTGATAATAGTTTTCTAACGAAAGAGAAAAATATGGATTTCTTCATATAGATTTTGTGTTATGTCAAAATCAAATTTTCAGAAAAACAATGCCATAACCATTATTAAACCATAACAGTTTATTTAAAAAATAAAAGGATTTTGAACAAATAAAATCTAAATCTTCATTAGAAAAATCCAGATTTGAGTTATAAAATAAATATGAACTCAAGTGGAGTTAAGTGAACTGATTTTCGAAACTAAAATCAGATTTTTAATTATTAGATAGAATTAACTAATTTGAGTAATAATTAGTTAATCGAAATTTGATATGAAATTGGGCTTTGAATAAGTAAATGTTATTTGAGAATTTATATTCGAAATCGAAAAGGAAACTTGAATTGAAAATGGAATCCAATTTGTTTATAAGCAAGCCAATATTTTATTTGAAACATGTTATGTTCAGACAAAAAGGTGAAATGGGCAAAATAGCTTATTAGAAAATAAATTAGCGAATGGGTTAAGTCGAGTGGATTGAGTTGGAACAAAATGGTTAGATATATGTTGAGCAGGATGGTAATGAAGTATTTGAAGATTTTAACTCGTGTTCCGACAAAAAGTGCACGCTTAAATTCTATATGAGGTTTTATGCGCCGAATCGACAAGTTGCTTATTTTCTTTTTGAATGGAAAGGGCCCACAGAGACATTTTGTAATTGTACCGAGTGACCCGTACAAAGGAGGTTATGGCAAAACTTTACAAAAATCTAGGGAGTTAAAATATTTTAAGAATATTTGATAATTAGAAATCAATATATCAATATATATATAATTCGATAATGAAACGAAATTAAAACAGAATGTTATAAACAAAAGGGAAATCAGTAAATTTGATCTGATAAAAATAGAAAGAGAAAAATTTAAAAGATATGGATAATTGTTTTAATATGATGTTGATTATTCGAGATAAATAGTGTTGTCCGTTTTGAAGTTATTGATGATTTCAGTCAAGGTCTGAGAGGTAATTATACCCCAACTTGATTGATTTCATTTTAAGCCAATGAATAACAAGATTTCAGTATCGAAGATAAATGTCTGAATAATATTTAGTTGAGTGCAGTATTTTGGGTTGCCGTAACGTTGTTTTACACGACATTCGTTTTAACCCAAGTATATGGAATTTTGGAAGTATAACGAATATTTCCTAAGTATAGAAATAAAGGAGTTCGAGAAAGAGAAATAATTAGAATGTTTCCCAATTATAAAAAAAAATATTTTCCAAATATAGAAAATAAAAGAAGTTGATAAATGGAAATGTTTTCCAAATAGTGTAAGAGGTCAAGATGATTATCGAAAATGTCATGTTAACGAATATTGATAAGGAAATGGAGAAGTGATTTAAGTAACGAAATATTCATTAAGGGCCCCAGTAATTTGTTAGTTGCTTTGGATGTTTGTTTGTTTTCTTTGATAGTTAAATAACCGACTATCAAAGTATTTGCCAATATCGTTGTCAATATGGAGAGACCAGTTGGATTATTATCCGAGAACCACTCCGTATCGGAAGTAACGTTGCGAATTAGATTATATGAAGATAATTGGAGACGGGGTAGAGTGCAAGGGCTTTCTATATTAATGGAAATTGTTCCTTCGGTTTCATTCAATCCCAGAACGAACGTATATGGATGAATGTCTGACAGAGTATTTCTAATGGTCGCGTATGTTGTTCTGTACAAATATATATGGTGGCGGAGAATTTATTCTCTTAGCATAATATCCAGAATATATTTGTCCAAATTAATTAACGATTAACGGATCTGATAATGTGGCATTCAAAGTGATTGTGCTATCAATAAATGACAAGTGGTCGTAGCCTCCGGCCTCAACAACCGGGAAAGGACAAAAATTGGGCAGGCAACATGGCTAAGTGGGGAGCTCTCAATTAGGGTGTATTATCATCTATCTAGAGAAATTCAATTCATTTTTTTATTCTGTTCGATTCTGTTCCATTTGGGAAACGGTTGCTGATCCCAACCGTTGGTGATATACATTTGATACACTCAAGCGAAATGAGTGGTCGGTCATGTGTGGCCTGGTTACAAGATATTTGAAACAACCCGGAAAATCGGAACCAATTTTTTTTTTTTATTTTGGATATTTTAATGAATATTGAATATTTAAAATGATTTATTTTAAATAATAACAACTAGAAATTTATTTCGAATAGAATTAGAATGTATAAATTTATTTAAATCGAAGTTAAAACGAAATTTTTTAATTTAATTATAAAAGGAGTTTGAAATGGCGCGATTTCGATGAAATTTAAAATAGTCGCTATGGAATTTAATATAGTATAATAAATAGCCAATTTGCAAACGACGTCCGTTTTCGATGAAACCACTTTTATTGGATCCAAAATGTCAAATTATTGCTAGATTCCAATTTTCATAATTTTTGGAATTAATATGTGAGCGCGGTAAATTTAAACGTGTTTGGTCAGTTTAAATTTGAATTGGATCGACCAGAAAATGGCCATTTTTCAAACGGTCTCCAAATTCGATGAAATTAGTTTTGTTAGGATTGTATCATCACAATATAGCTAGGTTTATTTTTCTGGAGTTTTTGGATTCAGTATGTGGCCCTGGTAAATTAAAATGTACGTTTAAATTCAATATATATTAATGTATATTTTAGTTTTGATGAAAATTGATCAAAACATTAGAATTAGCTTACGAAACATATCCCATTGTGTCCGGAATGAAGTATTGATATACACGTAAATGTGTATATTTTATCCGCTTATTTATCTTATTTTCCCTTTAAAATAATTGATACTTTGTATTTATAGCTGTATTTTCAGATTGTTGACAAGAAGCATGGTTTAGAGCATTTGATGGATAAAGCATGAAGAATTTGCTTAAAAAGAGTGAAGTTTAAAATTGCTAAAGCTTGAAGAGTCTGAAGCTTGAAGAACGGTTGCAATTATATTTCAGTTAAGAAGATTTGGCTCAATAAAGACTCAAACTGCATTCACATTAGCTCATTAGGAAGGCCTCTTACTCATGTTGCGTTCACACTAGCCTATTTGCTAAACCACTCACTCTAAAGCTGCGTTCACACTGGCTTATGTGTTATTTGGGTTATTTCTTTAGTCCCACATTATGTAATTAGCTAGCTAGCCTTTGTCATATCAGCTATAAATACCTTGTATCTCATTCATTGAAAAACACATTGGGTTTTATTCTGTAATTCTCTTCTTGGAATAAAATCATTCTTCTTCCTCTTTTCTATTTGGTTTTAGTTTTATTTAATTTCTGTTTTTCTTCTTCTTTAGCTATGTCTAGCTAATCCCCTTTGATTAGGGGGCGATGACGCTGATAGTATGATTCTATATGAATCACATAGCCAAAGGATGAGGAATTCATGTATATAGATCTAGATCTGAACCAAGGGTTAGATCTGAACCTTAATATCCTGTGTCGTTTAAGAGCTATGCTCCTTCACAAGGTATATTCGTGTTCGGTCTAACAATTATCAGATTTAGATCTAATTTTAGGGTTTTAGAAATTAATTAGTAAATCTGTCCTGATAGTCTATGGTTGTAGAGCTGAGCTCCTGCATAGGCTATGCTTGTCGTTATTTACATATTTGTTTCTAAAAACTTATTATCGTTGATTCATGTTTGTGACAGAAACATGTATTAGATCTGGTTAATCTTTTGGCTATTGATGATTATGAATCTGATCTATGTCATTATCCCCTAATTGCTTTCACTTAGTGTTAAAACTCTCTTTTATTTAATTTCTGCTATTTTCTTTGTTTTCCACCAATCAAAAGTTAGGGATAACTTGATTGGATTTATTAATAAAATAATTTGGTCCCAGAGTTCGACACCCTCTACAACAATCCTTGTTGTTTAGGAAAGACGAACGGATTTTACAGTTGTTTACAACTGCATAATTTGTTCGCAAACAAATTTTGGCGCCGTTGCCGGGGACCAAAGTAATATTTATTAATAATCCTTCGGGTTATATTTTCATTTTTTATTTTTTAGTTTCCCTCATAAGAAAAAACACACAAAAATATTTTATTCTTGTTAGTTGATTTGTTTTTGTTTTTTTTTTTAATTTCTCATTTTCTGGATTCTCTTTATATATATATATAAAATCTCTAGATTAGCTTTGATTTGGTATTTGTTGTTTTATACCATGATCTTCTATATAAGAGAGAAATATTTTTTTTTTTGTAATTTTCTATTTGATTTCTTTCCTCTTTCATTGCCTCTTTAATTTCTTTCTCATTTCATTGCCTTCCTCTTTTCACCAAAAAAAAAAAAAGTTATTGCATTCCTTCTTTCTTGACCTTTCTCATAATTTCTTTCCTTTTCACACTTTTATAAAAATAAGTTTCATTACTTTCCTTTACATCCATCTAAGCCTTAATTTTTCTTCACTGTTTTACTTCATCTATAAATTCCACCACTCCTCCACCATTCCCAGAACTGCAAGACCACCATCTTCTTCTTCATTATATCTCCGTACCCTCTGACATACATTTCCCCACCGAATCAGAATCCCATCACCTTCAAAACTCCATCACAAGCCATTAGCTCCCACTGCAAAAACACATTACCACAATCCGCAACCAATTATTCAAACTGCCATCCTCCCTGCTGTTCAATACAGTCTCCATTCCTGTCAAATACACCAGCAAAAACTCCCTCCCAATACCAGTTTCCCTGTCCACACAAACAATCCTCACAAAAATCACATACAACTCCCATATCTCCAATATCTAACACGCACCATACAATCACAAAGCCAACATCCTCCCATAACCAATTTCTTCTACCCCACTATACACCAGACCAATCACAAACAAATCAACACACCAACAACACAAACTCCTTAACGCTTCACAAACCCAGTTCCACCGCTTTGCCGAAAAACTCCAGCCTCCCATCAAACCACAGACCTCGGCAATAACACAGTTTTAACATCAACCTTCCTCTTCCTGCAATTCAACTCCGCCTTACCATTCACTTACTGCCTTGTCTTGAACCAATCATCAACTGAAACCACCTTCGACTTTAGCAGTAAAACCCCTCAAGCAGTCCAGCTGAGACCGAAGCGGGAAACTCACGAGATCATCAGCCTAAAACGACCGGTTGACTCGATTACAGACTCGCGGCGGATTACAAACCCAAATTGAAACTCCCTCCAAAGCCAATTCAAATATGAATCAAAAACCCTAAATCGATACGGTTCGATTTCGAAATTCGAAAAAAAAAGTGGGGAGGAAGTGCGAATTGTTAAGTTTTGGGATCTTCTTGTGTATGAGTTAAAAGTGATTCGTTTCCCTTTGTTTTAGGCACGAATAAATAGGAGGGGCGTAGGTCAATTTCCTGGTCTTCAGCGCACTAATTACTTTTGGGTGCGTGAACTTGGTGTGCTGGCCTTGTGCTAATTTTTGCAGGTTTTCCTATTTTAGTCTAGTGTGGTTTGAGTTATTCTATTTTTTATTTTTGAGTTAGTCTAGCTTGTTCTAATTTTTTTTAGTTTTTTTTTTAGTCTAGTTTTTTTTTTTTGATAGTTTTGGTTTTATTATTATTTTTTCTCACTTTTATTTTTCTTTCGATTTAGTTTTTTTTCTTCTGTTTATTTGCTTTTAGAGAAAAAAAAAGCTTGAGGAAAATTTTGAAAGCAAGTAATAGGAGGTATTTTGAAAGCAGGTATTTTGAAAGCAGGTATTTTGAAAGCAAATAATAGGAGGCGACAACAATAAAAAGCAGCGGACTATACAGTGTTCGAGCGGTTGCACACCAAGTGGGGTGTGAACGCGCTAGCGCGACTCAATTGCACTGGACGGACTGCCGATCAAGGTGAGTATTTTCTAACTCTACAGGGACCGCTGCTGCAAATAAAAAAATATATATAGACATTGCTTGTAAAAATCTTCTGCAGGGCATCGGCTTGCTTGTAAAATTTCTTTTATTTATTTTTGCAATTGCCTGTTCTGTGACTGTTCTGAGACTATTCATTCTGTAATTGATTAAAAAAAAAATATTTGCGTTCATCTTAGCTTTGTTTTTATTTTCTAAGGACTTCATTATATTTTGACAATTTGGTTTAGTTCTAACGGATTATTTCTCGGTGTCTAGACTACGGCAGAGTAATAACTGTTTATAAATATTACGGTGATTCGTAAATATTATATCGGTTGTTCCTCTGAAGGTACTTAAACCTTCGGCTGCATTGCTAGGGTGATTCCTGGTGCACCGATAACTCCTGTCCGTTAACTGGCTCAGAAGTCTTTTGTTGAAATAAATCAAACCGTCATTATATAATTCTAGAAATTGTAAATTGCATTAGGTTCATTTAAAAAAAAAATCGCTCAAATTTGTTTTTCTCGTCTTCCCTTATTCTTTTCTCTAGTGCATGCGTAGTTGGATCCGTGATCCTTCTACTAATCGTTTAGTCCGAACAAACACCCCTTTCACCATGGCCGAAGAAACTCCCCCTCGAACTCTTATGGATAGATACTTTCCCGAGCGAGTTTCTATTCCTTCCTGCATCATATTGCCCGCCCCAACGGGTAACCATTTTGAAATTCATTCGAATCACATAAATACTCTTCCAAAATTTGGCAATCTTGAACGTGATGATCCTTATATTTTCTTGACCAAATTTGAACAAGTTTGTGCAACCATGAAATTTCAACAATTAAGTGACGATGGAATCAAACTTAGGTTAATTCCATTTGCACTTACCGATTATGCTGAGAAATGGTTGTATAGCTTGCCTTCAAATACGATTGGAACTTGGGGTGAATTTGTAAACATTTTTCTAAAGAAATTTTACCCTCTGGAAAAAACATCTAAAATTTGAAATGAAATCGTCAATTTTCGTCAATTTGGGGGTGAATCCTTTGCAAAATATTTTGAAAGATTCAAAGAGCTTCTAGTCAAATGTCCACATCGTAATTTCGAAAAATGGACTCTTTGTCAAATTTTATACGATGGACTAGAAAATAACTCTCGAACTATGCTCGAATCAATGTGCCATGGAAATTTTCTAGCCCAATATCACGATGCCGCTTGGAAATTTCTCGAAGATTTGGCCGAAAAATCAGCTCAATGGGAAAGATCTAATGAGAAATCAATTTATTCCCGATCAAACGCTCATTCGGTAGGATCCTCAACGGCTTTAGAAGCGAAAATAGACGCAATGTTAACCAAATTTGATAATGTCCTTTCATCAACTCAAGTAAACCAAGCTCAAGCGTCTCAGCCCTCATGTTACAAATGTAACGATCCTAACCACATTGCTGACCAATGCCCACATTCGTTAGAACAACTCAACGCATTTAATAAAGTTAGGAACGATCCATTCTCCCCAACTTACAATCCAGGTTGGAGAAACCATCCTAACTTCTCTTGGGCCCAAAACAATGCAACTTCGAATTTGGTTTGACCTCCTTTTCAACCATTTTCGAATAATACCTCGAATCCTCCCTTTCAACAAAGTCAATTCCAAAATCCTGCGCCAACCCCTCAAAATCAAGCGCAACAATCTTTTGTTCCCCAAGATGATAAACGATTGACATCACTTGAGAAAACTCTCGAAGAATTGGGTAAAGCAACAACTCAAAATGTCCAATCAAATACCAATCTTCAAAACTTACTGACTTCACACATGCAAACCACGACTCAACAAATGAGTGAACTTCAAAAACAAATGTCTCAACTTAACACTAGATTAAGTGAAAGGGAAAAGGGTACGTTTCCAAGTCAACCCATCCAAAACCCTAGAGGACAGACTTCAAACCCTAACCAAATTCACATCATTCAAGACTCGAACGTTAGTCAATTGAATGCTGTCACGACTCTTAGATCTGGCAAGAAGATTGACAACCATGTGGTCGACCCAAATGATTTACCAGACGATATTCAAAACCCAACAGAAAATTCGACCATCTCGGATCAAAACATCGAGCCCAATTCTAATCAGGCCCATCCTCAAACTCAAGTAGCCCAACCTACTGAGTTGTCTGCTCCATTTCCTCATAGACTCCGACCTAGAAAAAAGACGGACCAGGTAGAAAAGATCCTTGAAATATTTAAGCAAGTTAAAGTGAACATTCCTCTTTTAGATATTATACAACAAGTTCCACAGTACGCTAAATTTCTAAAAGATATGTGCACCCAGAAACGTCATACACATGTACCTAAGAAAGTGTTTCTAGCGGCGACTCTAAGCGAAGTCTTGTCCCAATCTATGCCAGTGAAATACAAAGATCCTGGCTGCCCCACAATATCATGTACTATTGGGGACAAGAAAATCGATAGATGCTTGCTAGACTTAGGTGCTAGTGTTAACTTGCTTCCATATTCCGTCTATCGCCAATTAGGGCTAGGAGAACTGAAACCCACCAAGGTTACTCTTCAGCTTGCCGACCGTTCAATTAAGAAACCTGTGGGCGAAATCGAGGATGTTTTGATCAAAATAGGAGAATTCATCTTTCCAGTTGACTTCATTGTCCTAGAAACTCAACAGGTAAGCAATTCTGCAAACCAAATCCCTTTGATTCTAGGACGACCCTTCTTAGCCACCTCTAATGCTCTTATCAACTGTAGAAATGGGTCTATGAAACTTTCTTTCGGTAACATGACCGTCGAGCTAAACATCTTTAGAACCGAAAACTCTCCTGCCTCTTATGTGGACCAATTTTCTGAAATCCATGCTGTCCACGATAATGAACCTGAGCTCGACCATTTGAACACTGACATTGAGTCTAATTACGAAGATTTGTTTCAAGATATCTCTGAAAATGTCTCTGACTCAATTCCTGTCGAGCCGCTCATGACTGAGCCTATTCCTCAACCAATTTCTTCGGTTGAGTCATCCCCAAAATCTGAACTCAAAGTGTTGCCCAGCCATCTTAAGTATGCTTACTTAGGAGAAAATGAAACTTTTCCAGTCATTATCGCTTCTGACCTTACTTTAGAGCAGGAACAATTGCTCCTTCCCATCCTTAAGAAAAATAAGGAGGCAATTGGCTGGTCCATGGCTGATATTAAGGGGATTAGTCCTTCGATAGTCCAACATCGAATCCACCTTATAGATGATGCCAAACCCACTCGTGATCCCCAACGTCGACTAAACCCTATCATGAAAGAAGCAGTTCGTGCTGAAATCCTTAAATGCCTTGACAATGGAATCATCTACCCGATTTCTGATAGTCAATGGGTTAGTCCGATTCATGTCGTACCTAAGAAATCAGGGATTACCGTGATCCAAAATGAAGCTAACGAGCTTATCCCAACCCGCACCCAGACTGGTTGGCGTGTTTGCATTGACTATAGGAAACTTAACGCTGCAACACGTAAGGATCATTTCCCTCTGCCATTTATCGATCAAATGTTAGAACGACTAGCGGGTCATGAGTACTACTGTTTCCTTGATGGGTACTCGGGCTATAATCAAATCCCTATCGCTCATGAGGACCAAGAGAAAACCACTTTCACTTGTCCGTTTGGTACATTTGCGTACCGACGTATGCCTTTTGGTCTCTGTAATGCACCTGCAACCTTTCAGAGGTGCATGATTAGCATTTTTTCTGATATGATCGAGCGATTTTTGGAAGTGTTCATGGATGATTTTTCCATATTTGGTGATTCTTACTCTGAGTGTTTACATCATCTCGATCTTGTTCTTAATCGCTGTAAAGAGAAACACTTAACGCTTAATTGGGAAAAGTGTCACTTCATGGTTAAACATGGCATTGTTTTGGGACATGTCATCTCTAACAAAGGAATTGAAGTTGACAAAGCCAAAATCGAAGTTATCTCTAATCTTCCCATTCCCAAATCTGTTAAGGACATCCGATCCTTTTTAGGTCATGCTGGCTTCTATCGTCGCTTCATAAAGGATTTCAGCAAAATCACTCGACCTCTGACTAACCTTCTTGGTAAGGATGTTCCTTTCGACTTCAATTCCGAGTGCATTTCATCTTTTGAGTATCTTAAAAATGAACTTGTCTCTGCTCCTATCATTTGCTCTCCCAACTGGACGATGCCTTTTGAAATCATGTGTGACGCCTCGAACTTCGCTGTAGGCGCTGTCTTAGGACAACGAATTGATAAAATTCTTCATGTCATTTACTACGCGATTAAAACTCTAAACGAAGCTCAAATTAATTATACTACCACTGAAAAGGAACTCTTGGCAGTTGTCTTTGCTCTAGAAAAATTCAGGCCTTATCTAGTTGGCTCACACATCACGGTTTATACCGATCATTCCGCACTTAGGTACCTTTTCTCTAAAAAGGATGCTAAGGCTCGTCTCATTCGTTGGATCCTTCTACTTCAAGAATTTGACCTTACCATTAAGGATAAAAAAGGATCCGACAACGTTATTGCGGACCACTTGTCTCGTCTTCCAAATGCCCCGTCTTCTTTTCTTCCAATCAACGAGAATTTCCCTGATGAACAGCTGTTTTCTCTATCCACTGATCCTTGGTTTGCTGACATTGTTAACTACTTAGTCACCAAGAAGATCCCTTCTTTTTGGTCTAAGCAGGATAAACACAAATTCTGTTCCCAAGTGAAACATTTTTATTGGGACGACCCCTATCTTTTCAAGTATTGTCCCGACCAAATCATTCGAAGATGTGTTCCTGACACTGAAATTCACAGTGTCCTCTCTTTCTGTCATGACCAAGCATGCGGTGGTCACTTTGGTCCCAAAAAGACAGCCGAAAAGGTTCTCCAATCGGGTTTCTATTGGCCCAACCTTTTCAAAGACGCGTACGAATTTTGCAAAACTTGTGATCGATGTCAATTCTTGGGGAAAATTTCTAAACGGAATATGATGCCCCTAAACCCCATTCTAGAGGTCGAAATTTTTGATGTGTGGGGTATAGACTTCATGGGACCCTTCCCTAATTCTTTTGGGAACCTTTACATTCTCTTAGTTGTTGATTATGTTTCCAAATGGGTCGAAGCTGTACCATGCAAAACAAACGATAACAAGGTTGTTGTGCGCTTCTTGAAAGAAAACATCTTTGCTAGGTTTGGCACACCTCGCACAATAATCAGTGATAATGGTACACACTTCTGTAATCGTTCTTTTGAAGCTCTGATGAGAAAGTATTCGATAACCCATAAGTTATCCACTCCTTACCATCCTCAAACTTGTGGGCAGGTTGAAGTATCGAATAGGCAGATTAAACAAATTCTTGAGAAAACTGTGAATCGAAATCGTAAAGATTGGTCCCTAAAGTTAACCGACGCTCTTTGGGCTTACCGCACTGCTTTTAAAACAAACTTAGGTATGTCCCCTTATCGGTTGATTTTTGGTAAACCATGTCACTTGCCAGTTGAACTAGAACATAGGGCGTTATGGGCAATAAAAACTTTGAATCTTGATTTAGAGCAAGCAGGAGAACATAGGAAGCTTCAACTTAATGAACTTGATGAAATTCGAAATGATGCCTATGAAAATGAACGAATTTACAAGGACAGAACAAAAGTTTTTCATGATAAATCAATTTTACGTAAAACTTTCATGCCAGGTCAAAAAGTTCTGTTGTATGACTCAAAACTGCATCTATTTCCGGGTAAGCTAAAATCTAGATGGACAGGACCTTATACTGTACGGACTGTTTTTCCGTATGGTGCGGTAGAAATTGAGAATCCAACTGATGGATCATCCTTTAAGGTCAATGGTCAACGCCTTAAACCTTACTTGGAACCAATACCCAACCAAGAGGAAGAGCTCATGGTCCTCCATGAGCCACATTACATCCGGTAAGACGCACTAACCCTCTTTTGTACATATGTAAATATTCTTTTATTTGTTTTTCCCTTTCACTAAGATATGTCTGATTAAGACTGTGAGGACACAGTCACACTCAAGTGTGGGGGGGAATTTACATTACATCAACAATCAAATTTTATGAAGTAGGTCATTCATTGAACAAGGATTAACTTAGATTCATAAACAACACCTTGGTTCTTGTTTGATAAGTTGAATTGTTGGGTGATGGGAATGAACATTATTTATTCATTGAGTCGTAATGTGTCTTTTTAAGATGCTAGCTTGAGACTGTGCAGACGTTAGTTGTGTTCTGGAGTAAGCGTGTCAACCTTTGTTATACATGTTAGAATGTGCAAGTAAAAATAATCAAAAAAAAAAAAATCATGAAATAAAAGGATTTTGCACCTACATTTGTTGGATTTTCTGAGTTCGTTTTCATGCATAATATTTTCTTTTCACTCAAATTTTCAAAATTGTAAGTTCTAAAATCCACTTGGCCCAATTAAGGAGAAATGACTCATTGTAGCGTTCTTCTTCGATACCCCACATTATTCAAACCCAAGTTTTTAGTCGATTTACATCCATGTTTCGACAAGTTTATCTTATATTGGTGTACTCAAGAACCTTTGTTTAAAGGTCAAAAAAAAAAACATCACTTTTTATACCAATATTACACTACCCATTCCGTACTTGTTTTAAGGTAGGATAACCATATACCACATCTTATTTTATATGGGTTATCTATCTTACGAAACTTTGCTTATCATTCCTTTCAGTTTTTTGTATAACATCAATCCAGACTTGTGTGTTGAATTAAGGTTATAGAAGTAGAGTAGCTAGGGCACAAAACTTTCCTTTCATGAAGTGTTGGTAGTAAAGGAGGAATCAAATGAAATCATGTACGTCATCATTCCATCTCCATTCATCATTCATCATGCAAAAGAAAAAAAAAAGAAAAAAAAAGAATAGAAAAAAGAAAAAAAGAAAAAAAAAAGAAAAAAAAAAGAGAAAGAAGAAATAAAGAGAGAGTCTCTCTGAATAAAATAGTCTTCATCATTCTTGACTATGAAGCATCCATTTCCATTCCATCCACATCCATCACACCGTACTTGGAAGCGAGGATAGCAGTAGAGGAGATGAAAGGAAACAAAATGTCTATATGTGCCTTAGTATTACTTTATCTTTTGTAGCTTGAAGTTCAACTAATACACTTGCCCTCTCATCTATAATATTTTTTTAGAACTTACAAAATTTTCCTTCATCTATGCATAACTCACATCCAATACAGTACAGTTACGGTGGTGCAAAATTATTCAAAAAAAAAAAAAAAAAAAGGTTGAATAAATGATTGGGTGCACATTGTCGATGTGTAGAACTTTGGTTGACACCATGCTCTTAACCTTCAAGACAATTACAGTGTTATCAAGGAATTACGATTCAGCTTGAAATTTTTTATTCATTTTTGCACCAATTATGGGATGGACAATTTGGGACTAAACCGTTACTATTGAAGTTAGGTGAAATCCTTGGAATGTGAAAGACCTTAAATATATTGTTTGATTAATCCGCGTACATAAGACGCTTTGGATTTTGTGGGTAGTATCCGCTGAAAACCCTCACGAGACAACACTCGTCCTACTGGGGACACCCAGGGGTGTAAAGGCTTGTTGCATACGCTAAATGCAATCGTGTTTCCTACGAAAGTGTGACATATCTTAGTTTAGTTTATTCGAGGACGAATAAAAAGATAAGTGTGGGGGTATTTGATATACACGTAAATGTGTATATTTTATCCGCTTATTTATCTTATTTTCCCTTTAAAATAATTGATACTTTGTATTTATAGCTGTATTTTCATATTGTTGACAAGAAGCATGGTTTAGAGCATTTGATGGATAAAGCATAAAGAATTTGCTTAAAAAGAGTGAAGTTTAAAATTGCTAAAGCTTGAAGAGTCTGAAGCTTGAAGAACGGTTGCAATTATATTTCAGTTAAGAAGATTTGGCTCAATAAAGACTCAAACTGCATTCACATTAGCTCATTAGGAAGGCCTCTTACTCATGTTGCGTTCACACTAGCCTATTTGCTAAACCACTCACTCTAAAGCTGCGTTCACACTGGCTTATGTGTTATTTGGGTTATTTCTTTAGTCCCACATTATGTAATTAGCTAGCTAGCCTTTGTCATATCAGCTATAAATACCTTGTATCTCATTCATTGAAAAACACATTGGGTTTTATTCTGTAATTCTCTTCTTGGAATAAAATCATTCTTCTTCCTCTTTTCTATTTAGTTTTAGTTTTATTTAATTTCTGTTTTTCTTCTTCTTTAGCTATGTCTAGCTAATCCCCTTTGATTAGGGGGTGATGACGCTGATAGTATGATTCTATATGAATCACATAGCCAAAGGATGAGGAATTCATGTATATAGATCTAGATCTGAACCAAGGGTTAGATCTGAACCTTAATATCCTGTGTCGTTTAAGAGCTATGCTCCTTCACAGGGTATATTCGTGTTCGGTCTAACAATTATTAGATTTAGATCTAATTTTAGGGTTTTAGAAATTAATTAGTAAATCTGTCCTGATAGTCTATGGTTGTAGAGCTGAGCTCCTGCATAGGCTATGCTTGTCGTTATTTACATATTTGTTTCTAAAAACTTATTATCGTTGATTCATGTTTGTGACAGAAACATGTATTAGATCTGGTTAATCTTTTGGCTATTGATGATTATGAATCTGATCTATGTCATTATCCCCTAATTGCTTTCACTTAGTGTTAAAACTCTCTTTTATTTAATTTCTGCTATTTTCTTTGTTTTCCACCAATCAAAAGTTAGGGATAACTTGATTGGATTTATTAATAAAATAATTTGGTCCCAGAGTTCGACACCCTCTACAACAATCCTTGTTGTTTAGGAAAGACGAACGGATTTTACAGTTGTTTACAACTGCATAATTTGTTCGCAAACAAGTATTTAGCTAGTGGTGACACTCATTGGGTTTGATTTGGAGTTCGAAAGCAAAAATTACTTTTTGGAATTAAAATAGAATTAAAATAATATATAAATAATTCATTCAAAAGGGGGTCAAAACCCTTGACCTAGGTCAAAGTCCCATCGCAGGACGAACCGTGCCTCCAACGTGCAACTGACGGACGAAATTCTCTAAACCAAATCCCTAAATCATTCTCAAATCAGACCAAATTAATTCATGTTTATAAAACAAACATTAGAGGGGTTTTTACGAGCTTTAAGACCATACGGTTTTGATTGCAAATGAGTTAGTAGATAGTTCAGAAATCGCTGACGTTCGTGGCCTTATCCACGACGCTAGGGGGGACCGGACCTCGAAGTACGGCAGGTGGAGGTTGGCGATGGAGGCAGCTTCAGGGTGGCGGTGTTGGATCCTCGGCAAGGTGGTCATAGGAGGAGCGGCGGTGGGATTCCCAAATCGATGAATGGGCTCACTTTTGTCCAGACGATAAAGAAGGAGATAGATTAATTTTAGGTTAATTTAATTATTAATTAATTAGTTATTTTGTAATTAACGCATTAATTATCGTATCTTCTTCATACGAGGTCCAAATCGGGCGATTCAAAATGCGTTGCACTCGTATCGTTGAGCACTACATTTTAGAACTATCCGGGACAGAAACGGAGCACATTGGAATTTCAGGCAATTTCGAATCCGAACAGAAATTCATAAATTCAGAATATAAAGAACGGAGGAGTGGAAACGGACGTGAGAACTTCTTCTCACTCAAATTTTTTACAGTTATTATGTACTAGGATGCAGACGGTGCTTAGCAGCACCCAATACTATTTTTATTGTAGACACCAGTTGATTGTTTGTTTGTTGTGATTGGGATTGTTATTGTTGTATATAAAAATTATATATGAACTGTATATAAAAATTATTTATATAGAATATATATATATATATAAATTATCATGAAATAAAATAAATATTCATTTACAAAACAAATGGTTTATTTATGTACACTTATTTATCAGATATTGATTAGGGTGATAAATTTTACACATCGCCCAACTGCACAAATAATAAACAATATTTGTTGTTTGAAAACTCCATACGGGTATTGAGATAATATTTGACATATACCGATCCCAATAAATTAGTGGTATGTCAACCAATCGGTTGACAGCCTGTATAAGCGTTATTTATTTATTTTAATGCTTATACAGTTGTAGAATGCACTCTGGATGTTGTTTGAATTTTTAATGATTGTTTATCATTATTGTGGTATACATGTGATGTTAAAATCCATATAACTGAAATTATATGGTAATTGATTGAGTTTGATTTCGATTCAGAAACTAACAAATATTTTAAAACAAATAATATTTTAAAATAACGAATATTTTAAAATAAAGAATATTTTGAATTTACGAATATTTTAAAATAATATTCAGTGAATATTGAAATGTGAAGTCGTGTTAAGTAGTTAAATGCCATTTTAACACGAACGGGAATTTTGCGATTTTATTAATTTTATAATGAATACCAAAAGTGATTTCAAAATCTGATATTTTGAAAATATTACCATTTTAATATTATAATGATAAGGAATATTCAATTTTTAGTTAAATTTGAAAATGAAATTGAAATCGTTTTAAAATGAAGTTAAAACGAATTTATAGTGGAATATTCAATTTTGATTTGAAATTGAAATGGAATTGAAATTGATCTGAAATGAATTTGTAAACGAATTTATAAAGGAATATTCAATTTTGATTTAAATTTGAAAATCAAATTGAAACCGTTTTAAAATGAATTTAAAACAAACTTATAATGGAATATTCAATTTTGATTTGAAATTGAAATGGAAGTGGAAATCTTTTTTTAAAACGAATATAAAACGATTTATAAAATTTGTTTTAAATGGAAGTCGATGAAATATATATAATATATATATTATATATATTAATGGCCTGAATAGAACGCGCCGCACAGCGATTGTTCGTGAATTTCGACCATTAACTTCAAATGGATGTTATTGGCGTATCACCCGGCTTTTTGCCCGATTCTCGCTGGTAATTAAACCAACTTAAACTGTTCATCAAGACAGATTGTTACGGGCACTAACATATTTACACAAATATAACAGAACTTTTCATTTCATTACCATAATATAACATTAGAGTTACAAGGAATACATCAGAGTACATTGATTTCATAGCGGAGGAGATACTAACTCGGTAGAAGAATGCGAATGCTCCAAGTCATAATAGCTTCAGCTAAAACCAGAATCCTGCTCCAACTAACTCCAAGGCTAAATCTGCGAACCAATCTACTAGGCTGCCCGCGTAAAAATTATGGGCACCCAGAGTTTAGGTGAGGGAGCAATAAACTCCAAGTTAGTCGTGGGACGGGTGTGAGAACTCAAAACAGTTGTTTTTAGGGTTTATTTTAAAGTTAGGTAATTCACCGAACCACGCCGCTAATGCGGAAGGGGTTTACTCCATGTGGATACCAGTGCATAGAAATCCACAATGACTTTTTGAAAAATGAAGCTATCATAAATTCGTCCCACATCACACAATGCATGCACACACCAGACGGGCAAGTTTTTCCTTATGATAACCAAAAATGCATTCATATGTGAAAATCCTCTTTTACTATTATATATAGTGTGAAAAACCTTTTCGCAAATAAATGTATTAATCCTAGCCAGCATAATGCCCCATGCCATTATACTGACAATCCTACTGGTAACCAATAGGCTATACAATCAAAATCGTACGGGCTCGTAGTGGAGATTGGGTTTCCAACATTATGGTTCCTGGTACGAAAGATCATTCATGGGCTCACAAACTTTCTTGCGTGCATCATCCCAGTACTCGCGGATAACGTCCAGACTCGGACTCCGTTATACTATCCCACCATACATGTCAAAACCCGTAACTTCCCCGGTAAGGAAAGCACGGATACTTTGGGAAACAAGCCAAATCGGGATGCAAACAGAAGAACATTTCATTGTTAATTACAACAATTCCATCAGAATACAAGAATATACTGAGTAAGAATAAATATTACACAGAAAATATCAGAGATTTAAATTACATTAAATACATAGCAGCGGAAAATAATACAAAGCACAACTGAAGGAGATATACGGATACAGAGCTTTCCGGATATCATTCCAGCTGTAAATCAGGGTCCTGTGAATATAAATCTGCAAAACCAAAACTACTAGCTGCCCGTGTCAAAATAAGGGCACCCAGAGCTTAGGTTAAAACAATAAACTCCAGGTCAGTCATGTGACTGGTGTGAGAACTAAAACCGTTATTAATCTTTATTTTAAAGTTAGGTAAATCAAGGGACCACGCCGTATAACACGGAACGGGTTTCCTCCCAAGAATACCAGTGCATAAAATAATAGAATAATGCTAAATAAAGAACAATGAAGCTATTATAAGACCCAGGTCCCATCACACAATGCAACATAAGCCGGAGGATAGGGTTTCACCTTATAATAGCCAAAGCTTGCTTGACGATAAATTTCATGTTTTATTACTATAAGTGTATAGTGTCAAAACAATTTCAATCATAAATATCAATCATAGACGGCATGGGTACCATATATCATGTCGCCATACTAGTTCTACAATTAAAACCGCAAAGTCACGTATTGGAAGTTGGATTTCTGTAACACCCCACGTCCATTAATGTCACTCACAAAGGGAATGCATTAACTTCCATGGAGCATTTTAAGTGTGTATAGAACAGAAACTTAACAACAAGACAGATATAAACAGTACTTAAAACTTTAAAATTTTATTCAATGCAGCGGTAAACACATAAGTTTGATTACATCATCAAAAACTAGAGTCAAAGTACATAATATCCATCTTGACTAAATCAAAGTACATAAATTGAAAGACATAATCCCAGCACAAAATAGCCATAAATAAGATAGGCTGAACTTTACTTTAGCGACCCAAGCAACTTCTAAAAGCAAGAGATACAGCTGTCCAAAATCAAGCTCCACTAGTGCTAGTTCTAACCTAAGCACCTTGGGGGGGGGGGGGAAGGAAGAAAAGAGGTGGAAACAAAGGGGGTCAGACATAAAGTCTGGCGAGTGCGATAACTTTAACAATATAATTACTAAAATAACTAGGCTAAGGCATAAGTTGGAAAATAAGGAAATGACTATGAACAATTGAGTATGGCAGAGTAAACAAGGAAATAAGATGAACAAAGATAACGTTAAAGGCGCACCTAAACCACTATAAGATAATTACTATACTGCACCACCACTAGTCACCCTAATGTTGATCCCGCCTACAGAACTTAATATTGATAATGGTAGTTTCGTGCACCCCTAGTTGCCTTCATAGGTGCCGCCTGCTCCTATCTCCACTAGGTGTACCCACTACCCCCATTCGATCGGCTCCCTAACTCGTAGATACCCGTGCTGGCCCCATAGTAGGGTGTATCACTCCCCAAAGTGGCAACCCGATACCACCAATAATGCACGGCTTATACCTACACGATGCAACAATGTCTTACCTGCCAGCCCAGGCCCACACACGCACATGAACCCGTTGGACTTGCGTTGCCAACGCTAACCCGATTTGGCCTCTTATAGTCAAGCCCAGTACGTGTGTCCCGTCCTCGACTTGGGTCGAGCCCACAAAGATACTTATGGGTTACTGGTTGAAACGGGCCCCCATTACTTGACACAATCTATCCACCTAAGCTTGGTCCCCTCTAGTACATCCCACTTAACCCTCTTCTTATTCATGTTCACTTACATGTTTTAATTTTGGTTAAGTGCTTCTAATCGTATTTCAAATGCCACCCAAGGCGCCCACTAAATTCCACATGCCACCCAAGGCACCCACTTAACCCCCTCATGTCCCGCTACATGTTTATCTGGTTAAGTGTTTCTTAATTCATTAACACTGTAACCTTGTAAAGACCTCTCACATTAGACTGGCATTTGTGGCAGCTGGATTTGCCGGGCGGGTCCGGGCAGTCTTACACCACAAACGAGCCTAACCTCATGTCTTTACAACTGTTACGCATTTAATTTATGCCTAAGACCTCCCACATTAGACTGGCATTTGTGGCATCTAGATTTGTCGGGCGGGTCCGGGAAGTCTTACATCACAAAAGAGCCTAACCTCGTGTCTTAGACGATTAATTACACAAAATTAATTATTCCCCAATTTGAATTAATTTCCCTATTCAAATTATCAATTCCAAATTTAACTATGGTCATAATTGACTAAATTATGTCCATCTATTTATGGTATGCAAAATCATACCAATTTTTATCACAAATTTATTTTATGCTATTTAAGGCATTTATGCCAATTCTCAATATTAAATCTTTTAATATTATCCCATTGCCCCACGTTGTACGTTCGTTCGATTAACGTAAAATATACGTTAGACTCGAATAGTCTAAATTATGGAATAAAGAGAAAACATCACAACATACATATAGATAAAACTAGATCTAAACATAAGTGGTGAACTTGCATATGTGAATGAGGTTCTACATCTAAAACTTGCATAGGCCAAAGTCACAACTTGCATAAAACAACATATGTCATAGATCTAAATCTAAACGTGTGAACTTGTTTAGGCAATAGTCATAAACTTGCATAAATCATGTATGTCATAGATCTACATCTAAAGGTGTAAACTTGCATAGGCAAAAACCACAAACTTACATAACATGATTCATACTCCAAACACATATATTTATATAAACTTTCATATGTGATTTATTCAACATAACGATGGTGTAAATTTACATCTAACATGTAAACTAGCATGTAGAAATTAGCATACAACTCACACATGTCATAGCCTAACTTTAGATCTAAAATAGATGTCATGAAACATGTAAGGTTATACATAAAATTTTCACTAACTTGCATATGATCTATGTCTCAATTAACATCCTAACTTGCATACATACATAAGATTTATCATATGAATCAACATAACCAAACTAGCATATGAAACATCACTATGAATACATAATCATAGAATTACAACATGGATGATAACATCACAACTTTACAACTTTACAACATAGATGATAACATCATAGAATTTACAACATAAATGATAACATCACAATTTTACAACATAGATGATAACATGCGGACAATAACTCAGATCATAACCATATAATCCGCATCATAACTCAATCCAATTAAATTGTTAATTATTTTATTAAAGAAATCGAACTCACAACTCAAAGAAGGTCTTGAGTTCTGAAATCTAAGTTCTGAAGTTGTATTAGCTTTCCTTTGAAGTAGATTCGTTGTTAGAGTTGAATAGAATTGAATTTGATTGGCTTTCTTCCTCTCCAATTGGTGGCGGCTATTCTAGGTTGCAAGGTGACGGCATGGAGGCCATGAATATAATTTTAATTTGATTTTAGGGTTTGAGTCTACATGTCTTTTTATAGAGATTAGAATTAATTTAAGCCGTCCGGTCAACCCAGAATTAATCCTAGCCAATCAGAGCAGATGAGAGACCCTAATGAGTCAGCATACAGTCACAAACAGGTCATCAATCAAATCATCCGTGGGGGGGGGGGGGGGGGCAGATCGACCTGGTGAGGGCAGGTCGACCTGGCCCTGGCGGGAAAATTCCCGCCTAGCCCATCTGACTCTGAAATTTGAATTTTTGAAATCTGTTTTGAATTTTATGAAACTTCTGATGGCCATAACTTCTTCATACGAAGTCCAATTCACGCAAACTCGGACTCTATCTCAACCAGAATTCCGAGACGAACACAATGGCGCAACCCGTTTCCCTTAATTCTCACATCTGAGATTAGTTATTCTTTAATTTGTGAACATTAATATTAACAGAAATATGGGGTGTTACATTCTCTCCTCCTTAAAGGATTTCGCCCCCGAAATCTCCAAGTTAAGGAGAATGCATATCCTAACATCCAAGCAACCATCTACTCAATCATCAAACACGGGCATCCATTGTCCTTATAAAATTCCTAATGCTGTATGAACATATGCAAGAAGTGTGTGTATATGTTCTTTATCTAATGCAAAATCAGGCGCTCTACTGATTCAGTTGACCTCCTTAATGCAAATCATGATAGTGCCATGCATCCATTATGTATGCGAAGGAACCCTATCGATACATATTATTTCTACAAGTGTGCATAACCATTCACCAAAATGCAACATCCATATGATAGCACAACCATTATACATCCATTAACTTAAATATGCACACACATTTATATGCAATATGCAATATGAAGTGACTGAGCCGATCTAGTGCCTAAAGTGTGTGTATATGTATCCACGAGCAACCACTAGCGAACACTTGCATCCATCATACATAACATGTCTCAAACACATGTTTCAACCATAGGACTACCCTATCTAAAGGTCAAAGATACTACCAAGAGGACATACTAAAGATAGAACAAGTACAATCTAAGCAATAAAGGAGAAATTAAAAGACATACCCTCGAAAAGAAAAGGGTACAAAGAACGCATCTTCTCTTCCGTCTCCCAAGTAGTGTTGCTCTCATCATCTCTCAATTGCACTTTGACTAGCCTGACCTCTCGATTCCTCAACTTCTTAATCTCAGACCCAAGAATGCACGTAGGAGCTCGTCGAATCGTTGCATCAAGCTCTATCTCCACCTCTCTAAGCAAGCTCGGCTCTACCACTTCCGCGGTCTCGTGCAAGCACTTCCTCAAATGTGATACATGGAATACATCGTGTACACCATTAAGTCTCTCGGGCAACTCCACTCTATACGCCATCTGTCCAATCCTCTCCTTAATAGGAAACGGCCCTACGAACCTTGGTGCTAACTTCCCAATGGATCCAAAGCGAGCCACATTCCGTAATGGAGACACCTTGACAAAGACCATGTCCCCAATATCAAACTCAATATTTGTCCTCCTCTTGTCCACATAAGATTTCTGCCTGTCTTGCGCCGTCTTCATCCTCCTTCGAATAAAATCGATCTTTTCCGAAGTCTCTCTAATCATATCGGGCCCAAGCAAGATCTTATCTGTAGATTCCCACCAACATGTAGGCGAACGACACAGCTGCCCATAAAGAGCCTCGAACGGTGCCATGCCAATGCTGGACTGAAAGCTATTATTATATGCGAACTCCACCAAAGGAATATGTTCCTTCCATGTACCTCCGAAGTCTAAGACATACAACCTTAATAGGTCCTCTAGAATACGATTCACCCTCTCGGTCTGGCCGTCCGTCTGAGGATGATATGCGGTGCTCAAACATAACTGAGTCCCAACCGCCTCTTGCAAGCTCTTCCAAAATTCGCTAGTAAAGATAGGATCGCGGTCGCTCACTATGCTAGAAGGAACATCGTGCAAACGAATTATCTCTCGAATGTATACAGAGGCAAACCATGGAGCAGTCCTCTTACTCTTCACGGGAATGAAATGGGCGCTCTTAGTAAGTCTGTCTACCACAACTTAAATCCCCGTATTACCCTTCCTCGATCTCGGTAACCCATCAATAAAGTCCATCGAGACACTTTCCCACTTCCATTGTGGGACCTCCAATGGGTGAAGCAATCCACCGGGCTTCTTTTGCTCTGCTTTTACTTGTTGGCACACCAAGCATCTAGCGACAAACTCGGCCACATCCCTCTTCATGCCGGCCCAAAAGTAAATTCGTCTCATGTCCATGTACATCTTGTTCTCGCCGGGATGGATGGTCATCTTCGAACGATGTGCATCATCAAGAATGGTCTTCCTCAAATTCTCGTCCCGTGGTACACAAAGTCTACCGTCCCTATGTAACCAACCCTTATCATCTAGGGTATACCTATAGAGATGGCTCGATGACTCCCCTCTTTTGAGCTTCTCTACTAACTTAACCAACTGTGGGTCATCTCGCTGTGCCTCACCAATCCGTCCCAAAAGCGTAGATCTGACCTCTAAGGATGCTAGCAAACCGGGTACAAAGTCAACGGATGGTCTAAAGTCAAACGTAGAGATGAACTTCAAGCTTCGCAGCTCAACAAACAACAGACTCAAGGATAACCTTTTCCTACTTAAGGCGTCTGCCACCACGTTACCCTTGCCAGGGGTATATGCTATCTCAAAATCGTAGGACGCTAAGAATTCCATCCACCTTTGTTTCCTTAAGTTCAAGTCCTTCTGAGAGAACAAGTATTTTAGCGATTTGTGGTCAGTGAACAATTCGAATTTCTCGCCAAGAAGATAATGGCGCCAAGACTTAAGCGCGAAAACAATAGCGGCCAACTCTAGGTCATGTGTAGGGTAATTTCTCTCATGCACTCTCAATTGCCTCCCTCCATAGGCTATTACCCTTCCCTCTGGCATTAAGACTGCGCCTAGTCCTGTCCCACAAGCATCGGTATAAACGGTAAATGGCTTACTCCCATCTGGCAACACTAAGACTGGGGTTGTGGTCAAAGCTCTCTTTAAACGTTGGAACACATCATCACAATCTACGTCCCATGTGAAAACTGGGTTCTTCTTCGTTAAGCGTGTTAATGGGGCTGATATTTTTGCGAAGTCTTTGATAAACTTCCTATAGTAGCCATCCAACCCCAAGAAACTCCTCACCTCGGTAGCATTTTTAGGGACCTTCCAATCTTGGATGGCCACTACCTTCGCGGGATCCACAGTTATCCCTTCTTTGGAAACCACGTGCCCTAAGAATCGCACTTCCTTCCTCCAAAAGTGACATTTAGAAAATTTAGCTTTAAGGCTATGCACTCGAAGGTTCTCTAATACTTCCCTAAGATGTAGGGCATGCTCTTCCTTGCTTTTAGAAAAGATCAAGATGTCGTCCACAAAGACTATCATGAATTTATTAAGGTACTCCCTAAACACCCTACTCATCAAGTCAACAAAGTATGCGAGGGCGTTTGTCAAACCGAAGGGCATCACAAGCCACTCGAAGAAGCCGTATGGAGTCCTAAAGGCAGTCTTGTCTATGCTATCCTCAACCACTCTCAACTGATGGAAACCCATGGCTAAGTCCAACTGCGAAAACACTGAGGCGCCAACTAACTGATCGAAGAGATCGGCAATCCTCGACAGTGGGTGCCTATTCTTCTTAGTAAGCATATTAAGTTCTCTATAGTACACACAAAGTCTAAGGGACCCATCTGCCTTCGTGGCAAATACTACTGGAGCACCCCACTCCGATATACTACGTCTGATGAACCCCTTCTCAAGCAATTCCTTCACTTGCTTACTGAGTTCTCTTCTCTCTCTTAGAGCCATGTGGCGCACTGGCAATGCAACTGGCTTTGCATTATCTACTAGATATATTCGAAAGTCTATCTCATGTTTTGGGGGTAAACCCCTCACCTCATCAAAGACATCAACATATTCACGGACTATGTGAACAGAATGTAAATCATCATTGGATGCGTCAAGGGATTCTAGGTAGCTAAGCATTACTGGACCTCTAGGGTCACAAAAAATATCAAGGGTCTTTCCACAACGAGTCAACAATCTAACTACCCTTCTCTCACAATCTAGGATGGCCCCATATATAGTTAGCCAATCCATACCTAGAATCAAGCCGTAGCCCATGAAGCCAAGAACAAAGGCGTTGCATTCAAACCCAACGCCCAAGATAAACACTCTCAAATCCCGACAAATCGTAGAAAGATGAGCTGAACCACCAATAGGATTTGAGACTACTAAGGGATCTGTAACTAGACTAGTATCTTGGTGCAGTGTTTCAACTAATGATGTAGAGATAAACGAATGTGATGCACCGGAATCTAATAAAGTACGGACAGGATGATCAAACAGAAAAACTAAACTTTCAACGGAAATTGCTCTACCTCGTTCTTGCAGCGGTGGGACCACGAGAGCCTGAACTTGTCCCCTTGCCTGCCCTGGTGCCATAAGAGCCTGCACCTATCCTCCCGAGGTAGACCCTGCCCTCTGCCCTTTCTTTGGGCAGTCCTTAATCAGATGTCCCGCTTCAACACAGTGGAAACAACCAGTCTTCTTTTTCTTCTTACAATCTTTGCTTAGATGGCCGGGTGTCCCACAGTTAAAGCATCTTTTCTTTCCCTTACCATTGTTGCCTTTACCACCTTTCTTTTTCTGTTGTTGCTGTTGCGGCTTCTTTTGATCCCCTTTCTTCTCGGGTACCTTATTAGCATTGGCGCCCTTCTCCTCTTCATGCATAAGCGGCATGTCAACTAGTCTCTCAAAGGTAGCCCCTATGGGGATGTGGGTCATAGCTAACCCATGAAGCGGCTCGTTCAAACCCTTAACAAATCTCAGGGCCTTCTTTTCTGGTGTATTCAACAAGTCCAAGCCAAATATCGCCAACTGATTGAATTTGTTGACGTATTCTTTCACTGATAAATTCCCTTGCTTCAATGCTAGAAACCTTTCCATGTATAGATTCTCTTCAGCCCGTGAGAGAAACTTCGCCTCAAACCTCCGCCTAAAATCTGGCCATGTATCAACTGGACGTTCTCCATTAGTGGCCTCCCACCAAAACGAGGCCTCATCCTTCATTAGCCAGGCAGCTAACTGGACCTTTCTTCCATCTTCCACTTCAAAGATCCCAAACAACTCTTCCACCTCCTTTAGCCAGTTTCGAGCTTCAACAAATGTCTCCGTCCCGTGAAAAGGTTTTCCACCCATTGCTCGAAAGTCCTTACATATCTTAGCAAAAGTATCGACACGAGGAGGAGGAGGAGGGGGAGGAGCATTTTCTGGACCTGTAGTGGTGGCCCTAGTCTCCAAATACCTCCTAAACCATCCGGGTATCGGTATCCCCTCGGGAATCTCGGGAATTCCAGACATACTAAAACGAAAATGGAAATATTCAATACAAAAGAACCGAAGGAAAGATATATGGCTCTTGGGGTTATGCTTTAAAATAAGCTTTTCTCTTGAAAATACTTTCCTTAAAACATACTTTTGAAGGTACTTCTTTGTAAAAGTGTTTTTGAAAAACAGATTTTCAAAATTCAAATCTGTTCTGGTAACCTTCAGCTCTGATACCACGTGTAACACCCCACGTCTATTAATGTCACTCACAAAGGGAATGCATTAACTTCCATGGAGCATTTTAAGTGTGTATAGAATAGAAACTTAACAACAAGACAGATATAAACAGTACTTAAAACTTTAAAATTTTAATCATTGTAGCGGTAAACACATACGTTTGATTACATCATAAAAAACCAAAGTCAAAGTACATAATATCCATCTTGACTAAATCAAAGTACATAAATTGAAAGACATAACCCCAGCACAAAATAGCCATAAATAAGATAGGCTGAACTTTACTTCAGCGACCCAAGCAACTTCTAAAAGCAAGAGATACAGCTGTCCAAATTCAAGCTCCACTGGTGCTAGTTCCAACCTGAGCACCTTGGGGGGGGGGGGGGAGGAAGAAAAGAGGTGGAAACAAAGGGGGTCAGACATAAAGTCTGGTGAGTGCGATAACTTTAACAATATAATTACCAAAATAACTAGGCTAAGGCATAAGTTGGAAAATAAGGAAATGACTATGAACAATTGAGTATGGCAGAGTAAACAAGGAAATAAGATGAGCAAAGATAACGTTAAAGGCGCACCTAAACCACTATAAGATAATTACTATACTGCACCACCACTAGTCACCCTAAGGTTGATCCCACCTACAGAACTTAATAATGATAATGGTAGTTTCGTGCACCCTTAGTTGCCTTCATAGGTGCCGCCTGCCCCTATCTCCACTAGGTGTACCCACTACCCCCATTCGATCGGCTCCCTAACTCGTAGATACCCATGCTGGCCCCACAGTGGGGTGTATCACTCCCCAAAGTGGCAACCCGATACCACCAATAATGCACGGCTTATACCTACACGATGCAACAAAGTCTTACCTACCAGCCCGGGCCTACACACGCACATGAACCTGTTGGACTTGCATTGCCACCGCTAACCCGTTTTGGCCTCTTATAGTCAAACCCAGTACGCGTGTCATGTCCTCGACTTGGGTCGAGCCCACAAAGATACTTATGGGTTACTGGTTGAAACGGGCCCCCATTACTTGACACAAGCTATCCACCTAAGCTTTGTCCCCTCTAGTACATCCCACTTAACCCTCTTCTTATTCATATTCACTTACATGTTTCAATTTTGGTTAAGTGTTTCTAATCGTATTTAAAATGCCACCAAGGCACCCACTAAATTCAACATGCCACCCAAGGCACCCACTTAACCCCCTCATGTCCCACTACATGTTTATCTGGTTAAGTGTTTCTTAATTCATTAACACCGTAACCTTGTAAAGACCTCTCACATTAGACTGACATTTGTGGCAGCTGGATTTACCGGGTGAGTCCGGGAAGTCTTACACCACAAACGAGCCTAACCTCGTGTTTATACAACTGTTACGCATTTAATTTATGCCAAAGACCTCCCACATTAGACTAGCATTTGTGGCAGCTGGATTTGCTGGGCGGGTCCGGGCAGTCTTACACCACAAAAGAGCATAACCTCGTGTCTTAGACGATTAATTACACAAAATTAATTATCCCCCAATTTGAATTAATTTCCCTATTCAAATTATCAATCAATTCCAAATTTAACTACGACCATAATTGACTCAATTATTTCCATCTATTTATGGTATGCAAAATCATACCAATTTTTATCACAAATTTATTTTATGCCATTTAAGGCATTTATGCCAATTCTCAATATTAAATATTTTAATATTATCCCATTGCCCCACGTTGTACGTTCGTTCGTTTAACGTAAAATATACGTTAGACTCGAATAGTGTAACTTATGGAATAAAGAGAAAACATCACAACATACATATAGATAAAACTAGATCTACGGGTGAACTTGCATGTGTGAATGAGGTTCTACATCTAAACTTGCATAGGCCAAAGTCACAACTTGCATAAAACAACATATGTCATAGATCTAAATCTAAAGGTGTGAACTTGTTTAGGCAATAGTCATAAACTTGCATAAATCATGTATGTCATAGATCTACATCTAAAGGTGTAAACTTGCATAGGCAAAAACCACAAACTTACAAAACATGATTCATACTCCAAACACATATATTTATATAAACTTGCATATGTGATTTATGAAACATAATGATGGTGTAAACTTACATCTAACATGTAAACTAGCATGTAGAATTTAGCATATAACTCACACATGTCATAGCCTAACTTTAGATCTGAAATAGATGTCATGAAACATGTAAAGTTATACATAAAATTTTCACTAACTTGCATATGATCTATGTCTCAATTAACATCCTAACTTGCATACATACATAAGATTTATCATATGAATCAACATAACCAAACTAGCATATGAAACATCACCATGAATACATAATCATAGAATTACAACATGGATGATAACATCACAACTTTACAACATAGATGAAAACATCATAGAATTTACAACATAAATGATAACATCACAATTTTACAACATAGATGATAACATGCGGTCAATAATTCACATCATAACTATATAAACCGCATCATAACTCAATCCAATTAAATTGTTAATTATTTTATTAAAGAAATCGAACTCACAACTCAAAGAAGGTCTTGAGTTCTGAAATCTGAGTTATGAAGTTGTATTAGCTTTTCTTTGAAGTAGATTCGTTGTTAGAGTTGAATAGATTTGAATTTGATTAGCTTTCTTCCTCTCCAATTGGTGGCGGCTATTCTAGGTTGCAAGGTGACGGCATGGAGGCCATGAATCTAATTTTAATTTGATTTTAGGGTTTGAGTCTACATGTCTTTTTATAGAGTTTAGAACAAATTTAAGCCGTCCGATCAACCCAGAATTAATCCCAGCCAATCAGAGAAGATCAGAAACACTAATGAGTCAACATACAGTCACAAATAGGTCATCAATCAAATCTGGCCGGGGGGGGGGGGGGGAGGGGGGCAGGTCGACCCTATGGTCGACCTGGCCCTGGCGGGAAAATTCCCGCCTAGCCTATCTGACTCTGAAATTTGAAATTTTGAAATCTTTTTTGAATTTTCTGAAACTTCCGATGGCCATAACTTCTTCATACAAAGTCCAATTCACGCAAACTCGGACTCTATCTCAACCAGAATTCCGAGACAAACACAATGGTGCAACCTGTTTCCCTTAGTTCTCAAATTTGAGATTAGTTATTCTTTAATTTGTGAACATTAATATTAACAGAAATACGGGGTGTTACAATTTCCATCTGTGAACCGAGGCAAAAGATAGTCCTCACCGATTCGAGACTCTCTAGCCCGAGCCTCAGGACCCAGACTCAGGTGGGCCCTTGGAGCGATAGGGTCGGTCCACCGATGTGGATTAAAATGCCTGAACACTGCGTTTCCCCGCCCTTTGGGGCGTAAATGAATCCTATGACTCCATCGGCTCCACATAGTCACAGATATATCCGAGGCGCCTCGCAACAGCACCAACCACACAGGTGAAAATAATATAAATGTCAGGGCTGGTAGGTCACTGACACCACCCTAGCTAGAAAGAAACGCATGTCCTCCCTGAGGTCCTCTCCCGTTTCTGGTTCACAACCGGGGTGTGAGGCTCGCGAGTCAACGTTACACAAAGCTATGCCATATAGGCGGTGCTTTGATCATCAACCACAAGACTTTGGTATTCAACAGAAGCCTTGATCAATTGCAACCTAGGCATGCCACAAAGGCAATTCACTCCATGCGATTGATATCCATCAATATATAACCCCTGAGCTCATACGTCTCAGAGAAGGGCGTTAAGCAAGAGAATAAATTTTACGCCGCCAAACAGATATATATTTAATAGAAATCAACCACACAGAATAAAATCCAATGTCAGACACACAGTCCATTTACAAGTTCGTTCTGGGTCTGAACGAAACCGAAGGCACCTTGTACCTCGCATATCCATCGATCTCCAAGTACGACTAGACGATCACCAACCGATTCCCTCCTATTGGGTGCACAGTCCAATCAAGATCATCAGTAATCACCCAAACGATGCGAAGACCTCCGGTCTTCAACCACCGTCTTTATCCTCGACACCACGTCGAATCAGTTATTCAGAATGGGATAAACCCGGTCTTTCTTGATAAATCGCGTATATAATAAACAAGTGTTACACAAACACAACATACGCCTCATTCCAGTTCAGAACATTCTTTTATTCAAATATTCTTATACTTTGGGAAAGGTTCCCATTAATTTTATCAAAGATAAATTCTTTAAATTTATTCTTTTATCTTCCTTTGAATATCAATTCAAATTTGTCGGGATTAGCGAACCACACCGAAGTAATCATTTATTTTATTTCCCAATCCCAACCTATTCATCCCATGAAGTAAAACTGGTAATACTTCATATCTAACACCACGATGTTATCGGTAAATTCAATTACAATTTCACGTTCAAATCTAATTAAAGATTTAACTATCGCCTGAAGCAAAACTGGTGATACTCCATTCTCGATTATTTCAATCTAATTAAAGATTCATTAAAACTCCACTTGGTTTTAATCTTCCCAATAATCACTATCAATGATTATTTAACTTGGTAAATCATATCCTGTCTTTAACTGGGTTAAAGAACTAATGTCATTTAAAACACGGTTCACTATAAACCCAAAAATCAATTCAAATTCAATTCCAATTAAATACCATTTAATTGGTACACTTCATTAAATCTAAATAAAAAGATTTAATCTTTTTCTCAACTGGGTTTAAGAACAGTGTTAATGAAGACACCATTCACGACAAACCCAAATCCCATTTGATATTAAGTACAAGGCTCTGAATAGAAAATATATCGGCTTATATTGAATATCAAATTCTACGACCAACAAATGTCGTATTGGAAATAACGATATAAATATATCTTTCAAATTTCCATAACAATATCTGTATAATCACAAAATCCAACATCGAAATATTCCAAAGACAATTTCGATTCAAATCCATTCCAATTCAATTATTGGAAATTCTGGTCACTTTTAAAACCCTTTCAAATCCAATTTATTTATTTCAAAAACAATTGGATTTTTAATTCTAGTTCAAAACTAGTTCATTTCGATAAAAATATATTTTTATCTTTTCAAATATGGAGTTTTTCATCCCAATTGTTTCCTAATCATTTCTTATGATTTTACACAAATTATTACTATTTTTAATAATTTTATGAAGGCCCGTACAGTCGATTTCCACCAACGGCCATCGAACTGCACTTACAACGACCTTTTCCAAATTTGATTTGGACACAATTCCAAATCCTACCATTGGATTTCTAATATCTTATATTCGTTAGAAAGCTCTTTTCGATATGAACCCAACGGTTCCGGTTTTAGGAGAATTCGACGGTCGGATCTCCCGTAATATCCATTCGAAGTCAATGATCGAAATTCGCGAACTGTCGCGGCGCGGCGCGTTCTATTCAGGCCATTCTATATATATATATATATATATATATATAATATTATATATATATTTCATCGATTTCCTTTTAAAACGTATTTTATAAATCGTTTTAAATTCGTTTTCGAAATGATTTCAACTTCATATTCAATTTCAAATCAAAATCGAATATTCCACATCATCGATATGCAAATGATAATATTTTCAAAATGTTATATTTTGAAATCACTTCCCTTTCTATATTCATTATAAAAATGAATAAAATGGATATAAATATCGTTCACGTCAAAATGGCGCATATCTAACCGACACGGCTTTATATATTTCAATAACTTCGTTATTCTATTCAACAAATGAATATTTTCTTCAATACATGAATATTTATTTTTCTATTCAACACATGAATTTATACTTCTATTCGACACATGTATATTTATTCTATTCAACACATGAATTTATAATTCTATTCAACACATGAATATTTATTTTTCTATTCAACACATGAATATATATTTCTATTCAACACATGAATTTATATTTCTTATTTTCCAAATTGGAATGAGGCCCAATCAATTCCCATATAACGTTAATTATATGGATTCCCTACAACACATGTATATAACAGCAACGATAAATCATCAACCACCATCCAGAGTGCACCACACAACTGCATAAGCATTAAATATAAATAATTAACGCTTACACAGTCTGTCAACCCATCGATTGACATACAACTAAACAATCGAGATTAGTGTACGTCAAATATCATCCCAATACCCGTGTGGGGTTTCAAATCACCAAACACAGATTTTATTTGTGCAGTTGGGCGATGTGTAAAATTTATCGCCCCAATCAATATCAGTCAAATCGGTGTACATAAACAAATTGTTCGATTTGTAAATGAATATTTATTTTACTTCAACACATGAATATATATTTTATTTCAACACATGAATATATATTTTTATTCAACGCATGAATATTTATTTTTATTCAACACATGAATATTTATTTTTATTCAACACATGAATTTTTATTCTATTCAACACATGAATTTTTATTCTATTCAACACATGAATATTTATTTTATTTCAACACATCACACTATCAAATTTCACTACACAAAAATCAAACAAACAAGTCATCCATGGTCTGTGGACGACGGTTGTCGGGTGCTGCTAAGCACCGTCTGCATCCTAGTATATATTTCAAACTAGAAATTAAAATAAAAGCGAGGAGTCCTCACATTGGGCTTCCACTCCACCATTTCATTTCTAAAATTCAAAACATCTGGATCTGGCCGTACTTCCAACGCAGTCCTCTCCGCGCTGTTCATATTAAAATCACATTTTTAATACGATGTTCTATACATTAAAAATCATATTTTTAATACTCCACCAATATAAAAATCATATTTTGATTGTCTTAATAATATAAAAATCATATTTTTATTCTCTACATTATATAAAAATTATATTTTTATTCTATCTATAATATAAAAATCATATTTTGATTATCTTAATAATATAAAAATCATATTTTTATTCTCTACATTATATAAAAATTATATTTTTAATATCTACATTATTTAAAAATTATATTTTTATTCTATTTATAATATAAAAATCATATTTTGATTATCTTAATAATATAAAAATCATATTTTTATTCTCTACATTATATAAAAATTATATTTTTAATCTCTACATTATATAAAAATTATATTTTTATTCTATCTATAATATAAAAAACATATTTTGATTATCTTAATAATATAAAAATCATATTTTTATTCTCTACATTATATAAAAATTATATTTTTACTTATCTAATCTTCATGATAAAAATTATATTTTTACTACATATTAAAATCTAAACTTTACTCCTATAAAAATGTGAACTTTCTTCATGCAAAAATGTGAACTTTCCTTATGTAAAAATATGAACTTTCATTATGTAAAAATATGAACATAAATTTCAAATTGGATTTACTTACTTCGATCGGAAAAGGAGGAGGTGTCGTGGTGGTTGTTCAGAGAGGGAGAGGCGACGGATGGCTGTTGGCGGCGCCGTTGGTGGCGGTTGCAGTCAGTAGGGGAGACAGCGGTTCTAGGGTTTGCGTTGCTCGCGGGTTTGGGGGATTACGCCTTCAAATGGATGGAGAGGAGCGTAGCTGAGAGGGGGCGGCGGGGCCAGCAGCGCGGCGTCGATCGGAGAGGGGTCATCCACCTCCGGCGTCTGGCGATTGGAGGAGAGCGCGGGTCGAACGAGATCCGCTTTTAATTTTTTTCTATTCTCCAGAAACGAACTGCGGGGAGAGAGAAAAGGAGGAAAAAGGCGGGGGCTGTTATATAAATAATTTAATTAATTAATATTATATCCACCAAAGTTGACTTTTAATCTCGACCTCTAAACGAGGCCCAACGACTGTCACCTACAGCTAATTACCCCCATTCTGAACACAATGGGATATATTTCGTAAGCCATTTCGGCCATTTCGATCAGTTTCCATCTAAATTTCAATATAAATTATATATTGAATTTGAACGCACATTTCAATTCGTTGGGGCCACGTACGGACTCTAAAAATTCCAGAAAAATTATTTCTAGCTTCGTATCGACGATACGGTCCTAACAAAACTAATTTCGTTGAATTCTGAGAACGTTTGAAAAATGGCCATTTTCCAGACGACTGAATTCAACTGGAATTGGTCAAACACGTTTTCTTCTACCACGCTCACATATTGACTTCAAAAATTATGAATTTTGAAACCTAGCAATAATTTGACATCACGGATCCAACAAAAGTGGTTTTGTTGAAAACCGAGGTCGTTTGCAAAATTTCCAATTTTAAGGGCCAAAATTCCATAGCGACTATTCTGAATTTTCAACTGGACGTAACTTTTTATTCTCGCTATGAAATTTCAATTTTTCGGATTCGTTGAAAAGATATTCTCAATTAGATTCTAATATTTTTGGTATCACTAAAATCCGGTTTATTTTGAATCCTGTACATTCATTTGAAATTTGAAATCGAATTTTCGAACTATCGTGCCATTTTCAATTCCTTTTATAATTATAAATGATTATTTATATTCTAACGACGATCTATATAAATATATACGTTCGAATTCTATTCAAAATAAATTTCTCGTCATTATTATTTAAAATAAATCGTTTTAAATATTCAAAATTCACTAAATTTGCCAAAATAAAATTTTTAAATTGGCTCAGATTTCCGGGTTATTACAATCTCCTCCACTTAAAACTTTTTGTCCCTGAAAAGGGACGAAGACGAAAGTCGTTTAACTAATCAACTCAACTTTCATTATTTTCTTTACGGCTTAAGTTCTTCAACTTTTCAGTTTCTAAGAACTTTTGAAATTTTTCAAAAATTTGGCTAACACCCTAAATTTTCAAAAAAAATCGCCATAACCTCCCCTGCACCGAGAGCTTCGGGATATTTCAAATAGCCTCCTATGGCCCTCATCAATCCAAAAAGAAAAAGAAAAAGAAAAAGCCAAGCGGCTAGCCAATCCGCTCATAAAATCATCCAAAACCCAAGAAATACAATAAACATGTACCTATTTGTCGGGAAAACAATTTTATTCCTCTTCTCTAGCCTCCTTGCTATGACCTGTTCAATGTAAGTACATGTATATGCATGCAAATGCGACTAATTTTCAATACAACTCAATATTTGGTTCAATTTGGCTAAAGGTTCAACATTTAATTAATCAAACAATGATCAAACAACACAATCAACAATCGATTAGTTGATTAGCTTTTCAAATTCATAATTTTGATATATAGTCCAAAAATCATATTTTTGATGCCAAATCACAACCATAAGCCCTATCTAATTTTGGTTCTCACACCAGTCAATTGGAAATATATAAATATCACACCTTCGAAACTTGAATACCAATTCTGATGATGTTCGAACTATCATCAGAATCATCTCTGGGCGACTAGAGTGTGATTCTATATTTATCCAGTATATTAAAACTTCAAATACACGCGGATCAGACGTATATGCAAAATCTTTATATACTTGATTGTCCAAATCAATATAAAATAATTAATCAAATACGTATAATTGATTTAGATTTTCAAAAGAAAAAACTGTTTTTATTTTTATTTTCAAAATATCACTCTTCACACTCGTTCTAGGATACTACTGATCCCATCTCTAACGACTCATTCCCATTGGATATTACTAATCCAATTTCTGATGAATTCTTTCGTTTGATTCTAACGTTTCTTGTTCTCCGAGCTCTGTAAACCAAAGCTCTGATACCAACTGTCAAAACCCGTAACTTCCCCGGTAAGGAAAGCACGGATACTTTGGGAAACAAGCCACATCGGGACGCAAACAGAAGAACATTTCATTGTTAATTACAACAATTCCATCAGAATACAAGAACATACTGAGTAAGAATAAATATTACACAGAAAATATCAGAGATTTAAATTACATTTAAATACATAGCAGCGGAAAATAATACAAAGCACAACTGAAGGAGATATACGGATACAGAGCTTTCCGGATATCATTCCAGCTGTAAATCAAGTTCCTGTGAATATAAATCTGCAAAACCAAAACTACTAGCTGCCGGTGTCAAAATAACGACACCCAGAGTTTAGGTTAAAACAATAAACTCCAGGTCAGTCGTGTGACTGGTGTGAGAACTAAAACCGTTATTAATCTTTATTTTAAAGTTAGGTAAATCAAGGGACCACGCCGTATAACACAAAACGGTTTCCTCCCAAGAATACCAGTGCATAAATCAACAACGCAATGCTAAATAAAGAACAATGAAGCTATTATAAGACCCAGGTCCCATCACACAATGCAACACATGCTGGAGGATAGGGTTTTACCTTATAATAGCCAAAGCATGCTTGATATGCTAAATTTCATGTTTTATTACTATAAGTGTATAGTGTCAAAACAATTTCAATCATAAATACCAATCATAGACGGCATGGGTACCATATATCATGTCGCCATACTAGTTCTACAATTAAAACCGCAAAGTCACGTATTGGAAGTTGGATTTCCATCTGTGAACCGAGGCAAAAGATAGTCCTTACCGATTCGAGACTCTCTAGCCCGAGCCTTAGGACCCAGATTCAGGTGGGCCCTTGGAGCGACAGGGTCGGTCCACCGATGTGGATTAAAATGCCTGAACACTGTGTTTCCCCGCCCTTTAGGGCATAAATGAGTCCTATGACTCCATCGGCTCCACAAAGTCAATGATATATCCGAGGCGCCTCGCAACAGCAACAACCACACAGGTGAAAATAATATAAATGTCAGGGCTGGTAGGTCACTGACACCACCCTAGCTAGAAAGAAACACATGTCCTCCCTGATGTCCTCTCCCGTTTTTGGTTAACAACCGGGGTGTGAGGCTCGCGAATTAACATTACACAAAGCTATGCCACACAGGCGATGCTTTGATCATCAACCACAAGACTTTGCTTTTCAACAGAAGCCTTGATCAATTGCCACCTAGGCATGCCACACAGGCAATTCACTCCATGAGATTGATATCCATCAATATATAACCCCTGAGCTCGTACGTCTCAGAGAAGGGCGTTAAGCAAGAGAAAAAATTCTCCTCTGCCAAACAGATATATATTTAATAGAAATCAATCACACAGAATAAAATCCAACGTCAGACACACAGTCCATTTACAAGTTCGTTCTGGGTCTGAACGAAACCGGAGGCACCTTGTACCTCGCATATCCGTCGATCTCCAAGTACGTCTGGACGATCACCAACCGATTCCCTCCTCTTGGGTGTACAACCCAATCAAGATCATCAGTAATCACCCAAACGATGCGAAGACCTCTGGTCTTCAACCACCGTCTTCATCCTCGACACCACGTCGAATCAGTTATTTAGAATGGGATAAACCCGGTCTTTCTGAATAACTGGCGTATATAATAAACAAGTATTACACAAACACAACATACGCCACATTCCAATTCAGAATTTTCTTTTATTTGAATATTCTTATACTTTGGGAAATGTTCCCATTAATTTTATCAAGGATAAATTCTTTAAATTTATTCTTTAATCTTCCTTTGAATATCAATTCAAATTAGTCGGGATTAGCGAACCACACCGAAGTAATCATTTATTTTATTTCCCAATCCCAACCTATTCATCCCATGAAGTAAAACTGGTAATACTTCATATCTAACACCACGGTGTTATCGGTAAATTCAATTACCATTTCACGTTCCAATCTAATTAAAGATTTAACTATCGCCTAGAGAAAAACTGGTGATACTCCATTCTCGATTATTTCAATCTAATTAAAGATTCATTAAAACTCCACTTGGTTTTAATCTTCCCAATAATCACTATCAATTATTATTTAACTTGGGAAATCATATCCTGTCTTTAACTGGGTTAAAGAACCAATGTCATTTAAAACACGGTTCACTATAAACCCAAAAATCAATTCAAATTCAATTCCAATTAAATACCATTTAATTGGTACACTTCATTAAATCTAAATAAAAAGATTTAATCTTTTTCTCAACTGGGTTTAAGAACAGTGTTAATGAAGACACCATTCACGACAAACCCAACTCCCATTTGATATTAAATACAAGGCTCTGAATAGAAAATATATCGGCTTATATTCAATATCAAATTCTACGACCAACAAATATCGTATTGGAAATAATGATATAAATATATCTTTCAAATTTCCACAACAATATCTGTATAATCACGAAATCCAACATCGAAATATTCCAAAGACAATTTCGATTCAAATCCATTCCAATTCAATTATTGGAAATTCTGGTTAATTTTAAAACCCTTTCAAATCCAATTTATTTATTTCAAAAACAAATGGATTTTTAATTCTAGTTCGAAACTAGTTCATTTCGATAAAAATCTATTTTTATCTTTTCAAATATGGAGTTTTTCATCCCAATTGTTTCCTAATCATTTCTTATGATTTTACACAAATTATTACTATTTTTAATAATTTTATCAAGGCCCGTACACTCGATTTCCACAAATGGCTATCGAAATGCACTTACAGCGACCTTTTCCAAATTTGATTTGGACACAATTCCAAATCCTACCGTTGGATTTCTAATTTCTAATATTCGTTAAAAATCTCTTTTCGATACGAACCCAACGGTTCCAGTTTTAGCAGAATCCGACGATCGGATCTCCCGTAATATCCATTCGAAGTCAATGGTCGAAATTCGTGAACTGCCGCGGCGCGGCGCGTTCTATTCAGGCCATTCTATATATATATTATATATTATATATTTCATCGATTTCCTTTTAAAATGTATTTTATAAATCGTTTTAAATTCGTTTTCAAAACGATTTTAACTTCATATTCAATTTCAAATCAAAATTGAATATTCCACATCATCGATATGCAAGTGATAATATTTTCAAGATGTTATATTTTGAAATCACTTCCTTTTCTATATTCATTTTAAAAATGAATAAAATCGATATAAATATCGTTCACTTCAAAATGGCGCATATCTAACCAACACGGCTTTATATATTTCAATAACTTCGTTATTCTATTCAACAAATGAATATTTTCTTCAACACATGAATATTTATTTTTCTATTCAGCACGTGAATTTATACTTCTATTCAACACATGAATATTTATTCTATTCAACACATGAATTTATACTTCTATTCAACACATGAATATTTATTTTTCTATTCAACACAGGAATATATATTTCTATTCAAACATGAATTTATATTTCTTATTTTCCAAATTGGAATGAGGCCCAATCAATTCCCATATAATGTTAATTATATGGATTCCCTACAACTCATGTATATAACAGCAACGATAAATCATCAACCATCATCCAGAGTGCACCACACAACAGCATAAGCATTAAATATAAATAATTAACGCTTACACAGTCTGTCAACCCATCGATTGACATACAACTAAACAATCGGGATTAGTGTACGTCAAATATCATCCTAATACCCGTGTAGGGTGTCAAATCAACAAACACAGATTTTATTTGTGCAGTTAGGCGATGTGTAAAATTTATCGTCCCAATCAATATCAGTCAAATCGGTGTACATAAACAAATTGTTCGATTTGTAAATGAATATTTATTTTACTTCAACACATGAATATATATTTTATTTCAACACATGAATATATATTTTTATTCAACGCATGAATATTTATTTTTATTCAACACATGAATATTTATTCTATTCAACACATGAATTTTTATTCTATTCAACACATGAGAATATTTATTTCTATTCAACACATGAGAATATTTATTTCTATTCAACACATGAATATTTATTTTTATTCAACACATGAATTTTTATTCTATTCAACACATGAATTTTTATTCTATTCAACACATGAATATTTATTTTATTTCAATACATCACACTATCAAATTTCACTACACGAAAATCAAACAAACAAGTCATCCATGGTTTGTGGACGACGGGTGTCGGGTGCTGCTAAGCACCGTCTGCATCCTAGTATATATTTCAAACTAGAAATTAAAATAAACGAGAGGAGTTCTCACACTGGGGTTCCACTCCGCCATTTCATTTCTGAAATTCAGAACATCTGGATCTAGCCGTACTTCCAACGCAGTCCTCTCCGCGCTGTTCATATTAAAATCACATTTTTAATACAATGTTCTATACATTAAAAATCGTATTTTTAATACTCCACCAATATAAAAATCATATTTTGATTATCTTAATAATATAAAAATCATATTTTTATTCTCTACATTATATAAAAATTATATTTTTATTCTATCTATAATATAAAAATCATATTTTGATTATCTTAATAATATAAAAATCATATTTTTATTCTCTACATTATATAAAAATTATATTTTTAATCTCTACATTATATAAAAATTATATTTTTATTCTATCTATAATATAAAAATCATATTTTCATTATCTTAATAATATAAAAATCATATTTTTATTCTCTACATTATATAAAAATTATATTTTTAATCTCTACATTATATAAAAATTATATTTTTTTTCTATCTATAATATAAAAATCATATTTTGATTATCTTAATAATATAAAAATCATATTTTTATTCTCTACATAATATAAAAATTATATTTTTAATCTCTACATTATATAAAAGTTATATTTTTAGTCTCTACATTATATAAAAATTATATTTTTATTCTATCTATAATATAAAAATCATATTTTGATTATCCTAATAATATAAAAATCATATTTTTATTCTCTACATTATATAAAAATTATATTTTTACTTATCTAATCTTCATGATAAAAATTCTATTTTTACTACAAATTAAAAATCTAAACTTTACTCCTATAAAAATGTGAACATTCTTTATGTAAAAATGTGAACTTTCCTTATGTAAAAATATGAACTTTCCTTATGTAAAAATATGAACATAAATTTCAAATTGGATTTACTTACTTCGATCGGAAAAGGAGGAGGTGTCGTGGTGGTTGTTGAGAGAGGGAGAGGCGGCGGATCGCTGTTGGCGGCGCCGTTGGTGGCGGTTGCAGTCAGCAGGGAAGACGGCGGTTCTAGGGTTCGCGTTGCTCGCGGGTTTGGGGGATTACGCCTTCAACTGGATGGAGAGGAGCGTAGTTGAGAGGGGGCGGCGGGGCCAGCAGCGCGGCGTCGATCCAAGGGGGGTCATCCACCTCCGTCGTCTGGCGATTGGAGGAGAGTGCGGGTCGAATGAGATCCGCTTATATTTTTTTTCTATTCTCCAAAAATGAACTGCGGGGAGAGAGAAAAGGAGGAAAAAGGAGGGGGCTGTTATATAAATAATTTAATTAATTAATATTATATCCACCAAAGTTATCTTTTAATCTCGACCTCTAAACGAGGCCCAACGACTGTCGCCCATAGCTAATTACCCTCATTCCGAACACAATGGGATATGCTTCGTAAGCCAGTTCGGCCGTTTCGATCAGTTTCCGTCAAAATTTCAATATAAATTATATATTGAATTTGAACGCACATTTCAATTCCCTGGGGCCACGTATGCGCTCTAAAAATTTCAGAAAATTTATTTCTATCTTCATATCGATGATACGGTCCTAGCAAAACTAATTTCGTTGAATTTTGAGACCGTTTGAAAAATGGCCATTTTCCAGTCGATTGAATTCAATTGGAATTGGTCAAACACGTTTTCTTCTGCCACGCTCACATATTGACTTCAAAAAATATGAATTTTGAAGCCTAACAATAATTTGACATCATGGATCCAACAAAAGTGGTTTCGTCAAAAACCGAGGTCATTTGCAAAATTTCCATTTTTAAGGGCCAGAATTCCATAGCGACTATTTTGAATTTTCAACTGGGCGTAACTTTTTATTCCCGCAATGAAATTTCAATTTTTCGGATTTGTTGGAAAGATATTCTCAATTAGATTCTAATATTTTTAGTTCACTAAAATCCAGTTTATTTTGAATCCTGTACATTCATTTGAAATTTGAAATCGAATTTTCGAACTACCGCGCCATTTTCAATTCCTTGAATAATTATAAATGATTATTTATATTCTAACGACGATCCATATAAATATATACGTTCGAATTCTATTCCAAATAAATTTCTCATCATTAATATTTAAAATAAATCATTTTAAATATTCAAAATTCACTAAAATTGCCAAAATAAATTTTTTAAATTGGCTCAGATTTCCGGGTTATTACAATACATGAATCAGATTACCCAATAAATAGCGTCCCAGACTGGGGACTTTGTAGTACCCCTTCATCATCACATCCCGGTGCACCGAACATACGAAACGAACATAAAAATCTGACCACCACTTTACCATCAATCCGGGGTGTGAGTTTCGTCGAGGTCACGATATACACAAAGCTACGCTTAAATAAGCCGTGCTTTAATCATCCATAGCTCATCTCATAACTTAAGTATGCCACATTGTCCATTCACTACGCATCACTGATTTCCATCAATATATAACCTCTAAGCTCATACGTCTTAGAGAAGGGTGTTAAGCAAGAGAATAAATTCTCCGCCACCAAGCTGATATATATTTAACAAAGATCAATGCTACGCTGTCAATTACAATGTCAGACACACAATCCATACATTTCCATTCTGGGTCTGAACGAAACCACAATCCGGAATTCCTTCACATACGTTTGGGCTTCTTGCAACTTAACTGATATAAAATCCATCTGCAAATGGGAGCGACCCATTCGAGTCATTCAGCAAGTCGTCCTTACGACATGAAGCGTCCCGGTCTTCAATGCCATCTCCAATGTCTTTAATTGCTCCCCAACGTCGTATTATTACTTGGAATGGTTTTCAGACATACATCTGATCCTGGTCTTTCCAAATAATAGGCGCAATTTAAAAAAAAACACAATTATAGAACACACAAGCTTTCTACCAATCTCCTTCCATCTTGGATTTTGTCAAAATTAAACTTCTTTAAACCCATTCTCAAATTAATTACAAAACCCATATTTAAACTTTCTCTTTTAAAACACATCCCTTAAATCAAAGATGATTTAACCTTAACTCCTTAATTAATTTTCCGTTTGATAACTAGTTATAAAAATCTAGTTTCCTTTGAAAATCCTTAATCCACATTTCAACCATAGTTTCCAATTAAATTGATTTTCCAACATTCCATTCTTTAATCTTAAATAAAAGATTATACTTTCTTTCCAATTCCTCGCTTTTAATTTCCTCAAACCAAAGATCTGATTAAACCCTCAAATTACGATATGAATTTCCATAACTTAATCTCATAGGGTTTCAAGAATGATATTATTGAAGATATGATTCACGACAAAACCCAAATCAGTTGACATTGAACATAAGTTACACAGAAATTGTATCTACTTATATTCGATATTAATTCTCATAATCAACGAATATTATAAGGGGAATAACGATATAATAATATCTTCCAAATTCCTCAAATAGTATATATTTACACTACAGAATTTCATATCAAATATCTGAAGATTATTTCTATCCAACTTATCCCAGTCAACTTAGGAAACTCGTATCTTAATTAAAAGATTTATCCAACTCTTTGACATTAGATCTGGATAGAAATACCATCAACTTATACTTAATATTAATCTTGATATCCATCTCACACTATAAGTGGAATAATGGTGAACTGCCTTTTAAATTCCGTAAATAGTAAGAATCATCATCCACCGGATTAATATCAAACATCCGAAGATTTATCTCCAAACATATCTAATTATTTAAAATTGAAAAACACATTTTAATTATTAAATAAATCAATTTAAATTCCAAACAAATTATTTTCAATACTTTTAAACCTTTGAAAACATTCAACAAATTATTTACAAATGATTACTTATAGTTCGGAAAACATTTCGCGGTTTAAATACTTCAAAATAGGTTGTTTTCAAAGAAAGCGTTACAATAGTGCTTAAAAAGTGTTACAAAACAGTTATCTTAACTACTTTGAAAAAAACATCGTTTATCTTAGCCAAAACTTAAAATTTACAATTCAAAACACCTTTTCATAATTTGTAATGATTTTACAATTTTTCCATATTTTTAAAACATTTAAAAATAGCTGTTTATAGTTATGGTCAACAATTGTTCTTACATCGAACTTTTCCAAAACGGTTTCAACCATAAGTTGAAAATTATATCTCGAATTTAAAATATGCTTTCACTCATTTTAAAGATATTGTTAATGGAAATCAAATGTTTTTCATTTTATGGAAATCCGATTTAGATTGCAAAAGTTATAAGCGTTTAAAGTTTGCATCTAAAATACGTAAATTGCTGTTATGCGACAAGCTCTATTTTGACCATAATAACCATTATTCTATGATACTTCAAAATATCTTAGAAAACCATTATATCCTTATATAACCCTTTTAAAATCATTTAAATTTACTTTCCAAATTATTTTGGATCTATAATTCAACTTTCATAAATTCCAATTCATTTCCAAATTCAAATAACTTCAAATTAACCTTCCCATTCGTCGGATCAGTTAGGGATAGCCAGGGAGAGCAGGAAACTTCATTTCCAAACCCAAGCCTAGACATTATCCACTCTTTCAACCTAAAATGTTTCGGTATTTATTTATTCATATAACGGACTTTAACAATATATATGAATTCATATGTATGGTCTTTTCCAATTATTAACCTTCAATTTCATTAATGTTATTCTTTTAATATGAAGGAGATTTTTTGATCACCAATGTGATAACATAATTGTTGTGTCATAGTGTGTGCAAAACAACATCAACAACCATTTAAACATCCATAGCAACCATCATTAACATGATTCAATAAATCATGATTGTGCACAAGCGTTATAACACTAACGCTTAATGGTGTATGTTCTAAACTTCGCATCCATCATCCATCACAACAAATGTCAATCATTATTAACCAATAATAATTCATCACTATATTTAAATTAGTCTAGCTACTAGTTAAATATATAAACAGTGGTTAAAGAGTTCTCACCTAACAACTTCCAAATCTTCACGGTAGGCGAGCCTAGCTAAACGAATCATCGGGCAGTACTTCAGCGCAACGTCTTCTTCACCAAAATATATATAATATAATATACACTAATCTCTCTTTATATTATAAGAGGTGGAGAAGAATGACGAACTTTTTCAAGGTGATGGTGGAAAAGAGGAAGACTTATGCCATGGAAACCATGGCCATAAGCTTTAAGAAGAAGAGAGAAAGAAAAGAAGTGAGAATGAATGAAAAAGTGGAAGGAAAGGGTGGTATTTATAGGAAAAGAGGAGTAAGAAGAGAGTGACAAATCATAGGACATGTGTATTTTATGCATGGAATGTTGTATGCAAAATTACAAGTGTCTTAGCACTTGTAAAAAGGAGAAGGAATGTGTTTTTGGTAGCATTTACCTTAAACGTTATGAAAACAAAGAGCAACGCATAATACTAATGCTATTAATTTATGTTATCTTTTGACAAATCCGTTCAATGACAAATCCGAATGAACAACAAATAATATCAGTAAATCCAAACTTATTAATAATCATTTCCATTTATAAATGTTATAATTCAAATAAAACCTATTGTTTAACCTATCAAAATTATAAAATGTTCTCAAACTTATTTTATGTTAAGAAAATTTAAATTAAGTATTAAAAATTCCAATTTCAAATTGGTTCAAAATTCTGGATCATTACATTCACCCCCCCCCCCCTTACAACTTTTCGTCCTAAAAAAGGAAAGGGAATCGTAACTACTCATTCAGCAAATTCAAGATTAAGATTCTTTATACCAAAGCTCCATGTTCTTATAATGGATATACCAGGTAAAATATTATAACACACATATTTACGGACAATCATATCTACATGTCCTCCGACGATAACCTCTAGTTACCCATTATATTCGATTCATCGTTTACTGGGCCAATTGCTTATACTCAACCATTTACTTCTTTCGAAAAAATTCAGAGTTATAAATTTATTCTCTTAGATCTTATCTTGCAAATACAAAGGTTTTGAAACTTATTCCTTTTCAGTTCTCCAAAATTACTATTATACTTTACATGGAAAACTCGATCATCTCAGAACTTATCTTATCTAAATGTTTTAGTTTAGGTAATATCTTCTTAAAATTCCCACTTTCCAAATATCCTTTAATCAAATTGTGAAACTTAATTCACAAAGTATTCATGCTCACTTAAACAGTTCCTTTTGTTGTCACAATATACTTTAAAACTTATCAACTGTCCAAATTCGCCGATAATTCCAGATTATAATTCCTTATATTGTTTAACTGGCTATCCTTATTATTTATTCTAAATTAAAGATTACAAAACTTATTTCCTTCAAACTTTAGAGAAACAGCTTTAACCAATGTAGTCCTTAACCAAAATATTATCAAATATCATATTGTCATATTGAATTCTCAATATATTTGCATTTTAAATTTAATTAGTTGGGGAGGACTAATTTTAAATACCTTGATTAATTAATTCCATCTTAGCCTTTAAATCGTTTCCCAAACTACTTGGATTGCTTAAGTAAATTACAACTTTACGTAGAGTCTTTTAATCAACTGAGAAATTCCAATCACAAGATGTCTGTGCTCAAGTATTTAATTTTCAGATATTTTCAAAGATCTTTTTCCTTTATATTCAAAATATATTCTTTCAAAATCAATTCCAAAGTAATTGCCAATTCTTACTCAAAATTTTGATTTGAATTTTCAAATTATACATCTTTTCAAAACCTTTTTATATATATATATCACGAATGCACTTTCTCATATACTCTTTACTGGCTTATCCTTATTACAGGTTTACCTGATATAATTCTTACAACTTTTCAAGTTCATGCTTGCTTATTCTAATTCATATCAATTTATCCAATATTTTCATACACTTACCTAAATTGGTTTAAGTATATATTGATATTTTAATTGAAATCATATAGTCATCCCATTTTCGAAACTCGAAAATACATACTGATGATGCTGCAGTCATCAACAGAATCATTTTTAATTTCTAACCATATTGATTAGTTACCTTAACAAATTTGACCCAAGTTCATCGATATTTCGAAATGTTACCCAATAGTGAAATTAAATGCAAAAGGCATTTGTACTTGGATCATTTTCCTGATCAGTGGATGGGGCTTAATTACCATGCCATAAGAATTATTTTATGTGTAATTATGATCACAAAATGTAAACTTAACCTTCATCATTTGATTAAGTATCCAGGTTATAATTAACCATATATATTTACAAAATATGTTTCTTTCTTAAAATATAACTTTTCAAAACTCATTTCATATTTTCAAATACGCTTTCTCAAATATAATACTCCAAAAACTCATTCTAGGTCATTACTAACCCTATCTCTAATGAGATATATAACTCTGATGGGTCTTTTCTTTTGTTCAAATGTGTCGTACCCCATTGCTTTGTATAAACCAAAGCTCTTATACCAAAAATGTAACGACCCGACTCTTTTCCCGATTCTCGCTCGTAATTAAACCAACTTAAACCGTTCATCAAGACGGGTTGTTATGTACTAACATATTTGCACAAAAATAACAGAACTTTTCATTTCATTACCATAATATAACATCAGAGTTACAAGTAATACATCAGAGTACATTGATTTCATAGCGGAGGAGATACTAACTCGGCGGAAGAATGCGAATGCTCCAAGTCATAATAGCTTCAGCTAAAACCAGAATCCTGCTCCAACTAACTCCAAGGCTAAATCTGCGAACCAAACTACTAGGCTGCCCGCGTAAAAATTATGGGCACCCAGAGTTTAGGTGAGGGAGAAATAAACTCCAGGTTAGTCGTGGGACTGGTGTGAGAACTCAAAACAGTTGTTTTTTGGGTTTATTTTAAAGTTAGGTAATTCACCGAACCACGCCGCTAATGCGGAAGGGGTTTACTCCATGTGGATACCAGTGCATAGAAATCCATAATGACTTTTTAAAAAATGAAGCTATCATAAGTTCGTCCTACATCACACAATGCATGTGCACACCAAACGGGCAAGTTTTGCCTTATGATAACCAAAAATGCATTCATATGTGAAAATCCTCTTTTACTATTATATATAGTGTGAAAAACCATTTCGCAAATAAATGTATTAATCCTAGCCAGCATAATGCCCCATCCCATTATACTGACAATCCTACTGGTAACTAGTAGGCTATACAATCAAAATCGTACGGGCTCGTAGTGGAGATTGGGTTTCTAACATTATGGTTCCTGGTACGAAAGATCATTCGTGGGCTCACAAACTTTCTTGCGTGCAAATTCCCAGTACTCGCGGATAACATCCAGACTCGGACTCCGTTATACTAACCCACCATACATGAATCAGAGTACCCAACAAATAGTGTCCCAGACTAGGGACTTCGTAGTACCCTTTCATCATCACATCCCGGTGCACCGAACATACGAAACGAACATAAAAATCTGACCACCAGTTTACCATCAATCCGTGGTGTGAGGTTCGTCGAGATCACGATAAACACAAAGCTACGCTTAAATAAGCCATGCTTTGATCATCCATAGCTCATATCATAACTTAAGTATGCCACATTGTCCATGCACTACGCATCACTGATTTTCATCAATATATAACCTCTGAGCTCATACGTCTTAGAGAAGGCTGTTAAGCAAGAGAATAAATTCTCCGCCACCAAGTAGATATATATTTAACAAAGATCAGTGCTACGCAGTCAATTACAATCTCAGACACACAATCCATACATTTCCGTTATGGGTCTGAAAAAAACCACAATCCGGAATTCTTTCACATACGTTCGGGCTTCTTGCCACTTAACTGATATAAAATCCATCTGCAAATGGGAGCGACCCATTCGAGTCATTTAGCAAGTCGTCCTTACGACATGAAGCGTCCCGGTCTTCAATGTCGTCTCAAACGTCTTCAATTTCTCCACAACGTCGTATTATTACTTGGAATGGTTTTCAGAAATAAATTTGATCCCGGTCTTTCCAAATAATAGGCGCAATTTTAAAAAAAACACAATTATAGAACACACAGGCTTTCTACCAATCTCCTTCCGTCTTGGATTTTGTCAAAATTAAACTTCTTTATACCCATTCTCAAATTATTAAAAAATTCCATATTTAACCTTTCTCTTTTAAAACACATCCCTTAAATCAGAGATGATTTAGCCTTAAAGCCTTAATTAATTTTCCGTTTGATAACTCGTTATCAAAATCCAGTTTCCTTTGAAAATCCTTAATCCACATTTTATCCATAGTATCTAATCAAATTGATTTTCCAACATTCCATTATTTAATCTTAAATAAAAGATTATACTTTCTTTCCAATTCCTCGCTTTTAATTTCCTCAAACCAAAGATCTGATTAAATCCTCAAATTATGATATGAATTTCCATAACTCAATCTCATGGGGTTTCAAGAATGATATTATTGAAGATATGATTCACAACAAAACCCAAATTAATTGACATCGAACATAATTTACACAGAATTTGTATCTACTTATGTTCGATATCAATTCTCATAATCAATGAATACTATAAGTGGAATAACGATATAATAATATCTTCCAAATTCCTCAAATAGTATACATTTACACCACCGAATATCATATCAAATATCTGAATATTATTTCTATTTAACTTATCCCAGTCAACTTAGGAAACTCATATCTTAATTAAAAGATTTATCCAACTCTTTGGCATTAGATCTGGATAGAAATACCATCAACTTATACTTAATATTAATCTCGATATCCAACTCACACTATAAGTGGAATAATGGTGAACTACCTTTTAAATTCCTCAAATAGTAAGAATCGTCATCTACCGGATTAATATCAAACATCCGATGCTTTATCTCCAACCATATCCAATTATTTAAAATTGGAAAAACACATTTTAATTATTAAATAAATCAATTAAAATTCCAAACAAATTATTTTTAATACTGTTAAACCTTTGAAAACATTCAACAAATCATTTACAAATGATTACTTATAGTTCGGAAAACATTTCGCGGTTTAAATACTTCAAAATAGGTTGTTTTCAAAGAAAGCGTTACAATAGTGCTTCAAAAGTGTTACAAAAGCGTTACAAAACACTTATCTTAACTACTTTGATAAAAACATCGTTTATCTTAGCCAAAACTTAAAATTTACAATTCTAAACACCTTTTCATAATTTGTAATGATTTTACAATTTTTTTCCATATTTTTAAAAGATTTAAAAATAGCTGTTTACAGTTATGGTCAACAACTGTTCTTACATCGATCTTTTCCAAAACGGTTTCAAACATAACTTGAAAATTATATCTCAAATTTAAAATCTTCCTTCACTCATTTGAAAGTTCTTGTTAATGGAAATCAAACATTTTTCATTTTATGAAAATCCGATTTAGATTGCAAAAGTTATAAGCATTTAAAGTTTGCATCTAAAATAGTAAATTGCCGTTATACGACAAGTTCTATTTTGACCATAATAACCATTATTCTATGATACTCAAAATATCTTAGAAAACCATTATACACTTATATAACCCTTTTAAAATCATTTAAATTTACTTTCCAAATTATTTTGGATCTAAAATTCAACTTTCATAAATTCCAATTCATTTCTAAATTCAAATAACTTCAAATTAACCTTCCCATTCGTCGGATCAGTTAGGGATAGCCAGGTAGAGCAGGAAACTTCATTTCCAAACCCAAGCCTATACACTATCCTCTTTGTCATCCTAGAATGTTCCGGTATTTATTTATTCATTTAAAGGACTTTAACAATATATATGAATTCATACATATGGTCTTTTCCAATTATTAACCTTCAATTTAAATAATGATATTGCTTTTAATTATGAAGGAGATTTTTTGATCGCCAATGTGATACCATAATTGGTGTGTCATAGTATGTGCAAAACAACATCAACAACCATTTAAACATCCATAGCAACCATCATCAACATGATTCAATAAATCATAATTGTGCACAAGCGTTATAACACTAACGCTTAATAGTGTGTGTTCTAAACTTCGCATCCATCATCCATCACAACAAATGTCAATCATCATTAACCAATAATAATTCATCACTATATTTAAATTAGACTAGCTACGAGTTAAATATATAAACCGTGATTAAAGAGTTCTCACATAACAGCTTTCCAAATCTTCACGGTAGGCGAGCCTAGCTAAACGAATCATCGGGCAGTATTTCAGCGCAATGTCTTCTTCACTAAGATATATATAATATAATATACACTAATCTCTCTTTATATTATAAGAGGATGAGGAGAATGATGAACTTTAGCAAGGTGGTGGAGGAAAAAGGAAGACTTATGCCATGGAAACCATGGCCATAAGCTTTAAGAAGAAGAGAGAAAGAAAAGAAGTGAGAATGAATGAAAAAGCGGAAGGAAAGGGTGGTATTTATAGGAAAAGAGGAGTAAGGAGAGAGTGACACATCATAGGACATGTGTATTTTATGCATGGAATGTTGCATGCAAAATTACAAGTGTCTTAACACTTTTAAAAAGGAGAAGGAATGTGTTTTTGGTAGCATTTACCTTAAACGTTATGAAAACGAAGAGCGACGCATAATACTAATGCTATTAATTTATGTTATCTTTTGACAAATCCGATCGAATGACAAATAATATCAGTAAATCCAAACTTATTAATAATCATTTCCATTTATAAATGTTATAATTCCAATAAAACCTATTGTTTAACCTATCAAAATGATTAAATGTTGTCAAACTTATTTTATGTTCAGAAATTTTAAATTAAGTATTAAAAATTCCAATTTCAAATCGGTTCAAAATTCTGGATCATTACAATGGGAGATCCAACCATCGAATTCTCACAAAACTAAATCTGTTGGGTTCATATCAAAAAAAGCTTCCCAATGAATACAAGAGATTTGAAATCTAACAGTTAGATTTGGAGATATGTCAAAATCTATTTCAGAAAAGGTTGCTATGGATGCAGTTCGGTGGACGATATTGGAAACCGACTGTACGAGCGACATAAAAATTATTAAAAATATGGAATAATTATGTAAAATCATAATAAATAATTTAGAAAAAAATTTGATGAAAAATTCCAGTTTTGGATAGATAAAAATATATTTTTATAGAAATGAACTAGTTATTAACTAGAATAATAATCCAATTATTTTTAAATAAATAAAATGGATTTGAAAAACGGTTTTAAAATAACCAGAATTTTCCAAAGAATAAATTGGAATGGATTCGAAATGGAAATAATCTTCGGAATATTTCGATATTGGATTTCGTGATTATACGGGTATTGTTGAGGAATTTGGAAGATATATATATATATATCATTATTCCCAATACGATATTTGTTGGTTTCAGAATTTGATATTGAATATAAGCCGATATAATTTCTATTCAGAGCCTTGTATTTGATATCAAATTGGATTTTGGTTTGTCATGAACGGTGTCTTCATTAACACTGTTCTTAAACCCCGTTGAGGAAAGAATAAATCTTTTAATTAAGATTTAGTGAAGCTTTCCAGTTAATTAACATTTCATTGGAATTGAATAAAAGAATTGGATTTTTAGGTTTATCATGAACGATGTTTTAAATAACACTTGTTCTTTAACCCAATTAACAGCGAAGAATATGATTTGGGATTTATAATCTTTTAATTAAGATTTATGGAATTTTTCAAAGTAAAGATTTCCAATTCAATATATTAAATTGGAATTGAATGGAATTCAGTTTGGTAATATTCGAGATGAGATTTTGTGGAGAAAGACTATTAATACATATGGAATTTAAAAGGATTTGTCATTATTCCATTTATATTATTAGTCGTATATGGAAATTGATATCGATTATATATTGATTTGTTTTCCGTGAAGATTCCATGATTAATGGAATGGGATTTTGGGTTTATCGTGAACTGTTTTTTAAATGACATTGGTTCTTTAACTCAGGTAAAGACAAGATTACATGTCTAACAATGTATTTCGATACTGATACTATATTCGTTGATCTCTGCTAAATATATATCTATTTGGTGGCGGAGAATTTATTCTCTTGCTTAACACCCTTCTCTAAGACGTACGAGCTTAGAGGTTATATATCGACAGAAATCAGTGGTACGGTGTAGATTGTCGATGCGGCATGTTTGATTTCCCAAAGTTAAATAATAATTAATAATGATTTTTGGGAAGATTAAAACTAAGAGGAGTTTTAATGAATCTTTAATTAGATTGAAAAGTGAATGTGATAATTAAAATTATCAATTCAAGAAAATGATCGAGAATGGAGTATCACTAGTTTTGCTCAAGCGATGGTTAAATTTTTAATTAGATTTGAACATGAAATGGTAATTAATTTTACCGATAACATCGTGGTGTTAGATATGGAGTACTACCAGTTTTGCTGCATGGGATGAATAGGTTGGGATTGGGAAATAAAACAAATGATTACTTCGGCAAGGTGCACTAATCCCGACTAGTTTGGAAAACCTTAATTTGGTTTAAATTGTGAAAAGAATATTTGAATAAAAGAATAATCTGGATTGGAATGAGGCATATGATGTGTTGTTATAGCACTTGATTATAAGATACGCGAGTTATTCAGAAAGGCCGGGTTTAACCCATTCTGAATAACCGATACGACGAAAAGTCGAAGAGATTGAAGACGGTGCAAGACCAACGATCTTCACATTGAATGGATGGGTTGCTATTGATGCCCATGATTGGAGTAGCTACCTTGAACGGGCTACAGCGGTGGTCATCTAGACATACTTGTTGATTGTACGGATATGCGAGGGCCTCTCTCCTGTATTGTACATACGGGACAAGGAATAAGGTGCCTCCGGTTTCGTTCAGACCTAGAACCAACTAGTAAATGGATGGTGTGCCTGACATTGTATTCCTTTATACTGTATTCATTGATCTCTGCTAAATATATATCTGTTTGGTGCCGAAGAATTTATTATCTTGCTTAACACCCTTCTCTGAGACGTACGAGCTTAGAGGTAATATATTGGCAGAAATCAGTGGTAAAGTATGGATTGATAGTATGGCATGCTGAGATGCAGTGATCCAAACTTTTGTTGTAAAGCAAAGTCTGGTGGATGATGATCAAAGCATAGCTTTGTGTAGTGTTAATTCGCGAGCCTCACACACCGGTATGGTGGCAAACTTATTGTTAGATCAGTATGCTTTAGAGATGAGGATAGACATCCTACAGGTTGTCATGGATTCAGTCGACCGATGTAACAACCCGGAAAATCAGAACTAATTTAAAATTTTTATTTTGACTATTTTGTTGAATTTTGAATAGTTGGAATAATTTATTTTAAATAATGACGATTAAAAATTTGTTCAAATCGAAGTTTTGACAAATATGTTTAATTCTAACTTTAAAAGGAGTTAGAAATGGAGCGGCAGTTTGAAAATTTGAATTCAAACTTTGACTGACTGTATAGGATGCAAAATAGCTTAGATTTTAGTGAAACCAAAAATATTTAAATATGTTTAAGAATATCTTTCCAACGAATCCGAAAAATTTAAATTTCATAGAGGGGATCAAATGTTATGATCAGTTGAATTTTCAGGATAGTCGCTATGGAATTTAATATAATATATGGCTTGTATAAATAGCCATTTTTCAAACGACCTCCGTTTTCGACGAAACCACTTTTGTTGGATACGGAATGTCAAATTATTACAGGATTCCAATTTTCATAATTTTTGGGATCAATATCTGAGCGTGGCAAAAGAAATGTGTTTTGATAATATCAGTCAAATTCGATCGACTTGAAAATGGCCATTTTTCCAACAGTCTCCAAATTCGACAAAATTAGTTTTGTTAGGACTGTATCATCAAAATATAACCAGATTTATTTTTTGGGGATTTTTAGAGTCAGTATGTGGCTCCGATAAATTAAAATGTTCGATCAAATTAAATAATTAAATGTTTTATTATTTAATTTGATGAATAATTGACTGACACATTCGAATCGGCCTACGAGACATATCCTATTAGTTCCGGAATGGGGGTATTTGGCTAGGGACGTCACTCGTTGGGTTTGATTTGGCGTTGATAACGATATAGAAATTTAAATAGAATTAAATAAATAAAATTAAAATAGGAATACGCGTATAAATACGGTATACGCCATATCACCTAATCCCTTTCTCTCAGTCGCCACCGTATATGAATTTCAATGGCCAAAAAACACGATTCTTCCTCCTCCATTAACTTGTGATTCTTGCAACAAATTACATCGATCCTTTTGAGGCTTGTGTGGAGTTTTCTTCCATCTTCGATTATGTACTGGTTTTGCACCCTATCGTGGAGAATCTCATGAGAACCAAGGCCGAGAAGTGGCGCCGAACAAACCTCCGCCGCACCCTGCACTGGCGATCGCACTTCACCGCGGTGGGCCCATCTGGAGTGCCTCCTCTAGCTCCTCCTCGTCGCGTAACCCGATCGACAAACCAGGCCTCCGTTCAAGTGTGAAACCGAGCCCTAGAATTGAACCTAACCGTGAATACATCGGCCTAAGAAATTTGTAGAAGAATAAGAAATATTTTAACTAATTAAATAATTTATTTTATTCAAATTTGTTTACAACCTTTGTAAAATCATAACTCGTTCGTTTCTTATCAGAATTCGACGAAACTGAAAGCGTTGGACTCGCAACGACGAGATCTTCATTTCATAACTGACCGCAAAATTTTTAGAGCTTGCTACAATTTTTGGCGTCATCAAATCAAGGTGAGATATCTGAATTCATAAATAAAATGGATAAAATGTATTAGGATGCAGACGGAGTTTAGAAACTCCCGACACCCGTTGTCCACAGACCATGGACGACTTGATTGATTTGTGATATGTGATTGGTTGAATTTTGGTATTTGTTTGTGGTTGAAAAAGAAAAAAGAAAAACAAAATTGAAATTGATTGATATTGTGAAATATTCGTCTGCGTACAAAATAGATTATCGAAATTCCCCTTGTCAAAATCTGCGAGGCTTTAAGGTAGAGCAAGGAGCCGTACATCGGGACGGTGCCAGTTTTAATTACCCAGCCGTTATGTTGCCAAAATTTTCTAAAATATTTTTGTGTTGTAAAATATTTATGTTATTTAAATAGTATGAAAATTAGATTGTATATGTATACATACATAAATATATATATATATATATATATATATATATATATATGAACATGAAAACGATCAATATATGTCAACGTAGAATTCATATTCTTGTTGTAAGTCAAAAATGGTCAATTGACATTTTGATATAAGATGTTTAAACATTGGAATTTATATTTTTAATGTTGATGATAAATTAAAAATTGGCATTTTGATAAAAATGTATAAACAATAGAATTTATAATTTTAATGTTAATGATACATTAAAAAAATTGACATGTTGAAATAAAAATGTATAAACATTTGACTTCACATTTAAATGTAAATGATATATTAGAAAATATATTTGATATAAAATGTATTTGCATTTGATCTTACATTTTAATGTAAATGATACATTAGAAAATTTACATTTTTAATGATAATTAGAATTCATTGAAAAGAATGAACCTTTGTTTTGAACTTGTTAACATGTAATTTACATTTTTAATGATAATTAGAATTCATTGAAAGGAATGAACCTTTGTTTTGAACTTGTTAACATGTAATTTACATTTTTAATGATAATTAGAATTCATTGAAAAGAATGAACCTTTGTTTTGAACTTGTTAACATGTAATTTACATTTTTAATGATAATTAGAATTCATTGAAAAGAATGAACCTTTGTTTTGAACTTGCTAACATGTAATTTACATTTTTAATAATTAGAATTCATTGAAAAGAATGAACCTTTGTTTTGAACTTGTTAACATGTAATTTACATTTTTAATGATAATTAGAATTCATGGAAAAGAATGAACCTTTTTTTGAACTTGTTAACATGTAATTTACATTTTTAATGATAGTTAGAATTCATTGAAAGGAATGAACTTTTGTTTTGTACTTGTGAACATGTAATTTACATTCTTATGTAACTAGTATTCATTAAAAACAATGAAACTAGTAAAATGCTCATGTTTTAATTAAAAATATGTTAACATGAAAAATCTTATTTATAATAAAAAGAATGTAAAGGTTACATTTTTATAATGTAATAAAAGAATGTAAAAGTTACATTTTTATAATGTGATAAAAAGAATACGAAAGTTACATTTTTTTTATATTGTAATTAAAGAATGAGTAGAAAAAGATTACATTTTTACGTAAGATGAAAAGTTTACATTTTTATGAAATGTTAAAAGATCACATTTTTATGTAACATGAACTTCATTACTAATGTGATGAATGAAATAGAAAAATGGTCATGTTTTTAAAAATAAAACATGTTTATATTAAAACGCATATTTTTAATGTCAAGTATGAAATTAGAAAAATGTCATGTTTTAAATAGAAAAGCATGATTACATTAAAAATCGCATTTTTAATGTAAAGAAAGAAAATATAAAAATGTTCATTATTGTAAAACGGAACAAGTTAACTTTAAAATTTTCATTTTTAATGTAATGTAGATAAATAAAGAAAACTATTCGTCGTTCAAAATATAAATGACAAACAATAAAAATTTACATTTTTATTGTCATGTAAGGAATGGAGAAAATGTACATGTTTTGAAATAGACTTCTGTTCATTAAAAGTAACTTGAATACAAAGTGTAGAAAATTATTTAAAGAATAAATGGTGTGAAATCATCAAACGAATTATATTTATATATATAAATATAAATTAAAATAAAACGAATCGCGCTGCTGCAGTTCGCGATTTGAAATCGTAACTTCAAACGATTATACCGAGAGATCCGACTGTCGGGTTTTCCCAAAACTGGAACCTTTGGGTTCATTTTGAAAAGATCTTTCCAACGATATAAATTTTGTTAAGATCCAACGGTTAGATTTGGAGAAATGTGTAAATCAAATTTTGATGAAAACAGTGCCAGGGCATGGCCCGAAGCGTCGTTTAATTATAAATAGGCTATTTTTAAATAAATAAAAATAACGATAAATCATTATAAAATATTATAAACGATATGAAATGGAAAGATTGATCTAAATTATATATATTTGAGAATTATTTGAAAATTCCGAGTTAAATATCATTTCAAATAATTATACGACGATTAGAAGTCAAAGAATTGATGACGGTGATTGAAGACCGGCGATTGTCATGTCGAATGGATGACTACTGATGCCCAGGATCGGTTAGCTCCCAGGAGGAGTTACAGTGGTAGTTGTCCGGACGTATTTGTTGATTGTCTAGATATGCTCGGTGTCTCCAGTTTCGTTCAGACCCAGAATGGACTTGTAAATGGATGTATGTCTATCATTGGATTTTATTCTGTGCTGATTGATTTCTATCCAATATTTATCCATTGGTGGCGGAGAATTTGTTCTCTTGCTTAACACCCTTAGAGGGTATATGTTAATAGACATCAGTCGCATGGCGTGAATTTTCAGTGTGGCATGCTAAGACGCAAATGATCAAGGCTTATTATTGAAAAGCAGAGCCTTGTGATTGATGATCAAAGCACAGCTTTAAATAGCATAGCTTTGTGCATAGCATTACTTCGCGAGCCTCACACCCCAGTATGAACCAGAAACGGGAGTAAGGACTGCAGGGAGGACATACGTTTCTTTCTAGCCAGAAGTGGTGTCATGGTTTTTACAAGGCCTGACATTTTTACTTATGTGGATGATGGAATGAGGCGCCTCGGTTATTTGAGCCCCTAGTGGCTCTATTTACGCCCCAAAGGGCGGAGAAACGTATTGTTCAGGCATTATTAATCCACTAACATATTTGTGGACCGGCCCTGAAGATCAAGGTGTGGTTGCGACTATATCCTGAGGCACGGTCTAGAGTGTCTCGAATTCGGTAAGGACTATCTTTTGCCTTTGTTCATGATGGAAATCCAACTTCCAATACGACACATGCGGTTTTGATTGTATAACTAGTACGACGACATAGTATATGGTAGTTATGCCGTCTATGATTGATAGTATGATTGAAATGTTTTAAAACATATATACACTAATAATAATATCAAATCCATTTTATCGTATCAAGCATTTTTGACCATTATAAGGTAAAACTCTATCCTCCAGTTTGTGTTGCATTGTGTGATCGGAATTAAGTCTTATAATGGTTTCATTTTTATGAGAAAAAAACATTGGGTCGTTTGACGATTTACTTTACTTATGCACTGGCAATCCAATGGAGCAAACCCGTTCCACGTTAGCGGCGTGATCTTGTGATTAGCCTTATTATCAAATAGGTTAAATAAGGTTTCTCATACCAGTCCCATGACTGACTCATAGTTTGTTTCACTTTGCAAACTTGGGTGCCCTCTTTTACACGGGCAGCCTTGTATACAGGTTTAGCAGATTCATTCTGGATAGCTATGGAGCTGAAGATGGATATTATCATTCCTATTTTGCTGTTCAGACTTCACTTAGTATATTATGTTTCTATTCCGCTGCAGACATTTTGTATTAAGCTGAAACTGTATTATTGCTAAGTATGATCCTATTATGCTGTGTAACTCTGATGATGTATTATTTCCAGTGTAATTTGATGAACATTATCTGTTGTAATTCTCTATTTATGTTCTGTTGTTATTGTTATATGTTATATTCCAATGATTAGCCTTGCTTTCGTTACCGCGGAAGTTTGGGGTTATCACAACCGAGGTTACTGGGTGTGGTCGCTCCACACCAGTAGGGATAGGGCACATCCCCCGATTCCCAGATGGATAGAGTTAACGGTGTTTTCCAATGCTTGGACGTAAGCCGCAGTAACTTGTTTCCTGGATAGTGCGGATGTGCATTACGGTGTTTTCGCATGCCTACGACGTAAGCCGTGGTGAATTGCACTACGCATAGATCTTTCAGATCAGGAGCCACCAGTATGGAAATCCAAACTTCCAATACGACATTTTTGCGGTTTTGATTGTAGAGCCTAGTATGGCGACATGATATATGGTACCCATGCCATCTATGATTGATACATTTACTTTCGAAATTGATTTCTACACTATACACTTATAGTAATAATAAAAGATTTGTTTTAAAACATACCAAGCATATTTGGTATTATAAGGTAAAACTCTATCCTCGACTGTGTTCATTGTGTGATGGGACCTGAGTCTTATAATAGCTTCATTTTTCTTTATTTAGCATTGCACTATTTGTTTTAGGCACTGGTATTCTTGGGGGTAAACCCATTCCGTGTTATACGGCGTGGTCCCTTGATTTACCTCATTTTAAAGTAAAGTTTTAAATTACTGTTTTAGTTCTCACACCAGTCCCATGACTGACCTGGAGTTTATTGTTTTAACATAAACTCTGGGTGCCCCTATTTTCCTCACGGGCAGCTAGTAGTTTTTGTTTTGCAGATTTATTTATACAGGATCCTGGATTTACAGTTGGAGCTATATTCGGAACATTCTGTATCCATGTATTCCTTTCGGTTGTATTTGTTAATGTATTTCCGCTACGTATTGTATTTTTACATTTTATTTCCGCTGCTATGCATTTTAAATCTCTGATATTTTTTTGTGTAATATTTATTCATACTCTGATATATTCTTGTACTCTGATGTAAATTGTTGTAAATAGCAATGAAATGTTCTTCTGTTTGTGTCCTGATTTGTCATGTCCTCAATTCAATCCGGGCTTTCCCGTAAAGGTGATTTTGGGTCATTTAATTTTGGTATCAGAGCTTTGGTTTACAGAGCTCGAGAACAAGACACATTAGAACCAAATGAAAGAATTCATCGGAGATGGGATTAGTAATATCCAATGAGAATGACTCGTTAGAGATAGGATCAGTAGTATCCTAGAACGAGCTCGAAGAGTGTTATTTTAAAATAAAGATGAAAACAAATTAGTTTTGAAAATTTATAACTTATTATACATATTTGATTATTTTATTTTAAATTAATTTTGGACATCGGTTATATGGAGATTTTAATATACGTCTGATCCATGTGTATTTGAAGTCTCAAATATACTGGATTGATATAGAATCACAATCTAGTCGCCCGGAGATGATTCTGGTGATATATATATATATATATATATCATCAGTGTTTATGTTCGAGTTTCGAAAGTGGAATATCTATATATTTCCAATCGACTTGTGTGAGAACCAAAACCTTATTTTTAATTTATTGTTTGGAGTTTGACACTAAAAATATGATTTTTGAATATATATACAAAAGTTATATGTTTTTGAAATTTAATTAACAAGTTGATTGCTGGTTGTGTTGTCTGATTATTAGTTCAACTAAATAAGAATATTGGAATAATAAATCCAATATGAGAATGAAAAATTGTATTGAACCAAATTTAACCAATATATGAGCAAAAGGTAAATTAAGCCAAATAGAATCAAATATTGAACTGAATTGAAAATTGATTAGAATTGCATACATGTACATGTATATATAATGAATAGGTCATATCAAGGAGGCTAGAGACGAGGAATAAAATTTTATGCCCGATAAATAGGTACATGTTTATTGTATTTATTGGGTTTTGGTGATTTTATGAGCCGATTGGCTTTTTTTTCTTTTGGATTAGTGAGGGCCCTGAGTGGCAAGTTGCAGTTTTAAATATCTCCCCGTACAAAGGAGGTTATGGCGAAATTTTTCGAAAATTTAGGGTGTTAGCCAAATTTTTGAAGAATTGGAAAATTTTTAGAAACTGAAAAGTTAAAGAATGAAAGCCAAACTGAAAGTTGAGTTGGTTAGTTAAATAACTTTCAGCTTCGTTCCTTTTCGAGGACAAAAAGATTTTAAGTTGGGGAGATTGTAACAACCCAGAAAATCAGAACTAATTTAAAATTTCTTATTTTGGCTATTTCAATGAATTTTGAATATTTAAAATGATTTATTTTAAATAATAATGACTAGAAGTTTATTTTGAATAGAATTAGAACGTATAGAATTATTTAAATCGAAGTTAGAATGAATTTTTTTAATTTAATTATAAAAGGAGTTTGAAACGGCATGGTAGTTTGAAAATTCGATTTTAAATTTCAAATGAATGTACAAGATTCAAAATAAATCGGATTTTAACGAAACAAGAAATAATTGAATCTGTTTAAAAATATCTTTCCAACGGGGGCGACACTCGTTGGGTTTGATTTGGAGTTCAGAAGCAAAAATCACTTTTTGGAATTAATATAGAATTAAAATAATATATAAATAATTCATTCAAAAGGGGGTCAAAACCCTTGACCTAGGTCAAAGCCCCCGTCGCATGTCAGACCGCATCTCTAACAAGAAACTGACGGACGAAATTCTCTAAACCAAATCCCTAAATCATTCTCAAATCAGGCCAAATTAATTCAAAGTTATAAAACAAACATTAGAGAGGGTTTTACGAGCTTTAAGACCATACAGTTTTGATCGCAAATGAGTTAGTGGTTAGTTCGGATTTTGGGTGGAAACTGCTGACGTTCATGGCCTTATCCACGGCGCTAGGGGGACCGGACCTCGAAGTACGGCAGGTGGAGGTTGGCGACGGAGGCAGCTTCAGGGTGGCGGCGTCGGATCGTCGGCAAGGTGGTCATAAGAGGAGCGGTGGTGGGATTCCCAAATCGATGAATGGGTTCTCTTTTGTCCAAACAATAACGAAGGAGATGGATTAATTTTAGGTTAATTTAATTATTAATTAATTAGTTATTTTTGTAATTAACGCATTAGTTGTCGAATCTTCGTCGTACGAGGTCCAAATCGGACGATTCAAAATGTGTTGCCCTCGTATCATTTAGCACTACATTTCAGAACTGACCGGGACAGAAACATAGCACATTGGAATTTAAGGCAATTTCGAATTCGAACAAAAATTTTGAAATTCAGAATAAAAAGAACGGAGGAGTGGAAACAAGCTTGATAGCTTCTTCTCACTCAAATTTTTTATAGTTATTATATACTAGGATGCAAACGGTGCTTAGCAGCAACCGACACTATTTTTATTGTACAGACCAGTTGATTGTTTGTTTGTTGTGATTGGGATTGTTATTGTTGTATATAAAAATTATATATGAACTGTATTTAAAATTATTTATATAGAATATATATATAAAAATTATCATGAAATAAATAAGTATTCATTTACAAACCGGACGGTTTGTTTATGTACACTTATTTATCTGATATTGATTGGGACTATAAACTTTACACATCAGCCAACTGTACAAATAATAAACAGTATTTGTTATTTGAAAGCCCCACACAGGTATTGGGATAATATTTGACATACACTGATCCCAATAAATTAGTGGTATGTCAAACGATGGGTTGACAGCCTGTATAAGCGTTATTTATTTATTTTAATGCTTATACTATTGTAGAATGCACTATGGATGTTGTATCAATTTTTAATGATTGTTTATCATTATTGTGGTATACATGTGATGTTTAAATCCATATAGCTGAAATTATATGGTAACTGATTGAGTTTGATTCCGATTCAGAAATTAACGAATATTTCAATACAAAGAAAATTTTAAAATAAGGAATATTTTGAAATAAAGAATATTTTGAATTTACGAATATTTTAAAATAATATTCAGTGAATATTGAAATGTGAAGCTGTGTTAAGTAGTTAAACGCTATTTTAACACGAATGGGAATTTTGTCGATTTTATTCATTTTATAATGAATATCGAAAAGTGATTTCAAAATCTGATATTTTGAAAATATTATCATTTTAATATTATAATGATAAGGAATATTCAATTTTTATTTAAATTTGAAAATGAAATTGAAATCGTTTTAAAATGAATTTAAAACGAATTTATTATGGAATATTCAATTTTGATTCGAAATAGATATGGAATTGAAATCGAATTGAAATGAATTTATAAACGAATTTATAACGGAATATTCAGTTTTGATTTAAATTTGAAAATCAAATTGAAATCGTTTTAAAATGAATTTAAATCGAATTTATAATGGAATAATCAATTTTGATTTGAAATTGAAATCGAAGTGGAAATTGTTTTTTTAAAACGATTTATAAAATTCGTTTTAAATGGAAATCGAAGAAATATAATATATATATATATTACATACATACATACATACATATATACATATATATATATATATATATATTAATGGCCTGAATAGAACGCGCCGCGCAGGGACCATTCGCGGGTTTCGACCATTAACTTCAAATGGACTTTACGGGAGATCCGACCGTCAGATTCTCCTAAAACGAGAACCATTGGGTTCGTATCGAAAAGAGATTTTCAATGAATACAAGATATTTGAAATCTATGGTCCGATTTGGTGATATGTCCAAATCAATTTCAGAAAAGATCGCTATGGATATAGTTCGGTGGCCGTTATTGGAAACCGACTGTATGGGCGATATTAAAATTATTAAAAATATGGAAAAATTATCTAAAATCATAGTAAATGATTTGGAAAGATCTTGGATGGAAAATTCCAGTTTTGGAAAGATAAAAATATATTTTTATCGAAATGAACTAGGTATTAACTAGAATAATAATCCAATAATTTTTAAATAAATAAATTTGATTTGAAAAATGGTTTTAAAATAACCAAAATTTTCCAAAGAATAAATTGGAATGGATTCGGAATGGAAACAATCTTCGGAATATTTCGATATTGGATTTCGTGATTGTACGGATATTGTTGAGAAATTTGGAAGATATATATATATATATCAATATTCCCAACATGATATTTGTTGGTTTCAGAATTTGATATTGAATATAAGACGATATAATTTCTATTCAGAGCCTTGTATTTGATATCAAATTAAATTTTGGGTTTTCGATATTGGATTTCGTGATTGTATGGATATTGTTGAGGAATTTGGAAGATATATATATATATATATATATATATATCGGTACTCCCAACACGATATTTGTTGGTTTCAGAATTTGATATTGAATATAAGCCGATACAATATTGTACGGATATTTTCGTGAATGGTGTCTTCATTAACACTGTTCTTAAACCCCCGTTGAGGAAAGAATAAATCTTTTAATTAAGATTTAGTGAAGTTTTCCAATTAATTAATATTTAATTGGAATCGAATAAAAGAATTGGATTTTTGGGTTTATCGTGAACGATGTTTTAAATAACACTTGTTCTTTAACCGAATTAACAGTGAAGAATATGATTTGGGATTTATAATCTTTTAATTAAGATTTATGGAATTTTCCAAAGTAAAGATTTCCAATTCAATATATTAAATTGGAATTGAATGGAATTCGGTTTGGTAATAATCGAGATGAGCTTTTGTGGAGAAAGATTGTTAATACATATGGAATTTAAAAGGATTTGTCGTTATTCCATTTATATTATTAGTCGGATACGGAAATTGATATCAATTATATATTGATCTGTTTTCCATGAAGATTCCATGATTAATGGAATGGGGTTTTGGGTTTATCATGAACTGTGTTTGAAATGACATTGGTTCTTTAACCCAGGTAAAGACAGGATTACATGTCTAACATTATGTGTCGATACTGTATTCGTTGATCTCTGCTAAATATATATCTGTTTGGTAGCGGAGAATTTATTCTCCTGCTTAACACCCTTCTCTAAGACGTACGAACTTAGAGGTTATATATCGGTAGAAATCAATGGTACGGTGTAGATTGTTGATGCAGCATGTTTGATTTTCCAAAGTTAAATAATCATTAATAATGATTTTTGGGATGATTAAAATTATCAATTCAAGAAAATGATCGAGAATGGAGTATCACCAGTTTTGCTCCAAGCGATAGTTAAATCTTTAATTAGATTTGAACGTGAAATGGTAATTAATTTTAATGATAACACCGTGGTGTTAGATATGGAGTATTACCAGTTTTGCTCCGTGGGATGAATAGGTTGGGATTGGGAAATAAAACAAATGATTACTTCGGTAAGGTGCGCTAATCCCGACTAGTTTGGAAAACCTTAATTTGGTTTAAATTGTGAAAAGAATATTTGAATTAAAGAATATTATGGATTGGAATGAGGCATATGATGTGTTGTTATAGCACTTGATTATAAGATATGCGAGTTATTCAGAAAGGTCAGGTTTAACCCATTCTGAATAACTGATACGACGAAAAATCAAAGAGATTGAAGATGGTGCAAGACTGACGATCTTCACATCGAATGGATGGGTTGCTATTGATGCCCATGATTGGAGTAGCTACCTTGAAGGGGCTAAAGTGCTGGCCGTCCAGACGTGCTTGTTGATTGTACGGATATGCGAGGGCCTCTCTCCTGTATTGGACATACGGGACGAGGAATAAGGTGCCTTCGGTTTTGTTCAGGCCTATAACGGACTTGTAAATGGATGGTGTGTTTGACATTGTATTCCTTTATATTGTATTCGTTAATCTCTGCTAAATATATATCTGTTTGGTGGCGGTGAATTTATTCTCTTTCTTAACACCCTTCTCTGAGACGTACGAGCTCAGAGGTTATATATTGGCAGAAATCATTGGTACAGTATGGATTGATAGTCCGGCATAGTGAGATGCAATGATCCAAACTTTTGTTGAAAATCAAAGTTTGGTGGATGATGATCAAAGCATGGCTTTAAATAGCACAGCTTTGTGTAGCGTTAATTCGCGAGCCTCACACACCGGTATGGTGGCAAACTGATGGTTAGACCAGTATGCTTTAGAGATGAGGATAGACATCCTATAGGTTGTCATGGATTCGGTCGACCGAGGTTACTGGCGTGGTCGCTCTACACCAGTAGGGATAGGGCACACTCCCCGATTCCCAGATGGATAGAGTTAGCGGTGTTTTCCAATGCTTGAACGTAAGTCGTGGTAACTTGTTTCCCAGATGGACCAATCATATTAGCCCTAAACCTAATTTCCTATTCAGAAAAATGCACCGTCGTTCCATTTATTTCAAAGGACGATTCTTCACGATTTCCTCCCCTCCAATCTCCCAATCCAAGCACCCATCCTCGAATCACCTAAAAGAAAATCTCTTCCTCTCAGCGAGATCCATCTGATCAATGGTGATAATAAAAAATTATGATAAGGATTCCTCGATTTCTGCATATAACGCGCAGGCGTCAAAATGGTTTTGGGGGCTCAAAGAGGGTGCGAGTTTCACGATACCATCGGCGTAGGTGGAGCGTGGCCAGGGCTTTGATGTGGCATCGACAGATAGGGTTCCGATCATCTGGAGGAGGAGGCGCAAGGCTATGAACGATGGGAAACGATGGGTTAAGTTGTTCGACGTGCTCCAGGCGTTTAACCGAAGGGGAGTAATTAATTGAAAGGTTAAGGAATTTTTATTAAGTTAATTATAGGGTTATAATAATTCGATAATGTAATTAATATATAAATGATCACATCTTGCTCAAATCAGAACAGAATTCGATGATTCAAATTGCATTGGAATCACAAAAATGAGAGCTTCACGGTGGAATAGACTAGAACAGAAACGGAGCACGTCAGAATTTCAGGCAAATTCAAATCCAAACAGAACTGAAACCATCAAATAAAGAATGGCTGAGTGGAACCCAAAGCGAGAATTCTCTCACTAAAATATTGTACAGTTATTTAATTTATTTTATAACTGTAAATACATAGAAATTGCCAGTGTTGATTTCTATCTGTTGTATATGACATTGTTTGAGTTCAACACATGAACTATTCACGACTCATCTACACAAGAAGCGTTGTTTGAATATCCGACACTTGTATTTTAAACAATGTGGATACACTATGTGGTTGTTGAAATGTGATATAAATATCCATTTATTATTTGAACAATGAAAAATTGCTAAGTAGAAAAGTAATTCAAACCGAATTTGAATTGGTTAATTTATTAACCAATAATTTATTTAAATTGACTGTTGTTGTTTGAAAACCCCACACGGGTATTATGATGATATTTGACATACACTAATCCCAATATTTAGTAGTATGTCAATCGATGGGTTGACAAGCAGTGATGAGCATTATTTATTTATTTTAATGCTTATACAGCGTAAATTGCACTCTGGATGATGTTTGAATAACTAATGATTATTTATCATTATTGTTAAATACAAGTGATGTATGTAATCCATGTAACTGAAATTATATGGTAACTGATTGAGTCGCATTTCGATTCAGAAATAACAAATATTTTAAAATAATGAATATTTTAAAATAATATCCAGTGAATAATCAAAATATGATTTTGATGTCTGATTTTGGATGGACATGAAAATATTGAAATATATGAAGCCGAGTAAGTAGATATTCGCCATTTTAACCCGAACGGAATTTTTTGTCGATTTTATTCTTTTTATAATGAATATCGAAAAGAGTTAATTTCAAAATCTAATATTTTGAAAATATTATGATTTTAATATTATAATGATATGAAATATCCAATTTTGATTTAAAATTGAAAATGAAGTTGAAATCATTTCAAAATGAATTTATAAACGATTTATAAAATACGTTTTAAATAGAAATCGACGATATAATATTAAATATTCGACCGTCGGATTCTCCTAAACCTAGAACCATGGGGTTCGTATCAAAAAGATATTTCCAATGAATATAAGAGATTCAAATTTGAATGGTTGGAATTTAAATTATGTCAAATCAACTTCAGAAAAGTTCGCTATGGATGCAGTTCGGTGGCCGTTATTGGAAACCGACTGAAATGGCGATAATAAAATTATTAAAAATATTCAAAATTTGTGTAAAATCATAATAAATGATTTGGAAGGTTTTTGGATGAAAAATTACAACTTTTGAAAGATAAAATATATTTTTCTCGAAATGAACTAGTTATTAACTATAATAATAATCCAATGTTTTTAAATAATAAATTGTATTTGAAAATGGTTTTAATATAACAAGAATTTTTCCAATGAACAAATTGGAATGGATTTAAATGGAAATAATCTTCGGAGTGTTTCGATATTGGGTTCTGTGATTATACGGATATTCTTGAGGAATTTGGAAGATATAAATATCGTTGTTCCCAATATGTTATTTGTTGGTTTCAGAATTTGATATTGAATATAAGCCGATATAATTTACATTCAGAGCCCTGTATTTAATATCAAATTGGATTTTAGGGTTATCATGAATGGTGTCTCTAATAACACTGTTCTTAAAACCTGATGACAAAAAATTAAATCTTTTAAATAATATTTGGAGAAGTTTTCCAATTAATTAATATTTAATTGGAACTGAACTGAAATTGAATTTTTGGGTTTATCGTGAATGATGTTTTAAATAACATTGTTCTTTAACCCAATTAACAGTGAAGAGATGATTTGGAATTTATAAATCTTTTATTAAGATTTAATTGAAATTTTCCAAAGTAAAGTTTTCAAATTTATTACATTAAATGGGAATTGAATGGAATTCGGTCTGGTAATAATCGAGATGAGCTCTGCTGTGACGACACAAACTTCCCCCTATGGGAAAGCCTAGATTGAGTTGAGAACACGATAAATCAGAACGAAAAAAGAAGAACATTTCGTTGCATATTACAACAATTTACATCAGAGTACAAGAATATACAGAGTATGAACAAATAATATACATTTGATAAATATCAGAGATTTACAAATTACAAAGTAGCAAAAAATAATACATAACACAGATGAAAGGAATATACGGATACAGAGCTTTCCGAGTATAGCTCCAGCTGTAAACCTAGATCCTGTCAATATAACATCTGCAAAACCAAAACTACTAGCTGCCCGTGTGGAAAATAGGGCACCCAGAGTTTAGGTTAAAACAATGAACCCCAGGTCAGTCATGTGACTGGTGTGAGAACTAAAACAGTTATTTAGAACTTTACTTTAAAATCAGATATATCAAGGGACCACGCCGTATAACACGGAACGAGTTTCCTCCCAAGAATACCAGTGCATATAACAAAACATCGCAATGCTTTTTTGGAAAAATGAAGCTATTATAAAACCCAGGTCCCATCACACAAAGCAACGCAAGCCGGAGGATGGAGTTTTCCCTTATAATAGCCAAACATGCTTGGTATGTTTAAAACAAATCATTTGATACTATTATAAGTGCATAGTGTGTAAAACAGCTTCAAATATAAATGCATCAATCATAGACAGCATGGGTACCATATATCATGTCGCCAATACTAGGCTCTACAATCAAAACCGAAATGTCACGTATTGGAAGTTGGCTTTTCGTCTGTGAACCAAGGCAAGCGATCGTCCTTACCGCTTCGAGACGCTCTAGCCCATGTCTCAGGATAAGAGCTCGAATGACCCTTGGATCGTCAGGGCCGATCCACATGAAGTGGATTAAAATGCCTGAACAATGCGTTTCCCAGCCCTATGGGGCGTAAATGAGCCAGACGACTCAATATCCATCGGCTCCGTAGTAACCGATATATCCTATGCGCCTCGCTATCCATCATCCACATAAGTAAAAATGTCTGGGCTCCATACCATGACACCACTCCTAGATAGAAGGAAACGCATGCCCTCTTTGAGGTCCTCTCCCATTTCTGGTTCACACCGGGGTGTGAGGCTCGCGAATTAATGTTATACACAAAGCTATGCTATATTAAATCCATGCTTTGATCATCAACCATAAGACTCTACTTTTCAACAGAAGCCTTGATCATTTGCATCTCAGCATGCCACACTGACAATTCACGCCATGTGACTGATGTCTATCGATATATAATCTCTGAGCTCGGACGTCTCAGAGAAGGGTGTTAAGCAAGAGAATAAATTCTCCGCCACCAAACAGATGTATATTTAATAGAGATCAATTAAGATGGAAAGAAATCCAATTTCAGACACACGTCCATTTACAAGTTCGTTCTAGGTCTGAACGAAACCGGAGGCACCTTATTCCTCGTCCTATATGTCCAATACAGGAGAGAGGTCCTCGCATATCCGGTCGCTCTCCTAGTACGTCTGGACGATCACCACTTATTACCTTGTCTTGGGTGTGCAGCCCAATCAAGACATCGGTAATCATCCAAACAATGTGAAGACCTCCAGTCTTCGACCATCATCTTCGTCGTCGAATCAGTTATTCAGAATGAGTATAAACCCGGCCTTTCTGAACAACTCGCGTATATAATAAACAGGTGCTATAAAAACACAACATATGCCTCATTCCAATTCAGAATATTCTTTTATTCAAATTTTCACATCTTTAGGGATATGTTCCCATTAATTTTATCAAAGATAAGTTCTTTAAAATTTATTCTTTAATCTTCCTTTGGATATCATTCTAACCAAATTAAGGTTTATCCAAACTAGTCGGGATTGGCGATCCTTACTGAAGTAATCATTTTTTTATTTCCCAATCCCAACCTGTTCATCCCATGGAGCAAAACTGGTAATACTCCATATATAACACCACGGTGTTATTGGTAAAATTATTTACCATTTCACGTTCAAATCTAATTAAAGATTTAACTATCGCTTGGAGAAAAATTGGTGATACTTCATTCTCGAACATTTCAGGAATTTGATAAATTCAATTATCTCATTCACATTACAATCTAACTAAAGATTCGTTAAAACTCTAATTCAGTTTTAATCTCAAAAATCATTACTTAATGATTATTCAAAGTTAAGAAATTAATCTTATCTTTAACTGGGTTAAAGAACTAATGTCATTTAAAACACCGTTCGTGATAAACCCAAAATCACATTCCATTAATTATGGAATCTTCACGGAAAATAGATCTATATATATAATCGATATAAACTTCCATATCCAACCAATAATATAAATGGAATAACGGCAAATCCTTTTAAATTCCATATATAGTAACGGTCTTCCTCCACAGAAGTTCACATCGATTATTACCAAATCGAATTCCATTCCATTCCAAATTATTTTATTAAATTGGAAAACTCATCTTTGGAAAATTCCCCTAAATCTTAATTTAAAGATATATAAATTCCAAATCATATTTCACTGTAAATCGGGTTAAAGAACCAATGTCGTTAAAACACAATTCACAATAAACCTAATTCACATTCCATTTCATTCCAATTATTAAATATAACTGGAACTCTAATAATCTTAATAAAAAGATTCATTCTTTTCACACGGGGTTTAAGAACAGTGTTACTGAAGACACCGTTCACGACAACCCAAAATCCAATTCAATATTAAATATAAGGCTCTAAGTAGAAATTATATCGGCTTATATTCAATATCAAATTCTGAAATCAACAAATATCGTATTGGGAATAACGATATATGTATCTTCCAAATTCATCCATAATATCCGTGTAATCGCGGAATCCAATATCGAAATATTCCGAAGATTATTTCCATTCCAAATCCATTTCAATTCATATATTGGAAATTCTGGTTATTTTTAAAACCATTTCAAATCCAATTTATTTATTTAAAAATATTGGATTATAATTCTAGTTCATAACTAGTTCATTTTGATAAAAATATATTTTTATCTTTTCAAATATGGAATTTTTCATCCCAATTCTTTCCAAATAATTTTTATGATTTTACAAAAATAATTGATATTTTTAATAATTTTATCAAGGCTCGTACGGTCGATTTCCATAAAATTTCATCGAACTGCACTTACAACGAACTTTTCCAAATTTGATTTAGACATAATTCCAAATCACACTGTTAGATTTCAAGTTCCTTATATTCTTGGAAATCTCTTTTCAATATGAACACAATGGTTCCTGTTTTGGAAGAATCCGACGGTCGGATCTCCCGTAATGTCCATTCGAAGTCAATGGTCGAAATTCGCGAACTACCGCGGTGCGGTGCATTTTATTCAAGCCATTAAATATATATATTATATATATTTCATCGATTTCCATTTAAAATGTATTTTATAAATCGTTTATAAATTCGTTTTAAAATGATTCCAACTTCATTTTCAATTTTAAATCAAAATTGAATTTTCCTTATCTTTATAATATATAAGTGATAATATTTTCAAAATATCAAATTTTGAATCATTTTCTTTTCGATGTTAATTATAAAAATGAATAAAATCGATATAAATAACGTTCACGTCAAAATGGCGTTAATTTAATCAACACGACCTTATATATTTAAATATTTTCGTGTCCATCCCAAATCGGACATCAAAATCATATTTTGATCCATTACTGAAGATTATTTTAAAATATTCATTATTCGTTATTTTGAAATATTCGTTAATTTCAAATATTCGCTCATTCCGAATTGGAATCAGACCCAGTCAATTATCATATAATTTTATTTATATGGATTTCATACACACATGGACACAACAATAATCAAACACAGTCAACCATCATCCAGAGTGCATTACACAACTGCATAAGCATTAAATATAAATAATTAACGCTTACAACAGTCTGTTAACCCATCGATTGACATACAACTAAACAATTGGGATTAGTGTACGTCAAATATCATCCTAATACCCGTGTGGGGTTTCAATCAACAAATACAGATTTTATTTGTAGAGTTGGGCAATGTGTAAAATATATTGTCCCAATCAGTATCAGATAAATGGGTGTACATAAACAAATCATCTAATTTGTTTATGAATATTTATTTCAACACATGACTATTTTAAAAGTTCATATATATAATAAAAATGATATTTTTATTGTTCAAATATTTTATTCCATATATGAATATTTTATTCAGTTCATATATACAATAAAAGTGATATTTTTATTGTTCAAATAATTTATTCCATACATGAATATTTTATTCAGTTCATATATACAATAAAAATGATATTTTTATTGTTCAAATATTTTATTCCATACATGAATATTTTATTCAGTTCATGTATACAATAAAAATGATATTTTTATTGTTCAAATATTTTATTCCATACATGAATATTTTATTTTCCATTTCACATCACAATCACAATCAATTTTTACAACACAATACAATCAAACAAGTCGTCCATGGTCTGTGGACGATGGGGAGCAGTTCATATATGCAGTTATAAAATAAATAACTTTACAAGAAATTATGAGAAGTTCTCACATTCTTTTCCACTCCGTCAGTTTTAATTTATGAATTTTTCAGATTTTAATTGGCTTGAAATTCTGATGTACTCCAAATTGGTCGCTGTCGGTTTTGATGTGAAGCTCTCAGCTCCATGATCACAATGGATCCAGTTTCGCGCAATTTGGACCTCATATGACAAAGTTACGATATTTTAAACATTAATTACAATTTTGATATAATTGGCTATAATTATTTTGGCCTAATGACATCATTAAGGGATTAATACCCTTTTCTTCTTCATTGAACGCCTGTAACTGAGAGAACCCATTGCTCCAATTCGATTCACCGTCGCCGCTGCCAATCCCGACCACTGGTGCTCGATCAACTTGCACCACAACGTCCGCTTGTCCTTCCTCCGCCCACAACTGGTAGCGCGCCGCCCTCGACCTCCCCTGGTGATCGGAAAATGGCGGTGAACGAGAGCAGTTCCTGCTTGAAATTCGCGTAGCCCGCTTCACCTTATACGATCATCCACATACATAATGAAAGCCCATCAAAATCTCTTCAATTTTTGTTTTGAAGTTAGTTGAAATATCGAAATAGACCGGGAGGTTTTTGGATTTGAAATCCATAGCTTTTGGAGCGTTCATTCCTGATAGCGGCGACGGAATTAGGTTTCCCCCCTTTTATAGAAATTTAATTATTATTTTTATTATTTAATTCGTTTTAACTCGAAAAATACTTGCTTGTTGATACTAACTCCAAATTGAACCCAATGACTGTCACCACTAGCTAGTTACCCCCATTTCGGACACAATAGGATACGTTTCGTAACCCAATTCGGCTATTTCGATTAGATTCCGCTAAATTTAAAATATAAATCATTAAATTTTAAATTCAAACGCACATTTTAATTTACCGGGGCCACATACTAACTCCAAAAATTCCAGAAAAATAAATCTGGCTATGTTTTGATGATACAGTCCTAAAAATAACTAATTTCATTGAATTTGGAGAACGTTTGAAAAATGGTCATTCTCCAATCGATTAAATTCAAACTGAATTGATCAAACATGTTTAAATCCTCCACGCTCACGAATTGATTCCAAAAGTTATGAAAATTGGAATCGAGCAATAGTTTGACATTCCGGATCCAACAAAAGTGGTCTCGTTGAAAACGGAGGTCGTTTGCAAAATCTACACTTTTAAGGGCTATATTTTATACAAAATTCCATAGTGACTATCCTGAATTTTCAACTGTACATAACCTTTTATTCCTGCTATGAAATCTGGATTTTTTACATTCATTGGAAAGATATCAAACAGATTCAAATATTTCTGGTCTCACTAAAATCCGGTTTATTTTGAATCATATACATTCATTTGAACTTTGAAATTGAATTTTCAAACTGCTGTGCCATTTCCAATTCCTTTTATAATTAATGTAAATATTTATATTCTAACTTCGATTTAAATAAATACATACATTCTAATTCTATTCAAATTAAATTTCTAGTCGTTATTATTAAAAATAAATCATTTTAAATATTCAAAATTCATTAAAATTGCCAAAATAAAATTTTTAAATTGGTTATGATTTTCCGGGTTGTTATAATCTCCCTCACTTAAAACCTTTTCGTCCTCGAAAAGGAATGGAGCTGAAAGTTGTTTAACTAATCAACTTAGCTTTTATTTTGGCTTTCATTCTTCAACTTTTCAGTTTCTGAGAATTTCTAATTTTTCAAAAATTTGGCTAACATCCTAAATTTTCGAAAAATTTCAACATAACCTCCTTTGTACGGGGAGACATTTTAAACCACAACTAGCCACGCAGGGCCCTCATCATCCAAAAAGAAAAAGCCAAGCGACTAGCCAATTGTCTCATAAAATCATCCAAAACCAATAAATTTGTAAACATATACCTATTTATCGGGCATACAATTTTATTCCTCTTATCTAGCCTCCTTACTATGACCTGTTCACACATATATATGTACATGCATGCATTTCCAAACAATTTTCAATTCAGTTCAACATTTGATTCAAATTGGCTTAGAGGTTCAAAATTTTAATTAATCTAACCAATAATCAAACAACACAATAAACAATCAATTAGTTGATTATCGTTTCAAACACATAACTTTTATATATATACCAAAAATCGTATTTTTGATGCCAATTCGAAAACAACAAATCCTATCTAGTTTTGGTTCTCACACCAGTCAATTGGAAACATATAGGTTCCCACTTTTGTCACTCGAACATAAATTCTGATGATGATATATCAATCATTAGAATCATATCCGGGCGATTAGAGTGTGATTCTATATCCATGTGGTATATCTGAGACTTCAAATACACCTGGATCAGACGTATATTAAAATCTCTATATACTTGGTTATCCAAATTCAATATAAAATAAATAATCAAATACGTATGATATGCTTTAAATTTTCAAAACAAAATTGGTTTTCACTTTTATTTTAAAAATAACACTCTTTCAACTCATTTTAGGACACTACTGATCCCATCTCTAACAAGTCGTTCTCATTGGATATTACTAAACCAATCTCTGATGAATTCTTTCGTTCGGTTCTAATTTGTCTTGTTCTCGAGCTCTGTAAACCAAAGCTCTGATACCAAACTGTGACGACTCAAACTCCTCCTTACGGGAAAGCCCGGATTGAGTTGAGAATACGACAAATCAGAACGCAAACAGAAGAACATTTCATTGCTTCTTACAACAGTTTACATCAGAGTACAAGAATATACAGAGTATGAACAAATAATATACATTTGATAAATATTAGAGATTTACAAACTACAATGCAGTGGAAAATAATACATAACACAACTGAAAGGAATACAGGGATACAAAGCTTTCCGAGTATAGTTCCAGCTGTAAACCAGGATCCTATGAATATAACATCTGCAAAACCAAAACTACTAGCCGCCCATGTGGAAAATAGGGCACCCAGAGTTTAGGGTAAAACAATAAACTCCAGGTCAGTCATGTGACTGGTGTGAGAACTAAAATAGTTATTTAAAGCTTTACTTTTCTTTTTTGAAGCAAAAGGTAGTGAATCAACTTATTCACGTCTTTATTTAAAACTTTACTTTAAAATCAGATATATCAAGGGACCACGCCGTATAACACGGAACGGGTTTCCTTCCAGGATTACCAGTGCATATAACAAAACAACGCAATGCTTTTTGGAAAATTGAAGCTATTATAAGACCCAGGTCCCATCGCACAATGCAACGCAAGCCGGAGGATAGGATTTTCCCTTATAATAGACAAACATGCTTGGTACGTTTAAAACAAATCATTTGATACTATTATAAGTGCATAGTGTATAAAACAACTTCAAATATAAATGTATCAATCATTGACGGCATGGGTACCATATATCATGTCGCCAATACTAGGCTCTACAATCAAAACCAAAATGTCACGTATTGGAACTTGGATTTCCATCTGTGAACCAAGGCAAGGGATCGTCCTTACCGCTTGGAGACGCTATAGCCCATGTCTCAAGATCAGAGCTCGAGTGACCCTTTGTTCGTCAGGGCCGGTCTACACGAAGTTGATTAAAATTCCTAAACAATATGTTTTCCCACCCTATGGGGTGTAAATGAGCTAGATGACTCAATATCCATCGGCTCCGTAGTAACCGATATATCCGAGGCGCCTCGCTGTCCATCATCCACGTAAGTTAAAATGTATGGGCTCCATACCATGACACCACTCCTAGCTAGAAGAAACGCATGCCCTCCCTAAGGTCCTCTCCCGTTTCTGGTTCACACCAGGGTGTGAGGCTCACGAATTAACGCTATACACAAAGCTATGCTATATTAAAGCCGTGCTTTGATCATCAACCACAAGACTCTGCTTTTCAATAGATGCTTTGATCATTTGCATCTCAACATGCCACACTGACAGTTCACGCCATGCGACTGATGTTTATCGATATATAACCTCTGAGCTCGTACGTCAGAGAAGGGTGTTAAGCAAGAGAATAAATTCTCCACCACCAAACAGATAAATATTTAATAGAGATCAATCAACACGGAAAGAAATCCAATGTCAGACACACATCCATTTACAAGTTCGTTCTGGGTCTGAACGAAACTAGAGGCACCTTATTCCTCGTCCCATATGTCCAATACAAAAGAGAGGTTCTCGCATATTCGGTCGAACGCTAAGTATGTCTGGACGATCACCAATCATTACCTTGTCTTAGGTGTACAGCCCAATCAAGACATCAGTAATCATCCAAATGATATGAAGACCTCCGGTCTTTAACCATACGCCTCATTCCAATCAAGACATCAGTAATCATCATCGACTTATCGTCGAATCAACTATTCAGAATGGGTATAAACTCGGCCTTTCTGAATAACTCGCGTATATAATAATCAAGTGCTACAAAAACACAACATACACCTCATTCCAATTCAGAATAATTGTAACACCCATAATTTTAAATATTAAAGTTAACAAATTAAAGAATACTTAATTTCAAATGTGAGAATCAAGGGAAATAGGTTACGCCATTGTGTTCGTCTCGGAATTCTGGTTGAGATAGAGTCTGAGTTTGCGTAAATTGGACTTTGTATAAAGAAGTTATGGCCGTCAGAAGTTTCCAAAAATTCAAATTTAAATTCAAAAACGAATTCAGACTCAGAACTGGGCAGGGCGGGAAATTTCCCGCCTAAGGCCAGTTCGACCTGGGGGTCGACCCTAGTGTCGACCTCCCCCTATACAGGTCGACCTTAGTGTCGACCTGGGGGTCAACCTGCCCCCCCTCCCGAGCAGATCTGAAAGATGACGATTTTGTGACTCAGTGCTGAGTCATTAGGGCTGAGGTGTCACTCTCTCTTGACTGGATGGTCTTGATTGATTCTAGGTTGATAGGATGGCCTAAATTAATCCTAAATTCTATATAAACACATGTAGACTCAAACCCTAAAACCAAATCAGAATTAGAACCATGGCCGTCATGGTATCACCTTGCAACCTAGAATAGCCGTCATCAACTAGAGGAAAAGTAAAGCTAATCAACTCAATTCAACTCAAGTTTATAACAACAACAACGAATTTGTCTACTTCAAACGCGAGCTAAATCAATTTCAGAACTCAGATTCCAGAACTCAAGACCTTCTTTGAGTTGTGAGTTCAATTTCTTTAATAAGATAATTACCAAGTTAATTGGGTTGAGATATAAATTGGGTTATATGGCTATGTTTGTGGAACATTGGAATGTGTGATATTTTGTGAATATATGCTAGTTGTTCATAATGACAGTTTTTGTTGTAGATTCCTTTGTATATGCCCAATCACCAATGTTCAACTTGATTCATGTTTGACATCATTTTATGTGTAAGTTTGGGTGTAGATTATATGCTAGTTCTATGAGAATTGTACACAAGTTTACATGAGAACCAAGTGAAATGACTATATGCAAGTTTAGGTAGAAATTGGATTCACATATATGCAAGTTTGCACCTTTAGATTTAGATCTATGATCTACATAGTTTTATGCAAGTTTGTGACTATGGCCTATGCAAGTTTTTGATGAGAACTATATTCATATATGCAAGTTCACACCTTTAGGCCTATGTTTAGATTCATGACAATAACAAGTTTATGCTAGATATGTTGTAATCTTTATTTGTAAGTTAGATCCAATTTGTATGTTATGCAAATTTGCGGCGTTTCTTCTCTTTTATGTGTTAGACTAATTGCTAGTCTAATATATATATGTCATGACAAACGAACGAACAACGTGGGGACGATGGGGGTAATATTGAATTTACACATATTGAGAATTTGAATAAATGGCCTTAAAAAGGCATATAATTAATTTAAGACATTAATTGGAATAATTGGCATTTATGGACACAATTTTAAGAGGCAATTATGGACATAAGTATATTTGGAATTTATTGACAAATTTGAATAGGGATATTAATCCACTTTGGGGTTAAAGAAAGATGTGTAATAATAAACCGCCTAAGACACGAGGTTAGGCTCGTTTGTGGTGTAAGACTGCCCAAACCCGCCCGGCAAATCCAGCAGCCACAAATGCCAGTCTAATGTGAGAGGTCAAAGGCATGAATTAAATGCGTAACAGTTGTAAAGACACGAGGTTAAGCTCGTTTGTGGTGTAAGACTGCCCGGACCCGCCCAACAAATCCAGCTGCCACAAATGCCAGTCTAATGTGGGAGGTCTTTACAAGGTTACGGTGTGAATGAATTAAGAAACACTTAACCAAATAAACATGTGGGGGGACATGGGGGGGGTTAAGTGGGCACCTTGGGTGGCATGTGAAATTAAGTGGGTGCCTTGGGTGGCATGTGAAATTAAGTGGGTGCCTTGGGTGGCATGTGAAATATGATTAGATGCACTTAACCAAGATTGAAACATGTAAGAAGAAATGAATAAGAATGGGGTTAAGTGGGGAAAACCTTGGAGGGGACAAAGCATAGGTGGAAAGCTTGTGTCATGCATGAGGGCCCTTTTCAAACCAGTAACCCATTAAGTATCTTTGTGGGCTCGACCCAAGTCGATGACGGGACACGCGTACTGGGTTTGATTGTAAGAGGTCAAAACGGGTTAGCGGTGGCAATGCAAGTCCAACGGAGTCATGTGCATGTGTGGGCCCGGGCTGGTAGGTAAGACGTTGTTGCATCGGGTAGATATAAGCCATGCATTTTTGGTGGTATCAGGTTGCCACTTTGGGGAGTGATACACCCCACTGTGGGGCCAGCACGGGTATCTACGAGTTAGGGAGCCGATCGAATGGGGGTAGTGGGTACACCTAGTGGAGATAGGGGCAGGGCGGCACCTATGAAGGCAGCTAGGGGTACACGAAACTACCATTATCATTATTAAGTTCTGTAGGCGGGATCAAATTTTAGGGTGTTTGGTGTGGTGCAATGTAGTAATTATCTTATATTGATTAGGTGCGCCTTTAACGTTATCTTTGTTCATCTTATTTCCTTTGTTTGCTCTGTCATGCCCATTTGTTCACAGTCATTTCCTTATTTTCCAGCTTATGCCTTATCCTAGTTACTTTAATGATTATATTGTTAAAGTTGTTGCACTCGCCAGACGTTATGTCTGACCCCCTTTGTTTCCACCTCTTTTCTTCCTTTCCCCCCTCTAGGTACTCAGGGTGGAACTAGCACTAGTGGAGCTTGATTGGACAGCTTTGTCCCTTTCTTTTGGAAGTTACTTGGATTGCTGAAGTAAAGTTCAGCCTATCTTATTTATGGCTATTTTATGTTGGGGTTATGTCTTTTATTTTATGTACTCAGAACTTATTTGTCAAGATGGAAAACAAGTGTATTTGGTTTTGTAGTTGGTTTTTGATGTGATGTAACCAAACTATTTCTCCGCTGCAATAAAAGTAGTTTTTATTTTCCAAGTACCAATATATTTATCTGTCTTGTTTACTTTTCTGTTCTATACACAATAAACCCTCCACCAAAATTAAGGCATTTCCTTTCTGAGTGACCTTAATGGAGATGGGGTGTCACAATATTATTTTATTCAAATATTCACACATTTAGGGACATGTTCCCATTAATTTTATCGAAGATAAATTCTTTAAAATTTAATCTTTAATCTTCCTTTGAATATCATTCAAACCAAATTTAGATTTATCCAAACTAGTCGGGATTAGCGATCCTTACCGAAGTAATCATTTATTCTATTTCCTAACCCTAACCTATTCATCTCATGGAGAAAACTGGTAACACTCCATATCTAACACGACGGTGTTATTAGTAAAATTATTTACCATTTCACGTTCAAATCTAATTAAAGATTTAATTATCGCTTGGTGCAAAACTGGTGATACTCCATTCTCGATCATTTCATGAATTCGATAAATTCAATTATCTCATTCATAATACAATATAATTAAAGATTCATTAAAACTCAAATTTAGTTTTAATCTCAAAAAACATTACTTAATGATTATTCAAAGTTAAGAAACTAATCTTCTCTTTAAATGGGTTAAAGAACTAATGGCATTTAAAACACAGTTCACGATAAACCCAATTCATATATACATGAATATTTTATTCAATTCATATATACAATAAAAATGATATTTTTATTGTTTAAATATTTTATTCCATACGTAAATATTTTATTTAGTTCATATATACAATAAAAATGATATTTTTATTGTTCAAATATTTTATTCCATACATGAATATTTTATTCAGTTCATATATACAATAAAAATGATATTTTTATTCTTCAAATATTTTTTTCCATACATGAATATTTTAATTTCCATTTCACATCACAATCACAATCAATCTCTACAAAACAATACAATCAAACAAGTCGTCCATGGTCTACAGACGACGGGGAGTAGTTTATATATGTAGTTATAAAGTAAATAACTGTACAAGAAATTATAGTGAGAGGTTCTCACATTCGTTTCCACTCCATCAGTTTTAATTTCTGAATTGTTCAAATTTTAATTTACTTGAAATCGTGATGTCCTCTAAATTGGACGTGGTCAGTGTTGTTGCGAAGCTCTCGGCTCCACGATCGCAACGGATCCAGTTTCGCGTGATTTGGACCTCATATGACAAAGTTATGATATATTAAAAATTAATTACAATTTTGATATAATTAACAATAATTATTTTGGCCTAATGAAGTCATTAAGGGATTAATACCCTTTTCTTCTTCATTGAACGCCTGTAACTGAGAGAACACATTGCTCCAATTCGATTCACCGTCGCCGCCGCCAATCCCGACCACCGGAGCTCGATCAACTTCCGCCACAATGTCCGCCTATCCTTCCTCCACCCATGACTGGTGGAGCATTGCCCTCGGCCTCCCCTGGTGATCAGAAAATGACGGCGAACGAGAGAAGTTCCTGCTTGAAATTCGCGCAGCCCGCTTCACCATATACGATCATCCACATACAGATTGAAAGCCCATCAAAATCTTTTCAATTTTTGTTTTTAAATTGGTTTAAAAATAGAAATGGATCGGGAGGTTTTTGGATTTGAAATTCGGAGCTTATGGAGCATTCATTCCTGATAACGGCGGTGGAATTAGGGTTTCCCCCCATTCTATAGAAATTTAATTATTATTTTTATTATTTAATTCGTTTTAACCCGAAAAATACTTGCTTGTTGATACTAACTCCAATTCGAACCCAACGACTGTCACCCCTAGCTAATTACCCCATGCCGGACACAATGGGATATGCTTCGTAACCCAATTTGCTAGTTACGATCAGTTTCCGCTAAATTTAAAATATAAATCATTATATTTTAAATTCAAATGCACATTTTAATTTACCGGGGCCACATACTGACTCCAAAAATTCCAGAAAAATAAATCTGGCTATATTTTGATGATATGGTCCTAACAAAACTAATTTTGTCAAATTTGGAGACCGTTTGAAAAACGGTCATTTTCCAGTCGATTAAATTCAAACTAAATTAAACAAACACATTTGAATCTGCCATGCTCACATATTGATTCCAAAAATTATGAAAATTGGAATCTAGCAATAATTTGACATTTTGGATCCAACAAAAGTGGTCTCATTGAAAACAGAGATCGTTTGCAAAATCTCCACTTTTAAGGGCTATATTTTACATAAAATTCCATAGCGACTACCCTGAATTTTCAACTGGACATAACTTATTATTCCCGCTATGAAATATGGATTTTTCACATTCGTTGGAAAGATATTTTCAAACAAATACAAATATTTCTGGTTTCACTAAAATATTGTTTATTTTGAATCCTGTACATTCATTTGAAATTTGAAATTGAATTTTCAAACTACATTGCCATTTCCAATTCCTTTTATAATTAAAGTAAATATTTATATTCTAACTTCGATTTAAATAAATACATACGTTATAATTCTATTCAAAATAAATTTCTAGTCGTTATTATTTATAATAAATCATTTTAAATATTCAAAATTCATTAAAATTGCCAAAATAAAAAATTTAAATTGGTTCTGATTTTCTGGGTTGTTCCATCTGTAAAGGAAGACCGTTACTATATATGGAATTTAAAAGGCTTTGTCGTTATTCCATTTATATTATTTTTCTGATACGAAAATTTATATTTATTATATATTGATCTGTTTTCCGTGAAGATTCCATAGTTAATTGAAGTTGATTTGGGTTTATTGTGAACTGCATTTTAAATGACATTGGTTCTTTAACCCAGTTAAAGACATGATTAATTTTCCGAAAGTTGAATAATCATTAAGTGATGATTTTTAGAGATTAAAATAAAATGGAGTTTTAATGAATCTTTAATTAGAATGGAAAGTGAATGAGATAATTAAATTTATCAAACGAGAGAAATGATCGAGAATGGAGTACCATTAGTTTTACTCCGGGTGAAAGTTAAATCTTTAATTAGATTTGAACGTGAAATGGTAATTAAATTTACCGATAACATCGTGGGTGTTAGATATGGAGTACTACCAGTTTTGCTCCATGGGATGAATAGGTTGGGATTGGAAAATAAAATAAATGATTACTTCGGTAAGGCTCGATAATCCCGACTAGTTAATAAATCTTGTATTGGTTTAAATGGTGAAAAGATTTAATAAAATCTTCTGAAATGGATACCCAAAAGAAGGTTAAAGAATAAATTTAAAAGGATTTATCTTTGATATAATTAACGGGAATCTTTCCCTAAAAATGTGAATATTTGAATAAACAAATATTCTGAATTGGAATGAGGTGTATGATGTGTTTTAATAGCACTTGATTATTGATTATAAAAAATGCGAGTTATTTGGAAAGACTGGGTTCATCCCATTCTGAATAACTAATACAGCGACGATGAAGATGACGGTCAAAGACCGGAGATCTTCACATTGTATGGATGATTACTGATGTCTTGATTAGGCTGATCCCCCGAGGCAAGGTAATAATATCGGTGATCGTCCAAACGTACTTGGAGATCGACAGGATATGCGAGGACCTCTCTCCTGTATTGGACATATGGGACGAGGAATAACGTGCCTCCGGTTTTGTTCAGACCCAGAATGGACTTGTAAGTGAATGTGTGTCTGACATTGGATTTCATTCTGTGTTGAATGATTTCTATTAAATATATATGTGTTTGATGGTGGAGAATTTATTCTCTTGCTTAACACACTTCTTTGAGACGTATGAGCCTAGAGGTTATATATCGATAGACATCAGTTGCATGGTGTGAATTGTCAGAGTGGCATGCTGAGTTGCAAATGATCAAGACTTTTGTTGAAAAGCAGAGTCTTATGGATGATGATCAAAGCATGGCTTTAATAAGCATAGCTTTGTGTACAGCTTTAATTCGCAAGCTTCACACCATGGTATGAACCAGAAATGGGAGAGGACCACAGGGAGGACATGCGTTTCTTTCTACCTAGGTGTGGTGTCATGGTATGGAGCCCAGACATTTTACTTATATGGATGTTGGAAAGCGAGGTACCTCGGATTTGAGTCCCTAGTGGCTCTTGATATTGGTCGACATACTGACTAGGTTTTATGCCCTATAGGGCAGGGAAACATATTGTTTAGGAATTACCAATCCACTAAAGTAAGTGTGGACCGGCCCTGTCGCTTCCAGGTGCAGTTGCGGCTGAGTCCTGAGGCATGAGCTAGAGTGTCTCGAATCGGAAGGAAAATCCCTTGTCTTGGTTCATGATGGAAATCTAGTTTCCAATACGTGACTTTTCGGTTTTAGTCGTAAACCTATATGGCGACATAGTGGGATGAGGCGCTCATGCCATCTATGATTGATACATTTATATTTGAAGTTGTTTGATGAACTATGCTCTTATAGTAATATCAAAATGATTTGTTTCTAGACGTACCAAGCTTGTTTGGCTTGATGGAGAATGGAGTTTTGATGACAACAACCTTATTTCAATTATTATTGATTATAAAATATATGCTAACACATTTTGTATAGAATATATATTTATATATATGTGCAAGAATTATATAATGGAAATATTACTAAAGACTGCACGGTTATAAAGATGATAGAGATTCAAAGATCAGAGAAATTTCAAGACTCATGAGTAATCAAGAATTCAAGATTTCAAGAGTTCAAGATTAATATATTTATAAAGTCCAGATTTTGTAAGACTCAAAATAGAACTCCAGGTTCAAATTCAAATTCTGATTTTCAATTTTATCCTTAATCCTCTCTATTTTTTTTGTTTTTGTTTTTGTCCTCAATCCTATCTACTTTTTTTCAATTTGATTCTATTTTTCTTATTCTTCTTTGATTTTCAAATTTAATTTTTTAATACTTTATATTTATACTTTATATATTTTAAAACCATATAATTTTATAAATATATTTGTATAGTTTAAAAAATATGTTTTCATATGTTTTTCTATCATATAATATATATTTACAACATTAGAATTTTACTCAAGAATTTCCAGAATTAGTTTTATATTAAAATACTTGAAAATGCTTTGAAAATGAAATTTACACATGAGTATGTCGACATAGCAAAATATGTGTGTCGACATATAACAGTTATTTTTCTAATTTTGAAGGGAAGTGTCTTTTCACTATTTGAAACGCTTCAGAACCATTCCAACCCTTCATACTCTATAAAAAAGGTTAAAACCGAATTTTTTTAACATATCTTCTTCCCCATCTTCATCCTCTGCCGAATTCAATTTTGTTTTGATAAAAATTCTTCTCTCTACACTCTCTACTCTCGGAATCAAGTGCTACTGAAGAGTTATAGTGCTGTTTTGTAATTGGTTGGTTGAATAAACCTTGTTGTGAGTCAAAGAGGGGTGGTGTGTCCTTGTGGGCCGTGAAATCAAGGAAATAGGAGACGGTGTGTTATTATGAGTCGTGAAATCAAGAAAGTAGGAATCGATGTCTCCTTATGAGCCGTGAAATCAAGAAGGGTGTAATTGACTGCATTTTTATTCCTGTTTATCTTATTTGTGTTTGAATCTATGTCTGTGATTTTGTTTGTGGTCTTTTATTCATCCCGTAGTTCACATTAGTTTTAAATTCTGTTTAAATTACTACAAACACAATCCACCCCCTTTAGTGTTTTCTTTGCCTTAACGATCCATTCCACAATCCCTAACAATTGGTATAAGAGCAAGGTCTTTCAAAAAGTTTATAATCTGTTTTTTGAAAATAGTGATAATGGCAACCAACACTGGTTGCAGTAATTGTTCTTTTATAGAGGGTCAATCCACTGTTAGACCACCATTGTTTAATGGTAGTAATTATTCATATTGGGCATGTAGAATGAAAATTTATTTACCGTCAAATTAGACACATGGAATAGTGCACAAAATGAATATGTTGAACCCACAACCGCATTTGCACAATGGATAAATGAACAAAAGGTTGCTACACAGAGCAATTCTAAAGCCTTGAATATGTTATTTTGTTCATTTGATAGAAATGAAGAGTATCAGTATGTAAGACTGCTTATGAAATCTGGAGAACTTTACAAGTTACTCATGAAGGAACTAGTAAAGTTAAATAAACTAAGGTAAGCATGCTAGTTAATCAGTTCGAATTATTCAAAATGAACGAGAATGAGTCTAATTCCGATATGTATTGCAGGTTTCAAGAGATAGTGCATTCACTAACAGCACTTGGAAAAACTTATTCTGAAGCAGATCAAGTCAGAAAAATATTAAATTTATTAACTCAAAAATGGGATCAGAAGACTTTGGCTATAGAAGAATCCAATGATATCAATGAAATGAAAATAGAAGAGTTAACCGGGAATTTGATCTCATATGAAGTTCAATTACAGAAAAGAAAAGAAAATTTACAGACTGAAAAGAAATCTATTGCACTGAAAGCAACAACAAATAATTCTGACTCAAGTAGTTAAGATGATGAAGAAACAACACTCATGACAAGTCATTTTAGAAGATTTCTAAAGTATAGAAGGAAGGGTTATAATCAAGCAAAATTATATGATGGACGATGTTTTAACTGCAACAAATCAGATCATATAAAGAAAATGTGTCCATATCCAGACAAATCTACTCAACAAACGGACAACACCAATTCATCAAGGAATAGAAAGAAAGCATACGCAGCAACATTAGACGATTCAGATTCATTATCAAGTAATGAATAAACAGAAACTAGAAATACAAATATATGCTTTACAACAATTCAGAATTCAGAAGATCATGAAGAAAAGGATCAAAAAACCAGGTACGCATTAATTAAATTTACTTTTATTTGGTTGAATAGTTGCTTTGTTTGTTTTTTTGGTTTGAATTTAAAACCTTTAAAAAAATTAACAAATTTTTTGAAATTTGAATTTTGAAATTCAAAATAATAATATAATATTAAATAACCAATAAATTAATAAAATAAATTGTTTTTATGATCATTAGGATTAGAAGTATTTCAGGAAACCGTTAAACCTGAAATATAAATAGATAATTTAATTCAGAACTTAAAAATCCAATTTCCTTAAGCTTTGTATGTCGACATACAGAAATATACATGTCGACATATTCAACAATTTTGAAATTTAAATTTTGAATTTCAAAAGTTTAAACTTTCAAACTTCCCTCCAATCTTTTCACCAATTCCCAAGGTCTGAAAAGGTGTCCTTTCAGTCTGAAAAGTTGTGTCTATTCAATTCATATTCATTCAATTCATATCTATTCATTTTCTATATATATATATATATATATATACCAATCCTTTCTACCTTTCATTCACAACACAAAACAATATTCTTCATATCTGTTCTCTTCAAAATTATCATATCAATGGCTTCCTCAAGTTCATCTTAGAAATTGAAGATAACCAAGACCATAAAAGGTTATCTTTACAATGACAAAGAGGCCATCAAAACCTATGGTAACTATTTTGCAAATGCTTAGGTTAACACGGGTGCTTTCGCCGTCTTTAGCGACTTTCCAACTTATGATCTTACCTCTCTTTTCCAGCACAACGATGTCTTGAGTCTAATTGACTCTCGTGAAAACGACGAAGTATGTTATCCCAAACTCGTGAAGATGTTCTATGCGAATCTCAACCATGAATTTTATCAAGCCAACGAAAAGAAAATTTGGAGTAGTGTCAAGGGAACTCAAATTGTTCTCGATGCCGATCTTTTAGGCGAAATTCTAAATTGTAGAAGTAAGGGCACGAATTTGTCTACTTTCGCTATCGATGAAACCGATATGGAAACCTATCATGAAATCTTCGAAGATGGTGTTCCAATGGATTTCAAAAATCGTTTCTTTCATCCAAAAACAAGGATTATCAACCTCCTCCTTCAACACACCATCACTCCCCATTCCAGAAATTTCAACAATCCAACTCTTAAAGTCCAAAAGGCTCTCTTTGCCATAATAGGTGGATATAATATCAATTAGGCTGAAATGATTCTTAATGAATTTAAGCCCATAGAAGTATCTACAAGAGAATACACTCTCTACTATGGTGTTTATCTCACTCGCATTTTCAAATATTTTGGAGTTGATCTTAACAGAGAAGAATTTGTCCCTAGAAAAGTGTTTGACGCATCAAACATTCATCTCATGCAAATTCCTCTCACTTTCAAACCTTATGAGACATACGAGGCCAAACAAGCTCGATTGCAACAATAACAAGATCCAATGGAAGTCGAAGAAGAAGAAGAAGAGACTTCAATGGAAAGCATTGAGTATCCAACCTCAAAACGTAATCTTAAAGACACGATTGTTCGAAATCAAGTGAAAATCGTCAAAAATCAAAAGCATCTTAACAAGAGGCTTTCCAAAATATCCAAATTCATGGTCAAGATAGGAAGAAAACTTGGAATTTCATATTCCTTATCATCATCCGAATACAAGGCCATCTAGTTTAATCTATCTTTATATATTTCCTTGTATTTGCTTTTGAATCTCGTATTTAAAGTTTGTCTTCTTTAGTTGGATGTATTTACTTTCTATTAAGTAATGAATGGAGTTTTATTTCTGATTAAATCATATTTATGTTTCTGAAAAACCATAAAACACATTATAATATTAAAAGAGTTCAAAAGAATTCAAAAATTCAAAATTGAAAAAAAAAACATACTATAATATGTCGGCATAACAAAACATGTATGTTGACATATAACAGATTTTTTTTTCAAATCTTTTCAAATTTTAAAATTAAAATAACTACTCATGTCCATTCAAAATCCAATGAATTCCAGACCCTATTTAAGTACATTTCTTCCAGAAAACTTCATTATTCCATTACTCCTTCTTCCTTAATCATTTCTCATCAAATCCATGGCAAATCCTATTTATAATATAAGTGAATATCTAGAAGAAACTCTCAATTCGTTCAAAAATATTCTTTCTATCATTCTACGAAATCAGCATCATCTTGAATTAAGTCAAATAAAGATGTTCGAACAACAAGAAAAGCACTTTGACGCAATGCGATGGCTGATCTCTTCTCTTTTCAGAGATGAAGAAAATAATCTCGCAAAGACTCCGCCAACCAAAGAAGATGAAGATTGGCAAGTAATTAAAAAGGATCCTATCTTTGGAGAAGATGGTTGGGTTGAAATTCCAAGAAATGTTTAGTTGTTTGGTACGATATGATTGATTTGTTTTACTATTCTAAAACATATGATGTGGTGTGATTTAGATTATATTATTTGAAACTTGTATATATTAAGACATATGGTGTGATTTAGTTCGGTTTGATTTGTATATATATCAGAGAAAAATATGTAAATAATACTTGGATTGGTTTGTATTTAATCATCATTCTACTATGTATTATTATAGATTGAGGGTAGTTTTCTACTTATAATTAGTTAATAGATTAAGAGGGAGTATTTTTAGGAATATTACTTAGGTTCTAGAGTTGCATAACTTAGGGGAAGTAGCTTTAGGATTTCTTTTTGATAATGCCAAAGGGGGAGAAATTATAAAATATAGGCATAGTTAGTTTTTAGTTTTTAGGATTCTTACAGACAGGCGCAGTATAGAAGAAACATCATCAACAAGTACATACAGGTTTGATATTTTATAAACTAAGGTTGTCATCATCAAAAAGGGGGAGATTGTTGGAGAATGGAGTTTTGATGACAATAATCTTATTTCAATTATTATTGATTATAACATATATGCTAACACTTTTTGTATAGAATATATATATATATATATGTGTGTGTGTGTGTGTGTGTGTGCGCGTGCAGGAATTATATACAGGAAATATTATTGAAGACTATACAGTTATAAAGATGATAGAGATTCAAAGATCAGAGAAATTTCAAGACTCATGAGTAATCAAGATTTGAAGAGTTCAAGATTGATATATTTATAGAGTCTAGATTTTGTAAGACTCAAAATAGCACTCCAGGTTCAAATTCAAATTCAAATTCTGATTTTCATTTCTATCCTCAACCCTCTCTATTTTTTATTTTCCTTTTTATCCTCAATCCTATCTATTTTGTTTTTCTATTCGATTCTAATTTTTTTATTCGTCTTTGATTTTCAAATTTAATTTTTTAATACTTTATATTTATACTTTATATAGTTCAAAAACATATAATTTTATAAATATATTTATATAGTTTAAAAAATGTTTTTATATGTTTTTCTATCATACAATATTGATTTACAACATTAGAATTTTACTCAAGAATTTCCAGAATTAGTTTTATATCAAAATACTTGAAAAATGCTTTGAAAATGAATTTTACACATGAGTATGTCGACATAGCAAAATATGTATGTCGACATATAACAGCTATTTTTCTAATTTTGAAGGGAAGTGTCTTTTCACTATTTGAAACGCTTCAGAACCGTTGCAACCCTTCATATTCTATAAAAAGAGGTTAAAACCGATTTTTTTAACATATCTTCTTCCCCATCTTCATCCGACCATTATTATTAATCATTTTGTGGTTTTTACACTTATACTCTGCCGAATTCGATTTTGTTTTGATAAAACTTCTTCTCTCTACACTTCAACTCCCTACTCTCTAAATCAAGTGCCATTAAAGAGTTATAGGGTTGTTTTTTAATTGGCTAGGTTGAATAAACCTTGTTGTGAGTCAAAGAGGAGTCGGTGTGTCCTTGTGTGCCGTGAAATCAAGGAAATAGGAGTCGGTGTGTTCTTGTGAGTCGTGAAATCAAGAAAGTAGGAATCGGTATCTCCTTGTGAGCCATGAAATCAGGGAGGGTGTAATTGACTATTGAAAGAGTAATAAAACTCTGCACAATCCAGCTTTGTGTGGGACTGGACGTAGGAGTAATCCGAACCAGTATAAAATTTGGTGTGTTCTTTCCTTTTCTGCATTTTTATTCCTGTTTATCTTATTTGTGTTTGAATTTGTGTCTGTGATTTTGTTTGTGGTGTTTGATTCATCCCATAGTTCACATTAATTTTAAATTTTGTTTAAATTCCTACAAACACTATTCACCCCACCTCTAGTGTTTGCTTTGCCTTATCGATCCATTCTGCAGTCCCTAACATGGCTATTATAAGGCAAAACTTTATCCTCCAGCTTGCGTTGCATTGTGTGATGGGACCTGAGTCTTATAATAGCTTCATTTTTTTCAAAAGCATTGCGTTGTTTATTAAATTGTTTTATTTCAAGATTTGGTATTCGTGGCAGTAAACCCGTTCCGTGACATACGGCGTGATCCCGTGAATTACCCTATTTTAAAGAAAGATTTAATAACTGTTTTGAGTTCTCACACCAGTCCCATGACTGACTCGGAGTTTATTATTTTCACCTAAACTCTGGGTGCCCATATTTTCCATACCGGTAGCTAGTGGTTCTGGTTTTTGCAGATTTCTTTATAACAGGATCCTGGATTTACAGCTGGAGCTATATTCGGAAAGCTTTGTATCCGTGTATTTCTTTCAGTTGTGTTAGTTGATGTTTTATCTGCTATACATTGTATTTATACATTTAAATTTCCGCTGCTTTGTATTTTAATCTTTGATATTATTTATTTTTCCGCTGTATATTATTTATTCATACTTTGATATATTCTTGTACTCTGATGTATTGTTGTAATAGCAATGAAATGTTCTAGTGTTTGTGTTCTGATGAGTACTATTCTCAAAGCAATCCGGGCTCCTCCGTCTCTTCAGGGATCGGGGAAGTCTGGGTCGTTAAAATTGGTACGCAATAGATACATATAATTTTATCAAATCTAGTTTTTTATTCGAATTCAAAATTGTATCAAAACATGTACCTTTCTTTTTTTTCCAAATCGCGAATCAGAATGATTATTGATCTGGGTTAGGTCGAATACAAAAGCTTGAAGGAGGAGTCTCTATCAGAGTCCACGAACGGAGATCTCGAGATCGTCAAACGAAATCGAGGGAGATAGAGCTTGGTACTAGCAGAAATTGGGAATATAGGGTTTTCCTGAATCTCGTTTTGTTTTTTATGAAATAACAGAAAGCATCGTCCTTTCTTTTATCATATTACAACGCGAGATTTTTGGTAGACTTATCAACCCGTTCACCACTTAAAAATAGAAGAAACCATAAACTTTTGATTTCCTTTTATTGAGAATGGTTCTCACCCTATTCAATGTTCAATTGTGTGACCCTGGAGGTTATCATAATGTTGGCAATAATTTACACAATATTCAAATTTTAAACAGTGAGTGATCTAGTAATACATCACTATTATCCAAGTTATAATAAGATCAACGATTCGATACAACCTTTCCATGACCAATGTGTCAATTTAATATAACCCTTTTAACTAATATACATTGGATTCAACTCGAGGCATGGAACGTATCACCATCTTTATAATTTAATCCTTTTTATCTTGATCAATGAGTAGACTATATAAAACAAATCAATATTTGAGCACGACCATGCATTTAATAGTCTCACTCAATTAAGAGGCTCATAGATATCTCTCTATATATATTATAGGATTAAATTCCATCTACATCATTCATAATTCTCATTCGATTCGAGATGTATCCAATGATCACCTTTATCGTTTACTCGGTTAAAAGTAACTTTTGATGATCAAAACACAAATATCCTCTAATAGAATTATAATGATTTCAGTTCTTAGGATCATTACATCATTGTGACTATGAGAATAACTTATGATATCGTTAGTTATATTCCATGTGTTTTCTGGTGTTGGGTCAGCCTAATACGCTATTCTCCAATACGTATCTATGTCTTGACATTTTTATCACATATATTAATGATCAATTAGATGTGATCATCGGTCAATCAACATACTAGTCTCAATGTTTCTTTGTTGTCCAATATAAACAATAAAATTTGACTAGGGACATTTAAGAATTATAATACTAAATATAATATATAATCTCAAGTTCAAATAATTTACTTAAACTATATAAATCCGTATTATTATTCCAAGGACTTATATTATGTTAATATTTATATTATGCGATATATATAACATAACAGAATATTATTATCCCAAATAAAATGATAACTTCAACTATGTTATTAATCAAATCAAATGGTGTAACAATCCGAATTTTAATAACATGTTAAAACCATAAATCAAGGCAGAATTAATTTTTAAAACAAGAATCAAGGGAAACAGGTTGTGCCGTTGCGTTCGTCTAGAAATTCTGCTTGGAAACGAGTCCGAGTTTCTGAAAATCGGAGTCCGTATGAGGGAGATATGACCCTCCGAAGTTTCAAAAAATTTCAGAATAAAAAACTGCTCGAAAATTCGAATTCAAATTTCGTAATTCAAAACCCAGAACAGGCTGGGCGGGAAATTTCCCGCCCAGGACTAGGTCGACCTGGGGGTCGACCATAGTGTCGACCTCCCAGGGACCAGGTCGACCATAGTGTCGACCTGGGGGTCGACCTGCCTCCCGAACCCAGTTTTTGAACCTGATGCATTCTGATGTATCTGATCTCGTTTTCTGTCCAGATTCGTCTGCCTAATCCTATATAAATAGCCTCCTAGCCTCATTCTCTTTACACCATTCTTCTCTAACCTTATGCTGCACAAATTCTTGATGGACATGGCTTCTTCTTCTTCCTCTAAATTAAATTAAATTAAAATAAATCGCGAAGACTATTTTTTGAAGACTACGGCTAGGAATTGCATATTTGGGGATTTGCTTCTACAATTAAATCAGAATTCATCGATTCAACTATTCGAAGACTAGTTTATAGATTCAACTTCTGCATCTCAATTTCTTAGACCACGATCTGTAAGTTCAAGTTACTTTTAGATAAAAACTATAAATTTAATATGGACATGTTGTAAATTGGAATTGGATCTATGTATGATAATTGATTCATATCTATTCTAGTTCATCTTGGATCTTGACTTTTTGGGAATATTGCTTTGAAATCAGTTTGGGCCTATTCACGTTGTAAATCAAACTCTTCCATAACATTATCATGCCTATGACGTTGAAACTATTGTTAATGGCCAAGGACTATGACTGTGAACATAAGACTATGTCTATGCCTATGACTGTGAACATAAGACTATGCCTATGACTGTGAACATAAAACTATGCCTATGCCTATGCCTATGACTGTGAACATAAGACTATGCCTATGCCTATGACTGTGAACATAAGACTGTTGCCTATGACTATGAAAAGGATAATTGTGGCTAATCACCTATGACTCATGACTATGAATTATTGCCTATGATTATGAACATAAGACTATTGTCTATGACCATGACTTTGAAACTATTGTGGTTAATTGCCTAAGACTATTATGGTTGATAGTTCATGCCCATAACACTATGTTGTACATTGAATTGGCATTTTGTTGGATCTCATACCTAGGGTGTGACATGCTTAGTTTATTCGCTATTATGTACACCAAAACCATTGGATCCATTATCCTTGTATTTGGCTTGCTTTTGCATGCCTATTCTTTTATGTCAACTTTTATCATGACTATCGCCTTATTTTGCTAGATTTGAAATCCTATTATTTTCTATATGCCGGTGATGCTGTAACCAATTATCTCAAGTTATATCATGCTAGTCTTGTAATCCCTTTTATCGCTTTATGCTCGTTCCTTTTGCCTATCATAGTTTTGATGTTATTCCCTTTATTTCGGGATTTGGATTTATTTGTAGTATAGACCGATTCACGTTTACGTACGATGGGAATACGATTTGGGTAGATTAGGCAAAACATGAAATGGTTACGAACATGAATTATGAACTTGATAATAGGCAAAACTTGAAACATGAACATTGTTATAACTTGAATCTGGATGTGGGCATGAAACTTGCCTTGAAAACTTGACACGAACTTGACATAAAAATTTATACATGGACATGACACTAGAATGAACTTGAAAATGGCCAACTCGAGGTTGGGTTGAGTTTGCAGTGTAATTCTACCCGGACCCGCCCGACAAATCCAGTTACTACAAACAATAAGATCCAATATGGGTAGTTGGTCATACCGCACTCGAAAACCCGAGGTCAGACTGAGTTGTTGTGTAAATCTGCCCGGAACCGCCCGGCATATCCAGTGACCACAACAACAGGTCTGATGTGAGAGGTTGGGGTGCATTAATGAATTAATGCCACATGATAGGGTTAAGTCATGAATATGAAAGACAACACTTAACCAACTTGACACATGATTCGTTGGGCTAAGCCATGAACTTGAACGACAACACTTAGTCAAATTTGACATGACACGTAGGTGGGTTAAGTCACGAACTTGAGTGACAACACTTAACCAACTTGACATGCTAGACTGATAAGGGTTAAGTCACGAATTTAAATGACAACACTTAAACTATTTGTCGGAAACCCTAGTTACGCGGTCCATTTCTGCTGTAACCCACTAGATGTATCATGGTACCCTGGAACTAGGCAGGGTGGGGCACGATTACTAGGCTCATTGTAAGCGACCAGAACGACGGCTGTGTTGGTGAGCTAGTGTGGGTTCAGGCGGGCTATGGTCGTGCATGTGGTCCGGAGTTGAAAAAGCAGGCATTGGGCATCAGTATGTTTACCTGTGCATGCTTGATTCGTGTCAGTGGTTGGCACCCTAGGGCTTGATACACCCTATGGTGGACCTAGCAACGGTGACTACATTCGTGATAGGGCCGTGTGACACATACACATGAAGAGCTAGAACTTTTAGGGAGTCGATCGATTAGTGGATCGTTCTGTTGGACCTAGTAATGGGTCATTCATGATATTGGGCCAAGGGTTCATTTCATGATTAATATTTGATATGGGTTGGGATACTAGTACAGTTTGTGTAACGAACCTTGAACATGCGATGTTATACTTGATTTATTAGGTTATCTTAGTCTATCTTGCCCATCTTGACAGCATCCTTATGTTTACTTTCAGTTTATACATGTCATGTTAACTTTACCTGTTTTTATGCTGAAAGTCACTAGGACTTACTAGTCTTTATGATTGACCCGTTTTCTTTTGCCTCTTTTTCTTTTGTTCCTCCCCAGGTTCTCAGGGAGGAAACTCAGGCACTTAGCTTGGATTTCGCTTTCTTTCGGTTCAGCTCATGTATGGTTTGATCTTGAGCTATGCTATGGCTGCATTTTTGCTACCTTTGGGGAATTAAGCTACTTTTGTTGTTTAAAGATTATGCTTCTTTATTTATGCAAGGCAGAATTTGTTGTAATGGAAAATAATGACTTTGGCTATTTGGTACTTTGGCTGTAAGAAGGCTTTGACTATTTTGAAAGTAATAAAATTTATCTTTTGATTCTTCCTCTGTTTTATTTATGTTCTATCTTGTAATATTTCTGTGTTTGTTTACCCCGATAACGCTCGTCCAAAACTAGTGTATTCCCTTTCTGAGTGACCCTAGCGAAGGTGGGGTGTTACACTTGGTATCAGAGCAGAAGGTTACCGGACCGGGCAAAAGTTTTTAAAAAACCTTCTAAAACTATTTTCAAAACCGTTTACAAAGAAGCATTTTTCAAGAAAAGTCTTGTTTTATTTAAAGGCTATTCCCCAAAAGCCATTAGCACTATCCTTTGTTTCCTCGTTTGAATCTCTTCTTTTTCATTTCAGCATGTCTGGGAATCTTAACTTTCCAGAGGGCGTGCCAATACCTGGCTGGTTCAGGAGGTACTTAGAGGCTACGGCAAATGATGCAGGCCCAGCGGATATTCCTCCTCCAGCTGCAGCGATTCCTCCTCCTCCGCCCCCTCCTCGTGCAATTGCTTTCTCAAAGATCTGTAAAAATTTTAGGGCCATGGGTGGAAAGGATTTCAAGGGAACTGAATCATTCGTAGAAGCGAGGAACTGGCTCAAAGAAACGGAGGATCTGTTCGTTATCTTCGAGGTGGACGATAGGCAGAAGGTACAGTTGGCAGTATGGTTGCTCAAAGACGAAGCTTCCTATTGGTAGGAAGTCACTAACGCTAAGAGGCCGGTTGAAACATGGATGGATTTCAGGATAAGGTTTGAAATGAAATTCCTCTCGCAAGCTGAACAAAGTCTACAGCCGGAAAAGTTCTTATCTCTTAAGCAAGGAAGTATGACGGTCAAGGAGTACGTCAATCAATTCAATCAGCTGGCTCAGTTTGGACTGGACTTAGTGAATACTCCTCATAAGAAGGCTCTCCGCTTTGTCAAGGGACTGAACGAGCCACTTCACAACTTGGCTATGACCCACGTACCTATGAGGGCTACTTACGAAAAGCTAGTAGACAGGGCGCTCTTAAATGAAGAAGACAAGAATGGAAAGAAGGAGGTCAAGGCGAATGAGTCTCAAAACAAGAAGGTAGACTCCGAGAAAGGAGGAAAGAACAACAACAACAACAACAACAACAACAATAATGATAATAAGACACGTGAGAAAATAAAATGCCACTTCTGTGGTATTGAGGGGCATATAGTCCAGGATTGTAGAAAGAAGAAGATAAAGATGGGAGCATGCTTTCAGTGTGGTGATAGTGGACATATCAGCAAGAACTGCCCTAAGAAGCAAGGGCAAGCCCCACAAGTAGGACCTTCTGGGGGTACATCTTTAACTTCTTCTCCTAGATGCTTTGTTTTATCTTGCTTATTTTCTCAATCCTATCTTGAGAACCTTAGGTAGAACCCTTTTGGATGTAAACATGTTATTGTTGATGTTTGCAAATGGTTGCAAGTGGTTGCAAGTGGTTGCTCGTGGGAGCATAACACACATTAGGCACTAGATTGGCTCAGACACATTTTCATATTGCATATGCATGAGTGTTTATACTTGTTTATGGATGAAATTGAATGTGTTATCATGTGAATGTTGCATATGGATGAATGTTTGTGCACACATATAGTGTTTATGTGACTAGGACTATTTGCATACATATTGGACTCATGGCACTGAACATATTTTGCATTAAGAAGATCAATCAGGCCTGATCATTTGCATTAGATAAGGAACATATACACACACTTTCTGCATATATTCATATAGCATTAGAAATCTTTTAAGGACAATGGTTGCTTGTGGATGATGGTTGATTGGATGGTAGGATGCATTCTTCCTAACTTGAAGATTTCGGGGACGAAATCCTTTAAGGAGGGGAGAATGTAACAACCTGAATTTTAATAACATGTTAAAACCATAAATCAAGGAAGAATTAATTTTTAAAACAAGAATCAAGGGAAACGGGTTGTGCCATTGCGTTCGTCTCGAAATTCTGCTTGGAAACGAGTCCGAGTTTTTGAAAATCGGAGTCCGTATGAGGGAGACATGACCCTCCGAAGTTTTAGAAATTTTCAGAATCAAAAACAGCTCGAAAATTCGAATTCAAATTTCGAAATTCAAAACCCAGAACAGGCTGGGCGGGAAATTTCCCGGCCAGGACCAGGTCGACCTGGGGGTCGACCGTAGTGTCGACCTCCTAGGGACCAGGTCGACCATAGAGTCGACCTGGGGGTCGACCTGCCTCCAGAACCCAGTTTTTGAACCTGATGCATTCTGATGTATCTGATCTCGTTTTCTGTCCAGATTTGTCTGCCTAATCCTATATAAACAGCCTCCTATCCTCATTCTCTTTACACCATTCTTCTCTAACCTTATGCTGCACAAATTCTTGATGGACATGGCTTCTTCTTCTTCCTCTAAATTAAATTAAACTAAAATAAATCTCGAAGACTATTTCTTGAAGACTACGGCTAGGAATTGCATATTTGGGGAATCACTTCTACAATCAAATCAGAATTCATCGATTCAACTCTTCGACGACTAGTTTATAGATTCAACTTCTGCATCTCAATTTCTTAGACCACGATCTGTAAGTTCAAGTTACTTTTAGATAAAAACTATAAACTTAATATGGACATGTTGTAAATTGGAATTGGATCTATATATGATAATTGTTTCATATCTATTCTTGTTCATCTTAGATCTTGACATTTTGGGAATATTGCTTTGAAATCAGTTTGGGCCTATTCACATTGTAAATCAAACTCTTCCATAACATTATCATGCCTCCGACGTTGAAACTATTGTTAATGGCCAAGGACTATGACTGTGAACATAAGACTATGCCTATGCCTATGACTGTGAACATAAGACCGTTGCCTATGACTATGACAAGGACAATTGTGGCTAATCACCTATGACTCATGACTATGAATTATTGCCTATGATTATGAACATAGGACTATTGTCTATGACCATGACTTTGAAACTATTGTGGTTAATTGCCTAAGACTATTATGGTTGATTGTTTATGGCCATAACACTATGTTGTACACCGAATTGGCATTTTGTTGGATCTCATACCTAGGGTGTGACTTGCTTAGTTTATTCGCTATTATGTACATCAAAACCATCGGATCCATTATCCTTGTATTTGGCTTGCTTTTGCATGCCTATTCTTTTATGTCAACTTTTATCATGACTATCGCCTTATTTTGCTAGATTTGAAATCCTATTATTTTCTATATGCCAGTGATGTTGTAACCAATTATCTCAAGTTATATCATGCTAGTCTTGTAATCCCTTTTATCGCTTTATGCTCGTCCCTTTTGCCTATCATAGTTTTGATGTTATTCCCTTTATTTCGGGATTTGGATTTATTTTTAGTATAGATCGATTCACGTTTACGTACGATGGGAATACGATTTGGGTAGATTAGGCAAAACATGAAATGGTTACGAACATGAATTATGAACTTGATAATAGGCAAAACTTGAAACATGAACATTGTTATAACTTGAATCTGGATGTGGGTATGAAACTTGCCTTGAAAACTTGACACGAACTTGACATAAAAATTTAGACATGGACATGACACTAGAATGAACTTGAAAATGGCCAACTCAAGGTTGGGTTGAGTTTGCAGTGTAATTCTGCCCGGAACCGCCCGGGGAATCTAGTTACTGCAAACAATAGGATCCAATGTGGGTAGTTGGTCATACCGCACTCGAAAACCCGAGGTCAGACTGAGTTGTGGTGTAAGTCTGCCCGGAACCGCCCGGCATATCCAGTGACCACAACAACAGGTCTGATGTGAGAGGTTTGGGTGCATTAATGAATTAATGCCACATGATAGGGTTAAGTCATGAACATGAAAGACAACACTTAACCAACTTGACACATGATTCGTAGGGCTTAGCCATGAACTTGAACGACAACACTTAGTCAAATTTGACTTGACACATAGGCGGGTTAAGTCACGAACTTGAATGACAACACTTAACCAACTTGACATGCTAGACTGATAAGGGTTAAGTCACGAATTTAAATGACAATACTTAACCTATTGGACGGAAACCCTAGTTACGTGGTCCATTTCAGCAGTAACCCACTAGATGTATCATGGTACCCTGGAACTAGGAAGGGTGGGGCACGATTACTGGGATGATTGTAAGAGACCAGAACGACGGCTATGTTGGTGCGCCAGTGTAGGTTCAGGCGGGCTATGGTCGTGCACGTGGTCCGGAGTTGAAAAAGCAGGCATTAGTAGGTTTACCTGTGCATGCTTGATTCGTGTTGGTGGTTGGCACCCTAGGGCTTGATACACCCTATGGTAGACCTAGCACAGGTGACTACATTCGTGATAGGGTCGTATGACACAGACACACGACGAGCTAGAACTTGTAGGGAGCCGATCGATTAGTGGATCGTTCCGTTGGACCTAGTAATGGGTCATTCATGATATTGGGCCAAGGGATAATTTCACGGTTAATATTTGACATGGGTTGGGATACTAGTACAGTTTGTGTAAAGAACCTTGAACATGCGATGCTATACTTGATTTATTAGGTTATCTTAGTCTATCTTGCCCATCTTGACAGCATCCTTATGTTTACTTTCAGTTTATACATTTCATGTTATCTTTACATGTTTTTATGCTGAAAGTCACTAGGACTTACCAGTCTTTATGACTGACCCGTTTTCTTTCGCCTCTTTTTCTTTCGTTTCCCCCCTCCCCCAGGTTCTCAGGGAGGAAACTCTAGCACTTAGCTTGGATTTTCCTTGCTTTCGGTTCAGCTCATGTATGGTTTCATCTTGAGCTATGATATGGCTGCATTTCTGCTACCTTTGGGGAATTAAGCTACTTTTGTTGTTTAAAGATTATGCTTCTTTATTTATGCAAGGCAGAATTTGTTGTAATGGAAAATAATGACTTTGGTACTTTGGTTGTAAGAAGGCTTTGACTATTTTGAAAGTAATGAAATTTATCTTTTGATTCTTCTGCTGTTTTATTTATGTTCTGTCTTGTAATATTTCTGTGTTTGTTTACCTCGACAACGCTCCTCCAAAACTAGTGCATTCCCTTTGTGAGTGACCCTAGCGGAGGTGGGGTGTTACAAATGGATTGCCTCTAGGGCATAAACTCTAATAGTTTTAAAGAGAAACAATCGGGTTTTCAGTGATTGGAGGAACTAGATACGACGAGGGGTGGAAGTGTCTGAAGAAGATGGGAAGAGGGATGGACAACGGTCATCAGGGTAGTGGTCTTGTCGGTTCTAGTTCATCGTGGCAGCGGGAATTCTGTGTTCAATGGAAACAGATCGCACGCGGTTTCATGGCGATGTAGAAGTGATTATGGGCCGAGGTCATCGACGATGGGGGGTTAGGCTGGGGTATTCCAAAGAGCGCCTAGAGGTTCTCTCTGGGGGACGATTGCGACGCCGATGATGGTTCAAAGGTTAGGTGGTGTGTGAAATCAAAGGATCAGATTTCATCATTGAGAATGAAGAGACAAGGAGCACTAAATCATGTAACTAGGAGCAAGTAATTAAGGTATTAGTTTAATTAATTTTTTAAAGTTAATAATATATCCTTTATATTTAGGTTTAACATTGTAATAGTGATATCTTGTTTGTTTGTTATCAAAATCGCGCGAAACAAGTAACTTTGGAATTGTAGAGATGAAGGCCATGCAGTTGAGCTTGTTTGGTTGGAATCTGATGCCAATGGGATTTCATTTAATTTTTAAATGATTGTTTAAAATTAAATGAAACAACGCAAATTGTCAAATCAACTGTAACGACCCGCCTTTTTGCCCGGTTTTCATCGGTAATTAAACTAACTTAAACCGTTCATAAAGAGGGATTGTTATGAGTACTTACATATTTGAAAAAAAATAACAGAACTTTCCATTTCATTACAAAATATTACACCAGAGTTACAAGGAATATCATATTTACGACATAAGCTCAACTGAAAAAAAACAAATATTCTCACAGCGGAAGAAGTAAAACCCAAAACATAACTCTAGCTCCAAACCAGAATCTAGCTCTAAAGACTAAACCTGCAAACTAAACTATTAGCTAACCATGCAAAATTATGGACACCTAAATAAAATGTTGAGTTAATTCTCACGTTTTATGGAATTGTATGATGTCTTAAATTCGTATAACTATAATTTATAGTTAATAGTATAAATTGGATGATTAGTTGCCTTGGGTGCTTATTGATTTTTTTAATGGTTATCAACATTTATATTTATGTTGTATTGGATGATTTAGTTTAAAATATTTCATATGCTATTACAAAATTATATTATGAACTATGATGCAAGGAACAACACGTTGGAGGGATCCAACCGGACTCCTCAAATAAATTGTATGTTGTGACCTTTGATGCATTCTCGGGCGTCTTCCAACTTTGGATGGCCTCGATCTTACATGGATCATTAGAAATACCCTTGGCTGAAACAATGTGGCCAAGAAAGCGAACATTCCTCTCCAAAGGTGAAATTTAGATAGTTTTGGCCTTAATTTGATAATGGTGGAGTGTACTCAAAATAATTTGCAAATATGGTTAGCATGCTAGACTGCAGACTTAGAATAGACAAGGATATCATCAATGAATACCAGAAAAAACTTATTGATATATTCCCTGAATACATGATTCATGAGATCAACAAAGAATGCTGGAGCATTTGTCAAACCGACCAACATGAGTCACCATTTATTAGAGCCATAATGAGCGCGGAAGGCGGTTAAAGGAATGCTATCCTCCGTAAATCGTAACTGTTGAAAACCAATGGCAAGATCTGTAACACCCCGTATTTTCGATAAACATTAAAGTTACGAATTAAAGAATAGTTAATTACAAATGTAAAAATTAAGGGAAACAGGTTATGCCATGGCGTTCGTTTCGGAATTCTGCTTGAGGTAGAGTCCGAGTTTGCGTAAATCGGAATCCGTATGAAGGAGTTATGACCTTCAAAAGATTCAGAATTTAAAATAAATAGTTCAAAAATTCAAACTTCAAATTCAAAACAGGGGAGCAGGCTGCGCGGGAAATCTCCCGTCCAAGGGCCAGGTCGACCAGGGGGTCGACCTACCCATACAGGTCGACCTGGGGGTCGACCTACCCCCCCCCCCGGGCTGATCTGATAGATGACGCTATTTTGACCTGTTGCTGATTCATCAGGGCTGAGGTGTTATTCTATCTTGACTGGATGGTCTTGATTGATTCTAGGTTAATCGGACGGCTCTTAATCAATCAAAACTCTATATAAGCAACCTAAGTCTCAACCTAAAATCATACTAATTTATTCCTAGAACCATCATGCCACCAATGGTGAACCTAGAATAGCAGTCATCTCTTTCAACTCAAAGGCAAGATAGAAGCTACGTCAAAATCAATTCTAATCTAATTCAACTAAGAAAATTCAACGATCTACATCAAAGGAGAGCAATTCAGTTTCAGAATACAGATCCCAGAACTCAAGAATTCCTTTTTGGTTGTAAGTGTAGTTATCTTTCAGATGTGAATAAATTAAAGACATGGTTTGTAATGAATTGTAAAATAGAATTGTATCAAGTTGTATGTGATGCTGATTTATGTTTATTCATGTATATTCTATCATATATGCCTATGAACTATTGTGGTCTATCGAACCTATCATGTTATGTGGAAATTGGTGAATAAACCTATGATGTCGTATAGGAATTTGGGAATGAAATTACCATATGTAAGTTTGGTGATATTATGATACATACAAGTTTTAGGCTAAGTCATGTCGTTTATGCCTAACTGTTTAGATCCATTCTGGATACATGTTTAGATCTACGACCTTCTATAATTTGGTGATGACATCTATATATTATATGTCAATTCATAAATTATGCCATGTTTATGCAAGTTAAGTGATGCTATCATGTTATGAATACATGCAAGTTTATAGGTTAAAAACATGATTATGTAAACCTATATGTTTAGATCTACACTTTATATGTTAGATCCATATGCCTCTATATTAGATCCATGTTAACATGATTCAACCCCTATGCAAGTTCACCAGTACATGCCTAATTAAGTTTTGGTAGTTCTATGTAAAACTATTATTTTATGACTCATGTTGCATAGATCTAGTTTGCAAGTTCATAATTAAAAGTATATTATGCCAAGTTTGTGTGACACATCTGTAGTGAGATCCATATTTTTGTATGATGTTGGAATGTTGCAAGTTCCTCTTTTCCCCTTTTAATTTATTAGTTAGGCTAAAATGTCGAGCCTAACATCCTATGTAATTTTGCGAACGTACGACGGGGGTAACGTTGGGGAAAACATGAAACTATACGTAATTAACATATTTGGCTCATAACCATGTAAATGGTATGGCATTGAAATGGTATAATTTACATAACAAAGATTATGAATTTGATTTGGAAGGAAAGTGGGCCATGACAATAAATTGTTGACAAATTTACATATAAGCATAAAAGGATAAATATGTAAATTTAGAAAAGACGAATATGCCTAACCCGAGGTTAGACTGAGTTGTGGTGTAAAACTGCCCAGAACAGACCGGCACATCCAGTGACCACAACAATACCTATCTAATGTGGGTGGTTAGTGCATTGAGCCCAAAAAGGACCCGAGGTTAGACTGAGTTGTGGTGTAAAACTGCCCGGAACCGACCAGCACATCCAGTGACCACAACAATAGCTGTCTAATGTGAGTGGTTGGTGCTTTAATAAAGCTAAGTCAAGATTGGTAGGGTTAAGTCAATTAAGGAAACACTTAACCAATTCAACATGTTAACTAAACTTAGGGTGGGGTTAGGACACTTAACCAATTTAACATGTTGGCTAGAAAACCCTAGTAACGGGACCCATTTCAGCAGTAACCCACATAGATGTATCATGGAACCCTGAACTAGGCAGGGTGGGGCACAATTACTGGGCTGAATTATAAGCGGTCAAAACGTCGGCAGGTGGTGCGTCAGTGTAGGTTCCGACGGAGTACGGGCGTGCACGTACTCCGAAGTGGAAAAAGCTGGCACTGGGCATCAGTAGTCATACACAGTGCATCTTGAATCGTGTCAGGTTGCCACCATAGGATTTGATACACCCCGTGGTGGGACCAGCACAGGTATCTACAGTCAAGTAGGGGCCAAATGACAAACGTGATAAATGCATGCGAGAAGGAGCCGATTGATATAAGGGGATCATTTCACAATGAACACATGGTGCTAGTTGGACAAGTATAAGTAGGTGCAGAGAATTAGACTTGGGTGCGATGTACATTCGGTTTATCCTGCCTTATATAGTTTTATGTTAGTTTGCTGTTCTGGTACTGTCCTATTTTCAGTTTATTCCTATCATGACCTTTTCCTTATTCACACACTGAAAAGTCACTGGACTTACTCACACTGATGTCTGACCCATTTTTCTTTCGTCTTCTTTTCTTCCGTTGCCCCCCCGATAGCCAGGGATGGAATAGCTCAGCTTAATTTGGATCGTTCATCTTTCCAAGCTTGAAGACTCTGTGATGTATGGCTTGGAACCTCTTATCTTGGCTATGGATTTGCACACACTAGACTTGGGGATTTATGCAGTTTTATTTATGTTTTATGCTTTTTTATGTTTTAATCAAGACAGAGATTATGATGTAATGTTTTAGAAGTTATTTTGAGACAATTTACTGTAATGGTTTTTGTATTGAACCACATATGAAATAAATGTTTGTTTTCCGCTGCTTATATTTCTGTCTTGTAAATTTTCTGTGTCTTTTACCTATAATACTCCACCAAAGTTAAGGCATTCCCTTTGTGATGACCTTAATGGAGGTGGGGTGTTTCAAGATCTAACTAAGAGAAGACCGTAGATCCACTTAACGGATCAAACTTATCGTCGATTTTGGGCAACGGATAATGATTCTTAATGTTAAGCTCATTAAGTTTGTGATAGACGATACGAAGCTAAGAGATCCATCAGGTTTCCTAGCAAAGACTATCGCGTGACGCCACAGTGAAGAGCTAGACTGAATGAATTGCTTGGCCCCAAGCGTGAGAAGCTACTTCTTAAGTTCCTCATTTTCCTAAGTCATCGTTCGTGTAGGTGACCGACTAATAGGATGAGCAACAACAATCAAATCTATATGGAACTCAATAGCTCGTTTGGGAGACAATCCCGAAACGGGCTCAATCACATCAACAAAATCACAAACAACAGGAACATGAGACACATCATCGTCATCATGGTCGAGAGATAGAAAAAAAATAAAGATACCATAAAATCACAATCGACGTCTCGAAGAACGAGACAAAGTTGAGAAGGTGAATTAGGAAATTCAAAGATACAAGATTCTCTCAACACATAGAATCCTGACCTCATATCGCATGAGTCGCTCTTACCATATATTGTATCGAATTCAAGAGAAGGGATAACGTGTTGATTTGCATGGAAAGAGAACCCACCAATAATACTATCCGCATCATCACACAACAAGGTATGGGTGGCGGATCCCCCAATATGATTCGTTATCCTCAAAATGCAAGAGACATCCAAAGAAAGAATATGTACGAGCTCCTTCAATACGAGTGAATGCGAACCACCCGTATGGAATAAAACTTCAATTGTATGATCATGAAATAAAAAGAACTCTCGAGAATAAAAGGTGTACCTTTCTGCTGAAAAGAACCACCACCTGACTCCATCACACTAAACTTGCCTGAATTTTCAAACTTAGGAGTAGAAGGAAAGGAGAAAGACCAATGCCCTTCCTTCTTACAATAAGGAAAGATTCGCGGATTAGGACAGTCACGAACAAGATGATCACTAGCTCCACAATTGAAGAACCTTCGCTTAGTAGGCAATGCTCCACTAGACTGAGAATCCTGACCCAAAGGCTTCTTCTTTTCAGTGGGAAAAGATTTGGATTTGCTAAACGAAAACTTCTTCTTTTCTAGGTTCTTACGAACCCTACTCTCATCGCCACTATCCCTTGCATTCTCGACTGCCTCGAGATGAAGGGCAACATCAACTAACTCCTCAGATTACAACTTCAACTGCAGCAATAATGATTTTTTCAAAATCCAGAAATAAACTAGAGACTCATTTTATAGAAGGTGCTAATATGCTCCAAACCATACATAGAAAGAGACTCAAAAGATAATACATACATGGAAACTGTCCACTTTCCTTGTTTGAGATCAAGGAAATGACGAGCCAACACCTCCTTCTCATATTCGGGAAAAAAACTTGACCTCGAACCACTGATGAAACTGCTTCCATTCTAGGGAAGCCTCATCAACCTCAGTGATCAACCACTTATACGGATCTAGAGCTCGTCCTTGCAACATGCTAGATGCAAAAGGGACTCTATGGACATTAGAAATCTCCATGCACGTGAATATACGCTCACACATACAGATCCCGGCTTGGACATTGAGCACAGACTCCGAAGCTAAGAATGGATTCCCTTTAAGATAGGAGAAGTCACTGTATATGCGAGCAAAAACTAATTTGCAAGGAACGCGGTGGAGTAGGAGGCTAGGTGCTCCTAAGAAGCTCCAATAAATGACATGTGGACAAGGTAACTGACTCAAGAAGGGAATCACTGAATGGTATGATATTCTTAATGGGTTTCAGGCCACTGGATGACCCAATCTCTACATCGGGACCTAGACCACTGGTCGGTCTAAAACCCGACTATTGTCTCTTCCAACGACCAACCATCAGCTGAAAGTAAAGACATGGTAGGATTAAAATACAGAGGTAAGATATATTCAAGCATTCAATTATAGGAATACTATGGAGTTTATTAAAATGTGCATTCATGGACGTATTCCCAATTCTATATTTACCCCAATCAAGGACAAATTCAAAAGGGTACACACCCAAAGGAACGGCTCGATTCAGGGGAATGACACAAGGGATTTGATGTTCCACTTATATTATATCTCAACGTATTATTTTTTCTCGTATTCTGCTCTATATTAATTACTTTTTTTTTTTTGAACTCGTCTCTAATACCATGCTGTGAAGACCCATCCCGAGACCAAATTAGAAAAGAGCATTATGAGGAATGCAAAGAATAGGGCTTGTTTAGAGCGACCATCCATGGGTCTTGTATTAAATAAACATCAAGAGCAAAGGTAAAGGCACTATATTTTTTCTATGGATCGACACTCTTCATTTTTATACAATACAAAACTATGGTGGCTAGAAGTTAATTCAGAACAAACACGATTAACTAATCTGATATACGTCACAAACCAAATCACTCATCATAGGATACATACATACATATATATATATATATATACATATATTTATATATACATATATATATATATCACATATAACATGCAGTGTCACAAAAAGTGGAATACAACCACAATACATACATAACGAGTATCAATAAATATAATATAGCATTAGATTACATGGATCAAATGTGAATATCTACACAAAATATCTAACTGGATAGCCCAAAACTGATAGATCCATGGTGGAAGCAAAAGATATCTACATCTGTTGGAGGAACCTAAAAAAGTTCAGTTTGACCTAAGCATTAACACACACGGGTAAGTCTAGTCAACAGTAAGTAATAACAAGTATAATAGTAAATATGATACGATATAGAACACTTTAGTCAAAAAGTGAGAATATGATGACAATAAGGGTAAAATCGGGTTAAGTACTCAAGATACAAACAAAGAGGGTAAAGAACCACTTTCTTGTACTAGCCCTAGGCTAAGTATGTCACCGTGCACAAGCCAAACGTGGTCACAACACTAAAATCATCAAAATCATCATGTATAACATAGTGAGTTAAAATATCACCAAATGCAGCATCACACTCCAAACAACAAAAGTTACATAGTATAAATAGATTTGAAATCCAAATATTCATCACAATGTATGATCATTAAAAATAAATCACCATCACAAACACAATCACAATATGGAACCATCACAAAAGATATGCATATGTTATCACAATATAATATAGCTCCCCCGAGTTTAGCTAAATACTTACACTTACTAGCCGCTAACCAACTTCGTAATAAAAACACAAAAATCACAATAAAAAAAAATCAAAAATCTTCGATCAGATGAATCTTGAATCATCCTACTTCATATACCGACATTTCCATGTCACAAGGTTGATGACATCATTTAATTTCCATTATGCCATCTCGAAGGTTGCGGAAAAGTGTGGTTTTTTATATATATAAGAAAATACTTGATTTTCTAAAACTAGTTTGTAATACAATTTTCGAAAACTGATTGTTTTCCTTCTTAAATCATTATTTATAATTGAATTAGGTTTTATACTATTTTTTTGAGGCCGTTTATTTTAAAAACTAAAATCATCGCCTCAAAACTATGAAGAAAACTATAGTTTTATACGTATACGAAAACTAGTTCAAAAACATGTACGTGTGTTTAACATCACCAAAAACACATCAAAAAATCAACACTTGAATCTCATAAATTTCCAAAAATCTAAGGTTTGAATTGAGTGTTGAGGGGCCTGGTTTGTCAAGCTTATAGGGTTCAAATTTTGTGTGTTTTATCAGTAAGAGAGTCATCAAAATCAAGTAGAAAAGGCAAGAAAACCATCAGTAAAACACATAGGAGCAGGATGCTCCATACTAGAAAAAAAAATTAAGTGGGTCGGCCCACTTATCCAGGTATGTCGACCTCTGGGTCAACCTAGGGAGAAAGTGGGCTAACCTACTTTATGCATTTTTTCCCAGGTTGAATCATGTCCAGACCTCTTCTTCATGATGATATTCGGTAGCCTAACGGCATCAGATTGTACTAAAAATTGACACACATGCTCAAAAGATACTCTAGTTCAACGTGTAAAAAGATTCACACCAAAATAATTAAATATGAGAGTTATAATAGCCTAAAAATGTACTTTGGCTATGATTTCAGCACAACAACAAATTGAACAAAAAAACACAGAAAAGTTATGTATTTTGCCCAGGAAAGCTTAAAATAACTCAAAAGTCTACTTTTAATAGAAATTTTGGAGGTTCAATCACCTTAGAAGAAATAGAATCAAATTAAGCAAGAATTTGGAGCAATTTAAAGCTTTATTATTGAGAAGAATACCTCCTTTTGCGGGTAAAAACACTGACTGAAGCATGCAAAGAAAAAGCTTACTTTAAAGATGAAATTCTCAACAAAACTATGGAAAACTTGAATTAGAATTGAGTTTAGGATGAAGTACTAAGTGCTATAAGAGTTAAACAACTGACATCTCTGATTTGAAAGTGGATTTGAGGCAATTGAATTGAAGGTAAGGTGCTTTCTTTCTTTTTCTTTGTTTTCCTTATGCTAGTTCACTGGAGAAGAAGAAAGGTACCCACTTCTTCTTTCTTCTAGATAATTCACTTAGGTTAAGGAAGTAATTAAGCCCACTAATGATTAATTGAGCCCAGTGTCATTAGTATTAGCCAATTAACCCTTGTTTAGGCTATAAAACACCAATTTAGGCTATGTTAACTGGTATAACCATGTTGAAGCCACTCTTAGCCAATAATTTACAAGTTTTGACAAAAATTGATTAATTAAAAACTATAATAATATTAATAAAACATTTTAGAAGTTATTAACACTAATATTTTCAAATTTATAACAAATTACACAAATATGAATGTTTCGCTTATGTTTGTGTAATCTTTGCAATACATCCAAATTAAATGTTTCAAATATCTTAATTTTTACACAATAGATTATCAAAAATTAGTACCACACATATTTTCACATATTATATAAATATAAGCATTTCACCTATATAGTGGAACATAGGGAGGTGGGCAAATTTAACAAAAAAATTGGTGAAAAATATGAAAAGTTTAGAATTTAGTGAGAAGGACAAATGTTAGTGTAAATGGAAAAAGGATAATGGATCCCCTGAATTTCACTTTTACTATAAATGCGTCATTCTCCATAATTTTGAAACTTTCCATACTTCTCACCATTTTTTTTGCAAAGTTTGTCCTTTAAAAGAAAATTCACTTTCACCTATATTCGTGCAACATTTACATTTCATGTATCTTAATATTTTAAATATCCTAGTTTTTAACAAAAATAAAATGTTAAAGCATAAAAAAAATTCTACATTTATTAACAATTCAATAATTTTTACATGTTTGTTTATGTCTATTACTTCACATCTTTATTAAAATTCCAGTATTAACCCAAATATTCAATATTTGAGCGTTTAACCTTAAAAGCCACCTTATTAATACAAAATTATATTTCTTATGAGTCTAACACTATTAACCTCCCATAAGAAAAATATTTTATCTTTTTATTTATTTATTACAACATATATTAACTCTTGTTAATATTTTTAGTTGTAAATTACCTAAATTTCACCCAAAATCAATATTTCACAATTTATCACAAACTACATATTTAATTAACCCAAGCCTCAAATTTAATCACCTAAACAAGATTAAATTCCACAATTAAACCACAAAGCACTCATTAATTATTAACACAAATAGTTAAAATAATTAAGTTAACGGTTTATTCAACTTATTTATTATGCAATTATTTATAATTTAGCGATTATTTATTATAGTACTAAAAACTCGGTTTGTTACATTCTATGTTTAATAAAAGTAGATTAAAAAACAAAAATTAAATCATATATTTTAGTGCTTAATTTATTGGCTAAAACTTCATAAATAATTTTAATATAATAGTTTAATAAGGAAATATGTTTGATTTTTTTAATAAATTAGCCCTAAATTTCTTGTGTAAAAAAATAACATTAGTAAACAGTTTTTGCAAGGCCGGCTGGTTTTCATAGTGATCCGTAACACTTATTACTATTAAAAATAAAAATTACAAATAATACAGGAGATTGACGGATTACCAACCTACTACAATCGGTTTTTAAGATGGATCGTCCACCATAGATGGTATTTACAGCCGACCGACCACTTTAACTATACAAGCTTACAACGTTGAAGCTAAATAAAATAAATCTGGACTTCAAATTTTCAAACTCCACACAGGATGTAAAATTCATATGTCAAGCTCCATGCAGGGAGTTGAGAACGAAAACAAATATTATGGAAAATAAGTTACATCGATACCGCACTAATTGTTCTATCCTCATTTTCAGTGTCCCCCCGTTTCCCACCCAATCAGAGCCCCCTGATTTCCACCTTTTGCACTTAAACCCTTGAATTGTTTGGGGACTTAAATCAAAATATCGAAAATCCGAGGATCTGATTGGAGGGACACGGGGGGACAGTGGGAATTGGGACAGAAGAATTGGTCTCCATCGATACAGCTAGCTACAAGACACTGTCATGCACTGTCATGCAACACTATCATGTACCGTACAACAAAAGAAAATTACATTGAGCCACTCAAAGAAAAGCTACAAGACACTGTCATCCAAGTACCACCGAGTTACAACATAGCATTGGATACAACATAGTAGAGAAACCTGACATGTCAGAAATTTCCTGTGCTGTCTTCGCTGCAGAAACATGCCTAATCAGAAAAATACTAACATGAAAAGCCAAAGGCCGAAGAAAACTAAAGTGATATTAACATCAATAAGCATATATGTATATATATATATATATTTGACATAAAACACCAAGAAGCAGAGACTTGCAAGTAACGCAGCAACCCAACCTAAAAATTACATGAAACGGCTCTAAAACCTCGATGAAGAGGCATAACTTTTCTTGACACAAATGACACTCATAAGGCAAGTCTTCATCCAATAGATATGAAACGAAATCAAGGCAAAGACCATCACTTGCTAGAGATTGCATACACCAGTGACAAGGACGTAAAGATGCAGCAAAGCCAAGAAAATTGCCACCACAAAACTGTAGTGATTTATGAGGAATTTTGATGAGGATATAGTATTGTCCATTTAGATACCAATGGAGTATAAAAAACAATTATGAAATCTCATGAAAAAAAAGAACAGAAAAAAAGACACAGAAGATTTAACGTGGTTCGGATATGAATATCCTACATCCACGAAGACCCAACAACTTTTATTTCTCAATAAAGAAATGAGTACATAAGAGAGGAGGAAGATTACAATAAAGAGAAGATTAATGGGGGATTGCTCTAATATGACCTTTATTTATATAGAGGTATTTCTTGGAAATAAAGAAAAGAAGTTTCTAGATTAGTTGGACATGAAGAAAAAAATATAATATCTATTACTTCATGCCCAAGTTTTCTTAACCTCAAAGTAAACTTGGCACCCAAGTTATTCCATATAGAAGGCAATTACTTGATTAACAATCAATCAATTTCTTTTCTTCTCTACAAATATTTGAATCATTAATTTCAACACTCCACCTTGATTCAAATATGACAGTCTTTCTTCATCATCTCATCTTCAACAATCAATATAGAAGTTTTTTGGCCCAGCGCCCCATGGCGCTCAAGTAACAGAAAGTAAACTGATCAAGTTTGAGCAATGTTCAAACTTGTCCTTTGGAAGTGACTTGGTCATCATATCTGAAGGATTATCTAAAGTACCCACCTTCAATAATTTGAGCTTTCTCCGTTCTTCCTCAATCATAAGAAAGAAACCTCTAACATCAATGTTCTTTGTCCATGAACTATAAGCTTGATTCTCAACAAGATGAATCGCACTCTGACTGTCTGCAAATAGCTCCACTGTCCGCTGCGCCATTGAAAGATCATCTAACAACTGAAGTAAGTACAATCCTTCCTTTGTTGCTTCCACAATTGATATCAACTCTGCTTTGGTAGTCGACAAAGCTACGATAGATTGCACCTTTGATCTCCATGAAATCGAGCCTATGCCAAGTGTAAAATCATAGCCCGACACTGACTTCCTAGCATCTCTATCCCCAGCATAATCAGAATCATAGTATCCTCTAAGAAAGATGTCACCATCTACTCCACCATATAGCAAACCCACCGAAGAAGTTCCTCGAAGATATCTAAGAATCCACTTCACTGCTTGCCAATGTTCAATGCCTGGGTTAGACATATATCGACTGATAACTGCATGGGCCAAATCTGGTCTCGCGCACATTATCGCATACATGAGACTACCAACAACACTAGAATAAGGTATATTAGCCATGTACCTTTTATCTTCTTCCGATATAGGGGACTGGTCTTTCGACAACTTAAAATGAGAGCCTAAAGGAGTGCCTACCGGTTTGGCTTTCTCCATCCCAAATCGAGCGAAGACTTTCTCGATGTACCGCCCCTGAGTGCGCCTTAACTCTCTCTGCTTCCTATCCCTGCTTGTCTCCGTACCCAATATTCTTTGTGCCTATCCCAAATCCTTCATATCAAACTATCTACTGAGCTCCGCTTTCAACTCCTTAATTTTGACCGTACTCTGAGATGGAATCAACATATCATCAACATATAACAACAAATAAATCATGCCATCATCACATTTCCTAAAATAAACACACTAGTCTTTGAAGCTTCAGGAGTATCCCTGTGAAATCATAAACTTATCAAATCTCTTGTACCATAGTCTTGGAGACTGCTTCAATCCATAAAGAGATTTGTTAAGGTTACAAACATAGTCTGGCTTGCTACTATCAATTAACCCTTTCGGCTGCCGCAAATAAATCTCTTCATCCAGATCACCATGCAAGAAAGCAGTTTTGACATCTAGTTGCTCTAACTCCATTTCATAATGAGCAACTAATGCCAAGATAATACGAATGGAAGTATACCTAACAACTGGAGCAAATATGTCATGATACTCTACCCCTTTCTTCTGAACTGGAGCAAAGATGTCATGATACTCTACCCCTTTCTTCTGAACATACCCCTTTGCTACTAGTCTTGCTTTATATCTGAAATCTCCATTGCCACCGTCTTTTACTCTATAGATCCACTTACATCCAATAACTCTCTTGTCGGCAGGAATTGGCTCCAAATCCCAAGTGCCATTTTTCCGTAATGATTCGATCTCCTCTTCCATAGCTACTAACCAACTGGAACTGTCAACTGATGCAATAGCGTCTTTATAATCTCTGGGCTTATCATGGACAACGTTTAATGCATATGTTGTCATATTATCAAAGTCAGTGTCTTTGATGCTCAAACCAACAAACTTTTCAAGCCATCTGGGCTTTCTTCCTTATCTAACAGGCCCGGTATCTGTATGAGCTCCACCTTGAGTTTGATCTTCTATGCCAGTATCCATACTATCCTCATCAACCTCGGCTTTATCGAAAACACCATTTGAACATCTATGGAAAGAATCAACAGATGATTTGCTTTGTGTTGGGTATTCTTCACATGTCCTCTCATCATCATCCGATGAGGAAGGCTCTACCTTCAACATAGCCTTCTCATCAAAAGTTACATGCCTGCCTATAATAAGTTTCTTGCTAATAGGACACCACAACCTATACCCTTTTAACCCTCTTCTATAACCTAGAAAGATACACTTGCGAGCTCTAGGTTCCAGCTTTCCTCGACTCTCATGCACATAAGCTCGACAGCCAAACACCTTGAGGAATGAATAGATAACAGGTTCTCCTTTCCGTACTTCTTCAGGGATCTTCATATCTATGGCAATAGAAGGTGTGTTGTTGATGACTAAAGCCGCCATAGATAAAGCTTCAGCCCAAAATCCCTTCTTTAACTTAGCAGTCAATCTGAGGCACCTAGTTCTCTCGAACAATGTCCAATTCATCCTTTCTACAACTCCATTGGACTGGGGCTCACCTGGTGTGGTGTAATGCCTCTTAATGCCTTCGGACTCACAATAATCGATAAATTCCTGTGATAAGAATTCACCGCCATTATCTGAACGGAGAACTTTCAACTTCTTTCCTAACTGCTTCTCCACCATGGATTTCCATTTACGAAATCTAGCAAAGGTTTCACTTTTGGACTTTTGAAAGTATACCCAAACTTTATGAGAGAAATCATCTATAAATGAAACAAAATACCTGGCTCCACCCAAGGAATGGCAAGGGGAAGGTCCACAAACATCCGTGTGAACATAATCCAAAACAGCTTTTGCCTTATGCTCACCAATACCAAAAGAAATATTCATCTGCTTTCCAAGAACACACTCTTCACAAAAACCAAGCTTTGAATGCCGAACTCCGTCAATCAAACCTCGCTTTCTTTGCTCATCCATATTGCGCTCGCCAATGTGTCCCATCCGCAAGTGCCATAATTTGGAAGAATCTGAACCAGCTGAAGTAACTGAAGCTGATTCACCAACTACAGTAGTTCCCTTTAGTAAATAGAGATTTCCTTCCCTCACTCCTTTCATAACGATCATGAACCGTTAGATATTTTCATATTCTCTTCTTCAACTACAATCTTTAGTCCAAGTCTACTCAATGCACCAACAGAAATCAAGCTCCTCCTTAAATCAGGTACATGCCTAACATTAGTAATGGTTTGAATAATACCGTCAAACATCCTGATCTTTACACTACCAACACCAACCATACGATAAGAAGCATCATTGCCCATCAGAACTTCTCCTCCATCAATCTCACGGTAAGTGGAAAAAGAGTTCCTATCAGGTGTCATATGATAGGATGCGCCAGAATCAATCAACCATAGCGTGCTCTTACTAGAAGAGCTAGAAGCTGTAAACACATCAGTGTCACTCTCTGTATCTGATTTCTCCGCTGTAGAGGCTGAAACTTGCTTTGGGTCTTTTCTTCTTCCTTCAAGCTTGGGACATTGCGCAAAAAAGTGCCTGGGCTTCTTACAATAATGGTTAGTCGATTTCTTAGGCCCCCTAGACTGAGACCTCGAAGAATTCCGTTCTTCACCTTTCTTTGACTTGCTATGACTTCTACCTCTTTGAACAGATAAGCCTTCGGTATCATATCAATGCTAGTGCTCGCCAATCTACCTCATAACACTTCACTATGATGGCCAACCTTTTCATTGGAAAAGCTAATTTTACTGCGGCCATAAATCATGGAATTGAAAAAAGTAGTATATTCTTTAGGCAAGGAACGTAGGAGGATCACAACTTGAGCATCATCAGTAATATCAACATCTGCTGCCTTCAGGTTCATAACTAAAGTGGTCAAGGCATCTACATGCTCCAAAAGATCGGCTCCAGGCTTCATCTTGAATGAATAAAGTTGTTGTTACAGAATAATCCGATTTGTGAGAGACTTGTCTTGATATGCATCTGATAATGCATCCCATAGTTCTTTCGCCGTCTTCTTCTGAAAAAATTCTCTAAGGACTTTATCTGAAAGACTCAACTGAATTGTTGTGAGAGCTTCGTCTTCCATTTCCTCTAATTGAGCTAATTCAACATCTTTCAATTTCTCAGGCGCAGAAACAACTTTAAAAGTCTTCTCCTTTTTCAATACGGCCTCCATCTTTATCTTCCAAATACCAAAATCTCCTTTTCTGTCAAAACGTGTTACTCCATAATTGATGCCAGATCTTCCAACAGACTTACTAGAAGTAGCCATTAATATCCAAATAGCAACAATAACACCAACTTTGATACCAAAATGTAGTGATTTATGCGGAATTTTGACGAGGATATAGTATTGTCTATTTATATAAGAATGGAGTATAATAAAACAATTATGAAATCTCACGAAAAACAAAGAACAGAAAAAATACACAGAAGATTTAACGTGCTTCAGATATGAATATACTACGTCCGCGGAGACCCAACAACTTTTATTTCTCAATGAAGAAATGAGTACATAAGAGAGGAGGAAGATTACAATAGAGAGAAGATTAATGGTGGATTGCTCTCTATACAATTACATGACCCCTATTTATATAGAGGGATTTCTTGGAGATAAAGAAGAGAAGTTTATAGATTACTTGGACATGAAGAAAAAAATATAATATCTATTACTTCATGCACAAGTTTTCCTGACCTCCAAGTAAACTTGGCACTCAAGTTATTCCATATAGAAGCCAATTACTTGATTGACAATCAATCAATTTCCTTTGTTCTCTACAAATATTTGAATCATCAATTTCAACAAAAACATCATAAACACAAGCACAACTTCTCTAATAATGCTGATAGTGATGACAAAAAACATATGCAAAAGTATAAGTCAAACAACAGTATAGATCTGGGAAAAGAAAATGAGGGTTTGTGTGAAGAGCCACTATTTGGGTCTAGGCATGGCGAAAACAGTCTTGAAGGTTGTGGGAGAAAGAGGAGGTGTTGCAGTGTGGATTCGAGAAGAGATGGGGAAGATAAAAGAAAAGGAGCAGAAGGGAGAGTGTCACTATTTCCAGAGAAGCAGTGGCCGATGACATTAGTAAACTTAAATCTACTTAGTTATAATTTTTCCTAAAAATATGAATTAAATCATCTTTTAAAACGTCCAAAAAAGTAACGTAAAATCAAATAGGAAGTTCATCAGTACCTAAGGATTTATCACTAGGCATATCTTTAATAGCTTTTAAAATCACAGACCCAGTTAAAGGATTGATTTTATGTTCATTAGACTTACCAAAGATACATACATAGTAATTAGTAATTTCTCAATTAAGAATCTCTTCATTAAAAATTGCAGAAATATTAATAAAAATAAAAATAATAGTATTACACCTCTTTTTATCATTAGCTACATTATGAAAAAAAATTGGCATTTTGTCACCTTTATCTATCTATTGAAACCTAGAGCATTACTTCCACATAATTTCTTACAAAAGGATTTTATTAAGATCCCCTTTAAGACTTGAAAGCACATTTTTTCAACAATAATTAAAAATCTAAATTCCTCGATTTTATTTAAAGATAAAATTTATTTTAAATCTTTTCTTTCTTAAGTTTAATGTTACAAGGAACATGTTTATTCCATTTTTTAAGGAAACCCCTCAATTCTTTGAACTCAAATACTATATTTTAGCTATATTGTTAGAATATTTAAAATTATAAATATTCATTGGAAGCCATATCTTTGGAACTATATTTTAAAATTATTTTCATGTAGCCACATCTTTTCAAATCTAAGAAACTATTTTTAAAATTCGAATTAGAACAGGAAAGAACAATAGGACAATGATCAGAAAACAAATTCGGTAAACCTATAGCATTATAAATAGATAATTTATTTTCAAATTCACCACTAATGAAAAATCTATCTAAAAGAGCCATAGAGGGAATACCATTAGCCAAGTATAGACTCTGTTACTAAGTTTGATTTCAAATAAATTACAATTAATGATAAATTGATCGAATTCTTTTATGGCAGAGAAAACTACTTCCTTAGGAGATATCTTTCCTAGAAATCTAATAGCATTGAAGTCACCACCCAAAATCCAAGGACCATGAGCAAATGATCTAAATTCTAGACATTTGCTCCAAAGGACTCTGTGATCTAATTTAGAATTAGGACAATAAACATTGGAAATATTTAATAAAATCATCACTAACATCAGAAAAAATTAAACGCATATAATGCACTTTCATAATATTTTATAAAGTGAAAATTAGGGACACATCCCTAAAAAGTACCAAAATAAAAACGGCATCTAGTCCATGTTTGAAATTCAAAGCGGGTCCCTATTTTTGCCAATTACGCGTTTTTGAAAAAAAAGCGCTGCAACATAAAAAAATTCAAAAAATCGCAAATATTCCTAGAAGTAATCTAAAATAAATTGCATACATCTCAACATAAATATTGGATATATGCATACTTGTATGCATATATTCACCCATTGTTTTACATTGAAATTTTGCACCATGTATTTATATATCCTGTATTATATGCAGATATGTATGCATATAAAGACGAACTAATATTCATTGGTTAAGAATTGTTGCAGAAATATATGCATATATTCAATTAAACTGCAGAAATGTATGCATTTATTTACTATATATGCAGAAATGTATGCATAAATGGTGTATGTTTGGAAAATCTGGCCAGGATTGAATTAATGCGTCAAAGGACGCATATATTGCAGTTTAACTACATACATTTGTGCATAAATATTTCAGTTTGATGCATAACTGCAATTTATGCAGAAATGTATGCATATATTGCAAATATATGCATTGTTTGATGCAATATACTACTGTTTCACTTTTTTTTTCATTTTTGGTGGTTTTATGTTCTGAATTTGATGATGATTAGTTGTTGTACTTAATTATGAATTTACGTGATTTTTTTTATTTTTTACGTGATTTTTTTATAAATTTATGAAAAATAGGGATGTAATTTATATGAAAAGTTTGACTGGATGTGACGTGAATTTTGGAACTTATTAGGGACCTGAGACAAACTGAACCAACCCAATTATCAATATAAAAACTACATAAACATCTAAATAATCTAGAATCAGGGTTTTCTACTTTAGATTCTTGCAAAAAAAAATAACAAGTCTATAAAATTATCTTTAAAAAAGATCTAATTTTATTGCATTTATCTAAATCATGAAGATACTTAGCATTTCAAGTAATGATCTTCATTTTTTAAAAGATCTAACCCTCTCTGTTCCTTATTTCTACTAAAATCTATATCATTCTTGCAATCATCAAAAATAAAACCAGTATTTTGAGTTAAAAATGTAAATCATCATAGGAAATATTACACAAAGCATAGGGACCGAAAACATTAACAGAAAGAGAGTCCAAATCTGAGCCAAAGCTAGAAAAGCTCTATAAGCCTTACTATTAAGTCTAAAACTCCGTCTTACGCAAGAACTCGACTTAGTGGAAAAGCTTGATCTACTTTTCACTCTTTTAGAATTGCAATGATTAATGCTCGACAAGGAGACAAAACCGATTCTTCGCCAATCAAAAATATGATCACAATTAAGACTAGATGACCCAAATGCTTGTGTGTTACCCGACTCATGCAGGCCATAACTAATATTACCGCATAACGGTGGGAAAACCGACTTTGTAATGCGATACGATAACAAAAAAATTGTTTTAGTTTTTTAATTATTTGAAACTACATACGAACGACTGTATATGAAATAAAAATTACATAAATTATATTAAAAATCAAAAATAATTATTTTAATCAATAATGCAAGCGCAAAGATTTAATACATAAATAAATATTCGTGAAAAATGTCAAAAAAGATAGAAATAGTGATTCAAATATTCCAGAACTTTGATATATTAGTAAAAACATAATTATCCATGAAAAGATGCATTCTCTTTTAAAGTCCATCCGTAACAGGTAGATGCGAAGTTCCATAGCATCCTGAAAGTTAAGGAGAATAACGCATGAATTTTGTAAATGCATCAAAATTTAAAAAAGTTATTAAAAAGAAAAAAGGATGATTGTTCATATTCATAGTAATTTTAGTTTAGTCGTAATAAATTTTATGTCAAAAATTTAATAACTTTCTTAAAAATATATAGTTTTATTTATTTACACCTTATCCAATAGACATTACATTCAGCCACTCTTCCTCTGTTAATCTTAAAGGGAGGCCTCTACATTTCCATGTTTGTGCAAGCCTTTCAAAAGAAAACATGGGACTGAAATCGAGATCCTCTAATTTTCTAGTTCTTGATAATGCGAAAAATGTTAACCCAAGGCTTTCCCTATCACCAATATTGATAATTGCTCGATCAAGTGTTAGCCCTTGACTTTTATGTATTGTTATTGCCCAAACTAAAGGTAATTGAGTTCTAGTACATAAAGTACCCGAAGATGCATTCCAGTTTACTATTTGTGGTGGAATCAGGATAATATTTAGTGTGATGCTAAGGGCACCCCAATATGTTCTTCTTATACCACAATTAAAAAAATAAAACTCATTAAATTTTGTATTACCACATTACCTATCCATTGTAATCTCTCACTCAATCATTATTTGTCGAATTAACCACGTACTAAGCTAATCTAAATACCATAATCTCTCGTAATCGCTATCGCCTTCGCATCTCTCATGGGAAAATTCAAATTCATACGGTAATCTCTCAATTGTCTGGTAATCTAAAACCCTAATCTCTCGCTTCTCTTCTAGTTTGCTTAATTCAAACCTTATTCACTACATTTGTATATTGCAGCATTGAATTCGTTGATCGGTTATATATCTAGGGTTTAGCTCATTGATCGGTTTTACAAATGAGAACCAATGAAAATCGAACGAAATAGAAATAGGATAAAATAGTGTGGTAGTCCCTATTTTTTAAATGTGTGATATTTAGAAGAGTGTAATACTAATTCTTGTGGTATTTTTTAGTCGTGGTATTAGGAAGAACGTATTGGGGTGCCCTTAGCACCACACAATATTTATACCATGACGAAGTCGAGGACCGTGATAATTATCAAAATTTACCATTACTGCTAATGGTAAGGCATCGAAAGAGTTTGATGACTGTGAGTATACAGCATCCACAATAGTACTTATTGCTCCATTGATCAGTCCATTTTGAATGGAAAGATTTGATCGCAAAATCACTCGAGCACCCATGGAAAGATAAATATATTTTTCTAAACCATTTTCATCATTGCAAGAAGCATTAGTTGTTGTTTCACAATTATTGAAAGAAGGAATGCATGCAATCGGAATCCCAAGTTGAATTAACCGATCTCGAATATGTTCTTTAGCTGCCATTCTTGTTGGAAAAAGGTTCATATCATATTTAAAATTCATCTTAGTTTCATTTGACAATATCGACCAATCTTTGGTCCTGAATAGTTTCCAATCATCTAGAATAGACACACCTCTACTTAATCTTTCCAAGGCTTCTCGTAAAGGTGCTTTCTCATTTCCTGCTTGATGAAATATGTGTGATAATCTTACACACTTATCGAAGCTTGGATAAACAATTCCTCCCCACTGCTATAAATGGTTTCCATTCTTTAGGTATAAGGAACTATCACATACAGGAGGTAATTGCCTCATATCACTGACCAAAACAACTGAAACACCACCAAAAAATCATTTGTTGAAAATATATCATGACATCGTAAATCAATGTTTACAACCATCGTTCAACAATTATGATTAATTTTATGTCTTTAAAGTCATCTTGCATAAAATGACGTTGTTCGCCTGAAACTTTATTATAAGTTGCTTTTCTTTCAATGGTGACTGAAAAATCGTGGTGGATAGTACTACACGATGTTAGAGGCGGCCACACCGATTGAAGCCACAATACGAATGACTTTCTTGGATCCAAAATGAGCGAAAATTGTTTGAACAACAGCTTTGATAAGAATTGATTTCAAGTGCTCGCTCCTTCACACATGATCATTCTGTTTGATTTTCCCTTTTCCATTGTGTTATATATAATGTCATGTGTCATCCTCTGTATTTCGGATTAATCAACTAAAGAAAAATAAATAGAATTATTTAACGTCAATTCTACAGTTTCATCATCAACATTCAAATTGTTGATAGAAAGACGCAAGTTATTATGAATAAATTTTTGTTCTATGTCTATATTAGGATAATGAGCTAATGCTTTCATCCAATTATGTGAAGTATCATAATCTCGTAAACCCAATTCAATTTCATCTCCAAAAACAAATAGGGGTCCCATTGATGTTGCCAACATTCACTCATCTCAATCATATTGTTCGACATCATGTTCTATATGATCATCATCTTCAAACTCATCTTCATTTGCATTTGGTAGAGGTTGGTCTTTTGCCAAGCTAATATCAATATATTTTCTAGTCTAAGTGTTAAAGTCCCCTTTAGCTTCTTGCACACTTCGATAACGATGATGTAGTAATACTTATACTGTCCAAAGATATGTAAAACTGGATTAGAGATCATATGCAATAGATGGAAATGAAATATAAACTTAATTAATAAATGGTTTAAACAAAACAAAAACGATAAATATCATTGTCCAAGTGATTAAAAAACTTTGACATGGTGCGAGATGTCATGGGTTTGAATCTCACCTTGCAGGATTTAACCCATATGTTATTGTAATGGCGCGTTTTGTTAGCTGTCGAATAATTAATTTATTTAATTATTTATATATCGATTTGGCGATATCGATAACTTAAAGTAGAACGTTCGAACTTATAATTTATAATTATAATTAAAACGAACCTGAAACGTCGCGGCAGTTCGCAATTTGGCAATTTGAACTTCAACTGAATGTACATGATTCATTTTAAGCCGGATTTCTGTGAAACAAGAAACGTATGGAGCTGGTAGAGTATATCTTTCTAGTGGAAGAGAAAAATCGAGATTTCATCGTATAGATTTTGATGTACGTCCAAATCAAATTTTAAAATAGTCGCTATAGAATCGTTTATCGACCATAACGGTTATTTCAAAATAACTAGATATCGGGTGTGAATTCAGACAAGGTTCTTTTGGGAAATAGCGATAATTTAATTTTTAGAATTTTACTGTAATTTTTAATTAATTTAATAAGTGACTTTTTATTTGAAGTATTTCGCACCCTGTAATCAACATTTTGAGGTTTCAAAATATGAGTCAATCTACCGGTATTTTTATATATTTGGGATCGTGGGACATCGCTCGTCTCACTGATATTTTTATTTCTGTCGGCAGCAGTCCATGAAGTAATGGAATTATATAAATTAGTAAAAGGAGATATTATTATACCCTTATAAAAATATCCTAAGTGGTTCTAGGCCAAAAACAAGGCCACGCAAATTCCTTGTTTCACCACCAGTTCACTTGGTCCTTGAGACAAAACATGGAAGAAGCTCCTCCACAAAATTCAAAGAACCAAAAGCCTATAATATAACATCTAAATCTTCTAAAACCTAATTTTCCGCATTTCATTGAGCCGCCACTATCTCGTTCTCAAACCCAAAAAGTTCGAATCAAAGAAAAAATCAAATAAAATCCAATCAAAATCCTGTAAACTCTCGAACAAACTTATATGAGATCGTATTAAATGGGGCTTCAAGTTGATGTCTGTTTCATGACATGCGCAGCGAATTCCTGATGCTCGAAAACTTACAGCAAACGTCGGTTCGCATTCGACGGAAATATAGGCATCTATGGAAGGGCGAGTTTGCTGAGATGAAGGGGAGAAGGGTGGGTAGGAACTCGAGTTCGTTCTGAAGGGGAGTAAGTGGAAGAACGTGGGTTCAAAGGTGTTTGGGAGCTGCGGTATTTCTTGGATGGACTGTAGGAGTTACGGCTATGTTTCTGTGAGGAGGCCACGGGGTTGGGGAAGTGGAGATAGCGGTCAGAAGGGTTATGTCTTGAATGGGTAGGGAATATTGGAGTCGTGGGGGAGATTTAAGTGGTTCAGTAATACGTTGCGTTAAAGCAGCGAGTTGATGTTGGAGAAGGAGTCCAGGGTGCGGTGTTTTCCTGTGCAAGAAGTGTAGGTACTGCTATGTTGAGCTCGGAATGGTGAGAAGGTAAGGAAAGGGTTGTAGTTGTTTTAAAGTGTTGGTGAATTTACAAAGTTGTTGATGAAACCTGGGTTTGGGCGTTGACAAGTATGGTGCGGGTTTTCTTCTGTGGAGCCTGGGAACGTGATGAAGAGGGGCTATGACGTGTTTGCAAGAAGAAAAGGGGTTTAATGCATTTGGTTGGTTTCCATTTGAGAAATGGAGATGAGGAGTACTAGCTGCTGTGTGGAGAGTTAAGGATACATCAGTTTTGAATCGGAGTTGGAGACGAATCAGACGAAGTTGATAACAATGGAATCGTAATGACGATGTATACGTTAGGCAACTGCTTTGGAATCTATTGGAGCTTGCCTCATTTTATGACAAAATAATTTGTCTGATCAGAATCGACAAACCGTAAATCGTTACTAACGATGATCGTCCAATGTGAGTAAAACTCACTAACTCTCCTCAGTTTATATTTTTATATAAACTGTGTTAAATGATTTGAGTGCTGTGTATTGATAGTTTGGACTGTTAAATAGATGCGATTGAAACATAGATATAGTTATATATATAAACGACAATCAAATATTGATTCAGTTCATCAGTATATTTCATGTTGGAATGAAATTGATGTATATTTTATTGTGTAACATCTTGGATGCAGGGAAACAGGTTGGAGGAATCCGACTGGATTCCTCAACATTTATTTTACCGTTTTTCATATATTGTGATATATGATGTGTTATGAAATCTGTTATTGATTTCATATGTTTGAATGATACCGATCATTGTTATACGACACGTTAAACACCGTAGGTGATACTAGAATGTAAAAAGGGAATTTTCAATGTTTATATTGAAAATAAATCTTATTTATAAAATCGATAGGATTTTATAAAATGAAACCATTTATTTATTTAGGAAATAAATAAAGGAACATTTATTTAGATTATAAATAAATGGAATAAAGGAATATTTATGTAGGGAATAAATAAAGGAACACTTATTTGGAAAATAAATAGAATTATACAAGGATAGATTTAAACACGTGCTTCGCACACGGTATAACACGATATGGATTTAAATGAGATATTAAATAGGAAATCTGTTTTAAACAGATAAATTGAAGTAGATTAATTTATAAATAATGTTTTATAAATTAAATAAATTATTTATCGTTGATAAATGGAATATATATAAGTCTGGACTTATATAGAGAAGTAGAAACGTTATTAAAAGGACATTTATAAAATGAAGAACCATTACTAAAAGTAAATCTTTATAAATGGATAAACGTTGTAAAAATTAAATCTTTATAAATGGATAAACGTGGTAAAAAGGAAATCTTTTGAAATGAATAAACGTTATAAAAGGGAGTTGATCAAATTTAGTTACTCGAAATGAGTTATTCGAATTAGATATTTGAATAGAGTTAAACCAGTAGAGTTAACCAGTTAGGTTAAACCATTTGAGTTAACCAGTTAGGTTAAACCAGTTGAGTTGACCAGTTAGAGTAGACCAGTTAGAGTTGATCAGTTAGAGTTATCCAAGTAGAGTTAATCGAGTAGAGTTGTCGAATATCACTTATCCTGTAATGGCGCGGAATTTTCGACCCAGAAAATCAACATAAATACACTGTCAATTTCTCGAGCATCGAAAATACCGGGACATTAATAGAAGAATTTAGAGGATGAGAAAGATAAGATAGAACTAATAGAATAGAAGAAGAAGAAGACACTGAACATAATCAGAGTAAACACGAATCTCACAACGGAATAAAAATCTTTATATATACAAGCTTGAAATACAAATCTGAGTTATATATATACATACCATATCAGAGTATAATACATGGTATACATCACAGCGGAATAATCTCTAAATAAGTAGTGGTGAGGTCTCTTGCTTTGAGCTTCTCCAAATGAATCTGTAAAAGCCTGAAACACTTGACTGTCCGTACAAATTTGGGCACCCAAGAGTTTAGGGAAAACAAAAACAAAATAAACTCTGGGTCAGTCATGAGACTGGTGTGAGTAAATTCCAACCATACTGTTTAACTTTGAAAATCCTTTTCAAACAAGAAGATAATAGTAAGACCAGCCCACACATAAACATGGACGGTTTTTACCTTACTATAATCCAAAATACTTTGATATCAAAACCAGTGATATTATGATAATGTCTAAACAAATAATTATACAAGTAGCAGAACGCTTGCATCTCACGCTCCACATATATATAGTATAAAATCATAACCCACAGGGCGCTTATCGGAGAATGGTTTTCAACAGACAAGGTATGGGAGCACCTTCTGAATAGTGTACTCTAGAGGGGATACACTCAGGGTTCAACAAGAACGTCTTGCAACCCGGCCACACATGACCGCTCACTCATTTAGCTTGAGTGTCGCGAATATATTGCCACCACGGTTGTAGGCCATCCAACCGTCATTCGAAGATACAGAATTGAAAAGAAGTATAAATATGAATTTTCTCTAGATCGGTGACAATACACCCTGCTTGGGGATGACCCAACTAGCCATGCTGCCTAGCCCAACTTCTGTCATTCCTGGTTGTGAGGCTAGAGGCTACGTCTATCTTCAGAACATCTGATCTCCATTCACTTTGAATGTCACATCGTCAAATCCGTAATCACACATTGATTACACAAATGCACACTGGGTGTAGAATAAAGAGAAGTTACCTTCTCCCCACCAACTTGGTATATTCGTAAAATCAACGGCATGACCGTTGGAAATACTCTATCAGACACTCGTCCATACAAGCTGTCCTGGGGCTGGACAAACAAATAAACATCATTCTAGAACTGGCCGACCCTTGCATTTAACTCCGTCTTCAATTATCTTCAGCATATCTAATTCGCAGCGCTTATGTCTATACGGAGTGGTTTTCAGATAACATTTCCAACCGGTCTCTCCGTATTGACAACGACGGTCAAACACTTCGATAGTCGGTTATTTAACTATCAGAGTTAAAACAACATCCATTCTAATGTATAACTAAACATCATACAATTACGGGCACTTTTTATTTAACATTCGTTATATTTTCAAATTCCCATATCTCACTAGATATTTCTCAAACTTTGTTTTTGCCTTTAACACTTTTGGAAAACATTTCCAATTATTATAAACTTTTATTCTTTCATGTTCCAAAAAATATCCGTTATTAACGTTCGAACTATTTCCCATTAGTTTCACATTCTTTATTCCTATACTTGGGTAATCTACCTTATTTACACTGGAAAATATTTCCAAATTCATCTTAACCTTTTAATCGGTCCAACATTCACTTTTAAAATATTATTCCCTTTGAAATGGGAATACTATCCCTTCTTATAGAAATCTAAACACCTTGATCATATAACTCTTTATTCACGTAATAATCTCCCTTATCTTGTTTACCGAAATCTCTTTCATACTTTTCACTCCTATTCCACTTTATAAACTCTGTCTCTAAGTCAACTTCTTATCAAATCGATATCAAGTTTATAACTAAATACTGATTTCTATCCTATCAACATTTATTTGTTTATAACTAAACGTTAATTATTCTATTAGATTATAATCCTTAAAAATAGTTTACTTTTAATACATTCGACATCGTCGAATTCTAGTTCCAAATCCTAACGGTTTAATTCTAATCACATTTCGAACATCGAAATGCTGTCATCAGTTTCTAATACGATTCCCCAATTCTTTTTCTAAACTCTTTCTTATATTTCTTTGAACAAACGTCGTTACTTATTACCCTAGAATAAGTGGATTTCAAACCAAACTGTTACATTTCCTAAGAAATGCTGCTATATATAAAAGTCACGCTTAAGTCTAATCAACAGCAGTTAATTTGTCGCTATAGTTCTAAACTTGTCATACGCTGTAATATTCTCCTTATAACTAATTACAGTCACACTTACCTTATCAACAGCGTTATTTTATTGCTATAGTTCAACTTGTCATACGCTGTAATATTCTTTGTTATAACTAATCTTGACATAACAGTCACACTTATCTTATCAACAGCGTTATTTTATCGCTATAATTCTAAGACTGGCAATACGCTGCCGTATTCCTTTTATACACATCTTGGCATCTCTTTCCGTTACAAACTGTTATCGTTCCTCGATAATAGTGAAGCCGTTCAAGTTGGGGTATTCTATTTACCTCTCAGACCTTGATCGACAACGTTCTTATCTTAGAACAGATATACGTTCATAACTCTAAACTCCTCATTTCTTATAATATACATCAAATCGTATTTCCTTGTTTTATTTTGGAATATGGTTTTATAATACCACATCTTTATTTTGAACTCGGTTGTTTACGATTATTTATATTCCACATTAACTTTTCGCTTTCTCTATTCCACAGTTCTATTGATAACTTCTTAAATTAAAAGGTAATTAAATCTCATATATTTCTAAACTGTTTTCATTAGATTAATTAAAGGCCAATTAATCTAATAATCATTTTCCAAATAACAGTTGATTAAATCGACTTCATTCCATCAGTAAATTCGTTAACTGATCTTAATTACTTCTCATTAGATTAATATAATTAATCTAATAATATTTCTAAAATTGTTTATCTTAAATATAATTATCCAAATACTTAATCATCAGATAATTTCTGCCTTATAAACTTATTTAAATATCAACAATCATTTTTATTTATTTTATAAAAACGAACTCTAAAATACTGGTTTATAATAGAACTTCTATTATAAATTTAAATCTTCTTTTTAATTATAAAAATATAATTTTTATAATTATCTTAGTTGATTTCCTTGACGGCCAATCAACTCCTTAACAAAACGATGGGTTTACGGTCGACTGTCGCCGCTTTCTAAATCGATATCGTTTATTGATTTATCGAAACAGATGTTGAATTTCCGTTCAACATCAATATTCACATGGGGTTTTAAATATAATTCGGGTTCAAACAAAACAAACAGTACATATAATTATCAAGGAATCCGGTCGGACTCCTCCAACCGGTTTCCGCATCCACAGATGTCTGTCAACACAATTTACACTAACTCTATACTAGGGGGTATTCTAATCGGTGGAATCAGTGTCCAACCGATGATGTGTGCATATGTAACGGTATATAATATTTAACCAGTTTAACTGTATTCTACCTAATCGACCATCACACAGCATTCAAACAACATTAAAATGTATTAAAATATTTTAAAAATAGATCAGAGTTAGTGATTTTACTCACTTTTGCGCGTTAACCGTTTAATAACGATTTGTGTTGGTCGATAGATCTGATCAGACGATTTAATCCTATTATAGTCCATGATGAATCGCAGTTCGCTCCAGCTAGCTTTGTTGCGTAGCGCGCATCAGTACAGACTCAAGCAACCGATGCCATCAAATTATTTCTGTTTAAACCAGTCTACGAATTCAAGCATTGTACTATAGCCTTGAATGCCGAACAAGCTTTCACACTTTTCTCCTTTGTTCTGGCGGCCACTTCCAAATCGTTTACAGTGTTCTTCACCAAACCGTTTGCTATTTCGAAAGCTTCCATGTTGTTTCCTTCAGTGTAAGCTTCTCGTTTTATATTTTCTTTTCGTTCTTTTCCTCTTTGAACTAGCGGCCCAAGCCCAAATCAAGATACCCACTTCAAACAATACCCCTCTTCCTCCTTTACGCATCACCCTACAACCTGTGAACCAGTTAATCACGTCCATTGCCTCTATAATTCCTCAACGTCCTACATGTGTACTTATTGGACATACCCCCCTTGATCCCATACTGTTGCGTCCCTTTTGATCCTTTTTTTATTAAATATATGGCCACGCAAAGAAGCCCGGTCCAATACCCACAAAAGCCCACGCCCGAACTTCCACGTGTTCTCCTTACCATCAGCATGACCTTCCCCTTAAACAACTTCTTCCCGTCTACTTTACCCCCTCGCACAAACCTCCATACAAAAGACTTCGAATCCCCTAGCACCAATACTGCATTCAACCACTTGTATTCACGTTACTTCTTATCCAACAAAACACCAAACTTGTTAACATTCATGCACCCTCCCCCTACTCCACATTATTATCCAGTCAGTGCTCCCAATATAAAACACATACTGCATATGCATGCAATCAACAGTGCGTCCCCTCATCTCTCCCACTTTGCTGCTCCATTCACGTCCTTTCTTCCATGCTTCACATACCCCATGCCACTCCAGCACAAGCATAAGTGAACACCCCATACTCCATTTGAACGCACTCACTCACTAAAACAATGACGTTACTTCATGCTTCCTTGACAAAGAACGCTCACCTGCTCTTCATGTAATCCCTCCTACTTTGCTCAAATACGCTGCTGAGCATCCACCATTCCCAAGTTCCAGATCAGAACTCCGCCCCTCGCACCATCCATTACGTGACAGAATATCCCTCTCACTTTACGCTGATCGCAACAAAGTCTTCACATCAAAGCTCCACTGCATAAACCATGATCTCCTTTCCACTCTTACCTGCTTACTCACCCATTCAACAGCCTCTCGCTGTTTTTTTCCAAAACAAACAGATCACGCCACCACTGCATGCGGCACTTTTCCACACTCGTACATCACCAATCTTCACGAAACATCGCCCACTTTCTCTTCGTTCACTCCCGTATTCTTCTGAACTTACACACGCCACTGTCCTAAAGTAGCGGACAAACATTTATTCGAACCCAACCAAGCATATACAATATGAAGAAATGGATCTAATTCTTCTTGTTTTCCATTTAGTAGTTTTCGTTTCAGAAAAGGAGAAGAAGGCCTCCTGTATTTATAGTTTTTAAATTGCTTAATGGTTAAGCAATAGGACGTGGGTAGGTTATGGTCTTTGGTAGGTTTAGGGTAGAGTAGTGCGTGGGCGGATTTAATGTTTTGAGTTGATTTAAGATATTTTCTTTGTTTATTTATAGATATGTATGGTGTCCCATGCTTTAGTGTTGCAGTCCGTTTGGAAATATAGGGTAGGTTTTGACAATGAATTGCTTAGGGGTTGAAAACATTGGTTGAAGCTTTGTTTAGTCACTTTCAATTTAATGCATTCCATACTGAGATATTTTAGCCGATAGCATAGGATTTTGACTCTTTTATATTATATGTTTAAGTTATAAAAACTGCCTACCCCGATACATACCATTATATTCGTATATAATTGCTATAGACTGGAATAAAGATACCGTTGTGATCAGCACTGTGTCACGATCCCAAAAATAATAATACCGGTAGATTGACTCATATTTTGAAATCCCAAAATATCGATACAGGGTGCGAAATACTCTAAATAAAAAGCTGCATATTTGATTAATTAAAAATTTCAGTAAAATTCTAAAAATTAAATTATCGCTGCGCCTCAAAAGAACCTTGTTCCGATTTTCACCCGATATCAAGTTATATTCAAATAACTGTTACGGTCGATATATGATTTCACAGCGACTTTTCGAATATTTGATTTGGACATATCTTGCAATATGTATGACGAAATCTTGGTTTTTCACTTCTGTTGGAAAGATACAGTTCAACAGATTCCAACGTTTCTCGTTTCGAAGAAATCCGATTCAAAACGAGTCTGGTACACTCAGTTCAAGTTCAGAACGTTAAATTTCAAACTGCAGGGTCGTTCTGAGCTCGATTATAATTAATATAGATTCATATACGTTCAACTTCGTTTTAATTAATATATAAATCCATTTATATTCTGAATTCAATATTTAAACTGATTTAAATATTCAAATTCAAAACGTTCAAAATGCGGGACGTTACATATCCGAAGTAGAGTTATCGAATATAGTGTATTCGAGAGAAGAGAAATCGAATATAGTTTATTCGAGTGGAGAAGTCAAATGTTATTCATTTGAGAAGAGTTATCGAATATTATTTATTCAAAGAGTAGTTATCGAATATTAGTTATTCGAAGTTAGTTAATCCGAAGGAGTTAGTCGAAGAGTTAATCCAAAGGAGTTATTCGAAGTTAGTTAATCCAAAAGAGTTATTCGAAGTTAGTTAATCCGAAGGAGTTAATCGATGAGTTAATCTGAAGGAGTTAGTCGAAGAGTTAATCCAAAGGAGTTATTCAAAGTTAGTTAATCCAAAGGAGTTATTCGAAGTTAGTTAATCCGAAGGAGTTAATCGATGAGTTAATCCGAAGGAGTTAGTCGAAGAGTTAATCCAAAGGAGTTATTCGAAGTTAGTTAATCCGAAGGAGTTAGTCGAAGAGTTAGTCCAAAGGAGTTATTCGAAGAGTTAATCCAAAGGAGTTAGACGAAGAATTAATCGAATATAGTTATTCGAAAGAAAGTGTTAATCGAATATAGTTTATTCGAGTAAAGTTAAAAGAGTTAATCGAATATAATTTATTCGAGTAGAGTTAGAGAAGTTAAATCGAATTTAGTTATTCGAAAGGAGTTAATCAATTTGAGTTAAGTTAATCGATTTGAATTAAGTTGAATCGAAATGGAGTAAATCGATTAGAATTAAGTTAATCGAGTTAGAGTAAATCGAATATTGGTTATTCGAAGGTAAGTTATTCGAATTAGTTATTCGAAGGAGTTAATCAAATGAGTTGATCCAAAGGAGTTAGTCGAATATTAGTTATTCGAATAGAGTTAAAGGAGTTATCGATTTTAGTTTGATCGAAAGGAGTTATCGATTAGTAAATAGAAAGGAGATTTTCGAATATAGCATATTCGAAAGAAAGAGATCGAATATTGTTTATTCGAAAGAGAGAGATTTCGAATATGACTTATTCGAAGAGAGATAATCGAATATAGGTTATTCGAAGAAGAGTTAATCAAATAGAGATTACTCGAAAGAGAGTTATACGTCGAATTCGATTATAGCGAATTCGGGAAAGTACTATTTACTTTCCAGGGTTTAAATCAAGATTTAGTTATTGATTTAGAAATTAGGTGTCTGTTAAATTATTCGAGTTAGGAAATAAAGTTATAATTTAGGTTAGATATTGCAGAAGTAGGAATTATAACGTTATAGTTATAAATCAAACGTTTTCATATAATAAGTGGATTCGTAACCGGAATCCAAGAATTTGCGTAAACAGATGATTGGAAAAAGTGAGTGACGAGCTTCATCTATTTCACAGTAAAGGACGTTGTTCAATTAAGGTCTGAGAGGTAATTATACCCCAACTTGATTGACTTCAGAATTGACAAAGGAATAGTTGTGGTTCGATAGAAAAGGTTGATTTGAAATATAGAAGTAATAAGCGATTAATGGATTAAGCATAACGATGTTTTATACAACGTTCATTTTAAATCCGTAATTGAGTTTTGGAAACGTTTTCCAAATATAGTCAGATATGTTTTCTAAACATAGAAAATGAAATGTTTTCATGATAAGAATTTAAGAAATAGAGTTAAGTAAATTCAGAAACTGACTGGAGAGGGTAAGTTGAACGGTTTTCTAAGTGACGATCTGATGTTGGTTTCGACCTTCCGGATTGATACTTAGAGAATTGTTCTCATACTAGTTACAGTTAGGGACTGATAGTTGCGAAATAATAGTGATGTGAAAATAAGCTATGAAAATGTTTTCCAATGATTAATAACATATATTTTCTAAATATATGAAATAAGGAAATATGAACATATGATGATTGATCGATCGAATTCCCATTTGGAAATAAGATCGTTGTTTGTACCCCGACATGTTTTCATTTGATAGTTAGATCACAGACTATCAAAGTTTTTACCATTTTAACGTTGTTAATATGGAAAGACCGGTTGGATTATTATCCAAAGAACCACTCCGTATCGGCATAAGCGTTGCGAGCAATATATGCCAAAGATAAATTGAAGACGGAATAAAGTGCAAGGGCTGTTGTATAAGTCTTAGATAACAGTGACTAAGATGGATATACTGAATAGTGCCTTCGGTTTGTCCAGTCCCAGGACAACGTATATGGAAGAAGGTCTGACAGAGTATATCCAATGGATCGCGTAAGTTGATCTGTTCAAACGTATTCACGTTTGGTGGCGGAGGAATTCGTTTCTCTTAGCTGTATACCCGTGTTATTTTTGGATAAGTCAATTTGTGATTTGGCGGGTATGACGATGTGGCATTCAAAGTGAATGCTGATCAGATGTTCTAAAGATAGACGTAGCCTCTAGCCTCACACCAGGAAGTAACAAAAGTTGGGCTAGGCAGCATGGCTAGTTGGGTCATTCCCAAGCAGGGTGTATTGTCACCGATCTAGGGAATATTCATATTTATACTTCTTTTTGATTCTGTATCTTCGGATGACGGTTTGATGGCCTACAACCGTGGTGGCAATATATTCGCGACACTCAAGCTAAATGAGTGAGCGGTCATGTGTGGCCGGGTTGCAAGACGTTCTTGTTGAACCCTGAGTGTATCACCTCTAGAGTACACTATTCAGAAGGTGCTCCCATACCTTGTCTGTTGGAATCCATTCTCCGATAAGCGCTCTGCGGTTTATGATTTTATACTATGTATGTAGAACGTGAGATGCAAGCGTTTCTGCTAGATTGATACCTATTTGTACTTAGACATTATTATAATATCACAATGATATTGCTTGTCAAAGTTGTTCAGATACTCATAAGGGAAAAACCCGTTCCGTATTCACGGCGTGGTCTTATGAGATATCCTATACCTGTTTTAAACTATTTTACTCATACCAGTCCCATGACTGACCCGGAGTTTACTTTGTTGTTTTCCCTAAACTCTTGGGTGCCTAAATTTGTACGGGCAGTCAAGTAGTCGGGATTTACAGATATACTTGGAGAGCTTGGAGCAGGAGACTTCAAGATTCTATAGCTATAGTTATTTCCGCTGTGTTGTAAGTGTTGTACTCTGATAAGTGCTATTGTATATATATAACTGTTTACTTCAAAGTTATGTTATATATTATATGTTATTCGTTCCGCTGTGAGATTCGTGTTACTCTGATGATTCTGATGTTCTTCTTCTTCTTCTATTCTATTAGTTCTATCTTTTCTTCCTCACCTTCTAAATTCTTTCACTAACGTCCCGGAATTTCCGACTCTCGAGGAGTCGGAAATTTCCAGCCGTTACAGTTGGTATCCGAGCTTAAGTTAAGAATTACTTGGCTCTGTGGCGTGACTCGGTAGAGATAGGGTTAGTAATACCCTAGATTGAGTTTGAGTGTATATATACGAGTGCGTATTTGTATTTGATATAAAACTGTTTTATATTGTGGAGATTCACTGGCTGAGTTGTTTATGAGTTCTGGTCGATCAGTTTGATCCACTGTATCGGTAGGAGTAAATAAACACTTGAATACGATGGGTCGTCACGATATGTTTTGAAAAAGGGTAAGTGAATTTAACATTACCCAAAGTATATTTTGATATAGAAATATATATATATATATCAAAATTTTAATATATTAGATATATTGGTTGTTATTATAATCGAATAAGATTATAAAAGGGTGAAATGTTTATAAATGACCAATCAGAATTCATATGAATGTAATATATGAAATAGTTTGAATTAAATCTGAATTTAAATCATATTTGGAATTAAAATAAGGAAATTTTAAGTTCCTGGGAGATTTTGAAAATGTTTTTCAAATTGAAAATGATATAGTATTGAACTCACTTCGATAGCTGGAAAATAGATTCTGATGATGAATCTAGACATCATCAGTGTTCATTTTCGAGTTCTAAGTGACGGATTACTACCAAAGGTTTTGTTTTTGAATTGTTTTGAGAAAACAAGTTGTTTAGAAATTCAAAGGTTTTGAATTGGCATTATGATTTCAAATTGATTTGAAAGAAACCCAGGAACTTAAGTTATGGAATTAAAATTTAACTAATGAAGTTAAATAAAATGAGATGATAAAAATAAATTGAAATTTAACTTGAACAGAGTTAAATAGAATTGAATTGGATTTGAGAATAATATGGTTTTGGATTTGAAATGATTAGTTGAGAGTTTGGAATTTGAAACTCGAATTTGAAATTGAATTCGGCCAGAATAAGCGAATGGTTGTGTTAAGAATAAATTTGTTGGAGTTGATTAGGATGGCATTTGTATATGCCGAGCTGATAATAGAGGGTAGGGATATAATGATACGACCGACATAAAGGTACAAGTTTATATTATATATGGGTTTGGATTTTATGAGCCGAAGTGGCAAGCCGCTTGGCTGTTTGATTTTCTTTTGGGTTGGAGAAGGCCTAGAGAGGCGAGGGGTGGTTTGTCATATTGACCAATACAAAGGAGGTTATGGCGAAATTTTTCGAAAATTCCAGGCGTTAGAACATTCTCATGATTTATGGAAATTCAGTTAGTCAGAATGAATTAATAAATTAATTAAAATTAAATGTGTCCAGTAGAAACTGAAATTAGAGGTAAACAAAAAAAAGGATTTTTAAATCTAGTTAGTAGAGTTAGTAGCATTTTTCTAACTTAGCAATTTCGAGGACGAAATTATTTTAAGGGGGGAAGTCTGTAATGGCGCGTTTTGTTAGCTGTCGAATAATTAATTTATTTAATTATTTATATATCGATTTGGCGATATCGATAACTTAAAGTAGAACGTTCGAACTTATAATTTATAATTATAATTAAAACGAACCTGAAACGTCGCGGCAGTTCGCAATTTGGCAATTTGAACTTCAACTGAATGTACATGATTCATTTTAAGCCGGATTTCTGTGAAACAAGAAACGTATGGAGCTGGTAGAGTATATCTTTCTAGTGGAAGAGAAAAATCGAGATTTCATCGTATAGATTTTGATGTACGTCCAAATCAAATTTTAAAATAGTCGCTATAGAATCGTTTATCGACCATAACGGTTATTTCAAAATAACTAGATATCGGGTGTGAATTCAGACAAGGTTCTTTTGGGAAATAGCGATAATTTAATTTTTAGAATTTTACTGTAATTTTTAATTAATTTAATAAGCGACTTTTTATTTGAAGTATTTCGCACCCTGTAATCAACATTTTGAGGTTTCAAAATATGAGTCAATCTACCGGTATTTTTATATATTTGGGATCGTGGGACATCGCTCGTCTCACTGATATTTTTATTTCTGTCGGCGGCAGTCCATGAAGTAATGGAATTATATAAATTAGTAAAAGGAGATATTATTATACCCTTATAAAAATATCCTAAGTGGTTCTAGGCCAAAAACAAGGCCACGCAAATTCCTTGTTTCACCACCAGTTCGCTTGGTCCTCGAGACAAAACATGGAAGAAGCTCCTCCACAAAATTCAAAGAACCAAAAGCCTATAATATAACATCTAAATCTTCTAAAACCTAATTTTCTGCATTTCATTGAGCCGCCACTATCTCGTTCTCAAACCCAAAAAGTTCGAATCAAAGAAAAAATCAAATAAAATCCAATCAAAATCCTATAAATTCTCAAACAAACTTATATGAGATCGTATTGAATGGGGCTTCAAGTTGATGTCCGTTTCATGACATGCGCAGCGAATTCCTGATGCTCGAAAACTTACAGCAAACGTCGGTTCGCATTCGACGGAAATATAGGCATCTATGGAAGGGCGAGTTTGCTGAGATGAAGGGGAGAAGGGTGGGTAGGAACTCGAGTTCGTTCTGAAGGGGAGTAAGTGGAAGAACGTGGGTTCAAAGGTGTTTGGGAGCTGCGGTATTTCTTGGATGGACTGTAGGAGTTACGGCTATGTTTCTGTGAGGAGGCCACGGGGTTGGGGAAGTGGAGATAGCGGTCAGAAGGGTTATGTCTTGAATGGGTAGGGAATATTGGAGTCGTGGGGGAGATTTAAGTGGTTCAGTAATACGTTGGGTTAAAGCAGCGAGTTGATGTTGGAGAAGGAGTCCAGGGTGCGGTGTTTTCCTGTGCAAGAAGTGTAGGTACTGCTATGTTGAGCTCGGAATGGTGAGAAGGTAAGGAAAGGGTTGTAGTTGTTTTAAAGTGTTGGTGAATTTACAAAGTTGTTGATGAAACCTGGGTTTGGGCGTTGACAAGTATGGTGCGGGTTTTCTTCTGTGGAGCCTGGGAACGTGATGAAGAGGGGTTATGACGCGTTTGCAAGAAGAAAAGGGGTTTAATGCATTTGGTTGGTTTCCATTTGAGAAATGGAGATGAGGAGTACTAGCTCTTGTGTGGAGAGTTAAGGATACATCAGTTTTGAATCGGAGTTGGAGACGAATCAGACGAAGTTGATAACAATGGAATCGTAATGACGATGTATACGTTAGGCAACTGCTTTGGAATCTATTGGAGCTTGCCTCATTTTATGAAAAAATAATTTGTCTGATCAGAATCGACAAACCGTAAATCGTTATTAACGATGATCGTCCAATGTGAGTAAAACTCACTAACTCTCCTCAGTTTATATTTTTATATAAACTGTGTTAAATGATTTGAGTGCTGTGTATTGATAGTTTGGACTGTTAAATAAATGTGATTGAAACATAGATATAGTTATATATATAAACGACAATCAAATATTGATTCAGTTCATCAGTATATTTCATGGTGGAATGAAATTGATGTATATTTTATTGTGTAACATCTGTGGATGCAGGGAAACAGGTTGGAGGAATCCGACTGGATTCCTCAACATTTATTTTACCGTTTTTCATATATTGTGATATATGATGTGTTATGAAATCTGTTATTGATTTCATATGTTTGAATGATACCGATCATTGTTATACGACACGTTAAACACCGTAGGTGATACTAGAATGTAAAAAGGGAATTTTCAATGTTTATATTGAAAATAAATCTTATTTATAAAATCGATAGGATTTTATAAAATGAAACCATTTATTTATTTAGGAAATAAATAAAGGAACATTTATTTAGATTATAAATAAATGGAATAAAGGAATATTTATGTAGGGAATAAATAAAGGAACACTTATTTGGAAAATAAATAGAATTATACGAGGATAGATTTAAACACGTGCTTCGCACACGGTATAACACGATATGGATTTAAATGAGATATTAAATAGGAAATCTGTTTTAAACAGATAAATTGAAGTATATTAATTTATAAATAATGTTTTATAAATTAAATAAATTATTTATCGTTGATAAATGGAATATATATAAGTCTGGACTTATATAGAGAAGTAGAAACGTTATTAAAAGGACATTTATAAAATGAAGAACCATTACTAAAAGTAAATCTTTATAAATGGATAAACGTTGTAAAAAGTAAATCTTTATAAATGGATAAACGTGGTAAAAAGGAAATCTTTTGAAATGAATAAACGTTATAAAAGGGAGTTGATCAAATTTAGTTACTCGAAATGAGTTATTCGAATTAGATATTTGAATAAAGTTAAACCAGTAGAGTTAACCAGTTAGGTTAAACCATTTGAGTTAACCAGTTAGGTTAAACCAGTTGAGTTGACCAGTTAGAGTAGACCAGTTAGAGTTGATCAGTTAGAGTTATCCAAGTAGAGTTAATCGAGTAGAGTTGTCGAATATCACTTATCCGAAGTAGAGTTATCGAATATAGTGTATTCGAGAGAAGAGAAATCGAATATAGTTTATTCGAGTGGAGAAGTCAAATGTTATTCATTTGAGAAGAGTTATCGAATATTATTTATTCAAAGAGTAGTTATCGAATATTAGTTATTCGAAGTTAGTTAATCCGAAGGAGTTAGTCGAAGAGTTAATCCAAAGGAGTTATTCGAAGTTAGTTAATCCAAAGGAGTTATTCGAAGTTAGTTAATCCGAAGGAGTTAATCGATGAGTTAATCCGAAGGAGTTAGTCGAAGAGTTAATCCAAAGGAGTTATTCGAAGTTAGTTAATCCAAAGGAGTTATTCGAAGTTAGTTAATCCGAAGGAGTTAATCGATGAGTTAATCTGAAGGAGTTAGTCGAAGAGTTAATCCAAAGGAGTTATTCGAAGTTAGTTAATCCGAAGGAGTTAGTCGAAGAGTTAGTCCAAAGGAGTTATTCGAAGAGTTAATCCAAAGGAGTTAGACGAAGAATTAATCGAATATAGTTATTCGAAAGAAAGTGTTAATCGAATATAGTTTATTCGAGTAAAGTTAAAAGAGTTAATCGAATATAATTTATTCGAGTAGAGTTAGAGAAGTTAAATCGAATTTAGTTATTCGAAAGGAGTTAATCAATTTGAGTTAAGTTAATCGATTTGAATTAAGTTGAATCGAAATGGAGTAAATCGATTAGAATTAAGTTAATCGAGTTAGAGTAAATCGAATATTGGTTATTCGAAGGTAAGTTATTCGAATTAGTTATTCGAAGGAGTTAATCAAATGAGTTGATCCAAAGGAGTTAGTCGAATATTAGTTATTCGAATAGAGTTAAAGGAGTTATCGATTTTAGTTTGATCGAAAGGAGTTATCGATTAGTAAATCGAAAGGAGATTTTCGAATATAGCATATTCGAAAGAAAGAGATCGAATATTGTTTATTCGAAAGAGAGAGATTTCGAATATGACTTATTCGAAGAGAGATAATCGAATATAGGTTATTCGAAGAAGAGTTAATCAAATAGAGATTACTCGAAAGAGAGTTATACGTCGAATTCGATTATAGCGAATTCGGGAAAGTACTATTTACTTTCCAGGGTTTAAATCAAGATTTAGTTATTGATTTAGAAATTATGTGTCTGTTAAATTATTCGAGTTAGGAAATAAAGTTATAATTTAGGTTAGATATTGCAGAAGTAGGAATTATAAAGTTATAGTTATAAATCAAACGTTTTCATATAATAAGTGGATTCGTAACCGGAATCCAAGAATTTGCGTAAACAGATGATTGGAAAAAGTGAGTGACGAGCTTCATCTATTTCACAGTAAAGGATGTTGTTCAATTAAGGTCTGAGAGGTAATTATACCCCAACTTGATTGACTTCAGAATTGACAAAGGAATAGTTGTGGTTCGATAGAAAAGATTGATTTGAAATATAGAAGTAATAAGCGATTAATGGATTAAGCATAACGATGTTTTATACAACGTTCATTTTAAATCCGTAATTGAGTTTTGGAAACGTTTTCCAAATATAGTCAGATATGTTTTCTAAACATAGAAAATGAAATGTTTTCATGATAGGAATTTAAGAAATAGAGTTAAGCAAATTCAGAAACTGACTGGAGAGGGTAAGTTGAACGGTTTTCTAAGTGACGATCTGATGTTGGTTTCGACCTTCCGGATTGATACTTAGAGAATTGTTCTCATACTAGTTACAGTTAGGGACTGATAGTTGCGAAATAATAGTGATGTGAAAATAAGCTATGAAAATGTTTTCCAATGATTAATAACATATATTTTCTAAATATATGAAATAAGGAAATATGAACATATGATGATTGATCGATCGAATTCCCATTTGGAAATAAGATCGTTGTTTGTACCCCGACATGTTTTCATTTGATAGTTAGATCACAGACTATCAAAGTTTTTACCATTTTAACGTTGTTAATATGGAGAGACCGGTTGGATTATTATCCAAAGAACCACTCCGTATCGGCATAAGCGTTGCGAGCAATATATGCCAAAGATAAATTGAAGACGGAATAAAGTGCAAGGGCTGTTGTATAAGTCTTAGATAACAGTGACTAAGATGGATATACTGAATAGTGCCTTCGGTTTGTCCAGTCCCAGGACAACATATATGGAAGAAGGTCTGACAGAGTATATCCAATGGATCGCGTAAGTTGATCTGTTCAAACGTATTAACGTTTGGTGGCGGAGGAATTCGTTTCTCTTAGCTGTATACCCGTGTTATTTTTGGATAAGTCAATTTGTGATTTCGCGGGTATGACGATGTGGCATTCAAAGTGAATGGTGATCAGATGTTCTGAAGATAGACGTAGCCTCTAGCCTCACACCAGGAAGTAACAAAAGTTGGGCTAGGCAGCATGGCTAGTTGGGTCATTCCCAAGCAGGGTGTATTGTCACCGATCTAGGGAATATTCATATTTATACTTCTTTTTGATTCTGTATCTTCGGATGACGGTTTGATGGCCTACAACCGTGGTGGCAATATATTCGCGACACTCAAGCTAAATGAGTGAGCGGTCATGTGTGGCCGGGTTGCAAGACGTTCTTGTTGAACCCTGAGTGTATCACCTCTAGAGTACACTATTCAGAAGGTGCTCCCATACCTTGTCTGTTGGAATCCATTCTCCGATAAGCGCCCTGCGGTTTATGATTTTATACTATGTATGTAGAACGTGAGATGCAAGCGTTTCTGCTAGATTGATACCTATTTGTACTTAGACATTATTATAATATCACAATGATATTGCTTGTCAAAGTTGTTCAGATACTCATAAGGGAAAAACCCGTTCCGTATTCACGGCGTGGTCTTATGAGATATCCTATACCTGTTTTAAACTATTTTACTCATACCAGTCCCATGACTGACCCGGAGTTTACTTTGTTGTTTTCCCTAAACTCTTGGGTGCCTAAATTTGTACGGGCAGTCAAGTAGTCGGGATTTACAGATATACTTGGAGAGCTTGGAGCAGGAGACTTCAAGATTCTATAGCTATAGTTATTTCCGCTGTGTTATAAGTGTTGTACTCTGATAAGTGCTATTGTATATATATAACTGTTTACTTCAAAGTTATGTTATATATTATATGTTATTCGTTCCGCTGTGAGATTCGTGTTACTCTGATGATTCTGATGTTCTTCTTCTTCTTCTTCTTCTATTCTATTAGTTCTGTCTTTTCTTCCTCACCTTCTAAATTCTTTCACTAACGTCCCGGAATTTCCGACTCTCGAGGAGTCGGAAATTTCCAGCCGTTACAGTTATGTATTTTGTTATATACTACCTAAACTTGTAAATGAAGTACCCAATTACAAAAACAAAACAAAAATCATAAATTCTACCTGTTGTTCACAAAAATGCTCCCACTTTTCACTGCTTGGTAGAATAATGCTATTAAATTCTGGGATTATATGTACAACTGCCTCTCGATATTTATTCCATTTACCGCTGTAGTAATTATGTTTTTTGTCCATATCAAGTAGAGAAAGATCCTCACAGATGCTAGGCCGCTCCATATATCTTATGTTAAAATTTGTGTTGGACTCAACTTCATCCATGGATGAAGTGGATTTCATACGTCGTTTGGTAGTGGATAACATGCTTTTCTCACTCAGGTTAGTTGTACCATGGTTCTAAATGAATGTACAAGAAGGTAAGACATTAACATGTGACATACTTCTTGTGCCAAAACATCTCTTTCAAATAGTTTTTAAGAAGAAGCTTCTTAATAGCAGATTTAGAAGTTCGAAATGGATGATGAACATCTTCAATTATCGTGCATAATGTTTCTGGGAAAGACTTTGATACCGGTTCTGACTTCGATGCATATTTTCCAGTATAATTATCCACGGCTTGTATAGAAAGCACTGGAGACCAATCAATATTAGCACGCCATGTTTGTAGAAATTTTCTCTTATGAGAACATACCAAAGGATCATTATGTTTTGGAAGAAATCAAAAAATATTACTATTCAGAGGTTCTTCTATAATTTTTTACTGTGGAAGTACATCGAACGGATACTTAAAACAATAAGCCATTAGTTTAGTTCTCCGATGTAACCTCAAACAATGACGTCCACATTTAGAATGATGCATAATCCAATTTATCATGTTGGCATAATCATCATCGTCGGTATCCAAATTTGCATTAGGTGGAAAAACGCGTGTGCATGGATGCGTTACAAGGCTCTTTTATACTTGGGTTTATAGTGGAAATAAGGCGATCAAAGTATTCAATAACTTTATTATTTTCACATGAGTTTTCTCCTACAAATTATAAATTTGGAGCATCTTGTAACCATAACAATTAATGAACGTGCCCGCTTGCACGGTTTTTCCATTCAAAACGATACCAGTAATCTTTAACAGAAAACTTAAGAGTTAGAAAATCTTTTACAAACATAGCAACTCTAGTTTGAAAAAACCATGAAGCAATAAGCCAGATCTCATTTAGAAGTTCGGATCTTCTTTTCCTCTGCTCATCAAGATTAAAATTTTGCAATTCATTTGATTAGTCAAGAAGTTTATAAAGTTCTGGTCATTGCATATCAGCTGAACTTAATTTGAAAATTATAGTTACTACCTCTAGTTGTTTCACCATAGCTGTAAGTTCTTTGAAACTTACAAACCAATAAGGGCGACTTCCACGTATGCTTTTAGCATAATAAAAAATACATTGTGCTAATTCTCGATCTCCCGAGTTTAGCATTTCACGTATATCTTGAATTGATAAGTTACCATTTGCGGGATTATTTTGTATGTATATATTACTGATACCTAAAACACTCCACCTACTTAATGAATTATAAGCGAAATATTGAAATCTAGAATCTTTTGCAAATATTTAGTAATGATATTTCAATAAGTATTGTAAGTACTCGAGTGGTTTTATTCTATGTGGCCTCGCTTGTCTTAAGTCCACATTTCTGGATGGGAATAATGTTGGAAATGCCATTGCAATATATCCAGGAGTATTGAACTCATCTACTGCACTTGAAGCAAGTGGAAGTTGGACAATTGTATGGTTATCTCCACCAGTTTCTAGAAAAGATAAAATTGAATCTTGGTGGTTTGGTTGCAGTAAATATGTGGCAGCACCCAATGTCTCAAATTCATCAATGCAAGGGAATTCAATTTGATACTGTGGAGGTCTTTGAATGTAATCATCACAAATTTGAGCTGCTTCATTTGATACATTATCTTGGATGAAGGGAATGTTAATTGGTGCAAGATCTTCAAGTAGTTCTTGAAGTGATATATCATTAATGTGTATATCTACATAAAATATATTATGATGTTTAAGCCAAAGTAATGCTTGTCTAAAACATCCACGTCACACTCGAAATTCTTTATTTCCATGTACCACTTCTACTCACAATTAGCACGACCAATAAATCTTGAGGATGAGAAGGAAATGAATAAGCAATTGCATTAACATCTTGGGGGAAATTAACAACATTTCCTCTATATTTGTATTGTTGTCCTTTAAAGCGATACACATATATCACCGGGTGGATGCGTGCGATGAGTATACGCTTGAAGCTTGTAAGACTAGATAACTCACTTAGAACACATCCAGGATCCATTAAATTTTGATTACTAAAATGCATGGAAGATCTGGCTGTGGTTTATCTTTGCAACAATCTGAACATGAACTTAAATAAATTGTTAAAATTCGGAAAGCTACGAGTGCAAATGTGACAGGTCTTCCAATGCATATTTTGATAGGAGTTTATAAATATCCGTGCATTGCTATTTCCTGGTTTTGAAGTCAATAAAGTTGAAACAGATTTAGTTGAACCGCTAGTGACATGCTCCTTCCGAACTCTATAACGTAAACTATCCCTTGCTCTTTCGAAAGATTTTTCTTCAAAGGTCATTTCATATTGAGCTCTCTTTTTACTAACTGAATTTTGAGGTTGTTCAATTCTTTGAGTTTGTGGATTAGCTCTCGATCGTCGCCTTCTTCCAGCATCAATAATATATTTTTGTTGGCATTTGATATCAGATTCTCGTTGCCTTCGTTTCCGCTAAGCAATAGTACGATTTCTTCTAATATTAACCTGTAATTTATATTGTTGAAATTGTCGAAAGTTAATAAAAACAATAGACATGTTCATGAATTGTATAAGAAATTTATGCCACTTCTCAAAATAATAACTTACATAATACACATAACGATATATGTTGGATCGATATTGTTTTTGTACATACATGACACGGTAATCATTTGTTTGTCTTTAAATTTAACCAATTTATCTCCTATATTTTCATTTGTCAAGCATTTTTATCAGCAAACTTATCAAATACGACGTGTGGATACTAATGCAAAATAAGTGGACAACGCAAAATAATCAAAAATATGTACTACTTAAACAACATTGTTAATATATTTTTACATTTAAACTTACAAGTGATATATAACTAATAAATAAACAATTTTTACCTCACGTGAAGTTAGTGGTTGATCTATAGGACCCAAAAATTCTCATTTTTTTGTTCATCATCCTATGATGAAGGTTTGACATTCAAATCAACAGAATTAAATCTATTTGTAGTTGAATGCCATATAAATGAGTATATAAAAAGTTAGTGCAAAAAACGGTATACACCTAAAAATATTATTATAAAAGTTACCTTGATCATCATAATGGACTTTTAGTGGTTGATCCGTAGGACCCACAAATTCTTGTATTTGTTGTTGATCATTTTCCGACAAAGATAATACATTCAGATCAATAGAATTTGATTTACCTGTAGGTATTGTGTATATTAGTAAATATGTTAAAACAAAATACATTATTTTTTGTGTGATGCTAAGGGCACCCCAATTTACTCTTCCTAGTATCGCTGCTAAAATATACCAAAAGAATTATAGTTACACTCTTCTTAATACCTCACATAAAAAATAGGGGCTACCACACCACCATTACCTTATTTCCCTCTTGTCTCTTATTCGTTCCTCTTTCGTTCCATTCTGGAATTCTACTTCTTTAATCGATCGATCAACAATAAATTGTTCAATGTCGCAGCAATGCCAAGAAAGAAGAAAGCTGCAGATACATCATTGTATCAACTTAGCAAACTCGATCAAGTAATTTTAGGGCTTCAGAGGATAAAATTTTGAATTTTCCCGCGGTAAAGATGAAGTAGACAACAATTGTTGTTAATTAGGGTTTTCAGATTAGGGTTGACTACGTGATTAGTTTGGCAAATACTGGTTGAGTGAGAGATTAGAACAGAGAATTAATGTGGTATTAAGAAGCATACAAAATTTAATGTGTTTTATTTTTTTAATTGTGGTATTAGGAAGAGGATATTGGGGTTCCCTTAGCATTACACTATTTTTTATAGAAGTTACCTTGATCATCATGGTGGATTTATAGTTGAATCTCATTAGATATATACCATTTGTCAATGATAATTGTTGCAAATTATCCATTGATGCATCAAATGGTTGTTCATCATTACCGAACGAAGGTGATTCATTCTAATCTATGTATTGCATTATATTCAATATGAAATGTAAGAGACTTCATTTAAATGATAATTAACAGAAACACAGTAGTACAAAAAAGCAGTAATGCAAAAATTTAAATAAAACAAGCATTGTATAAGGTATGTCACAATTATAGCTTATTGCAAGAAATAACATTAATTATTACCAAATTTCCAAGGTTGAATTAAGTTAGATAAACAGTCATTGATCGTCTTCATTTGTTGTTTTTGTAGATCATTTGTAAAGACTTCACATGGTTGTTCATCATTACCGGACGAAGGTAATTCTTTCAAATGTATATATATTGCATCGATTTCAATATAAAATTTAAGAGACTTCATTTAACAATGATTGACAAAAACATGAACTTACAAAAAACAATTATTCAAAATTTCAAATAAAATTAATATTATATAGCATATAAACAATCACAATTTAGTACTAGAAATGACACTGATAATTACCAAATTTCCATGGTTTAATTGAGTTAGATAGAGAACCAAAGATCTTATTTATTCGTTGTTTCTATAGATCATCTGCAAGGTCTTCGCATGGTTGTTCATCATTACCGGACGAAGCTGATTCATTCATATATATACATATATATTGCATTACATTCAATATAAAACGTAAGAGACTACATTTAACAGTGATTAACAAAAATACGATCGTACAAAAATGCAATAATTCAAAATTTCAACTAAAACTAACACTATATGGCATATACAACAATCACAGTTTACTACTTGAAATGACATTGATAATTACCAAATTTCCATGGCTAAATAGAGGTCGATAGAGAATCACTGATCGTATTTATTTGTTGTTTCTGCAAACTATCTGCAAAGTCTTCACATGGTTGTTCATCACCATCAAAGCAAAGAAAATGATTCAAATCTATGTAGTGCATATTTGAAAAAAAACTTCATTTCAAGTAGTAGTAAGATATAATTTTTTATAAGATTTGATAAAGTAAAACATTTGAAAACAGTAGTCATCAACCATGCTACCCTTAAAAGTATTGAACCATTACACTGACACAAGCCCGACCCAAGGGCAAGGCCCTTGAGGCGGTCGAATTGGGCAACCCTCATTGAGAGGGGAATCTTTAGGAAGAAGAAAAACATTTATTACTGTTGAAATAAATTATAACTACCAAGACTTATCAATAAGTTACTTAGTCAAACGTTATGCTGCTTGCTTTCCTTTGAAGTGAGGCGGGTTTGATTCTAAGCATCTACAATTAAGGGATAGGTTTTTTTACGTGCAACTCTACTTTCTTCTACTACCATAAATGTAATGACCCAAGTATTTCCAGGCTCGGAAATCGACATAAATACCTTTACCGCAACTCATGCCGACCTCCCAAACACCAAAAATACTGGATAGTTATTAGAAAGAATTTAGATGGTGAGATAAGAAAGAAAGATATATTAGAATAGTAGAAAAAGAAGAAGAAACAACAAAACACAGAGTCTCACATCGCAGCGGAACAAAATATAATACAGAAATAAACCTTTATTGAGAGCTTTAAAAATACTTACAATATCAGAGTACATCACACAACGGGACAGTTATAATAACTTGTTCCCATATACAACACACAACGGAATAGTAGCCATATAATATCATACGTCTGAACAACTCCAGCTCGTCTCTGGACTTCACAACATTTGATAACTTGAACCTGTACACCCGGGCTAACCCGAGCATTTACAAAACACCGGGTCAGTCTGGTGAACCAGAGTGGGATAAACACACTAAGTTTAAGGGTATCACACAACCTGATTTTTTATTAAAAGTTAAAATCTTCCAAAGAAAAGGATAATCATAAGACCAAATTCACACATAAATACGGACGGTTTTTACCCTACGATAACCCAAAACATTTTTGAAACCAATATCTTGTCTGATATTATAATAGTGTCTAAATACAAATAAATAGAATCCAGCAGAACGCTTGCATCTCACGCTCCATATATATAGTATAAAAACAAAATCGCTGGCACTTATTGGAAGTTGGATTTCGACTATGACAAGGTTTGGGACCACCTGCCGATAGTGTATCTCTAGAGGCGAATACACTGGGTTCAACAAGAACGTCTTGCAACCCGGCCCACACATGACCGACCACTCATTTCGCTTGAGTGTATCGAATGTATATCACCAACGGCGGGGTGTGACCCACCGTTTCCCGAAAAGGGACAGCATCAAAAATAGATTAAAGAAGCAAAAGGAATTTCTCTGGATAGGTGATTATACACCCTAATGGGAGCGACCCACATAGCCATGCTGCCTGCCCGATTTTTTGCCATTTCCCGGTTGATGAGGCTTGAGGTTTGAATCCCTTTTTGGAACATCTGGTAATTTTTCACTTTGAATGCCACATCGTCAAATCCGTCAGATATCACTAATTGACGTCCACAAAAATACTCTAGCAGTTAAGCTAAGAGAACAGCCATTCTCCTCCAACAACTATAGCACGTTTGAAGAAATCAACGTACATGATCCCTTTGGAAATACTCTGTCAGACATCCGTCCATACAAGTCATTCAGGAACAGGATGAACCGAAGGTACTCTCTTACTGCATCCAATATAGGAATCACCCCATGGATCAGTAGCGAGAAGTCCTTGCAACCCGTAGATTCCAAACACGATAGAACCACAGTTTATCTCTGGCCACTAAACCAGAGATTTTTAGTAGTTCTTCCATTTATGAAGATCTACGGTCTTCAATGCTCCATCTCGATTATCTTCTAATATCTTAACGTATTTGTTGGTCGGAATGGATTTTGAATATAATTCAATCCCGATCTTTCCGTACCAACAATCGTATTGGACAGATTTCATAGTCGGTGATTTAACTATCAAAATAAACAGTGTTTCAATCACGACAATCCAATGAGTTCACTGGTTCCATATTCGGCATCACTTGGCCTTTAAATTAAAACAAATGTAAATTTTAAACTCTTAAATATTTCGATATTTAAAAATATAGTTTCCTCACTTCTTATTTGTCATAAGATTTTTCTTTAAACCATGTTCATTTATTTACATAGGACAATTCTATATCATATTTAGTTTCCAAATTTCATTTTCAAAACATTAGCCATGTAATTATCTACTATTGGGAAATTTATTAAACTATTACTCGTAAAATGATGTTATGAAATATCGCCTATTCATTTACTTGAAAAAAATACAAATGTTATTCTGATAGGATAAAACGCAGCCTTACGTTTCCCTTCTAATTCAAAAATATCGTTATATTTTCGGCAACTCCTTTTATTTCCCTTTTTATTTTGGAACCCTCATTATATATTTTCCAAGTCTTCATCACAAATGTTGCATTATTATTTCTCTAATGAAATAATAACTTTACTAATCTCTTTTACCATTACAACTTATATCATCCTCAGATAATTCTAAAGTCGTTCATGTTGGGGTATTTTATTTACCTCTCAGACCTTGATCAACAACGTTCATACCTTAAGATAAATATAAGTTGTAATCCAAAAACCAATATTCCATTTTAATACCAATTCAAATACCATTTAACCATTTAATTCAAAATACGGTACCATAAAACCCGCTTAACTCTTTTGAACTTCTTTCTCAGCTATACCATTTTTCTCTTAATTCACTAATTAAGTACTTCTTTATACACATCACTTTTAACTCGACCTCTTTACCAAGCTCATTTATAATTTGGATTTGGTTATCAAATCCCACGATTTACTTCTACAACCAAATTCACTTTTTCCCAATTTCCTTTCAAATTCATCTAACCATTACTCGCTTTGAGATTCTCATTTCAATTCCCACTTTTACCTAATCACATTTTTAAGTAACGTTAATTTAGAATTAACGATATAACACCTCAAACCTCTTTTATATAATGCTGGTTTATTGTAAAACCCTTTTATCTAAATCCCCTTTTACTTAATTCATATAATTAAGTAACGATTATTTTAAGCTATAATATTTGCTTAAAAATTCCTTTTTTAACTTTGTTCTAAAACTCAGGTTTAAAACAAAATCTGTTCATAAGCTCCTTTTTACCATTCAATTGGATTTCATTTCAACTTAGATCACTTTTTAATTGAATCCCCATTTAAAAAGGTAATTCTTCTAAATTATTATTAATTACAATCATAATTTATTTCAATCATCAACTACTTCTGTAGTCAATTTATTTATTATCTAAAATAGTAGTAAATCCTTTTTAAAATCTTATTTAAAATTAAAAACAATATTCTTTAAACTATTTTATTCAAAACACACTAACTTAATAAAGGAATCTCAATTAGAACGGTCGATTTATTCAACTCAATACACGGTTATCTCGTTAGCCGATTCCAATTAATTTCCGCTTTAAATTAATTAATAATATAATTAATTTAAATAATTACATTAAATTAATTCTTAACAAACCAATTATTCAAATTTTAACTGGTAAGATTAATTTCTATTCACTTATTCATAAATCTGATTAACATCAGAATTGGCTTTATAAAAACAGCAAATGATCAATGATAACTTAAGTAATAAATATTTATTTCCCTTTAATAAAGTTTTATTCAAAATATATATTTCAAAATCTTTCTTTAGTTATAAATAAAATTTATAACTTCAGTCCTATCAATTTACTTGACGGTAAATCGATATAAATTAAACAATTTACGTTTAGGCCATTTACTGTCGATTACTCAACCAATAGAGCCCATTGGTTAAAACACAACATAGGTTGACTTTTTAGTCAATGATCACTACTAAAAATTAATTACCCAAACATGACATTTCATATGATAATATGAAATAAATAATATATTTGAGAAATCCCACTGGATCCCTCCAACCTGGTCTTCCCTATATTCAAATAGTTATCTCAAATCAGGTCATTCAGTTTCATTTAACTGATAACAACAAATAACGACCATTTAATATCAACCACACGTCATTCAAACAATTCAACAAGTTAAACACATTTATTTTTTAAACATGACCAACAAGGTAAGTTACCTTTATTGGAACCAATCATTAGAATAATGATTTGGTATTTCACTGAAATTAAACGATGGTTTAATTTCATCAGTTAAATCAGCAAATAAATATATAATTAGCAAACAGTCAACCATTGGCAAGCAGAGCGCACAAAATCAAAACCCAATTTATAAAAAATATAAATGGGTAAAACTGAGTGAGTTTAACTCACCTTGTTTTCCATTGTCGCTAAAGCGGTTTGGTTTCAGTTCCAGTTAAATTAAACTAGTGTTTAATTTAACAATGATCTCCAGCAGTCTCTGGCTTTGTCCAAAATAAATTACAAAAGGTAAAGTTCGGAAATTTGATCCTAATGTAATTTGTTTGGTCCAATTCAGTAATCAAATGTATAAGATATGCCAATATGAGCAAATCATGATTTTAATTTTAACTAACTATATTAATTAATTAATTTCTTAATCAAATTTTATTTAAAATAATTAAAATTAGTTAGTGAATATAAACGAGCTAACTTTGTTCCTGTTACTTTGGAATGTCCAACTTCTTTTTCTCCATTGCTTGATTCATCTGCATAATTTGATTAAGTATAACATAATTAAATAAATTATTAAACCCTTAATTAAGTTTACCTTTAACTAATCACCTTCGTTTTAACTTAATTAAATAATAAATATTTGTAGCCAACTTCAGTCAACAGAATAGCTGGACCTCATGTATCACGCCAAATTGCCCATGATTTAGAAAAATAACTATATTAGTTTTTCTTTCCTCAATTATATAGTAATTAATACTTTAATTAAACCTAGGGTTAGGCTAATTACACACTTAAGGAATAAACGGCTGATCCCTTCCTCAATTGTTTCCCTTTGTTGTTGCGTTCCAGGCTTCAAGCACCTTTCTCAGGCTTGCGTTAATTCAGACCTTAGTTAACATAATTTGTATAGCAATTAATTTCTAATTAAATGGTTTAGTTGATTTAATTACATACTAAATAAAAGTATTTGGGCTGAATAACTTCCTTCCTCAATTGTTTCTTCGTTCCGGTGTCTTTCTTTGAAGCCAATACCACACCTGCCAGAAAAATCCATCACCGCACTACCTTGGCCTCCACCTGCCATCGGACGGCGCTGATCACTCTGCCTCACTGCCCTACGCCTGTGCCACCAAACCCGTATGACTCGATTTCTTCCTCATCCTCCAAATTAACCATAAGCACCGCGACTTCACAATGGGATTCTGGTCAGTACAGATTGAATTTTCCCATCATCACTGGTATGCTATTTTTACATGCATTTTGAAAATACTCAGTTGAACATATGAATGGATTTTGAAAATTAATGGAAGGAAGATGATGAATTTCTGGTCGTTCAATTTGGTGATGGCGGCTACTAATTTGTTTGACTACGGAAAAAAGTTTGACCTATTTCTATGGTTATGTCATCTGCTACTTATAAAGAAATTGGAAATGGGACCATTTATTATTATTTTACTATAATGTGAAACTTCGTCGTGAAGTAACACGTATAAAATACTACAAATGACTTTCGTTTTCTGATAGAAAAACTAATCTTAGTATAAAAAAATATTCTGGACCCAATGAGACAAGTTTCGTCGAATTTCAACGTCATTTGAAAAAGATTCCTTTATAAAACTAGCGAAAAACACGCGTTTAATTTTTCCACGATCACTAAATAAATCCAATCAACTTGAAACTTTGAAATCCTATGATAATTAATTAAGACGAACTCAACGGCACTAGTTTCGTTGCATTCTGAGACTGTTTCCCTGTATGCTATTTTTACATGCACCGCAATGCCATTTTTGACACCAAATTACCCTGTCTTCAAAAATAACAAACTATATACCTATCCTAACTCTAATCGACGATACGAACTCAACGGAACTGGTTCCGTGGCTTAATTTGATCATCTGCTCAAGTTACACTTAAATATCTCTCTATTACATTAATTACGCGCTATAGAAATTGAACGGGCGTTTATGGTTGTCGCGGTCACATACATCATCGGTTTGCCATCCAATTTGATTTTCTGACAATAATTCGACGATACGGTTCCAATGAAACTAATTTCGCTGAAAACAGACACTGTTTAAAAATGGCTATTTTTAACGCTATAAAAATATCGAATAAATATTAATTAAATTCCAAATAATTCAAATAAATCAAAATAAATTATTTTCAACATATATATCCAAACAAAATATATATATATATATAATTCTAATTATAATTCATACAACCCAATATCGTCAATTTTGTTTTAAGTGATTTAACTTTTCCCTTTCAAATATATAAAATAACGTTATATTTTAATAACGATTTCCATAGCGACTATTTCAAATTTTGATTTGGCCATAACTAACAATCTATAACACAGAATCTGGATTTTTCTCTTTCATATGAAAATTATCATCAATATGGTTCCAACGTTTCTTTTTTCACAAAAATCCGACTTATATCGGACTCTGTATATATTCAGTTGAAGTTCAAAACTCCATTTTACGAACTACAACGCTATTTTGAGCTCGATTTATATTATATAAATATATATAACGTTCAAACTTCGTTTAAAAAATGAATTCAATATTATAAACCAATAATTTTCCAAATCAAATATTTAAAATAAATTAATTAAATTAAATATTTGACTGCCAAAATATGGGTCATTACATTCTTCCCCACTTAAAATAATTTCGTCCTCGAAATTGCTAAGGTAAGAAAAATGTTACGAATCCTATTAATTTCTAAATCCAATTTATTTTAAATCAAAAACCAATTCAATACAATATATACATATTTTCAAAAATATCGAAAAATTTCTAACACATTAAATTCCCGGAAAAATTCGGCAGAGTCTCCCTTGCACAGAGTGACATCAACGATATCGCAGGAACAGATAATATATATACTTTGACCCACGTGGTCGAACAAAAAAATCAAAACCCAAAATTTATATTTTCTCGTAGGTGTACCTTTTACAAGCGCTATTGAGCATATTTGCTCAGCGTATATGTGATTTACTCAACTAATATCAATCTGCCAATCCATCTGACACATGTACTTACTCAATTCACATATAAGTCATAAATATGTGAGATTCTGAAATAATATTTCGCTATTCAACAAGTATAACTATACGAATTCCAAAATCAAACACACAGCATCAATTCATTATCAAATACAGGGTTAATCCATAAATTTCAACTCATATGCAGTTTCATTTCGGTTTAATTATACCGGAAATTACTCTTTAGTTTATAATTCATTTGGCTTCCTTAAATTTTTGAGTATTCCCATTTAACCAAACTATCATCCAATAATAAACAATCCACAATCAACAACCAATACACAACCAAATCAACCAAATCAATTGAATTTATTTTGATTTCACATATCTGAACATCAATTGATTAATACTCGATTGATTTCTATTTGATTATTATTTATTCATCCAATTTTCCAATTTCCAAATTTATTTATTTCAATTTCGATATCATTCTTAATTTAATTTCACTTAACAAAATTAAGTTTCAATTCAAATTTTCAATCAAATTTGAATTCTATTCAAACCAATCAAATACAAAAATACCTCAATAATTTGATAAAATTATTTCTTTTATATACAAAAATATAATTTGGATAAAATTATTTCATTTACCCTCTTTACAAAGCAATACTGTATCCATTGATAGTTCTATGCTTCTCAACACTTGAACCGATCAAACAACACAGTATAAAACATTTGTATATAAAATTTACAATTACGCTCCCATATATATATATATATATATATATATATACACACACTCAATCTCAATCTAGGGTATTACTAACCCAATTTCTATCGAGTTACACCACAGAGCCAAGGTTATTACTAAACCAATAGCTTTGATACCACTGTAACGACCCAAGTATTTACAAAACACTGGTTCAGTCTGGTGAACCAGAGTGAGATAAACACACTAAGTTTAAGAGTATCACACAACCTGATTTTTTTTTAAAGTTAAAATCTTCCAAAGAAAAGGATAAACGTAAGACCAAATCCACACATAAATACGGACGGTTTTTACCTTACGATAACCCAAAACATTTTTGAAACCAATATCTTGTCTGATATTATAATAGTGTCTAAATACAAATAAATAGAATCTAGCAAAATGCTTGCGTCTCACGCTCAATATATATAGTATAAAATCAAAATCGCTGGCGCTTATTGGAAATTGGATTCCGACTATGACAAGGTATGGGACCACCTGCTGATAGTGTATCTCTAGAGGCGAATACACTGGGTTCAACAAGAACGTCTTGCAACCCGGCCCACACATGACCGACCACTCATTTCGCTTGAGTGTATCGAATGTATATCACCAACGGTTGGGTGCGACCCACCGTTTCCCGAAAAGGGACAGCATCGAAAATAGATTAAAAATCAAAAGGAATTTCTCTAGATAGGTGATTATACACCCTAATGGGAGCGGCCCACATAGCCATGCTGCCTGCTCGATTTTTTGTCATTTCCCGGTTGATGAGGCTTGAGGTTTGAATCCCTTTTTAGAACATCTGGTCATTTTTCACTTTGAATGCCACATCGTCAAATCCGTCAAATATCACTAATTGACGTCCACAAAAATACTCTAGCAGTTAAGCTAAGAGAACAGCCATTCTCCACCAACAACTATAGCACGTTTGAAGAAATCAACGTACGTGATCCCTTTGGAAATACTCTGTCAGACATCCGTCCATACAAGTCATCCAGGAACAGGATGAACCGAAGGTACTCTCCTACTGCATCCAATATAGGAATCACCCCATGGATCAGTAGCGAGAAGTCCTTGCAACCCGTAGATTCCAAACACGACAGACCCACAGTTTATCTCTGGCTGCTAAACCAAAGATTTTTAGCAGTTCTTCCGTTTATAAAGATCTACGGTTTTCAACGCTCCATCTCGATTATCTTCTAATACCTTCACGTATTTGTTGGTCGGAATGGTTTCCGAATATAATTCGATCCCGGTCTTTCCGTATCAACAATCGTATTGGAAATATTTGATAGTCGGTGATTTAACTATCAAAATAAACAGTGTTTCAATTATGACAATCCAATGAGTTCACTTGTTCTATATTCGGCATCACTTGGTGTAATGACCCGCATTTCTGACCGTTGAATAATTAATTTATTTAATTATTTAAATATCGTTTTGGCAATATCGATAACTGGAATTAAAATAATGTTGAATATTTAATTGATAATTATAATATAATAATATATTATAATGTCGAAATAGTCAAAATAGCTGAATTCACAATACAGTGTGAATTGGATTTTATATAAGGAATAATTCAGTTTGGAATTGAATTTGAATAACGAATATATTTTATAAACAGCAGTTTGAACGTGGAATTATATTATAATTGAAATAGAGCATGAAATGGCGTTGCAGTTCGCTATTTGGCGATTTGAACTTCAACTGAATGTACATGGTTCGTTTTAAATCGGATTTCTGTGAAACAAGAAACGTGTGGAGCTGGTGGGGTATATTTTTCTAATGGAAGAGAAAAATCGGGATTTCGTCGTGTAGATTTTGATTTATGTCCAAATGAAATATTCAGAGAAACAGCGGTATATTCGTTCGTGACCGTAACGGTTTATTCGATATAAGTGGATACCAGTTTCGAATTTAGACGAGGTTCTTTTGAGGCGTAGTGATAAAATAATTTTTAGAATTTTACTGTAATTTTTAATTAATTTAATAAGCAACTTTTTATTTGGAGTATTTGGCACCCTGTATCGATATTTCGAGGTTTCACAATATGAGTTAATCTACCGGTATTTTTATATTTTTGGGATTTTAGCACCGAGCTCATCTCAACGGTATTTTTATTTCTGTCGTTAGTAGTCTGTAGACCAACGAAATTTCACGCAAACAGAGATTTTCAAATTTACCATTCGCACCAAGGTTGAAGTGGATATTGCGACCAGTACCTACAACGACAAAATATCTGCAATATAAACAAATATAAAATGTATCATGGTATTAAGAAGGCCATGCACCCAACTAATTTAAGCCGCACATATTTGTGTTCTTCAATCTCAACGCAAGCAAGAAAATATCTAGATATTTATAACACTATAAATAACCCCTTCTTATAACCTAAATCCTCAGATCCATTTCCTCACAAGCCGCCAACGATTTTCTTCCTCAAAACCCAATATCGAGCACCACTTAAAAATGGCCGTACCCCTTAAATTGAAATCAAAGTCATCATTTAGCAAAACAAATCAAAACAAAAGGGATCGAATCTGAATTTCGATGGAGTGTTGACAACGTTCATCGTGAGGCTGAGGATCATCGGTAGGGTACATTGCGAGGTACGTTTTCAAATTCTGGTAGCCAACGTCGCAAGTTAGGGCAGAAGGCGATGCGCTTTGGAGGAGATGGAAGTCAGGATATTGCGATGGTGTTCAGGGAGGAGGGAGGCGTGACTGTCAATGAAGTGTAGAAGGTGAAAGAGATGGCAGAAGGATGGAGCGAAGTGTTGTGGTGGGAAAGCATCGGTTTTGCTCTGAGTAATTGGTGGAAAGATGGACTAAATGGGTTTGTGGAATTTTAAATTGGTGAAGTCATTTTTGTGCAGAAACAATAAAGATCGGTGGAGGTTTTAGTTTACTGGCGTGGTGTTAGAAATTGGAAACGTGAATGGAGGATGAAGGGGGAGTTCACTGCTGGACGTTGAGAAGCAGGTACTGTGTTTTGAGAGTTCGAAGGTTATTGTATATGTTTATATGTTGGGTGATTTTTATTTGAAGTTCGATGGTGTGTTTAGTTCGTGATGTTTGAGGTAGTATGGTTTGAGTGGAGGGTGCAGTATATGTTGGTCAGTTAGAAGGGAAGGGAGAGTGAGAATTGTAAAATGACACTTGCGTGTGGTGTTGCCATGTTGGGTTTTGTTTGTACTGATATGGAGGTCAGGCGATGTAGTTGTGAAGGAGTGGTGGCATACTGTGACAACCGTGAAAAGGAAGTCAACATTGAAAGGGGAAGAAGAAGAAAACAGGAGGCAGCCTTTTTGAACTTGAAGCATGGACGATGGGCCTTGTTTTCATATCAAAAGGGAGATGGGCCGCCTAACATCTTATAAAAAGAGGGGATCATGCAACATGGTTTTAACGTGAAATGTAAAAGATAAATTTGGTGGGTTGAAATGAAGAGCAGAAGAACGGTCGGGCCTAACATGGAAATTTACAGAAGGTTAACAGAATCCAACGAACCAAGTTATACTGGAATCGCGGTAACGAGCAGAATACTATGGAACAGATTTAATGGTAACCAAACCGCTCAACGAATTGAATCAAAGACAGTTAATCGTTTTTAACGATAACAGTCCAATGTGAGTAAAATTCACTAACTCTCCTCAATTTATATTTTAATATAAATTGTACTTTATTTATTGACTGCTGCATATTGATTGTTAAACTGGACTGTTAAATAGATTTGATTGAAAACGTAGTTATTGTTAATCTATGTACGGTTAATCAAATATGGTTCTGTATAGCAGGATATTTCATTTCAAAATGAAATATGATATGTGTTATATTGTGTAACATCTGTGGATGCAGGGAGACAGGTTGGAGGAATCCGACTGGATTCCTCAACAATTATTTTACTGTTTTCATATATTGTGTTATATGATGTGTTATATAATCTGTTCTGGATTATGTGTGTTAGAATGATATTAATCATTGTTATTCGATATTTTACATATCATAAGAAACCCTGAGTTGTGAAATGGAATATTTCAATGTATATTGAAATAAAGGAATTTTATAAAATCACAGGATTTTAAAAAAGGAAATTTTTTATAAAACGAACACGGTTTTATAAAAGGAAAGTATTTATAAAAACGAATAGAGTTTTATAAAAGGGAAAAATGTTGATAAAACAAATAGAGTTTTATAAAAGGGATATTTATTTAGAAAATAAATAGAATAAAGGAATATTTATTTAGAAGATAAATAAAACGGTATAAAAAGGAAATATTTGTAACGGTAAATAGAAGTTATAAATAGGAAATATTTGTAACGATAAATAGAAGTTATAAATAGGAAATATTTGTAACGGTAATTAGAAGTTATTAAAAAAAAGGGGATAGTTGTAACGGAAAATAAACGTTATAAAAAGGAAATTGACGAGATATAAAAGAGATAATCGAATAGAGTTAAATCGAATTTAGTATTCGAAGGAGCTAATCGAATTTAGTTATTTGAAAAGAGTTAATTGAATATTAGTTATTCAATTAGAGATAATCAAATAAAGTTAATCGATTAAAGATAATCAAATAAAAGTTAATCGAATTAGTCGAAGTAAGTTAATCGACTATTAGTTAGTCGAATGTTAGTTAAGCAAATAAGAGTTAATCGACTATTAGTTAGTCGAAGATTAGTTAATCGAATATGGTATTCGATGTTAGTTAATCGAATATGGTATTCGAAGTTAGTAAATCAAATATGGTATTCGAAGTTAGTTAATCGAATATGTTATTCGAAAGGGGTTAGTCGAGTCGAGTTAGTCAAATAGAGTTAACCGATTTGAGTTAAACTAGTTAGAGTTAATCAGTTAGAATTAATCGGTTAGAGTAATCAGTTAGAGTTAACCAATTAGAATAAATATGTTAGAGTTAAACCAATAGAGTTAATCAGTTAGAGTTAATCCAAATAATATGCCATTTAGCACGACTGCTAGCGTAATTCGCAGGGCTGCAGATAGCCTAAGGCGGTCGGATGTTTCCTGAGGGAATCGGGCGTAACCATTGTGCTCGCTGCGATCTAGAGTCAAGCGAATGGAGTTAATCGAATATTAGTTATTCGATAGGAGTTAAGATAATCGAGTTAAGATAATCGAGTTAAGTTATCGAGTTATGATAATGGAGTTAAGATAATTGATTTAAGTTATCAAGTTAGTTAATTAAGTTAAGTTAGTCAAGATGAGTTAATCCAAAGGAGTTAGTCGAATATTGGTTATTCGAATAGAGTTAAATAGAGTTATCGAATATTAGTTATTCGAATAGAGTTAAAGGAAAGGAGTTCTCGATTATAGTTTAATCGAAGGGATTTATCGATTATAGTTTAATCGAAAGGAGATTATCGAATATATAGTATTCGAAAGAAAGAGATCGAATATAGTTTATTCGAAAGAAAAGAGATTTTGAATATAAGTTATTCGAAGAGAGATAATCGAATATAGGATATTCGAAGAAGAGTTAATCAAACAGAGATTACTCGAAAGAGAATTATACGTCGAATTCAATTATATCGAATTCGGGAAAGTAATATTTACTTTTCGGTTTTTAAATCAAAAGTATACACTAATAAATTAGGGTTAGGTTTGATTATTCAAATTAAAGAATAAAGGTTATAATTGAAGTTAGATATTGTGAAAGTAGGGATTATAACGTTATCGTTATAATCAAATGTTTCAATAAAGAAGTGGATTCGTAAATTGAATCCGAGAGTTTCGTAAAGAAGTTGTCAAAGGTTTAAAAGATAAACTGTTACTATTTCGAAGTTATAACGTTGTTCAGTTAAGGTCTGAGAGGTAATTATACCCCAACTTGATTGACTTCCTTCTTAACTAAGGAATGGTAAGGTTTGATAGTGAATGATGGTTAAGTGAATTCAGTAAATGGTTTGAGTTGGCATAGCGATGTTTTATTTAAACATCTGTTTAAATCCAATGAAGGAACTTTGGAAATGTTTTCCAAATAAGAAATCAGAATTTGTTTTTCTAATATAGGAAACAGGAAATGGAAATGTTTTCCATTGTTAATAAAGTATATTTTCTAAAATTAGAAAATAAGAAATTTAGAATATAGGGAAACAGGAGATAAGTAAATTAATGAACTAAAGAGATAAATGTTAAATGATGATTGGTTGATATAATTTCCGTCTGGAAATAATATCGTTGTTTGCACACGAGTTTTTCTTTGATAGTTAAATCACAGACTATCAATGTTTTGACCATTTTAACGTTGTTAATATGGAGAGACCGGTTGGATTATTATCCAAAGAACCACTCTGTATTGGCATAAGCGTTGCGAATCATATATGCTGAATATATTGAAGACGGAGTAAAGTGCAAGGGCTGTTGTATAAATCTTAGATAATAATGGACTAAGATGGTTGTACTGAATAGTGCCTTCGGTTTCGTTCAGTCCCAGAACGAACGTAAATGGACGAATGTCTGACAAAGTATTTCCAATGATCGAATGGGTTGGTCTGTATAAATATATATGGTTGCAACGGATTTATCCCTTAGCATAACATCCAGGGTATTTGTATAAACCAACTAATGATTTACGGATCTGATAATGTGGCATTCAAAGTGATCGTGTTATAAATGAATGAAAAGTAAGCGTAGATTCTAGCCTCACATCCGGTAAATGACAGAAATCGGGCAGGCAGCATGGCTAAGTCGGTCGCACCGAAGTAGGGTGTATAATCACCTATCTAGAGAATATTCATTTGCTTCTTTTAATTTATCAATGTTGTCCCATATATATACGGGAAACGGTTGCTGATCCCGACCGTTGGTGATGTACATTCGATACACTCAAGCGAAATGAGTGGTCGGTCATGTGTGGCTGAGTTGCAAGATGTTCTTGTTGAACTCCAGTGTATCGTTCCTAGAGTACACTGATCGGAAGGTGGTTCCATACCTTGTCATAGTTGGAAATCCATTATCCAATACGTGCTTACGATTTTGATTTTATACTATATATGTAGAACGTGAGATGAAAGCGTTTCTGCTAATTGATATCTATTTGTACATAGACATTATTATAATATCAAAAGGTTTTTGATATAAATATATTTTGGATTCTCATAGGGGAAAAACCCGTTCCGTTCTGCGGCGTGGTCTTATGAGATATCGTTTACTTGTTCATATACCTGTTTAAACTGTTTTACTCATACCAGTCCCATGACTGACCCGGAGTTTACTTTGTTGTTTTCCCTAAACTCTTGGGTGCCTAAATTTGTACGGGCAGTCAAGTAGTCCCGATTTTACAGATACACTTGGAGAGCTTGGAGCAGGAGACTTCAGGATTCTATAGCTATTATTATTTCCGTTGTTGTTGTAAGTGCTGCACTCTGATAAGTGCTATTGTATATATAACTGTTTGTATTTCAAAAGTTATGTTATATTTTATTCGTTCCGCTGTGAGATTCGTGTTTACTCTGATGATGATGTTCTTCTTCTTCTATTCTACTAGTTCTATCTTATCTATCCTCACCCTCTATCTTCTTTCTATTAGTTCTTGAATTTCCAGTGCAATTTGGGGTTGGACTTGTGTTATTTAGTCAGCTCAAATTGGACCGGATTTTCGGGTCACTACATTTGGTATCAGAGCATTGGTTTAGTTAATACCTTGGCTCTGTGGCGTGATTCAGTAGAGATGGGATTAGTAATATCCTAGACTGAGTTTGAGTGTATATCTACGAGTGCGTATTTGTTAGTTAATATAAAGTGATTTATATTGTGGAGATTTATTGGTTGAGTGGCTTATAAATTCTGGTCGATCAGTTTGATCCACTGTATCGGTAGGAGTTTTATAAACACTTGAACACGATGAACCGACATGGTATGTTTTGAAATTAACATAGTATAATTGGTTGTGTTGGTTGTTATTATAATCGAATAAGATTATAAAAGTGAAATGGTTATAAATAACTAATCAGATTCATACAAGTAAAGTATATGAAATGAAATGAAGTAAATCTGAATTTAAATCAGATTGGAATTAAAATAAGGAAATTTTAAGTTCCTGGGAGATTTTGAAATGTGTTCAAAATGAAAGTGTTTAGAAATGATTTTCGAAAGTGATATAGTATTGAACTCACTTCGATCGCTGGAAAATAATTCTGATGAGTGCGGCCGCATCATCAGTGTCATTTTCGAGTTTCTAAAGTGACGGATTACTACCAAAGATTTTGTTTTGAAATTGTTTTGCAAAAACAAGTTATTCAGGAATTCAAAGGATTTTGAATTGTTATTATGATTTCAAGTGATTTGAATAAACACAGGGATTTGAAATTTGAAATCTAAATTTAACTTATGAAGTTAAATGGGTTAAAATAGTGAAAGTGAATAATAAATTTGAATTTAACTTGAACTAAGTTAAATTAAAACTGGATTGGATTATAGAAATTAAAACTGGATTGAACTAATCTGAATGAAATTAAGTTGATAAACCAAGAGTTGAAATTGGATATTGGAGTTTAAATGAAATTCAACTTAAGTATAAGCGAATGGTTTGAGTTGAGGATATAAACTAATCGAAGTTAGATTAGTATGACATTGGTATATGCAGGGTGTTAATCGATGGAAATGATATAATGGTAGGCCCGACAAAAAGGTACAAGTTTATATTTCATATGAGTTTGAGATTTTGATGAGCCGAATTGGCAAGCCGCTTGGCTGTTTGATTTTCTTTTGGGTTGGAGAAGGCCTAGAGAGGCGAGTTGGAGTTTTACCGATAGGGCTGTACAAAGGAGGTTATGGCGGAATTTTCCGAAAAGTAAAGATGTTAGGAAATTTTCAGAATTTTTGAAAATTTAGCTAGTCGGAATGAATTAATATTTTAGTCGATATTAATTGGTTCAATTGAAACCGAAGATAAGAGGTAAACAGATATATTTTTACCCAGTAGATAGGGTCGTCCACTACCTTAGCAATTTCGAGGACGAAATTATTTTAAGGGGGAAAGATTGTAATGACCCGCATTTCTGACCGTTGAATAATTAATTTATTTAATTATTTAAATATCGTTTTGGCGATATCGATAACTGGAATTAAAATAATGTTGAATATTTAATTGATAATTATAATATAATAATATATTATAATGTCGAAATAGTCAAAATAGCTGAATTCACAATACAGTGTGAATTGGATTTTATATAAGGAATAATTCAGTTTGGAATTGAATTTGAATAACGAATATATTTTATAAACAGCAGTTTGAACGTGGAATTATATTATAATTGAAATAGAGCTCGAAATGGCGCTGCAGTTCGCTATTTGGCGATTTGAACTTCAACTGAATGTACATGGTTCGTTTTAAATCGGATTTCTGTGAAACAAGAAACGTGTGGAGCTGGTGGGGTATATTTTTCTAATGGAAGAGAAAAATCGGGATTTCGTCGTGTAGATTTTGATTTATGTCCAAATGAAATATTCAGAGAAACAGCGGTATATTCGTTCGTGACCGTAACGGTTTATTTGATATAAGTGGATACCGGTTTCGAATTTAGACGAGGTTCTTTTGAGGCGTAGTGATAAAATAATTTTTAGAATTTTACTGTAATTTTTAATTAATTTAATAAGCAACTTTTTATTTGGAGTATTTGGCACCCTGTATCAATATTTCGAGGTTTCACAATATGAGTTAATCTACCGGTATTTTTATATTTTTGGGATTTTAGCACCGAGCTCATCTCAACGGTATTTTTATTTCTGTCGTTAGTAGTCCGTAGACCAACGAAATTTCATGCAAACAGAGATTTTCAAATTTACCATTCGCACCAAGGTTGAAGTGGATATTGCGACCAGTACCTACAACGACAAAATATCTGCAATATAAACAAATATAAAATGTATCATGGTATTAAGAAGGCCATGCACCCAACTGATTTAAGCCGCACATATTTGTGTTCTTCAATCTCAACGCAAGCAAGAAAATATCTAGATATTTATAACACTATAAATAACCCCTTCTTATAACCTAAATCCTCAGATCCATTTCCTCACAAGCCGCCAACGATTTTCTTCCTCAAAACCCAATATCGAGCTCCACTTAAAAATGGCCGTACCCCTTAAATTGAAATCAAAGTCATCATTTAGCAAAACAAATCAAAACAAAAGGGATCGAATCTGAATTTCGATGGAGTGTTGACAGCGTTCATCGTGAGGCTGAGGATCATCGGTAGGGTACATCGCGAGGTACGTTTTCAAATTCTGGTAGCCAACGTCGCAAGTTAGGGCAGAAGGCGATGCGCTTTGGAGGAGATGGAAGTCAGGATATTGCGATGGTGTTCAGGGAGGAGGGAGGCGTGACTGTCAATGAAGTATAGAAGGTGAAAGAGATGGCAGAAGGATGGAGCGAAGTGTTGTGGTGGGAAAGCATCGATTTTGCTCTGAGTAATTGGTGGAAAGATGGACTAAATGGGTTTGTGGAATTTTAAATTGGTGAAGTCATTTTTGTGCTGAAACAATAAAGATCGGTGGAGGTTTTAGTTTACTGGCGTGGTGTTAGAAATCGGAAACGTGAATGGAGGATGAAGGGGGAGTTCACTGCTGGACGTTGAGAAGCAGGTACTGTGTTTTGAGAGTTCGAAGGTTATTGTATATGTTTATATGTTGGGTTATTTTTATTTGAAGTTCGATGGTGTGTTTAGTTCGTGATGTTTGAGGTAGTATGGTTTGAGTGGAGGGTGCAGTATATGTTGGTCAGTTAGAAGGGAAGGGAGAGTGAGAATTGTAAAATGACACTTGCGTGTGGTGTTGCCATGTTGGGTTTTGTTTGTACTGATATGGAGGTCAGGCGATGTAGTTGTGAAGGAGTGGTGGCATACTGTGACAACCGTGAAAAGGAAGTCAACATTGAAAGGGGAAGAAGAAGAAAAAAGGAGGCAGCCTTTTTGAACTTGAAGCATGGACGATGGGCCTTGTTTTCATATCAAAAGGGAGATGGGCCGCCTAACATCTTATAAAAAGAGGGGATCATGCGACATGGTTTTAACGTGAAATGTAAAAGATAAATTTGGTGGGTTGAAACGAAGAGCAGAAGAACGGTCGGGCCTAACATGGAAATTTACAAAAGTTTAACAGAATCCAACGAACCAAGTTATACTGGAATCGCGGTAACGAGCAGAATACTATGGAACAGATTTAATGGTAACCAAACCGTTCAACGAATTGAATCAAAGACAGTTAATTGTTTTTAACGATAACAGTCCAATGTGAGTAAAATTCACTAACTCTCCTCAATTTATATTTTAATATAAATTGTACTTTATTTATTGACTGCTGCATATTGATTGTTAAACTGGACTGTTAAATAGATTTGATTGAAAACGTAGTTATTGTTAATCTATGTACGGTTAATCAAATATGGTTCTGTACAGCAGGATATTTCATTTCAAAATGAAATATGATATGTGTTATATTGTGTAACATCTGTGGATGCAGGGAGACAGGTTGGAGGAATCCGACTGGATTCCTCAACAATTATTTTACTGTTTTCATATATTGTGTTATATGATGTGTTATATAATCTGTTCTGGATTATGTGTGTTAGAATGATATTAATCATTGTTATTCGATATTTTACATATCATAAGAAACCCTGAGTTGTGAAATGGAATATTTCAATGTATATTAAAATAAAGGAATTTTATAAAATCACAGTATTTTAAAAAAGGAAATTTTTTATAAAACGAACACGGTTTTATAAAAGGAAAGTATTTATAAAAACGAATAGAGTTTTATAAAAGGGAAAAATGTTGATAAAACAAATAGAGTTTTATAAAAGGGAAAAATGTTGATAAAACAAATAGAGTTTTATAAAAGGGATATTTATTTAGAAAATAAATAGAATAAAGGAATATTTATTTAGAAGATAAATAAAACGGTATAAAAAGGAAATATTTGTAACGGTAAATAGAAGTTATAAATAGGAAATATTTGTAACGATAAATAGAAGTTATAAATAGGAAATATTTGTAACGGTAATTAGAAGTTATAAAAAAAGGGGGATAGTTGTAACGGAAAATAAACGTTATAAAAAGGAAATTGACGAGATATAAAAGAGATAATCGAATAGAGTTAAATCGAATTTAGTATTCGAAGGAGCTAATCGAATTTAGTTATTTGAAAAGAGTTAATTGAATATTAGTTATTCAATTAGAGATAATCAAATAAAGTTAATCGATTAAAGATAATCAAATAAAAGTTAATCGAATTAGTCGAAGTAAGTTGATCGACTATTAGTTAGTCGAATGTTAGTTAAGCAAATAAGAGTTAATCGACTATTAGTTAGTCGAAGATTAGTTAATCGAATATGGTATTCGATGTTAGTTAATCGAATATGGTATTCGAAGTTAGTAAATCAAATGTGGTATTCGAAGTTAGTTAATCGAATATGTTATTCGAAAGGGGTTAGTCGAGTCGAGTTAGTCAAATAGAGTTAACCGATTTGAGTTAAACTAGTTAGAGTTAATCAGTTAGAATTAATCGGTTAGAGTAATCAGTTAGAGTTAACCAATTAGAATAAATCAGTTAGAGTTAAACCAATAGAGTTAATCAGTTAGAGTTAATCCAAATAATATGCCATTTAGCACGACTGCTAGCGTAATTCGCAGGGCTGCAGATAGCCTAAGGCGGTCGGATGTTTCCTGAGGGAATCAGGCGTAACCATTGTGATCGCTGCGATCTAGAGTCAAGCTAATGGAGTTAATCGAATATTAGTTATTCGATAGGAGTTAAGATAATCGAGTTAAGATAATCGAGTTAAGTTATCGAGTTATGATAATGGAGTTAAGATAATTGAGTTAAGTTATCAAGTTGAGTTAATTAATTTAAGTTAGTCAAGATGAGTTAATCCAAAGGAGTTAGTCGAATATTGGTTATTCGAATAGAGTTAAATAGAGTTATCGAATATTAGTTATTCGAATAGAGTTAAAGGAAAGGAGTTCTCGATTATAGTTTAATCGAAGGGATTTATCGATTATAGTTTAATCGAAAGGAGATTATCGAATATATAGTATTCGAAAGAAAGAGATCGAATATAGTTTATTCGAAAGAAAAGAGATTTCGAATATAAGTTATTCGAAGAGAGATAATCGAATATAGGATATTCGAAGAAGAGTTAATCAAACAGAGATTACTCGAAAGAGAATTATACGTCGAATTCAATTATATCGAATTCGGGAAAGTAATATTTACTTTTCGGTTTTTAAATCAAAAGTATACACTAATAAATTAGGGTTAGGTTTGATTATTCAAATTAAAGAATAAAGGTTATAATTGAAGTTAGATATTGTGAAAGTAGGGATTATAACGTTATCGTTATAATCAAATGTTTCAATAAAGAAGTGGATTCGTAAATTGAATCCGAGAGTTTCGTAAAGAAGTTGTCAAAGGTTTAAAAGATAAACTATTACTATTTCGAAGTTATAACGTTGTTCAGTTAAGGTCTGAGAGGTAATTATACCCCAACTTGATTGACTTCCTTCTTAACTAAGGAATGGTAAGGTTTGATAGTGAATGATGGTTAAGTGAATTCAGTAAATGATTTGAGTTGGCATAGCGATGTTTTATTTAAACATCTGTTTAAATCCAATGAAGGAACTTTGGAAATGTTTTCCAAATAAGAAATCAGAATTTGTTTTTCTAATATAGGAAACAGGAAATGGAAATGTTTTCCATTGTTAATAAAGTATATTTTCTAAAATTAGAAAATAAGAAATTTAGAATATAGGGAAACAGGAGATAAGTAAATTAATGAACTAAAGAGATAAATGTTAAATGATGATTGGTTGATATAATTTCCGTCTGGAAATAATATCGTTGTTTGCACACGAGTTTTTCTTTGATAGTTAAATCACAGACTATCAATGTTTTGACCATTTTAACGTTGTTAATATGGAGAGACCGGTTGGATTATTATCCAAAGAACCACTCTGTATTGGCATAAGCGTTGCGAATCATATATGCTGAATATATTGAAGACGGAGTAAAGTGCAAGGGCTGTTGTATAAATCTTAGATAATAATGGACTAAGATGGTTGTACTGAATAGTGCCTTCGGTTTCGTTCAGTCCCAGAACGAACGTAAATGGACGAATGTCTGACAAAGTATTTCCAATGATCGAATGGGTTGGTCTGTATAAATATATATGGTTGCAACGGATTTATCCCTTAGCATAACATCCAGGGTATTTGTATAAACCAAATAATGATTTACGGATCTGATAATGTGGCATTCAAAGTGATCGTGTTATAAATGAATGAAAAGTAAGCGTAGATTCTAGCCTCATATCCGGTAAATGACAGAAATCGGGCAGGCAGCATGGCTAAGTCGGTCACACCGAAGTAGGGTGTATAATCACCTATCTAGAGAATATTCATTTGCTTCTTTTAATCTATCAATGATGTCCCATATATATACGGGAAACGGTTGCTGATCCCGACCGTTGGTGATGTACATTCGATACACTCAAGCGAAATGAGTGGTCGGTAATGTGTGGCTGAGTTGCAAGATGTTCTTGTTGAACTCCAGTGTATCGTTCCTAGAGTACACTGATCGGAAGGTGGTTCCATACCTTGTCATAGTTGGAAATCCATTATCCAATACGTGCTTGCGATTTTGATTGTATACTATATATGTAGAACGTGAGATGAAAGCGTTTCTGCTAATTGATATCTATTTGTACCTAGACATTATTATAATATCAAAAGGTTTTTGATATAAATATATTTTGGATTCTCATAAGGGAAAAACCCGTTCCGTTCTGCGGCGTGGTCTTATGAGATATCGTTTACTTGTTCATATACCTGTTTAAACTGTTTTACTCATACCAGTCCCATGACTGACCCGGAGTTTACTTTGTTGTTTTCCCTAAACTCTTGGGTGCCTAAATTTGTACGGGCAGTCAAGTAGTCGGGATTTTACAGATACACTTGGAGAGCTTGGAGCAGGAGACTTCAGGATTCTATAGTTATTATTATTTCCGTTGTTGTTGTAAGTGCTGCACTCTGATAAGTGCTATTGTATATATAACTGTTTGTATTTCAAAAGTTATGTTATATTTTATTCGTTCCGCTGTGAGATTCGTGTTTACTCTGATGATGATGTTCTTCTTCTTCTTCTATTCTACTAGTTCTATCTTATCTATCCTCACCCTCTATCTTCTTTCTATTAGTTCTTGAATTTCCAGTGCAATTTAGGGTTGGACTTGTGTTATTTAGTCAGCTCAAATTGGACCGGATTTTCGGGTCACTACACTTGGCCTTTTAATTAAAACAAATGTAAATTTTTGTAACAACCCGAAAATCTGGGTCAGTTTAAAATTTTTATTTTTGCAATTTTAGCGAATTTTGATTATTTAAAATGAATTATTTTAAATAATATTAACGAGAAATTTATTTTGAATATAATTCGAACGAATATATTTATATAGATCGTCGTTAGAATATAAATATTTATTTATATTTATAAAAGGAATTGAAATTGGCGCGGTAGTTCGATAATTCGATTTCAAACTTCAATTGAACGTATCGGGTGCAAAACAATCCGGATTTTAGTGAAACCAAAAATAATAGGATCTATTTGAGAATATCTTTCCAACGAATCCAGGAAATCGAAATTTCATAGCGGGAATCAAAAGATATGTCCAGTTGAAAATTCTGAATAGTCGCTATAGAATTCAGGCCCTTAAAAATGGGAATTTTGCAAACAACCTCGGATTTCGACGAAACCAATTTTGTTGGATCCGCGATGTCAAGTTATTGCTAGATTCCAAATTTCATAATTTTTCGAGTCAATATGTGAGCGTGGCAAAGGAAAACGCGTTTGACCAGTTTCAGTTGATTTTAATCGACTGGAAAATGGCCATTTTTCAAACGGTCTCAGAATTCGACGAAATAAGTTTTGTTAGGACCGTATCGTCAATACGAAGCTAGAAAATATTTTTATGGAATTTTTAGAGTTAGTATGTGACCCCGGTAAATTGAAATGCGCGTTCAAATTCAATATATAGAGTTATATGTTGATTTTAACGGAAACTGATCGAAACGACCGAATCAGCTTACGATACATATCCCATTGTGTTCGGAATGGGGGTGAAACGCTATGGACGACAGGCGGTGAGCCTCGTTTAGAGGTCGTATGTAAAAGTCAACTTTTGAAATTAAAAAAATAAAAATAAAAATTTATATAGTCCCACACCCTTCCTTCTCTCTCCCCTACCCGTCAGTTTCAAATCGAAGAAAAAAAAAGAAAGAAAAACCGTCGATGATCGATCCTACCCCCCCCCCCCCCCACCCTCCATCGGCGCCGCTGCCGCCCACCTCACGATCGCTGCCCCCTCCTCTTCTCGATCCCCTCCTCCTTCCTTGCCCCGTCTCCCTCCTCTCCTTCCCCCTTTTTCTAATCCGCTACCCCGATGACCCAAATCGGCCGGAGCGCCGCGCGAGCCCAGGAACCACCGCCACCACCCAACAGACCCGCCGCCGCCTGACCACACTCCACCGCACCTTCCCCCCTTTTTTTCTGATTCCGACGCCGTGCCTTTTGCCCCTCTCGCAGTAAGTTTTCTCTTTCTGATTTTATTAGTTTTATATTTCTGATTTTATTTAGTTTTATAAATCTGATTTTATCGGTTATATAAATCGGAAAATAAAGTTTAGATTTTTACATATGGAAAACTGATTTATATTTATAACATGAAAAGATTCAGTTTTTATATATATTTTTAACAGTAGAAAGATCTGATTTTTTTTTTATATAAAGTAGTGATAATAAAAATATGAATTTTATATAGTGAGAATAAAGATGTGATTTTCATAATGCATTCATCGATTTAAAAATATAATTTTTATAATATAGTAGAAGGTTAAAAATATAATTTTTACATGTTGTGAAGATTAAAAATATGATTTTTATATGATATAGGTATTAAAAATATGATTTTTATATAATAGAGAATATAAAAATATTATCTTTACATATGTAGCGAAATAAAAATCTGATTTTTATTATATATATGTTGAAATAAAAATGTAATTTTTATAGTGATGAAATAAAAATTAAATCTTCATATTTGAAAAGGCGAGATTTTTATATATTGAATAGCGAAGTAAAAATTCAATTTTTATATATTGAATAGCAAAGTAAAAAATTCAATTTTTATATATTGAATAGCGAAATAAAAATATGATTTTTATATATTGAATAGCGAAGTAAGAATGTGATTTTTATATATGTAGAGAATACGGGTAGTGAAAAGTGACAAGAGGAAGAACGACGAAGATTTCTGCAAAGAAGAGTCGTGGCATTAGATTAGCAATTCAGTGAGAACTTCTCACCTTTAATTTTATTTTTCTAGTTATGAATATATACTAGGATGCAGACGGTGTTTAGTAGCACCCGACACCCGTCGTCCACAGACCATGGACGGCTTGTATGCTTGTTTGATTGATTTTGATGTGTAGTTGATTGTGTGATGTGATGTGAAATGAAATAAAATATTTATGTAGTTAAAAATATTTTATAGTTAAAAATAGAATTTTTAACGTGCATATGAAATGAAATAAAAATAAACAAATCGGATGATTTGTTTGTATACACACATTTGACTGATATTGATTGGGATGATAAATTTTACACATCGCCCAACTGCACAAATAAAATCTGTGTTTGATTGTTTGAAACCCCACACGGGTATTGGGATGATATTTGACATACACTAATCCCGATTGTTTAGTTGTATGTCGATAGATTGATTGACAGATTGTTATAAGCGTTGAATATTTATATTTGATGCTTATACAGTGTAGAATGCAATTTGGATGATGGTTGATTATTCATCGTTGTTATTGTATACATGTGTTGTAGAAAATCCATATAATTAACATTATATGGAAATTGATTGGGCCTCCAGTTTTGAAATAGAAATATTTGAAATAAAATATTTGAATAGAAATATTTGAAATAAAAATTTTTGAAATAAAAATATTCAAATAGAAATATTTGAAATAGAAATATTTGAATAGAAATATTTAAAAAAGAAATATCTGAAGTAGAATATTTGAAAATCGAAATATATGAAGCCGCGTTGATAGATTGACGCCATTTTGACGTAAACGATATTTATATTGATTTTATTCAAATTAAAGTGAATATTAAAGTGAATTGAAATTCGAATTTAATTGAATTGATTTGAAATTCGAAATAAACTGAATTGATTTGAAATTCAAAATAGTTTGGAATTCGAATAGATTGGAAATAGAATTGAAATCGTTTTGAAATGAATTCGAATAGAATTGAAATAGAATTGAAATCGTTTTAAAATGAATTCGAATAGAAATTGAATAGAAATAAATTTGAAATGAAATTGAATTAATTTGAAATTCAGATTGAATTGAAAACGACTGGAAATTGAATTAAAAATCGTTTTGAAAAGAAAATCGACGAAGTATATATTATATATATTATATATATAATATAATGGCCTGAATAGAACGCGCCGCGCCGCGGCAGTTCGCGAATTTCGACCATTGACTTTGAACGGATATTACGGGAGATCCGACCGTCGGATTCTCCTAAAACCGGAACCGTTGGGTTCGTATCGAAAAGAGCTTTCTAACGAATATTAGAAATTTGAAATCTAATGGTTGGATTTGGAATTATGTCCAAATCAAATTTGAAAAAGGTCGCTGTAAGTGCAGTTCGATGGCCGTTGATGGAAATCGACTGTACGGGCCTTGATAAAATTATTAAAAATAGTAATAATTTGTGTAAAATCATAAGAAATGATTTGTGAAGAACTGGGATGAAAAATCCCATATGTGAAAAGATAAAAATAGATTTTTATCGAAATGAACTAGTTTTGAACTAGAATTATAACTCTATTTATTTTTCAATAAATAAATTGAATTTGAAATGGTTTTGAAAATAACCAGAATTTCCAATGATTGCATTGGAATGGATTTGAATCGAAATTGTCTTCGGAATATTTCGATGTTGGATTTCGTGATTATACAGATGTTGTTATGGAAATTTGAAAGATATATATTTATATCATTATTTCCAATACGATATTTGTTAGTCGTAGGATTTGATATTGAATATAAGCCGGTATATTTTCTATTCAGAGCCTTGTGTTTAATATCAAATGTGATTTGGGTTTGTCGTGAATGGTGTCTTCATTAACACTGTTCTTGAACCCAGTTGAGAAAAGATTAAATCTTTTTATTTAGATTTAATGAAGTGTACCAATTAAATAATATTTAATTGAATTGATATTGATTTTTGGGTTTATCATGAACAGTGTTTTTAAATAACACTTGTTCTTTAACCCGATAAATGATGAATGTTATTTTGGAATTATCGTGAACCATGTTTTAAAATGACACTGATTCTTTAACCCAGTCACAGATTAAAACTAAGTGGAGTTTTAATGAATCTTCAATTAGATTGAAATGATTGAGAATGGAGTATCACCAGTTTTGCTCCAGGCGATAGTTAAATCTTTAATTAGATTTGAATGTGAAATGGTAATTGAATTTACCGATAACACCGTGGTGTTAGATATGAAGTATAACCAGTTTTACTTCATGGGATGAATAGGTTGGGATTGGGAAATTAAAACAAATGATTGCTTCGGTAAGGTTCGTTAATCCCGACTAGTTGAATCGAAATTCAAAAGAAGATTAGAGAATAAATTCAAGGAATTTATCTTGGATAAAATTAATGGGAACCTTTCCCTATGAATGTGAAATTTAGAAACTAATTGTCGGTTAGCCAAGCAGAATGGTTTTCTGGATATTGATCTGATGTTGGTTTCGGCCTTCGGGGTTAATTTTTGGGAAATTATTCTCTTGAATAATTTACGGTTAGCTACTGATGAATTGGAATGAGGCGTATGTTGTGTTTGTGTAACACTTATTTAAAATATACGCGAGTTACTCGGAAAGACCAGGTTTATCCTATTCTGAATAACTGATACGACGATAAGTCGAAGATGGAGACGGTGGTTGAAGACCGGAAGTCTTCACATCGTTTGGGTGATTACTGATGATCTTGATTGGGTTGTACACCCAAGATGAGGGAATCAATCGGTGGTCGTCCAGATGTGCTTGGAGATCGATGGATATGCGAGGAAAGTGCCTCCGGTTCCGTTCAGACCCAGAACGGACTTGTAAATGGACTGTGTGTCTGACATTGGATTTCATTCTGTGTGACTGATATCGGTTGCATAGAGTGGTTTGCCTATGTGGCATGCTAAGATGCAATTGATCGAGGCTTCTGTTGAAAAGCAAAGCCTTGTGGTGATGATCAACGCACAGCCTGTGTGGCACAGCTTTGTGTTACGTGAATTCGCGAGCCTCAAACCCCGGTTGTGAACCAAAAATGGGAGACGGACCTCAGGGAGGGCATGCGTTTCGTTCTAGCTAGGGTGGTGTCAGTGACCTACTAGCCCTGACATTTATATACTTTTCACCTGTGTGGTTGTTGTTGTTGCGAGGCGCCTCGGTTAGATCGGACGATCCGGGTCCGATGGAGCCATTCGTTGGCTCATTTACGCCCCAAAGGGCGGGGAAACGCAGTGTTCAGGCATTTTAATCCACATCGGTGGACCGGCCCTGATGATCCAAGGGCCCATCTGAGTCTGGGTCCTGAGGCTCCTGCTAGAAAGTCTCAAATCGGTTGAGGACTATCTTTTGCCTCGGTTCATAGACTGAAATCCAATTTCCAAATACGTGACATTTGCGGTTTTAATTGTAGAACTAGTATGGCGACATGATATATGGTACTCATGCCGTCTATGATTGATACTTATGATTTGAAGTTGTTTTATACACTATACACTTATAATAGTATCAAATGATTTCTTTTAAACGTATCAAGCATTCTTGGCTATTATAAGGTAAAAACCCTATCCCTCGGCTTGCGTTGCATTGTGTGATAGGACCTGGGTCTTATAATAGCTTCATTTTTCTTTATTTAGCATTGCGCTATTGTTTTATGCACTGGTATTCTTGGAAGGAAACCCGTTCCATGTTATACGGCGTGGTCCCTTGATTTACCGAACTTTAAAATAAAGATAAATAATTGTTTCAGTTCTCACACCAGTCCCATGACTGACTTGGAGTTTATTGTTTTAACCTAAACTCTGGGTGCCCTTATTTTGACACGGGCAGCTAGTAGTTTTGGTTTTGCATATTTATATTCACAGGATCCTGGTTTACAGCTGGAATGATATCCGGAAAGCTTTGTATCCGTATATCTTCTTCTAGTTGTGTATTGTACAATTCCACTGCGATATGTTTAAATGTAATTTAAATCTCTGATATTTCTGTGTAATATTCATTTATACTCTGTATATTCTTGTAATCTGATGCATTGTTCTAATATGCTATGAAATGTTCTTCCGTCTGCGTTCTATTTTGTCGTGTTCTCAAAACAATCCGTTCTTTCCTTTCTCTTCGGAGACCGGGGAAGTTCGGGTCGTCTCATCGTGGTATCAGAGCTTTGGTTTACAAAGCTCAGAGAACAAGGCACATTAGAACCATACGAAAGAATTCATCAGATATTGGATTAGCAATATCCAATGAGAATGACTCGTTAGAGATGGGATCAGTAGTATCCTAGAACGAGTGTGGAGAGTATATTTTTCAAATGAAAACAATTCTATTTTGAAATTTAAATCGTTTTACACGTATTTGAATAATTTATTTATATTGATTTTGGACAATTCAGTATATAAAGAATTTGCATATACGCCTTGCAAACGTATATTCAAAGTTTTAATATATTGGATAGATATAGCATCACACTCTAGTCGCCTAGAGATGATATTGATGATAGCGATCGCATCATCAACATTTATGTTCGAGTTTCGAAGGTGGGATTTCTATATATTTCCATTATACTGGTGTGAGAACCAAAACTAGATATTGCTTATTGTTGTGATTTGGCATCAAAAATCTGATTTTTGACTATGTATCAAAGTTATGCATTTGAAATGATAACCAACTAATTGATTGTTGATTGTGTTGTTGATTATTGGTTGATTAATTAAAATTTGTACCATATAGCCCAATTGATCAAATATTGAATTGTATTGAAATTTGGTCGCATTTGCTTGCATATACTTGTACTTACATTGAACAGGTCATAGCAAGGAGGCTAGAGCAGAGAATAAAATTTGTTTGCCCGACAAATACGTACATGTTTACTATAATTTACTGTTTTGTTTGGGTGATGATGATTTTATGAGCCGATTGGCTAGCCGCTTGGCTTTTTCTTTTTCTTTTTGACATCAGAGGGCCTGTATGGCAATTTCGGGATTTTCCCATGGCTCCCGGTGCACGGGAGGTTATGGCGAAATTTTTCGAAAATTTAGGGTGTTAGCCAAATTTTTGAAGAATTTGAAAATTCTCAGAAACTGAAAAATTGGAGAATGGAAGCCAGATCGAACGTAGAGTTGATTAATCAAACCACTTTCGACTTTGTTCCTTTTCGGGGACGAAAAGTTTTAAGTGGGGGAGATTGTAACAACCCGAAAATCTGGGCCAGTTTAAAATTTTTATTTTGGCAATTTTAGCGAATTTTGATTATTTAAAATGAATTATTTTAAATAATATTGACGAGAAATTTATTTTGAATATAATTCGAACGAATATATTTATATAGATCGTCGTTAGAATATAAATATTTATTTATATTTATAAAAGGAATTGAAAATGGCGCGGTAGTTCGATAATTCGATTTCAAACTTCAATTGAACGTACCGGGTGCAAAACAATCCGGATTTTAGTGAAACCAAAAATAATAGGATCTATTTGAGAATATCTTTCCAACGAATCCGGGAAATCGAAATTTCATAGCGGGAATCAAAAGATATGTCCAGTTGAAAATTCTGAATAGTCGCTATGGAATTCAGGCCCTTAAAAATGGGAATTTTGCAAACGACCTCGGATTTCGACGATACCACTTTTGTTGGATCCGCGATGTCAAGTTATTGCTAGATTCCAAATTTCATAATTTTTCGAGTCAATATGAGAGTGTGGCAAAGGAAAACGCGTTTGACCAGTTTTAGTTGATTTTAATCGACTGGAAAATGGCCATTTTTCAAACGGTCTCAGAATTCGACGAAATTAGTTTTGTTAGGACCGTATCGTCAATACGAAGCTAGAAAATATGTTTATGGAATTTTTAGAGTTAGTATGTGACCCTGGTAAATTGAAATGCGAGTTCAAATTCAATATATAGAGTTATATGTTGATTTTAACGGAAACTGATTGAAACGACCGAATCAGCTTACGATACATATCCCATTGTGTTCGGAATGGGGGTGAAACACTATGGACGACAGGCGGTGAGCCTCGTTTAAAGGTCGTATGTAAAAGTCAACTTTTTGAAATTAAAAAAATAAAAATAAAATATTTATATTGGCCCACACCCTTCCTTCTCTCTCCCCTACCCGTCAGTTTCAAATCGAAGAAAAAAAAGAAAGAAAACCCGTCGATGATCGATCCTGCACCCCCCCCCCCATCGGCGCCGCTGCCGCCCACCTCACGATCGCTGCCCCCTCCTCTTCTCGATCCCTTCCTCCTTCCTTGCCCCGTCTCCCTCCTCTCCTTCCCCCTTTTTCTAATCCGCTACCCCGATGACCCAAATCAGCCAGAGCGCCGCGCGAGCCCAGGAACCACCGCCACCACCTAACAGACCCGCCGCCGCCTGACCACACTCCACCGCACCTTCCCCCCTTTTTTCGATTCCGACGCCGCGCCTTTTGCCACTCTCGCGGTAAGTTTTCTCTTTCTGATTTTATTAGTTTTATATTTCTGATTTTATTTAGTTTTATAAATCTGATTTTATCGGTTATATAAATCTGAAAATAAAGTTTAGATTTTTACATATGGAAAACTGATTTATATTTATAACATGAAAAGATTCGGTTTTTATATATATTTTTAACAGTAGAAAGATCGGATTTTTTTTATATAAAGTAGTGATAATAAAAATATGAATTTTATATAGTGAGAATAAAGATGTGATTTTCATAATGCATTCATCGATTTAAAAATATAATTTTTATAATATAGTAGAAGGTTAAAAATATAATTTTTACATGTTGTGAAGATTAAAAATATGATTTTTATATGATATAGGTATTAAAAATATGATTTTTATATAATAGAGAATATAAAAATATTATCTTTACATATGTAGCGAAATAAAAATCTGATTTTTATTATATATATGTTGAAATAAAAATGTAATTTTTATAGTGATGAAACAAAAATTAAATCTTCATATTTGAAAAGGCGAGATTTTAATATATTGAATAGCGAAGTAAAAATTCAATTTTTATATATTGAATAGGGAAGGAAAAATTCAATTTTTATATATTGAATAGCGAAATAAAAATATGATTTTTATATATTGAATAGCGAAGTAAGAATGTGATTTTTATATATGTAGAGAATACGGGCAGTGAAAAGTGACAAGAGGCAGAACGACGAAGATTTCTGCAAAGAAGAGTCATGGCGTTGGATTAGCAATTCAGTGAGAATTTCTCACCTTTAATTTTATTTTTCTAGTTATGAATATATACTAGGATGCAGACGGTGTTTAGTAGCACCCGACACCCATCGTCCACAGACCATGGACGGCTTGTATGCTTGTTTGTTTAATTTTGATGTGTAGTTGATTGTGTGATGTGATGTGAAATGAAATAAAATATTTATGTAGTTAAAAATATTTTATAGTTAAAAATAGAATTTTTAACATGCATATGAAATGAAATAAAAATAAACAAATCGGATGATTTGTTTGTATACACACATTTGACTGATATTGATTGGGATGATAAATTTTACACATCGCCCAACTGCACAAATAAAATCTGTGTTTGATTGTTTGAAACCCCACACGCGTATTGGGATGATATTTGACGTACACTAATCCCGATTGTTTAGTTGTATGTCAATCGATTGATTGACAGACTGTTATAAGCGTTGAATATTTATATTTGATGCTTATATAGTGTAGAATGCACTTTGGATGATGGTTGATTATTCATCGTTGTTATTGTATACATGTGTTATAGAATCCATATAATTAACATTATATGGAAATTGATTGGTCCTCATTCCAGTTTTGAAATAGAAATATTTGAAATAAAATATTTGAATAGAAATATTTGAAATAAAAATAGTTGAAATAAAAATAGTTGAATAGAAATATTTGAAATAGAAATATTTGAATAGAAATATTTGTAAAAGAAATATCTGAAGTAGAATATTTGAAAATCGAAATATATGAAGCCGCGTTGATAGATTGAAGCCATCTTGACGTGAACGATATTTATATCGATTTTATTCAAATTAAAGTGAATATTAAAGTGAATTGAAATTCGAATTTAATTGAATTGATTTGAAATTCGAAATAAACTGAATTGATTTGAAATTCGAAATAGTTTGGAATTCGAATAGAATGGAAATAGAATTGAAATCGTTTTGAAATGAATTCGAATAGAATTGAAATAGCATTGAAATCGTTTTAAAATGAATTCGAATAGAAATTGAATAGAAATAAATTTGAAATGAAATTGAATTAATTTGAAATTCAGATTGAATTGAAAACGACTGGAAATTGAATTAAAAATCGTTTTGAAAAGAAAATCGACGAAGTATATATTATATATATAATATAATGGCCTGAATAGAACGCGCCGCGCCGCGGCAGTTCGCGAATTTCGACCAGTGACTTCGAACGGATATTACGGGAGATCCGACCGTCGGATTCTCCTAAAACCGGAACCGTTGGGTTCGTATCGAAAAGAGCTTTCTAACGAATATTAGAAATTTGAGATCTAACGGTTGGATTTGGAATTATGTCCAAATCTAATTTGAAAAAGGTCGCTGTAAGTGCAGTTCGATGGCCGTTGATGGAAATCGACTGTACGGGCCTTGATAAAATTATTAAAAATAGTAATAATTTGTGTAAAATCATAAGAAATGATTTGTGAACAACTGGGATGAAAAATCCCATATGTGAAAAGATAAAAATAGATTTTTATCGAAATGAACTAGTTTTGAACTAGAATTATAACTCTATTTATTTTTAAATAAATAAATTGAATTTGAAATGGTTTTGAAAATAACCAGAATTTCCAATGATTGCATTGGAATGGATTTGAATCGAAATTGTCTTCGGAATATTTCGATGTTGGATTTCGTGATTATACAGATGTTGTTATGGAAATTTGAAAGATATATATTTATATCATTATTTCCAATACGATATTTGTTAGTCGTAGAATTTGATACTGAATATAAGCCGGTATATTTTCTATTCAGAGCCTTCTGTTTAATATCAAATGTGATTTGGGTTTGTCGTGAATGGTGTCTTCATTAACACTGTTCTTGAACCCAGTCGAGAAAAGATTAAATCTTTTTATTTAGATTTAATGAAGTGTACCAATTAAATAATATTTAATTGAATTGATATTGATTTTTGGGTTTATCGTGAACAGTGTTTTTAAATAACACTTGTTCTTTAACCCGATAATTAATGTATGTGATTTTGGGTTTATCGTGAACCTGTTTTTAAAATGACACTGATTCTTTAACCCAGTCACATATTAAAACTAAGTGGAGTTTTAATGAATTTTTAATTAGATTGAAATGATCGAGAATGGAGTATCACCAGTTTTGCTCCCGGCGATAGTTAAATCTTTAATTAGATTTGAACGTGAAATGGTAATTGAATTTACCAATAACACCGTGGTGTTAGATATGAATTATAACCAGTTTTACTTCATGGGATGAATAGGTTGGGATTGGAAAATTTAAACAAATGATTACTTCGGTAAGGTTCGTTAATCCCGACTAGTTGAATCGAAATTCAAAAGAAGATTAGAGAATAAATTCAAGGAATTTATCTTGGATAAAATTAATGGGAACCTTTCCCTATGAATGTGAAATTTAGAAACTAACTGTCGGTTAGCCAAGCAGAATGGTTTTCTAGATATTGATCTGATGTTGGTTTCGGCCTTCGGGGTTAATATTTGGGAAATTATTCTCTTGATTAATTTACGGTTAGCGACTGATGAATTGGAATGAGGCGTATGTTGTGTTTGTGTAACACTTATTTAAAATATACGCGAGTAATTCGGAAAGACCGGGTTTATCCCATTCTGAATAACTGACACGACGATAAGTCGAAGATGGAGACGGTGGTTGAAGACCGGAAGTCTTCACATCGTTTGGGTGATTACTGATGATCTTGATTGGGCTGTACACCCAAGATGAGGGAATCAATCGATGGTCGTCCAGATGTGCTTGGAGATTGATGGATATGCGAGGAAAGTGCCTCCGGTTTCGTTCAGACCCAGAACGGACTTGTAAATGGACTGTGTGTCTGACATTGGATTTCATTCTGTGTGACTGATATCGGTTGCATGGAGTGGTTTGCCTGTATGGCATGCTAAGATGCAATTGATCGAGGCTTCTATTGAAAAGCAAAGCCTTGTGGTGATGATCAATGCACAGCCTGTGTGGCACAGCTTTGTGTAACGTGAATTCGCGAGCCTCACACCCCGATTGTGAACCAAAAACGGGAGATGGACCTCAGGGAGGGCATGCGTTTCTTTCTAGCTAGGGTGGTGTCAGTGACCTACCAGCCCTGACATTTATAAACTTTTCACCTGTGTGGTTGTTGCTGTTGCGAGGCGCCTCGGTTAGATCGGACGATCCGGGTCCGATGGAGCCATTCGTTGGCTCATTTACGCCCCAAAGGGCGGGGAAACGCAGTGTTCAGGCATTTTAATCCACATCGGTGGACCGGCCCTGACGATCCAAGGGCCCACCTGAGTCAAGGTCCTAAGGCTCGGGCTAGAGAGTCTCGAATCGGTTGAGGACTATCTTTTGCCTCGGTTCATAGATGGAAACCCAATTTCCAAATACGTGACATTTGCGGTTTTAATTATAGAACTAGTATGGCGACATGATATATGGTACCCATGCCGTCTATGATTGATACTTATGATTTGAAGTTGTTTTATACACTATACACTTATAATAATATCAAATGATTTCTTTTAAACGTATCAAGCATTCTTGGCTATTATAAGGTAAAAACCCTATCCCCCGGCTTGCGTTGCATTGTGTGATAGGACCTGGGTCTTATAATAGCTTCATTTTTCTTTATTTAGCATTGCGCTGTTGTTTTATGCACTGGTATTCTTGGAAGGAAACCTCTTCCGTGTTATATGGCGTGGTCCCTTGATTTACCGAACTTTAATATAAAGATTAATAACTGTTTTAGTTCTCACACCAGTCCCATGACTGACCTGGAGTTTATTGTTTTAACCTAAACTCTGGGTGCCCTTATTTTGACATGGGCAGCTAGTAGTTTTGGTTTTGCAGATTTATATTCACAGGATCCTGGTTTACAGCTGGAATGATATCCGGAAAGCTTTGTATCCGTATATCTTCTTCTAGTTGTGTATTGTACTAATTTCCGCTGCGATATGTTTAAATGTAATTTAAATCTCTGATATTTCTGTGTAATATTCATTTATACTCTGTATATTCTTGTAATCTGATGCATTGTTCTAATATACTATGAAATGTTCTTCCGTCTACGTTCTATTTTGTCGTGTTCTCAAAACAATCCGTTCTTTCCTTTCTCTTCGGAGACCGGGGAAGTTCGGGTCGTCTCAATTTTAAACTCTTAAATATTTCGATATTTAAAAATATAGTTTCCTCGCTTCTTATTTATCATAAGATTTTTCTTTAAACCATGTTCATTTATTTACTTAGGTCAACTCTATATCATATTTAGTTTCCAAATTTCATTTTCAAAACATTAGCCACGTTATTATCTACTATTGGGAAATTTATTAAACTATTACTCATAAAACGATGTTACGAAATATCGCCTATTCATTTACTTGAAAAAAATACAAATGTTAATCTGATAGGATAAAATTCAGCCTTACGTTTCCCTTCTAATTCGAAAATATCGTTATATTTTCGGCAACTCCTTTTATTTCCCTTTTTATTTTGGAACCCTCATTATATATTTTCCAAATCTTCATCACAAATGTTGCATTATTATTTCTCTAATGAAATAATAACTTTACTAATCTCTTTTACCATTACAACTATATCATCCTCTGCTAATTCGGAAGTCGTTCAAGTTGGGGTATTTTAGTTACCTCTTAGACCTTGATCAACAACGTTCTTACCTTAAGATAAATATAAGTTGTAATCCCAAAACCAATATTCCATTTTAATACCAATTCAAATACCATTTAACCATTTTATTCAAAATACGATTTCATAAAACCTGCTTAACTCTTTTGAAACTTCTTTCTCAGCTATACCCATTTTTCTCTTAATTCACTAATTAAGTACTTCTTTATACACATCACTTTTAACTTGACTCTTTACCAAGCTCAATTATAAATCGGATTTGGTTATCAAGTCCCATGATTTACCTCTACTACAAAATTCACTTTTTCCCAATTTCCTTTTAAATTCATCTAACCATTACTCGCTTTGAGATTCTCATTTCAATTCCCACTTTTACCTAATCACATTTTTAAGTAACGTTAATTTAGAATTAACAATATAACACCTCAAACCTCTTTTATATAATGCTGGTTTATTGTAAAACCCTTTTATCTAAATCCCCTTTTACTTAATTCAAATAATTAAGTAACATTTATTTTAAGCTATAATATTTGCTTAAAAATTCCTTTTTTAACTTTGTTCTAAAACTCAGGTTTAAAACAAAACCTGTTCATAAGCTCCTTTTTACCATTCAATTGGATTTCATTTCAACTTAGATCACTTTTTAATTGGATCCCCATTTAAAAAGGTAATTCTTCTAAATTATTATTAATTACAATCGTAATTTATTTCAATCATCAACTACTTCAGTAGTCAATTTCTTTATTATCTAAAATAATAGTAAATCCTTTTTAAAATCTTACTTAAAATTAAAAACAATATTCTTTAAACTATTTTATTCAAAACACACTAACTTAATAAAGCAATCTCAATTAGAACGGTCGATTTATTCAACTCAATACACGGTTATCTCGTTAGCCGATTCCAATTAATTTCCACTTTAAATTAATTAATAATATAATTAATTTAAATAATTACATTAAATTAATTCTTAACAAACCAATTATTCAAATTTTAACCGTTAAGATTAATTTCTATTCACTTATTCATAAATCTGATTAACATCAGAATTGGCTTTATAAAAACAGTGAATGATCAATGATAACTTAAGTAATAAATATTTATTTTCTTTAAAAAAGTTTTATTCAAAATATATATTTCAAAATCTATCTTTAGTTATTAATAAATTTTATAACTTCAGTCCTATCAATTTACCTGACGGTAAATCAATATAAATAAAACAATTTACCTTTAGGCCATTTACTGCCGATTACTCATCAATATAGCCCATTGGTTAATACACAACACAGGTTGACTTTTTAGTCAATGATCACTACTAAAAATCAATTACCCAAACCTGGCATTTCGTATGATAATATGAAATAAATAATATATTTGAGGAATCCCGTTGGATCCCTCCAACCTGTTCTTCCCTGTATTCAAATGGTTATCTCAACTCAGGTTATTCAGTTTCATTTAACTGATAACAAAAAATAATGGCCATTTAATATCAACCACACGTCATTCAAACAATTCCACAACTTAAATACGTTTATTTTATAAACGTGACCAACAAGGTAAGTTACCTTTATTCGAACCAAGCATTAGATTAACGATTTGGTATTTCACTGAAATTAAACGACGGTTTAATTACATCAGTTAAATCAGCAAATAAATATATAATTAGCAAACAGTCAACCATTGGCAAGCAGAGCACACAAAATCAAAACCCAATTTATATAAAATATAAATGGGTAAAACTGAGTGAGTTTAACTCACCTTGTTTTCCATTGTCGCTAAAGCGGTCTGGTTTCGGTTCCAGTTAAATTAAACTAGTGTTTGATTTAACAATGTTCTCCAGCAGTCTCCGGCTTTGTCCAAAATAAATTCCAAAAGGTAAAGTTTGAAAATTTGATCCTAATACAATTTGTTTGGTCCAATTCTGTAATCAAATGTATAAGATATGCCAATATGAGCAAATCTTGATTTTAATTTTAATTAAATGTATCAATTAATTAATTTCGTAATCAAATTTTATTTAAAATAATTAAAATTAGTTAGCGAATATAAACGGGCTGACTTTGTTCCTGTTACTTTGGAATGTCCTACTTCTTTTTCTCCATTGCTTGATTCATCTGCATAAATTGATTAAATATAACATAATTAAATAAATTATTAAAGCCTTAATTAAGTTTACCCTTAAGTAATAACCTTTGTTTTAACTTAATTAAATAATAAATATTTGTAGCGAACTTCAGTCAACAGAATAGCTGGACCTCATGTATCCTGCCAACTTGCCCATGATTTAGAAAAATAACTATATTAGTTTTTCTTTCCTCAATTATATAGTAATTAATACTTTAATTAAACCTAGGGTTAGGCTAATTACACGTTTAAGAAAAAAACAGCTGATCCCTTCCTCAATTGTTTCCCTTTGTTGTTGCGTTCTAGGCTTCAAGCACCTTTCTCAGGCTTGCGTTAATTCAGACCTTAGTTAACATAATTTATATAGCAATTAATTTCTAATTAAATGGTTAGTTGATTTAATGACATACTAAATAAAAGTATATGGGCCGAATAACTTCCTTCCTCAATTGTTTCTTCGTTCCAGTGTCTTTCTTTGAAGCCAATACCACGCCTGCTAGAAAAATCCATCACCGCATCGCCTTAGCCTCCACCTGCAACCCATCGGAAGGCGCTGATCACTCCGCCTCACCGCCCTACGCTTGCGCCACCGAACCCGTATGACTCGATTTCTTCCTCAGCCCCCAAATCAACCATAAGCACCGCGACTTCACAATGGGATTCTGGTCAGTACATATTGAATTTTCCCATCATCACCGGTAGTTACGAAACCCTCTCCTCCCTCTTCGAATACTCAGTTGAACTCATGTTGAACATATGAATGGATTTTGAAAATTAATGGAAGGAAGATGATGAATTTCTGGTCGTTCAATTTGGTGATGGCGGCTACTAATTTGTTTGACTATGGAATAAAAGTTTGACCCATTTCTAGGGTTACGCCATCTGCTACTTATAAAGAAATTGGAAATGGGACCATTTATTATTATTTTAGTATAATGTGAAACTTCGTCGTGAAGTAACATGTAGAAACTACCACAAATGTCTTCCGTTTTTTGAAAAAAAAACAAATCTTAGTATAAAAAAATATTCTGGACCCAATGAGACAAGTTTCGTTGAATTTCGACATCGTTTGAAAAAATTTCCTTTATAAAACACGCGTTTAAATTTTGCACGATCACTAGATAAATCCAATCAACTTGAAACTTTAAAATCCTACGATAATTAATTAATACGAACCCAACGACACTAGTTTCATCGCATTCTGAGACTGTTTCCCCATATGCTATTTTTACACATACCGCAATGCCATTTTTGACACCAAATTACCCTATCTTCAAAAATAACAAACTATATACATATCCTGACACTAATCGACGATATGAACTCAACGGAACTGGTTCCGTGGCTTAATTCGATCATCAGCTCAAGTTACACTTAAATATCTCTCTATTACATTAATTACGCACTATAGAAATTGAACGGGCGTTTACGATTGCCATGGTCACATACGACATCGACTTGCCATGAAATTTGATTTTCTGACAATAATTTGACAATACGGTTCCAATGAAACTAATTTCGCTGAAAACGGAGACTGTTTGAAAAATGGCTATTTTTAATGCTATAAAAATATCGAATAAATATTGATTAAATTCCAAATAATTCAAATAAATCAAAATAAATTATTTTCAACATATATATCCAAATATATATATATATAATTCTAATTATAATTCATACAACCCAATATCGTCAATTTTGTTTTAAACGATTTAAATTTTCCCTTTTAAAAATATAAAATAACGTTATATTTTAATAGCGATTTCCATAGAGACTATTTCAAATTTTGATTTGGCCATAACTAACAATCTATAACACGGAATCTGGATTTTTCTCTTTCGTATGAAAATTATCATCAATATGGTTCCAATGTTTCTTGTTTCACAGAAATCCGACTTATATCGGACTCTGTATATTCAGTTAAAGTTCAAAACTCCATTTTACGAACTGCAGCGCTATTTCGAGTTCGATTTATATTATATAAATATACATAATGTTCAAACTTCGTTTAAAAAATGAATTCAATATTATAAACCAATAATTTTCCAAATCAAATATTTAAAATAAATAAATTAAATTAAATATTTGACTGCCAAATATACGGGTTGTTATAACAAACAAAACTAAATTTTGTGGTTGAACTTCAGCAGAACAAAATATGTTTGTGTATGCTTTTCCGCTTTAAGTTTTAATACCATATGAACTTCAGTGGAACAAAATATGGTCAATAGATATGTTGTTTAATGCAATGTGGATGAGGATTTATCTACCATTTTTTCTGCAGCTTATGCTATATAGGGTCATGTTAGAGAAATGAGCAATTGGTTTCAAGCTTTAGATGACATAAGTCAGAAGTTTAAGATACTAAGATATATTTTATTATTTATAGAAGTTTACTGTTTGGCTCCATATGTCTGTTTGTATGTATAATAATAAGTTAGCAATTGGTGATGTTATTTCTACTCTTGCAACTAAAAGCCCACATATTCCATGTAGGTTGATAGTCATATTCAACATATGTTTCATTGCTAGGATTTAAGATAACACACTGCCTTAGAGTATTACTTGAATATGAACTTTAAAATTACCATGTTAAATCCTGAATTGTCAAAACATTCCAAGTTAAATTCCCTGGTCAGTTTAGGCTATTTTATCTTAGTCTTGTGCAAAGTATTTTCTTGAAATGTTTTACCATGTTGTTTCAAAATTGTGCAGAAATTCATAACTCACCCATTTACTTCAACGTTCTCTAGGTATAGTTGATTCAAACATTTATTTTTTAATAGGACAAATTTCAGGAGTAGGGTCCTTAAGAAACTATGAAGTAACTTAATGGGTGTTGACAAACTTTATGCATTTCGATCCATAGCTCCTGACAAAATTTAGTTTTGTGCAATAACTAATCACAAAATGTTCGATTTAAAATAACTAAAAACTACAATAAATGTTTTGTTTGCCTTTGAACGACGATATAAGTCTTTTTCTTTTCTACTACCACAAACAAAACTGAAAATAAGGAATAAAAGAAACAAAAAAACAAATGTAGGTTCAAGAAAAATGCACGTTCAAATTCAGTCGCACTCAGACCAGATTTAAACACATCAGGTTTGATCGTGTACTCAAGGAAGATTAGAATTCAACATGTAACAACAACAAATTGGCAATTATGTAAATGCATACATGTCAAATAAAGGATATACGAACAACATCGATCATAAGAATCACATGTATTATGTGTAAGACAACAACAGATAAAATACAAGCATAAGTCATATGTAGTTCAAGTAACTAGAGCACAACAACTAAGCAGCAAGTATGAATCCAACAAAATTGTCTCGAGAAAATATAAAATAATAGAAGAACAACAAGTCCGGGCATATGCATACATGATTCAAGATAGAAATGACACAGAGTATTTTATAGGCACAAAATAGGCGAAGACATGCTTAGGATATTTATCCCAGAACCACGATGCAACATGGGATATATGCACCTATAGTTCAATGCTAAGCACTAAATGTAGCTAGTTAACAAAGACTAGTTTGAGAGCATGCTAAAAAAAATATAGGGTGGCACGGTAATGTAAAAGGAAAAAAAAGTAGTTTCAACCAATATGTACAAATGGATATGAACTCATTAGTATGAACACCACAAGGCCTGCATGTAATATGGAGGACGTTAGTGATTTAGCACAAGACCAATAAAATTTTTAGTTAATTATAACTTAAACATATTGCTTGTAGGATTAGCAAGATTAAAATTTTGATGAAAAACTCTATTCCTGTATGATATCAATCCAAAATCCCAGTGTACAAAATCACAGTACAAACTCTACTCAGCATAAATCCCAATATGCAAGAGTAACTGGAAACAAAATTTAACTGATATACACACATTCAGCATAAATTTAAATAAGTAATTAAAAAAAATCAAACTAACTGATCCAAGAAAAGGTTAAAAATTGAAATGCCTAGAAATTCTCAATATTTTACAAATAAAAAACTATTTTATTAGATGCTAAAAGGCCATGATAGAGACGCAAGTCTGGTCCTTTTCGTAGGACAAAGATATACGAAAACATAAGCACACAATAAAATTGTAGAAAGGGTAAGTTTGGCTCACATCCCTAATAAGTTTGGAAATTAAGCTCACATCCAATCAAACGTTTCATATAAATTAAATCCCTATTTTTTAAAAATTCATCAAAAAATTTAAAAAAAATCACGTAAATTCATAATTAATTTAAACAATTAATCGTCATCAAATTCACGCGTTAAACCACCAAAAAATGCATCAAAAACAAAAAACAAAAAACAAAAAAAATAGTGAAATAACAGTATTATGCATCAAATGATGCACTTATTTGTAAATATATAGTTGCATACATTTATGAATATATTTTAGTTATGCATCAAACTGCGCTATTTATGCATACATGTATACAATTAAACTACAATATATGCATCATTTTATGCATATATTCAATTCTGACCTGTTTTTTCAAACATACGCCTTTTATGCATACATTTCTGCGTATATAGTCAATAAATGCATACATGTATGCATATTTTCATAAGGCTTCATCCTTTTTATGTTTGTTGCATACATGTATGCACTTATACGGAATATATGCATACATTTCTGCAACTATTCATAACACATGCAGCTTAGTTCAACTTTATATGCATACATGTATGCAACTATTACCAATATATGCATACATGTATGCATATATTCATCCAGATTTTCAATATAAAACACTGGATGAATATATGCATATACTCAGTGTAACACCCCACCTTCGTTAAGGACACTCGCAAGGGGAATGTCTTAACTTTGGTGGAGCATTTTAGTAAACAGAACAGAAACTTACAAGACAGATAAAACAATACTTGAAAATTTTTAACTTTATTACAGCGGAAACAGAAACCAATATGGTTACATCCTTTCAAATCTCAGAATTCAAGTACAAAATATCAGTCTAGTACAAAAGCCTTCAAAATGCATGGTTTAAAATCATAATCCCCATAGAACGGAAGCTATGCAGAGCAAGCCATACTTTAAGCACTTGAAGCAAAGAGAAATCCGGATCAAGCTAAAGTATTCCCTCCTTGGATAACCTGGGGGGAACGGAAGAAAGGAGGCGAAACAACAAGGGTCAGACAAAAAGTCTGGCAAGTCCAGAGACTTTCAGCATATGAACAGATAATAATAATATGATATGAACATAAAACTGGATGTGAGATAACTGTAGCAGGTGTAGCAGATATAACAGAAGAACAGAATGACATAAACTATTGCTTCACACTTCTCTGCACTAATACGAGTATAACAGAATTAGGTGTCACCCTAATGTCTAAACTGAAGCAGGAACGGGTACAGAATAATTTAACAGAAACAGAATGCTAATAATGGGCCTTTACTACCCAATCAGAAACAGACAGAAGCAGAAACAGATTAATCCCTACGGAAACAGAATGTAGAATTAGGTGTACACTAGTAATGGGCCTTTACCACCCGAACAGACGGTACCACACAGAAACAGACAGGTGTTACCACCCAACAGAAACAGACGGTACCAACAGAAACAGACAGAACTAAGTGTACCCTAAAACCCTACCCCAAGCGATCGGCTCCCTAATACATAAATATCCTGTGTCGGCCCCACAGTAGGGTGTATCGTTCCCTAAAGTGACAACCAATTGGCACAGACCTATTTACAGATGTCACGGCGTCTTACATCCTCAGAGGCAGACCGGGATCCATGCACGCACATGACCCGATTGGAACGCACCATCAACACCCCTCGCCATTATCAGAATGAACCACTTATAATTAGTTCAGTAAGCGTGCCCGGACCCTACCTACTGTTGGGTCAAAGTTTTGATACCATAAAGGGTTACTGACTAATATGGGTCCCAAACAACAGATGACACAAGTAATTCCCCTCCTAACCTTGTGTCCCCAGACTAACAGATCTCAGATTAACTTGTTTACAAGTTCAGACATACAGAATTCAGATTTACTAGTTCACAGATTAAGTTAACAAGTTTTCAGACTAACAGATCAGATGTACAGATTTTTCAGATTTGTCTAACTTTGTATTGGGCCTACAGATTCAAGGACGGGTTTACTACACCTATTAATCCAGTTGGTTTAACCCTATTTCCCCCAATACGTTTTAGACGTCATTCTTTAGATTTGCATTAATTAATTATTAATGCCCAGACCTCTCACATTAGGTCGCTAGCTTGTGGCCGCTGGATGAGCCGGGCGGTTCCGGGCAGACTTCTGCCACAAGCCAGACCTAACCTCGTGTCTTGAGCATGTTATGACTAACTTCTCACATTAGAACCTATTGTTTGCGGCCACTGGATGTGCCGGGCGGTTCCGGGCAGGTTTACGCCGCAAACTCATTCTAACCTCGAGTTAGCCATGTTTATCTTTGCGGCCAATTAATTAATAATTTGACATTTATGCCTATGCCTAATATACATGTCAATTATTCATAACTATAGTCAATTTAGATTACGCCAATAACAGACTAATTATATCGACACAACAAATATTGCAGGTAACAGATTTAACATATAACAGATTTTTTAGATTAGGCGACTTAACGGATTTAGCAGATTAAGCAACTTAGCAAATTTTAGCATATAACAGATTAGGCATCTCAACAGAAAAATTTAACAGATTAGGCACTTCAATCTAATTAGCAGTCTAGGCAATATAACAAAACTAGCAGTTTAGGCAACTTGGCAAATTAGCAGATTTAGCAAATTTAATATTTCTAAAGGTTCTATTTACATGCCTTGCCTAATCATAAATTAGACCTAAATTCATATGCCTAAATAATTGTCATGATTCACAATATGAACATATACTCCATGTTTGCATAAATTTACATAGCGCAGAATATGGACATAATTTACCATATAACATATGTTCCAATTTTTGTTAAACTAGCATTTTACAGCAGATTCGCATATAAATTATACCAAATATAACCGTTAATTACAATGCATGCCATATATCCAAAAATCCCTATTTAGGTGTAATCGCAATAATAGATATCCTAATTAATGTAAATCTTTACACCTAAGTTTCCATATCTTCTTCTTTTTAAGTCATGAATCATTATGCAAACTATACCCAACAATCTAAATCTTTAAATCATATCTTCTAAAAATCAGATCTTGACTTTTATATGCATTTTGTCCAAAGTCTCAAATCATATGTAATCTTACAATGGTTCCTCTCTTCTTTTATCACAGAATATGCATAGGTCTAAAACTAGTTTACAACATATGCTTATTTTTCTAATTAATTACAGATCTAAATAACATATGTTCATTTCTCTAATTAGTTACAGATCTAGATTACAATGTACACTATGCATACAACATATATAAATTACATGTTTACAGTCAAATTCATGCATCCAATCCCAAGTCATATGTCAATATATTTTATGCCTCAGATCTAAAGTCATACGTTCAATTCCGTCTTGTCAAATTTCGCATCATTCATTATTTGTCCCAAAATTTGCGCTCATACATTAATCTCTTATGAGATTAGGCAGAGGCTCGTGGTAGCCTGGCTATAGAAACAGAAAGGAAGCAGAAAGGGATACAGAACAGTCACAGAAAAACAGATCTGACAGATATACAATCTCAGATTCAGATTTAAAAGCATATCAGAATTATAATTAATGTTTATAGCAGAAAATAACTGTACTTGCCTTGATTGGATTAAAGAAAGAACTTTAGTTGTTACAGAATTGTTGCAGAAGCTATTATCTCAAATTTGAATTGAATTGCTTAGGTTGATGTTGATTAGCTTCTAGTTTTGATTCCAGCAGAGTAGCGACGCCATTTTTATTTTTACTAGAACAGAAGATGAGAAGAAGCAAAATAGAATTGTGTGTAGAGGAGGCTAGGTCTTAGGATGTATTTATAGGTGTGTTTAGTTGTTTTAGGCCTTTAGATAAACCCTAAAACAGATCATAACCGTCAGAATTCGTCACAGGCTCACCAAAACAACCCAAAAACCCATCCAGATGCACCCAGGCCGACCTGGCTCGACCAGGGAGGTCGACCCTAGGGTCGACACCCATGTCGACCTGGTCCCCTCCAGGTCGACCCCTAGGTCGACCTGGTCTGGGCGGGAATTTTCCCGCCTGGCTCGTTTTCTGCATTTTTGAAATCTGTTTCGTTTTTCTGATTTTTCGTGAAACTTCTGAAGGCCATATCTCGGTCATACTGACTCCGATTTACGAAATTTCGGACTCTATTTCGCGTATTTTTCCGAGACGAACGCAACCGCGAAACCCATTTCCCTTAATTCTCACATCTGTAATTAGTTATTCTTTAATTTGTGGCTATTAATATTAACAGAATTACGGGGTTTTACATTCTCCCCTCCTTAAAGGATTTCGTCCCCGAAATCTTCAAGTTAAGAGGAATGTGTCCTACCATCCAACATCCATCTACTCAATCATCAATCACTGGCATCCATTATCCTTAGAAACTTCTAATGTTGTATGAACATATGCAAAGGTGTGTGTATATGTTCCTTATCTAACCACCCCACTCTTGGGTTTCTTTTGGCCATCCTTTCCTTTCTGTTGTTGCTGCTTCCTCTTTTTATTATTACCACCCTGATGTGGTTTCTGAGCTTCCTTGGTTGCAGCGACAACATTTTCTTCCTTGGGAAACAAGCTCTCATGGCGAATAGCTTTTTCCACGATCTTTTCAAATGAATCATCAAGATGGTCCACAAGTGGTTTTCCAATATGAGCATCCAAACCCAAGACAAATTTCTCATTCTTCTGATAGGGTGTATCAATGTATGAACGAGCATATCTAGATAAAGCTTCAAAATCAGAAATGTAGTCAAGCACTGATCTGCCATTCTGCTTCAACTCTACGAACTTCTTGAAGAGAACAGACTTCTGAGCAGTGGAGATAATTTTTGCTTCAAACTTAGCTTGGAATTGCTCCCATGAAATCTCCTCTTCCGGAGTCTCGAGTATGACAGAATTCCACCATTCCATGGCCCTGCTCTGAAGCTGCCTTGATGCAAGCTTTCTCTTCATTGCATCTTCAATACCCAAGTCTCCAAAGATTCGAACACATGAATCCATCCACCTCTGAACCTCTTCAACTGGTTCAGTTCCCTTGAATGGTTTCCCTCCTAGAGATATAAAGTCCTTGCACATCTTTGCAAAATCTATTCTAGGAACTCGCACCCCTACATCTACCGTGGCCGCCACTGGAGCGGGTACCTTTCGCATAATTGCTTCTGCCATGGCTTCAAACATGGCCGGGTAATCTGGCTCACCACCATTTCCCCCTCCAGTATTAGCTCTCCTAGCAGCGTGCCTTGATGGTCGTCTACTCATTCTAAATCTGAAATTTAGAATAGTTAGCCAATTCCAAGAAAACTGCTAAAAGAATACAACCGCTACTACTATATATGCTAATATATATAGTAACATCCAACTGAAATCTACAAATACGTCCCTCATACGCAATTACGTCTTTGAACTTTGGCCAAAATCGTTGACCAGAGCTCTGATACCAAATGTGACGACCGCCCATAACCCCCGCACTAAACAAGAGGAATAATGCACTGAAAGGCGTGCCAGGCTGCTATGGATGATCATCATAGTAAGTGAACACATCGAAACCTGTCGTAGAACTCACAGCGTAAGGATAAAATATAATAGAACATATACAACAGGTGATAGTAATGAGGTATCATATAGCAAACTTTTGAAACTCTTTCAACATCCAGAAAGATTATCCAACTGATATCCAAGTTTGTACATAAGGCCTCACTACAACTCTCAAGCAACTCAAACAGCGGAAACAGAAATACTAGATAGAATAAAACTGGTACGCCAGCCTCCTGCTCGTCATCGCTCAGCTTTCTCGTATCACTAAGCTCCATTACCTGTAACCTGCTACTTAGTCTGCCCATCCACAACCGGATGAACAGCCCAAGGTAATAAGAGGAGACATAAAACCTTGAGTCAGACAATAGTCTTAGTGAGCGATAATACAGCTAACAAACTTCAACAAGAAAGCATATGAGAATGGGTAAATGAACAACTTATCTACCCACATCACCAGAGAAGAACTCAACCTTATCTTCCCCACATCGGACAGTGATAGCCTTTACACCAAGCATTTCAACCATTCATCTATAGAAACCAGAACACCCATTCAATCATAGAGAACACACATAACATCCAGATTATATAAGTCTCACACAGACAACCCTAATCGAGTTTAACATTCCTCAAGTACCCTCGCCAGAGGCCTAAACCAATATCACTTAAGCACTCAAAGAACATCTCCCTCGACTTTGGATAATCTATGTGAGATAGTACAAACAGAATAAACAATCATCCATAACCGACTCTGGCTATCACCGCCAATCCTGCTTCGAAACCATCATTGTCGTATGACGGCCAACCTTGCCATATGTCAAGGGCTAATGATAACCCCAGTTCTAGCATGAACTCCATATGCCCAACCTTGGCAATGTCCAACCTTGACACTAGGCCTTTCCCCAACCAGAAAGACCCAGGGCACTCGACCAACAACCGGTCTTTTGGGCCTTTCAACGATACCCATCGTACCCCTGCTTTGAGCCTGCTAGAACTTACGACAACGATGACTTCTCGGCCTTCGCATCTCTAATCGTCCAACCTTGACAATGTTTCATAGCTCAAGCAACCTTCTCGAGCAGCCATTATCCAACAACTCACGACCTTTGAGTTGACTCCGCATTCGTTGTTCCACCTTGATCAACAAACACATTCATCACTTCGAGTCTTCCTACTTGAATCACCTCGAAGTCACGCCATCACCGAACCAAAACACATCACTGCGCTGCGGCTAGGGTTCGGGGGGGTTGCCCCCGAAAAATATTTTTTTCAGACCTTTTTGGTTTGTACCCGAGTCGTACCCGAAAACGTACTTTTTCAGAAAACGACCCTGTGACCGACCAGACCAGCTCCAAGACCGACCCGCCTCCTTGCAGCTTTGGACCAACCCGCCTCCTTGGGACCGACCAGCTTTGGACCGACCCCGTCAAAACCGACCAGGATATGCTTCCATCTGACCGACCAGGATTTGCATCCATCTGACCGACCAGCTCCTTCAGACCGACCAGGTGAAACCGACCAGCTCCACCAGATCGACCAGCTCCTCCAGATCGACCAGCTTCTCTAGAGCGACCAGCTTCTCCAGAGCGACCAGGTTGAAACCGACCAGCTGCTCCAGAGCGACCAAGCTAAAACCAACCAGCTGCTCCAGAACGACCAAGCTAAAACCGACCAGCTGCCCCAGAACCGACCAGAATCTTCTCTACTCCTCCAAAACCGACCAGAAACCTGCACATCTCCAATTCGACTCCGATTTCGACCAAAACTTCGCCGAACGACGAATCCGACGAAACCAGCTTATCCGATTCATCCAAACGCAATCACAAACATGTTATGCAACCAACAATATCATCAATCTAACAATTTCCATCAGAACACATAAATTTCCCAAAACATGATAAATGAATCATATGAACATAAAAACGGATCTAACTTGCATAATCTTGAGAAAAATCATAAAATTAACCATTTAAATTATCTAGATCAGATCCTAAGGTGAATCATATATAAAATGGACTTAGCATGGTGTGGATCTAAGGAAAATATCATGGAAATGATGAAATTAACATCCTAAAACCCATATACTTGCATGAATCCGAATGAGAGATGTAAATCACTCAACAATTATCCAAATCTAAGCAAAAGCAATGAAAACGCAATCCGGACAGCGAACACTTCGAATCTAACTCTTCAATCCGATGAATTCGCCCCTTGAGACGATGTAGATCTAGCCTCTTATGGTGTAGATCTTCGATTTCCCTCCTTGGATTTTGGAATTTTAATGGTGGAAAGATGTTAGAGGAAGAAGGAGATCAAAGCCTCCCCATAAGAGAATGGAAAATGCCAACCTTTCTCCATACCCCTTACCCCCTATTTATAGTCTCCACCCACCCTCTAATGGGCCTTCTCCAAATCAGCCCATTAGCCTTCCAAAACCTGAACAGCCAACTGAAAAACCTTAAAACAGCGATTTCTCCCAAACCGCTGAACCAAATCCTTAATGTAACCACTCTACAGAAAGGGAATCATCAATTCATTTCCAATGGCACAGGTCTCACCCTCTGATTCGACCTGAGTCAAAAGTTATGCCCAGTACAAGACTGACAGGGGCAAAATGGTCACAAACAAAATCGGTAAAAATTATGGACATGTCACACATCCCCATAAGCAACATATCAAAAGATGAGAATGATCCAACCCTCAGGGAATAAAATAAAAATATTTTACGATCTTCCGATACGTAAAATGCGGGCTGTTACATTCGGCTCCCTAATACATAAATATCCTGTGTCGGCCCCACAGTAGCGTGTATCACTCCCTAACGTGACAACCAATTGGCACAGACCTATTTACAGATGTCACGGCGTCTTACATCCTCATAGGCAGACCGGGATCCAAGCACGCACATGACCCGGTTGGAACGCACCATCAACACCCCTCGCCATTATCAGAATGAACCACTTAATTAGTTCAGTAAGCGTGCCCGGACCCTACCTACTGTTGGGTCAAAGTTTTGATACCCGAAAGGGTTACTGACTAATATGGGTCCCAAACAACAGATGGCACAAGTAATTCCCCTCCTAACCTTATGTCCCCAAACTAACAGATCTCAGATTAACTTGTTTACAAGTTCAGACATACAGAATTCAGATTTACTAGTTCACAGATTAAGTTAACAAGTTTTCAGACTAACAGATCAGATGTACAGATTTTTCAGATTTGTCTAACTTTGTATTGGGCCTACAGATTCAAGGACGGGTTTACTACACCTATTAATCCAGTTGGTTTAACCCTATTTCCCCCAATACGTTTTAGACGTCATTCTTTAGATTTGCATTAATTAATTATTAATGCCCAGACCTCTCACATTAGGTCGCTAGCTTGTGGCCGCTGGATGAGCCGGGCGGTTCCGGGCAGACTTCTGCCACAAGCCAGACCTAACCTCGTGTCTTGAGCATGTTATGACTAACTTCTCACATTAGAACCTATTGTTTGCGGCCACTGGATGTGCCGGGCGGTTCCGGGCAGGTTTACGCCGCAAACTCATTCTAACCTCGAGTTAGCCATGTTTATCTTTGCGGCCAATTAATTAATAATTTGACATTTATGCCTATGCCTAATATACATGTCAATTATTCATAACTATAGTCAATTTAGATTACGCCAATAACAGACTAATTATATCGACACAACAAATATTGCAGGTAACAGATTTAACATATAACAGATTTTTCAGATTAGGCGACTTAACGGATTTAGCAGATTAAGCAACTTAGCAGATTTTAGCATATAACAGATTAGGCATCTCAACAGACAAATTTAACAGGTTAGGCACTTCAATCTAATTAGCAGTCTAGGCAATATAACAAAACTAGCAGTTTAGGCAACTTGGCAAATTAGCAGATTTAGCAAATTTAATATTTCTAAAGGTTCTATTTACATGCCTTGCCTAATCATAAATTAGACCTAAATTCATATGCCTAAATAATTGTCATGATTCACAATATGAACATATACTCCATGTTTGCATAAATTTACATAGCGCAGAATATGGACATAATTTACCATATAACATATGTTCCAATTTTTGTTAAACTAGCATTTTACAGCAGATTCGCATATAAATTATACCAAATATAACCGTTAATTACAATGCATGCCATATATCCAAAAATCCCTATTTAGGTGTAATCGCAATAATAGATATCCTAATTAATGTAAATCTTTACACCTAAGTTTCCATATCTTCTTCTTTTTAAGTCATGAATCATTATGCAAACTATACCCAACAATCTAAATCTTTAAATCATATCTTCTAAAAATCAGATCTTGACTTTTATATGCATTTTGTCCAAAGTCTCAAATCATATGTAATCTTACAATGGTTCCTCTCTTCTTTTATCACAGAATATGCATAGGTCTAAAACTAGTTTACAACATATGCTTATTTTTCTAATTAATTACAGATCTAAATAACATATGTTCATTTCTCTAATTAGTTACAGATCTAGATTACAATGTACACTATGCATACAACATATATAAATTACATGTTTACAGTCAAATTCATGCATCCAATCCCAAGTCATATGTCAATATATTTTATGCCTCAGATCTAAAGTCATACGTTCAATTCCGTCTTGTCAAATTTCGCATCATTCATTATTTTTCCCAAAATTTGCGTTCATACGTTAATCTCTTATGAGATTAGGCAGAGGCTCGTGGTAGCCTGGCTATAGAAACAGAAAGGAAGCAGAAAGGGATACAGAACAGTCACAGAAAAACAGATCTGACAGATATACAATCTCAGATTCAGATTTAAAAGCATATCAGAATTATAATTAATGTTTATAGCAGAAAATAACTGTACTTGCCTTGATTGGATTAAAGAAAGAACTTTAGTTGTTACAGAATTGTTGCAGAAGCTTTTATCTCAAATTTGAATTGAATTGCATAGGTTGATGTTGATCAGCTTCTAGTTTTGATTCCAGCAGAGTAGCGACGCCATTTTTATTTTTACTAGAACAGAGGCTGAGAAGAAGCAGAATAGAATTGTGTGTAGAGGAGGCTAGGTCTTAGGATGTATTTATAGGTGTGTTTAGTTGTTTTAGGCCTTTAGATAAACCCTAAAACAGATCAGAACCGTCAGAATTCGTCACAGGCTCACCAAAACAGCCCAAAAACCCATCCAGATGCACCCAGGCCGACCTGGCTCGACCAGGGAGGTCGACCCTAGGGTCGACCCTAGGGTCGACACCCATGTCGACCTGGTCCCCTCCAGGTCGACCCCTAGGTTGACCTGGTCTGGGCGGGAATTTTCACGCCTGGCTCGTTTTCTGCATTTTTGAAATCTATTTCGTTTTTCTTATTTTTCGTGAAACTTCTGAAGGCCATGTCTCGGTCATACTGACTCCGATTTACGAAATTTCGGACTCTATTTCGCGTATTTTTCCGAGACGAACGCAACCGCGAAACCCATTTCCCTTAATTCTCACATCTGTAATTAGTTATTCTTTAATTTGTGGCTATTAATATTAACAGAATTACGGGGTGTTACATTCTCCCCTCCTTAAAGGATTTCGTCCCCGAAATCTTCAAGTTAAGAGGAATGTGTCCTACCATCCAACATCCATCTACTCAATCATCAATCACTGGCATCCATTGTCCTTAGAAACTTCTAATGTTGTATGAACATATGCAAAGGTGTGTGTATATGTTCCTTATCTAATGCAAAGATCAGGCGGTCCACTGATTCAGCTGACCTCCTTAATGCGAATTATGTCAGTGCCATGAGTCCAACATGTATGCAATTTTCCTACTTGATACATATCATTTCTATATGAGTGCACAACCATTCAGTCATATGCAACATCCATGTGCTGAGTCAAGCATTTTGCATCCACAAAAATTGAAATATGCTCACACATCCATATGCAGTATGAGAGTGTTTTCGAGCCGATCTAGTGCCTAGTGTGTGTATATGCATCCACGGACAACCACTAGCAACCACTTGCATCCACTTGCAACCATCAAACATAACATGTCTCAAACACATGTTTACACCCATTAGTTTCTACCTAAAGTTCGAAGATTCGATCGATAGGATACAGTCGAATGATGGAGGCGAGTACAGATAGAACAAAAACTTGGTTCCCATTAGACATGGGTCCTAAGTATCGGCCCCAAAGACCGAAACCAACATCAAATTGACACCCAGAGGATTAACTTCTTTAGACAATGTCAAAACTGGAAATCTTATCAGAAGTATTCAGATATTTACAGGCCACTGGTACAGATCAGGTTCCCTAATGACTCTTAGGAAGTTAAGCATGATAAAATCATACCCCACGAAAACTCAGAATGTATGCGTCATACTTGACGCCTAACATAGATATCCCTCAAACCCCAATCTCAAACAGATGAGCCATAACCCTTATGGGTCTGAGTCTACAGCAGAATTCAGAAATAATACTAGTATTAAAGTGCAGAGTATCGATTACAAAATCAAAATACCAGAATCAGAAAAAGTCTTAACTCCATAATCAGATAAAGAAATTAAACCTACTATAGAAATTTTCCTATTCCTATCCTAGCCACTAGCCTCAAGATTATTCGCCTGCCCTCGTCCTCGTCTCTTCGGGCAGTCCCTAGTGAAGTGTCCCATCTCCCCACAGTTGAAGCAAGCGCCCTTCCTTTTTCTGCAATCCTTGTTCAGATGAGTCGAGCTTCCACAAGTAAAGCCCTTTTTCCCCTTCTTATCTTCAGACTTCTCATCCTTCTTTTGTGTTTCCTTTTTGGGCCCCGCTTTCTTATTCTGTGGTTCTTCCTTCTTTGTCTCTTTCGGGCCCTTGTCTTCATCGTGCAGTAGTGCCATGTCCACCAATCTCTCGTAAGTCGCTCCCATGGGTACATGGGTCATGGCTAGGCTGTGCAGTGGCTCGTTCAATCCTTTAACAAAGCGGAGAGCCTTTTTATGCTGAGTGTTGACTAAATCCAATTCGAACCTAGCTAGTTGGTTGAACTGGTTGACGTATTCCTTGACCGTCATACTTCCTTGCTTAAGAGATAAGAACTTTTCCAATTGTAAACTTCGTTCAGCTTGCGAGAGGAATTTTGTCTCGAACCTTGTTCTGAAATCCATCCATGTCTCGACCGGCCTCTCGGCGTTAGTGACTTCCCACCAGTAGGAAGCTTCGTCTTTGAGCAGCCATACCGCCAACTGTACCTTCTGCCTATCGTCCACCTCGAAGATAACGAATAGATCCTCAATTTCTTTTAGCCAATTCCTTGCTTCTACGAATGATTCAGTTCCTTTGAAATCCTTCCCACCCATGGCCCTAAAATCTCTACAGATCTTTGAGAAAGCAATTGCACGAGGAGGGGGTGGGGGGGATCATTTGCTGGACCTGCAGCGGCGGTCCTAGCCTCAAGATATTGACGAAACCAACCGGGTACATGAACACCCTCTGGTATCTCAGATGCTTCAGACTTGCTAAAACGAAAAAGGAAAGGTTCAGTACAAAAAGGACTGAAAGAAAGATATATGGCTCTCGGGGATTATGTTTTTCAAAATAAGCTTTATTTTTGAAAATACTTCCTTTTAAAACCTTTTTGGAAATAGCTTTCAAAAACTTTTATCTAATCTGGTAACCTTTAGCTCTGATACCAAGTGTAACACCCCACCTTCGTTAAGGACACTCGCAAGGGGAATGCCTTAACTTTGGTGGAGCATTTTAGTAAACAGAACAGAAACTTACAAGACAGATAAAACAGTACTTGAAATTTTTTAACTTTATTACAGCGGAAACAGAAACCAATATGGTTACATCCTTTCAAATCTCAGAATTCAAGTACAAAATATCAGTCTAGTACAAAAGCCTTCAAAATGCATGGTTTAAAATCATAATCCCCATATAACGGAAGCTATGCAGAGCAAGCCATACTTTAAGCACTTCAAGCAAAGAGAAATCCGGATCAAGCTAAAGTATTCCCTCCTTGGATAACCTGGGGGGGAACGGAAGAAAGGAGACGAAACAACAAGGGTCTGACAAAAAGTCTGGCAAGTCCAGTGACTTTCAGCATATGAACAGATAATAATAATATGATATGAACATAAAACTGGATGTGAGATAACTGTAGCAGGTGTAGCAGATATAACAGAAGAACAGAATGACATAAACTATTGCTTCACACTTCTCTGCACTAATACGAGTATAACAGAATTAGGTGTCACCCTAATGTCTAAACTGAAGCAGGAACGGGTACAGAATAATTTAACAGAAACAGAATGCTAATAATGGGCCTTTACTACCCGATCAGAAACAGACAGAAGCAGAAACAGATTAATCCCTACGGAAACAGAATGTAGAATTAGGTGTACACTAGTAATGGGCCTTTACCACCCGAACAGACGGTACCACACAGAAACAGACAGGTGTTACCACCCAACAGAAACAGACGGTACCAACAGAAACAGACAGAACTAAGTGTACCCTAAAACCCTACCCCAAGCGATCGGTGTGACGACCGCCCATAACCCCCGCACTAAACAAGAGGAATAATGCGCTGAAAGGCGTGCCAGGCTGCTATGGACGATCATCATAGTAAGTGAACACATCGAAACCTGTCGTAGAACTCACAGCGCAAGGATAAAATATAATAGAACATATACAACAGATGATAGTAATTAGGTATCATATAGCAAACTTTTGAAACTCTTTCAACATCAAGAAAGATTATCCAACTGATATCCAAGTTTGTACATAAGGCGTCACTACAACTCTCAAGCAACTCAAACAGCAGAAACAGAAATACTAGATAGAATAAAACTGGTACGCCAGCCTCCTGCTCGTCATCGCTCAGCTTCCTCGTATCACTAAGCTCCATTACCTGTAACCTGCTACTTAGTCTGCCCATCCACAACCGGATGAACAGCCCAAGGTAATAAGAGGAGACATAAAACCTTGAGTCGGACAATAGTCTTAGTGAGCGATAATATAGCTAACAAACTTCAACAAGAAAGCATATGAGAATGGGTAAATGAACAACTTATCTACCCACATCACCAGAGAAGAACTCAACCTTATCTTCCCCACATCGGACAGTGATAGCCTTTACACCAAGCATTTCAACCATTCATCCATAGAAACCAGAACACCCATTCAATCATAGAGAACACACATAACATCCAGATTATATAAGTCTCACACAGGCAACCCTAATCGAGTTTAACATTCCTCAAGTACCCTCGCCAGAGGCCTAAACCAATATCACCTAAGCACTCAAAGAACATCTCCCTCGACTTTGGATAATCTATGTGAGATAGTACAAACAGAACAAACAATCATCCATAACCGACTCTGGCTATCACCGCCAATCCTGCTTCGAAACCATCATTGTCGTATGACGGCCAACCTTGCCATATGTCAAGGGCTAATGATAACCCCAATTCTAGCATGAACTCCATATGCCCAACCTTGGCAATGTCCAACCTTGACACTAGGCCTTTCCCCAACCAGAAAGACCCAGGGCACTCGACCAACAACCGGTCTTTTGGGCCTTTCAACGATACCCATCGTACCCCTACTTTGAGCCTGCTAGAACTTACGACAACGATGACTTCTCGGCCTTCGCATCTCTAATCGTCCAACCTTGACGATGTTTCATAGCTCAAGCAACCTTCTCGAGCAGCCATTATCCACCAACTCTCGACCTTTGAGTTGACTCCGCATTCGTTGTTCCACCTTGATCAACGAACACATTCATCACTTCGAGTCTTCCTACTTGAATCACCTCGAAGTCGCGCCATCACCGAACCAAAACACATCACTGCGCTGCGGCTAGGGTTCGGGGGGGTTGCCCCCGAAAAATATTTTTTTCAGACCTTTTTGGTTTGTACCCGAGTCGTACCTGAAAACGTACTTTTTCATAAAACGACCCTGTGACCGACCAGACCAGCTCCAAGACCGGCCCGCCTCCTTGCAGCTTTGGACCGACCCGCCTCCTTGGGACCGACCAGCTTTGGACCGACCCCGTCAAAACCGACCAGGATATGCTTCCATCTGACCGACCAGGATTTGCATCCATCTGACCGACCAGCTCCTTCAGACCGACCAGGTGAAACCGACCAGCTCCACCAGATCGACCAGCTCCTCCAGATTGACCAGCTTCTCTAGAGCGACCAGCTTCTCCAGAGCGACCAGGCTGAAACCGACCAGCTGCTCCAGAGCGACCAAGCTAAAACCAACCAGCTGCTCCAGAACGACCAAGCTAAAACCGACCAGCTGCCCCAGAACCGACCAGAATCTTCTCTGCTCCTCCAAAACCGACCAGAAACCTGCACATCTCCAATTCGACTCCGATTTCGACCAAAATTTCGCCAAACGACGAATCCGACGAAACCAGCTTATCCGATTCATCCAAACGCAATCACAAACATGTTATGCAACCAACAATATCATCAATCTAAAAATTTCCATCAGAACACATAAATTTCCCAAAACATGATAAGTGAGTCATATGAACATAAAAACGGATCTAACTTGCATAATCTTGAGAAAAATCATAAAATTAACCATTTAAATTATCTAGATCAGATCCTAAGGTGATTCATATATAAAATGGATTTAGCATGGTGTGGATCTAAGGAAAATATCATGGAAATTATGAAATTAACATCCTAAAACCCATATACTTGCATGAATCCGAATGAGAGATGTAAATCACTCACCAATTATCCAAATCTAAGCAAAAGCAATGAAAACGCAATCCGGACAGCGAACACTTCGAATCAAACTCTTCAATCCGATGAATTCGCCCCTTGAGACGATGTAGATCTAGCCTCTTATGGTGTAGATCTTCGATTTCCCTCCTTGGATTTTGGAATTTTAATGGTGGAAAGATGTTAGAGGAAGAAGGAGATCAAAGCCTCCCCATAAGAGAATGGAAAATGCCAACCTTTCTCCATACCCCTTACCCCCTATTTATAGTCTCCACCCACCCTCTAATGGGCCTTCTCCAAATCAGCCCATTAGCCTTCCAAAACCTGAACAGCCAACTGAAAAACCTTAAATCAGCGATTTCTCCCAAACCGCTGAACCAAATCCTTAATGTAACCACTCTACGGAAAGGGAATCATCAATTCATTTCCAATGGCACAGGTCTCACCCTCTGATTCGACCTGAGTCAAAAGTTATGCCCAGTACAAGACTGACAGGGGCAAAATGGTCACAAACAAAATCGGTAAAAATTATGGACATGTCACACATCCCCATAAGCAACATATCAAAAGATGAGAATGATCCAACCCTCAGGGAATAAAATAAAAATATTTTACGATCTTCCGATACGTAAAATGCGGGCTGTTACATTCTCCCCCCCTTAAGAATTTCGCCCCCGAAATTCCAAGCAAACACAAGCAACCACAATAATTCCGCATGCCTATCATTCATGAGAAGCCAATCCTATCATCCAAACTAGCAACCATCAAGCCATACATCCATAGCCTTATCCTAGCACGTGGAATTCTATCAAACAACAACAAGATATAACGATATAACGATGATACAATCAAAGGGTCCTACCGATGAAAAGTTCTGGATGAGTCGCCTTCATGCTCTCTTCCGTCTCCCGTGTACAATCATCGCCATCTTCACTCCATTGTACCTTGACTAGCTTAACCGTCTTCCTCCTAAGCTGTTTCATGTCATTCCCCACAACACGAAGTGGCTTGCGAGTTTTCGCAACTGCGGTCTCAACTTATAAATCTTCATACTGTTCTGGAGATACCACCACATTCGAGTCGTGTACAAACTTTCGTAGAAACGACACATGGAAAACATTATGCACACTCGACATCTTCTCGGGTAACTCCAACCTATATGCGAGCTTTCCTATTCGCTCGACTATCGGAAATGGTCCAACAAACCTAGGAGCCAACTTTCCTTTACTTCCGAATCGAACCACTTGCTTCAACGGTGAAATCTTTATGAAAACCATGTCACCTACGTCGAACTCCAAATCCTTACGACGCTTATCGGCGTAACTTTTCTGACGATCTTGGGCCGCCTTCATTCGTTGCCGAATTATCTCGATACAATCCGAGGTTTCTCTTATCATCTCAGGCCCAAGTATCAACTTATCTACAGTTTCTAACCAACAAGCTGGAGAATTGCACGACCTTCCATACAACGCCTCATATGGTGCCATCCCAATACTCGACTGGTAGCTATTATTATATGCAAATTCGACTAAATGTAGATGGTCCTCCCATGATCCTCCGAAGTCTAACACACAAGCCCTCAGGAGATCTTCTAAAACTCGGTTGACTCTCTCGGTCTGACCATCAGTTTGGGGATGGTATGCCGTACTTAAGCACAACTCGGTTCCCAAAGCTTCTTGCAAACTTTTCCAAAATCCACTCATGAACAATGGATCCCGGTCACTTACTATACTCTTTGGGACACCATGGAATCGAACTATCCATTTCACATAAAGCTCAGCTAATTTTGACGCTGTCCTAGTCGTCTTGACAGGAATAAATCTCGCACTTTTGGTCAAACGATCCACAATGACCCAAATCCCTTCATTCCCTGCCCTAGTTCTAGGTAGTCCATCGATAAAATCCATCGATATCTGCTCCCACTTCCACGTAGGAACCTCTAATGGCTGAAGTAAACCACTCGGCTTCTTCTGTTCAGCTTTCACTAACTGACAGTTCATACACTTGGAAATGAATTTTCCAATATCTCTTTTCATCCCTTCCCAGTAGTAGACTCGCTTCATGTCCTGATACATTTTATTACCAACGGGATGAATCGTTAGCTTCGAGTGATGACATTCTCTCAGAACCTCATCCCTCAATCCGTCGACATCAGGAACAACTAATCGTCCTTGCTTTCGAAGCCAGCCTTCTCGGTCGACCTCGAACTCCTTATCCTCTGGTTTCAGTTTTTGAATGGACTCGACAAGCTTCGCATCTTTCTTTTGGCCCTCGCCAATCCTTTCGATAAGAGTAGGCCTTATCGACAAGCTTGCCAATATTTCAGGTTCCAACTAACACCATGGCCTGAAATCGAACCTTGCCAAATACTCGAGGCCCTTCCATTCCGAAAACATCGCTCCCAAACTTGCGTGTCTTCGACTCAATGCATCTGCAACTGCATTGCCTTTTCCAGGAGTATAGGCTATCCCAAAATCATACGATGCCAGAAACTCTAACCATCGTTGCTGCCGAAGATTCAAATCCTTTTGGGAGAAAAGATACTTCAATGACTTGTGATCCGTAAACAAATCGAATCGTACTCCCAACAGGTAATGTCTCCACATCTTCAGAGCAAACACAATCGCTGCCAACTCCAAATCATGAGTTGGATAGTTTCTCTCATGTGGCTTTAGCTGTCGACTTGCGTAAGCCACTACTTTATCCTTCTGCATTAGCACTGCTCCAAGTCCAGTACCACATGCATCAGTATATACCACCATCTCTTCATTCCCACTTGGAATGGTCAACACAGTTGCACTCGTCAATCTCTCCTTCAAGATTTCGAACGCTTGTTCACACTTCGCATCCCATGCGAACACTTGGTTCTTCTTCGTCAATCCTGTTAATGGTGCAGCCATCTTAGAGAAATCCTTGATAAACCTTCGGTAATAACCAGCCAATCCAAGGAAACTCCGAACATCCATTGCATTCTTAGGTCTATCCCAGTCCTGGATTGCTGCAACTTTAGCGGGGTCAACCGCTATACCCTTTCCAGAAACAACATGACCTAAGAACCTCACTTCATCCTTCCAGAAGTGACACTTTGAGAACTTAGCTTTAAGTTGATGCTTTCGCAAGATCTCTAACACAACTCTGAAGTGCGTCTTATGTTCTTCCACATTTCTGGAGTAAACCAGTATATCATCCACGAACACAAGCACGAACTTATTCAACTGATCTCTGAACACTCTATTCATAAGATCCACAAAATACGCGGGCGCGTTAGTCAACCCGAATGGCATCACCAACCACTCGAAAAATCCGGATGGTGTCCTAAAAGCAGTCTTTGGCACACTATCCTTAGCTACTGTCAACTTGTGAAATCCCGTTGCCAAATCCATCTGAGAAAACACTTTGGCTTCGTGAAGCTGATCGAACAAGTCATCAATCCTTGGCAACGGATACTTGTTCTTCTTAGTCACCTTGTTCAGCTCACGATAGTCCACATACAACCTTAACGAGCCATCTGCTTTAGTTGCAAACACGACTGGTGCACCCCACTCGGAAACACTCCTCCGAATGAAGCCTTTCCCAAAAGGTCTCTAACTTGCACCTCCAACTCTCGCTGTTCCTTAGGCGCCATCCGCCTAAGTGGCATAACAATTGGTCTCGCACCCTCGACCAAATCGATCCTAAACTCGATCTCACGATGCGGCGGCAACCCTTTGACCTTGTCAAAGACATCCACATACTCATTAGCGATCGGCACTGATGATAGGTCTTCCTGTGGAATCCTAAGCGAATATAGATAACTCACGAAGACCCCGTCTTCGCGCTTACATCTAATCAACACCTTTCGCCATTCCACATCCCCGACCCTCACATCTAGCTTCTCGTAATTCACCCTTGCTGCATATCTCTTGAGCCAATCCATGCCCAAGATGATCACATACCCAGCGAAGTTAAGAACAAAGCAATCACACATAAAAGAGCAACCATGACTCGATAATACTAGACCACGGCAAATCATGCACAAACTGGACGAACCCCCAACTGGATTTGTCACGATAATGGCCTATCACAAATCTCGGGTTCCAAACCCAAGCGACAAACAAGCTCATTGCAGATGAATGAATGTGATGCTCCAGTATCAAACAAAACTCGAACTGAAACACCATTAACGGAAAAAGTACCTTGCACCATGACACCCTTTCCCTTCTCTTCCGCAGTAGGAGCTCTTGAAGAAGATGGCACAGCGTCCAAAGCATATGCCTTCACAATCTGCTTGCCCTTAGCTGATTCTGGACAATCTTTCCTCTCATGCCCAGGCTTTCCACACTTGAAGCACTTCTTCTCAGCTTTGGGATTCTTGCACTCATTTGAATAATGACCCTTCTGTTGGCAGTTAAAGCAAACCGCCTCACTCTTGGGTTTCTTTTGGCCGTCCTTTCCTTTCTGTTGTTGCTGCTTCCTCTTTTTATTATTACCACACTGATGTGGTTTCTGAGCTTCCTTGGTTGCAGCGACAACATTTTCTTCCTTGGGAAACAAGCTCTCATGGCGAATAGCTTTTTCCACGATCTTTTCAAATGAATCATCAAGATGGTCCACAAGTGGTTTTCCAATATGAGCATCCAAACCCAAGACAAATTTCTCATTCTTCTGATAGGGTGTATCAATGTATGAACGAGCATATCTAGATAAAGCTTCAAAATCAGAAATGTAGTCAAGCACTGATCTGCCATTCTGCTTCAACTCTACGAACTTCTTGAAGAGAACGGACTTCTGAGCAGTGGAGATAAATTTTGCTTCAAACTTAGCTTGGAATTGCTCCCATGAAATCTCCTCTTCCGGAGTCTCGAGTATGACAGAATTCCACCATTCCATGGCCCTGCTCTGAAGCTGCCTTGATGCAAGCTTTCTCTTCATTGCATCTTCAATACCCAAGTCTCCAAAGATTCGAACACATGAATCCATCCACCTCTGAACCTCTTCAGCTGGTTCAGTTCCCTTGAATGGTTTCCCTCCTAGAGATATAAAGTCCTTGCACATCTTTGCAAAATCTATTCTAGGCACTCGCACCCCTACATCTACCGTGGCCGCCACTGGAGCGGGTACCCTTCGCATAATTGCTTCTGCCATGGCTTCAAACATGGCCGGGTAATCTGGCTCACCACCATTTCCCCCTCCAGTATTAGCTCTCCTAGCAGCGTGCCTTGATGGTCGTCTACTCATTCTAAATCTGAAATTTAGAATAGTTAGCCAATTCCAAGAAAACTGCTAAAAGAATACAACCGCTACTACTATATATGCTAATATATATAGTAACATCAAATTAAATCTACAAATACGTCCCTCATACGCAATTACGTCTTTGAACTTTGGCCAAAATCGTTGACCAGAGCTCTGATACCAAATGTGACGACCGCCCATAACCCCCGCACTAAACAAGAGGAATAATGCGCTGAAAGGCGTGCCAGGCTGCTATGGACGATCATCATAGTAAGTGAACACATCGAAACCTGTCGTAGAACTCACAGCGCAAGGATAAAATATAATAGAACATATACAACAGGTGATAGTAATGAGGTATCATATAGCAAACTTTTGATACTCTTTCAACATCCAGAAAGATTATCCAACTGATATCCAAGTTTGTACATAAGGCCTCACCACAACTCTCAAGCAACTCAAACAGCGGAAACAGAAATACTAGATAGAATAAAACTGGTACGCCAGCCTCCTGCTCGTCATCGCTCAGCTTTCTCGTATCACTAAGCTCCATTACCTGTAACCTGCTACTTAGTCTGCCCATCCACAACCGGATGAACAGCCCAAGGTAATAAGAGGAGACATAAAACCTTGAGTCAGACAATAGTCTTAGTGAGCGATAATACAGCTAACAAACTTCAACAAGAAAGCATATGAGAATGGGTAAATGAACAACTTATCTACCCACATCACCAGAGAAGAACTCAACCTTATCTTCCCCACATCGGACAGTGATAGCCTTTACACCAAGCATTTCAACCATTCATCCATAGAAACCAGAACACCCATTCAATCATAGAGAACACACATAACATCCAGATTATATAAGTCTCACACAGACAACCCTAATCGAGTTTAACATTCCTCAAGTACCCTCGCCAGAGGCCTAAACCAATATCACTTAAGCACTCAAAGAACATCTCCCTCGACTTTGGATAATCTATGTGAGATAGTACAAACAGAACAAACAATCATCCATAACCGACTCTGGCTATCACCGCCAATCCTGCTTCGAAACCATCATTGTCATATGACGGCCAACCTTGCCATATGTCAAGGGCTAATGATAACCCTAGTTCTAGCATGAACTCCATATGCCCAACCTTGGCAATGTCCAACCTTGACACTAGGCCTTTCCCCAACCAGAAAGACCCAGGGTACTCGACCAACAACCGGTCTTTTGGGCCTTTCAACGATACCCATCGTACCCCTGCTTTGAGCCTGCTAGAACTTACGACAACGATGACTTCTCGGCCTTCGCATCTCTAATCGTCCAACCTTGACGATGTTTCATAGCTCAAGCAACCTTCTCGAGCAGCCATTATCCACCAACTCACGACCTTTGAGTTGACTCCGCATTCGTTGTTCCACCTTGATCAACGAACACATTCATCACTTCGAGTCTTCCTACTTGAATCACCTCGAAGTCGCGCCATCACCGAACCAAAACACATCACAGCGCTGCGGCTAGGGTTCGGGGGGGTTGCCCCCGAAAAATATTTTTTTCAGACCTTTTTGGTTTGTACCCGAGTCGTACCCGAAAACGTACTTTTTCAGAAAACGACCCTGTGACCGACCAGACCAGCTCCAAGACCGACCCGCCTCCTTGCAGCTTTGGACCGACCCGCCTCCTTGGGACCGACCAGCTTTGGATCGACCCCGTCAAAACCGACCAGGATATGCTTCCATCTGACCGACCAGGATTTGCATCCATCTGACCGACCAGCTCCTTCAGACCGACCAGGTGAAACCGACCAGCTCCACCAGATCGACCAGCTCCTCCAGATCGACCAGCTTCTCTAGAGTGACCAGCTTCTCCAGAGCGACCAGGCTGAAACCGACCAGCTGCTCCAGAGCGACCAAGCTAAAACCAACCAGCTGCTCCAGAACGACCAAGCTAAAACCGACCAGCTGCCCCAGAACCGAACAGAATCTTCTCTACTCCTCCAAAACAGACCAGAAACCTGCACATCTCCAATTCGACTCCGATTTCGACCAAAACTTCGCCAAACGACGAATCCGACGAAACCAGCTTATCTGATTCATCCAAACGCAATCACAAACATGTTATGCAACCAACAATATCATCAATCTAACAATTTCCATCAGAACACATAAATTTCCCAAAACATGATAAGTGAATCATATGAACATAATAACGGATCTAACTTGCATAATCTTGAGAAAAATCATAAAATTAACCATTTAAATTATCTAGATCAGATCCTAAGGTGAATCATATATAAAATGGACTTAGCATGGTGTGGATCTAAGGAAAATATCATGGAAATGATGAAATTAACATCCTAAAACCCATATACTTGCATGAATCCGAATGAGAGATGTAAATCACTCACCAATTATCCAAATCTAAGCAAAAGCAATGAAAACGCAATCCGGACAGCGAACACTTCGAATCAAACTCTTCAATCCTATGAATTCGCCCCTTGAGACGATGTAGATCTAGCCTCTTATGGTGTAGATCTTCGATTTCCCTCCTTGGATTTTGGAATTTTAATGGTGGAAAGATGTTAGAGGAAGAAGGAGATCAAAGCCTCCCCATAAGAGAATGGAAAATGCCAACCTTTCTCCATACCCCTTACCCCCTATTTATAGTCTCCACCCACCCTCTAATGGGCCTTCTCCAAATCAGCCCATTAGCCTTCCAAAACCTGAACAGCCAACTGAAAAACCTTAAAACAGCGATTTCTCCCAAACCGCTGAACCAAATCCTTAATGTAACCACTCTACGGAAAGGGAATCATCAATTCATTTCCAATGGCACAGGTCTTACCCTCTGATTCGACCTGAGTCAAAAGTTATGCCCAGTACAAGACTGACAGGGGCAAAATGGTCACAAACAAAATCGGTAAAAATTATGGACATGTCACACATCCCCATAAGCAACATATCAAAAGATGAGAATGATCCAACCCTCAGGGAATAAAATAAAAATATTTTACGATCTTCCGATACGTAAAATGCGGGCTGTTACATTCGGCTCCCTAATACATAAATATCCTGTGTCGGCCCCACAGTAGGGTGTATCACTCCCTAAAGTGACAACCAATTGGCACAGACCTATTTACAGATGTCACGGCGTCTTACATCCTCAGAGGCAGACCGGGATCCATGCACGCACATGACCCGGTTGGAACGCACCATCAACACCCCTCGCCATTATCAGAATGAACCACTTAATTAGTTTAGTAAGCGTGCCCGGACCCTTCCTACTGTTGGGTCAAAGTTTTGATACCAGAAAGGGTTACTGACTAATATGGGTCCCAAACAACAGATGGCACAAGTAATTCCCCTCCTAACCTTGTGTCCCCAGACTAACAGATCTCAGATTAACTTGTTTACAAGTTCAGACATACAGAATTCAGATTTACTAGTTCACAGATTAAGTTAACAAGTTTTCAGACTAACAGATCATATGTACAGATTTTTCAGATTTGTCTAACTTTGTATTGGGCCTACAGATTCAAGGACGGGTTTACTACACCTATTAATCCAGTTGGTTTAACCCTATTTCCCCCAATACGTTTTAGACGTCATTCTTTAGATTTGCATTAATTAATTATTAATGCCCAGACCTCTCACATTAGGTCGCTAGCTTGTGGCCGCTGGATGAGCCGGGCGGTTCCGGGCAGACTTCTGCCACAAGCCAGACCTAACCTCGTGTCTTGAGCATGTTATGACTAACTTCTCACATTAGAACCTATTGTTTGCGGCCACTGGATGTGCCGGGCGGTTCCGGGCAGGTTTACGCCGCAAACTCATTCTAACCTCGAGTTAGCCATGTTTATCTTTGCGGCCAATTAATTAATAATTTGACATTTATGCCTATGCCTAATATACATGTCAATTATTCATAACTATAGTCAATTCAGATTACGCCAATAACAGACTAATTATATCGACACAACAAATATTGCAGGTAACAGATTTAACATATAACAGATTTTTCAGATTAGGCGACTTAACGGATTTAGCAGATTAAGCAACTTAGCAGATTTTAGCATATAACAGATTAGGCATCTCAACAGACAAATTTAACAGATTAGGCACTTCAATCTAATTAGCAGTCTAGGCAATATAACAAAACTAGCAGTTTAGGCAACTTGGCAAATTAGCAGATTTAGCAAATTTAATATTTCTAAAGGTTCTATTTACATGCCTTGCCTAATCATAAATTAGGCCTAAATTCATATGCCTACATAATTGTCATGATTCACAATATGAACATATACTCCATGTTTGCATAAATTTACATAACGCAGAATATGGACATAATTTACCATATAACATATGTTCCAATTTTTGTTAAACTAGCATTTTACAGTAGATTTGCATATAAATTATACCAAATATAACCGTTAATTACAATGCATGCCATATATCCAAAAATCCCTATTTAGGTGTAATCGCAATAATAGATATCCTAATTAATGTAAATCTTTACACCTAAGTTTCCATATCTTCTTCTTTTTAAGTCATGAATCATTATGCAAACTATACCCAACAATCTAAATCTTTAAATCATATCTTCTAAAAATCAGATCTTGACTTTTATATGCATTTTGTCCAAAGTCTCAAATCATATGTAATCTTACAATGGTTCCTCTCTTCTTTTATCACAGAATATGCATAGGTCTAAAACTAGTTTACAACATATGCTTATTTTTCTAATTAATTACAGATCTAAATAACATATGTTCATTTCTCTAATTAGTTACAGATCTAGATTACAATGTACACTATGCATACAACATATATAAATTACATGTTTACAGTCAAATTCATGCATCCAATCTCAAGTCATATGTCAATATATTTTATGCCTCAGATCTAAAGTCATACGTTCAATTCCGTCTTGTCAAATTTCGCATCATTCATTATTTGTCCCAAAATCTGCGTTCATACGTTAATCTCTTATGAGATTAGGCACAGGCTCGTGGTAGCCTGGCTATAGAAACAGAAAGGAAGCAGAAAGGGATACAGAACAGTCACAGAAAAACAGATCTGACAGATATACAGTCTCAGATTCAGATTTAAAAGCATATCAGAATTATAATTAATGTTTATAGCAGAAAATAACTGTACTTGCCTTGATTGGATTAAAGAAAGAACTTTAGTTGTTACAGAATTGTTGCAGAAGCTTTTATCTCAAATTTGAATTGAATTGCTTAGGTTGATGTTGATTAGCTTCTAGTTTTGATTCCAGCAGAGTAGCGAAGCCATTTTTATTTTTACTAGAACAGAGGCTGAGAAGAAGCAGAATAGAATTGTGTGTAGAGGAGGCTAGGTCTTAGGATGTATTTATAGGTGTGTTTAGTTGTTTTAGGCCTTTAGATAAACCCTAAATCTGATCAGAACCGTCAGAATTCGTCACAGGCTCACCAAAACAGCCCAAAAACTCATCCAGATGTACCCAGGCCGACCTGGCTCGACCAGGGAGGTCGACCCTAGGGTCGACACCCATGTCGACCTGGTCCCCTCCAGGTCGACCCCCAGGTCGACCTGGTCTGGGCGGGAATTTTCCCGCCTGGCTCGTTTTCTGCATTTTTGAAATCTGTTTCGTTTTTCTGATTTTTCGTGAAACTTCTGAAGGCCATATCTCGGTCATACTGACTCCGATTTACGAAATTTCGGACTCTATTTCGCGTATTTTTCCGAGACGAACGCAACCGCGAAACCCATTTCCCTTAATTCTCACATCTGTAATTAGTTATTCTTTAATTTGTGGCTATTAATATTAACAAAATTACGGGGTGTTACATTCTCCCCTCCTTAAAGGATTTCGTCCCCGAAATCTTCAAGTTAAGAGGAATGTGTCCTACCATCCAACATCCATCAACTCAATCATCAATCACTGGCATCCATTGTCCTTAGAAACTTCTAATGTTGTATGAACATATGCAAAGGTGTGTGTATATGTTCCTTATCTAATGCAAAGATCAGGCGGTCCACTGATTCAGCTGACCTCCTTAATGCGAATTATGTCAGTGCCATGAGTCCAACATGTATGCAATTTTCCTACTTGATACATATCATTTCTATATGAGTGCACAACCATTCAGTCATATGCAACATCCATGTGCTGAGTCAAGCATTTTGCATCCACAAAAATTGAAATATGCTCACACATCCATATGCAGTATGAGAGTGTTTTCGAGCCGATCTAGTGCCTAGTGTGTGTATATGCATCCACGGACAACCACTTGCATCCACTTGCAACCATCAAACATAACATGTCTCAAACACATGTTTACACCGATTAGTTTCTACCTAAAGTTCGAAGATTTGATCGATAGGATACAGTCGAATGATGGAGGCGAGTACAGATATAACAAAAACTTGGTTCCCATTAGACATGGGTCCTAAGTATCGGCCCCAAAGACCGAAACCAACATCAAATTGACACCCAGAGGATTACCTTCTTTAGACAATGTCAAAACTGGAAATCTTATCAGAAGTATTCAGATATTTACAGGCCACTGGTACAGATCAGGTTCCCTAATGACTCTTAGGAAGTTAAGCATGATAAAATCATACCCCACGAAAACTCAGAATGTATGCGTCATACTTGACGCCTAACACAGATATCCCTCAAACCCCAATCTCAAACAGATGAGCCATAACCCTTATGGGTCTGAGTCTACAGCAGAATTCAGAAATAATACTAGTATTAAAGTGCAGAGTATCGATTACAAAATCAAAATACCAGAATCAGAAAAAGTCTTAACTCCATAATCAGATAAAGAAATTAAACCTACTATAGAAATTTTCCTATTCCTATCCTAGCCACTAGCCTCAAGATTATTCGCCTGCCCTCCTTGTCCTCGTCTCTTCGGGCAGTCCCTAGTGAAGTGTCCCATCTCCCCACAGTTGAAGCAAGCGCCCTTCCTTTTTCTGCAATCCTTGTTCAGATGAGTCGAGCTTCCACAAGTAAAGCACTTTTTCCCCTTATTATCTTCAGACTTCTCATCCTTCTTTTGTGTTTCCTTTTTGGGCCCCGCTTTCTTATTCTGTGGTTCTTCCTTCTTTGTCTCTTTCGGGCCCTTGTCTTCCTCGTGCAGTAGTGCCATGTCCACCAATCTCTCGTAAGTCGCTCCCATGGGTACATGGGTCATGGCTAGGTTGTGCAGTGGCTCGTTCAATCCTTTAACAAAGCGGAGAGCCTTTTTATGCTGAGTGTTGACTAAATCCAATCCGAACCTAGCTACTTGGTTGAACTGGTTGACGTATTCCTTGACCGTCATACTTCCTTGCTTAAGAGATAAGAACTTTTCCAATTGTAAACTTCGTTCAGCTTGCGAGTGGAATTTTGTCTCGAACCTTGTTCTGAAATCCATCCATGTCTCGACCGGCCTCTCGGCGTTAGTGACTTCCCACCAGTAGGAAGCTTCGTCTTTGAGCAGCCATACCGCCAACTGTACCTTCTGCCTATCGTCCACCTCGAAGATAACGAATAGATCCTCAGTTTCTTTGATCCAATTCCTTGCTTCTACGAATAATTCAGTTCCTTTGAAATCCTTCCCACCCATGGACCTAAAATCTCTACAGATCTTTGAGAAAGCAATTGAACGAGGAGGGGGTGGGAGAGGGGGATCATTTGCTGGACCTGCAGCGGCGGTCCTAGCCTCAAGATATTGACGAAACCAACCGGGTACATGAACACCCTTTGGTATCTCAGATGCTTCAGACATGCTGAAATGAAAAAGGAAAGGTTCAGTACAAAAAGGACTGAAAGAAAGATATATTGCTCTCGGGGATTATGTTTTTCAAAATAAGCTTTATTTTTGAAAATACTTCCTTTTAAAACCTTTTTGGAAATAGCTTTCAAAAACTTTTATCTAATCTGGTAACCTTTAGCTCTGATACCAAGTGTAACACCCCACCATCGTTAAGGACACTCGCAAGGGGAATGTCTTAACTTTGGTGGAGCATTTTAGTAAACAGAACAGAAACTTACAAGACAGATAAAACAGTACTTGAAATTTTTTAACTTTATTACAGCGGAAACAGAAACCAATATGGTTACATCCTTTCAAATCTCAGAATTCAAGTACAAAATATCAGTCTAGTACAAAAGCCTTCAAAATGCATGGTTTAAAATCATAATCCCCATAGAACGGAAGTTATGCAGAGCAAGCCATACTTTAAGCACTTCAAGCAGAGAGAAATCCGGATCAAGCTAAAGTATTCCCTCCTTGGATAACCTGGGGGGAACGGAAGAAAGGAGGCGAAACAACAAGGGTCAGACAAAAAGTCTGGCAAGTCCAGTGACTTTCAGCATATGAACAGATAATAATAATAATATGATATGAACATAAAACTGGATGTGAGATAACTGTAGCAGGTGTAGCAGATATAATAGAAGAACAGAATGACATAAACTATTGCTTCACACTTCTCTGCAGTAATACGAGTATAACAGAATTAGGTGTCACCCTAATGTCTAAACTGAAGCAGGAACGGGTACAGAATAATTTAACAGAAACAGAATGCTAATAATGGGCCTTTACAACCCGATCAGAAACAGACAGAAGCAGAAACAGATTAATCCTTGCGGAAACAAAATGTAGAATTAGGTGTACACTAGTAATGGGCCTTTACTACCCGAACAGACGGTACCACACAGAAACAGACAGGTGTTACCACCCAACAGAAACAGACGATACCAACAGAAACAGACAGAACTAAGTGTACCCTAAAACCCTACCCCAAGCGATCGGCTCCCTAATACATAAATATCCTGTGTCGGCCCCACAGTAGGGTGTATCACTCCCTAAAGTGACAACCAATTGGCACAGACCTATTTACAGATGTCACGGCGTCTTACATCCTCAGAGGCAGACCGAGATCCATGCACGCACATGACCCAGTTGGAACGCACCATCAACACCCCTCGCCATTATCAGAATGAACCACTTATAATTAGTTCAGTAAGCGTGCCCGGACCCTACCTACTGTTGGGTCAAAGTTTTGATACCAGAAAGGGTTACTGACTAATATGGGTCCCAAACAACAGATGACACAAGTAATTCCCCTCCTAACCTTGTGTCCCCAGACTAACAGATCTCAGATTAACTTGTTTACAAGTTCAGACATACAGAATTCAGATTTACTAGTTCACAGATTAAGTTAACAAGTTTTCAGACTAACAGATCAGATGTACAGATTTTTCAGATTTGTCTAACTTTGTATTGCGCCTACAGATTCAAGGACGGGTTTACCACACCTATTAATCCAGTTGGTTTAACCCTATTTCCCCCAATACGTTTTAGACGTCATTCTTTAGATTTGCAATAATTAATTATTAATGCCCAGACCTCTCACATTAGGTCGCTAGCTTGTGGCCGCTGGATGAGCCGGGCGGTTCCGGGCAGACTTCTGCCACAAGCCAGACCTAACCTCGTGTCTTGAGCATGTTATGACTAACTTCTCACATTAGAACCTATTGTTTGCGGCCACTGGATGTGTCGGGCGGTTCCGGGCAGGTTTACGCTGCAAACTCATTCTAACCTCGAGTTAGCCATGTTTATCTTTGCGACCAATTAATTAATAATTTGACATTTATGCCTATGCCTAATATACATGTCAATTATTCATAACTATAGTCAATTCAGATTACACCAATAACAGACTAATTATATCGACACAACAAATATTGCAGGTAACAGATTTAACATATGACAGATTTTTCAGATTAGGCGACTTAACGGATTTAGCAGATTAAGCAACTTAGCAGATTTTAGCATATAACAGATTAGGCATCTCAACAGACAAATTTAACAGATTAGGCAGTTCAATCTAATTAGCAGTCTAGTCAATATAACAAAACTAGCAGTTTAGGCAACTTGGCAAATTAGCAGATTTAGCAAATTTAATATTTCTAAAGGTTCTATTTACATGCCTTGCCTAATCATAAATTAGGCCTAAATTCAGATGCCTACATAATTGTCATGATTCACAATATGAACATATACTCCATGTTTGCATAAATTTACATAGCGCAGAATATGGACATAATTTACCATATAACATATGTTCCAATTTTTGTTAAACTAGCATTTTACAGCAGATTCGCATATAAATTATACCAAATATAACCGTTAATTACAATGCATGCCATATATCCAAAAATCCCTATTTAGGTGTAATCGCAATAATAGATATCCTAATTAATGTAAATCTTTACACCTAAGTTTCCATATCTTCTTCTTTTTAAGTCATGAATCATTATGCAAACTATACCCAACAATCTAAATCTTTAAATCATATCTTCTAAAAATCAGATCTTGAATTTTATATGCATTTTGTCCAAAGTCTCAAATCATATGTAATCTTACAATGGTTCCTCTCTTCTTTTATCATAGAATACGCATAGGTCTAAAACTAGTTTACAACATATGCTTATTTTTCTAATTAATTACAAATCTAAATAACATATGTTCATTTCTCTAATTAGTTACAGATCTAGATTACAATGTACACTATGCATACAACATATATAAATTACATGTTTACAGTCAAATTCATGCATCCAATCCCAAGTCATATGTCAATATATTTTATGCCTCAGATCTAAAGTCATACGTTCAATTCCGTCTTGTCAAATTTCGCATCATTCATTATTTGTCCCAAAATTTACGTTCATAAGTTAATCTCTTATGAGATTAGGCACATGCTCGTGGTAGCCTGGCTATAGATACAGAAAGGAAGCAGAAAAGGATACAGAACAGTCACAGAAAAACAGATCCGACAGATATACAATCTCAGATTCAGATTTAAAAGCATATCAGAATTATAATTAATGTTTATAGCAGAAAATAACTGTACTTGCCTTGATTGGATTAAAGAAAGAACTTTAGTTGTTACAGAATTGTTGCAGAAGCTTTTATCTCAAATTTGAATTGAATTGCTTAGGTTGATGTTGATTAGCTTCTTGTTTTGATTCAAACAGAGTAGCGATGCCATTTTTATTTTTACTAGAACAGAGGCAGAGAAGAAGCAGAATAGAATTGTGTGTAGAGGAGGCTAGGTCTTAGGATGTATTTATAGGTATGTTTAGTTGTTTTAGGCCTTTAGATAAACCCTAAAACAGATCAGAACCGTCAGAATTCGTCACAGGCTCACCAAAACAGCCCAAAAACCCATCCAAATGCACCCAGGCCGACCTGGCTCGACCAGGGAGGTCGACCCCCAGGTCGACCCTAGGGTCGACACCCATGTCGACCTGGTCCCCTCCAGGTCGACCCCCAGGTCGACCTGGTCTGGGCGGGAATTTTCCCGCCTGGCTCGTTTTCTTTATTTTTGAAATCTGTTTCGTTTTTCTGATTTTTCGTGAAACTTCTGAAGGCCATATCTCGGTCATACTGACTCCGATTTACGAAATTTCGGACTCTATTTCGCGTATTTTTCCGAGGCGAACGCAACCGCGAAACCCATTTCCCTTAATTCTCACATCTGTAGTTAGTTATTCTTTAATTTGTGGCTATTAATATTAACAGAATTACGGGGTGTTACACTCAGTATTAACGCACAGATGTATGAAACTTTTTTTCCAAACTGCTTATGGGAATATTTCCTGTAACGAACACGAATTTTCGACCTCGAAAATCGACACACAACACCATGTCGACTATTCAAGAATCGGAAATAACGGAATGCTAATAGAAAGAGCGTGAGAGTAGATAAGATAAAAAATTAGAATAGAAGAAGGAGAAGAACATAACAACCGAATCAGAGTGACACGAATCTCATAGCGGAATGCATAAAATATAGTATACAACATAACTTTGAAATACAAATCTGTCATTTATATATATATATATCATCATTTGAGTATAACTCTTACATCACAGCGGAAAAAATGATAGCTATAAAATGTTGTTGAAGCCTCCTGGTCTAAGCTTCATATAGTGTATCTGTAAAATCACGACTACTTGACTACCCTTACAAAACTGGGCACCCAAGAGTTTAGGGAAAACAAAACAAAATAAACTCTGGGTCAGTCATGGGATTGGTGTGAGTAAACAATTTAAAACCATTTGAGAAAATAAATGATATCTCATATGACCACGCCATATAACACGGAACGGGTTTTTCCCTTATGAAAATCCAAAATACTTGATTTAACTTTCAAAATCCTTTTGAAAGAAATCTTTATATCAAAACTTTTTTTTTGATATTATAATAGTGTCTATCAACCACAACTAAATAATCATTTAGCAGAATGCTTTCATCTCACGTTCCACATACATAATATATAATCAAAATCCGCAGGCACTTATTGGGTAATGGATTCCAACTGGCAAGGTATGGGACCACCTTCCGACAGTGTATCTCTAGAGAGGAATACACCAGGTTCAACAAAAACATCTTGTAACCCAGGCTAAACATAGCCGTTCACTCATTTTGCTTGAGTGTACCGAATGTATAATCACCAACGGTTGGGATCAGCAACCATTTCTCGAAAGGGACAGCATCGAAATAGATTATAGAAGTAGATGGAATTTCTCTAGATCAGGTGATAATACACGCTAATTGGCAGCTAACCACTTAGCCATGGCACCTACCCGATTTTATACCATTTCTCGGTTGTGAGGCTAGAGGCCATAACGTACAGATCACACCTTTATTCACTTTGAATGTCACATCATCATACCGGCCAAATAACAAATTGATTTCCCCAAAAATACCACGGGTATATAGCTAAGAGAAACGAATATATCCACTACCAAATGTACATACGTTTGAAGAGATCAACTTACGCAATCTATTAAACATACTCAGTTAGACATTCTTCCATACAGGTCAGCCTGGGACTGGACAAACCGAAGGTACTATTCTATAAACCCATCTTAGGCAATTTCTACCTAGGATTTTCCAGAACAGCCCTTGCATATACTCCGTCTTCAATTATCTTCATCATATTTGATTCGCGACGCTAAAGCCAAAACGGAGTAGTTTTCTGATAATAAATCTGATCCCGGTTTCTCTGTATTAAGGATGGAAAAATGGTCTAAACTTTGATAGTCGGTTATTTAACTATCAAAGGTGTAACAACCCAAATTCTGAGGACCGATTTTTTTTCAAAAAACCCCATCCATCGAAACCCGAGTTGGTTTGCTTTGGTATCCTATAGAAAAGACAGAGACATAAAACATGTCAGAGTTCGGAAAATATCTCACAACGGAAGGAATAAAAAATAATGTGATTAAAACATGGCTTTACCTTAATACCAATACTACTAAACCAGTATCCAAAAGCTATACAGTCTCTGTCATAAACCTAACCTGCGAATGTTATGAGGAGGGGGGTCAAAACACAAGTTCGGGTGACTGGACTTAAATTACACTTCTGAATAATCCTACATATACCGTTCAATCACATTTCTTATTTATTAGGTTATCTTTGTTATTAGCACTCAAGGCTTGCACACACATGTCGCACCCATCTACTCCCTAGTAGATTAACCTAATATAATCTATATGTAGCTACTCCCAAACTGAGGTACACCCCATGGTACCCCACTCGCACGGTCTCCTCTGTAACACCACATTTATGTGCGCAGTCCATCATCCTATGCCATAATAACGCACATATCTCTTTACATATATAACAACACTACATCCGCATAGAACAACTATCGCTGTACTACGTAAGCGTACCAACTGCTATCCTCATACTTTTTCATTGAGTTCGATTCCTTCATTGAGTAATGCCCCAGAGTCTACGATACACCACCCAAAGAAGACATGCATGTATCTAGACTTTCCCACGTACGTATTGTCATACGTATTCGACGCCTAACCCGCACACCTATCGTGTGCGTGCCCGAATTCCATGGCAGGGCTACACAAGAAAGACGGAACTCGGTCGGGAGCTTTCCTCATATCTATGCAGGCCCGCCTTTAAGAGTCTCTCACACAAATATCCCTAGGGTCTCTTTTCTATGGTGGCTATTGCCCCACCTCTGCCCCTCCCTCAACTAGTAAAGACTACAAGAGCAAAGCGACAAGCTCCTAAGCAAACAATCTAAACATCCATGTGGTGTCTCCCCTCAACCACCGTCCCATGTTAGTGAATGGTTAATGGTATCTTGGGTCTAGCTCTAGTCTTTCCACATCCTCGTAGCTGCCGATGACAGGCACTCGACGACCTACTATCCTTGTTGGTCCTGACCCTCCGCCTCTGTTGAGGCGGTCGACAAATCACCTTTTCCGTCACCGTGTACAACATTCTGACTGCCGAGTTATCTTTGTAGTCAAGGCCCACCCACCTAGTAGTTACGCGCAGACCCAACCTCAGCGGGCACAGCCTTAAACATCTGCCACCACACAGAGGACTACTTGGAGAACCTTTAACGTCATAGGAAGCCGCGTGCTTCCCCTTCCAGTCCGTTGGAGCCGCCAGAAAAATCAAATGAACGTGCGCTCCCCTCATGCCTTACGTCACCGTGATGATCTACCGTGTTGGGCTATTCATCCTATAACGTACGGACTGCTCCAAGCACCTCAGTTTAATATGTCATTAGACTCTACGTCTAATCATTAATTACTCGCTTGCGCTACATCTTCGGTTTTCTCATTTAACTTGGTTATTCTCATTCACATTAACTTCCTTTTTAATTTACCAAGTTACCCTTTCTTATTAATTCCATTTATAACTTAACCCATTTAAGTTTATTAATAAGCCTACAACATGTTATCCTCATAATCTGTTCATTATTCCATCTTATGGTTACCATAACATGTTCTGCATAATTTATAATTAAGTACATTTTAATTCACATATACATTGTTAAGAGAATAACACCCTATCAACCCCGAAGACCGAAATCAACATTAGATTGACACTGAGAGAATTACTCAACTCAACCAATCTCCTGTTATGTCCTAATCCATTTCCATTCATATAACTTATGTTATCTTCGTTTGTAGATTTATTCTTGCCATTACAGATTACTTAATTTACAATTAAGTACATCTTACCTTATTACATAAGTTATTTCATTTTCCTCCTACCATTCCGTTTAACTTACCTTATTCCATAAGTTATAATTCTCACTTGTCCCTAGGACAAGCCTACCTATTATCTTTCCTTTTCTTATTCAAGTTCATTCATAATAGGTTATTATCATTCCCCATTTTGGCATTAATTAAGATTAACTTAACACTTCGCACTTCTTTAACTAGTTTACTTAACCCCTGCTCAATTCAGCAGGTTCGTAACACCATTACAAATTTAATTAGGTTAAGTATTCCAATTTAACAAATTATCCATGCTACCCATGTTACCCACTTAACTCCTTTATTATATCCATGTCAACCTTACATGTGTCGTCTTGGTTAAGTGTTCATTATTATTTATTATGTCCGTAAATTCGCAAGACCTCTCACATTAGATTGTCGTTTGCTGTATATGTCGGGCGGTTCCGGGAAAACTTCTACTGCATTCGAATCTAACCTCGTGTCTTGACACCATTATGGGTCCCATTTCCACCTAAGACCCTCACATTAGATTACCGTTTGCAGTTGCTGGATATGCCAGGTGATTCCGGACAGACTTCTACCGCAAACCAAATCTAACCTCGTGTCTTAGGCATTCAATATTTTTTCTTAATTGTAAAAACCCGTAACTTCCCCGTAAAGGAAAGCGGCGGATAGTTCGAGAACAAGCCACAACAGAACACATACAAAAGAACATTTCATTGTATATTACAACAATGCATCAGATTACAAGAATATACAGAGTATGAATGAATATTACACAGAAATATCAGAGATTTAAATTACATTTAAATACATAGCAGCGGAAAATAATACAATACACAACTAGAAGGAGATATACGGATACAAAGCTTTCCGGATACCGTTCCAGCTGTAAACCAGGATCCTGTGAACATAAATCTGCAAAACCAAAACTACTAGCTGCCCGTGTCAAAATAAGGGCACCCAGAGTTTAGGTTAAAACAATAAACTCCAGGTCAGTCATGTGACTGGTGTGAGAACTAAAACAGTTATTATTCTTTATTTTAAAAGTTAGGTAAATCAAGGGACCACGCCGTATAACACGGAACGGGTTTCCTCCCAAGAATACCAGTGCATAAAACAAACAGCGCAATGCTAAATAAAGAAAAATGAAGCTGTTATAAGACCCAGGTCCCATCACACAATGCAACGCAGCCGAGGATAGGGTTTTCCCTTATAACAGCCAAAGAATGCTTGATACGTTTAAAACAAATCGTTTGATACTATTGTAAGTGCATAGTGTATAAAACAACTTCAAATCATAAGTATTAATCATAGGCGGCATAAGCGCCCCATCCCACTATGTCGCCATATATAGGTTATACAATCAAAATCGCAAAGTCACGTATTTGGAAATTGGGTTTCCATCTATGAACCGAGGCAAAAGATAGTCCTCAACCGATTCGAGACGCTCTAGCCCGTGTCTCAGGATCAGAGCTCGAGTGACCCTTGGATCGTCAGGGCCAGTCCACCGATGTGGATTAAACTTAAACCCTGAACATGCGTTTCCCCGCCCTATGGGGCGTAGGTGAGCCAACTAAATGACTCCATCGGTTCGAGAACGACCGATCAATCCGAGGCGCCTCGCAACAGCAACAACCACATAAGTCAAACTCGTCAGGGTGTGTAAAACCACTGACGCCACTTTTTAGCTAGAAGGAAACGCATGCCCTCCCTGAGGTCCTCTCCCGTTTTTGGTTCATACCGGGTGTGAAACTCGCGAAGTAAACGTTACACAAAGCTACGCCACAAAGACCGTGCTTTGATCATCAACCACAAGACTTTGCTTTTCAACAGAAGCCTTGATCAATTGCCACTTAGGCGTGCCACACAGGCAATTCACTCCATGCGTTTGATATCCATCGATATATAACCCCTGAGCTCGTACGTCTCAGAGAAGGGCGTTAAGCAAGAGAATAAATTCTCCGCCGCCAAACAGATATATATTTAATAGAGATCAATCACACGGACTAAAATCCAATGTCAGACACACAGTCCATTTACAAGTCCGTTCTGGGTCTGAACGAAACCGGAGGCACCTAGTACCCCGCATATCCATCTATCTCCAAGTACGTCTGGACGATCACCAACTGTTTCCATCTTCTTGGGTGTACAGCCCAATCAAGATCATCAGTAATCACCCAAACGACGTGAAGACTTCCGGTCTTCAACCACCGTCTTCATCTTCGACTTATCGTCGTATCAGTTATTCAGAATGGGATAAACCCGGTCTTCCCGAATAACTCGCGTATATTTTAAATAAGTGTTACACAAACACAACATACGCCTCATTCCAATTCATCAGTCACTAACCGTAAATTAATCAAGAGAATAATTTCCCAAATATTAACCCCGAAGGCCGAAACCAACATCAGATCAATATCCAGAAAACCATTCTGCTTGGCTAACCGACAGTTAGTTTCTAAATTTCACATTCATAGGGAAAGGTTCCCATTAATTTTATCCAAGATAAATTCCTTGAATTTATTCTTTATTCTATTTTTGAATCTCAATTCAAACTAGTCGGGATTAGCGAACCTTACCGAAGTAATCATTTATTTTAATTTCCCCATCCCAACCTATTCATCCCATGAAGTAAAACTGGTAATACTTCATATCTAACACCACGGTGTTATCGGTAAATTCAATTACCATTTCACGTTCAAATCTAATTAAAGATTTAACTATCGCCTGGAGCAAAACTGGTGCTACTCCATTCTCGGTCATTTCAATCTAATTAAAGATTCATTAAAACTCCACTTAGTTTTAATCTTTAACTGGGTTAAAGAATCAGTGTCATTTAAAACACAGTTCACGATAAACCCAAAATCACATTCATTAATTATCGGGTTAAAGAACGAGGGTTATTTAAAACACTGTCCACGATAAACCCAAAAATCAATATCAATTCAATTCCAATTAAATATTATTTAATTGGTACACTTCATTAAATCTAAATAAAAAGATTTAATCATTTCACAACTGGGTTCAAGAACAGTGTTAGTGAAGACACCATTCACGACAAACCCAAATCACATTCGATATTCAATACAAGGCTCTGAATAGAAAATATATCGGCTTATATTCAATATCAAATTCTACGACTAACAAATGTCGTATTGGAAATAACGATATAAATATATATCTTTCAAATTTCCATAACAACACCTGTATAATCACGAATTCCAACATCGAAATATTCCGAAGACAATTTCGATTCAAATCCACTCCAATGCAATCATTGGATATTCTGGTTATTTTCAAAACCCTTTTTAAATTCAATTTATTTATTTAAAAATAAATAGAATTATAATTCTAGTTCAAAACTAGTTCATTTCGATAAAAATCTATTTTTATCTTTTCAAATATGGAGTTTTTCATCCCAATTCTTTCTAAATCATTTCTTATGATTTTACACAAATTATTGCTATTTTTAATAATTTTATCAAGGCCTGTACAGTCGGTTTCCATCAACGGCTATCGAACTGCACTTACAGCGACCTTTTCCAAATTTGATTTGGACATAATTCCAAATCCAACAGTTAGATTTCTAATTTCTCATATTTGTTAGAAAGCTCTTTTCGATACGAACCCAACGGTTCCGGTTTTAGGAGAATCCGACGGTCGGATCTCCCGTAATGTCCGTTTGAAATCAATGGTCGAAATTCGCGAACTGCCGCGGCGCGGCGCGTTCTATTCAGGCCATTATATTATATATATATATATATAATATATAATATATACTTCGTCGATTTCTATTTAAAACGAATTATATAAATAGTTTTAAAATTCGTTTCAAAAGCAATTTCAACTTCCATTTCAATTCAAATCAAAATTGAATTCTTCTTTATAAATTCGTTTTAAAATTCATTTCTATTCAATTCAATTTCAATTCAATTTGAATTCATTTCAATTCGCTTTCAATTCAATTTGAATTCGTTTTCAATTCAATTCATTTCGAAATCGTTTTCAATTCAATTCATTTCGAAATCGTTTTCAATTCAATTCATTTCGAAATCGTTTTCAATTCAATTCATTTCGAAATCGTTTTCAATTCAATTCATTTCGAAATCGTTTTCAATTCAATTCATTTCGAAATCGTTTTCAATTCAATTCATTTCGAAATCGTTTTCAATTCAATTCATTTCGAAATCGTTTTCAATTCAATTCATTTCGAAATCGTTTTCAATTCAATTCATTTCGAAATCGTTTTCAATTCAATTCATTTCGAAATCGTTTTCGTCAAAATGGCGTCAATCTAATCAACACGGCTTCATAAATTTCTATTTTCAAATATTCTATTTCAAATATTTCTTTTTCAAAATAGTTGTTATTATCAAAATATTTCGTTCAACACATGACCAATCTCAATGGATCAGTACTGTCAACACATGAACTTTTATTTTATATTGATAAAGATGTAAATTTTATTACTAAAATATTTCGTTCAACACATGACCAATCTCAATGGATGAGTACTGTCAACACATGAACTTTTATTTTATAATATTCTTTATTTTTCAAATTGAAATGAGGCCCAATCAATTACCATATAAAGTTAATTATATGGATTTTCATACATTACACACATATAATAGCATTGAAAAATAATCAACCATCAACCAAAGTGCACTACACTGTATAAGCATCAAATATAGATATCTAACGCTTATAACAGCCTGTCAATCAATCGATCGACATATTTAATCAATCAGGATGAGTGAACTTCAAATTTCATCCCAACACCCGTGTGGGGTTTCAAACAATCAAACGCATATTTTATTTGTGCAGTTGGGCGATGTGTAAAATTTATCGACCCAATCAATGTCCTTCAAATAGGTGTACATAAACAAACCGTCTGGTTTGTAAACGAATATTTATTTATTCACATTCACGTTAAAAATTATATTTTTAACGATAAAACATTTTATTTTAGCATATGAATTTCTATTCAGTTCATTCTTTAAATAAAATGGTATTTTTATTTTCTAACTTATTTTAGAAAATTTCGGCGGCATAACGGCACGATACTAGAAACGGGACGAGGCCTAGCCTTATCCCCGGTCTAGTGAAGGCCCATGCCATTCACACCTCAATCAAATTCACCCAAACAACCAATTCAAATCAAGTCATCAAATTAATTTATGCAACCAAACAAACAAGTCCATGGTCTGTGGACGATTGTGTCGGGTGCTACTAGGCACCGTCTGCATCCTAGTATATATATATATAACTAGAAAAGAAATTGAAAGGTGAGAAATTCTCACCGAAAGCTATCCAAACATCTTGACTCTTCTTTGATATAAACCTTCTTCGTTCCCGCCTTTTTGTTACCTTCGTTGTCCGCTTTCACTACCTATGTAAAAATCGAATTTTTTACTTCGCTATTCCATATATAAAAATCATATTTTTATTTCGAAGTTCAATATATAAAAATCGTATTTTTATTTCGAAGTTCAGTATATAAAAATCATATTTTTATTTCGAAGTTCAGTATATAAAAATCATATTTTTATTTCGAAGTTCAATATATAAAAATCATATTTTTTCTTTGCTATTCATTATAGAAAAATCGAATTTTGACTTCGCTATTCAATATAGAAAAATCGAATTTTGACTTCGCTATTCAATATAGAAAAATCGAATTTTGACTTCGCTATTCAATATAGAAAAATCGAATTTTGACTTCGCTATTCAATATAGAAAAATCGAATTTTGACTTCGCTATTCAATATAGAAAAATCATATCATTTCGCATGTAAAAATCTATGCTCACCTTTTTATATAAAAATCACTTCTTTTTCCTCTATAAAAATCTGAACTTTACCAATGCTTTTAATTTACATAAATAACATTGAACTTGAGCTATGTTTTTAATTAAAATAAAAACTGATTTATTAATGTATTATACATAATTAAACTGATAATAATAAAAAAGAAAGGTTATTATATAAAATAAAATAAAAAAATCAGAAAAAGAGAAAAAAAACTCACGTTGTATTTGATTTTGGAGGAAAGGAGGGTACATAGCGGTTACTGTGGTCGGAGGAAGGCTGTGCCGAGGCGCTGGGGCGTCGAGGTGGTGCGGCGCTGGTTTGGGCGAGGTCTGGGCGAATCGGGGTCTGTGCGCCTTCGAATCGAGGGGCTTCGGGGCTTACGTGGAAGGGGAGGAAGGTGGCGGTGGTGGGTCCACCTGGAGGTGGCGCGGCGGAGGGGCCCTCTCCCCTGCGCGACGGCGACCGATGGTCGCAGCTAGGGCTTCGTGCCCTCTTCTTCTTTTTTATTATTATTAGTTCGACTGAATTTAATCGGGGGGGGGGGGGGGGCGGGGCAGGGTATAGAGGATGAAGATATATATTTTTTTTAATTTAATAAAAAGTTGACTTTTACATACGTCCTCTAAATTAGGCCCACCGCCTGTCGTCCATAGCGTTTTACCCCCATTCCGAACACAATGGGATATGTATCGCAAGATGTTTTGATCGTTATAATCAGTTTCCGTTAAATTTACATTTAAATCACTATATTGAATTTTAAACGTACATTTCAAATTACCGGGGTCACATACCAACCAGAAAAATTCCAGAAAAAATATTTTCTAGCTTCGTATTGACGATACGGTCCTAACAAAACTAATTTCGTCAAATTCCGAGACCGTTGGAAAAATGGCCAATTTCCAGTCGATTAAAATCAACTGAAACTGGTCAAACGCGTTTTCCTTTGCCACGCTCACATATTGATTCAGAAAATTATGAAATTTGGGATCTAACAATAATTTGACATCACGGACCCAACAAAATTGGTTTCGTCGAAATCCGAGGTCGTTTGCAAAATTTCTATTTTTAAGGGCCTGAATTCCATAGCGACTATTCAGAATTTTCAACTGGACATATCTTTTGATTCCCGCTATGAAATCTTGATTTTTCGGATTCGTTGGAAAGATATTACCAATTAGATCCTAATGTTTTTGGTTTCACTAAAATCCGGATTGTTTTGCACCCGGTACATTCAATTGAAGTTTGAAATCGAATTATCGAACTACCGCGCCATTTTCAATTCTATTTAAAATTTTATATAATTATATATATTCTAACGACGACGTATATAAATATATACGTTCGAATTCTATTCAAATAATTTTCTCGTCGATATTATTTAAAATAATCTATTTTAAATATTCAAAATTCGCTAAAATTGCCAAAATAAAAATTTCAAACTGGCCCAGATTTTCGGGTTGTTACAATCTCCCCCACTTAAAACTTTTCGTCCCCGAAAAGGAACAAAGTCGAAAGTAGTTTGATTAATCAACTCTACGTTCTATCTGGCTTCCATTCTCTAACTTTTCAGTTTCTGAGAATTTTCAAAATTTCAAAAATTTGGCTAACACCCTAAATTTTCGAAAAATTTCGCCATAACCTCCCCTGCAATGGGAGCATCGGGGAATTTCAAATAGCTTCCCCGGTCCTTCAGATCTCAAAAAGAAAAAGAAAAAGCCAAGCGGCTAGCCAATAGGCTCATAAAATCATCATCACCCAAAAAAAACAGTAAATTATGTAGTAAACATGTACCTATTTGTCGGGCAAACAAATTTTATTCTCTGCTCTAGCCTCCTTGCTATGACCTGTTCAATGATATACTTGTATATGCAAGCAAATGCAACTAATTTTCAATACAATTCAATATGTGATTCAATTAGGCTAAATGGCTAAAAATTAGCAAAAAAATAAACAAACAACACAAACATCAATCAATTAGTGAATTAGAGTTTTCAAATTCATAAATTTGATATATAGTCAAAAATCAGATTTTTGATGCCAAATCACAACAATAAGCCCTATATAATTTTTGGTTCTCACACCAGTCAATAGGAAATATATAGATGTTACACGTTCGTCACTCGAATATAAATTCTGATGATGATATATCAATCATTAGAATCACCCCCGGGCGACTAGAGTGTAATTCTATATCTATCCAGTATATTAAAATTTCAAATACACGTTTGCAAGGCGTATATGCAAAATCTTTATATACTGGACTGTCCTAATCAATATAAATAAATAATCAAATACGAATAAGTGATTTAAATTTTCAAAAAAAAAATTTGTTTTCATTCTAAAAATATACTCTTCACACTCGTTCTAGGATACTACTGATCCCATCTCTAACGAGTCATTCTAATTGGATATTACTAATCCAATATCTGATGAATTCTTTCGTATGGTTCTAATGTGCCTTGTTCTCTGCTTTGTAAACCAAAGCTCTGATACCAACTGTGAAAACCCGTAACTTCCCCGTAAAGGAAAGCGGCGGATAGTTCGAGAACAAGCCACAACAGAACACATACAAAAGAACATTTCATTGTATATTACAACAATGCATCAGATTACAAGAATATACAGAGTATGAATGAATATTACACAGAAATATCAGAGATTTAAATTACATTTAAATACATAGCAGCGGAAAATAATACAATACACAACTAGAAGGAGATATACGGATACAAAGCTTTCCGGATATCGTTCCAGCTGTAAACCAGGATCCTGTGAACATAAATCTGCAAAACCAAAACTACTAGCTGCCCGTGTCAAAATAAGGGCACCCAGAGTTTAGGTTAAAACAATAAACTCCAGGTCAGTCATGTGACTGGTGTGAGAACTAAAACAGTTATTATTCTTTATTTTAAAAGTTAGGTAAATCAAGGGACCACGCCGTATAACACGGAACGGGTTTCCTCCCAAGAATACCAGTGCATAAAACAAACAGCGCAATGCTAAATAAAGAAAAATGAAGCTGTTATAAGACCCAGGTCCCATCACACAATGCAACGCAGCCGAGGATAGGGTTTTCCCTTATAACAGCCAAAGAATGCTTGATACGTTTAAAACAAATCGTTTGATACTATTGTAAGTGCATAGTGTATAAAACAACTTCAAATCATAAGTATCAATCATAGGCGGCATAAGCGCCCCATCCCACTATGTCGCCATATATAGGTTATACAATCAAAATCGCAAAGTCACGTATGTGGAAATTGGGTTTCCATCTATGAACCGAGGCAAAAGATAGTCCTCAACCGATTCGAGACGCTCTAGCCCGTGTCTCAGGATCAGAGCTCGAGTGACCCTTGGATCGTCAGGGCCAGTCCACCGATGTGGATTAAACTTAAAACCTGAACATGCGTTTTCCCGCCCTATGGGGCGTAGGTGAGCCAACTAAATGACTCCATCGGTTCGAGAACGACCGATCAATCCGAGGCGCCTCACAACAGCAACAACCACATAAGTCAAACTCGTCAGGGCGTGTAAAACCACTGACGCCACTTTTTAGCTAGAAGGAAACGCATGCCCTCCCTGAGGTCCTCTCCCGTTTTTGGTCCATACCGGGTGTGAAACTCGCGAAGTAAACGTTACACAAAGCTACGCCACAAAGGCCGTGCTTTGATCATCAACCACAAGACTTTGCTTTTCAACAGAAGCCTTGATCAATTGCCACTTAGGCGTGCCACACAGGCAATTCACTCCATGCGTTTGATATCCATCGATATATAACCCCTGAGCTCGTACGTCTCAGAGAAGGGCGTTAAGCAAGAGAATAAATTCTCCGCCGCCAAACAGATATATATTTAATAGAGATCAATCACACGGACTAAAATCCAATGTCAGACACACAGTCCATTTACAAGTCCGTTCTGGGTCTGAACGAAACCGGAGGCACCTAGTACCCCGCATATCCATCTATCTCCAAGTACGTCTGGACGATCACCAACTGTTTCCATCTTCTTGGGTGTACAGCCCAATCAAGATCATCAGTAATCACCCAAACGACGTGAAGACTTCCGGTCTTCAACCACCGTCTTCATCTTCGACTTATCGTCGTATCAGTTATTCAGAATGGGATAAACCCGGTCTTCCCGAATAACTCGCGTATATTTTAAATAAGTGTTACACAAACACAACATACGCCTCATTCCAATTCATCAGTCACTAACCGTAAATTAATCAAGAGAATAATTTCCCAAATATTAACCCCGAAGGCCGAAACCAACATCAGATCAATATCCAGAAAACCATTCTGCTTGGCTAACCGACAGTTAGTTTCTAAATTTCACATTCATAAGGAAAGGTTCCCATTAATTTTATCCAAGATAAAATCCTTGAATTTATTCTTTATTCTATTTTTGAATCTCAATTCAAACTAGTCGGGATTAGCGAACCTTACCGAAGTAATCATTTATTTTAATTTCCCCATCTCAACCTATTCATCCCATGAAGTAAAACTGGTAATACTTCATATCTAACACCACGGTGTTATCGGTAAATTCAATTACCATTTCACGTTCAAATCTAATTAAAGATTTAACTATCGCCTGGAGCAAAACTAGTGCTACTCCATTCTCGGTCATTTCAATCTAATTAAAGATTCATTAAAACTCCACTTAGTTTTAATCTTTAACTGGGTTAAAGAATCAGTGTCATTTAAAACACAGTTCACGATAAACCCAAAATCACGTTCATTAATTATCGGGTTAAAGAACGAGGGTTATTTAAAACACTGTCCACGATAAACCCAAAAATCAATATCAATTCAATTCCAATTAAATATTATTTAATTGGTACACTTCATTAAATCTAAATAAAAAGATTTAATCATTTCACAACTGGGTTCAAGAACAGTGTTAGTGAAGACACCATTCACGACAAACCCAAATCACATTCGATATTCAATACAAGGCTCTGAATAGAAAATATATCGGCTTATATTCAATATCAAATTCTACGACTAACAAATGTCGTATTGGAAATAACGATATAAATATATATCTTTCAAATTTCCATAACAACACCTGTATAATCACGAATTCCAACATCGAAATATTCCGAAGAAAATTTCGATTCAAATCCACTCCAATGCAATCATTGGATATTCTGGTTATTTTCAAAACCCTTTTTAAATTCAATTTATTTATTTAAAAATAAATAGAATTATAATTCTAGTTCAAAACTAGTTCATTTCGATAAAAATCTATTTTTATCTTTTCAAATATGGAGTTTTTCATCCCAATTCTTTCTAAATCATTTCTTATGATTTTACACAAATTATTACTATTTTTAATAATTTAATCAAGGCCTGTACAGTCGGTTTCCATCAACGGCTATCGAACTGCACTTACAGCGACCTTTTCCAAATTTGATTTCGACATAATTCCAAATCCAACCGTTAGATTTCTAATTTCTCATATTTGTTAGAAATCTCTTTTCGATACGAACCCAACGGTTCCGGTTTTAGGAGAATCCGACGGTCGGATCTCCCGTAATGTCCGTTTGAAATCAATGGTCGAAATTCGCGAACTGCCGCGGCGCGGCGCGTTCTATTCAGGCCATTATATTATATATATAATATATATAATATATACTTCGTCGATTTCTATTTAAAACGAATTATATAAATAGTTTTAAAATTCGTTTCAAAAGCAATTTCAACTTCCATTTCAATTCAAATCAAAATTGAATTCTTCTTTATAAATTCGTTTTAAAATTCATTTCTATTCAATTCAATTTCAATTCAATTTGAATTCATTTCAATTCGCTTTCAATTCAATTTGAATTCGTTTTCAATTCAATTCATTTCGAAATCGTTTTCAATTCAATTCATTTCGAAATCGTTTTCAATTCAATTCATTTCGAAATCGTTTTCAATTCAATTCATTTCGAAATCGTTTTCAATTCAATTCATTTCGAAATCGTTTTCAATTCAATTCATTTCGAAATCGTTTTCAATTCAATTCATTTCGAAATCGTTTTCAATTCAATTCATTTCGAAATCGTTTTCAATTCAATTCATTTCGAAATCGTTTTCAATTCAATTCATTTCGAAATCGTTTTCATCAAAATGGCGTCAATCTAATCAACACGGCTTCATAAATTTCTATTTTCAAATATTCTATTTCAAATATTTCTTTTTCAAAATAGTTGTTATTATCAAAATATTTCGTTCAACACATGACCAATCTCAATGGATGAGTACTGTCAACACATGAACTTTTATTTTATATTGATAAAGATGTAAATTTTATTACTAAAATATTTCGTTCAACACATGACCAATCTCAATGGATGAGTACTGTCAACACATGAACTTTTATTTTATAATATTCTTTATTTTTCAAATTGAAATGAGGCCCAATCAATTACCATATAAAGTTAATTATATGGATTTTCATACATTACACACATATAATATCATTGAAAAATAATCAACCATCAACCAAAGTGCACTACACTGTATAAGCATCAAATATAGATATCTAACGCTTATAACAGCCTGTCAATCAATCGATCGACATATTTAATCAATCAGGATGAGTGAACTTCAAATTTCATCCCAACACCCGTCTGGGGTTTCAAACAATCAAACGCATATTTTATTTATGCAGTTGGGCGATGTGTAAAATTTATCGACCCAATCAATGTCCTTCAAATAGGTGTACATAAACAAACCGTCTGGTTTGTAAACGAATATTTATTTATTCACATTCACGTTAAAAATTATATTTTTAACGATAAAACATTTTATTTTAACATATGAATTTCTATTCAGTTCATTCTTTAAATAAAATGGTATTTTTATTTTCTAACTTATTTTAGAAAATTTCGGCGGCATAACGGCACGATACTAGAAACGGGACGAGGCCTAGCCTTATCCCCGGTCTAGTGAAGGCCCACGCCATTCACACCTCAATCAAATTCACCCAAACAACCAATTCAAATCAAGTCATCAAATTAATTTATGCAACCAAACAAACAAGTCCATGGTATGTGGACGATTGTGTCGGGTGCTACTAGGCACCGTCTGCATCCTAGTATATATATATATATATAACTAGAAAAGAAATTGAAAGGTGAGAAATTCTCACCGAAAGCTATCCAAACATCTTGACTCTTCTTCGATATAAACCTTCTTCGTTCCCGCCTTTTTGTTACCTTCGTTGTCCGCTTTCACTACCTATGTAAAAATCGAATTTTTTACTTCGCTATTCCATATATAAAAATCATATTTTTATTTCGAAGTTCAATATATAAAAATCGTATTTTTATTTCGAAGTTCAGTATATAAAAATCATATTTTTATTTCGAAGTTCAGTATATAAAAATCATATTTTTATTTCGAAGTTCAATATATAAAAATCATATTTTTTTCTTTGCTATTCATTATAGAAAAATCGAATTTTGACTTCGCTATTCAATATAGAAAAATCGAATTTTGACTTCGCTATTCAATATAGAAAAATCGAATTTTGACTTCGCTATTCAATATAGAAAAATCGAATTTTGACTTCGCTATTCAATATAGAAAAATCGAATTTTGACTTCGCTATTCAATATAGAAAAATCATATCATTTCGCATGTAAAAATCTATGCTCACCTTTTTTTATAAAAATCACTTCTTTTTCCTCTATAAAAATCTGAACTTTACCAATGCTTTTAATTTACATAAATAACATTGAACTTGAGCTATGTTTTTAATTAAAATAAAAACTGATTTATTAATGTATTATACATAATTAAACTGATAATAATAAAAAAGAAAGGTTATTATATAAAATAAAAAAAATCAGAAAAAGAGAAAAAAAAATCACGTTGTATTTGATTTTGGAGGAAAGGAGGGTACATAGCGGTTACTGTGGTCGGAGGAAGGCTGTGCCCAGGCGCTGGGGCGTCGAGGTGGTGCGGCGCTGGTTTGGGCGAGGTCTGGGCGAATCGGGGTCTGTGCGCCTTCGAATCGAGGGGCTTCGGGGCTTACGTGGAAGGGGAGGAAGGTGGCGGTGGTGGGTCCACCTGGAGGTGGCGCGGCGGAGGGGCCCTCTCCCCTGCGCGACGGCGACCGATGGTCGCAGCTAGGGCTTCGTGCCCTCTTCTTTTTTTTTATTATTATTAGTTCGACTGAATTTAATCGGGGGGGGGGGGGGGGGGCAGGGTATAGAGGATGAAGATATATATATATATATATTTTTTTTAATTTAATAAAAAGTTGACTTTTACATACGTCCTCTAAATTAGGCCCACCGCCTGTCGTCCATAGCGTTTTACCCCCATTCCGAACACAATGGGATATGTATCGCAAGCTGTTTTGATCGTTACAATCAGTTTCCGTTAAATTTACATTTAAATCACTATATTGAATTTTAAACGTACATTTCAAATTACCGGGGTCACATACCAACCAGAAAAATTCCAGAAAAAATATTTTCTAGCTTCGTATTGACGATACGGTCCTAACAAAACTAATTTCATCAAATTCCGAGACCGTTGGAAAAATGGCCAATTTCCAGTCGATTAAAATCAACTGAAACTGGTCAAACGCGTTTTCCTTTGCCACGCTCACATATTGATTCAGAAAATTATGAAATTTGGGATCTAACAATAATTTGACATCACGGACCCAACAAAATTGGTTTCGTCGAAATCCGAGGTCGTTTGCAAAATTTCTATTTTTAAGGGCCTGAATTCCATAGCGACTATTCAGAATTTTCAACTGGACATATCTTTTGATTCCCGCTATGAAATCTTGATTTTTCGGATTCGTTGGAAAGATATTACCAATTAGATCCTAATGTTTTTTGTTTCACTAAAATCCGGATTGTTTTGCACCCGGTACATTCAATTGAAGTTTGAAATCAAATTATCGAACTACCGCGCCATTTTCAATTCTATTTAAAATTTTATATAATTATATATATTCTAACGATGACGTATATAAATATATACGTTCGAATTCTATTCAAATAATTTTCTCATCGATATTATTTAAAATAATCTATTTTAAATATTCAAAATTCGCTAAAATTGCCAAAATAAAAATTTCAAACTGGCCCAGATTTTCGGGTTGTTACATTAATTCATGCCCAATTTCAAGTCTTGGATTATAACATATTCCAATTACCCATAATTTCTAATTCAAATTATGTTTACAATTCTAATCCAAGTTATGCCTATATTTCCATGTATACAAGTTATACCGAATTATGCCCAAACCAATTTCATAATTATCATCAATCTTATGCCAATTACTTTTATTTACATGTTTCCCAAACCTTTCCAATTTTTCATATTTATTTCAATTAAGCCCAAATTCCAATCATCAATTTTTTTCCAAAATTACAGTCTTATATTCAATTAAACGATATCCCCATATTCCCTTTTTTATTATCGTATCCAAACTTTTCCAATTATCTCAATTTCATTTGTGCGCATATTTCAGCGAGATTGGACTAGGCTCGAAGGTAGCCTAATCTTAAAAATAAATAGGGAAATAGAAGGAGAAGAATAGAATAAACATAAAATTAAGACTGTAGTAATTACCATGTTTATCAATTAATCTTTATATAAATGGGGAATGTCGAACGATGCATATACCATTATTCAAAATTATAATTTAAACCCGCTCACCCTGATTTGCTTTCCAACCCTGAATAATCTTGAATCTAATTCATATCTACTCTTCCACCTCATATGCAGCATAAATCTAGGCGCTTTTATCGCAAATCTGAATTATTTTCTCTAACTTTGAATAAGAAGAAGAAGAAGAAGCCTAGATTTAATCTTCATTTTACTTTTATTTTGAATATGTTTTGGAGGAGAAGAGAAAAGGGCAGAGCTTTCTCTAGTTGAAGAAGAAGAGGAAGCAGAATAGGTTTGGAGGCGGAGTTTTGGCATCGCCTAAGAAATTGTGAGGATCAAGTAACCCTAGCCACCTTATTTATAGGCATGCTAAACTAATCTAGTCCTTTAAATTTAATCTAAAACTCCATTAAAGCTAACCACGTCATCCGACCAATAGATAATGGCCGCCTTGCAAAAAAACAAAAATTAACCAATAAAAACGCTCCATGTGTGCAACGTGATGCGCAGTAGCAGGGGGGTGTCGACACCCCTGCTTGAGTGTCAACACATGTGTCGACACCCCCTACACGTTATATATATATATATATATTATTTATTTATTTGAAATTTGATTTATCAATAATCAAATTTCAAATATCCTCTTTTGTTCGCGCGCAACCCTTATTATGAATTATATTCATATATATTCAACTCTTGCATGTATGCTAATCTTTTATATGCGAACAATTTCTAATTTCAAACCAATTAATATATATTTGTCCTCTTTTGAAACATTATCTCAATTAAACCCCCTTTTAACCCTTTTCATACTAAGTCACTTTTTAAGTTCTTTCACACTAAGCCACTTTTTAGCCATTCCCTTAAAAAAAACATACGGTGCTGGTGGGAATCAAACTCTCAACCTCTTGTATACAAACACATGTTCTAACCAACTGAGCTACTAAGTCTTTTGTTAACAAGACTTATGACAATGTTAGATATTATCCTTTTTCTCATTCCTTTTTTTCATGTTTTGCTACATTATTTAAATTAATTATATCTCTTTCATTTTAAATTGGTTTTCTACAAACCATAGGTCTAAATTGACCAGAAAATCGCCACAAATGCAATGACACTAATTTCGTGACTAGATTATGGAATCTTTTCAAATTTTCCTTTTTATTTCTTTTTAAATGTTCGCATGCAATTTTAATTGCATTACATTGCATTTCTTCTCGTTTAATATATTGCATGTAATTTCTTTTATTAATCTTTTTCCTCCATTTCACTGCATGAACTTATTACATGCAATTTTATTGTCATTATTTATTTTTTCTCTTAAATATATCTATGTATATAATATATATACATATTTCCACATTTTTAATTTCATTAAAATTGCGGAGTGTTACATTCTCCCAACCGTAAGAAATTTCATCCCCGAAATTTGATACGGATTAAATAGCTAATCCCTCGTATAATATACATCCGTCATGTGTGCATATAATTATCACAAACATTGTGCACATGTGAAAAGTGAAATACAACATAGTAATGTATGTATGCCTAATTGGTACCACCTATATGTATGCAAACTTTTAAAATATCTTTTAAAACATGATGCTCACATCCTAAATATACTTGCAGTTCTATATGAATGCAATATTTTTGAAAAATCAAAACATTTTTCACCTAAATTTTCCCACACTCTTACAGAGTAAGAGAATAGTTCATCCAATTGTTGCATCCAAAACCCTAACAATCATTATTAAATTTCAAAATTTAGAAAAATCAAATTTTCTAAATTCGATTTCTTATGTTATAAAAAGGTATAAAACGGAAAAATTCAAATCTTCCGTTTTACTTTTAAGTACCTTTTCTAATTGTACTTGGAATTTTATGTAACTACTCTATAAAAATTTCCTATTTTCCTATCCAAGCACAACCCACATAAGAAAATTTTCTTTTATTTTTCAGCTTATCTTGGAAAAAATTCCATTTTTATCCATCTTTTCTTAAGATTTTCGTTTTCTTTTCCCGCCACGTTTGTTGCTTTAACGAATTTTTTGTTTTTTTATTATTCCAAGATAATCCTTATCTACTCCATTATTTTAAAAACATGGTTTGGCCCCCTTCTTTTCAAAAATTAAAAATGCTAAAACTTTTATTTTCTTCTCCAAAACTTACTTTCGCCAAACCATAAAAACATGCCACAACATAAAAATACAAAACATCATTTTTTTTCAAACCACAAAAATTAGAGTAGACAAAGACAACTATTTCTTAATTGGTTTTACATTGTTTCTACCTACAATTTTAATTTAGCTATTTACCACAAGGTGCAAACATCTACTCTATTCTTATTCTCTAAAACTTATTCTGTCCACCCAACAAAATTTCTTTTTAAAACAATAATCAAAATTTATTGTCAACCGAATAGAGATTTCAAAACTTCCTTTTACAAAGTGCAACATTTTGTATGCTTTACTTTTGAATCCTTTCATATATTAAAATATGAAAACTAGTGAGCTATACATGCTCTATAATATACATTTTTCATGAGAGAATTCTTTTAAAACAAGAAATTATTAATTTACAAAGTACACCCCACTTTACTTTAAAACCCAATATGAATTTTTACAAATATGTTTCTAACATATCTCTTTCCAACATCAAAAATACTTTTAAGATTAAAACTTGAAAACACCATAAGCTCCTTTTGCCAAAACTTTTACAATTTCAAGTTCTTGAAAGTTAATCATTGGGTTAGACTCAGTGTGGGCCTCCAACCCAACTAGGATTTCCTAGACACTTCCCACAAGATCAATTCTCTCAACTATATATATTCCTAATCCATTTTCCATTTTTTAACCTTTATCTAATTTATAAGGTTTTATTTCTAACCCACTAATATGAAATGCTAACATTTCAGTTACTAACATATGGGATACACCTTACTCTAGTACCTATTACTTTGTACACTTTCCACCCAAACCACCTAAGGGTCTCAAAATTTCTATGTTCATATCTTTAGTGTACAGAACAGATATCCCATTTCTTTCCACATTTTTCTCTTTCTATCTAGTAGGCTCCCTTATGGATCTAGGTTTATATATATAATATATTTATATTTTAAAAATTACAAATACGCTCACTCATTATCTATATTGGAATCCTAAACCACGCTCCGCTACCAAGTGTAACAAACCAAATTCCGACGGACCAATTTTTTTTCAAAAAATCCAATCCATCGAAACCCGAGTTGGTTTGCTCTGGTATCCTGCAGAAAAGACAGAGACATAAAACATGCCAGAGTTCGGAAAATATCTCACAGCGAAAGGAATAAAATATAATGTGATTAAAACATAGCTTTACCTTAATAACAATACTGCTAAAGCAGTATCCAAAGCTAAACGGTCTTTGTCATGAACCTAACATGCGAATGTTATGAGGAGGGGAGTTCAGAACACAAGTTCTGGTGACTGGACTTAAATTACACTTCAGGATAATCCTACATATACCGTTCAATCACATTTCTTATTTATTAGGTTATCTGTGTTATTTGTGCTCAAGGCTTACACACACACGTCGCACCCATCTACTCCCTAGTAGATTAACCTATTATAATGTATATGTAGTTACCCCCAAACTAAGGTACAACCCAATTGTACCCCACTTGCATGGTCTCCTGCGTAACACCACATTATGTCCGCAGTCCCTTATCCTATGTCGTAGTAACGTACATATCTCTTTACATATATAACAATGCTACATCCGCATAGAACCACTATCGCTGTACTACGAAAGTGAACTGACTGTTTTCCTCGAACTTTTTCATCGAGTTAGATTCCTTCATCGAGTAATGCACCAAAGTCTACGATACCCCACCAAAAGCAGACATGCATGTATCTACACTTTCCCATGTACGTATCGTCAAACGTATTCAGTGCCTAACCTGCACACCTATCAGGTGCGTGCCCGAGTTTCGTGGCAGGGTTACATAAGAAACACGGAACTCGGTCGGGAGCTGTAATGACCCGCATTGGCAGAGGTATTGTAATTAATTTATTTAATTATATAAATAGTGATATAGTGAATTAAATGGTCGTGGAATTAAATAATGGTGAATATTTAATTTAAAATAATAAATTAAATAATATATTTAATTCTTAAATAATCAGAATTGGCTGAAATGGTGATATGGTGTGAACTGGATCACCTATGATATTTAATTCAGTTTAGAATTGAATTAGAATAACGAATATATTTAAATAACGACAGTTTGAACGTATAATTATATTATAATTATAATCGAGCTTGAAATGGCGCTGCTGTTCGTAAATTGGCGATTCGAACTTCAACTGAATGTACAGGATTCGTTTTAAGCCGGATTTCTGTGAAACAAGAAACGTGTGGAGCTGGTGGAGTATATCTTTCTAGTGGAAGAGAAAAATCGGGATTTCGTCGTGTTGATTTTGATTCACGTCCAAATCAAATTTCAGAATAGTCGCTATAGAATCGTTTATCGGCCATAACGGTTATTTCAAAATAACTAGATATCGGGTGTGAATTCAAACAAGGTTCTTTGGGAAATAGCGATAATTTAATTTTTAGAATTTTTCTGCAATTTTTAATTAATTTAATAAGCGACTTTTTATTTGAAGTATTTCGCACCCTAAAATCAATATTTTGAAGTTACAAAATATGAGTCCATCTACCAGTATTATTATATTTTCGGGATCGTGGCACCGAGCTGATTACAACGGCATGTTTACTTCTGTCGAAAACAGTTTGTAAAAGAAGGAAATTCTTTATTTCGTGATGGGGTACACTAAAACAAGAAGCCACGGTCCTCATTTTTATCAACCGCATGTTTTATATGAAAACGTGGAAGCTTATTTACCCATACACAAACCCCTGGCCAAATGGAAACCACGTATTTAAGTTTAACCTCTATATAATAACATTAACTTTTCCTAACCCCTTAACCCTATTTTCATTTTTCCTGAACAAAAAAAGTGAGCCGCCATCAAAATTTCCCACAAACCCAAATCGCAACATTTTGGCGAGAATAGTGCTGCAGCGCGCACTATAGACGAAGGCGCAGGCTGGTCCAAATGGGTGTCTTCGACTTGGAGGAGTTTCGTGGAGAAAACGCTGACGTGAAGGGTACTAGGAGGTACTGTAAGTTTTTGTGAGCAGTGTGGGCGGTAAAGTTTGGCATGTTTGCAAGTACAGGGTGTTTGTGTGTGTAGATGATGGGGTTAACAGGGTCTTGATTTTCGAAGTATTGTAGCAGGAGTTATAGGGGATTCGAGTGTGGCCATGAAGTACTGAAGCGGGATTAAGAACCGGGAAGAGGCTGCTATCTTGTGTTTAATGGAAGAGCTGGTTAGTGGTTTTAGAAAAGAACCGATGGAGAGAGAGGAGCCGTGGAGATGGAAACCATCGGAAATGGCTTTGTGAAGCATCAGGATTTAAACGAGAAGAAGGGGATGTAGCAAACGGGCCGTGAAAGTTAAAAAAAACATGGTGTTGGCCGATGAAATCAAGAATTTCGAATGATCGGATCCATTGGGATCGTATGGATGAGCGCTACAGAATGGAACTGACTGGAAGTCCATCGGAGCTCGTCACAATTTATGGCGAAATAAATTGTCCGTCTGAATCAAATCGAACGACAATTATCGTTAATTAACGATAATAGTCCAATATGAGTAAATCTCACTAACTCTAAACAGTTTATAATTTCATGTTGTATTTTTAGAACTGTTAGAAATTGTCTGATTTACTGTGTGTTGATTGTTTGATTGAACTGCTAGTCAGTTAGTTGAATTTCTATATTGTTTCTGTTTAACAGAATATATCATATGGAGCTGAAAGTGATGTTATCTATATAGTTTAACATTTGTGATGCAGGGAAACAGGTTGGAGGAATCCATCCAACTGGATTCCTCAACATTTATTTTACTATGATTCATATATTGTGATATATGATGTGATATAAAATCTGTTGTCGATTATATGTGTTTGAACGATACTGATCATCGTGATTTGATATGTTAAATACAATAACATACCGAAATGTTGATAAGGGAATATTTTCAAAGTGATATTTGAAAATAAAATATTAAAAAATGGAATATTTATAAATAAGAAATATTTATAAATTGGAATATTTATAAATAAGAAATATTTATAAATTGGAATATTTATAAATAGGAGATATTTAGAAAAGGGAAAACGTTATAAAAAGGAAACTGTTATAAGAAGGAAATCATTTTAAAGTGGAGAACCGTTACTAAAAGTAAATCTTTAAAATGAATAAATGTTGTTAAAAAGGAAATCTTTATAAAACGAATATAGGAGTTAAATCGAATATGGTATTCGAAAGGAGTTAAATCGAATATGGTATTCGAAAGTAGTAAATCAAATTAGTTATTCGAAAGGGGTTAGTCGAGTTGAGTCAGTTGAGTAGAGTTAATCGAATATAGTCTATTCGAATATAAAGTAAAATGAGTTAATCGAATATAGTCTATTCGAATATAAAGTGAATAGAGTTAATCTAATATAGTCTATTCAAATATAAAGTAAAATGAGTTAATCGAATATAGTCTATTCGAATATAAAGTAAATAGAGTTAATCGAATATAGTCTATTCGAATATAACGTAAAATGAGTTAATCGAATATAGTCTATTCGAATATAAAGTAAATAGAGTTAATCGAATATAGTTTATTCTAATAAAATTAAACGAGTTAATCGAATATAGTTTATTCGAATAGAAAGTAAAAGGAGTTATCGAATATAGTTTATTCGAAAGGAGTTAAGTCAAACGAGTAAATAAATAGCGTTAGTCCGATAGAGTTAATCCAATAGCGTTAGTCCAATAGAGTTAATTGATAAGGGTAAATCGAATAGAGTAAATTAAATAGAGTTAATAAAATATAGTTATTCGAAAGAAAGGTTAAGTAAGGAAGTTAGTTAAAGAAATTTAAAAAGAACTTTGCCTATTTCAAGGTTAGAAATGTTGTTCAGTTAAGGTCTGAGAGGTAGTTCTACCCCAACTTGATTGGCTTCGTTTTTAACTAAGGAATGGTTAAGGTTCGGCAGTAAAGGATGGTTAAGTGAATTTAGTAATTAAGGGAAATGGTTTGAGTTGGCATCGCGATGGTTTGTTTAAACATCTGTCTAAGTCCAATGAAAGAGTTTTGGAAAGGTTTTCCAAATAAGAACCAGAAATGTTGTCTGATATAGAAAACAAGAAATGGAAATGTTTTCCAATGGTAATAACATATATTTTCTAAATTTAGAAAATAGCAAATGTTGAATATAGGGAAACAGGAGATGGAAAATGAACTAAGGATATAAATGTTAAATGATGTTTGATCGATATAATTTCCATTTGGAAATAATATCGTTGTTTGCACACTTGTTTTTATTCGATAGTTAAATCACAGACTATCGAAGTTTTGACCATTTTAACGTTGTTAATATGGAGAGACCGGTTGGATTATTATCTAAAAGAACCACTCTGTATTGGCATAAGCGTTGCGAATCATATACGCCAAAGGAAATTGAAGGCGGAGTTATGCAAGGGCTATCCTGTTTACAGAATAGTGCCTTCGGTTCATCCTGTTCCTGGATGACTTGTATGGACGGATGTCTGACGGAGTATTTCCAGACGATCACGTAAATTGATTTCTCCAACCGTACCAAGAGTGGAAGCGGAGAAGGAAACTTCTTTTAGCTAACACATAATGTATGGTTGAGGACGTCAATCGGTGATTTGATGGATTTGACGATGTGGCATTCAAAGTGAATCTGGTGTGATGATAAAGCGTAGCTTCTAGCCTCACATCCGGTAAATGATAGAAATTGGGCAGGCAGCATGGCTAAGTCGGTCGCACCGAAGTAGGGTGTATAATCACCTGATCTAGAGTTTCATTCATTTTTAAAAATCTATTGTTGATGCTGTCCCATTCGGGAAACGGTTGTTGATCCCAACCGTTGGTGATATACATTCGATACACTCAAGCAAAATGAGTGGTCGGTCATGTGTGGCTGGGTTGCAAGATGTTCTTGTTGAACCCAGTGTATTCCTTTCTAGAGGTACACTAGCGAAAGGTGGTTCCATACCTTGTCATAGTTGGAAATCCATTACCCAATACGTGCTTGCGGTTTTGATTGTATACCATATATGTAGAACGTGAGATGAAAGCGTTTCTGCTAGATGATTATTATATTGTGGTTGATAGACATTATTATAATATCAAAAGGTTTTTGATATAAAGCTAATTTGGATTCTCATAAGGGAAAAACCCGTTCCGTTATACGGCGTGGTCTTATGAGATATCGATTACCTGCTTGAACTGTTTTAAACTGTTTTACTCATACCAGTCCCATGACTGACCCGGAGTTTATTTTGTTGTTTTCCCTAAACTCTTGGGTCCCTAATTTTGTATGGGCAGTCAAGCAGTCGGAATTTACATATATACTGGAAGAGCTTGGAGCAGGAGGCTTCAGGATTATATAGCTATAGTTATTTCCACTGTGTTGTAAGTGTTGTACTTTGATAAATGATATGTATATTCAAGTACAGATTTGTATTTCAAAGTTATGTTATGAAATATATTTATTCGTTCCGTTGTGAGATTCGTGTTACTCTGATATTATGTTCTTCTTCTTCTTTTATTCTAAGTTTCTATCTTATCTTTCCTCATCCTCTATTTTCTTTCATTAATGATCGGTATTTTTCGATGTTTGGTTAGTCGTCATCGTGTTTATGTCGATAACCAAAGTCGTCAAAAACCCGGGTCATTACAGTTGGTATCAGAGCTTACTTTAAGTGAATTACCTTGGCTCTGTGGCATGACTCGGTAGAGATAGGGTTAGTAATACCCTAGATTGAGTTTGAGTATATATATACGAGAGCGTATTTGTTATTTGATATAAAAATTTGATTTATATTGTGGAGATTCATTGGTTGAGTCGTTTATGAGTTCTGGTCGATCAGTTTGATCCACTGTTTCGGTAGGAGTTTATAAACACTCGAATACGATGGGTCGTCACGATATGTTTTGAAAAGAGGGTAAATAAAAATAATTTTACCCAACGTATATTTTGATATATATTGGATATATTGGTTGTTATTATAATCGAGTAAGATTATAAATTAAACGGTTATGTAAATAACCAATCAGAATTCATATAAGTAAAATACGTGAAATCAGATGAGTTAAATCTAAAATTTAAACCAGAAATTGAATTAAAATTCTAGAAAAAATTGGACAAGTGTTTGGAAATGGATTTGGATTTAAAAATAAGAAAATTTAAGATCCTGGGAGATTTTAAATTGTTTTACAAGCAGTGTGAATTATATTTTGAAATGAATTTCAAAGTGGAAATGTTTAGAAATGGTTTTATAGTATTGAACTCACTTCGATCGCTGGAAAATAGATTCTGATGATGACAGCTGCATCATCAGTATTCATTTTCGAGTTGTAAGTGACGAATTACTACCAGAGATACTGTTTTGAATTTGTTTTGGGAAAGACAAGTTGTGTTGAATTTCAAAATGGGATTTATAATAAAGAATGAATAAAGAAAATTTGAATAGAAATTGAATATAGAAATTCAAAAGGAGTTTGAATATATGAAATTCAATGGAAGTGATATAGAATTTGAATATAGAAATTCAAATGGGGTTTGAATATAGAAATTCAAATGGTGTTTGAATATAGAAATTCAAATGGAATTCAAATATAGAATTTGAATAGAGAAAATATAAAGGAAATTCAAATATAGGATTTGAATATCGAAAGTGAAATGAAATTGAATATAGAAAGAGAAAATGGAGTTTGAATCAATAGAATTCAAATAGAAGTTAAAATAGAGTTAGAATATTTGGAATTCAAATAGAATATATAGAATTTGAATAATAGAATTTGATATATAGATTTGAATAATAGAAGTGATATAAAATTTGAATAGAAATTGAATAGAATTAACTAAGTCGAAGAGGAATTAGTTAATCGAGTTTTGAATTTGAAGTTGAACTTTGAAAGGTGAATTGGATTTGTAAATGGATATTCGGAATCGAATATAGAACTTAAATTTGAAATTTGGATTCAAATTAGTTAATAAGCAAGTTAAAATATATTTGAACATGTCATGTTCAAATATAAAAGTGAAATAGACTAAAGTGTTAATTAACAAATTAATTAACGAATTGAGTTAAAACGATCAGGTATAGTTAAAATAGATTGGACAAGTATAAATATACAAGAGATAGGTATGGATAAGGTATGAAGGTATATAAATAGAATGCTTGACGAAAAGGTATGTATTTAATTCATATATGAGATTTTATGCGCCGTATCGGCTAGCCGCTTGGCTTTTTCCTTTTCTTTTGGATTGGTGAGGGCCATGGGAGGCTATTTGAAATATCCCGATGTTCCTGGTACAAGGGAGGTTATGGCGAATTTTTCCGGGAATTTAAGGAGTTAGAATATTTTTAAGATAATTTGATAGTTAGAAATCAACGTATCGATATATATATATATATATATATATATATATATATATAGAAGTCGATAAGGAAATGAACTTAGAAATAGAATAGTAAAAATCAAAAAGGAAGACTAAGAATAAAATCTCGTAAGAATAGAAAAAGAAAGTGTATAAGTGTTTAAAAGTGAATAAGTAGTGTATGGTATTGATTATTCGAGTAAGTAGTCATATCTGTTTTGACGTTATAAATGTTATTCAGTCAAGGTATGGGAGGTAGTTATACCCCAACTTGATTAATTTCATTATTAACAAAAAAATAGTAAGATTTCAGGCTCGAAGATCAATGTTGAATAAGAGTTAGTTGAATATAGTATTTGAGTTGTCGTAACGATGTTTTACACAACATCCGTTTTAACCCAAATAAGTGTAAGCTTGGAAATATAATAATAAATAGTTCCTAAGTATAGAAATAAACAAGATCGAAAAAGAGATAAGTAATTGGAATATTTTCCAATTATAAATAGCATATATTTTCTAACGTTTAGAAAATAAGGGAAGGCGATATTCGGAAATGTTTTCCAAATAACATAAAAGGGCAATATGGTTATTGAAAATATTTGGTTAACAAATATTGATAAAGAAATAGAGAAGTGATTTAACTACTGGAATATTACTTAAGGGCTCAGTGACATGTTCAAAAGGAAAATTTGATTTTTGAAAAGAGTAAACTGTTTAAAAACTCCCAGGGAAAGACTGTTTGAATTAAAAACAAATTTAACAGAAATTTGTGAAAGCAAAAGTGGAATTAAAAGTAAAGCCAGTAAAGTGGTAACTGAGATTGAATTAGAATGATATCAAGACAAATTGGATTGGGGGATTCAAATTTGAAGTGTAAGGTGATAATCAAGTTAAGAGTTGGGAATCGAAAAGAAACTCGAGTTGAAATGATATTTGGCTCAGATATAAGCGAATGGTTGTGTTGTGGATAAAAGCAGATTGGGATTTGATTGGGATGACCCTTGTATCCGCTGAATTGATAACCAGTGGAAAGGATATAATGATATGCCGACAAAAGGTACAAGTTTGTATTTCTATTTGGATATAAGATTTATGAGCCGAATTAGCAAGCCGCTTAGCTGTTTGATTTTCTTTTGGGTTGGAGATGGCCCAGAGAGGCGAGTTGGAGTTTGACCTATTGACCAGTACAAAGGAGGTGCTGGCGAAATTTTTCGAAAAGTTAAGGTGTTAGAAAATTTTCAGGATTTTTGAAAATTTTCGTTAGTCAGAATTAATTAATAATTTAATTGAAATTAAATTGGTTCAGTTGAAACTGAAGTTAAGAAGTGAACAAATATGTTCTAACCAGTCGATAGGGTCATCCTCTACCTTTTAGCAATTTCGAGGACGAAATTATTTTAAGTGGGAAAGATTGTAATGACCCGCATTGGCAGAGGTATTGTAATTAATTTATTTAATTATATAAATAGTGATATAGTGAATTAAATGGTCGTGGAATTAAATAATGGTGAATATTTAATTTAAAATAATAAATTAAATAATATATTTAATTCTTAAATAATCAGAATTGGCTGAAATGGTGATATGGTGTGAACTGGATCACCTATGATATTTAATTCAGTTTAGAATTGAATTAGAATAACGAATATATTTAAATAACGACAGTTTGAACGTATAATTATATTATAATTATAATCGAGCTTGAAATGGCGCTGCAGTTCGTAAATTGGCGATTCGAACTTCAACTGAATGTACAGGATTCGTTTTAAGCCGGATTTCTGTGAAACAAGAAACGTGTGGAGCTGGTGGAGTATATCTTTCTAGTGGAAGAGAAAAATCGAGATTTCATCGTGTAGATTTTGATTCACGTCCAAATCAAATTTCAGAATAGTCGCTATAGAATCGTTTATCGGCCATAACGGTTATTTCAAAATAACTAGATATCGGGTGTGAATTCAGACCAGGTTCTTTTGGGAAATAGCGATAATTTAATTCTTAGAATTTTTCTGTAATTTTTAATTAATTTAATAAGCGACTTTTTATTTGAAGTATTTCGCACCCTAAAATCAATATTTTGAAGTTTCAAAATATGATTCCATCTACCCGTATTATTATATTTTCGGGATCGTGGCACCGAGCTGATTACAACAGCATGTTTACTTCTGTCGACAACAGTTTGTAAAAGAAGGATATTCTTTATTTCATGATGGGGTACACTAAAACAAGAAGCCACAGTCCTCATTTTTATCAACCGCATGTTCTATATCAAAACGTGGAAGCTTATTTACCCATACACAAATCCCTGGCCAAATGGAAACCACGTATTTAAGTTTAACCTCTATATAATAACATTAACTTTTCCTAACCCCTTAACCCTATTTTCATTTCTCCTGAACAAAAAAAGTGAGCCGCCATCAATATTTCCCACAAACCCAAATCGCAACATTTTGGCGAGAATAGTGCTGCAGCGCGCACTATAGACGAAGGCGCAGGCTGGTCCAAATGGGTGTCTTCGACTTGGAGGAGTTTTGTGGAGAAAACGCTGAAGTGAAGGGTACTAGGAGGTACTGTAAGTTTTTGTGAACAGTGTGGGCGGTAAAGTTTGGCATGTTTGCAAGTACAGGGTGTTTGCATGTGTAGATGATGGGGTTAATAGGGTCTTGATTTTCGAAGTACTGTAGCAGGAGTTATAGGGGATTCGAGTGTGGCCATGAAGTACTGAAGAGGGATTAAGAACCGTGAAAGGGCTGCTAACTTGTGTTTAATGGAAGAGCTAGTTAGTGGTTTTAGAAAAGAACCGATGGAGAGAGAGGAGCCGTGGAGATGGAAACCATCGGAAATGGCTTTGTGAAGCATCAGGATTTAAACGAGAAGAAGGGGATGTAGCAAACGGGCCGTGAAAGTTAAAAAAAACATGGTGTTGGCCGATGAAATCAAGAATTTTGAATGATCAGATCCATTGGGATCGTATAGACGAGCGCTACAGAATGGAACTAACTGGAAGTCCATCGGAGCTCGTTACAATTTATGGCGAAATAAATTGTCCGTCTGAATCAAATCGAACGACAATTATCGTTAATTAACGATGATAGTCTAATGTGAGTAAATATCACTAACTCTAAACAGTTTATAATTTCATGTTGTATTTTTAGAACTGTTAGAAATTGTCTGATTTACTGTGTGTTGATTGTTTGATTGAACTGCTAGTCAGTTAGTTGAATTTCTATATTGATTCTGTTTAACAGAATATATCATATGGAACTGAAAGTGATGTTATCTATATTGTTTAACATTTGTGATGCAGGGAAACAGGTTGGAGGAATCCATCCAACTGGATTCCTCAACATTTATTTTAACTCTGATTCATATATTTATAAATTGGAATATTTATAAATAGGAGATATTTAGAAAAGGGAAAACGTAATAAAAAGGAAACTGTTATAAGAAGGAAATCATTTTAAAGTGGAGAACCGTTACTAAAAGTAAATCTTTAAAATGAATAAATGTTGTTAAAAAGGAAATCTTTATAAAACGAATAAAGGAGTTAAATCGAATATGGTATTCGAAAGGAGTTAAATCGAATATGTTATTCGAAAGTAGTAAATCGAATTAGTTATTCGAAAGGGGTTAGTCGAGTCGAGTCAGTTGAATAGAGTTAATCGAATATAGTCTATTCGAATATAAAGTAAAATGAGTTAATCGAATATAGTCAATTCGAATATAAAGTGAATAGAGTTAATCGAATATAGTCTATTCGAATATAAAGTAAAATGGGTTAATCGAATATAGTCTATTCGAATATAAAGTAAATAGAGTTAATCGAATATAGTCTATTCGAATATAAAGTAAAATGAGTTAATCAAATATAGTCTATTTGAATATAAAGTAAATAGAGTTAATCGAATATAGTTTATTCTAATAAAATTAAATGAGTTAATCAAATATAGTTTATTCGAATAGAAAGTAAAAGGAGTTATCGAATATAGTTTATTCGAAAGGAGTTAAGTCAAACGAGTAAATAAATAGCGTTAGTCCGATAGAGTTAATCCAATAGCGTTAGTCCAATAGAGTTAATTGATAAGGGTAAATCCAATAGAGTAAATTAAATAGAGTTAATCGAATATAGTTATTCGAAAGAAAGGTTAAGTAAGGAAGTTAGTTAAAGAAATTTAGAAAGAACTTTGCCTATTTTAAGGTTAGAAATGTTGTTCAGTTAAGGTCTGAGAGGTAGTTCTACCCCAACTTGATTGGCTTTGTTTTTAACTAAGGAATTGTTAAGGTTCAGCAGTGAAGGATGGTTAAGTGAATTTAGTAATTAAGGGAAATGGTTTGAGTTGGCATCGCGATGGTTTGTTTAAACATCTGTCTAAGTCCAATGAAGGAGTTTTGGAAAGGTTTTCCAAATAAGAACCAAAAATGTTGTCTAATATAGAAAACAAGAAATGGAAATGTTTTCCAATGGTAATAACATATATTTTCTAAATTTAGAAAATAGCAAATGTTGAATATAGGGAAACAGGAGATGAAAAATGAACTAAGGATATAAATGTTAAATGATGTTTGATCGATATAATTTCCATTTGGAAATAATATCGTTGTTTGCACACTTGTTTTTATTCGATAGTTAAATCACAGACTATCGAAGTTTTGACCATTTTAACGTTGTTAATATGGAGAGACCGGTTGGATTATTATCCAAAAGAACCACTCTGTATTGGCATAAGCGTTGCGAATCATATACGCCAAAGGAAATTGGAGGCGGAGTTATGCAAGGGGTATCCTGTTTATAGAATAGTGCCTTTGGTTCATCCTGTTCCTGGATGACTTGTATTGACGGATGTCTGACAGAGTATTTCCAGACGATCACGTATATTGATTTCTCCAACCGTACCAAGTGTGGAAGCGGAGAAGGAAACTTCTTTTAGCTAACAGATAATGTATGGTTGAGGACGTCAATCGGTGATTTGATGGATTTGACGATGTGGCATTCAAAGTGAATCTGGTGTGATGATAAAGCGTAGCTTCTAGCCTCACATCCGGTAAATGACAGAAATCGGGCAGGAAGCATGGCTAAGTCGGTCGCACCGAAGTAGGGTGTATAATCACCTGATCTAGAGTTTCATTCATTTCTAAAAATCTATTGTTGATGCTGTCCCATTCGGGAAACGGTTGTTGATCCCAACCGTTGGTGATATACATTCGATACACTCAAGCGAAATGAGTGGTCGGTCATGTGTGGCCGGGTTGCAAGAAGTTCTTGTTGAACCCAGTGTATTCCTTTCTAGAGGTACACCAGCGAAAGGTGGTTCCATACCTTGTCATAGTTGGAAATCCATTACCCAATATGTGCTTGCGGTTTTGATTGTATACCATATATGTAGAACGTGAGATGAAAGCGTTTCTGCTAGATGATTATTATATTGTGGTTGATAGACATTATTATAATATCAAAAGGTTTTTGATATAAAGCTAATTTGGATTCTCATAAGGGAAAAACCCGTTCCGTTATACGGCGTGGTCTTATGAGATATTGATTACCTGCTTGAACTGTTTTAAACTGTTTTACTCATACCAGTCCCATGACTAACCCGGAGTTTATTTTGTTGTTTTCCATAAACTCTTGGGTGCCTAATTTTGTACGGGCAGTCAAGCAGTCGGGATTTACAGATATACTGGAAGAGCTTGGAGCAGGAGGCTTCAGGATTATATAGCTATAGTTATTTCCGCTGTGTTGTAAGTGTTGTACTTTGATAAATGATATGTATATTCAAGTACAGATTTGTATTTCAAAGTTATGTTATGAAATATATTTATTCGTTCCGCTGTGAGATTCGTGTTACTCTGATATTGTGTTCTTCTTCTTCTTCTATTCTAAGTTTCTATCTTGTCTTTCCTCATCCTCTGTTTTCTTTCATTAATAATCGGTATTTTTCGATGTTTGGTTAGTCGTCATCGTGTTTATGTCGATAACCAAAGTCATCAAAAACCCGGGTCATTACAGGAGCTTTACTCATATCTGTGCAGGCCCGCCTTTAAGAGCCTCTCACACAAATACCCCTAGGGTCTGTTTTCTGTGGTGGCTATGGCCCCACCTCATCCCCTCCCTCAACTAGTAAAGACTAAAAGAGCTACGACAAGCCCCTAAGCAAACAATCTAAACATCCATGTGGCGTCTCCACTCAACCATCGTCCCACAATAGTGAATGGTTAATGGTATCTTGGGTCTAGCTCTAGCCTTTCCGCATCCTCCTGGCTGCCGATGACAGGCACTCGATGATGTACTATCCTTGTTGGTCCTGTCCCTCCGCCTCCGTTGAGGCAGTCGCTGAATCACCTTTTCCGTCACCACATACAACATTCTGACTGCCAAGTTATCCTTGTAGTCAAGGCCCACCCACCTAGTAGTTACACGCAGACCCAACCTCTGCGGGCACAGCCTTAAACATCTACCACCACAACAAGGACTACTAGGAGCACCTTTAACGTCTTAGGAAGCCGCGTGCTTCCCTTTCCAGTCCGTTGGAGCCGCTAGAAAAATCAGATGAACGTGTGCTCCCCTTGTGCCTTATGACACCGTGATGATCAATCTCATTAGGCTATTCATCCTATAACGTACAGAATGCTCCAAGCGCCTCAATTTAATATGTCATTAGACCCTACATCTAATCATTAATTACTCGCTTACGCTACCTCTTTGGTTTTCTCATTTAACTTGGTTATTCTCATTAACATTAACTTCCTTTTTAAGTTTACCAAGTTACCCTTTCTTATTGATTCCATTTATAACTTAACCCATTTAAGTTTATTAATAAGCCTACAACATGTTATCCTCATAATCTATTCATTATTCCATCTTATGGTTACCATAACATGTTCAACTTCATTTATAATTAAATACATCTTAATTCACATGTACATTGGTAAGAGAATAACTCCCTAAGTATCAACCCCGAAGACCGAAATCAACATCAAATTAGCACTTAGAGAATTACTCAACTCAACCAATCTCCTGTTATGTCCTAATCCCCTTCCATTCATATAAAATATGTTATCTTTATTTGTAGATTTATCCTTGCCTTTACAAATTACTTAATTTACAATTAAGTACATCTTACCTTATTACATAAGTTATTTCATTTTCCCCTACCATTCCTTAAAACTTACCTTACTCCATAAGTTATAACTCCCACTTGTCCCTTGGACAAGACTCCCTATTATCTTTCCTTTTCTTATTCAAGTTCATTCATAATAGGTTATTATCATTCCCCATTGTAACACCCTGTATTTTCTGTGAATATTAAATAATACTAAATTTTAAAAGTGGGAATTAAGGGAAAAGGGTTGCGCCATTGTGTTCGCCTCGGAATTCTGCTTGAGATAGAGTCCGAGTTTCCGTGAATCGAACTCCGTATGAAGAAGTTATGGAGTTCATAAGATTTCTAGTTTAATTAGAAAATTAAATATAAATAATAATTAATTCAGAAAGTAGTTCAAATTTCAAAATTCCGAGAATTAGCTAGGCGGGAAAATTCCCGCCCATTGGGGTCGATTCCCCCTAGGGGGGTCGACATAGGTGTCAACCCCCCAAGAGGGGTGCCGACTGAGGTGTCGGCCTCCCGTAGGGGTCGACCCCTTAGCCAGATCCGAACAGTGACAATTTCTAACTTGTTACTGAGTCACTAGGGCATAGGTGGCAGTTTCTGGATGGCTCTAATTGGTCTGGATGGTTCCAATTTCTCCTAGGTTGATCTAACGTCTTACATTAATTTAATCTTCTATATAAACAACCCCAACCCTCAACTCTAAACCACACAATTTCATTTCAAGGAGCCGTCATGTTGTCCATGGCCAAACTAGTGTAGCCTCCAGTGTTCCTTAAAACTAGAAAGTAAGTTAGAATCTATAAATCAAAGCTAAACTATAGAATCAATAGTCTACATCAAAGGATAGCTTTTCAATTTCAGAAAACAGATCCCAGAAAACAGATCCCAGAAAACAAGATTTTTCTTTGTTTTGTAAGTTCAAGTTACTTTCAGATGTGAATTCTTAATTGAAATTCTTGGCATGTAATAATATGAATCCAAGCTATACCTGATTTTGAGATAATCCTTTCAGATTTATCCTTTTTATTTTATCAGATCTGTGCCTCCGATGTTATTCAAATCTATTTTATCAGATTTGTGCCTGCGATGTTATTCAAATCTAATCTATCAGATTTATGCCTGCAATGTAATTTTATTCAGATCTATACTTCTTTATCTTCCTGATATTGCTATTATCAAATCTAGCGTCGTATGGCTATTTTAGGCCTAATCTTTTATGCTTCCTCTTCTTCCCCTTTTGTTATGGATCTAGTTGTCTCGAACCTAGATGAAATCTTGTTATATATGCGATTGGAATACGGGGGAATTGGGCCTAATCTATTTTATGTACTATTGGGTGTTACATGTGGTATCAGAGCTGAAGGTTACCGGATCAGATAAAAGATTTGAAAAATTATTTTCAAAACGATTTTAAAAGAAGAATTTTCAAAAGAAATGTTTTGTTTTAAAGGCATATTCCCCAAATCCATATGCACTATCATTTGAATCTCTGTTTGAATCCTTGTTTCCTTCTTTCCTGAGTCTCCTGGGCTCCTGGCTTTCTGGGAGGTAACCTCATCGCGGCATGGTTCCGTAGGCTTGATGATACTACGACACCTGTCAAAGGGCGAAGAAGTGCCCACCCTCCATCCATAGTCTCAGTAGTTTCACCTACGGCTAATTCTCTTCCAAGCTTTGTGGAGTTTTCCGTGCGATGGAAGCAGCTTTCAAGAGACTTTTCAACAAGTTACACAAGGACGGCAAAGATGAGAATGAGGGAGTTTGGCTAAGGAGCACAGCCCAAGGATGAGAAACTCATGGATATAGACTTGGTTCACAAAGGAGGTAAAAAGAAAGAGGTGTAAGTGGTAGAATCACAGGACAAGAAGGGAAGAAAGAATAGGAAAACCTAAAACAAGAGGAATTGTCTTTATAACGAGTCATATAATTAAGGACAAGGGTAAGAACTAAGGACATGATTTTCAGGAGTGCAAGTGCATGCTCTCACCGCCAGCGTACCTGAGAGGGAGGTAGTAAAGTTTCTGTTGAAAAAGTCTAGTTTTTCTTTTTGATCATCACGTTAGTACTCTTTTGGATTTTAGCGCTTCACATTCGTTTATATCTGCTTCCATAGTTGAGTCTCTGCACCTTAGTACTTGTATAATAGAAGATCCCATTATTGTCTCAAATCCGGTTGGTGGTTCGGCTCGTTTATCATTGGTTTGTAAGGATTTGAGAATAGCTATGTTAATTATTGAGTTTAATTGTAATGCTTATGTTTTTGGTTTCATGGGCTATGGGTTGATTCTAGGCATGGATTGGTTAGCTAGTAATTGTGAAAGGAGGGTAGTTAGACTTTTGACTTGCTTCGGGAATACCCTCGAGATTTCGTGCGATCTTAAGGGAACAGTTAGGCTTAGCTACCTAGAATCACTTGATGCATCTAACGACGATTTGTGATCCATAAGAGTAGTCCATGAGTACGCAGATGTTTTTGATCATGTTAGGGGTTTATCCCCTAAAATGCGAGATAGACTTCCGCATATATCTAGGCGACAATGCAAAGCCAGTTGCATTACCTGTCCGAAACATGACTCCAAGGGAAAGGAAGGGCTCAGTAAACTAGTAAAAGAGTTACTTGAGAAAGGGTTCATAAGGCGAAGTACTTCTAAATGGTGTGCTCCAGTTGTTTTCGCTACAAAGGCAGATGGTTCACTTCGCTTTTGCAATGATGATATTTTGGTTTTCTCTAAGAATGAGGAAGAACATGCTTTGCATCTAAGGGAAGTCTCGGATACCCTCCAAGCGCATCAACTTAAGGCAAAGTTCTCCAAAAATGTCATTTTTGGAGAGAAGAAGTAAGGTTTCTAGGACATGTAGCGCCCAAAGAAGGGATAGCAGTAGATCCCGCAAAAGTAGTTGCGGTGCAAGACTGGAAGGTCCCAAGGAATGCAACAGAAGTAAGAAGCTTTCTTGGACTAGCGGGCTAATATAAGAAGGTAATTAAGGACTTTATGAAGGTATCGGCCCCACTTACTAGATTGACGAAGAAGAATCTAATCATCTTAGTATATACACTTCGTAACATGGTTAGCATCTGTTTATTTCCAAGAGATAGTTCTGGGAATGTTAGCATGACACAGCAGAAGTTGTAGTGCCGAGTATACTAGAAGGAGAAGAAGTGGAATGAGAGGCAACAGTGAAATGAGTCCCAACTTATATTTGGGAAACAGAAATTAAGAAGCTACACAATTGTGAAATTAAGACAGTCAGAGCACAATGGAGGGAAGCTCAAGAAGATGCGACTTCGAAGACGGAAGACTAGATACGCGTATCATACCCTTTTTGAGGGTATATCCTTGATCTCTCTTTTCTGTAAAGTTTAATTGCATACTGGTCTTTATCTTTTAAGTATATCCTCTTGGTCCTATCCTCAATCCTTAGGTAGAAGCCAGTGGATGTAAATATGTGTTTGAAACATGTTATGATTGATGGTTGCAAGTGGTTGCTAGTGGTTGCTCGTGGATATATATACACACATATTAGGTACTAGATCGGCTCAGTCGCTTTCATATTGCATATATGTATTTGTATATGGATTGAAACATGATGTGTTAACATATGGATGTCGCATTTGTATGAATGATCGTGCACTCACGTGGAGATATGATTAGGAGTGATTGCATACATAATGGACTCATGGCACGGACATAATTCGCATTAAGGAGGTCAACTGAATAAGTAGACCGCCTGATTTTGCATTAGATAAGGACATATACACACATTATGCATACAGTCACGAAAGCATTAGAAGTCTTTTTTAAGGACAATGGATGCCTGTGTTTGATGGTTGAGTAGATGGAAGATTGGATGGTAGGATATACATTCTTCTTGACTTGAAGATTTCGGGGACGAAATCCTTTAAGGAGGGGAGAATGTAACACCCTGTATTTTCTATGAATATTAAAGAATACTTAATTTTAAAATTGGGAATTAAGGGAAACGGGTTGCTCCATTGCGTTCGTCTCGGAATTCTGGTTGAGATAGAGTCCGAGTTTGCGTGAATCGGACTCTGTATGAAGAAGTTATGGAGTTCAGAAGATTTCTAGTTTATCAAAAAATTAAATATAAATAATAATTAATTTAGAAAGTACTTCGAATTTCAAAATTCCGAGAATCAGCTGGGCGGGAAAATTCCCGCCCATAGGTGTCGACCCCCCAAGAGAGGTGTCGACTGGGGTGTCGACCCCCCTGTAGGGGTCGACCCCCTTAGCCAGATCCAAACAGTGACAATTTATGACTTATTGCTGAGTCACTAGGGCAAAGGTGGCGGTTTCTAAATGGCTCTAATTGGTCTGGATGGTTCTGATTTCTCCTAGGTTGATCTAAGGGCTTACATTAATTTAGACTTCTATATAAACAACCCCAACCCTCAACCCTAAACCACACAATTTCATTTCAAGGAGCCGTCATGTTGTCCATGGCCAAACTAGTGTAGCCTCCAGTCTTCCCTAAAACTAGAAAGAAAGTTAGAATCTACAAATCAAAGCTAAGCTAGAGAATCAATAGTCTACGTCAAAGGATAGCTTTTCAATTTTAGAAAATAGATCCCAGAAAATAAGATTTGTTCTTTATTTTGTAAGTTCAAGTTACTTTCAGATGTGAATTCTTAATTGAAATTCTTGGCATGTAATAATATGAATCCAAGCTATACCTGATTTTGAGATAATCCTTTCAGATTTATCCTATCTATTTTATCAAATCTGTGCCTGCGATGTTATTCAAATCTATTGTATCAGATTTGTGCCTGCGATGTTATTCAAATCTAATCTATCAGATTTATGCCTGCAATGTAATTTTATTCAGATCTATACTTTTTTATCTTCCTGATATTGCTATTATTAAATCTAGCATTGTATGGCTATTTTAGGCCTAATCTTTTATGTTTCCTCTTCTTCCCCTTTTATTATGGATCTAGGTTGTCTCGAACCTAGACTGTAACACCCCACGTCCGTTAAGGTCACTCACAAAGGGAATGCCTTAACTTTGATGGAGCATTTTAGTAAACAGAACAGAATATTACAAGACAGATATATAAAAATAATACTTGAAAAACTTTATAATTTTATTGCAGCGGACAGAAATCAGCTTGGTTACAACTTTACCAAAAACTCAAGTATATATATATCAGCCTTGTTCAAAAGCCATCAGAGTACAAAACTTTAAAATCATAATCCCCACCAAAGATGCCAGGAAAAGACAAGCCATACTTTAAGCACTTCAAGCACTCCAAGCAGGAAGAAAGATCCGGATCAAGCTAGAGTTTTCCCTCCTTGAAAACCTAGGGGGGGAAACGGAAGAAAAGAGGCGGAACAACAAGGGTCAGACATAAAGTCTGGCAAGTCCAGTGACTTTCAGTTATGAACAGATAATAATGTCATGGCATGCAAATAAAACTGGATGAGAGATAACTGGAAACAGGAATAACATATGTACTTAGGTTAAACAGAAGAAACATGATGATATCACTTTTCACTTCTCTGCACTAATACTAGTATAACAGGAATAGGTGTTACCCTAATGTCTAAACAGAAATAGAATAATGGGCCTTTACCACCCTAACAGAACGTACCGAAACATAATGCTAATAATGGGCATTTGCCACCCGAACAGAAAGTACAGAAACAGAATGCTAGTAATGGGCCTTTACCACCCGAACAGAGACATAAACGGAAACAGAATGTTAGAATTAGGTGTACACTAGTAAATGGGCCTTTACCTCCCGAACAGACGGTACCACGCAGATAGGTGTTGCCACCCAACAGAAACAGACAGAACTGAGTGTACCCTAAAACCCTACCTGAAACACCCCACCTCCGTTAGAGTCACTCTCAAAGGGAATGCCCTAATTTTGGTGTAGGTTTATAAGTATAAGTCACAGATATACAAGACAGATATATGAACACATATTTTTAAACAGCGGAAAAATAACAACTTTTATTTCATAAAGAAAATACGTGTTTCAACAACATGCCATAATTGTCTTACAATACTTCAAAACATAACATCTTCATAACTGTCTTGATTACATCATTTAAAGAAGCATAAAGAAAACATAAATAAACTGCAAAAGCCCCATAGTTGTTGTCCAAAGCAATAGTCCAAAACGAAAAGATCCAAGCAATACATTCTTTCTCTTCAAGCTGGATGTGAAGGCAGGTCAAGCTGCGGTATTCCCTCCCTGTGTACCTGGGGGGGGGGATACGGAAGAAAAGAAGACGAAAGAAAAGTAGAGTCAGACATAAAGCCTGAGTAAGTCTAGGACTATTCTGTCTATGAATAAAGAACTGGGTATGATAAGTATAAACTCGAAATGGGAAAGTACTATAAACTTAGTTAAGTTGTCTAGGGACGAATATACTATCGTACCCCATATCAATCTCTGAACCCATATAAACTAGTTTCCAATTGGCACCCCATAATCTGGGTGAAGTGATCCATTTCGTGATGATCGGCTCCTACTCGCATAGTTACATGTGTCCTACGGCCCCCGATGTTGTAGTTACCTGTGCTGGTCCCACCATGGGGTGTATCAAGTCCCATGGTGGCGGCCCGACACAATCCTAGAATGCACAGGTATGCTACTGGTGCCCAGTGCCTTATTTTTCTGCGACGGAGTGTGTGCACGCCCGCACCCCGTTAGAACCTACACTGCTGCACCACCGCCGTCGATTTGACCTCTTACAATCAGCCCAGTAATCGTGCCCCACCCTGCCTAGTTTCAGGGTATCGTGATACCTTGTAGGGTTACTGCGAAAAGGGTCCTCCGCTACTAGGTTTTCTATTTCTAGCCAACATGCTAAGTTGGTTAAGTGTTTTATAAACCTAACCCCCCAAATCAGTCTGTTTAGTTTAGCATGTTCCATTTTGATTAAGTCTTTAGTTCACTTAATCCTAACAATCCTGACTCAGCCTTAATTGTCTTATTAAAGCCTTGACCTCTCACATTAGACAGGTATTGTTGTGGCTGCCTGTTGCCGGTTGGTTCCGGGCAGTCTTACGCCACAACTCAGTCTAACCTCGGGTCCTTATTGGGCTCCATGTTTAACCACCCACATTGGATAGGTATTGTTGTGACTACTGGACAGCCGGGCGGTTCCGGGCAGGTTTACATCACAACTCAATCCAACCTCGGGTTAAACATATCGTATTTTCTACATTTACATATTTTGTCTTTCTTCTTTACTTTCTTATATGTAAATATTTGCGGCCCATTAAAAATCAATGGTGTAAAGGTTACACCAATCATGGGCCCAACCCATTCTTGAATTTGGGCCCCTTTACTTTATCTTTTCATTTATTAATAAATTTAACCCAACGTTATTTTCCCCCGTTTAATACGTCCGTTTATTATATATATGTTGGGCTTAGCCTTTTTAAGCCCAACTTAGCCATGCGAAAGAGGGGAGGCTTAAAGCGTGATTACATACACAAAAAGGGGAATGTGAACGCATGAACTTGCAACATAACGTTGGAACTACAAAATAGAAACTGGTGTACTTGCATAGTAGTAACATATACTTTGGTCATAAAGCATAAGTGACATGAATCAAACCATGTAAACTTGTAGTTAAGTTAAGAATATCACTATTGACACATAGGCTTAACTACAACATAAACCTATATTTTATTTAGGCATAATGTCAAACATAAGCAAATCATGTTTATAAGATTACTACATGTTTACAAAGGTGCTTACTTTTGTGACTAATACAAAAGTATAATTCAACTAGAATTAATCCAACTTAATCATGATTTTAAATCTATTCACATAACCATGGCACACATATACTTATGGCATAAATATTTCTAACATGAAATCATGATTTTTACTTTAGTCATGCAAACTTGCAAATGTGATTTTGAATCTAACCTAGCTATGTACCACATGTGTCATCATATAATTCTTGTTAACAATATAGACCTAATCATGTTTTTCAATTATGCAAAATATCAATCATAGCCTAGTCATATTCATAAGTTCGCAAAGAGGTTTTCTAGTACCAAAGTATGGCTTAATACATAGATCATGATGCCAAATTTTTAACATAATTTCATATGAATTATAATAACCCAAATTTGTTCCAATTACACACAAAATGATTTTTGTACAAAAGTACACATTATGATGGCATAGTAGCAAAACCACAAACTTGCATGAATTTCAATTAAAGAACTACATACATGTAGCTTCAACATGAATTACAAACTTTGCGAATATCCAAACGTATACTTGCATAAAACTACCGCAAACATGTAGTTTTTATAATGAATAACATACTTTGCGAATATCCAAACATATACTTGCATAAAACTACCGCAAACATGTAGTTTTTATAATGAATAACATATTTTGCGAATATCCAATTGTTATACAATATTCCAAATCGATAAGAATCATAGTAACGCACAAATATGAATTACTTATCACCACAAATCAAGTATACAAATCAACACAGTTATTTATTCATACCAAAATAATACTCTACTTACAATCGTGTGGCGAATTCTCCAATTCAGGAATTTGGAGATGCGACTCCTTGTTGATTTGATTTGTTTAAGTTGCTTTATGCTTTAGAATTTGCCTCCTAATCTTCTCTCAAATTGGTGGCTACTCCTAGTCGCTCCTCTGCAGCATGATGGCCTCGTTCATATTTTTGAATGAATAGATTAGGTAGAGTCTAGGGTCATTTTTATAGAGTTTATGAACTGATTAGGACCATCGATGTTGCTTGGATTGATCGTAGCCATTCATTCGAAAGAGAGACCAATTAGAGCCTGCCACCTAGCCCTAATGACAAAGCAAGCTTCTGAAAATCGACCAAACACAGACCTGGCCAGCCAGGACTTGACCAGACCTGACCAGCAGGTCATTTTTGACCTGGGCGCACTTGGCAGGTGCGCCAGGTCAAAAATGTACTGGCGCACTTCCCAAGTGCGCCAGTGCATTTTTGTTCTGGCGCACTTCCCAAGTGCGCCAGTGCATTCTGACCCGTTTTCCGGTTTTTCGCCCAACTTCGTTCGTCCATAACTTCTTCATACGATATCCGTTTTACGCAAACTCAGACTCTATCTCAAGCAAAATTCCGAGACGAACGCAATGGCGTATCCCGTTTCCCTTAATTCTTTGATTTAAAATTATTTATTGTTTAATTTATGAATTTCACAGTTACAAAATACATGGGGTGTTACATTCTCCCCTACTTAAAAGGATTTCGTCCCCGAAATCTTCAAGCTCAGGAAGAATGTACATCTTAACGTCCAAACATCCATCTACTCATCCATCAAACACGAGCATCCATTGTCCTTAAAAGACTTCTAATGCTTCATGATCATATGCGAAGTGTGTGTGTACATGTACTTATCTAATGCAAAATCAGGCGGTCTACTGATTCAGTTGACCTTCTTAATGCGAATTATGTAAGTGCTATGAATCCATTATGAATGCAAATCCCCCTATTCATGATTCTACATGAGCGCACAATCATTCATACACATGCAACATCCATATGACAACACATTAAAGTTCAACCATATACGAATGCAAACATATATGCATATGCAATATGAAGTGACTGAGCCGATCTAAAACCTAGATTGTGTGTGTATATGCAACCACGAGCAACCACTAGCAATCACTTGCAACCATCATCCATAACATGTTTCAATTACATGTTTTCATCCAAAGAGTTTCTACCTAAAAGATAGGGTCGAGGAGATATACCTAAAAAAAGGATAAATAAAAGCGCAACTTAAGGAAAAAGAAAGATCAAGGATGTACCCTCGAAAAGAAAAGGGTAGGCAGTGCGTATTCTAGCTTCAGTTTCCCAAGTTGCATCTTCCTCGGCGTCGCTCCACTGAACTTTGACGAGCTTGACTTCGCGGTTGCGTAGCTTCTTCACTTCTGTTCCTAATATGCGGGTTGGAACTTTCCTCACGGTTGCTTTGCGTTCCACTTCAGCTTCTTCTAGGATATTTGGCTCTACCACTTCAGCAGACTCATGTAGACATTTTCGGAGATGTGAAACATGAAAAACGTTGTGAACTCCGGCCAATTTTTCAGGTAGCTCTAATCTATAGGCCATTTTCCCAATTTTCTCAATGATAGGAAATGGTCCTACCTAAAGGTATAGTCGAATGATAGAAGCAAGTAAAAACTTTGTGCCCATTAGGCAATGTCAAAACTGGAAATCTATGCCACATATATATTGACTAGGAGAAGAATTCTCTAAGCATCAGCCCCGAAGACCGAAATCAACATCAGACTGACACCCAAAGAATTACTCAACCAACCACTATATATGATTCTAGGAAACTAAGCATGATGGACTCCTTTTAGGTCACAAGGGAGTCCCTTCCTAAGACCAACCTGTATCCTATAAAACCCAAAAAGTTTAGTCAAACCAACGAACACCCTCCAGCCCCAACATGTGTTACTAACAGATGAGTCATACTCCCTATGGGGTTTGCAACAGAAATTGGATTGAGAATGGGACCGAGAGGATATACACAAAAGATAGCATGCAAGTAAGCTCTACAGGAAGAGAGGGATCAAGGATATACTCTTAAGAAGAGATATGATGCACGAATCTAGTCTTCAATCTTCTAAGTCGCATTTTCTTGAGCTTAACTCCATTATGCTTTGTCCGTCTTTAACTTCACAATTTCGTAGCTTCTTAATTCTTGTTTCCAAAATATGAGTTGGAACCTATTTCACTGTTGCCTCTCGTTCCTCTTTCACTTACTCTACTTCTAATATACTCAGCTCAAACATAACGGCGTACTCATGGTTTCATGCAAGCTCTCAAAATTCACTAGTGAATCTTAGATCTCGTCCACTTACTATCAGGTATTCCACGTAGAAGAACTATCTCTTGGAAATAAATGCCAACCATGTTGCCAAATGTACTTACTAAGGTGATTCTCTACAACTCATGCATAAGCGAAATGAACCTTCTGCCTTAGTGGCGAACACTACTCGATCGGATTACAAATTACCAATAAATGTGTCAAGAGATTCTAGGAAACAAATCATGATAGAACCCTAAAGGTAACCTGCGACTTCGAGGGTATTACCGAGGCAAGTCAAGAGTCTAACTACCCTCTTTTCGAAACCGAGATGGTCACCCTTACTGGATAACCACTCCATCGCTAGAATCAACCAATGGCCCAAAACAAAGGCACTACATTTAAACTCTACGCTTAGAATAGAAATTTTCAATCCCACACAGATCATAGACAAATGAGCTGGGCCCTCAATTGGGTTTGAAACAATTAAGGGGTCCTTTACCATACTAGTTTTTAGGTGCAGAGATTCTACTAAAGCAGACGAGATAAAGGAGTGTGATGCGCCGGAATCAAATAAAGTGCGAACGGGGTGATCATAAAGATAAACTACACTTTCTACAGAAGTATTTATACCTCGCTGTTGCAGAGGTGGCGCCTCTAGCACATGAACCTGCGCCCCCGAGGTGGATCCAGCCCTCTGCCCATGTCCTCGTTTCTTTGGGCAGTCTTTAGCCATGTGGCCTGTCTCACCGCAAGAAAAGCACCCACCATTCATCTTGGCCTTCTTTTTCCGGCAATCTTTTACTAAGTGCCCCACTTTGTCACAGAATTTACACTTCCTCTTGTCTTGGGACTTGCTGTCTTTCCCGCCCTTCTTAGAGTCTGTCTTCTCAGGGCAGTCTTTGCTGATGTGTCCAGTCTCCCCACAATGAAAACATTCTCCTTGCTTTCTTTTCCTCTTTCTACACTCCTTGGCTATGTGCCCTTCCGTACCACAAAAATTGCATTTCCTTTTTTCTCGTTTCTTATTATTACTATTACGATCCTTTCTTGTTTGACTATTATTCGTCTTCCTACTTTAGGACTCTTCCGCTTGCTGGTTCACGTGGAGGAGGAGGAGTGAAAGCGTCAGCAGCTGGGGAGTAAGGTCTCCAGACATGCTGAAACAGAAAGGATAGATCCAAAACGAAGGACAAAAGATAGTACCTATGGCTTTGGGGGACTTTGCCTTTTAAAATAAAATATTTTATCTTTTAAAAATGCTTCTTTAAATTTCCTTTTTGAAAATAAATTTTCAAAACTTTCTATCTTATCTGGTAAACCATGCTCTGATACCAAGTGAAACACCCCACCTCCGTTAGAGTCACTCTCAAAGGGAATGCCCTAATTTTGGTGGAGGTTTATAAGTATAAGTCACAGATATACAAGATAGATATAAGAACACATATTTTTAAACAGCGGAAAAATAACAACTTTTATTTCATAAAGAAAATACGTGTTTCAACAACATGCCATAATTGTCTTACAATACTTCAAAACATAACATCTTCATAACTGTCTTGATTACATCATTTAAAGAAGCATAAAGAAAACATAAATAAACTGCAAAAGCCCCATAGTTGTTGTCCAAAGCAATAGTCCAAAACGAAAAGATCCAAGCAATACATTCTTTCTCTTCAAGCTGGATGTGAAGGCTGGTCAAGCTGCGGTATTCCCTCCCTGTGTACCTTGGGGGGGGGGGAATACGGAAGAAAAGAAGACGAAAGAAAAGTAGATTCAGACATAAAGCCTGAGTAAGTCTAGGACTATTCAGTCTATGAATAAAGAACTGGGTATGATTAGTATAAACTCGAAATGGGAAAGTACTATAAACTTAGTTAAGTTGTCTAGGGACGAATATACTATCGTACCCCATATCAATCTCTGAACCCATATAAACTAGTTTCCAACTGGCACCCCATAATCTGGGTGAAGTGATCCATTTCGTGATGATCGGCTCCTACTCGCATAGTTACATGTGTCCTACGGCCCCCGATGTTGTAGTTACCTGTGCTGGTCCCACCATGGGGTGTATCAAGTCCCATGGTGGCGGCCCGACACAATCCTAGAATGCACAGGTATGCTACTGGTGCCCAGTGCCTTATTTTTCTGCGCCGGAGTGTGTGCACGCCCGCACCCCGTTAGAACCTACACTGCTGCACCACCGCCGTCGATTTGACCTCTTACAATCAGCCCAGTAATCGTGCCCCACCCTGCCTAGTTTCAGGGTATCGTGATACCTTGTAGGGTTACTGCGAAAAGGGTCCTCCGCTACTAGGTTTTCTATTTCTAGCCAACATGCTAAGTTGGTTAAGTGTTTTATAAACCTAACCCCCCAAATCAGTCTGTTTAGTTTAGCATGTTCCATTTTGATTAAGTCTTTAGTTCACTTAATCCTAACAATCCTGACTCAGCCTTAATTGTCTTATTAAAGCCTTGACCTCTCACATTAGACAGGTATTGTTGTGGCTGCCTGTTGCCGGTTGGTTCCGGGCAGTCTTACGCCACAACTCAGTCTAACCTCGGGTCCTTATTGGGCTCCATGTTTAACCACCCACATTGGATAGGTATTGTTGTGACTACTGGACAGCCGGGCGGTTCCGGGCAGGTTTACATCACAACTCAATCCAACCTCGGGTTAAACATATCGTATTTTCTACATTTACATATTTTGTCTTTCTTCTTTACTTTCTTATATGTAAATATTTGCGGTCCATTAAAAATCAATGGTGTAAAGGTTACACCAATCATGGGCCCAACCCATTCTTGAATTTGGGCCCCTTTACTTTATCTTTTCATTTATTAATAAATTTAACCCAACGTTATTTTCCCCCGTTTAATACGTCCGTTTATTATATATATGTTGGGCTTAGCCTTTTTAAGCCCAACTTAGCCATGCGAAAGAGGGGAGGCTTAAAGCGTGATTACATACACAAAAAGGGGAATGTGAACGCATGAACTTGCAACATAACGTTGGAACTACAAAATAGAAACTGGTGTACTTGCATAGTAGTAACATATACTTTGGTCATAAAGCATAAGTGACATGAATCAAACCATGTAAACTTGTAGTTAAGTTAAGAATATCACTATTGACACATAGGCTTAACTACAACATAAACCTATATTTTATTTAGGCATAATGTCAAACATAAGCAAATCATGTTTATAAGATTACTACATGTTTACAAAGGTGCTTACTTTTGTGACTAATACAAAAGTATAATTCAACTAGAATTAATCCAACTTAATTATGATTTTAAATCTATTCACATAACCATGGCACACATATACTTATGGCATAAATATTTCTAACATGAAATCATGATTTTTACTTTAGTCATGCAAACTTGCAAATGGGATTTTGAATCTAACCTAGCTATGTACCACATGTGTCATCATATAATTCTTGTTAACAATATAGACCTAATCATGTTTTTCAATTATGCAAAATATCAATCATAGCCTAGTCATATTCATAAGTTCGCAAAGAGGTTTTCTAGTACCAAAGTATGGCTTAATACATAGATCATGATGCCAAATTTTTAACATAATTTCATATGAATTATAATAACCCAAATTTGTTCCAATTACACACAAAATGATTTTTGTACAAAAGTACACATTATGATGGCATAGTAGCAAAACCACAAACTTGCATGAATTTCAATTAAAGAACTACATACATGTAGCTTCAACATGAATTACAAACTTTGCGAATATCCAAACGTATACTTGCATAAAACTACCGCAAACATGTAGTTTTTATAATGAATAACATACTTTGCGAATATCCAAACATATACTTCATAAAACTACCGCAAACATGTAGTTTTTATAATGAATAACATATTTTGTGAATATCCAATTGTTATACAATATTCCAAATCGATAAGAATCATAGTAATGCACAAATATGAATTACTTATCACCACAAATCAAGTATACAAATCAACACAGTTATTTATTCATACCAAAATAATACTCTACTTACAATCGTGTGGCGAATTCTCCAATTCAGGAATTTGGAGATGCAACTCCTTGTTGACTTGATTTGTTTAAGTTGCTTTATGCTTTAGAATTTGCCTCCTAATCTTCTCTCAAATTGGTGGCTACTCCTAGTCGCTCCTCTGCAGCATGATGGCCTCGTTCTTATTTTTGAATGAATAGATTAGGTAGAGTCTAGGGTCATTTTTATAGAGTTTATGAACTGATTAGGACCATCGATGTTGCTTGGATTGATCGTAGCCATTCATTCGAAAGAGAGACCAATTAGAGCCTGCCACCTAGCCCTAATGACAAAGCAAGCTTCTGAAAATCGACCAAACACAGACCTGGCCAGCCAGGACTTGACCAGACCTGACCAGCAGGTCATTTTTGACCTGGGCGCACTTGGCAGGTGCGCCAGGTCAAAAATGTACTGGCGCACTTCCCAAGTGCGCCAGTGCATTTTTGTTCTGGCGCACTTCCCAAGTGCGCCAGTGCATTCTGACCCGTTTTCCGGTTTTTCGCCCAACTTCGTTCGTCCATAACTTCTTCATACGATATCCGTTTTACGCAAACTCAGACTCTATCTCAAGCAAAATTCCGAGACGAACGCAATGGCGTATCCCGTTTCCCTTAATTCTTTGATGTAAAATTATTTATTGTTTAATTTATGAATTTCACAGTTATAAAATACATGGGGTGTTACACTACCCCAAGCGATCGGCTCCCTAAACATAAATACCCTGTGTCGGCTCCACAATAGGGTGTATCACTCCCTAAAGTGACAACCAATTGGCACAGGCCTATTTACAGATGTCACGGCGTCTTACATCCTCAGAGACAGACTGGGATCCATGCACGCACATGACCCGGTTGGAACGCACCATCAACACCCCTCGCCATTATCAGAATGAACCACTTATAATTAGTTCAGTAAGAGTGCCCGGACCCCACCTACTGTTGGGTCAAAGTTTTGATACCAGAAAGGGTTACCGACTAATATGGGTCCCAAACAACAGATGACACGAGTAATTCCCCTCCTAACCTTGTGTCCCCAGACTAACAGACTCCAGATTAATTTGTTTACAAGTTCAGACATACAGAGTTCAGATCAACTAGTTCACAGATCAGACAAGTTTTCAGACTAACGGATCAGATATACGCATTTAACAGATTTACAGATTTGTCTAACTTTGTACTGGGCCTACAGATTCATGAAATGGGTTTATTAATTTCATTAGTCCAGTTGGTTTAACCCTATCCACCCAACACGTTTTAGACATCATATTTATCTTAGATTTTCATTAATTAAATATTAATGCCCAGACCTCTCACATTAGACTGACAGTTTGCGGCTACTGGTTAGGCTGGTTGGTTCCGGGTAGATTTCTACCACAAACTGAGTCTAACCTCGGGTTTCAAACATGTTATGACTAACTTCTCACATTAGAACCTATTGTTCGCGGCCATTGGATGCGCCGGGCGGTTCCGGGCAGGATTACGCCGCAAACTCATTCTAACCTCGAGTTAGCCATGTTTATCTTTGCGGCCAATTAATTAATAATTTACCATTTATGCCCATGCCTAATATACATGTCAATTATTCATAACTATAGCCAATTCAGATTATGTCAATAACAGACTAAATTTATCAACTCAGCAGATAATAGATTTCGCAGATTAGGCGACTTAACAGATTTAGCAGATTAAGCAATTTAGCAGATTTAGCATATAACGGATTAGGCATTTTCAGCAGACTTAGCAGATGGCAGATTTAGCAGATGAACAGATCTAGCAAATTAGGCAATAAAGCAGAACTAGCAAATTAGGCAATATAACAGATTTAGCAGATAACGGATTAGGCCATTTAACGGAATTACCAGATAACAGATTTAGCAGATTATATATATCTAAAACTCTATTTACCTATCTTTCCTAATCATAGATTTAGCCTAAACTTACATGCCTAAATCAAGGTCATAATTCGTAATGCCCTAAATCTTAGCCTTAATATTCCCATTTACAGTTCATGTCAAAACTAGATTTAATATTCTAGTTTACCATTTTTGTCCAAGACTAATATGCATGTAAATCAATCTCTATCATAGCCAATTCAAATTATGCCAACATATCTATTAACTTAATTAAGCTACGCCCAATGTTTCAACAAGTTCTCTAAGTACTCATGAAATGGCCCTAGCAAAAGGAATAGGAGATAAGCACAAGAAAGAATAGGCATGAAATAATGAACCAAATACAATGATAATGGCCCCACTAGGCTTGATGTACATAACAGTGAATGGGAATAAACTAGCAAAGTTACATACTAAATATGAGATCTAGTATCATTAAGGGAATAGGCGTAAGAAACTAACTACAATAGTCATGGGCGACAAATCACAATAGTTTCTTATTCAATGTCATAGGCAATAGTCTCATAGGAGTGAATCATAGTAATAGGCAATAGTCTCATAGGCGTGAATCATAGTCATAGGCAATAGTCTCATAGGCGTGAATCATAGTCATAGGCAATAGTCTCATAGGCGTGAATCGTAGTCATAGGCAATAGTCTCATAGTAATGAATCATAGTCATAGGCAATAGTCTCATAGTCATGAATCATAGTCATAGGCAATAATAGTCTCATAGGCAACAATTTCATGTCCAATTATGCATTATTCATTATTTGTCCCAAAATTTAGCGTTCGTGTGTTAATCTCTTATAAGATTCGGCGCAGGCTCGTAGTAGCCTGGCTATATAACAGAAAGAAGAAAGAGATACATAATAAGATAGATCTAAATAGAACAGAACAGGCATAACCTCAGATTCAGATTTACAATTCATGCCACAATCGTAATTAACGTTTATATCGGAAAATAACTATACTTGCCTTTCATGGTTTAAGAATGGAAATAAACTGTTGTTGACGCAGAAATGCTGAATTACTCCTCTTTAATTGTTGTTGTAGATCTAGACTTTGATTTAGCTTTTAATTCTATTCAGGTTGGAAGAAGATGCATCAGTCGAAGTTTTGATTCCAACAGAGTAACGACGCCATTATTTTATTTAATAAGAACGGAGGCAGAGTATAGGAATGAAATTGTGTAGCATAAGGCTAGAGAAGAATGGTGTAAAGAGAAGGGGGCTAGGGGGATGTTTATATAGGGTTTCAAACTAATTAGAGCCGTCGATGAAGCTAGGGTTAATCAAGGCCATCCATCTCAAGAGAAACCAATCAGAAAGTGACAAGTTAGCCTTAGTGACACAGCAGAGCTCAGAAATTCGACCAGAACCCGACCAGGCCAGCCAGGGTCAAACCAGAAAGCTGTGCAGGTTTCCTCTCGGCCTGGGCGCACTTGGGAAGTGCGCCAATGTAAATTTGTACTGGCGCACTTCCCAAGTGCGCCAGTGCAAACTTATTTTTTCCTCTTTAGCCACCAAACTTTGTTTGTCCATATCTTCTTCATACGGTATCCGTTTTCCGCAAACTCGGACTCTATTTCAAGCAGGATTCCGAGATTAACGCAATGGCGTAACCTGTTTCCCTTGATTCTTATTTTTGTAATTAATTATTCTCTGATTTGTTACTTATACGTTCACAGAAAATACGGGGTGTTACATTCTCCCCTCCTTAAAGGATTTCGTCCCCGAAATCTTCAAGTTAAAAAGAATGTGTCCTACCATCCAATCATCCATCTACTCAACCATCATCCACAAGCATCCATTGTCCTTAGGAGACTTCTAATGTTGTATGAACATATGCAAAAGTGTGTGTATATGTCTCCTATCTAATGCAAAGATTAGGCGGTCTACTGATTCAGTTGACCTCCTTAATGCGAACCATGTTGGTGCCATGAGTCCAATTATGCATGCAAGAAATCCTATTTGATACACATCGTTTCTATATGTGTGCGCAATCATTCATCCAAATGCTACATCCATGTGATGAATCAATCATTTTGCATCCACAAAATTGAAAATGCACACACATCCATATGCAGTATGAGAGTGTTTTCGAGCCGATCTAGTGCCTAGTGTGTGTATATGCATCCACGAGCAACCACTAGCAACTACTTGCATCCACTTGCAACCATCAAACATAACATGTCTCAAACACATGTTTACACCCATTAGTTTCTACCTAAAGTTCGAAGATTCGATCGATAGGATACAGTCGAATGATGGAAGCGAGTACAGGTGAAACAAAAACTTGGTTTCCATTAGACATTGGTTGAGGGAATAATTTCCCTAAGTATTGGCCCCGAAGACCGAAACCAACATCAGATTGATACCCAGAGGATTACCGTCTTTAGACAATGTCAAAACTGAAAATCTTAATCTTATCAGAAATATTTGGATACTTACAAACTACTGGTACAGATCAGATTATCGAATGATTCTTAGAAAACTAAGCATGATAAAACCCAGAATGTATGCGTCCTACTTGACGCCTAACACAGATATCTCTCAAACCCCAATCTATCACAAACATATGAGTTGTGACCCTTATGGGTTTGATCCTACAGTGGAATCGGAAACAATACTAGTATTCAAGTGCAGAGTACCGATTACAGAATCGAAATGCCAGAATCAGAAAAGAGTTTCAACTCAAAAATCAGATAAAGAAATTAAACCTCCTACAGAAAGTTTTCCTATTTCTATCCTATCCACTAGCCTCGAGAGTGTTCGCCTGCCTTCCAGAAGTTGGTCATGTCCTCTGCCCTTGCCCTCGTTTCTTCAGACAGTCCCTAGTGAAGTGTCCCATCTCACCACAGTTGAAGCAAGTGCCCTTTCTTTTTCTACAATCCTTGTTCAGATGAGTCGAGCTTCCACAAGTAAAGCACTTTCTCTCCTTCTTATCTTCAGACTTTTCACCCTTCTTTTGTGTTTCCTTTTTGGGCCATGATTTCTTGTTCTGTGGTTCTTCCTTCTTTGCCTCTTTCTTGTCGTTGTCTTCCTCGCGCAGTAGTGCCATATCCACCAATCTCTCATCCTTGGGTTGTGCTCCTTAGCCAAACTCCCTCATTCTCATCTTTATTATCTGTGTGTAATACGTTGACAAGTCCCTCGAAAGTGGCCTCCATCGCATGGAAAATCCTACAAAGCTCGAAAGAAAATTAGCCGTAGGTGAGACTACTGCGGCTACAGATGGAAGTCGGGCACTTATTTGCCCTTTGACCGGTGTCGTAGTCTTATCAAGCCTACAGAACCATGCCGCGATGAGGTTACCTCCCAGAAAGCCGGGAGCCCCGGAGAAAGAAGGAAACAAAGATTCAAACAGAGGATCAAAGGGTATATATATGGCTTTTGGGGATTTTGTTTTTCAAAAATAAGCTTTATTTTTGAAAATACTTCCTTTTAAAACCTTTTTGAAAAATATTTTCAAAACTTTTATCTAATCTAGTAACCTTCAGCTCTGATACCAAGTGTAACACCCCACGTCCGTTAAGGTCATTTATAAAGGGAATGCCTTAACTTTGATGGAGCATTTTAGTAAACAGAACAGAATATTACAAGACAGATATATAAAAATAATACTTGAAAAACTTTATAATTTTATTGCAGCGGACAGAATTCAGCTTGGTTACAACTTTACCAAAAACTCAAGTATATATATATCAGCCTTGTTCAAAAGCCATCAGAGTACAAAACATTAAAATCATAATCCCCACCAAAGATGCCAGAAAAAGACAAGCCATACTTTAAGCACTTCAAGCACTCCAAGAAGGAAGAAAGATCCGGATTAAGCTAGAGTATTCCCTCCTTGAAAACCCGGGGGGGAGGGGGGAATGGAAGAAAAGAAGCGAAACTACAAGGGTCAGACATAAAGTCTGGCAAGTCCAGTGACTTTCAGTTATGAACAGATAATAATGTCATGGCATGCAAATAAAACTGGATGAGAGATAACAGGAATAACAGATATACTTAGGTTAAACAGAAGAAACATGATGATATCACTTTTCACTTCTCTGCACTAATACTAGTATAACAGGATTAGGTGTTACCCTAATGTCTAAACAGAAATAGAATAATGGGCCTTTACCACCCTAACAGAACGTACAGAAACATAATGCTAATAATGGGCCTTTGCCACCCGAACAGAAAGTACAGAAACAGAATGCTAGTAATGGGCCTTTACCACCCGAACAGAGACAGAAACGGAAACAGAATAATCCCTACGGAAACAGAATGTTAGAATTAGGTGTACACTAGTAAATGGGCCTTTACCTCCCGAACAGACGGTACCACGCAGATATGTGTTGCCACCCAACAGAAACAGATGGTACCAATAGAAACAGACAAAACTGAGTGTACCCTAAAACCCTACCCCAAGCGATCGGCTCCCTAAACATAAATACCCTGTGTCGGCTCCACAATAGGGTGTATCACTCCCTAAAGTGACAACCAATTGGCACAGGCCTATTTACAGATGTCACGGCGTCTTACATCCTCTGAGGCAGACCGGGATCCATGCACGCACATGACCCGGTTGGAACGCACCATCAACACCCCTCGCCATTATCAGAATGAACCACTTATAATTAGTTCAGTAAGCGTGCCCGGACTCTACATACTGTTGGGTCAAAGTTATGATACCAGAAAAGGTTACTGGCTAATATGGGTCCCAAACAACAGATGACACAAGTAATTCCCCTCCTAACCTTGTGTCCCCAGACTAACAGACTCCAGATTAATTTGTTTACAAGTTCAGACATACAGAGTTCAGATCAACTAGTTTACAGATCAGACAAGTTTTCAGACTAACGGATCAGATATACGGATTTAACAGATTTACAGATTTGTCTAACTTTGTACTGGGCCTACAGATTCATGAAACGGGTTTATTAATTTCATTAGTCCAGTTGGTTTAACCCTATCCACCCAACACGTTTTAGACATCATATTTATCTCAGATTTTCATTAATTATTTATTAATGCCCAGACATCTCATATTAGACTGACAGTTTGCAGCTACTGGTTAGGCCGGTTGGTTCCGAGCAGATTTCTGCCACAAACTGAGTCTAACCTCGAGTTTCAAGCATGTTATGACTAACTTCTCACATTAGAACCTATTGTTTGCGGCCACTGGATGTGCCGGGCAGTTCCGGGTAGGATTACGCCGCAAACTCATTCTAACCTCGAGTTAGCCATGTTTATCTTTGCGGCCAATTAATTAATAATTTACCATTTATGCTCATGCCTAATATACATGTCAATTATTCATAACTATAGCCAATTCAAATTATGTCAATAACAGACTAAATATATCAACTCAGCAGATAACAGATTTAGCAGATTAGGCGACTTAACAGATTTAGCAGATTAAGCAATTTAGCAGATTTAGCATATAACGGATTAGGCATTTTCAGCAGACTTAGCAGATGGCAGATTTAGCAGATGAACAGATCTAGCAAATTAGGCAATAAAGCAGAACTAGCAAATTAGGCAATATAACAGATTTAGCTGATAACGGATTAGGCAATTTAACGGAATTACCAGATAACAGATTTAGCAGATTATATATATCTAAAACTCTATTTACCTATCTTGCCTAATCATAGATTTAGCCTAAACTTACATGCCTAAATCAAGGTCATAATTCATAATGCCCCAAATCTTAGCCTTAATATTCCCATTTATAGTTCATGTCAAAACTGGATTTCATATTCTAGTTTACCATTTTTGTCCAAGACTAATATGCATGTAAATCATTCTCTATCATAGCCAATTCAAATTATGCCAACATATCTATTAACTTAATTAAGCTACGCCCAATGTTTCAACAAGTTCTCTAAGTACTCATGAAATGGCCCTAGCAAAAGGAATAGGAGATAAGCACAAGAAAGAATAGGCATGAAATAATGAACCAAATACAATGATAATGGCCCCACTAGGCTCGATGTACATAACAGTGAATGGGAATAAACTAGCAAAATTACATACTAAATATGAGATCTAGTATCATTAAGGGAATAGGCGTAAGAAACTAACTACAACAGTCATGGGAGACAAATCACAATAGTTTCTTATTCAATGTCATAGGCAATAGTCTCATAGGCGTGAATCATAGTCATAGGCAATAGTCTCATAGGCGTGAATCATAGTCATAGGCAATAGTCTCATAGGCGTGAATCATAGTCATAGGCAATAGTCTCATAGTCATGAATCATAGTCATAGGCAATAGTCTCATAGTCATAGGCAATAATAGTCTCATAGACAACAGTTTCGTGTCCAATTATGCATTATTCATTATTTGTCCCAAAATTTAACGTTCGTGCGTTAATCTCTTATGAGATTCGGCGCAGGCTCGTAGTAGCCTGGCTATAGAACAGAAAGAAGAAAGAGATATAGAATAAGATAGATCTAAACAGAAAAGAACAGACATAACCTCAGATTCATATTTACAATTCATGCCACAATCATAATTAACATTTATATCGGAAAATAACTGTACTTGCCTTTCGTGGTTTAAGAAAGGAAATAAACTATTGTTGACGCAGAAATGCTGAATTACACCTCTTTAATTGTTGTTGTAGATCTAGACTTTGATTTAGCTTTTAATTCTATTCAGGTTGGAAGAAGATGCATCAGTCGAAGTTTTGATTCCAACAGAGTAACGACGCCATTATTTTATTTAATAAGAACGGAGGCAGAGTATATGAATGAAATTGTGTAGCATAAGGTTAGAGAAGAATGGTGTAAAGAGAAGGGGGCTAGGGGGATGTTTATATAGGGTTTCAAACTAATTAGAGCCGTCGATGAAGCTAGGGTTAATCAAGGCCATCCATCTCAAGAGAAACCAATCAGAAAGTGACAAGTTAGCCTTAGTGACACAGCAGAGCTCAGAAATTCGACCAGAACCCGACCAGGCCAGCCAGGGTCAAACCAGAAAGCTGTGCAGGTTTCCTCTCGGCCTGGGCGCACTTGGGAAGTGCGCCAATGTAAATTTGTACTGGTGCACTTCCCAAGTGCGCCAGTGCAAACCTTTTTTTCCTCTTTAGCCACCAAACTTTGTTCGTCCATATCTTCTTCATATGGTATCCGTTTTCCGCAAACTCGGACTCTATTTCAAGCAGGATTCCGAGACTAACGCAATGGCGTAACCCGTTTCCCTTGATTCTTATTTTTGTAATTAATTATTCTCGGATTTGTTACTTATACGTTCACAGAAAATACGGGGTGTTACATAGACGAAATCTTGTTATATACGATTGGAATACGGGGGAATTAGGCCTAATCTATTTTATGTACTATTGGGTGTTACACCCATTTTGGCATTAATTAAGATTAACTTAACCCTTCCCATTTCTTTAACTAGTTTACTAACCCCTACCCAATTCAGCAAGTTCGTAACACCACTACAAATTTAATTAGGTTAAGTATTCCAATTTAACAAATTATCCATGCTATCCATGTTACCCACTTAACCCCCTTATTGTATCCATGTCAACCTTACATGTGTCGTCTTGGTTAAGTGCCCATTATTATTTATTATGTCTGTAAACGCGCAAGACCTCTCACATTAGATTGTCGTTTGTGGTTGCTAGATATGCTGGGCGGTTCCGAGAAGACTTCTACCCCATCTGAATCTAACCTCGTGTCTTGACACCATTATGGGTCCGATTTCCACCTAAGATCTCTCACATTAGATTACCGTTTGCGGTTGCTGGATATGCTGGGTGGTTCCGGGCAGACTTCTACCGCAAACCAAATCTAACCTTGTGTCTTAGGCATTCATTAATATTTTTCTTAATTCATGCCCAATTTCAAGTCTTGGATTATAATATATTCCAATTAACCATAATTTCTAATTCAAATTATGCTTACAATTCTAATCCAAGTTATGCTTACATTTCCAAGCATACAAGTTATACCAAATTATGCCCAAACCAATTTCATAATTATCATCGATCTTATGCCAATTACTTTTATTTACATGTTCCCCAAACCTTTCCAATTTTTCATATTTATTTCAATTATGCCCAAATTCCAATCATCAATTTTTTTCCACAAAATTACAGTCCTATATTCAATTAAATGATATCCCCATATTCCCTTTTTCATTATCGTATCCAACCTTTTCCAGTTATCTCAATTTCGTTCATGCGCATATTTCATCGAGATTGGGCTAGGCTCGAAGGTAGCCTAGTCTTAAAAATAAATAGGGAAATAAAAGAAGAAGAATAGAATGAACATAAAATTAAGACTGTAGTAATTAGCATGTTTATCAATTAATCTTTATATAAATGGGGAATGTCGAATGATGCATATACCATTATTCAAAATTATAATTAAACCCCACTCACCTTGATTTGCTTTCTAACCCTGAATAATCTTGAATCTAATCCATATCTACTCTTCCACCTCATACGCAGCATAAATCTAGGCGCTTTTATCGCAAATCTAAATTCTTTTCTCTAACTTTGAAGAAGAAGAAGCCTAGATTTAATCTTCATTTTATTTTTATTTTGAATTTGTTTTGTAGGAGAAGAGAAAAGGGCACAGCTTTCTCTAGTTGAAGAAGAAGAGGAAGAAGAATTGGTTTGTAGGCAGAGTTTTGGCGTCGCCTTAGAAATTGTGAGGATGAAGTAACCCTAGCCACCTTATTTATAGGCATGCAAACCTAATCTACTCCTCTAGATTTAATCTGAAACTCCATCAAAGCTAACCACGTCATCCGACCAATAGGAAATGGCCGCCTTGCGAAAAAAACAAACATTAAGCAATAAAAATGCGCCATGTGTGCAACGTGATGCGCAGCAGCGGGGGGGGGGGGGGGGGGTGTCGGCACCCCCTACACGTCATATATATATACACTTGAAATTTGATTTATCAATAATCAAATTTCAAATATCCTCTTTTGTTCGCGTGCAACCCTTATTCCGAATTATGTTCATATGTATTCAACTCTTGCGCGTATGGTAATCTTTTATATGCGAACAATTTCAAATTTCAAACCAATTAACATATATTTTTCCTCTTTTGAAACATTCTCTCAATTAAACCCCCCTTTATCCCTTTATATACTAAGCCACTTTTTAATCGCTTTCACACTAAGCCACCTTTTAGCCATTCCCTTAAAAAAACATATGGCGCTGGTGGGAATCGAACTCTCATTCTCTTGTATACAAGCACATGTTCTAACCAACTTAGCTACTAAGTATTTTGTTAATAAGACTTATGACAATGCTAGATATTATCCTTTTTCTCATTCCTCTTTTTCAAGTTTTGTTACATTATTTAAATTAAATATATCTCTTTCATTTTTATCAGTTTTCTACAAACCATAGGTCTAAATTGACCATAAAATCACCATGAATGCAATGACGCTAATTTCGTGACTAAATACTGGAAGCTTTTCAAATTTTCCTTTTTATTTCTTTTTAAATGTTCGCATGCAATTTTAATTGCATTACATTGCATTCCTTCTCATTTCACATATTGCATGTAATTTCTTTTATTAATCTTTTTCCTTCATTTCACTGCATGAACTTATTACATGCAATTTTATTATCATTATTTAATTTTTCTCTTAAATATATCTCTGTATATAATATATATACATATTTCCAAATTTTTAGTTTCAATAAAAATGCGGGATGTTACAAAAGGAAAACATCTATACACACAATGATCTTAGTTCCGAATGGAAATTTTATCGATCAATCATCAATCAACATTTTTCCCTTTAAATTAGTTTATCATTAATTTATTCATTTCCCCATTTCCATATATTCGTAAATTCTTATTTTCTAAGTTTAGAAAATATACGTTATTAACATTGGAAAACGTTTCCATTTCTTATTCACGCATCATTATCCTTCCACATTCATCAGTCCCTAACTGTAAACTAGTAAAAGAAAAATTCCCTGAATATCAACCCCGAAGGCCGAAACCAACATCGGATCGATACCCAGAAAGCTGTTCAACATAACTAATCTCTAGTCAGTTTCTAAATTCCTTAACTGTAACGGTCCGAACTTCCATACTCTTTGAATTGACTAATAACACCACACGTCCAACCCAAATTGCACAGAAATACGAATAATTATTAGAAAGAAGTTAGAGGATGAGAATAGAAAGAAGGAAATATTAGAATAGAAGAAAACGAACATCACAATCTCATAGCGGAACGAATAAAATATATTAGATAACATAAACTTTGAGATACAATTCAGTAACTTTATATACATACCATCATCAGAGCACAACAGTTATTTCTGGAAAAGTTATAAGCACCTGTTTCTAGATACGAACATAATACACAGTGGAAAAATATGATAGTCTATAGCTAACTGGTGAAGCCTCCTGCTTCAAACTCCTACAAGTGAATCTGTAAAATCCCGACTACTTGACTTCCCGTACAAATTTTGGGCACCCAAGAGTTTAGGGAAAACAAACAAAATAAACTCTGGGTCAGTCATGGGACTGGTGTGAGTAAACTCCAACCATTTGTTTAACTTTAAAAATCCTTTCGAAAGAAATGGTAATCGTAAGACCGATCTACACATAAATACAGATGGTTTTTACCTTATGATAACCAAAATATCTTTGATATCAAAATCCGGTGACAATATAATAGTGTCTAAATCAAATAAATAGCAATCTAGCGGAACGCTTGCACCTCACGCTCCATGTATAATATTAAATCAAAAACCGTAGGCGCTTATTGGAGACTGGATTTCCAACATGACAAGGAATGGAACCACCTTCTGATAGTGTATCTCTAGAGGGGAATACACTGGGTTCAACAAGAACATCTTGCAACCCGGTCCACACATGGCTGACCACTCATTTAACTTGAGTGTATCGAGCATATTGTCACCAACGGTTGTGATCAGCAACCGTTACCGAAAGCATACAGTAGTGAATAGAATAAACAGCAAATGAAATTTCTCTAGATCAGGTGATAATACCCCTAATGGGAATGACCCACATGGCCATGCTGCCTGCCCGATTTCTGTCATTTCCCGGTTGAAGAGGCTTGAGGTCACGATTAGTTTTCAGAACATCTGGCCACCATTTACTTTAAATGCCACCTTATCAGATCCGTCTATATATGTTGTCCTGGGACAGGACAAACCAAAGGCACCATTTTATTAATCTATCTTGTGCAATTTCTACCTAGGATTAACAGAACATCCCTTGCACTTTACTCTGTCTTCAATTATCTTCCGCATAAGTTGATTCTTAACGCTTACGCCAATACGGAGTGGTTTCCAGATATTAAATCTAATCTCGGTCTCCCCATATTGACCATGGAGGCATAAAATAAAGTAAACTTTGATAGCTGGTGATTTAACTATCAAAGGAAACATCTATACAATCAACGATCTTATCTCCAAATGGAAATTTCTGTCGATCAACCATCAAACAACATTGGGCCCTTTTAAATTAATTTCTTATTATAATATCATTTTCCATTTTCTTATCTTTTCTCAGATATTTTTCAAGGCTTGCTCATCTCCATGATCATTGGAAAACATTTCCATATATCACAAATTTTCCATTTTCCAGAAAATATCTCTTATTACGGTTGGAAAACATTCCCATATATTCACATATTCTTATTTTCTATATTTAGAAAATATATATTATCCTTATTGGAAAATATTCCCAATCTCTATTTTTAATTATCATTAATCACATCATTTCATTTCCTATACTTCGAAAACAATTCAAATTTTATTTGGAAAATATTCCCTTTATTTCGATCTAAGCGATATTATATAAAATGTCATTATTATAACTTAACCCATTAATCTTCCATTACTAACTGTATCACTAACTAACTGTTGCTACCGAACCTTAACCATTTCTCAGTCAATCATGAAGTCAATCAAGTTGGGGTATAATTACCTCTTAAACCTTAATTGAAAAACATTCCCAACTTTGAAATAGTCAAAGCTCACAATTTTAAATAAAACATCACTTACGCGACTCTCGGATTCAATCTAAGAATCCACTTCTTTTACAAAAGACGTTAATTATAACGGTAGCGTTATAATCGTTGTTTCCACATATTTAATTTATAAAACATTTATTTTAACGATAGCTTTAAAATTGATGTTTAGATTTATAAAATATTTATTATAACAGTAGCGTTATAATTGTTGTTTAGATTTACAAAACATTTGTTTTAACAGCAGCGTTAAATCGCTGTTTAGATTATAACAGTAGCGTTATAATCGCCGTTTTGAATATAGTACTGTGTGCGACACACACGCTTCTGTTGTTCATTTTTAAAAGATAGTCAAAATGTCCGGATTTACACAATGCAGACATATACCATTCTGTTTGTCGAAACCCATAAGATAAAGGTTATATAAGGATATAAATCCGCTTTCCACCCTCTTTAAAACAAAACCTATTTCCTTGGATTTTATTTCAAAAATCCATTTATCTATGTTTAACACAAACTATCTTATGTGTTTTCCTTTGCATTTAAAATCTTTATTTCAATTGGAGTGCTTTGCTTAATTCAATTAAAGTCATCACTTTGGTTTTAAAGATCTCATTTAAACCTTGTTTTGATTAATCACTTATACTAATCCGTTTACCATCTTTTCACCACTTAGCTTAGATTTCATTCTAAAACCATTAACACATTTTAGTCTATTATTAACCTATTAACCATCTGCCTTAAAAGTTTCGTTCCATTAAATTTTCTTTACTTAATTTAAAAATTAAGAAAAAGCCTTATTTAAGTCTCTACATTTACCAAAAAATCCCATTTACAAATCTCATTTAAAACTTGGATTACAAATCCCTTTATGAAACTCTTATCACCTCCTTGGTCAAACTATAATGCCATCAAATCATTTCTTAATTCAATCTCTAATTAAAATCGTTGTTTTAATTATTATTAATTAAAATAACAATTAACCTTATTATTAACTATATTAAAAATAGTTGACTTTGCCCATTAACTAATAATAGTACAATTATCGCCTTTAAAAGCTTATTAAATAATAATTAACTTTATTAACACTAACCAATTCGATTATTACTTCAATTATAGTTAATCAAAGATTAACTAATATTTAATACCCTTCATTAAATTAAAATTTAATTTCAAATATTGGTTTCAGAACCATTTTCCATTTTTCCATATAAAATCAATTTTTGAATTTCTATTTCAAATAATTCACTTAATTTATACTCTCGTTTATATACAACTTCTTGTTTTCTCCATTTAAATGTTTATAGTTTCAACTCTGTTCGAAATTACATTTCTATTTTTGGAAATAAATTCCCTTTTTAAAACTCAAATTTCATTTTCTATATTCGAAAATATTTTATGGTACTTAAATACCAAATTCTTGGGCCAGTGATATTTAAACACAACAAGATCAATCATAGTAAATATATCAAAGCATAGGTCACAACTAATGCAAACATAATAATATAAATGTTGAGGAATCCAGTTGGATCCCTCCAACTTGTTTCCCTGCATCCACTGATGTTAATCAACATCAATAATATTAATTTCACATCAATATAAAATGTCAGAACTGATAATCGATCAACGATGTAATCATATCAACCATTTCAACCAATTTTATCAACTATTCAACCAATCAACCATCACACAGTATAAAATTACTGTAAATAAATTTTAAACTTGTTTATATAAAAATATAAACAAGTCAGAGTTAGTGAGTTTACTCACCTTGTTTTACAGTTGATGATTCTACTTTTGTTTTGTTTTAAAAAAACCAAACAGACGTTTGATTTTAACACAAAATTCCAATAGCTTTATTTTTCTACTGCATCAGTTACATCACATCATCATCTCATTGTTTCGATTCCAACTGATTCGGTGGTGTTCAATTCTGTTAACATATGTCCAAATTATAACGTTATGTTCCTATCTGTTTTAAATTTAATATATACATACAGAAATTATTTATATAATTAGCATCTTAATCACTACTGTTTAAATTGAATACCTCCCCTGACCAAACGTTAATCACGCCCTAACCATTTGGCATTTGAAAGCATCCTTCCATAAATCCAACTAGAAATGCCGCCATAAAACTCCTCAGTCCATTTACCACCACATCTCGGTCGTCGCCCTTCATAGCAGTGAGATCTTGGCTTTCTCGTACTGCTATAGAGCAAACAACGAAATTTTTATGCATTTAATCCCATAAAAGAAAAATTTATAGTTTTAAATATATGTAATTAGCTGAGTTATTCCAAAGCCGTTTATTTACAAACTAAAAGCCATACCCTAGATTAGCATGCTTCCAACGCAGTACTTCTTCTTCATCCACTATTTTCGAATCCACCTCCAGAAATCTCAATTAATGCTTTGGGATGCCATCAAACAATATGTTAACAGAAAATGATAATGTGACAGTAGTGAATGTTGCCACTTCAATACTTCCTGAACTAATAACATAATACCATCCACTTCAAATCTAACGCACCATCCATCCCTCACACAACCAATTCTTTTCCAAAATAAAACTTGAAATCACCAATTATATCACGATTAGCTGTTAAACTTACTCCTCATCCCTTACCACAAAACGCAACTCAACATACCCCTGCTGATAACGCCATCAAGTTTCTACCTTCCTCTTAACTTCACGTTTATATCATCCCTTCCCAATCTGAAACAATATAAAGCATCACTCCATGAACTTCCTAGAAAGTAACGACTTATAATCCCAGAAACTCTCCACTACCCTTCTCTTAGTAAACGCCACACCACGCTCTCCACCATCCTGTATCATCCATCCGCAACTCCCAGTTGAACACACAGAACAACACTCCAGTATTAAACAAACCATTTCGCTGCTGTACATACCCGACTCCTCGTGAACTTCCATCGGCAATATCCTTCTCGAAACCAACCAGTGCCTGACTGACCTGCCCCGCCCATCGTCATCGACTTCCACTCGTTCCATCGTCAACGAAAATCTGATCACCCTACAACTACCATGGATCCCGGAAACACCCCAGAACCGTTCAACACTCCTCAGCTCACATCGGCTTCGTCAGACCTTCGTGGTTCAAACGCCTCCATCCCTGAGTCGCTCCCCTCGAGGCGAGCAACCACTCTTCAAAGTTAACTGCGAATAGAGGCTTATAAGAGGAGAACGAGGGTGGAAATTTTAGGGAAACTTGGATCGTTTATTTCGTAAGGCCAATTTTTCTATTTGGATTAAATATATATATATAACATATAAGTTCAGTTTTTATCCTAATGTCTTCCAATTGAAGAAGCATATGAAAGAAATGTGAAATTTCTTTTCTTTTTATAGGAGAAGACAACTTGATATCCATGGAAATGAAAAGGCATGACTGGCACGGTTTAGAAAGCGTGAATGGTACGCTTGCCTGTAGCTTTCAGGGTAAGATAGGTAGTCCTTCTTTTTTTCTTATATTGTCAGATTAACCATGTGCCGATATGTCTAAAAAGGACTAGGCTAAAATTTCATATCCGATATTTTGACTATAGAAGAAATGAATATATTACGATAAGATTTTTATCTGGGTTTATTTTAAAGGTTATAGCAGGTAGATATTTTTATTTTTATTATAATAATATGTGTAGCTGTAAGGTTTGACCATGCACACAATGTAACATGGCAGAAATATTTCTTTCAGATTTACTATTTATTCGAAAGAGACGTGGTCCAATAAACGAGATTTCTTTGTATTCAAAGAATTTGTATCATGTATGATTAATTTAATAGTTCATATATTCAGAATCCATCTCCAATATATAATATTTTATTTTTATTTTATTTTTTTTAGTCAATGCACCCATATAAATCAGTCATATACATATCTTGCTGACAATCTTGTCTTACAAGTGCTGTTTGGACACACACGAAATATTCTCAAGATATATGCAGATACGAAAATATCTTGCAAGATTTGCCAAATCTTATCGGGTGCCGAAGGTACTAAATGATGTTGAATCCCCATTTTGATCGGTTTAAAGATTATGAATTGGATTTTGTTCTACTATTCGAAAGAAAATGGATGTGGAGATTTTACACAAATAAAATATGGTGATATGCAAAAGATCTACTCAGCCAAACATTTTGACTCAACCAAGATTTTCAATAGAGAGAATAAATATTTGTCAAAAGATGAGGCACGTTTCACAGATTTGCAAAACACTACTGATATTTGTTTTGACTGTTGAAGATATACAAAGTTTTAACGACATATATATTGAGATTTTGACAACGAACCTTCTAATATTATTTGACGTAGAATTAACGTCCAATGTTTACCACTGGCACAATAAAACAGTAGGTCCGTTAATACAAAAAACAAATTTTCTATTTATATTTCTAATACAACATTTAAAATAAAATTTAAATGTTCAAAATAAATCGGCAAAAATCTGGGTCGTTACATTCCTTCCCCCTTAAAAGAATTTCGTCCCCGAAATTGCTAAGCAATAAAATGCTAAAACCCTAACTCCTCATAACCTACTAAGTAAAAATCTTATATTCCATACCTTCATAACCCAGTTCTTACCCGACCTTCGAATTCTCATACCAATACTCGACTATTCATAATTCTTTCCAAATGATATGTCCATCATTTTTGGACAATCCATCATCCCTTTCTTGTCTTCAATCGATATTCTCTTCTGCATATCCATACCCATTCCAATTGATTTTAAATCCATTTATCACTTCATTATTCCACTTGAAATTTTATTAAACAATTCTGGTTTTCTTATTTCAATTACAATTAACAACTCGATTTTAAATTATCAGAAATTTATTGAAAATTTTCTAACTCTTTAAATTTTTGAGAAATTTCGCCAGCATCTCCTTTGCACGGCTCAATCGGTACAACCACAACTCGCCTTTCTAGGCCATGTCCAATCCAACCCCATAGGCTCATAAAGCCATCAAACCCAAGTAATATTATAAACATTTACCTTTTTGTCGAGCATAATTCTATCCCTTGCATTTTCTTCTATTCAATATCTGCTCAGTACACATATATCCATTTCTAGTTGGTTTCAAATCAATCAAACTTCCAGTTTTTAACTCTCTAATCAACTCCTGATTAGTTCACTCCCATTCTATCCATTCAAATCTGATTTTTATTTAAGTCAATCCACTTATTCTGCTTAAATCCAAATTTATCACAATTTCAATTTCAATTTAACAACATCCAATACATATTCAACTTGCTTATTCATAAGTTGAATTCATATTAATATTTCGAATCTCAACATTTTCTTTATTTAATTTCATTCGGAATTATTTCTAATCCAATCCAATTTCGTTTAACTTAAGTTAAATTTCAATTCATTTAATACATTTTTACCATTTCAATCTATTTAACTTATACAAGTTAAATTTTAATTTTAGAATTCAAATTCCCGGGTTTTATTTCAAATTAGTTTGAAATCATATATATTTATAATCAACTCAACTCAAAAGTTTTGAATTTTTTTAAAACATCCCGTTCTTTCAAATAATTTTCATCAACAAATTATTATAGTAGCAATCTGTCACCCAGAAACTTGAAAATGAATACCGATAATGTCGCGACACATCATCAGAATTATTTTCTTGCCACTGAAGTGACTTTAGTGCTGAATCACTTTCAAAATCAATTTTAGAAACAATTTCTATTCAAAAATACTTCAAAGTAATGTTATATTACTTTATAACACTTCATAAAATATTTTCTAAATCATCCAAGATTTAAATTCTCAAATCCTAATCTGAATCCAATTTTAATGTGACTTATTTGTATATTCCATTTATACACAAATTCAATTTGGTTTTATACGACCATTTCACTATTACAATCTCATTTGATTATAATAACAGCCAACCAAATCAATAATTTTAGAAAATTATTCCTTCTATATCAAAAATAGTTTTTTGGAAAAATTAATTCATTTACCCTTTTTAAAACAATACTATATCGAATTGCTTTGTCCGAGAGTTTAAAAACACCTATCGATACAGTTGTACATTTTGTATCAACTAGAGTTCACAAATCACTCAACAAACCAGCCAATACAATATAAAACCTTTTTTTTATACAATCTACAAATATGCGCTCATATATATACGCTCAAACTCAATCTAGGGTATTTCTAACCCCATCTCTATTGAATTACGCCACCGGGCCAAGGTTGCTACTCAACCTTCAGCTCTGATACCAACTGTAACGGCCCGAACTTCCATACTCCTTGAATTGACTAATAACACCACACGTCCAACCTAAATTGCATAGAAATACGAATCATTATTATAAAGAAGTTAGAGGATGAGAATAGAAAGAAGGAAATATTAGAATAGAAGAAAACGATGATCACAAACTCACAGCGGAACGAATAAATTATATTAGATAACATAAACTTTGAGATACAATTCAGTAACTTTATATACATGCCATCATCAGAGCACAACAGTTATTTCTGGAATAGTTATAAGCACATGTTTCTAGATACGAACATAATACACAGCGGAAAAATATGATAGTCCATAGCTAACTGGTGAAGCCTCCTACTTCAAACTCCTCCAAGTGAATCTGTAAAATCCCGACTACTCGACTGCCCGTACAAATTTTGGGCACCTAAGAGTTTAGGGAAATCAAACAAAATAAACTCTGGGTCAGTCATGAGACTGGTGTGAGTAAACTCCAACTTTTTGTTTAACTTTAAAACTCCTTTCGAAAGAAATGATAATCGTAAGACCGATCCATACACAAATACAGATGATTTTTGCCTTTCGATAACCAAAATATCTTTGATATCAAAATCTGATTGTATTACAATAGTGTCTAAATCAAATAAATAGCAATGTAGCAGAACGCTTGCATCTCACGTTCCATATATAATATTAAATCAAAAACCGCAGGCGCTTATTGGAGACTGGATTTCCAACATGACAAGGTATGGAACAACCTTTCGATAGTGTATCTCTAGAGGGGAATACACTGGGTTCAACAAGAACGTCTTGCAACCCGGCCCACACATGGCTGACCACTTATTTAACTTGAGTGTATCAAGCATATTATCACCAATGGTTGTGAACAGCAACCGTTACCGAAAGCATACAGCAGTGAATACAATAAGAAGAAAATGAAATTTCTCTAGATCAGGTGATAATAACCCTAATGGGAATGACCCATATGGCCATGCTGCTTGCCCGATTTCTGTCATTTCCTGGTTGAAGAGGCTTGAGGTCACGATTAGTTTTCAGAACATCTAGCCACCATTTAATTTAAATGCCACCTTGTCAGATCCATCCATATATGTTGTCCTGGGACTGGACAAACCGAAGGCACCATTCTATTAATCCACCTTGGGCAATTTCTACCTAGGATTAACAAAACATCCCATGCACTTTACTCCGTCTTCAACTTTACTCCATCTTCAATTATCTTCCGTATGAGTTGATTTGTAACGTTTATGCCAATATGGACTGGTTTGCAGATATTAAACTTGATCCCGGTCTCCCCATATTGACCAAGGAGGCATAAAATAAAACAAACTTTGATAGCCGGTGATTTAACTATCAAAGGAAACAAAAATTCAAACCCCATAATTAAGTCAATATGGCGTCTTCCCCTAACTTGCTTCCACCCACCCCCCCATTATCCCTCCGTTTTCCTCGTGCCTCCTCCACGTCCCCCTCCGGTTCCCTCAGCACAGCAGCCATCCACCGCTCTCGTCGTCGCTTCCACCTCCACCAACGTCCCCTCCATTCTTGGCCCACAGCCAACCCACTTGCTTAGGCCACCTCCACCATCGCGCAAGTCGTACGCGGAGATAGCTGCCTCTCCACCTCCATGTCCCCCAGAGCCTTGCCGTCCACCCAAGCCTCGTCGTCATCTGCCTAATTTCAAATCAATCCACTCAATGGTTACCTACCTGAAATCCAACGGCCGTTGTTTACGTTGCATGGATAAAGGCCACGTGTCACATAAGTGCTGGAACAACACGATTTGCTATCTCTGTTCCTTTTTTATACACTCTGCTACGCAGTGTTCCAACAAATACAAAATACAGCAAAAAGATTTTTTGCGGGGTCCCAATGCACAGTTAACTAAAGCACGAATGCCAAATCGTCACGAATCATCAAGGCAGGGGGCCCAGAAAAAGTATTCTCAAACATCTCTTCGAATATCCAATCACAACCAAAGTCATAATTACATTCAAAAAGATAAGTTTAAACACTCTAACTCCTACAAATCACTCTCTCCAGTCCCCCTTACTCAAAACCCTAACTCTTCTTCCCTAACGCCTCTTGTATTCCGCCTAATGTCAAATACTCACCGCTTCATCACAGCCATTATCCTCGATGGACTATGGACAGCTCAACATGTGGAACAAGCCTTGCGACGAGCCTCAAACATGATCAATGGGCCATATGGCTCATTGAAGACAACACCTTTCTCATCGATTGCCCAGATATCGAGACCAAAAACCACACCCTCCACCTCAAAGTACTATACCGTTCTACAACTAGTCTTCTTCTCCAGCCATGTCCCGAACTAGACTTCCCACCCCAGCCTGTTCTCCAGCTAGAATCTTGGGCAAGAGTGAAAGGTTTCCCCGAATTCCTCTGCTATGATAATGCAGCTATCAGAGAGGCACTCAAACCTGTGGGATACTTCATAGAAGTAGACAACTGTGACTGGTCGTATGTTGATGACCGCTACCTGTACGTAAAGATCCAATTTTTCGAAGGTATAACTGCTGTTTCCCATTATGTGGTTTGTCTTAATAACAAAAATGTCAAAATTTGTGTTGAAAAATGGGAACATTCCCATCCATGTGAGAAACCGGAAACTCTACTGATGGGTATAAACTATGACTATGGTGGGTACCTTTTCCATGACATAACACGCCCAACAAGCCCATCAGATGGTGACTGCCACGATGTCATGATCGATGAAGAAAACATCAATACCTACAGTGTCCAGTAGCCTACACATGATGCCTCCTTAATGCTTCTTCATAGCGTAGCCAGAGATAACTTCAGACCATGATGGGACCCCCTGGCAGACTTTGACCTCTCCACTCCTCTTCATCTTCAAATCCAATGCCTACCAACACCTGAGCAGCTGGATTCCAACACGCCACAACTCACTACAACTGACGTTCGCCGGAGTGTAAGGATCAACCGTGTCAGATCTCATCCTGGAGGCTCTGGTAGTTTTTATGAAACTATCATTTTTTCTTCACCTAATAAATTGTTAAATAAAAAATTAGCTAACTGCACGGGTGTGAGTTTATATGATAAACAATATTGTGCCATGCAAACTTTAGAAACACAGAGAATTAACCTTTCCCAATGAAAATAGTATCCTGGAATGTCAGAGGACTTGGGGACCACACAAAACAATACGCTGTCAACCTGATTCTGTCCCCCCATCATATTGATATTTTACTCCTGCAAGAATCCAAACTCTCTAGCCCGTCCAACTCCACTTTTAGAAACATTTGCGGCCCACGTAGATGCCATTGAAACTATTGGTGGGCTAATAACCGCATAGAATGAAAACATATGGTCCCTAAGACATGTAGTTACACACACATCTGTTCTCCACGTGATTCTCCAACACACTCAAACAAATACCACTTACCACTTCACCAATGTCTACTGCCCAACAGACCCAGTTGATAGAGAACAGATCTGGACCTTCTGTGAAAACTTATCCACCCATATTACTGGTCCTTGGTTAATCGGTGGTGATTTCAACACAACCAGAACCAACCTTGAAAGAAACTCTGGCAATTTCTCTCATGATTCTGAGACCTTTAACTCCTTTATCCACTCTTGCTCACTCATTGAACCACCCATTAGCAATAGAATTTTTACCTAGTCCAACCGCTGAGAAGACCCATCGTTACCCAAACTTGACCGCTTCCTTTTTAACCTTCCATGGGAAGACTCTCATCCCCTCTCTCTGGTTAATGGACTTGCCACAACTCTTTCAGACCATTGTCCCTTTCTACTTGACTCTAGCACCTTTTCTCCCACTAAGCGTCCCTTCAAGTTTGAAAAACTCTGGCTCCTCGAACCTTCTTTTGTACCTTTTGTCAACCAAATTTGGTCTCAACCTACCCCTGCTCAATCTCCTGTCTCCACCATCGTCACCAAACTACGCTCCCTCCGCAAAATCATTCGTCCTTGGGCTAGGACAGTATGGGGATCCATTAAAGTCAGAATTAACTCTATCCAAGATGAAATTCTAGCCTTGAACATTGCACAAGAATCACACCCTCTCAACGCAACAGAAGCAACAAAGCTCAAAGATCTCGAAGTTGAATTAGAAAGATTGATAAAACAAGAAGAAATGGGTTGGAAACAACGATCCAAAGCCAAATGGATTGATGAAGGTGATAAAAATACTGCCTATTTTCATTGAATAACAAATGGTCGGCGCAGATCCTCCTTCATTTCTGAAATTCACCACGCTTATTCAACTTACTATAACCGCTTTGACATCTGCCTCCTTTTCACAAACTTCTTCCAAGATATCCTTGGCAAACCCTCCCTCCTCTCCCAACCATTCACTGGAACATATTATACCCTTCCCCCTCCCCCATTAACATTGACTTTCCCTTCACCGAAGATGAAATTAAGGCTGCGGTTTATTCAATGTCGGATGAGAAAGCTCCTGGGCCCGATGGCTTTGGCCCAGCTGTCTTCAAATACTTCTGGCCTACCGTCAAACACAATATTTTTGCCATGTGTTCTGAATTCCAGTCAAACCCCTCCTCTATTGCCAAACTTAACTATGCCAAAATTTCCCTCATCCCCAAAACTGTTGGTGCCTCCTCGTTATCCTCCTTCCACCCCATTAGCCTCCTTAACACTACCTTTAAGATTATTACCAAAGTTCTAGCTAATAGACTCCAAACCTTTATTGACTCCCTTGTTGGTCCTGAACAATCAGCCTTCATCCTTGGACGAAACTTTATGGATTGCATCGCAGCCACTCAAGAAGCCATCTCTTTCTGTCACTTTACTTCCACTTCTGGAGTAGTGCTTAAGCTTGACTTCTCCAAAGCCTTTGATTTAGTAAACTGGAACTTTATTCTTGACCTAATGGCCCATCGAGGCTTCCCACCTAAATGGTGCAAATGAATAGAACAGATTCTAAGCACAAGCTTCTCTTATATCTGTGTTAATGGTGAAACTGGCGGCCTTATAAAATCCAACCGTGGTCTCAGACAAAGAGACCCCCTATCCCCCCTCATTTTTTGTCCTAGTAGCTGATGTCTTTAATCGTATGGTCAAACTAGCCATCTCCAAAAATCTACTTTCTGGCATTAACCTCCCAAACATTAGCTCAACCATCTATAACCTCCAATTCGCAGATGACACCATTCTCTTTTTCTCACCTTCCCCCTCTCATATTCACTGCCTCAAAGTACTTCTTTACACCTTTGAACTCGTCTCCGGTCTGTCAACAAACTGTGGCAAAAGCGCAGTCATCATGCTTGGGAACTCCAATGAACTTGGTCACTCTATCTCCAACTGCTTCAATTGCAAACTTGAAACTTTCCCGATAAGCTACCTTGGTGTCCCACTTCGCCCCACCAAGCTCGTGAGATCTGACTGGTTCCCTCTCGTATCCAAAATTGAAAACAGATTGGCATCTTGGAAAGCCAACTCCCTATCATCAGCCGGTCGTCTCACCTTAGTTCGATCCGTCCTCTCTATAATACCCTTCTACTGGATGTCATTCCACAAGCTCCCATCTGGGGTCATAAAGAAAATTGATCCCATTCGAAGCACCTTTCTCTGGAATGGAGGAAAAATTAAAGGTCTAATAAATTGGCAAATAGTTTGCATGCCCCATGAACACGGCGGTGTGGGTATCCCCAACCTTGCTCTCTTTAATCAATCACTGCTTTCCAAATGGTTATGGCGCTTCCTTACTCCTGGTTCTTTCGTCTAAAAAGAATGGATTTTATCTAGATAATATGCCTCAAACCCCAACCTTATCCTTCACTATTCACCGCTTTCCAGACCATCTCCTTTTTGGTCTGGAGTTATTACCATATTCCCTAGAATCAAATCCCTCTTCGAAATTAATTTGGGTAATGGAGAATGCTGTAACACCCCGTATTTTCTGAGAATATTAAAATAACAAATTAAAGAATGATTTATTTGAAAAAGAGGAATGAGAAAAGAATGATGTTTAGCATTGTTCTAAGGTTTGTAAGCAAAAGACATAGTAGCTCATTTGGTTAGAGCATGTGACGTGCATACAAGAGGTACAGAGTTCGATCCCCGCCAGCTCCATATTTTTGTTTTAGGGGAATGGCTAAAAAGTGGATTAGTGTGAACGCAGTTTAAAAAGTGGTTTAGTGTGAAAATGGTTAATTATGAAGAAGTTATTAATCCATGAAGTTTGTATGCATATGAGAGAAATATATAAAAATTAAATAAATAAATATTCAAAAAAAAAGTTCAAAACAGCGAATCGGGAGGGGGAATAGCCGAACCACACCATTTTTGGAGTCGACCCGAGCCTTGCTAGGTCGACTAGAGGTCAATCCAAGGTGTTTGGCTGCCAACCCGTGGCCCGATTCGCCCTAAGGGCTGATATAGCATCAGAGTGGTCCAGATCAGTTCTAGGGTTAATCCTAAGGCCTAAATAACTACCTACACCTATATATACACCCTAAGACCACTACAACAAAATGACCCTATTACAACGGTGGAACACCGTTGTAATATACATTTTACAACGGTGGTCAAACCTTCATGTATTAAGAAGTTGTAATAGACTAATATCTTTTACAACTTTTTTGCACTGTTGCAACACCGTTGTAATATGTATATTTTACAACTTTTTTCCACTATTGTAATAAACTTTATTACAACAGTTATGCACCGTTGTAATGAAATCTACTACAACTGTTATGCACCGTTGTGATTGACATTTGGGTTTTTAAAAAAATAAACATCTTTTGCAACTGAAAAGAACAATACACTAAATATAGCAATACTCCATAAGCAAATCCGATATTACAATTAATTTCAAACTAATTTATTAAAATACTCAAATATTCAGTATTACAAACAATAAGTTTTAGACAACACCGTTGTATTACAAACAATAATTCAAAATCTTTAACAAGTGCTATGATTTTTTATAAGAACCGGAAATTTACATGATCCTTTGGCTTGTGAGACCTTCATACTCAACTTGTAAGGCATGTGGAAGATCAAAGTGATACAATGTAACATGAGGCTCAATATCATGCATCAACCTTACATCTTCCTGTCATTGTACAAAAGTCACAAATGATCAGTAAAAAAAAATGGAGATTACTACAGAAGTAGCATCGTTCATATTATATAACTCATTTGTATAGCCAAAGAAAGACTGCATCTGTTGGGAAATTGCAAGTCATCATGTTGAATTGAGGCTAAAACTTGCTAACAAATCCTAAAAAATGCCATGAAATTGGAAAATGAAGAGAAGATGTTACCTCATGAAGGTCATGTATATCAGTATAGTATGCTCCTCCAGGTCCCAACGTTGCTAGCAGTGGAGCAATGCTTGATCCTGACATTTATGTACTAAGCCTTATATGGTCCACAGTCCATGCGTTCGTGCTTTTAGCATCTGCCACTCCTCAGAAACAAAAAACTGTTCTTGGAAAAACTTGTACCCACTGGCAGACAAGTTGGAGCATGAATCTGCATCCAAAGTGACCGACACTCTTTTGAAGATGGATCAAACCGAAGTTTTGCACCTTTTAGAATCTCCTGAAGCGTTAAAAGCTTAAGTCGAAGAAGCTCTGGTGATTTTGAGGAGTGCTCATTTGTCTTGAGGAGTTCCTACAACTTTTATATATTATATTTTTCCTTTAATTGCTTGAACTACTGCTGCGTTCAGATCGGAAATTCAATTAAAAATTTTATTTGAATTGTTGGTTGTTAACAGAACATTGTATATACTGTCTACTGATGTTTTTTAAATAATGCTTCTCAACTTAAAACTGTGTAAGCTCTATATGTCATTTGGTGAACGTTGATCACTAATCTATATGTAGTGTTCTTCCAGTCCTGGACAATATTAGTGAATAACTAATTAACTATCATCAAATATAAATTAAAAAGGTAAATTTGTATCTTTTCTCCACAAACACCATTTAAATGTTTGATTACTATAAATGATCATACGTAAATCAAATCAATCTTACCAGAAATGGTTGGTTTCTAACCTTTTCACTGCCTGTTTTTATTTTGTTTTAATTATTATTAGAAAAAGAAAAATGTCGGTGCTAAGTTGCATACTAGTACAAAAAAGGCTGACGGTGAAAACAAAGAACAATTGGTAAATTAACTGTATCATAACTGCTTGCATTAACAGAGTGATAAAACATGAGTGGAGGAAACAGATAAGTACGTACGGTTTGGGTGCATAAATAACCCATCATCGCACTTATGTGTTTGGCAGCCACTGCATGACCTTGGCACCCAGCTGGTTCCAGTTGGCATCGCAGACATAACTCACGGTCTTTGTACTTGTCCGTTTATACCCATCTAGAAATGAATGTGCACAGACACTTAATCTTGTCATCACAGAATAACCGAACTGTAACAAGTTTAAATCCTCCTTAATTTTACTATTGTATATAGATTTATAGAGTGTTGAACTCTCTACAGCAGACGGCGCGCTCTCTCCTTTTCCTGAATAATGACATTGTCCAGTTTCTTTAATTGTAATCGTTGACTATCGTTCTTTTACGACTAAAGAAATAACAACAACAGCAACTCACCCTGATTCATGCATTTGAAAATTAAGCTAAAAGGTCAGTGGTTAATTTCAAGAACCACGGTACTGCAGCTATTTTCAATAAACAAAAGGAAGAGCACACAATACTCCAGAATGCCGACATATCTGAGAAATTAATAATAGCATAATAGCAGATATTTTTTGTGGAATACATACCTAGCTTGAGCTACTGGTAGCACAACTTGTAATACCTGGTAGTAGTAGCTAACTATGCAATGAAATGAAGCCTTATCCATTATGTGCAAGTGACAACATGAGGCGACTGCATGTCACTCAACCTGAATCGCCCAAATACTATATGTAAATTGTGTTAAAACTAAATCTATGATGTATCATAGTTGGGTTGTACTACAGAAAATGACAAGGCAACTCTTATTTTGTATCATAATGCCATTCCTTTGTATGGTTATCATACCACTATACAGTAGATAGATATATTATCAAGTTTTGAAACTTAAATTGTGAATATCTTTTTAGCAAGCTAACAACAACTAATTCATCTGTTCTCAAAAAAATTTGCGCTACATATCGCCACCGAAATCTAATCGATCATATGTGTGTGTGAATCTCAACTTTGAAGTCTTCCTTTGTGCCTGCTGCTAGTTTTGTAAAGATTCCTAAATTAGGCAATCTGGAAGCTTGGTTGGTTGAATTTTTATGCGGAAAAACAATAATTATAATTAGGTTTACTACGACAATAGAAATAGGAAGTATTATACCTTTGGATCCGACACAATCGCTTTTTCAGAAAATTCGAAATCCCTAATCCCTGGCAACATTCGGCATCCGGCGTAGTAACCCGCAGCTTCAAGATGACAACCAGCTCTAATCCGTTTTCCAAACCGAACCAGTCAACTTTTCCTCCCAAATCGAAATCCAATCTATAAGTCGATCGGCCGACAATGAACTTCAATTCAAGTTCGATGTTGGAAACGAAAGGGGGTGCTGTTGGCTACGGGTTTCGGTCTGAGGTGAACTCCAAGCTGGATGTGGATGAGTGGTTGTTAGGAGGTGTTTTATTGGGTTTGGTTTAGTGGAATAATGATTTGGAGATTAGGGTGATATTGAAGTTTCAGGGATGACGAAAGAGAATCGGCGATTACAATGAAAATTTAGATATGGAGCCCAAAATTTTAGCTTTGGAGCCAAACGAAAATTTCTTATGCTTTCAAAATGGTACAAATCCAACATAGGAATGTCATGAATATCTATAAAATTTGAAATATGTATTCATTTTTTAAATATGAAAAATACTTGATATCCGAAAATGGATTAAAAAAAATACCGTTTTGGACATATCCACATTCAATAATCATCCACCAGATTTTATTCAAAATTATAGTTAACTTTTTATCTATTTCATTGAATAGAAAAATAGTCATTTACTATTTTGGTTAAGTAATAAAATCATAATATGTGTACAAAGATCTATATTTGCCGATTAAATTTATTTTTCTCATCATATTTATTATTCTCTATATTTTCAATGTTAGAAATTATTTACATTGTATTATATATTTTTTATTCATTTGTTTATATCATTAATGGTAGTATTCAATATTAAATTGTAATTTTTTGTTGTTATTATATAATTATATTTATTGTAACAATTTTATTATTAAATATTAACTACTAGTATTAAATAATGAATTAATTTTAAATCATTTATTATTAAGTATTATCATTAATATTTAATAAATAATCATTGATTATTAGTTACAACAGGCGAAATAGGTCTCTAATACAAGAAATAGAAAAAAGAGTTACTAAAAATAAGTTTAAACAACTTTCTAATTTAACTATTAATTATTAGAAATTAATTAGTATATATTAGTTATTACAATAGACAAAAAAGAAAAGTTGTGATATATATGTTTATTACAATAGTGTGTTTTGCACAGTTGTAAAAAACATTTATTACAACAGTGCGTTTTGCACAGTTGTAAAAAAGCATTTATTACAACTGTGCTTATCGCACAGTTGTAAAATTAAAGTTGTAATATGGTGTTTTTGTTGTAGTGGACCTAACCCTAATTCATAAATATTATCTATGACACCATTATGCTGTCAAATTCTCTCTTAAACCCTAGCCGCCGCCTCTAAATCAAATCTCAAGTGTTCGACTTCAACTCAAATTAAAGATTAGAGCTTCTACAACAATTCAAGAAGATAAATCAGTAACACCGCAACGTTTCTACACCAATTTCAGTGCATAATTCTATTCTTTAACCATGAAAGGTGAGTACAGTGATTTTCACAGTATAATGGGATTAAAAGTAACATGATGAAGTTGTAAAGAGGATTCATATGTATGTATGTAATTTAAATCTCATCCAAGTCTTCACCTTTTTTATTCATGTCATCATATGCCTATGTTTCTATGTAAAGTTCATACCTTTATCAGTTTATTCATGTTGAAACTGTCATTATGCCTCTATGCCAGTTTACATGCCCCTTTATTTCATGATGTTGTGTTCATTCCAATTTTCTGTGATTAGATTCTCTCTTCTTATCCCTATTCCTTTTATTTTTGGATCTAGGCTACCTTCGAGCCTATGTTAAAAATATGCGCGAATGTAAATACGTGGGAACGATGGGAATATGTGAAATATGGAAAATTGGATAATATGTGAAGTTGGCATATTTGGGTATGAATTACATGGAATTGATGAATTTGCCTATAATTGTAAATTTGTAATTGAGGCAAATTAATATGTAACTAGTGACAATTTTGAATAGGCAATATTATAAACATGATTATATGTTTAATTGGATATACATGACATGAAAATTGGGTATGGGTGAAATACGATTATTAATAAACCTTTGACACGAGGTTAGGCGCAATTGTGGCGTAAGACTGCCCGGAACCGCCCAGAAAATCCAGCTGCCACAATTGGACGTCTAATGTGAGAGGTCAAAGGAATGAATTGTAGGCACAACGGTTAATGACACGAGGTTGGACCCGGTTTGTGGCGTAAGGCTGCCCGGAACCGCCCGGCAAATCCAGCGGCCACAAAGCGTTCGGTCTAATGTGGGAGGTCATGCACCGTTCGTCATAAGGAATGAATTAAGGAATACTAACCATAATAAGACATGGGTATGGTTAGATGGTTAAGTGGGGTGACATGTAAATTATGACATGTAAATATGGACTTAACCGGAATAAGATAAGACATGTAAATTATGACATGTAAGTATGGACTTAACCATAGCATGTGTAAGACATGGACATTTAAATTAAAATGTTTAAGTGGGAGAAAAACCTAGTGGGGACCAAGCATAGGTGGGAGGCTTGTGTCGGATGGGGGACCCGTTTCAACCAGTAACCCATTTGAGTATCTAATTGGGCCCAGTACTAGGCCGGGGTTGGGGAACGCTTACTGGACTTGAATGTAAGAGGTAAAAACTTGAATAGCGGTGGCAACGCGAGTCCAACGGGTTCATATGCATGCTTGGGTCCGGGCTGGTAGGTAAGACGTTGTTGCATCGTGTAGGCATGGCCGTGCATTTTATGTTGGTATCGGGGTTGCCACTTTGGGGAGTGATACATCCCACTGTGGGGCCAGCACGGGTGCCTACGGGGTTTAGGGAGCCGATCGAATGGGTAGGGTAAGGGTACCTTAGCGGTGGTAGGAGCAAGCCGGCACCTACGATAGCATCTAGGTATAAGTAACTACCAAGTTTGTCATGTGGGTACAGTTAGTGGGAAGGGATCAACCTTTAGTAAATAGAGACTAGTAGATGTGCGGTGTAATTAAGTAATGTGGTGTAACTTAGCAAAAGTGCGATGTAACGAAATACATGTTGGTTGAGTTGGATAGTCCTTTGGGTGCTAGTCTGATGTTGACTTCGATCTTTGGGGTTAGTACTTGGAGGGTTGTTCGCTTAGCCAAGGTGTAGAATTGTCTTAGTACTTAGGAACGGAATCATCTTGTCCATCCTTTTTATCTACCTTATCTATGTTACAGCCATATCATGATACCTATTTATGTCTTGATCATTTACCTTACCTATTATTTGTTAAAATTACTGGACTCGCCAGACTTTATGCCTGACCCGTTTTGTTTCCACCTCTTTTCTTTCCTCCCCCCCCCAGGTTTGCAAGGAGTGAATACAACAGCTTAGTGCCGATTTCTTTCAGTTGCTTGAAAAGAGTAGATGTATCGCTTTGGACTCTCTCATCTTTATGGCTTTGCTTATGCTCAGTGGGGATTTATGCATTTATATTTTTTAAGTATTTGCTTCTTTATGTACTTTGAAGTTTTTGGAAAAGACAATTGATCATGTTGTAATGGTTTTTGGAAACTACTTACGTAAGCTTGTTTTAAAGTTATGATGCTATGAAATAAGTTTTATCTTCCGCTGTGTTTTATTTATTTGTTCTTGTAATTTATCTATTCTATACTACTATAACGCTTCATGACATTAATGCATTCCCTTTGTGAGTGACATTAATGGCTATGGGGTGTTACACGTGGTATCAGAGCTACAAGAATAGATAAAAAGTTTTGAAAAGTGTTTTCAAAGGTATTATTCTCCTAGAAAGTATTTTAAAAAAAACTTGTTTTAAAGAAGCTATTTTCAAGGAAAGTTTACCTTAAAGAGCATAATCCCCGCAAGCCATACATGTCTCTTTCACTTCCCTTGTTTTCAACCTCTTACTTTTTCTTTTCAGCATGTCTGGAGCATCTGAAATACCGGAGGGTGTTTATGTACCCGGTTGGTTTCGTCAATATCTCGAGGCTAGGGTCGTTGCCGCGGGTCCGGCCGACATTCCTCCTCCTCCTCCCCCAGCTCCAGTCATTCCTCCGCGTGGAGATGTTTTCTCCAAGATATGTAAAGACTTTCATTCGATGGGTGGAAAACCTTTTAGTGGGTCTGAAACATTCGTCAAAGCTAGAAATTGGTTGAAAGAAGTGGAGGATCTGTTTGGCATTTTCGATTTGGACGACTGTAAGAAGGTCCAATTGGCTGCTTGGTTGATGAAGGACGAAGCTTCGTTTTTTTGGGAGGTTACTAATGGAGAGCATGCTGTAGAGACGTGGGCAGATTTTAGTGGAAGGTTTGAGTTTAAATTCCTTTATCAAGCTGAGGAGAGTATGTACATGGAGAGGTTCTTGACATTGAAGCAGAAAAACTTGACCGTGAAGGAGTATGTGACCGAATTTAATTAGTTGGCGAGATTTGGGCTGGAGTTGGTGAATACGCCTCACAAGAAGGCCTTGAGGTTTGCAAAGTGCCTAAATGAACCGCTTTACAGTTTGGCTATGTCCCACATTCCAATGGGGGCTACGTATGAAAAACTTGTCGATATGGCATACATGCATGAAGAAGAGAAGGGTGTAAGTACTTTTAGGCTGCAATATAAGAAGGAGGATCCAAAGAAAGCCCAACAACAAAAGAAATGTGGTAAAGAAAAGAGGAAATGTCACAATTGTGGGTTACCCGGCCATTTGAAGGAAGACTGTAGGAAGAAGAAGAAGTTCGCTTGTTACCATTGTGGTAATCCAGGTCACGCTATCAAGGACTGTCCTAAGAAGCAAGGGCAGAGGGCAAGTTCATGCTCTCATGGCATCAGGGCAGGAAGAAGGTAGAAAAATTTCTGTCGAAAGTTTGATTTTCTTGTTTGATCATCCTGTCCGTACTTTATTCGATTCTGGTGCATCACATTCGTTTATCTCTACATCATTAGTTGAAACACTGCACTTAAATACTAGTCTCGTTGTGGACCCCATTATAGTCTCAAATCCTATTGGTGGGTCGGCTCATTTATCCATGGTTTGTAGGGATTTGAGATTGTCTGTCTTAGGCGTTGGTTTTGAATGTAATGCTTTTAAGCTTGGTTTCATGGGCTATGGGTTGATTCTAGGGATGGATTGGCTAGCCAGAGATGGTGCCATCCTAGATTGTGAACGAAGGGTAGTAAAATTGTTGACTCGTAGTGGAAAGACCCTTGATATTTCTTGTGAGCCTAGAGGATCGGTGATGCTTAGTTATCTTGAGTCACTTGATGCATCCAATGATGATTCGCATTCTGTTCGTATAGTCCGTGAATATGTTGATGTCTTCGATGAGATGAGGGGTCTACCCCCAAAACGTGAGATAGACTTTCGTATTTATCTTGTAGACAATGCAAAACCCATATCTCTGCCAGTACGCCACACGGCTCCTCGTGAGAGGAGGGAACTCAATATGAAAGTAGGGGAGTTGCTTGAGAAGGGGTTCATAAGACGTAGTATATCAGAGTAGGGTGCTCCAATAGTATTTGCCACGAAGGCGGATGGGTCCCTTAGACTTTATGTGGACTATAGAGAACTTAATACGCTTACTAAGAAGAATAGGCACCCACTGCCGAGGATTGACGATCTCTTCGATCAGTTATTTGGCGCCCCAGTGTTTTCGCAGTTGGACTTAGCCACTGGTTTCCATCAGTTGAGAGTGGCTGAGGATAGCATAGACAAGACTGCCTTTAGGACTCCGGACGGTTTCTATGAGTGGCTTGTGATGCCCTTTGGTTTGACAAACGCCCCCGCATAGTTTGTTGACTTGTTGAGTAGGGTGTTTAGGGAGTACCTTAATAAATTCGTGGTGGTCTTTGTGGATGACATCTAGATCTTTTCTAAGAGCGAGGAAGAGCATGCCCTACATCTTAGGGAAGTGTTGGAGACCCTTCGAGCGCATAACCTTAAAGCTAAATTTTCTAAATGTCACTTTTGGAGGAAGGAAGTGCGAATCTTAGGGCACGTGGTTTCCAAAGAAGGGATAGCTGTGGATCCCGCGAAGGTGGTGGCCATCCAAGATTGGAAGGTCCCTAAAAATGCTACCGAGGTGAGGAGTTTCTTGGGATTGGCTGGCTACTATAGGAAGTTTATCAAGGACTTCGCAAAGATATCAGCCCCATTGACATGCTTGACAAAGAAGAACCTAGTTTTCACGTGGGACGTAGATTGTGATGATGCGTTCCAACGTTTAAAAAGAGCTTTGACCACAACCCCAGTCTTAGTGTTGCCAGATGGGAGTAAGCCATTTACCGTTTATACCGATGCTTGTGGGACAGGACTAGGCGTAGTCTTAATGCAAGAGGGGAGGGTAATAGCCTATGGAGGAAGGCAGTTGAGAGTGCATGAGAAAAATTACCCTACACATGACCTAGAGTTGGTCGCTATTGTTTTCGCGCTTAAGTCTTGGCGCCATTACCTTCTTGGCGAGAAATTCGAATTGTTTACAGACCACAAATCGCTGAAATACTTGTTTTCTCAGAAGGACTTGAACTTAAGGCAGCAAAGGTGGATGGAATTCTTAGCGTCCTATGATTTCGAGATAGCTTATACCCCTAGCAAGGGTAACATGGTGGCAGACGCCTTAAGTAGGGAAAGGTTGTCCTAGTGTCCGTTATTTGTTGAGCGGCGAAGCTTAGAGTTCATCTCTACGTTTGACTTTAGACCTTCCATTGACTTTGTACCCGGTTTGCTAGCATCCTTAGAGGTTAGACCTACTCTTTTGGGATGAATTGGTTAGGCACAGCGAGATGTCCCACGGTTGGTTGAGTTAGTAGAGAAGCTCATAAGAGGGGAGTCATCGAGCCATCTCAGTAGGTATACCCTAGATGATAAGGGTTGGTTACGTAGGGACGGTAGACTTTGTGTACCACGAGACGAGAACTTGAGGAAGACCATTCTTGATGATGCACATCGTTCGAAGATGACCATTCATCCCGGCGGGGACAAGATGTACATGGACATGAGACGGGTTTACTTTTGGGCCGGTATGAAGAGGGAGGTAGCTGAGTTTGTCGCTAGATGCTTGGTGTGCCAACAAGTAAAAGCAGAGCAAAAGAAGCCCGGTGGGTTGCTTCACCCATTGGAGGTCCCACAATGGAAGTGGGAGAGTGTCTCGATGGACTTTGTTGTTGGGTTACCAAGATCAAGGAAGGGTAATACAGGGATTTGGGTCGTGGTAGACAGGCTTACTAAGAGCGCCCATTTCATTCCCGTGAAGAGTAAGAGGACTGCTCCATGGTTAGCCTCCGTATACATTCGAGAGATAATTCGTTTGCACGGTGTTCCTTCTAGCATAGTGAGCGATCACGATCCTATCTTTATTAGCAATTTTTGGAAGAGCTTACTTAGAGAGGTGGAAATAGAACATGATGCGATGATTCGACGAGCTCCTATATGCATTCTTGGGTCGGAGATTAAGAAGTTGAGGAATCGAGAGGTCAAGCTAGTCAAAGTGCAATGGGGAGATGATGAGAGCGATGCTACTTGGGAGACGGAAGAGAAGATGCGTTCATTGTATCTTTTTTCTTTTCGAGGGTATGTCTTTTAATTTCTCTTTTATCTCTTAGCTTGTACTTGTTCTATCTTTAGTATGTCCTCTCACTAGTATCTTTGACCTTTAGATAGGGTAGTCCTGTGGTTGAAACATTTGTTTGAGACATGTTATGTATGGTGGATGCATGTGGATACAAGTGTTTGCTAGTGGTTGCTCGTGGATGCATATACACACACTTTAGGCACTAGATCGGCTCAGTCACTTTCATATTGCATATTGCATATAAATGGATGTATTTAGTAAAATGAATGTACGTTGAATGTGTGTATCATATGGGTGTTGCATTTAAATGAATGGTTGTGCACACATGTAGTAATGATATGTATAGGGTTCTTTGCATACATGATGGATACATGGGACTATCATTATTTGCATTAAGGAGGTCGACTGAATCAGTGGACCGCCTGATTTTGCATTAGTATATGGACATATACACACATTATGCATATGTACATGAAAAGCATTAGAAATCTTTTAAGGACCATGGTTGCTAGTGGTTGATGGTTGAGTAGATGGATGATTGGATGGTAGGATACGTTCTTCTGGACTTAGAGATTTCGAGGACGAAATCCTTTAAGTGGGGGAGAATATAACACGTCGTACTTTCTGAGAATATTAAAATAACAAATTAAAGAATAATTTATTTGAAAAAGAGGAATGAGAAAAGAATGATATTTAGCATTGTTCTAAGGTTTGTAAGCAAAATACTTAGTAGCTCATTTTGTTAGAACACGTGACTTGCATACAAGAGGTACAGAGTTCGATCCCCGCCAGCGCCATATTTTTGTTTTAGGGGAATGGCTAAAAAGTAGCATAGTGTGAACGCAGTTCAAAAAGTGGTTTAGTGTGAAAATGGTTAATTATTAAAAAGTTATTAAGCCATGAAGTTTGTATGCATATGAGAGAAATATATATATATATATAAATTAAATAAATAAATATTCAAAAAAAAGTTCAAAACAGCGAATCGGGAGAGGGAATAGCCGAACCACACCATTTTTGGAGTCGATCCGAGCCCCACTGGGTCGACTAGAGGTCAATCCAAGGTGTTTGGCTGCCAACCCGTGGCCCGATTCGCCCTAAGGGCTGATATGGGATCTGAGTGGTCCAGATCAGTTCTAGGGTTAATCCTAAGGCCTAAATAACTTCCTACACCTATATATACACCCTAAGACCTAACCCTAATTCATAAATATTATCTATGACACCAATATGCTGTCAAATTCTCTCTTAAACCCTAGCCGCCACCTCTAAATCAAATCTCAAGTGTTCAACTTCAACTCAAATTAAAGATTAGAACTTCTACAACAATTCAAGAAGATAAATCAGCAACACCGCAATGTTTCTACATCAATTTCAGTGCATAATTCTGTTCTTTAACCACGAAAGGTGAGTATGTTGATTTTCACAATATAATGGGATTAAAAGTAACATGATGAAGTTGTAAAAAGGATTCATATTTATGTATGTAATTTAAATCTCATCCAAGTCTTCACCTTTATGACTCATGTCATCATATGCCTATGTTTCTATGTAAAGTTCATACATGTATTAGTTTATTCATGTTGAATCTGTCATTATGCCTCTATGCCAGTTTACATGCCCCTTTATTTCATGATGTTGTGTTAATTCAAATTTTCTGTGATTTGATTCTCTCTTCTTATCCCTATTCCTTTTATTTTTGGATCTTGGCTACCTTCGAGCCTATGTTAAAAATATGCGCGAATGCAAATACGTGGGAACGATGGGAATATGTGAAATATGGAAAATTGGATACTTTGGATAATTGGATAATATGTGAAATTGGCATATTTGGGTATGAATTACATGGAATTGATGAAATTGCCTATAATTGTAAATTTGTAATTGAGGCTAATTAATATGTAATTAGTGACAATTTGGAATAGGCAATATTATAAACATGATTATATGTTTAATTGGATACCCATGACATGAAAATTGGGTATGGGTGAAATACGATTATTAATAAACCTTTGAAACGAGGTTAGGCGCAATTGTGGCGTAAGACTGCCCGGAACCGCCCGACAAATCCAGCTGCCACAATTGGACGTCTAATGTGAGAGGTCAAAGGAATGAATTGTAGGCGCAATAGTTAATGACACGAGGTTAGACCCGGTTTGTGGCGTAAGACTGCCTGGAACCGCCCGGCAAATCCAGCGACCACAAAGCGTTCGGTCTAATGTGGGAGGTCATGCACCGTTCGTCATAAGGAATGAATTAAGGAATACTAACCATAATAAGACATGGGTATGGTTAGAGGGTTAATTGGGGTGACATGTAAATTATGACATGTAAATATGGACTTAACCGGAATAAGATAAGACATGTAAATTATGACATGTAAGTATGGACTTAACCATAGCATGTGTAAGACATGGACATTTAAATTAAAATGGTTAAGTGGGAGAAAAACCTAGTGGGGACCAAGCATAGGTGGGAGGCTTGTGTTGGATGGGGGACCCGTTTCGACCAGTAACCCGTTTGAGTATCTAATTGGGCCCGGTACTAGGCCGGGGTTGGGGCACGCTTACTGGACTTGAATGTAAGAGGTCAAAACGTGAACAGTGGTGGCAACGCGAGTCCAACGGGTTCATGTGCGTGCATGGGTCCGGGCTGGTAGGTAAGACATTGTTGCATCGTGTAGGTATGGCCGTGCATTTTATGTTTGTATCGGGGTTGCCACTTTGGGGAGTGATACACCCCACTGTGGGCCAGCACGGGTGCTTACGGGTTTTGGGAGACGATCGAATGGGTAGGGTAATGGTACCTTAGCGGTGGTAGGAGCAAGCCGGCACCTACGATAGCAACTAGGTACAAGTAACTACCAAGTTTGTCATGTGGGTACATTTAGTGGGAAGGGATCAACCTTTTGTAAATAGAGACTAGTAGATGTGCGGTGTAATTAAGTAATGTGGTGTAACTTAGCAAAAGTGCGGTTTAACGAAATACATGTTGGTTGAGTTGGATAGTCCTTTGGGTGCTAGTCTGATGTTGACTTCGGTCTTCGGGGTTAGTACTTGGAGGGTTGTTCGCTTAGCCAAGGTGAAAGATTGTCTTAGTACTTAGGAACGGAATCATCTTGTCCATCCTTTTTATCTACCTTATCTATGTTACAGCCATATCATAATGCCTATTTATGTCTTGATCATTTAACTTACCTATTATTTGTTAAAATTACTGGACTCGCCAGACTTTATGTCTGACCCGTTTTGTTTCCACCTCTTTTCTTTCCTCCCCCCTCTTAGGTTTGCAAGGAGAGAATACTACAACTTAGTGCCGATTTCTTTCAGTTGCTTGAAAAGAGTAGATGTATCGCTTTGGACTCTCTCATTTTTATGGCTTTGCTTATGCTCAGTGGGGATTTATGCATTTATGTTATTTAAGTATTTGCTTCTTTATGTACTTTGAAGTTTTTGGAAAAGACAATTGATCCTGTTGTAATGGTTTTTGGAGACTACTTATGTAAGCTTGTTTTGAAGTGATGATGTTGTGAAATAAGTTTTATCTTCCGATGTGTTTTATTTATTTATTCTTGTAGTTTATATGTTCTAAACTACTATAACGCTTCATGATATTAATGCATTCCCTTTGTGAGTGACATTAATGGCCATGCGGTGTTACAAATGCTGTCTTTGTTGGCACGACACCTGGTGTACTCACCTACCCCTTTCAAAGCTTTACCCAAATCTACTTTCCTTAGTCCACAGGCCTTTCTCCACTATCTCAAATGTTTTGGGCTCCATCCTATTAAGCCTTTACCCACTGGGTCTCTTCGATTTGAATACTCTATCCGATATTCAACACCTCCTAAATGCGGCCACATCAATTAACCTCTCCGATGAGCCGGATAAATACTTGTGGGCTTTAAACCGTAGCAAAGGCTTCTCTGTTTCTTCTTGCTACAAGTTTCTATCCCACCCAGGACATTCTTTCACCTTCCCTCGTCTCTGGAAGTGTCGGCTATCACCTTGTATGATCTTCCTCCAATGGTGTCTTGTGCACAACAGGATCAATACCAGGAGCAGATTCTGTAAGCTACACATCATTAACGATCCCAGATGCACCCTATGCAAGGCAAGTGATGAAACAATCGACCACCTTTTCTTTGAATGTAACTTTTCCTTCAGAATTTGGGCTGCGACAAGCTCTTTACTCCTCGGTTACATACCCATAGTCTCGTCTTTCATTGAATATTGACAACATAACCCACCAGATCAATTGATGGACTCCTTCTTGTCGATCTTTTGTTGGGCTGTATGGATTGAGCGTAATGCACACACCTTTAATAAGCGTAAAATGCATTACTATGGTATTTGCAGTTTCATCATTCATCAGTTTGAAACATATACAGGGACATCGAGACATGCTCGCTTCAGACATACTCTCCCGGCGCCCTCTTCTCCAGGCACTCAATGCAGCAGCTCGGCCCAACATGGATAAATGCTTACGATGCTTACCTGTTTTGGCTTCATAAGTCTTATGTTTTATGTTTTCTCTAGCTCAGTCTGTCTATTTTCGCATGCTTATGATCTTTTGGGTTGTACTACTTATGACCGCTCTACGTAATATATCTATGTAATCCATATTTGGGACACGGTATGTCCTAACCTATTTGCCACTGGTTGGGCCTGTCAACCAGAATATTATATATTATTATTATCTAGTTAACCGGCTGTGTAGCCCCGTGCTGCACATCCGTCTTCCTCAAAAAACTATCAAAGGAAACATCTATATAATCAACCATCAAACAACATTGGGCCCTTTTAAATTAATTTCTTATTAAATTATCATTTTCCATTTTTTATCTTTTCTCAGATATTTTTCAAGGCTTGCTCATCTCCGTGATCATTGGAAAACATTTCCATATATCACAAATTTTCCATTTTCCAGAAAATATCTCTTATTATGGTTGGAAAAAATTCCCATATATTCACAAATTCTTATTTCTATATTTAGAAAATATATATATTATCCCTATTGGAAAAAATTCCCAATCTCTATTTTTACTTCTCATTAATCACATCATTTCATTTCCTATACTTCGAAAACAATTCAAATTTTATTTGGAAAACGTTCCCAAATTCCCTTTATCTAGATCTGACCGATATTATATAAAAAGTCATTGTTATAACTTAACCCATTAATCTTTCATTACTGACTGTATCACTAACTAACTGTTGCTACCGAACCTTAACCATTTCTCAGTCAATCATGAAGTCAATCAAGTTAGGGTATAATTACCTCTCTGACCTTAATTGAAAAACATTCTCAACTTTAAAATAGTCAAAGCTCACAATTTTAAATAAAACATCACTTACGCGACTCTCGGATTCAATCTAAGAATCCACTTCTTTTACAAAAGACATTGATTATAACGGTAGCATTATAATCGCTATTTCCACATATTTGATTTATAAAACATTTATTTTAACGATAGCATTAAAATCGCTATTTAGATTTATAACATATTTATAATAACAGTAGCATTACAATTGTTGTTTAGATTTACAAAACATTTATTTTAACGGCAGCGTTAAATCGTTGTTTAAATTATAACAGTAGCATTATAATCGCTGTTTTGAATAAAGTACCGTGTGCAATACACATGCTTCCCTTGTTCATTTTTGAAAGATAGTCAGAATGTCTGGATTTACACAATGCAGACATATACCATTCTGTTTGTCGAAACCCATAAGATAAAGGTTATATAAGGATATAACTCCGCTTTCCACCTTCTTTACAACAAAACCTCTTTCCTTGGATTTTATTTCAAAAATCCATTTATCAATGTTTAACACAAACTATCTTATGTGTTTTCCTTTGCGTTTAAAATCTTTATTTCAATTGCAGTGCTTTGCTTAATTCAATTAAAGTCATCACTTTGGTTTTAAAAACCTCATTTAAACCTTGTTTTGATTAATCAATTTTACTAGTCCGTTTACCATCTTTTCACCACTTAGCTTAATTTCATTCTAAAATCATCAACACATTTTAGTCGATTATTAACCTATTAACCATCTGCCTTAAAAGTTTCATTCCATTGAATTTTCTTTACTTAATTTAAAAATTTAGAAAAAGCCTTATTTAAGTCTCTACATTTACCGAAAAATCCCATTTACAAATCTCATTTAAAACTTGGACTACAAATCCCTTTATGAAAATCTTGTCACCTCCTTGGTCAAACTATAATGCCACCAAATCATTTCTTAATTGAATCTCCAATTGAAATCGTTGTTTTAATTATTATTAATTAAAATAACAATTAACCTTATTATTAACTATATTAAAAATAGTTGACTTTGCCCATTAACTAATAATAGTACAATTATCGCCTTTAAAAGCTTATTAAATAATAATTAACTTTATTAACACTAACCAATTCAATAATTACTTTAATTATAGTTAATCAAAGATTAACTAATGTTTAGCACCCTTCGTTAAATTCAAATTTAATTTCAAATGTTGGTTTCAAAACCATTTTCCATTTTTCCATATAAATTCAATTTTGAATTTCTATTTCAAATAATTCACTTAATTTATACTCTCGTTTATATACAACTTCTTGTTTTCTCCATTTACATGTTTTTAGTTTCAACTCTGTTCGAAATTACATTTCTATTTTTGGAATTAAATTCCCTTTTTAAAACTCTAATTTCATTTTCTATATTCAAAAATATTCTATGGTATTTAAATACCAAATTCTAGGGTTAGTGATATTTAAATACAACAAGATCAATCACAGTTAATATATCAAAGCATAGGTCACAACTAATGCAAACACAATAATATAAATGTTGAGGAATCCAGTTGGATCCCTCCAACCTGTTTCCCTGCATCCACAGATGTTAATCAACATCAAGAAAATTAATTTCACATCAATATAAAATGCCAGAACTGATAATCGATCAACGATGTGATCACATCAACCATTTCAAACAATTTTATCAACTATTCAACCAATCAACCATCACACAGTATAAAATTACTGTAAATAAATTTTAAACTTGTTTATATAAAAATATAAACAAGTCAGAGTTAGTGAGTTTACTCACCTTGTTTTGCAGTTGATGATTCTTCTTTTGTTTTGTTTTAAAAAAACCAAACTGACATTTGATTTTAACACAAAATTCCAACATCTTTATTTTTCTACCGCATCAGTCCCATCACATCATCATCTCATTGTTTCGATTCCAACGGATCCGATGGTGTTCAATTCTATTAACATATGTCCAAATTATAACATTGCATTCCTATCTATTTTAAATTTAATATATAAATATAGAAATTATTTATATAATTCGCATCTTAATCACTACTGTTTAAATTGAATACCTCCCCTGACCAAATGTTAATCACGTCCTAACCATTTGGCATTTGAAAGCATCCTTCTGTAAATCCAACCAGAAATGCCGCCATCAAACTCCTCAGTCCATTTACCACCACGTCTCGGTCGTCGCCCTTCATAGCATTGAGATCTTGGCTTTCTCGTACTAATATAGAGCAAACAACGAAATTTTTATGCATTTAATCCCATAAAAGAAAATTTTAGAATTTTAAATATATTTAATTAACTGAGTTATTCCAAAGCCGTTTATTTACAAACTAAAAGCCATACCCTAGATTAGCGTGCTCCCAACGCGGTACTTCTTCTTCATCCAGTATTTTCGAATCCACCTCCAAAAATCTCAATTAATGCTTTGGGATGCCATCAAACAATATGTTAACAGAAAATGATAATGTGACAGTAGTGAATGTTGCCACTTCAATACTTCCTGAACTAATAACACAATTCCCTCCACTTCAAAGCTAACGCACCATCCATCCCTCACACAACCAATTCTTTACCAAACTAAAACTTGACTTCACCAACTAAATCACGATCAGCTGTTAAACTTACTCCTCATCCCTTACTACAAAATGCAACTCAACATACCCCTGCTGATAACGCCATCAAGTTTCCACCTCCCCCTTAACTTCACGTTTATATCATCCCTTCCTAGTTTGAAACATTATAAAGCATCACTCCATGAACTTCCTGGAAAATAACGACTTATATTCCTTGAAACTCTACACTACCCTTCTCTTAGTAAACGCCCCACCACGCTCTCCACCATCCTGTATCATCCATCCGCAACTCCCAGTTGAACACACAGAACAACACTCCAGTATTGAACAAACCATTTCGCTGCTGTACACACTCGACTCCTCGTGAACTTCCGCCGGTAATATCCGTCTCGAAACCAACCACCGCCTGACTGACCCGCCACACCCATCGTCATTGACTTCCACTCATTCCATCATCAACGAAAATCCGATCACCCTACAACTACCATGGATCCCGGAAACACCCCCAGAACCGTTCAACACTCCTCAGCTCACACCAGCTTTGTCATACCATCGGATTTCAAACGCCTCCATCCCTGAGTCGCTCTCCTCGAGGGAGCAACCACTCTTCAAAGTTAACCGCGAACAAAGGCTTATAAGAGGAGAACGAGGGTGGAAAATTTAGGGAAACTTGGATCGTTTATTTCGTAAGGCCTATTTTTCTATTTGGATTAAATATATATATAACATATAAGTTCAGTTTTTATCCTGATTCTTCCAACTGAAGAAGCATATGAAAGAAATGTGAAATTTCTTTTCTTTTTATAGGGGAAGACAGCTTGATCTCCACGGAAATGAAATGGCGTGACTGGCATGGTTCAGAAAGCATGAGTGGTACGCTTGACTGTAGCTTTCAGGGTAAGATAGGTAGTCCTTCTTCTTCTTTTTTTCTTATATTGTCAGGTTAGCCATGGGCCGGTATGTCTGAAAAGGACTTGGCTAAAATTTCATATCCGATATTTTGACTATAGAAGAAATGAACATATTACGATAAGATTTTTATCTGGGTTTGTTTTAATGGTTAGAGCAGGCATATATTTTTATTTTTATTAGAATAATATGTGTAGCTGTAAAGTTTGACCATGTACACAATGTAACATAGCCGAAATATTTCTTTCAAATTTACGATGCATTCGAAAGAGACGTGGTCCAATAAACGAGATTTCTTTCTATTCAAAGATTTTGTATCATGTATGATTAATTTAATAGTTCATATACTCGGAATCCATCTCCAATATATAATATTTAATTTTATTTTATTTAGTCAATGCACCCATATAAATCGGTCATATACATATCTTGTTGACAATCTTGTCTTACAAGCGTTGTTTGGACACACACGAAATATTCTTAAGATATATACGGATACGAAAATATCTAGCAGGATTTGTCAAATCTTATCGGGTGCAGAAGGTATTAAATGTTGTTGAATCCCCATTTAGATCGGTTTACAGATTATGAATTGGAGTTTGTTCTACTATTTGAAAGAAAATGGACGTGGAGATTTTACACAAATAAAATATGGTGATATGCAAAAGATATGCTCAGTCAAACATTTTGACTCAACCAAGATTTTCAATAAAGAGAATAAATATTTGTCAAAAGATGAGGCACGTTTCACAGATTTGCAAAACACGACTGGTATTTGTATTGACTGTTGAAGATATACAAAGTTTTTATGACGGATATGTTAAGATTTTGACAACGAACCTTCTAATATTATTTAACGTAGAATTAACGTCCGATTTTTACCATTTGCACAATAAAACAGTAGGTCCGTTAGATACAAAAATCAAATTTTCTATTTATATATCTAATACAACATTTAAACTAAATTTTAAATGTTCAAAATAAATCCGCAAAAATCTGAGTCGTTACATTAACTCTGTTTCTTATCTTCTTAATAAATCATTGCTTATGCAACTCTTGGATTATGTTCATGAATCCAATTCTTTTATGAAAAATATTGGTTATAACGATAACATTAAAATCCCTAGTTTCGAAATATTTAACTTTAAATAAAACTTTTATACCTTAATTTAAATAAATAAACACACGATTTATTAAATAAATAAATCTTGATTTAAAAACCGAAAATTAAATAGTACTTTCCTACATTCGATATAGTCGAATCTCAATGTATAATTCCCTCTTGAATAATCTCTATTCGATAATTCTCTTTCGAATGAACTATATTCGACAATCTCTCTTACGAATAAACTGTATTCGATAACTCTCTTTCGAATAAACTATATTCGATAATCTCTCTTCGAATAACTTATATTCAATTAACTCTATTCGAATAACTAATATTCGATTAACTCTATTCGAACAACTAATATTCGACTAACTCTATTTGAATAACTAATATTCGATTAACTCTATTAGAATAACTAGTATTCGACTAACTCTCTTCGAATAACTAATATTCGATACTCTCTATTCGAATAACTAATATTCGATTAACTCTATTCGAATAACTAATTTTATTTTAACCCTATTTCCTATCTCATTTAAATTCCCATTTGAATTCCTATTTCAAAACTCAATTTTCCTTACAAATGTTATAATTTATAAAATATTTATTTTAATCCATTATTCACATCGAATGTCAATAATGTTTCTTTTATATAATCGATCAGTTTGATTTTGTATTTTAAAATAATATCCCATTTCCAAATTCTATTTATACTTCTATTTATCGAATTAATTGTGCAAAATCTCCTTTTTACTTCTCACACTAAAAGTATCATTTATAATTCCCTTTATGAATGCTAAGTTATTTCTATTTGAAATATTGGTGTTAAAACTGATTTCTACTCCTATATAAATTCAGACTTATATATTCAATTTATCCCATGATAAATTATTTTACTTAATTTAAAAAAAAATACTTATAAATTAATCTTCTCCAGTTATCTGTTAAATCAGATTTATATTTAATAATCTCCTTTAAATCCATCATCTCATAGTTCTTTTATGTCTCGCCAATTTTCTTTTATAATTCTATTTATTTCCCAAATAATTCCTTTTATTCTTCTATTTATTTCCGAAATATTTCTTTTTATAATTTCCTATTTATATCCATATTATTCCCTTTATAATTCTATTCATTTTATAAATATTTCCTTATATAAAATTCTTTGATTTTATAAATATTTCCTTTTATAAAATCCTTTGATTTTATAAATATTTTATTTTCAATATACACTTTGAAATTTCCCTTTGTACATTTCAGTATGTCTTATGGTATTTAAAATACCAAATAACCACAATCAATATCATCCAGACACACATAATCAACAACATATTATATATCACATCATATATCACAATATATGAAAAAACAGTATTAGAAATATTGAGGAATCTAGTTGGATCCCTCCAACCTGTTTCCCTGCTTCCACAGATGTTAAACAATATAAATAACATCAATTTCGTTTCAATATGAAATATTCTGATAAACATAGTCAATATTTGATTAACGATATAAATATATATATATTACTAGATCTATAATTTAAACCAATCAATTAGCAGCTCATCTAAACAATCAAACAACAATCAACCATCATTTATCAACTCCAAAAATATGTTATAAGAATATAAACTGGGCAGAGTTAGTGAGATTTACTCATGTTGGTCGTTTATCCTTAAATAACGATAAATTATCGTTGATTCAAATCAGGAAATTTATTTCGCTATAAATTATAACGTGCTCCAATTCAAACCAAATATGTTCCATTGTGCAGCCCTTGTCCAAACGATCTGAACGGATCTTGTTTTGTCAGATTCTGATATAGTATGATCAAGCTATACATTTTTGTAGTTTTGTAACATTTAAATCATCATTAACTTAAAATAAAATTAATTAATTTAAATAAATCCTTAATCCCACTTAACCTTGCTTAACCACCCCTTTAATCCCCTTCCTTCTCCAACTCCTATACAAATACGAGTGGCACATGAATGCAGCCAAGGAAATGGACGAGATCAAATACTTGTGCTTCCCTCTCTATCTAGAATGTGTTGCATCATTATGGTTCACAAGATTCTCGCTTAAATCCATCGACCAATTTGATGACTTAACTCTGAAATTCAAAGAGTAGTTTAGGTTGCAGGCTACCAAGGCTAAGTACGTTATTTCTCTGACATCGATGAAGCAGAATCCGGGAGAGTCTTTTATAGCCTTCCTCAAGAGATTCCATAATGCTTTAGCCGAAGTAGGAAATCTCGAGCCCCGCACGATCTTAATGTCCCTAATTGGCGCCATAGACGGAAATAGCGAATTTGGTAAATGGATGAAAATGAAAGAGCTAAACATGCTTAACAAATTCTATAAAAAAGCAGAGGAGTACATGAGAGTTGGCGCTATTCCTGTACCTCTTCAGATTATTGATGCTAACCCGCTTCTTGAAGCACCCAAAAATGTTGTTGCTCAATATAATCAGAAAAACACTCAGGGGCAGAAGCGCGCCAATGATGGAAACGACAACAAGGGTAATAAGAAGTCTCGCCTTTTCAACTCATCAGAGCTGACGCCTTTGAACGACACTCCTAAAAATAACTATCCTGCAACAAATAATTCTAAAGAGTATATGGAGCCAAATCCAATAAGGATAAGATACAAAGCAGCAAACTTAGGAAAATTCTGCAGATTTCACAACCAGCCTGGTCATAACGCTAGTGAGTGCCGACACCTGAAGAGCCTCATTGAGGAATTGATCAGGAAAAATAGGATGCAGCAGTATGTAAAGAATCCGCAGGTCGTGAATCCTTCTGCAACCCCCTAGGGCAAGTGGCATCAAATGATCAGCTTGGTCCAAGCAACGTAGCTTCTGCTCAGACCATGCCAAGACTGATCATCAACTAATAACCGTTGATTGTTCTTCAACTTCAATGGCTCAGAATAAGCGATCAACATTGCCACCGCTTTACTTCATGCTCTATTTCCTGCTTTAGTTCATACTTTACTTCATGTTTTACTTTCTGTTATATTCAAAACTTCTTGTAAACAGTCTGTAATAATCTGCAAGTGACGCACTGAACATTATCCATATGACTAAGAGCATGTCTGTCTGAATGAATTTCTGGCTTGCAAAATTATATGTCAAATGAAAACTTGCTTCAAAGATGATTTCATATTGCAGGCCATCTGCTGAGCGCTTGTTCCTATAACACTGCGACCCCAACAATGTTAGTTCAAGAGCCAAATGATGTAAGTATCGACATATACAAATACAAAGATAGAAAATCACTGCCTTGAAAAGTGAATGTGAAAGTCGCAAAGATCCAAACAACAAACAAGCGCCATGACAAACAAACAAGAGAACTGTAACTTTTGTCGAAGGGGCACTTCCCTAAGCGAGAGTGTAACGCACCACCTCTATACTCGCATTAGCCAAGGCCATTGCAAGAAATGGTGTCAACTAACCCGAAGAATAAGGCTATTGAGGAGCGACCATCTGTATATTAGCTTTGGATGAGTGTTAAATATGTCGGGTAATGTGGTCTAAATTTTTAAATCTCATGAGGGAATCCGACACATCTAAATCAAATTCAAATCTACTACATAATGGCTATATATAATTGGGAAAGAAATATAAAATACATAACAAAAAAATCAGAGTCTGACACAAATATTCATATCACTAAGGCAGAAATAGATATGAATAATATCACAAGAGTATAAATACAAATATAGTGGTCATAGTCGAGCCACTATACAACAAAAGAATAGGTACAAGCTCTAGCCAAAATAATATGCATATAAAGATGTCACTATCTCATATATATATATATATATATAAATCAATACCTACAACTCGAATGTAGATAGCAAAATCCAAGAATGGTCCCCGCTAGAAGTCATGAGATGCAACTGTAATATTCGGTCTGACCCGAGTATTATTTATAAGAATAAACAATAAATGGATCAGTCTAGTTATACTCATCATAATAAACTGAAATAGAATCAGAGATATGAACAGAAAATGACATATATAAAATAACTACAATGTTCACATGTAAAATGTGAAGACTCGATATGTCCAGAAAATATGCCAAAGAAATATTGACACTATATAAGGATATCTCAATAACAAAGAAACTAAGATTGATAAACTAATATCAATACGAAATTGACAGCACATATGTCAATAGAAATAAGATTGAAGAAATCAATAAATTAAAAATCTCGAAGATATAAAAATTATCACACTCTAAAGATATAACTATTCACGAGAAATGATGTCACCCATCAATTTACATGAAATAGAAAATACGATAATAACAAATGAGTATTCATGAGAAATGATGTCGCCCATCAAGTCTACATGAAAATAAAAAACATGGTCTCAAAAAATGACTATTCATGAGAAATGATGCCTCCCATCATTTATACATGAAGATACGAAATATTATATCGCGTATCTCACGGATACGAAATGATCCAAAGATCATTGATATAATCAAATGAACAGAAGTTCTATTGATCATAAGATCATCAAAGTGACCCGAAGGTCAAATTGATCAAAAATGATCAAGTACAGTATAAAATACACCAAGCTAGCAAATATAAGAATCGAGCAACATGTCCCATATCCACTTGCTCTACTCGAATGTTTACAAACAAGTTGTATATTGAACTAGGAATACTAAACGATCATTGCCACGGGGTTCAATCGAACAAGTCCAAGAATTAACCGTCAAAGCGAACAGAAGGGGTCATAGTCCTTGTTTTTACTAAGGCGTTTAATTAGATTTCTCATGCGAGCGGGAAAAAGGTTTATGAAATCATATACTAGTAGATAGTAAAACAATTTAGAAAAAAACTTCATATAATGAAGTAGAATTTTAAAACCATTTAGTAAAAGATTTGGTATCTACTAATAATTTAGAAACCCTTTTATATAGTTTCTAAAGTGGAAAATCTCGTGAAATAGCAATTGAAATGACGATCGAACAAAGAATTCACATTGTACTTAAGGTAGACGAAACCCCACGACTATCGATTATAATACTCTTTCACCACGAATGATTCGAATGTTCATGAAATCGAGATGCAGAAATCTGTGAACCACAGAAACTCCAATGTCACAAACGAACGTGAAATGGGCCGAAACTCAGATAGGAATGAGCTCAAATGGCCCTAAATAGTAGACCGTGGTCTCCACAGGTCTACTGTAGAAAAACAGCAGGACGGGTCGACTGGTCCTTTTATCACCACTCGACTAGTCAACTTATCCTGAAAGGGTTCAGGAAGCGGGACCAGTCGACTGGTCAATTGCATAACTGACCAGTTTGGCAATATTTTGGCCAATTCGTAAATGGATCGATTCCGGCAAACTCTGGAGGCAATGGACTTGATCAAGACGATAACAAGGCCTCATACGTTCGTCGAAACAACTCAAGAACATAAAATTAACATGCACACACATATTCATGAGATTGCAATGGTTTTGATTATAAATTCCAAAATGGACAAATTTTCTAACCAAAGCAATGAAATACGATTCAAGCGACTAGTGAAGACTTAGAACATTGCTGAGGCGACAACGGAGCTTCACAATATCACCAAATCAACTGATAGCATATGAATTTGGTCATATGAACAACTCCTAGCTATAATTTCAATTCAATGAAACAGAAACGCATGAAATCAGCTAAGTTACACTAACCTAACCAATTTGCTATCATATGCAAACTCAAATGAACACTAGATTACACTTTTACAAGCCAATGGCTTGTGGCATAGATGTGAGTTCATAATGAACTCACCTTTGCTTGCTAGAAGCAAGAAATCAATCCAAAGCTAAGTAAAATCAACCTCTCCTCTAATATAGCTTGCTAATCTCCAACCTAAACTCATATAAATGGATTTCCTAGGAATTAGGTTTAGGAAATTTCAGAAATTAAAGAGAAGTGGAGTTGGAGAAGATGAAGAGGAAGATGGAGAAGCTTACCCCAAGCTTTTGGATTTCCTCTTGAATTGGATCTTAAGAAGCCAACGCTAGCTTTGGAATTTTAATTTCCAATTCCCTTCTCCATTTTTGCCCAAGTATGAGGAAATGAAATTAATGAGGGAAAATAGTGGCTGTGGGGTGTTTTGGTAGAGAGTTTGGGTTCAACCATTGTGGCAATGGTTCCACTTAACCCAAATAGAAAGCACCCAAAATCCATAAACTTGAAATATATCGATGCTCATAGTAAAAAAGGTTGCTAACGATGATCCGGACTCAATGGAAGTGGTTTCAATTCCAAATTCATCCATATGCAAAATGTGACTTTTCAGACACACATCGATTAACGATTAACGACATTATATTTAAATATATTATCGTTAAATATGTGGGATGTTACAGACTTCCCTCCTTAAAGAAATTGCATCCCCGCAATTACATAAGGAAAAACCCATATAGTAACAACCAAGCATTAGCCAAGAATTGGTATACAAAAATAAAGTGAACCAAGAAATTCACTAATGAATTGTTACACAAATTTTAAACTTTTAGTTGTAAATCACTATATAACTTAAGTTTATATATATATGTATAATGTTCAAATAAAAGTCACGAACATATACGAGCAACTAACTTATTTTTCCCATAAGTGTCTTTAAGAAATTAGAATTTTCTTACTCAAACACTACATGCTCTAAACCTCAATTTCAATAATTATTTAAATCACGAACTACCCAATCGCGATTTTTCTGAAATCTTGGTTTAGTCATATCTCAAAATTTTCAAGATGATTTTTTTTTCTTTTCATAGATATTATAATCCAATAGATTCGGATAACTCTTGTTTCAAAGAATTCCGACTTGTATTGGATTCTATACATTCATTTGAAGATCATTTCTCAAAATCACGAACTACCGTATGCGGGAAGCTTGTTTTAAATGAATTTAATTAACTCGTTTAACATTCAATAAGTTTATAAATTATAAACTTATACTCTTACGATTTCAACAAAACTAATTAATCAGTCAAATTAAAAATTGGAAATATCGACCATCCAAAATCGTTGAACATTCCCTATCACATTTTTAGTTAGAAAATCTTATCATTTAAAAAATTCTCAAAAGTAATCTAGCTTACAAAATTTTCTTAAATTGAAAAGGATATCTATATGATGGTCATATATATCCCATTCATAAGGATAGACGATCTCGTCGGGGAAATAAGATCAATAAATATAAAAAATCCAGGTTATACACCCTAAATTGAAAATATTAGCACGTTCTCTAATATTTCGAAAACAAATAAATTTGAACTTTTAAGTTTTTAATAAACACCAAAAATCTCAAATTTAAAATATTAGCACGTCCTGTAATATTTCATGAACAATTTCTAAAACATGTAAACATGACAAAATAGTAGAAGTTGGAGCAATTTCATAAAACTTGAAAACTTTTGGTCTTCAAATTCACAAGGATGTTACCAAGAAGAATGAGGTCAAACCGTTCAGTTTATGATATCGAAAACTTGGTTATTAAGGTTAACAAAATAAACTGGAATATTTGTTAATCCCCAGTGATGAAACAAAAATGATAATAAAGAGTTGGCGGAAACTGGTTGCTAAGTCAAATAGTAGAATGACTTAAGCACAACTATATTGAGCTATAGAATTGAGAATCAATTCTGAACTCAATTAACCATTAAGGTGGTCATCCTAAAATGGGTGCAAAGATTTTCGAAAATTCATATGTAATATGAACCATAGAAACTCATTTTTCTAGATGTCACTCCCATTATTATGAGAATTTTAGAAACACAAGGAAGTTAATGAATCTAAATTAAACTCGTTAAGAACGACAGGAAATTGCATCACCGACAAGGGATGACGAAGATGGATGATTCTTTTGAAATATAAAACATAGACCTTTAAGTGATTAGGCCAATTCATTCCAAAAAATCACCGTAAACTCTGAATAACCAAGACATGCAAATAAGCATGTAGAGAATGTTCACTCTTCATGGAAAGAGTTTGAACATCCATGAACACGGAATTAGCCAAAAGAAATAAGTGGTTGATTCCAAATCGAAGTCACCAAGTTGATTAGTCCTAACTTAGTGAAGGGATAAGCAACTTTTTTCACCACGAGGTTGCAAATCATCACGTGGAGAATTTTGTCTTGCGACAAGGTAGCTCAACACCACTCATAGTATTTCGTCCAACGATGTAACACCCCATATCCTTTAATGTCACTCACAAAGGGAATGCATCAATGTCCATGAAGCGTTATTATTGTATAGAACAGATAAATTACAAGAATAAATAAATAAAACAACACAGTGGAAGATAAAACTTATTTCATAGCATCATAACTCAAAACAAGCTTACATAAGTAGTTCCCAAAACCATTACAACAGGATCAATAGTCTTTTCCAAAAACTTCAAAGTACATAAAGAAGCAAATACTTAAATAACATAAATGCATAAATCCCCACTGAGCATAAGCAAAGCCATAAAGATGAGAGAGTCCAAAGTGATACATCTACTCTTTTCAAGCAACTGAAAGAAATCGGCACTAAGCTGTAGTATTCCCTCCTTGCAAACCTGAGGGGGGGGGGAAGGAAAGAAAAGAGGTGGAAACAAAACGGGTCAGACATAAAGTCTAGCGAGTCCAGTAATTTTAACCTCTTACATTACAAAAAGGTGAAGACTTGGTGAGATTTTCATTACAAACATATATATGAATCCTTTTTACAACTTTTCCATGTTACTTAAATCCCATTAAATTTGTGAAAATAACTGTACTCACCTTTCGTGGCTTAAGAAAAGGTTCAACGAATTGAAATTGGTGTAGAAACGTTGCGGTGATGTTGATTGATCTTCTTTAATTGTTGTTGAAGCTCTAAACTTTGATTTGAATTGTGTATGAACACTTGAGATTTAATCTAGAGGCGGCGGCTAGGGTTTAAGAGAGAGCATGACAGCATAATGGTGTCACAGATAATATTTTATGAATTAGGGTTAGGTCTTAGGGTGTATATATAGATGTCTAGGATCGATTAAAGCTCTTAGATTAACCCGGAAATCATCAGGACCACTCAGATGCAACATCAGCCCTTAGCGCGAATCGGGCCACGGGTTGACAGCCAAACACCCTGGATCGACCCCTAGTCGACCCAGCGGGGCTTGGGTCGACTCCAAAAATAGTGCGGTTCAGCTATTCCCCCTCCCGATTTGTTGTTTTGAACTTTTTTTGAATGTTTATTTATTTAATTTTTATATATCTATATATATATATATATATATTTCTCTTATATGCATACAAACTTCAAGGCTTAATAACATCTTCATAAGGTATCCGTTTTGTGCAAACCAAATGTCTATCTTGAACCAAAATTTTGAGATGAACATAATAGCACAACCCGTTTCACTTAATTCTTCTTCTAAAAATTAAGTATACTTTAATTTGTGAATTTTAATGTTATAAAATTATGGGGTGTTACAGATGAGGTGACTATGCACCACTCATAGTATTCCGTCTGACGAGGTAACTATACACCTGAATGCAATCACACGAAAAAGCAAAATTTGGATCATTGACGAGCCTGTGAACACATCAAATGAATCCACTAAAAATGGAAAGTCGACAAGCATGTGCATGTCAACAATCCATCAAGTTTGGATCATCGATGAGCCTATGAACCCATCAGACAAATCTGAAATAACTGGACGAAGTTAGCCTGTAAACACATCAAACGAACCACTGAAATTGTTAAGTCGATGAGACTGCAAACACGTCAGACAAACCAACAAGATTGGATCATTGATGAGCCTGTAAACACATCAGATAAACTGCTAAAAGAAAGAAAGTTGGATCATCGATGAGCATGTAAACACATCTGATGAATCCGTAATAATGGGACTCCGATGAGCTGTAAACAAATCAAACGAACCACCAAAATTGATAAGTCGACAAGCCTGTAAACACATCAGACGAACCGACAAGATTGGATCATTGATGAGCCTGTAAACACATCAGATGAACTGCTAAAAAAAGAAAGTTAGATCACCGATGAGCTTGTAAACACATCAGATGAATCCGCAATAACAGTACGTCGATGAGCCTGTAAACAAGTCAAATGAACCACCGAAATTGATAATTCGATGAGCCTATAAACACGTCAGATGAACCAACAAGATTGGATCATCGATGAGCCTGTAAAAACATCAGATGAATCCGGAATAACGCGACGAAGATAGCCTGCAAACACATCAAATGAACTATCGAAACTAGTAAGTCAACGAGCTTGTAAACACATCGGATGAACCGGCAAGTATCGATCGTCTATGAGCCTGTAAACACATCAGATAAACTGCTAAAAAAAAGTTGGATCATCGATGAACCTGTAAACACATCAGATGAATTCGCAATAACCGGATGTCGATAAGGCTGTAAACAAATCAAACAAACCACTGAAATTGATAAGTCGACGAGCCTATAAACACATCAGATGAGCTGACAAGATTGGATCATCGATGAGCCTGTAAACAAATCAGATGAATCCGGAATAACGGGGCGAAGATAGCCTGTAAACACATCAAACAAACCGCCGAAATTGGTAAGTTGACGAGCCTGTAAACACATCAGACGAATCGACAAGTTTGTATCATCGACGAGCCTGTAAACTCATCAGATGAACTACTAAAAAAAAAGTAAAGTTGGATCATCGATGATCCTGTAAACACATCAGATGAATCCGCAATAACGGGACGTCGATGAGCCTGTAAACACATCAAACGAACCGCAGAAATTGGTAAGTCGACAAGTTTGCGAATACGTCATACGAACCTTTAAAATAAATGAATTTGGATAAATCGGCAATGCACCTGCAGAAACACTTCCGAACCAAGTCCAACTTGAAAGTTCCTAAGAGGCCAGTAAGAACAATAAATTGCCACTTCATAAAAATGAGCTAGCAAACTCAAGATGTGCAAAAACATTGCTTAGCTAAGACTTACGTGACCAACTAGGATACAAAAAAAATTCAACCGTCTAAGTATAGAAATTACCGCCGAAGTAAACGCAAGACTGTCGACCCCCTTGTTTTTACCAAGACGTTTAATTAAATTCCTTATTCAACCGAAAAAGCAAGACTTACTTGTTCGCAACAAGTACCCAAATGATGCTAAAATGATTGCTAAATCATCACCCAAAGAATGCTAAAGACGTCTCGGTAGCAATAGATATGGGCAATGAAACTTAATAATAACATCTAACTAATAATGAGTAAGAGTAACTAAAGAAACGAAGTATGTTCCTAACCATTTTTCCCCTAAAAGAGAGAAGAGGAAAAAGGTTAGATTCAAATAAAGCTTATTAGTCAAACAAAGGATCAAGAATAAAAGATAGGATATGCGGGTCCTAAGAATCGAATAAAATCTTAAACACGATTTCCTAAGATACATAGGATAATGGTCCTCGCCATAATATCTTATATTGTTCCGATCTCGGCTCTAATACCAAGTGTAACTCCTCGCCTCTATACTTGTTTTAGCCAAGGCCATTGCAAGCAATGGTGTCAACTAACCCGAAGAATAAGGATGTTGAGGAGTGACTGTGACGGCCCGCCCCGCACCAACCGACATTTACTCCCAAAGTGCGCTATACACATGTCCAGTTAGCACGGAACGGGTCGTCAGAAGGAAAAAGGAAGAAGGAAATGAACATACAAAGAACCTGTAGAATGTCTCACAGCGCATAGAATAAAATATAATAATAACATACTTGACATAAAACAGGAGAGACAGTGTATAAGCTGAAAACCAAAACTAAGCATCATAGCAGCGGAAATCCAAAATACAGCTTATTACAACTTTTCAAACTGTCTCAAAGCAAAAGTAAGATAAAGGAGGTACACTACTAATGCCCAAGTAGCGACCACCAACGACACAGGGAGAATGTGTATATATATATCATGCGTGGAAGCCTCCTGCCCGCCTCTGAATCAGCTACTCGCGCATCACCAGCTAACTTGTCTCTAGTCTGCTCGTGTGAGCACCCAGAGTAATAAGAGGAGACATAAAACTCTGGGTCAGACATAAAGCCTGGTATGAGCGATAAGCATCTAAAGTGAACAATAACAGGTAGACTAAAACATACCTGAACCTGGACCTGCAACCAAAGAGTTAGCACTACATACTGTACAACACTCTAAAGGTACCATATCAAACAGTGTAAAGATACGGAGGTGGGGGAGGTGTGCATGTCATAGGGATGGCAAATAATCAAACATAGCATCCATCCTCACATCTCTCACTCAGTGCGTAAAGCATACGATATTCACCACTTCGATCACCCAACATACCTTGCTACGATCACTTTGCCCCATGAAGTCATAAATGGCTTCACTGCACTGATAACGTAGCCACTAGTTCCTTGCTATGTCCACTTGCCCCATGGAGTTATTCACCCCATCTACGCTGGCTCATAGCCTTACCAATCCTTACTATGTCCACTTGCCTCATGGAGTTATTCACCCCATCTGCGCTGGCTCATAGCCTTACCAATCCTTACTATGTCCACTTGCCCCATGGAGTTATTCACCCCATCTGTGCTGGCTCATAGTCTTACTACGCATCACCTTGCCCCTCAGGTCATAATGACCCTACTGCACTGATAACGTAGTCTTGCTACCATCACTTTGCCCCTCAGGTCATAATGACCCTACTGCACTGATAAGTAGCCCATCATCCATTTTTAGTGGTGAATCGAAGTTATGAACGTCGACAACTCCTTAGCACACGTCCCGCAGCAAAGTCCAACTCATGAAGTCCACTCATTGGTTCCTATCTGGATCCTGAGTCAATACCCTTCATTTGGACTACCTTTGCATCTCGGGTTATCAGTCTTCATCGGTTCGGTTCGGATTAGAATGCTCCTTCTTCACTGGATCGGGTCGCATCGCTGTCACCCCTGGCGGATCGGGTCGGGTCTCCAGATCGCCACGGTTCGGATCGTGTCGCGGTCCTCTTTCTCTCGGCTTCGGATCGTGCTCCTCTCCTCGGTTCGGATCGGAATACCCCACACGGGTCGGATCGCGCTCCTCCAGCTCGTGGCTCCCCTTGGCTCGAATCGGCGTCTCGTAGTGCATCGGTTCGTGGACGCTGCTTTCCTTTAGTCGGATCGTGACGCGAAGCACAAGTGGATCGGATCGGGTAGCAGTTCGCGGTTGGTGCTCGTGGGCCTTGCGCAGATGGTTCGATTCGGAGGAGACGACTCGGCTCGTGGTGATGACCCACGATCCCATAGGGCGATCCGATCGACCCTCAATCCCCTATGCGATCTGAATCCCTGCACCTTATCCAGCGAGCTGTTTACGCCTCTCGACGGCATTTTCGACCATTCCAACTATTCTAATCAGTCACAAGGCATTTCATACAGTCATAGCAACATGCATAATCAACCACAAACATCAAAACATCAATATGATAGGTAGAAATGGATCAAACATACCCAAAATCCCATATTTCCCCTTAAGCATATTTAGGTGAAACTAATGATAGGATTAACAAAACTTAACCAAATTAACCCAAATTCATATCAGAGGTCTAAAACATCATTCCGAATTTTATAAACGTTTTTCCAGAATTTTATCATGTTTAAATTCGCTAATTAACACTAATCACCCCTAATTAGCCATAATTAGTGCAAAACTATGCAAATCACTCACCTTAGCCACAAAATAAACTAAGATCTGAAACAAATCTCTGATTTGATGCGAATCCCAATGCCAAACAGCAGCTCCTATGTTGCTTTGGTGAAGATCTTCCTTGATTAGGGGTTGCTAAGCCAAATCCTTGACCAAGAGATGATTTGGAGGTGATTTAGAGATTGGAGGCCATTTTTAGGGTTCCTTGGTGATAAGTGGAGGCTAGAAAACTGAAATGGAATGATCCTCTATCTCATTTCAGCCTCCCCATAACCATAATCCCGAAATGGGTTATGGGCCTATCCACTAATCACCCGATTTGGCCCGGTTAAGCAGTTTTTCACTCTCCAAACCTTATTTCAGCCATATCTCCCAAACGGTAAGTCCATTTGGCTATTATGACCACTCTACGGAAAGGTAAACCATCAAACGAATCCAATGGAAGTGGTTTCAGGTCAAAATTCTTTTCCAGTCAAAAGTTATGGCCAAAACAGTACCAGCTAAGGGCAAAATGGTCATTTAAAAATCGACAAAAATCATGAACATGGGAAATGACTCTAATGGATGTTTCCCAAAGTTACATGACCATACAACTTCACATGGGAAAGAAATAAATATTCTACAATCCTATGATGTATAGAATATGAGTCGTTACACTCTCACCCCTTAAGAAATTTCGCCCCCGAAATTCCCTAATCAAAACACACACACAAAGGTCCCGCATGCCTATCAATCATAAAACAACAATCAAACATGCAAAACAAGTCTACCCTAGCATGCGGAAAACTAAATTGCAAAGTAAATCTTACCAGACAAAGAGTTCTGGATATGCCTTCTTAATGCTCTCTTCTGTCTCCCAAGTACAATCACTCTTGTCCTCGCCCCACTGAACTTTGACTAGCTTCACCGCCTTCCTTCGAAGTTGCTTCGTATCGTGCCCCACAATACGAATCGGCTTGCGGTTCCCAACCGCCTCGGGTTCTACTTCGAAGTCCTCTAACTGATCAGGTCAAATAGTCATATCTGAGTCGTGAACGAACTTCCTTAGTTGGGAAACATGAAATACATTGTGAACTCCCGCCATTTTCTCTGGTAAGCCAACTCTATATGCCAAATTCCCGACTAGTTCAAGAACAGGGAATGGGCCAACAAATCTTGGTGCTGATTTGCCTCTCCTGCCAAATCGTATCACGCTCTTCAATGGAGAGATCTTGACAAACACCAAGTCACCAACGGAGAATTTCAAGTCTCTTCTCCTCTTATCAGCATAACTCTTCTGCCTATCTTGGGCAGCTTTCATTCGTTGCTGAATGATCTTAATCTTATCCGACGTTTCTCTCACCACATCTGGTCCAAGCACAAACTTCTCGCCAGTCTCTATCCAACATGATGGTGAGTTGCACGGTCTTCTGTACAAAGCTTCATATGGAGCCATACCGATACTGGATTGGTAGCTATTATTATATGCAAACTCTACTAGATGCAAATGGTCATCCCATGATCCACCAAAATCCAATATACAAGCTCTCAAGAGATCTTCCAATATACGATTCACCCTTTCCGTCTGACCGTCGGTCTGAGGATGATATGCGGTACTGAGATGTAATCCTGACCCTAGAGCCTCTTGTAAGCTTTTCCAAAACCCACTAGTGAACAACGGGTCTCGGTCACTCACAATGCTTTTGGGTACTCCATGAAATCTCACTACCCACTTCATATACAGTTCTGCCAACTTGGCTGCCGTTCTGGTCGATTTGACTGGTATAAATCTTGCACTCTTAGTCAATCGATCCACAATTACCCAGATGCTATCATATCCCGATCTAGTCCTTAGTAAACCATCGATGAAATCCATCGAGACTTGCTCCCATTTCCATTTGGGAATTTCTAATGGTTGCAACAACCCACTAGGCTTCTTTTGCTCGGCTTTAACTAGCTGGCAATTCATGAATTTGGATATAAACTTCCCAACGTCTCTTTTCATCCCTTCCCTGTAGTAAGTCTGTCTCATGTATCGATACATCTTATTACCACCGGGATGTATAGTCAGTTTTGAGTGATGACATTCTCTAAGCACTTCATCTCTCAAACCATTCACGTTGGGCACAACTAGTCTTCCATTCTTCCGAAGCCATCCATCTCGATCAAGCCCATACACATTCATCTCCTCACCGCCGATGTTCATCTCTAACTTCGAGATGATTTCCAATAGATTAGGATCGTTCTTCAGGCTAGAACCAATCTGCTCTATCAAAGTGGGTCTGATCGTCAAACTAGCTAGCATAACTGGATCCAATTCGCACTTTGGTCTGAAATCAAACCCCGCGATGTACTCCAGTTGCTTCCATTCAAGAAACATTGCCCCTAAGCTGGCATGTCTCCTACTCAAGGAATCGGCTACCGCATTACCTTTCCCAGGTGTGTATGCGATATCAAAATCATACGAAGCCAAGAACTCTAACCATCTCTGCTGACGGAGATTCAGATCTTTCTGAGAGAAGAGATACTTCAATGATTTATGATCGGTAAACAACTCAAATCTTTCTCCCAAGAGATAGTGTCTCCACATCTTCAGCGCAAATACAATCGCTGCCAATTCCAAATCATGGGTAGGATACTTCTTCTCATGCGGCTTTAGCTGTCGACTAGCATAAGCTACAACCCTACCTCCTTGCATCAACACTGCACCTAGTCCGGTACCACAAGCATCCGTGTATACCGTCATCTCTTCATTCCCCTTAGGAATGACTAACACTGGCGCACGCGTCAACTTCTCCTTTAGACTCTTGAGGGCATCCTCACACACTCCGTCCCAAACGAAGGACTGATTCTTCTTAGTCAATTGAGTCAACGGTGCTGCTATCTTGGAGAAGTCCTGGATAAACTTACGATAATATCCAGCTAATCCCAAGAAACTTTTTACATCTGTTGCATTCTTGGGTGTAGGCCAATCCTGTACTGTAGCCACCTTCGCAGGGTCCACGGCAATACCACTCTCTGAAACAACATGACCCAAGAATCTTACTTCCCTTCTCCAAAAATGACACTTAGAGAATTTCGCTTTCAATTGGTGTTTCCTCAACACCTCCATCACTATCCTCAAGTGTCCCTTGTGTTTCACCTCTGTCCTTGAATAAACAAGGATATCATCCACGAACACAAGAACAAACTTATTCAACTGATCTCTGAATACTCGATTCATAAGATCCACAAAGTAGGCTGGTGCATTGGTCAACCCAAATGGCATAACCAACCACTCATAAAATCCAGACGACGTCCTAAATGCCGTTTTCGGAACACTCTCATCTGCTACTCGAAGCTGATGAAACCCTGTCGCGAGGTCCAACTGGGAGAACACTCTAGCTCCTTCCAGTTGATCAAACAAATCATCTATCCGCGGTAGAGGATACTTATTCTTCCTCGTCACCTTATTCAACTCGCGATAGTCCACACATAAACGAAGGGAACCATCTGCCTTAGTGGCAAACACAACTGGTGCTCCCCACTCGGAGACACTCCTTCTAATAAATCCCTTCTTCAAAAGATTGCTGACTTGCACCCCGAGCTCTCGCTGCTCCCTTGGTGCCATACGACGAAGTGGCATCACTATAGGTCTGGCATCTTTCACTAAATCAATACGGAACTCAATCTCTCGGTGTGGTGGAAGCCCGGTCACCTTCTCGAAGACGTCCGGATACTGGCCAACCACGGGCACATCTGACAACTCATCCTGCGGGATGTCGAGGGAATTTACAAAACTAGCCATAACCCCATCACTAGGTAGACTACCAAACACTACCCTCCGCCCATCATCCGCCCTCACTGTCACCAAAAAGCCCTCACAGTCTACCACCACCCCGTATCTTTGAAGCCAATCGACTCCCAATATAATGCCATACCCAGTAAAGCCCAAAACAAAGCAATCACATACAAGCATACATCCATGACTCGATAAGACCAAATTCCTGCAAATCATACTAAGGCTAGTCGAACCACCAATCGGGTTCGTCACAACCAATGGTCTATCGACTATCTCGGGTTCCAGTCCCAACCTATCTACCAGGTCACTAGATATAAAGGAACGGGAAGCCCCGGTATCAAACAAAACTCGAACTGGTACATCATAAATAGAAAGCATACCTTGAATAACAATATTCTTTCCTTTCTCCGCCGCAGTTGGGGCATTCGACGAAGAAGGAACAACATCAATAGCATACGCTTTCACAATCTGCTTCTCTTTAAGAGGTTGCGGACACTTATCCTTATGATGTCCCACTTGACCACAGTTGTAGCACTTCCTTTCCGCTGGCTTGGCCCGACATTCTTTAGCATAATGGCCCTTCCTTCCACAGCTGAAGCACTCAACATCCTTCTTGCTCTTTTTCTGGCCGCCTTTAGATTGGTCCTGCTTCCTCTTATTCTGAGAGTTATTCTTGCCTCCACCGCCTGCTTGCGGCTTTGGCCCTTCCGCAGATGCAGCCTCAGTCTTTGACTTAGGGTAAAGACTCTCGGATCTCAAAGCTTTCCCCACGATCGATTCAAAAGTCTCATCGATGTGGTTGATAAGCCTTTCCCACAAGTATCCATCCAAACCAGTAATGAACTTCTCACTCTTCTTCTCAGGAGTGTCAATAAGAGACAGTCCATACTTCGACAAAGTGTCGAACTCAGCAATATAGTCAGAAACTGCCCTTCCGTTCTGCTTGAGTTCCAAGAACCTCTTGAACAATACTGACTTCTGGGCAGCTGGAATGAACTTCTCGCTAAAGCGAGCCTTGAACTGATCCCAAGTAACCTGGTCCTCTGGAATAGCTGTTCTAATGGCATTCCACCAATTCATCGCTCGCCCTTGCAGCTGACGAGACGCTAGCCTTCTCTTCATCGCATCCTCAAGACCCAAGTCATCGAAGATACGGTCACAGCTATCCATCCAATCTTGAACATCTGTGGCCGACTCCGTCCCATGGAACGGCTTTCTACCAAGGTTAGTGTAATCCTTGCACAACTTGGCGAAATCGACCCTAGGCGCCTGCACTACTGAGCCAACACCAACTCCGGGATTGGGAATTGCCCCTTGCACTTCTCTAAGCGTGTCTCTCATGAGGTTAGTAAACATTGCCCTCATGTCAGCGGCATTCCCTGGGTTGGTTCCTCTACCAGCACCCCTCGTATCTTGGCTCATCGTCAATCTGAAAAAAGGAAACGATTAACGACCCCATAGTGGTGCTAGTGCAGTGCGACTTCATTCTTATACTACTAATAGTATATATATATATACATAGCTTTTGAAAACCAAAGTAATCACAAATACGCACTCTCATATACGTACTAACTCTCCCTAGTGTCTTTCCCTAGGTTAACTACGCAACCTAGAGCTCTGATACCAAGTGTGACGGCCCGCCCCGCACCAACCGACATTTACTCCAAAAGTGCGCTGTACACATGTCCAGTTAGCACGGAACGGGTCGTCAGAAGGAAAAAGGAAGAAGGAAATGAACATACAAAGAACCTGTAGAATGTCTCACAGCGCATAGAATAAAATATAATAATAACATACTTGACATAAAACAGGAGAGACAGTGCATAAGCTGAAAACCAAAACTAAGCATCATAGCAGCGGAAATCCAAAATACAGCTTATTACAACTTTTCAAACTGTCTCAAAGCAAAAGTAAGATAAAGGAGGTACACTACTAATGCCCAAGTAGCGACCACCAACGACACAGGGAGAATGTGTATATATATCATGCGTGGAAGCCTCCTGCCCGCTTCCGAATCAGCTACTCGCGCATCACCAGCTAACCTGTCTCTAGTCTGCTCGTGTGAGCACCCAGAGTAATAAGAGGAGACATAAAACTCTGGGTCAGACATAAAGCCTGGTATGAGTGATAAGCATCTAAAGTGAACAATAACAGGTAGACTAAAACATACCTGAACCTGGACCTGCAACCAAATAGTTAGCACTACATACTGTACAACACTCTAAGGTACCATATCAAACAGTGTAAAGATACGGAGGTAGGGGAGGTGTGCATGTCATAGGGATGGCAAACAATCAAACATAGCATCCATCCTCACATCTCTCACTCAGTGCGTAAAGCATACGATATTCACCACTTCGATCACCCAACATACCTTGCTACGATCACTTTGCCCCATGAAGTCATAAATGGATTCACTGCACTGATAACGTAGCCACTAGTTCCTTGCTATGTCCACTTGCCCCATGGAGTTATTCACCCCATCTGCGTTGGCTCATAGCCTTACCAATCCTTACTATGTCCACTTGCCCCATGGAGTTATTCACCCCATCTGCGCTGGCTCATAGCCTTACCAATCCTTACTATGTCCACTTGCCCCATGGAGTTATTCACCCCATCTGCGCTGGCTCATAGTCTTACTACGCATCACCATGCCCCTCAGGTCATAATGACCCTACTGCACTGATAACGTAGTCTTGCTACCATCACTTTGCCCCTCAGGTCATAATGACCCTACTGCACTGATAAGTAGCCCATCATCCATTTTTAGTGGTGAATCGAAGTTATGAACGTCGACAACTCCTTAGCACACGTCCCGCAGCAAAGTCCAACTCATGAAGTCCACTCATTGGTTCCTATCTGGATCCTGAGTCAATACCCTTCATTTGGACTACCTTTGCATCTCGGGTTATCAGTCTTCATCGGTTCGGTTCGGATCAGAATGCTCCTTCTTCACTGGATCGGGTCGCATCGTCGTCACCCCTGGCGGATCGGGTCGGGTCTCCAGATCGCCACGGTTTGGATCGTGTCGCGGTCCTCTTTCTCTATGCTTCAGATCGTGCTCCTCTCCTCGGTTCGGATCGAAATACCCCCACACGGGTCGGATCGCGCTCTTCCAGCTCTTGGCTCCCCCTGGCTCGAATCGGCGTCTCGTAGTGCATCGGTTCGTGGACGCTGCTTTCCTTTAGTCGGATCGTGACGCGAAGCACAAGTGGATCGGATCGGGTAGGAGTTCGCGGCTGGTGCTCGTGGGCCTTGCGCAGATGGTTCGGTTCGGAGGAGACGACTCGGCTCGTGGTGATGACCCACGATCCCATAGGGCGATCCGATCGACCCTCAATCCCCTATGCGATCTGAATCCCTGCACCTTGTCCAGCGAGCTGTTTACGCCTCTCGACGGCGTTTTTGACCATTCCAACTATTCTAATCAGTCACAAGGCATTTCATACAGTCATAGCAACATGCATAGTCAACCACAAACATCAAAACATCAATATGATAGGTAGAAATGGATCAAACATACCCAAAATCCCATATTTCCCCTTAAGCATATTTAGGTGAAACTAATGATAGGATTAACAAAACTTAACCAAATTAACCCAAATTCAAATCAGAGGTCTAAAACATCATTCCGAATTTTATAAACGTTTTTCCAGAATTTTATCATGTTTAAATTCGCTAATTAACACCAATCACCCCTAATTAGCCATAATTAGTGCAAAACTATGCAAATCACTCACCTTAGCCACAAAATAAACTAAGATCTGAAACAAATCTCTGATTTGATGCGAATCTCAATGCCAAACAGCAGCTCCTATGTTGCTTTGGTGAAGATCTTCCTTGATTAGGGGTTGCTAAGCCAAATCCTTGACCAATAGATGATTTGGAGGTGGTTTAGAGATTGGAGGCCATTTTTAGGGTTCCTTGGTGATAAGTGGAGGCTAGAAAACTGAAATGGAATGATCCTCTATCTCATTTCAGCCTCCCCATAACCCTAATCCCGAAATGGGTTATGGGCCTATCCACTAATCACCCGATTTGGCCTGGTTAAGCAGTTTTTCACTCTCCAAACCTTATTTCAGCCATATCTCCCAAACGGTAAGTCCGTTTGGCTATTATGACCACTCTACGGAAAGGTAAACCATCAAACGAATCCAATGGAAGTGGTTTCAGGTCAAAATTCCTTTCCAGTCAAAAGTTATGGCCAAAACAGTACCAGCTAAGGGCAAAATGGTCATTTAAAAATCGACAAAAATCATGAACATGGGAAATGACTCTAATGGATGTTTCCCAAAGTTACATGACCATACAACTTCACATGGGAAAGAAATAAATATTCTACAATCCTATGATGTGTAGAATATGGGTCGTTACAGTGACCATCTGTATATTAGCTTTGGACGAGTACTAAATATGTCGGATAATGTGGTCTAAATTTTTAAATCTCATGAGGCAATCTGACACATCTAAATCAAATTCAAATCTACTACACAGTGGCTATATATAATTCGGAAAGCAATATAAAATAGATAACAATAAAATCAGAGTCAGACACAAATATTCATCACTAAGGCGGGAATACATATGAATAATATCACAAGAGTATAAATACAAATATAGTGGTCATAGTCGAGCGACTATACAACAAAAGAATAGGTACAAGCTCTAGCCAAAATAATACGCATATAAAGATGTCACTATCTTATATATATATGTATATATATATATATATATATATATATATATATCAATAACTAACTTGAATGTAGATAGCAAAATCCAAGAATGGTCCCCGCTAGAAGTCATGAGATGCACCTGCAATACTTGATCTGACCCGAGTATTATATATAAGAATAAACAATAAACGGATCAGTCTAGCTGTACTCATCATAATAAACTGAAATAGAATCAAAGATATGAACAGAAAATGACATATATAAAATAACTACAACGTTCACATGTAAAATGTGAAAACTCGATATGTCCAAAAAATATGCCAAAGAAATATTGACCCTATATAAGGATATCTCAATAACAAAGAAACTAAGATTGATAAACTAATATCAATACGAAATTGACTGCACATATGTCAATAAAAATAAGATCGAAGAAATTAATAAATTAAAAATCTCGAAGATTTAAAAGATTATCACACGCTAAAGATATAACTATCCACGAGAAATGATGTCACCTATCAATTTACATGAAGTAGAAAATAAGATAGTAACAAATGAATATTCATGAGAAATGATGTCGCCCATCAAATCTACATGAAAAACAAATGACTATTCATGAGAAATGATGTCTCCCATCATTTCTACATAAAGATACGAAATATTATATCGCGTATCTTGCCGATACGAAATGATCCAAAGAACATCGATATAATCAAATGAACCAAAGTTCTATAGGATGATCATAAGATCATCAAAGTGACCCGAAGTTCGAATTGATCAAAAATGATCAAGTATAGTATAAACTACACAAGCTAGTAAATATAAGAGTCGAGCTACATGTCCCATGGCCACTTGCTCTACTCGAATATTTACGAACAAGTTGTATAGTACAGTAGAAATACTAAACGATCATTGCCACAGGGTTCAATCGAACGAGTCCAAGAATTAACCATCGAAGCAAACACAAGGGGTCATAGTCCTTTTTTTACTAAGGCGTTTAATTAGATTTCTCATACGAGCGAGAAAAAGGTTTATGAAATCATATACTAGTAAATAGTAAAACAATTTAGAAAATAACTTCATATAATGAAGTAGAATTTTAAAACCATTTAGTAAAAGATTTGGTATCTACTAATGATTTAAAAACCTTTTATATAGTTTCGAAAGTGGCAAATCTCGTGAAATAGCAATCGAAATGACGATCGAACAAAGAATTCACGTTGTAATAACGTAGACGAAACCCCACGACTATCTATTATAATACTCTTTCACCACAAATGAATCGTAAGTTCATGAAATCAAGATGCAGAAATCTGCGAGCCAAAGAAACTGCAAAGTCACAAACGAACGCGAAATGGGCCGAAACTCAATCGGGAATGAGCTCAAATGGCCCTATACAGTAGACCGTGGTTTCCACTGGTCAATTGCAGAAAAATAGCAGGACCAGTCGACCGGCCCTTTTATCACTAGTCGACTGGTCAACTTATCCCGAAAGGGTCCAGGAAGCAGGACCAGTCGACTTGTCCATTTTTGACCAGTCGACTGGTCAACTGCACAGCTGACCAGTTTGCCAATATTTTGCCAATTCGTAAATGGATCGATTCCCGCAAACTCCGGACGCAGTAGACTTAATCAAGATGATAATAAAGCCACATAAGTTCGTCGAAACAACTCAAGAACATAAAATTCACATGCACAAGCATATATACATGAGGTTGCAATGGTTTTGATTATAAATTCCAAAATGAACAAATTTTCTAACCAAAGCAATGAAATACGATTCAAGCGAATTGTGAAGACTTAGAACTTTGCCGAGGCGACAATGGAGCTTCACAATATCACGAAATCAAATCATAGCATATGAATTTGGTCGTATGAACAATTCCTAGCTATAATTTCAATTCAATGAAACATAAACGCATGAAATCGGCTAAATTACACTAACCTGACCAATTTACTAGCATATGCAAACTCAAATGAACACTAGATTACACTTTTACAAGCCAATGGCTTGTGGCATAGATGTGAGTTCATAAAGAACTCACTTTTGCTTGCTAGAAGCAAGAAATCAATCCAAATCTAAGCAAAATCAATCTCTCCTCCAATATAGCTTGCTAATCTCCAGCCTAAACTCATATAAATGGATTTCCTTGTAATTTGGTTTAGGAAAGTTTTGAAATTAAAGAGGATTAGAGTTGGAGAAGATGAAGAAGAAGATGGAGAAGCTTACCCAAGCTCTTGGATTTCCTCTTGAATTGGATCTCAAGAAGCCAACCCTAGCTTCAGAATTTTTATTTCCAATTCCCTTCTCCATTTTTGCCTAAGTCCAAGGGAATGAAATTAATGAGGGAGAAGAGTGGCTGTGGGGGTGTTTTGGTAGAGAGTTTGGGTTCAACCATTATGGCAATGGTTCCACTTAACCCAAATAGAAAGAACCCAAAATCCACAAACTCGAAACATATCGATGCTTATAGTCAAAAAGGTTGCAAACAATGATCCAGACTCAATGAAAGTGATTTCAAGTCCAAATTCATCCATATGCAAATTGTGACTTTTCGGACACACATCGATTAATGATTAACGATTAACGACATTATTTAAATAAAATATTTAAATATATTATCGTTAAATATGTGGGTTGTTACAGAGAGATTCAGAGCTTTAGTTTCTAAATCGGAATAGCTTGCCAAGTCAAGCAACTGACAAAGGGACAGATGGTCGCCCCGTGAAATGATATAACAGCCACCCAATCCATTTGTGTAGCATCTGGAATCCCTAAACGTGAAGAATGATCAATCCACTTGCGTAGCATTTGGAATCTCATATGTGAAAAGTCCCAATCCATTTGCGTAGCATCTGAAATCCCCAGATGTGAAGAATGATCAATCCATTTGCGTAGCATCTGGAATCCCCAGATGTGAAGAATGACTAATTCATTTATGTAGCATCTAGAATCCCCAGATGTGATGAATGATCAATCCACTTGCGTAGCATTTGAAGTCTCAGACATGAAGAGTATCAACTCATTTGCGTAGCATCTGGAATTCCCAGAGGTGAAGAAAGAAAACCACTTGCGTAACATCTGGAATCTCAGATGTGAAGAGTGCCAATTCATTTGCGTAGCATTTGGAATCCCCAGATGTGAAGAATGATCAATCAGCTTGCGTAGCGTTTAAAGTCTAGACGTGAAGAGTGTCAATTCATTTGCGTAGAATCTGGAATCCCCAGATGTGAAGAATGAAAACCACTTGCGTAACATCTGGAATCTCAGATGTGAAAAGTGTCAAGTCATTTGCCTAGCATCTAATAAAGTCAAATGTGAAAAATGAAAATTGATTTGCATAGCATCTGAAATCCCCAAATGTGAAGAATATAAACCATTTGCATAGCATTTGAAATATCAAATGCGAAGTATAAAAATCCCAAGTCCTTCCCGAGCAGGGGCACTAAATCTAAAGTCCTCCCCTGGGGGGCACATTATATAAGTCGTTCCCCAAAGGGGACACAAAAGTTTAGAAACTTCTCCAAGTAGAAGTATTCAGCCAGTCAATAAGTTGGAATTCTTATTGTATCGACAAATCTCAGAAGCTTCATACATGCTGACAAGCACAAATAGCTTCAACTGACAAAGTTAACGCTTCCAGCATGATAATTACAATCAGGGAAAATGGACAAACTGATCACATTGAACTCTTAAGATTGGTGACGACTCACAGTATTGAGGCTGCACAACAACACAAGAGTTGAATAATGCCCGGAAAAGCACCATGGGTCCATTACGACATCACAACAAGCCAGAAACTAATTTATTCTTGTCAAAGGAGCCGATACACCTGGCGCGATCTTCCCTTTAAAATGAGGAATTTGAAAAGCTCGACAAAGTCGATATGCTCGATATGTCGGTAAAACTCACTCTATCGATAAAGATCAACCTGGAAAACCTAACTAGAATCTCTTAACGCAAAGGCTCCCTCGTCTGCAAAGTCTGATTGAGCAGTAATTATGCACAGGGGCAAATTGCCGTAAAACGGAGATTCAAAATTCTCTCTCTCTCTCTCTATATATATATATATATCCTAGAATGATCCATGATGTCAAAACAAATCCAAAATTCTGAATTCATTCAAAGGCTGCAATCGTTCCGGCCTCGGAAACTGAAATCGAGGTTCAAATCTTAACAGGTACAAGTTTCATAAAATGTAAACCGTTATATAAGACCATATAAGCCTTTTAAAAAGGTAAAACTTGAAACCTACAACCAATATACACATCAATTAGCAGATTTCAAGTACCGATGTGAATTCAAATTTGAGTACTATATCTATGCAAACAACGTTTATCGAATTCCAAACAGTTAAACAAAATAGTGTTGCATAGGAATGTCACTCAGTTTGTTATAAGATATTCATTAATGATTAACTAATATGTTATTGATGTGGACGATCAATAACAAAAAAATTAAGTCCAAATTCGCGGAAGTGCTTGTTTTCTTTACAAAATAGGTACCATGGAGCATATGATCTCAACTTATGATCTGCCATAGCAAGCAAAATGCTATAACTGGATCTCAATACATAGCATATCAACAACAATGTTCGGTTCGAAGCCTGGATTTCTCGCAAGCGAAAAATACAAGCTTCGAGGGGCAAATATTAACACCGTTAATATAACTCAGTTCACGGTCGAACACTGAAGCTCGAACATCACAGTTCAAACACCACGGATCGAGCACTGTGGCTCGAGCACCATGGGTCGAACAGTACAGCGTGTTTTTCAAGTCGGTTGGTACCAAAACACTTGGTCGGTCCTATTTATAAACTGTCGTTTGACATGCACCATGAAAGAATTTGCGTGGATCAATTCATGATCTCACAAGCAGGCTCCAACGCAAGGTTCATGTGATCGACCAAAGTGGCCGAACTTGGATCCTTTGCAATGAACACTAACAAAGCGTTATTATGTGTGTATGCTAATATGTGTAAACACGTTACATGTAGGGTGCAAGAACAATTCCTATGCATGCTGAATAATTTATATCAGTTGAATGAGGATCATAACATAACTGAGAAATGCAAAGCATGAAGTTCAACATTGGATCACATGCACGTTAATATATATCGTCATGTATTAATGTTAGAATGTGGTGACACAAAGGATCGAGCAGCTTCATTGCAAACCAGGATCGAACAACTTCATTGCCAACTAGGGTCGAACATCCTTCAACAAGCGGATCGAGTAGCCCGCATTCATTTTGGGTCGAACACTGTTCTTTCAGAAATAAGTTGAGCATGCTATGTGCGAGCGTGATTGGCTACAAGCAATAATATGCGGTAGCTCATTGGTTGACCAATGAGTAAATACTCAAAGACCGTACATGCAACAAACGTTTGAACAGGTTTTTCGTGGACTAGCAATACAAATTACGATGGAAGAAATGAGAGGCCTCACAGTAAAACAGGGCACGTAGCATCAAACAACAAGGCAGATTGGTTCCAAAAAGAAAACGGTTGGCAGTAGAACGATTCCTAGTCGGTCCATCTTTAATCAATTTGGATCGAACATTAATATAATGTTGGTCGGACGCTGAGTATAATTTGGGTCGGACACTACAAGTTTTTTAGGTCGGTCACTGAAGAGAGATCAGTGGAAAACTAGTAATATTTTGGGTCGGGCATACAGCTGTAAATAGCTGGCTCCAGCTGTACCTAATGGTATTTCTGTAAATACCCTCATGTTTGACCCATACCATTTTCAATATAATTATGACTTTGCAACCTGGTCCAAACTTCTCATATAAATGCCCCATTTCACCACACTTCAAGAGACTGATTCCTCTACCACGAAGGGCTGCCGATTTCAACTCTAACCATTCTCAAGTTCCTTAAAGCTCCATTAATGGCTTCCTAAGCTTACTCCATCTTCCTCCAACAATGTGAACATCAAATCACATCTTTTCTCCATCTGAAACGGCTCAATCTCAATTCTAGTGCTCTCCAACCGCCATTAATCTTTTCTAAAAGCTTGGTTCTAACATAAACTTCGTCACGGGATCAAGGAAAAGCATCCATGCGCCAAAATGATTGAAGATATACAAGATAACTTTCACAGTCCGCGAGATATAATCCATTTCTCTATGAATTCATGGGACATATATAGCTAAAGGAGGGTGAAAATGGAGAATCATTGTAAAGATAATGAGCGAATGATATAAATGAGATGTATGGAATGATGCTATATGTGATTCTCTCCATGATAGTGAAAAACACTTCAAAAGTGGACGTAGATCTTTCCTTCGAACCATTATAAAAATCCCTTCTCTTTTACTTACTTTTTCCTGCTTTTTACTTGCATGTGCATTTGTTGCCCCATTTTCATTTTGCACACCATTGTTGAAGTGTGATTTCAAACCTCTGGTGTTTGAATCATTTTTGATTCAAACATATACATGTATTTATATACTTACTAGACCTCTCACATTAAGTCTACACTTATGGACGTTGAATTTGTCGGGTGGGTCCGAGAAGACTTCTACCACAAGTTGACTTTACCTCGTGTCTTAGTACCATTACATGTTTATTCATGCACTTGGACCCCTCACAATAGATTTACCACTTGTGGATGCTGGAGATTCCGGGCGGTTCCGGGCAGACTTCTACCACAAGTGTAATCTAACCTCGTGTCTAATCGTGTTATAGTTTCTTATTTACTGTAAATTTTAGGCATGTTATCCTTTTTAATGTATTCTAATTTGCATGTCATCAAATTTTGCCTATATTATGGGGCATGTCCTTTTTAACATGTGTTTAATTCTATTTTGACATGTAAACTTTTAATCGGGTAATTGTGAGCAGACTTCAACCACAAGTGTAATCTAACCTCGTGTCTAATCGCGTTATAGTTTCTTATTTACTGTAAATTTTAGGCATGTTATCCTTTTTAATGTAATCTAATTTGCATGTCATCAATTTTACCTATATTATGGGGCATGTCCTTTTTAACATGTGTTTAATTCTATTTTGACATGTAAACTTTTAATCGGTTAATTGTTCAAATCTAATAGGTTAACATGTCATTTACTCAATAATATGCCACAAGTGAATCATGTAATTTTAACAATAGTAGTCATTACCCATATTCTAACAAGTTTGTTTTTCATCATGTAATCGTTCCAACACTTTAACTGATCGAACATATGAATTACTCATATTAACATCTCAACTTGTTATAACATTAATTCTTAATCATTCTGGCAAATTCACATATAATAAAGCGGAATGTTTAAATGATAATATATCATTATCTGAAATGATATAGCTTAAATCCACTCACCTCATAAGCTTTCCAAATTCCGGATCTGGTCCAGGTCTAATCTTCCATGGTTTTTTCCCTTAATTGGATTCAAAACCTAACAACCATGGATTGACCATTTTTACTACAAGAGAAAGGAAAAGAAAGAGGAGGAAAATTGAATAGACCAGATCTAGAAAGTTACCTTACTTTGATTGGATCTAGGAAATAGAAGAGTAATTACAGAGGTTAAATCACAGATCTCTGAATAAGTCTAACTCTTGATTGTTGAAGAAGAAAAAGGCTAGATCAAACTATGTTGGAGCAGCACCTCGTCGTCGCCACTGAATTAGATGAATAAAACAATGGGTCTGGGGTCCTATTTATAGCCTAAATCCAACGAACCAGGTCAAGAAAGGAGTCCAGATTCAAACAGAAGAATTCTGCCCAGATCTTCCGTAAGGGGTCGACCCATGGGTCGACATCCCCTTGAGGGTTCGTGTAATGCCCCACCTCTATACTCGCGTTAGCCGAGGCCATTGCAAGCAACGGTGTCAACAAACCCGAAGAATAAGGCTGTTGAGGAGCTACCATCCGTATATTAGCTTTGAACGAGTGTTAAATATGTTGGATAATGTGGTATAAATTTTTGAAATCTCCTGAAGAAATCCGAGACGTCTAATTCAAGTTCAAAACTGCTACACAGCGGCTGTATATAATTCGGAAAGCAATATAAAATACATAACAAATAATTAGAGTCAGACACAGATATTCACATCACTAAGGCAGAAATAGTTATGAATATAACACACGAGTGTGAATACAAGATAGTGGTCATAGTCGATCCACTATACAATAAAAGAATAGGCACAAGGCTACTCAAAATAATATGTACACAATGGAGTCTCATATACATGTAACCCAGAAAGTACAACACTAAAGTAGTTAACCCAAAAGTGGAGGATAATCCATGTTGGAGTCAAGAAGAATCACCTGAAATACCTCGGTCTGACCCGAATATTATTGACATAAAGATAAACAATAAACGGATCATTCTAGCCGTACTTATCTCATAAACTGGGATATAATAAGAGATATAAATAAATGTAGACATAAATACGATAATAACAACATCATGTATAGGTGTGAAGCTCAAGAATGTCTACAGTATATCTCAGAAATCTATATTAGAGCTATAAAAGAATATATCATTCAAAATTATATAGCTACTCATAGGAAATGATAACTCATATCAAATCAACTCGAAAATTGATAACTCAATATCAATCAAATCTCAAATTGATAACATAGTATCAATAAAAATCCAGATTCTAGAAATCAATAAATTAGAAATCCAGAAAATCACAAAGGGAGGGAATAAGGCCTATCTCTAAACAGGAGCCCGGAGACTCACCAACACGTGTATCTCAAATGAGACGCGATCTCTTGGTAACTAGCTTATAATGTTGAGCCGAAGCACCTCGAATGGTCCGAAGACCGCGGGTAGCGACCCCGCTCCAAATTGAACCAAAGTTCCTCGAGATGACCCAAAGGTCATCATAATGCATAAAATAAATGAAAAGATCACAATTGATCAAAGTAATGCAATTCCATAAAATGAACCGAAATTACTCAAAATGATCTTGAGATCATTAAAATACTCAAAATGAACCGAAATTCCTCGAAATGATCTGATGATCACTAAAAATATGGATAAATTCCATAACTCGGAAACATCGCATAAAGCTAGTCTGAAATCTAAAAAAGATCATAATTGATCAAGGAAAGTGTAAATTACTCCAAGCTAGCAATTATAGGAGTTAAGCTACATGTCCTATAACCACTTGCTCTACTCGAATATTTACGAACAAGTTATATATTCCATTAGAAATACAAAAGATGATCATTGCCACAGTTTTCGATCGAACGATTCCAAGAATTAACCGTCAAAGAAAACACAAGGTGTAACAACCCGGAAAATCTGAGCCAGTTTAAATTTTTTAAATTGGCTATTTTAGTGAATTTTAGATATTTAAAATAAATATTTTAAATAATAACGATGAAAAGTGTGTTTGAATCGACGTTTGAAAATAAAAATAATTATTTTGAATTATAAACAAGGCCTGAAATGGCGCGGCAGTTTCAAAATTTCATTTCAAACTTTGACTGCCTGTACCAGGTGCAAAATAAAACGGATTTTAGTGAAACCAAAAATATTTAAATCTGTTAGTGAATATCTTTCTAACGAATCTGAAAAATCGAAGTTTCATAGCGGGGGTCAAAAGTTATGGCCAAATGAATTTTCAGAAAGGTCGCTATAGAATATATATAGCCCTTGAAAATAGACATTTTGCAAACGACCTCGGAATTTGACGAAACCACTTTTGTTGGATCCGGGATATCAAATTATTGCTAGGTTTCAAATTGCATAATTTTTGAAGTTAATATGTAAGCGTGGCAAAAGAAAATGTGTTTGGTGAATTTCTATTAAATTGGATCGACCAGAAAATGGCCATTTGTCAAACGGTCTCAGAATTCGATGAAACTTTTTTTGTTGGGACCGTATCGTCAAAACATAGCTAGATTTATTTTTATGTAATTTTTGGAATCAGTATGTGGCCCCGGCAAATTGAAATATACGTTCAAATCGAATATTGAATGTTTTATATTTTAATTTGAAGGAAAACTGACTGAAACAGTCGAATGAGCCTTCAAAACATATCCCATTGTGTTCGGAATGGGGGTATTTAGCTAGGGACGGCAGTCGTCAGGTTTGGATTGGAGGTCGTAGGAGATAAGGGGTATTTTAGAAATTTAAAAATATATAAATATAAAAAATTCCTATTGGCCCGTTCATTCCTTCTCTCTCCCCGATATACCTTGAACCGACGGCGGCTCCCCTTCATTCCTTCTCTCCTCCTTTCCTCCTCCTACACGCAATAAAACGTGCTGCTCCTTTGGAGAATTTTATAGATCTCCCTTAGATCGTCAAATCCATAGCAACCCCACCTCCTATCGTCACCTGTAGCGCCGGAATCGAGCATCCAAAGTTCGGGAGTTCATCTCGCCGCCGCTGTTGATAGGGACCACCGAAGTGGACCCCACTTCCGGCGCAGGTGCGCCTCTCCAGGTACTACAAGGTGGTGCTACCCGATCGGCGTATCGTGCTACGGATTGGTCGCAAATCGACAACCTAGTTTTGAAGGATATTGAAAAGTAACGGCTGATTATTATTTCAACTATTCTATAGCACTTTAAAGCGCTATGGTTTATGATTTCACTGTAAAAATCATATCTTTTTGCTATGTTGACGAAATTCAGTGAAACAAGAGACAGTGGACTCGTGTGGACGTCTTCTACATTCTAGAAGAGACCGCATATTTTTCTGAGCTTTCTGCAATTTTTGGTGGAGTGGAACCCAATGTGAGATTTCTAATATTATAAACGATATGGAAAACAACGATGTATAAATTATACAGTCGATGTACGAGTTATATAAGTGTTGTACACCTCATGTATAAGCGTTGTATAAGTTGAATGTTCGATGTATAAGTTATATATGCGTTGTAAAAATCATATATGTGTTGAAATAAATTGAAATTGAAGTGAAGTGAAATCAAAATATATTTATATACGAATATATATATATATACTCCCCTCGTCCACATACCATGGACGATATATATTGGTTGTGATATTGTTTGGATTATTGGTTGATGTGAAATTTGGTGAATATCTTGAATGGCTGAATTGAAATGATTGATTGTGATTGAAATCCCAATAGGATTAGTGTATGGGAAAATTCGCCTGCGTGCGAACTAGATATTGAAAATCCCCATTGTCAAAAACCACGAGGTTTTAAGGTAGAGCGAGGAGCCGTACTAGGGACGGTCCCGATTTTAGCTACCCTGCCGTTATGCTGCCAAAATTTTCAATAATATTCATGTGTTAGAATTATTTTCATGTGTTGAAACTATATTCGTGTGTTGAATAGAAATTAATGTGTTGAATAGAAATTCATGTGTTGAATGAAGTTTATGTGTTGAATAAATTATTTGAAAGATAAAAATCACATTTTTATTATACATATAGCATATATAAAATATTAGTATTTTAAATAAATTGTTTTAACACCAAAAATAACATTTTTACCTTATGTATAGACTATATAAAATAATCGTGTTTTGAAATAAATTGCTTTACAATAAAAATTACATTTTTATTATATATAGCAACTATAGAAAATATTCATGTGTTGAATAAAGGACTAGAACGATAAAAATCATATTTTATCGTATGTGTGAAGTCGAAAACGTTCATGTGTTGAATATATAGATTGAACAATAAAATCTACATTTTTATTGTAAATATGAAGTGTGAAAAATGGTGATGTGTGGAATAAATATTTTTGATGATAAAAATATCATTTTTATCAAATATATAAAGTGGGTATAGTTTTGAAATCGAAGAAAGAATTATATTTATATATATAAATATAATTAAAATAAATCGAATAACGAAGTTGCAGTTCGTGTTTTGAAACCATGATTTCAAACGATTAGTGCGGGAGATCCGACCATCGGATTTTCCCGAAACCGCAACCGTTGGGTTCGCCTTGGAAATATCTTTCCAACGGCACCAACTTTGTAAAGATCCAACGGTTGGATTGTCTGGAATGTTTAATTCAAATTTGAAGAAAAACAGGGCCAGAATCGATTATATATAAATATATAAATATATGTATATATATATATATATATAATTAAATTAAATCGAATAACGACGCTGCAGTTCGTATTTTGAAATCGTAACTTCAAACGATTGGTGCGGGAGATCCGACTGTCGGATTTTTCCCAAAACTGAAACCGTTGGAATCGTTTTGAAAAGATCTTTCTAATGATATAAAATTTGTGAGGATCCAACGGTTAGATTTTCATATGTGTGTAAATCAAATCTGAAGAAAAACAGCGCCACGGTCGCGTTATGGCCTGAAGCATTGTTTTGAATTAAATAGCTATTTTTAGATAAATTAAAATAGTGATAAATCGTGATAAAATATTATAAATGATATGGAATGGAAATAAATTGAATTTGCTCGGTTTATGTGATATTTGATGGTTGAATGTGTTTGGCGTGAAAACTACATTAAAGAACAGAATTAGTGATATCGAACAATTTAACCGTTGGAATGAATTGATTTGAAATTCTAAATATATGTGAATTATTTGAAAAGGCCGAGTTAATTCTCATTTCAAATAATTGATCGACGAGTGAAAGTCGAAGATATGAAGACGGTGCAAGACCGATGATCTGCACGTCGAATGGAGGGGTGCTACTGATGCTCATGATGGGAGTAGCTACCTTGAAGGGGATGAAGTAGTAGCCGTCCGGACGTACTTGTGGATTGTACGGATATGCGAGGTATTGAGTGCCTCCAGTTTCGTTCAGACCCATAACGAACGTGTAAATGGACTGTGTGTCTGACATTGGATTTTGTTCTGTGCTGATTGATCTCTATTAAATATATATCTATTTGGAGACGGAGAATTTATTCTCTTGCTTAACGCCCTTCTCTGAGACGTACGAGCTCAGAGGTTATATATCGATAGAAATCAGTCGCATGGAGTGAATTGCCTGTGTGGCACGCCTAAGTGGCAGATGATCAAGGCTTCTGTTGAAAAGCAAAGTCTTGTGGTTGATGATCAAAGCACGGCCTGTGTGGCATAGCTTTGTGTATAACGTTGTTTCGCGAGCCTCACACCCCGGTATGAGCCAGAAACGGGAGAACGACATCAGGGAGGACATGCGTTTCCTTCTAGCTAGGAGTGGTGCTTTGGGTTTTGCACGCCCGGGTATTTTACTTATGTGGATGATGGAAAGCGAGGCCTCGTTTTTCTTCGGTCTCTTCGGAGCCGATGGTGTTGTCAGTTATGACCAGTGACGCCCCACAGGGCGGGAAAACGCAGTGTTCAGGAATTTTAATCCACATCGGTGGACCGGCCCTGACGATCCAAGGGTCACTCGAGCTCCGATCCTGAGGGGCTGGCTAGAGCGTCTCGAATCGGTAAGGACTATCTTTTGCCTTGGCACAGGACGGAAATCCAATTTCCAAATACGACACCGTGCGGTTTTGATTGTATATATATATATGGCGACATGATATATGGTACCCATGCCGTCTATGATTGATACTTATGATTGAAATTGTTTTTGAAACATATATACACTAGTGATAATATCAAATGCTTTTGGTTTTATTCGTATCAAGCATATTTTGGCCATAATAATGTAAAACTTTATCCTCCGGTTTGTGTTGCATTGTGTGATGGGAACTGAGTCTTATAATGGCTTCATTTTTATAAAAAGCATTGCGATATTTAAAAGATTTATTTGTTTTAAAGCACTGGCAATCCAATGGGGTAAACCCGTTCCACGAAAATGGCATAGTCCTGTGATTAGCCATATTGTAAAATGTGTTAAGTAGATTTCTCATACCAGTCCCATGACTGACTCGTAGTTTGTTTCACTTGCAAACTCGGGTGCCCCTTTTCTACACAGGCAGCCTTGTATTCAGGTTTTAGCAGGCTCTTTCTGGATAGCTGGAGCTGAAGATGGATTCTATCATTTATCTCTTTTTATGTTGTTCAGCTCCTGTTGTACATGTTATGTTTTCTTTTCTGCTGCAGACATTTATGTATAACTGAACTGTATTTGTTCTAAGTATGATCCTGTATACTGTGTAACTCTGATGATTATGTTTATCCAGTGTATTCTATTGTACATTATCTGGTGTATTTATTTATTTCTGTTCTGCTATTATCTGTTTATGTGTTATATTCCAAAGATTACCCTCGCCAGCGTCTTATCGGGGTTTGGGGTCGTCACAAACGTGGTATCAGAGCTTTGGTTAAGCTTAGTTCTGAAATATAACATATAAACGAACTCGTCAGAAATAGAACCAGTGGTGTTCTAGGACGAGTAACTCATTACAGATAGGATCAGTAATATCCTAGTATGAGTATAACAGAATGAAATACACCTCAATAGACACATTTACATTCAAGTATATGTTTCTATCTTTTGAAATATCTTTTCTGTTGACACTGACACTTGGTCTGCTATTTGCAGACATTGAAAAATGAGTAGCAGAAGTAGAAGAGGTAGGTTGGAACCAAATGTTGAAGCTCTACTTAAGAAATATAGAAACATGAGTGGAGTGCCGTTCTTGGGCGAAGAATCTATTATTAAAACACAAGCTTGGATTCGTTCTGCTGAGAAATTTTTTGAAGGTTTAAAGCCGAGGGATGGCCAGAAAAGATTACTGACATCTTGGGCACTCAAAGACGAAGCTTTGTTCTGGTGGTATTCGATTGTTAAAGATAATCCAGAAGGTGATATCACCTGGGATAGATTCAAAGAGCTTTTTAGTGAAAAATTTATTCCTCCAGAGGCAACTGAACAGTTATGTGATGAATTCTGTTATCTGATACAAGGAGATATGACCATCCCGGAATATCAGAAGAAATTCAATGAACTTTCTCATTTTGCCCCTCATCTAATTCAAAATTTGAAGAGGAAGAATCTGAGGTTTATTAATGGTCTTCAAAGAAAATACCAGAATAAAGTAATGGGGCATGTGAAGCTACCTTTTTATGAAATGATATACATGGCTTATTAGTATGAAGATCTAAATAATCGAGGTCTTTTAATCGATGAAGAGGAAGTCAGTTCGAGCAACAAAAGGAAAACTGAAACTGATAGCCCAGAGACAAGTACACAGCTTGAGCCATGTACGATGTCTAGAGTCAGAAAGAAGCCTAAATTCAATAGGAAAAAGGATAAATCTGAGGAAGTGCTAATAACGAATGCCACATGCTCGAGCTGCAATAGGCGAGGACATTTGGCGATAAATTGCAAATCTTGGAACGAAAGAAAGAAAGATAAATCTGAAAACAAGGGCAAGTTTCGAGAGAATAGAAAATGTAGTCAGTGCCAAGGGACTGGTCACCTCTCAAAGGCTTGCCAGCTATTCAACAAACCTGAAATGGTACAGGTAAATAAAGTAGTAGAAATTCCTGCATCCTCATCCGGTCAGGAAAGGCCAGATGTTTTAGAAGGCACACTTACTGCCAAAGATATTCCAGTTAAAGTACTGTTTGACACAGGCGCGTCGCGAAGCTTTGTTGCAAAGAATGCGGTTAAGAAATTGGATTTGAATTTGAAGAAGCTCAAAGCACCAATTACTGTTCACAATCCGGTTGGGGGTTCGGTCGATCTTAGTTGGGTTTGCGGGGTTCCAGTTTCTTTTTCCTGCTATCGATTCCCTACTATCGCGATCGTCATGAATTTTACAGAGTTTGATCTTATTCTGGGAATGGATTGGTTAACCAAATATGACGCTGAGGTTAAATGCGCCGACAGAGTCGTAAGAGCGAAGATTTAATTAGGCAATTATATAACCATTCAATATGAAGGTTCGAATTCTGATAGAAAGTACTTCTGGGCCGCTTTAGATGTATCTCCTGCTCAAATAGAACCTGTTCCTTTCGTTCCGGAGAATATTTCGGTCGACATTGCAAATATTCCAGTGGTCAAGAACTATGCGGACGTGTTCGAAGAAGTAGTTAGCTTACCTCCGTAGAGAGAAATTGATTTTAAAATCTCTTTAGTTCCGAATGCAAGGCCAGTAATTCACGCTATTCGAAGGATGACCCTGAAGGAGAAAGAAGAGTTAGATAATCAAACTCGACAGCTTGTATGGAAAGGTCTGATCAGGCCTAATTTCTCTGATTCGGGAGCAGCAGTGGTATTTGTCCCAAAGTCAGACGGTACTCTCAGACTATGTGTAGATTATCATGACTTGAATAAGCAGACGCTGAAAAACAAATATCCATTGCCGCGAATTGATGATTTGTTGGATCGATTGAATGGAGCACAAGATTTTTCCCGAATGGACCTAACTACAGGTTTCCATCGGCTTCGTATTGCGGAAGAGTGTGCTCCTTTGACAGCATTCAGGGGTCCATACTTATTCTACGAGTGGTTAGTAATGCCGTTTGGCTTATGTAACGCTCCAGCACATTTTGTCGATCTAATGAACCGGATATTCAGAGGAGTATTGAATAAATTTGTTATGGTTTTCATTGATGATATATTGATCTTCTCTAGGTCAGAAAGCGAGCACGAAAAACATTTGGAACAACTGTTAGAAATTCTCAGAAAGAATGTTTTAAAAGAAAAGTTTTCCAAATGTATATTCTGGCAAGAAGAAGTCAAATTTCTTGGCCACGTCATGTCAAAGCAAGGAATTTCAGTGGATCCCTGTAAAATCACTGCTATTCAGAATTGGAAACAGCCTCGTACACCCACGGAAGTTAGAAGTTTTCTCGGGTTGGCCAGCTATTATCGGAAATTCATTAAGGATTTCGCGAAGACATCTAGTTTTTTAACGAAACTGACTAAGAAACATTCGAGATTCAACTGGACTCCCGAATGTGAGGCAGCTTTCCAGGAGCTGAAGTTAAAACTGACAACAGCTCCAGTGTTAACAATAGTAGATGGCAATAAGGACTTGAAAGTCTGGACTGACGCATCTAGAGAAGGCCTTGGTGCAGTGTTAATGCAAAGAGGTCAAGTTATTTCTTATGCAAGCCATCAGCTGAAACAACATGAGAAAAATTACGTTACTCATGATCTTGAGTTGTTAGCCATTGTATTTGCTCTGAAAATCTGGAGGCACTATCTGTTAGGTGAGAAATTCGAACCGTATACAGACCATCAGTCATTGAAGTATCTGTTCACCCAGAAAGACTTGAATCTGAGACAGTAGCGTTTGCTAGAATTTGTTGCCGCGTACGATTTTGAGATTTTGTACACTCCAGGGAAAGCCAATGTTGTGGCTGATGTGCTGAGTAGAAAGAATGTAATAATCGCCGGTTTTATTATTACGACTTCATTGATTGATAAAATATCTGCTCTTCAGGAGGATGATCACTTCATTCAAAGAATCAAAGAAAGAATACAGAAAGGCGAGCCCTCGAGTTTTCAAATAGATAACGAAGTGATTCTTAGGTTGAAAGGCCGAATATGTGTGCCAAACATTGCAGAACTCCGGAGAGAAGTATTGGATGAATGTCACAAGGCCAAGCTTAGTATCCATCCAGGAGTGAGCAAGATGTATAATGATATCAAACGCACTTTCTGGTGGAGATCTATGAAACGAGACATCTCCTTATATGTAAGTCGGTGTTCCACCTGTCTGCAAGTCAAAAGCGATCAGTAGAAACTCGCTGGATTGTTGCAGCCTTTAGAAGTTCCAGGTGGGAAGTGGGAACAGATTTCTATGGATTTCATAGATGGTTTGCCCAGAACCAGAAAAGGAAATGATAGTATTTGGGGTGATCGTAGATCGTTTCATGAAGACCGCCCATTTCATACTTGTCAAATCGAATAGGACTGCTCAGAGTCTGGCGCAGGTTTATTTCAAGGAAATTGTTAAACTGCACGGAGTTCCTATGAGGATCGTTAGTGACCGTGACCCGATTTTTGCTAGTAAATTCTGGGAAGCATTCCAAGCAGAATTGGGAACGAAACTGAACTTGAGCACCGCATATCATCCTCAAACAGATGGTCAAACGGAGAGGGTGAATCGTATTCTTGAAGATTTATTGCGGGCTCGTGTTATTGATTTTGGCGGATCATGGGAAGACCATTTGCATTTGGCCGAGTTCTCATACAACAACAGCTACCAAGCGAGCCTGACAATGTCACCGTTCGAAGCATTGTATGGTAGACCGTGTCGATCTTCTGCTTGTTGGGTAGAACCTAGTGATAGACTTGTATTGGGACCAGATATGATTCGCGAGGCTGCGGACAAAGTCAATTTCGTTAAGAAGCGATTGCTAGCCGCCCAAAGCCGACAGAAAAGCTATACAGATAAGAGAAGAAGAGATTTATCATTTGCTGTTGGCGACTATGTGTATTTGAAAGTATCTCCGATGAGAGGAGTAATCCGGTTCGGTAAAACAGGGAAATTGGCGCCTACATTCATTGGTCCGTTTCCTATTCTGGAACGGGTTGGAACTCGCGCTTATAGGGTTCAATTACCTGATTGGTTGCCTAGAGTACAAAATGTGTTTCACGTATCTCAACTTCGAAAGCATGTTCATGATCCAGACTTGATCGTGGTAGAAGCAGGGCAACGTGATATAGAAATTACTCCAGAATTGGCTGTGAGAAGAGAGCCGCTAAAGATTATTGGCAAAGAAACCAAAGAACCGAGGAACAAGAAGGTTCACTTAGTCAAAGTGCAATGGAGTGGAGATCCACGAGATTGTACTTGGGAAACAGAGGAAAGCATTAAGAAGGCCTATCCAAAGTGCAGAGTGGATATCTCTGATTGACTCTGGTGCAAGGTACATTTACCATATCTTTGCAATACCATTTTGTTCTCCACTTTGTTGTTGTTTTCTTTTCATGCATGTAAACTTTTTAATTATATAGTCTGAATGATTTTCAAAAGAGTATATGAATTAATTAGTATATTTTTTTAACAAAAATAAGTTAAAAACAAATTGATTGTTGGTTGCGTTGTGTGATTGTGGATTAAATTAATTGAATTATTAGAATGATAGTTAATTTAATCAATAAGAGAATGAAGTTAAATGTATGCAATTGATCAAATATTGAACTGATTTAAAAATTGATAGAAATACATACATGTGCATTATATATGTGTGAACAGGTTATGGATAAACAGCTAAGCAGAGGAATAAAATTGTTTGCTCGACAAATAGGTACATTTTTATTGTATTTCTTGGGATTTGATGATTTAATGAGCCGATTGGCTAGCCGCTTGGCTTTTCCTTTTTCTTTTGGACGGGTGAGGGCCATGGGAGGCTATTAGAAATATCCCGAAGTCCCCCGTACAAAGGAGGTTATGGCGAAATTTTTTGAAAATTTAGGGGGTTGGCCAAATTTTTGAAGATTTTGAAAGTTCTTAGAAATAGAAAAGTTGAAGAATGGAAGCCAGATTGAAAGTAGAGTTGGTTAATCAAACCACTTTCGACTTTGTTCCTTTTCGGGGACGAAAGGTTTTAAGTGGGGAAGATTGTAACAACCCGGAAAATCTGAGCCAGTTCAAAAATTTTAAATTGGCTATTTTAGAAAATTTTAGATATCTAAAATAAATATTTTAAATAATAACGACGAAAAGTGTGTTTGAATCAACGTTTGAAAATAAAAATAATTATTTTAAATTATATACAAGGCCTGAAATGGCACGGCAGTTTCAAAATTTCATTTCAAATTTTGACTGACTGTACCGGGTGCAAAATAAAACGGATTTCAGTGAAACCAAAAATATTTAAATATGTTAGTGAATATCTTTCTAATGAATCTGAAAAATCGAAGTTTCATAGCAGGGGTCAAAAGTTATGGCCAAATGAATTTTCAGAAAGGTCGCTATAGAATATATATATATATATATAGCCCTTGAAAATAGACATTTTGCAAACGACCTCGGAATTCGACGAAACCACTTTTGTTGGATCCGAGATGTCAAATTATTGCTAGGTTTCAAATTTCATAATTTTTGAAGTTAATATGTGAGCGTGGAAAAAGAAAATGTGTTTGGTGAATTTCTGTTAAATTGGATCGACCAGAAAATGACCATTATTCAAACAGTCTCAGAATTTGACGAAACTAGTTTTGTTGGGGCCGTATCGTCAAAACATAGCGAGATTAATTTTTCTGGAATTTTTGGGATCAGTATGTGGCCCCGGCAAATTGAAATATACGTTCAAATCGAATATTGAATGTTTTATATTTTAATTTGAAGGAAAACTGAATGAAACAGTCGAATGGGCCTTCGAAACATATCTCATTGTGTTCGGAATGGGGGTAGGGACGACAGTCGTCGGGTTTGGATTGGTGGTCGTAGGAGATAAGGGGTATTTTAGAAATTTAAAAATATAAAAATATAAAAAATTCCGATTGGCCCGTTCATTCCTTCTCTCTCCCCGATATACCTTCAACCGACGGTGGCTCCCCTTTCATTCCTTCTCTCCTCCTTTCCTCCTCCTACACGCAATAAAACGTGCTACTCCTTTGGAGTATTTTATAGATCTCCCTTAGATCTTCAAATCCATAGCAGCCCCACCTCCTATCGTCACCTGTAGCGCCGGAATCGAGCCTCCAAAGTTCGGGAGTTCATCTCGCCGCCGCCGTTGATAGGGACCACCGAAGTGGACCCCACTTATGGCGTAGGTGCGCCTCTCCAGGCACTACAAGGTGGTGCTACCCGATCGGCGTATCGTGCTACGGATTGGTCGCAAATCGAAAACCTTGTTTTGAAGGATATTGAAAGGTAATGGCTTATTATTATTTCAACTATTATATAGCACTTTAAAGCGCTACAGTTTATGATTTCACTGTAAAAATCATATCTTTTTGCTATGTTGATGAAATTCAGTGAAACAAGAGACAGTGGACTCGTGTTGACGTCTTCTACATTCTAGAAGAGACCGCATATTTTTCTGAGCCTTCTGCAATTTTTGGTGGAGTAGAACCCAATGTGAAATTTCTAATATTATAAACGATATGGAAAACAACGATGTATAAATTATATAGTCGATGTACGAGTTATATAAGCGTTCTACACCTCATGTATAAGCGTTGTACAAGTTGTATGTTTGATGTATAAGTTATATATGCGTTGTTAAAATAATATATTTGTTGAAATAAATTGAAATTGAAGTGAAGTGAAATCGAAATATATTTATATACGAATATATATATATACTCCCCTCGTCCACAGACCATGGACGATATATATTGGTTGTGATATTGTTTGGATTATTGGTTGATGTGAAATTTGGTGAATATCTTGAATGGTTGAATTGAAATGATTGAAATCCAAATAGGATTAGTATATGGGAAAATTCTCCTGCGTGCGAACTAGATATTGAAAATCCCCATTGTCAAAAACTGCGAGGTTTTAAGGTAGAGCGAGGAGCCGTACTAGGGACGGTCCCGGTTTTAACTACCCTGCCGTTCTGCTGCCGAAATTTTCAATAATATTCATGTGTTAGAATTATTTTCATGTGTTGAAACTATATTCATGTGTTGAATAGAAATTCATGTGTTGAATGAAGTTCATGTGTTGAATAAATTATTTGAAAGATAAAAATCACATTTTTAATATATATATATAGCATATATAAAATATTAGAATTTTAAATAAATTGTTTTAACACCAAAAATAACATTTTTACCTTATGTATAGACTATATAAAATAATCGTGTTTTGAAATAAATTGTTTTACAATAAAAATTGCATTTTTATTATATATACCAACTATAGAAAATATTCATGTGTTGAATAAAGGACAAGAACGATAAAAATCATATTTTATCGTATGTGTGAAGTCGAAAACGTTCATGTGTTGAATATATAGAATGAACAATAAAATCTACATTTTTATTGTAAATATGAAGTGTGAAAAATGGTGATGTGTAGAATAAATATTTTGGATGATAAAAATATCATTATTATCAAATATATAAAGTGGGTATAGTTTTGAAATCGAAGAAAGAATCATATTTATATATATATATATAAATATAATTAAAATAAATCGAATAACGAAGCTGTAGTTCGTGTTTTGAAACCGTGATTTCAAACGATTAGTGCGGGAGATCCGACCATCAGATTTTCCCAAAACCGCAACCATTGGGTTCGCCTTGGAAATATCTTTCCAACAGCACCAACTTTGTAAAGATCCAACGGTTGGATTGTCTGGAATGTTTAATTCAAATCTGAAGATAAACCGCACCAGAATTGATTATATTTATATATATATATATATATATATAAATATAATTAAATTAAATCGAATAACGACGCTGCATTTCGTATTTTGAAATCGTAACTTCAAACGATTGGTGCGGGAGATCCGACCATCGGATTTTCCCGAAACTGAAACCGTTGGATTCGTTTTGAAAAGATCTTTCTAATGATATAAAATTTGTGAAGATCCAACGGTTAGATTTTCAGATGTGTGTAAATCAAATCTGAAGAAAAACAGCGCCACGGCCGCGTTATGGCCTGAAGCGTTGTTTTGAATGAAATGGCTATTTTTAAATAAATAAAATAGCGATAAATCGTGATAAAATATTATAAACGATATGGAATGGAAATAAACTGAATTTTGTCGGTTTATGTGATATTTGATGGTTGAATGTGTTTGGCGTGAAAATTACATTAAAGAACAGAATTAGTGATATCGAACAATTTAAACATTGGAATGAATTGATTTGAAATTCTAAATATACGTGAATTATTTGAAAAGGCCGAGTTAATTCTCATTTCAAATAATTGAACGACGAGTGAAAGTCGAAGATATGAAGACGGTGCAAGACCGATGATCTGCACGTCGAATGGAGGGGTGCTACTGATGCTCATGATGGGAGTAGCTACCTTGAAGGGGTTGAAGTAGTAGCCGTCCGGACGTACTTGTGGACTGTACGGATATGCGAGGTATTGAGTGCCTCCAGTTTCGTTCAGACCTAGAACGAACGTGTAAATGGACTGTGTGTCTGACATTGGATTTTCTTCTGTGCTGATTGATCTCTATTAAATATATATCTGCTTGGCGGTGGAGAATTTATTCTCTTGCTTAACGCCCTTCTCTGAGACGTACGAGCTCAGAGGTTATATATCGATAGAAATCAGTCGCATGGAGTGAATTCCCTGTGTGGCACGCCTAAGTGGCAGATGATCAAGGCTTCTGTTGAAAAGCAAAGTCTTGTGGTTGATGATCAAATCACGGCCTTTGTGGTATAGCTTTGTGTATAACGTTGTTTCGTGAGCCTCACACCCCGGTATGAGCCAGAAACGGGAGAAGGACATCAGGGAGGACATGCGTTTCCTTCTAGCTAGGAGTGGTGCTTTGGGTTTTGCACGCCCAGGTATTTTACTTATGTGGATGATGGAAAGCGAGGCCTCGGTTTGCTTCGGTCTCTTCGGAGCCGATGATGTGGTCAGTTATGACCAGTGACGCCCCATAGGGCGGTGAAACGCAGTGTTCAGGAATTTTAATCCACATCGGTGGACCAGCCCTGACGATCCAAGGGTCACTCGAGCTCTGATCCTGAGGGGCGGGCTAGAGCGTCTCGAATCGGTAAGGACTATCTTTTTCCTTGGCACAGGACAGAAATCCAATTTCCAAATATGACACCGTGCGGTTTTGATTGTATATATATATGGCGACATGATATATGGTACCCATGTCGTCTATGATTGATACTTATGATTGAAATTGTTTTTGAAACATATATACACTAGTGATAATATCAAATGCTTTTGATTTTATTCGTATCAAGCATATTTTGGCCATTATAAGGTAAAACTCTATCCTCCGGTTTGTGTTGCATTGTGTGATGGGAACTGAGTCTTATAATGGCTTCATTTTTATAAAAAGCATTGCGATATTTAAAAGATTTATTTGTTTTAAAGCACTGGCAATCCAATGGAGTAAACCCGTTCCGAGAAAGTGGCGTGGTCCAGTGATTAGCCATATTGTAAAATGTGTTAAGTAGATTTCTCATACCAATCCCATGACTGACTCGTAGTTTGTTTCACTTGCAAACTCGGGTGCCCCTTTTTCTACACGGGCAGCCTTGTATTCAGGTTTTAGCAGGCTCTTTCTGGATAGCTAGAGCTGAAGATGGATTCTATCATTTATCTCTTTTTATGCTGTTCAGCTCCTATTGTACATATTATGTTTTCTTTTCCGCTGCAGACATTTATGTATAGCTGAACTGTATTTGTTCTAAGTATGATCCTGTATACTGTGTAACTCTGATGATTATGTTTATCCAGTGTATTCTATTGTATATTATCTGGTGTATTTATTTATTTCTGTTCTGCTATTATCTGTTTATGTGTTATATTCCAAATATTACCCTCGCCACCGTCTTATCGGGGTTTGGGGTCGTCACACAAGGGTTCATTGTCCTTGTGTTTACTAAGGTGTTAAATTAGATTTCTCGTATGAACGAGAAAAAGGTTTATGAAATCATATACTAGTAGATAGTAAAACAATTTGGAAAATAACCTCATATAATGAAGTGAGATTGGAAACCACTTTCTAAAAGAATTTGTATCTACTAATAATATAAAAATCTTTATATATAGTTTCGAAGTGGCAAATCTCGCTAATGTTGAACTGAAGTTCCTCAAGATGATCCGAAGATCATAAAAAAAAGCATGAAATAATGAAAAGGCCGCAGTTGATCCTAAATAATGTAAATTAATCCAAAATTAGTTTCATTTTGAAGCTCTCGTCGATACCGTTCCAACGCATCTTGTTTCACTGAATTCCGCGTAAGAAAAAGTTATGATCGTTTAAGGTAAACTATTTACTTTACTTTTTTTCTTTTTCTCTATTCGATTGTTTACATTGGAGGTTTTAATACACCAAAAGTTATCATGAACTGCAAATCACTCCAAATTAGTTTCATTCGAAAGCTCTCGTCGAGACGGTTCCTATGCATCTGGTTTTGCTCAATTCCGAATTCGTAAGAAAAAGTTATGGCCGTTTAAAAATTGATTTTTTTTTCTTTATTGTTCGGCCATTAATGGCCGAATGGAAGGCATTTGCTCGGCCATTAATGGTCGAACGGGCTGTTAAACCCCCAAAAAATTTACTTTTTTTCCTACAAACATGTCCGGAAGGCCTATGATGTTATATATATGCAAACGAGGCTTCTAAGGCTTGCCGAAATATCATATAACACCAAAATTCACATGCACACAAGGATACACATGATAAATCATTGAAATGAAATCGAAACTCATAAATTGGAGAATGTTAAAATAAAACCCAATCAACACAACTAAATGCACACAACACATAAGTGCCAATAGCTCACTTTACAAGCATAAATGCTTGAGGCATAGATATGAGTTCATATGAACGCACCTTTAATTGTAGGAATGAATAAGAAGGTCAAAACCTAAGTTAGATCAACCTCTCTTCAATTAATACTCATGAATCTCCAATCTAAGAGCATATCAACAAGATTCCTAAGAGTAAGGTTTAGGAAATCATACAAATTCAAGAGGAATAGGGTTGGAGAAGATAGAGATGGAGCTTACCTCTCTTCTCTATGAATTTACACTTGATTTCATCATAAATTGGGATCCTAAGAAAATGCTAGGGCTTAGGAATTTTAATTTCCCTCTCCCCATTTTCTATTTGGAGCAAGAGGAAATGAATGAAGGAGAGGACTATTGGGGGTGTTTTAAAGTGGCTAGGTTAGCTAACCCAAACCCAAGCCCAAAGTCCAAATTTTGATATACTCGAACTATATCGAAGCTTATTGTTAAAAAGGTCTTAAACGATGATCCGGACTCAATGGAAGTGGTTTCGATTCCAAATTCATCCATATGCAAAAATGTGACTTTTTGGACACACATCGATTAACGACTAACGATGTCATATTTAAATAAAATATTTAAATATATTACCGTTAAATATGTGGGTTGTTACAGACTTCCCCCTTAAAGAAATTGCGTCCCCACAATTATTTAAGGAAAAACCCATATAGTAACAACCAAGCATTACCAAGAATCTATATAAAAATAGATTGAACCATGAAAATTCACTTATGAATTATTATGCAAATTTTAAACTTTGAGTTATAAATCACTATATCACTTATGTTTATACACGTATAATGCTTAAATAAAAGTCATGAACATATACGAGCTACTAACTTATTTTTCTCATAAGTGATTACAATAAAGTAGAATTTTCCTTACTCAAATTCTAAATGTTCTAAACCTCAATTTCAATTATAACTCAAATTTTAATCGCAAATTACCCTACTGCGAGTTTTCTGAAAATTTTGTTTAGACATACCTCAAAATTTTCATGATGAAATTCAAATCAAAATTTACGAACTACCATTACGTAGCAAGCTCGTTTTAATAAAATTTAGTTAGTTCGTTTAATTTCAATAAGTTTATAAATTATAAACCCATACTCTTACGTTTTCAACACAAACTAATTAATCAATCAAATTAGAAAGTTGGAAATATCGACTATCCAATATCGTTGAATATTTCCTATCACATTTTAGCTAGAAAATTTTATCACATAAAAATTTCTTATTATTCTAGCTTACAAAGTTTTATTAAATTGAAAAGGATGTATATGATGGTCATATATATCCTATTCACAAGGATAAGCGATCTCGTCGGGGAAACAAGACCATGAAATAAAATTTGGGTTATGCACCCAACATACGAAATATTAGCACGTTCTCTAATATTTCGAAAATTATTAAATCAGAACTATTAAGCTGCCAATAAACCCCAAAAATCTCAAATTTGAAATATTAGCACGTCCTCTACTATTTCACGATCAACTTCAAAATCATGTGAACATGATGAATGTTAGAAGTTGAAAGAATTTCGTTAAGCTTGAAAACTTTTGGTTTTCAAATACACAAAAATATCACCAACAAGGATGAGGCCAAACCAGTCTGGTTATGACCTCGCAAATATGGTTCATTAATGGTTAACAAAACCAACTAGAGTATTTTCTAACCTAAATGACAAAATAAGCACAAAATGGATCCAAAGAGAATCTGTCATTTTCAATTAAAAAAAATTGGTGATATCCAATTGCTAAGTCTCATAGTGAAATAACTATACACAACTAAATTATCAAATTGATCATCAATCCGAGATATGGAATTTATTAAGCTTGTCGTGGTCGCAAAGCTAAAATATTCCAACGGAATTCTCCATAAATAGCTCCCCTTTATCCTTAGTGGTCGGTCACTAAGGAAACAATCAAATAAATAGATCGAACCACAAAATGAAAAAATAAATTTCAGACTCAATTACCCATCTAGGTGGTCAACCTAAAATGGATGTAAAGATCCCAAAAATTCATGAGAAGTGTGAAATACAAAAACATATCTTCTTTAAGGTCATTCTCATTGTTATGGGAAATTATAGAACAAAAGGAAGCTAACGAATCTAGTCAGAATCGTTAAGAAAAACAAAATTCTGTCTTATAGATGGGGGATCTCAAAGATGGATGATACTCTAAGAAAATAATATGCGGACCTCGGGATGGATAGGTCAATCCATCCCGAGAAGCACCACCAAACTAAAACAAACAAGACATGCAAATAAGCATTGAAAGAATAGCCGCATAAAAGAGAGTTAATCACCCATGAAAACAAGATTTTTGAAATCCACCAAGGTTAGCCTCAAGGATGAATTCTCAAAGGAAAAACAACTTTTTACAAAGTTGATCTATCGAAATACTAAACCCGACTTAGTATACAAAAGATAAAAGGTCTGAATTCATGCAAGATCCCCAATTACAAAAGCCCGAAGATCGAAAATTTAAATCCAGAAACAAGAGACTAAGATCAATAAGAAAAATATAACTTACCGCTTTTCAAAAGAAGATCGGAGATAATTATCAATGAAAACTCGAATCACCCAAGTTCTAGAAGTCACTCAAAGATATCAAGAAAAATATAAAATGGATATACACTCAAACCATAACAAGGCAAGCGTATAAATCCATAAATCAAAATGTTATTCAAAAATGGTTCTCATAACACAAAAATGGATACGCCTCCATAAATGAACACGTAAGTAATTCATGTCATCTATAAATAAAGAGAATCCTTAAATTACTGAAATCACTATATAATCACAATTACTTCGATGTCTTCGAAACAATGTAAATATATATAAGGTAGTCATAACGAAAATGGTGAATTCACGAATAACACCAAAAACACACAAACGATATGAAGTGGATCCAAATTGACTACAATGGCCTCAACATGGTCGTTGAGAACTCCCAAAAGCAGTTTTGCCAGCCATGAAATTGGAAAAACATAAATTCTCCACAAAAGATCAAACACACAAAGTGATCATCAACGATCAACAAAGAAAGTGTAATTCACATTAAGCTAGTAAATAGGCGAGTTTAGCCAAATGTTCCATAACCACTGACTTAACTCAAGTATTCACGAACAAATTATAAATTCCACTATAAAATGCAAAAATGATCAAAGCATAATTGCAAAAAGGCATAAACCAAAGGTTACTCAAGAAAACATATAAACGGCCATCATAGCCGAGTATAAGAAGAATGGAAGCAAATTCAAACAATTCTTATTTAGAAATATGAAAATAAATCTTGATGATGTTGCAGTCATCACCAACATTATTTTCTTTAGATATATCGATTTTGACATCCAATACTGAAATTGAATTTCAGCCGACTAAGTCAAAAATTAACCGGCAAAGTAAACGCAAGTGTGTCGACCCACTCGTTTTTACCAAGTCGTTTAATTAAATTCCTTGTTCAATCGAAAAGGAAAAATTAGTTGTTTGCAACAAGTAAGACTCAAAAGCAAAAGAGTATACTAAATCATTACCCAAAGAAAACTAAAGTTATATCAATGGAAAAACAAATGGGTAATGAAAACTAAAGCAAGCACCCACTAATTCCTAAGGACATGGTGTCCTTAAGTTCATTTGACGCAAAAAAGATAAATGAACACATTTTCAAAAGAAATCAAATGAGATGATCACGGTAATCATCATCATAAATGATAAAGAGTATGGTACCCTTATAGGCATTAGTTCCGTTACCAAAATAAGATATCTTGTAACACCCCGAATTTTTGAATGATCAAATTAACTAAATTTAAGAATAATTAATTTCAAATGTGGGAATTAAGGAAAATGGTTTGCGCCATTTTGTTTGTCTCGGAATTCTACGTGAGATAGAGTCCGAGTTTGCGTAAAACGGACACCATACGAAGGAGATATGGACGAACGAAGTTAGGCGGAAAAACCAGAAGAAGAGAAAAATAAATAAATAAAAATATAAATGCACTGGCGCACTTGGGAAGTCCGCTAGTACAAAAATACACTGGCGCACTTCCCAAGTGCGCCCAGGCCGAGCAGAAAGCCTGAACAACTTTCTGGTGTGATCTGATCCACACTGTGACTCATTGCTGAGTCCTTTCTAACTCCTTGCTGAGTCATTAGGGCTGAGGTGTCACCCTATCCTGACTGAGTGGTTTTGATTAACCCTAAGAGCATCCGACGGCTCAAATTAAATTGAAATTCTATATAAACACATGTAGACTCAACCCTAAAACCAAATAAAAATTAGATCAATGGCCGTCATACTGTCTCTCCAAAACCTAGAGTAGCCGCCACCAACTAGAAGCAAAGTAAAGCAACTCAATTCTGTTCAAATCAAAGTCTAATCTCAATAACGAAATTGTCTACATCAAGGGAACGCTAATCAATTATAGAATTCAGATCCCAGAACTCAAGACCCTCTTTTTCTGTGAGTTATAGTCACTTTTAGGTTTAAATAGATAAAAGTGAATTGTGGTGGACTATGATTTGGGTATATGTTGTTTGAAATTATACAAGTTTATTTTTGTTGTGGATCATGAAATTATACAAGTTTATTGTTGTTGTGGATCATGAAATTATACAAGTTTATGGTTGTGGTAAATCATGAAATTATGCATGTGAAATTCATAAACTTATGCAAGTTACCTATGCAAGTTATTATGTTGCGAATTCATGAATCTATGCAAGTTGTTATCATGAATCTATGCAAGTTGTTATGAGATCATGCAAGTCACCTATGCAAGTTATTATGATTTAGAACTCATGCAAGTTATTAATTATGTTGTGGATTCATGAACCTATGCAAGTTATTGTGTGATGAATTTATGAACCTATGCTAGTTGTTATGTTGTGAATCATGAACCTATGCAAGTCACCTATGCAAGTTGTTATGTTGAAAATCATGAACTTATGCAAGTTGTTATGTTGCAAAATCATGAATCTATGCAAGTAGTTAACTATGTGGTAAATCATAATTATATGTGAAGTTATCATGTCATTTTCCCTAGTTGTCATGCTTATGACAAAAATTGTACTGAAAACGATCACCTTGTCGTTCCCTTTATTCTATTGTTATGGCGAGGCTACCTTGTAGCCTCGATGACGCCAAAAACGAAAACGGTTACGCTAGTTAAGAAACGGGAAAATGGCGAATTTGTAATAGGCATAATTTACATAGTGTTTATGTAAATTGGGCACATGATTCTAGTAGGGAAACATATAAAAAATTTACCTATTATGACATAGGTAAAGTTGAGTAAAAATGGTATAATTTGAATATGACCATTTATGGATAGGAAATTCAAATTGTTAATAAAATAGGTATTGACACCTATAAAAAGGAAAGGATTAATTAATTAACTTAATTAACAAAAAGAGGAATGTTTAAGAAATCAAAGTCTGAAAATTTAATTAACACTTATGACACGAGGTTAGGTTACATTAGTGGTGGAAGTCTGCCCGGACCCGACCGGCATATCCAGCAGCCACTAATGTTGAACCTAATGTGAGAGGTCTAAGTGTGCGAATACGACTCGGGCTAAGAAACGAGGTTAGACCCAACTGTGGAATATGACTGCCCAGACCCGACCGACATATCCAGCATCCACATGTTGTAGGCCTAATGTGGGAGGTCTAGCCCAATATAACCATAATTGGACATGGTAATAAGAAAAGACTACTTAACCTAACTTAATACATGTGGACTGTATGATGATAGACATAAGTTAGGGTTAAGTAAAATGAGTTGGATTGTGGGTGGGTTAAGTACAACCGATGGGTAGTTGGGTAATATTAATATATATAGGCCCACAAACTTAACCATTAAATAAATAAGATTAAATCAGTGAGAGGGTTAAATGCAACTGAAGGGTAGGTGGGTAATATTAATATATATAGGCCCATAAACTTAATCATATAAAAATGGTTATGTAATTAAAGACACCTAATGGTATACATAACCGGGGCAAAATAGCAAAGTTATGTATTAAAGACACCCTTAGGGGTACGCATAACTAATGGGAATAGATAGAGTTATGTGTTAAAGACACCTATAGGTAAGCATAACCAATAGGTAGATTAAGGGTTATGTATTAAAGACACCTATAGGTACGCATAACTGGTTGAGGGCTATGTAATTAAAGACACCTTAGGGTATACATAGTCAGTAGAAAACCTAGTGGGGATACAAGACATAGGGGAGAGCTTGTATCATGTTGTGTGGGACCCATTTCAGTCAGTAACCCGGTGGGGTATCAAAGTAAAGAACTCCGTACTAGGCGGGGAAGGGGCACGCTTACTGATTGATTGTAAGAGATCCAAAACGAGATGGCTGGTGTGGGCGGCGCAAACCGACCCGGGACATATGCGTGCATGGGCCGGGCAGTGGGGGACAAGACGACCGTGACACCAGTAGGTATAACTGTGCACGCCTTGGGTTGCCACTTTAGGGAAGTGATACCCCCTAGTTGTGGGACCAGCACTGTAACAACCCGCAAATCCATAATATCATAGTTGACTATATACATAATACGTCCAACCCGAATATCACGAAAATACGAATTATTATTTTTTATTGAAAAAGGTAGAAGAAGGACAGAAACAACAACACAGAATCTCACATCGCAGCGGAACAAAATATAATATATCATATCTTTGAAATACAAAATCTCAACTGTATAACATACACTTATCATAGTACAACACTTACAACACAGCGGAACAAAACTCTATATAACTAATGCTGAATTTTCCTGCACCAAGCTCCTTTAGATAGATCTGTAAAATCCTGAACTACTTGACTGCCCATACAAATTTAGGCACCCAAGAGTTTAGGTAGAACAAAACAAAATAAACTCTGGGTCAGTCATGGGACTGGTATGAGTAAACAGTTTATAACAGTTTCAGAAACTAAATGATATCTCATAAGACCACGCCGTATAACACGGAACGGGTTTATTCCCTTATGAGAATCCAAACACTTGGTTTAACTTTCAAAATCCTTTTGAAAGGAACGATAATCTTTATATCAAAACTCTTTTGATATTATAATAATGTCTAAATCTAGTAAATAACAATCTAGTGGAACGTTTGCATCTCACGTTCCACATATATAATATACAATCAAAACCGCAAGCACGTATTGGGTAATGGATTTCCAACTATGACAAGGTATGGAACCACCTTCTGCTGGTATATCTCTAAAGGAGAATACACCGAGTTCAACAAGAACATCTTGCAACTCAGCCACACATGACCGACCACTCATTTCGCTTGAGTGTATCGAATGTATATCACCAACGGTTGGGATCAGCAACCGTTTCCCGAATGGGACAGCATCAACAATAGATTTTTAGAAGTAAATGAAACTCTAGATCAGGTGATTATACACCCTAATAGGTGCGACCTACATAGCCGTGCTGCCTACCCGATTTCTGTCATTTACCGGTTGATGAGGCTTGAGGTTTTGCTTTATTATCACATCAGATTCGCTTCGAATGCCACATTGTCAGATCCATCGAAAATCACTAATTGACGTCTACAACAGTACATTACGTGTTAGCTTAAGAAGTTTCCTTCTCCACTTCCACTCTTGGTACGGTTGGAGAAATCAATGTACGTGACCTTTCTGGAAATACTCTGGCAGACATTCATCCATACAAGTCATCCAGGAACAGGATGAACCGAAGGCACTATTCAGTACATCCATCTTAGGCACTGTTATCTAAGACTTATACAATAGCCCTTGCACTTTACTCCGTCTTCAATTTTCTTTGGCATATATGATTCGCAATGCTTATGCCAATACAGAATGGTTCTTTGGATAATAATCCAACCGATCTCTCCATATTGACAACGATGGTCAAAAACTTCGATAGTCTGTGATTTAACAATCAAATAAAAACAAGTGTTTCGATAGTCGATGATTTAACTATCGAAGAAAACAAGTGTTCATCCAATTATCAAACAATCACTGAGCCCTTAATTAATATTGCATTACTTAAATCACTTCTCTATTTCTTTATCAATATTTGTTAACCAAATATTTTCAATAACCATATTGGCCTTTTACGTTATTTGGAAAACATTTCCGAATATCGCCTTCCTTTATTTTCTGAACTTTAGAAAATATATGCTATTTATAATTGGAAAATATTCCAATTACTTATCTCTTTTCCGATCTCGTTTATTTCTATACTTAGGAAATATTCTTTATTATATTTCCAAGCTTACACTTATTTGGGTTAAAACGGATGTTGAGTAAAACATCGTTATGACAACCCAAATACTATATTCAACTAACTCTTATCCAACATTGATCTTCGAGCCTGAAATCTTACTTTTTATCTGTTAATAATGAAATCAATCAAGTTGGGGTATAACTACCTCTCAGACCTTGACTGAATAACATTTATAACGTCAAAACAAATATGACTACTTACTCGAATAATCAATACCATACAACTGCTTATTCACTTTTAAACACGTATACACTTTCTCCTTCTATTCTTACGAGATTTTATTCCTAGTCTTCCTTTTGATCATACTATTCTATTTCTAAGTTCGTTTCCTTATCGACTTCTATATATATTGATATATAGATTTCTAGTTCAAACTTCTTAAAAATATTCTAACTCCTTAAATTTCCGGAAAAATTCACCATAACCTCCTTTGTACCGGGAGCATCGGGATATTTCAAATAGCCTCCCATGGCCCTCACCAATCCAAAAGAAAAAGAAAAAGCCAAGCGGCTTGCCGATATGGCGCATAAAATCTCATATATGAATTAAATACGTACCTTTTTGTCGAGAATTCTATTTATATACCTTCATTAACCTTATCCATACATGTCTCATGTATATCTATACCTACCCAATCTATTTTAACTATACCAATCGTTTTAACTCAATTTGTTAATTAACTCCTTTAGTCTATTTCACATTTATGTTTGAACATAACATGTTCAAATAAATTTTAACTTACTTATAAACCAAATCTAATTCTATTATTAAGCTCGTTTCCTTATTGACTTCTATATTCAAATTCCAATTCAATTCTATTTGAATTCTCTTTATTCTCTTTATTCAAATTATATATTCAAATCTATTTGAATTTTCTTTATTTAAATTTCATTTCAATTCTATTTGAATCTTCTATATTCAAATTTCAAATTCAATTCTATACATTATTTATAAACAACGTTTATAACTTCACTTAAAATCCCACATTATACATTTATAAACAAAGTTTATAAATTCAATTCAAATCCCACATTTTAATTTATAATCAGAGTTTATAAATTCAATACTCGTTTTATATATATTCAAAACAAGTTAATATTTTCTATAGTTCATTAAAAATTCAAATTCTATTTATAAAAAAATAGAATTCCATTTTTAAATCTCAAATACCCTTTTTTGATATTTTTATAAATCAATATTCAAGCCCAGTGATATTTAAATACCCTAAACAGTCAGTTATCAAATCACGGGATTTCTAACACATCATATATGACAGTATATATGCAAATAAATAAACAAACAGATAATGTACTTTTGAGGAATCCAGTCGGATTCCTCCAACCTGTTTTTCTGCATCCAAATATATTAGTCAATATAAATAATACCCGTCCTGCTTCGAGGCAGGATATCGTGGTATGAAGGTCATCCACTAATATATATTTGTGGGGCGCATAGGGAAATCATCCGCTATGAAACTGCGGGCATCCGCTAATGAGACTGCGGGAATCCAACCAATCATCAACCATATATATATATATATAATAGTCAACCCTAAATAACTATATATTTCAAACAATCAGAAAGCATTCAACAAGCAACAAACAATTATTTTTAACAAATAAAAATAATTCTATTTTAACAGGTGAGTGAGATTTACTCACATGATTTTCTTTTGCCGAATACTTCGTTTATATTCCTTATCGACACAGCTTCGAATCTACTTGAATCGACTATCTTGAACCTACGATTATACATTTTATTTATCGATTAACCATTTATTAACTTTAATTAACCACTAACAAGTAAATGGATTTAAACATGAAATTATTTATTTTAATTAACAATTAAACATTTATTCATTTGACTAAACTAAAAATAAATAATTAAATTATTCTATGTATTTAAATTCTGGTAAGTACATATACCTTAATGCCTTGCAAAATGTAACAACCCGCATTCTACGCATCAGAGAATCATAGAATATTTATTTCTTTCTTATACGAAGTCGTATGATCATGTAACTTTGGGAAACGACTATTGGGGTCATTTCCCATGTTCATGATTTTCACCGATTTTTAAATGACCGTTTTTCCCTTAGCTGATTTTGTTTCGGCCATAACTTTTGATTGGAAAGGAGTTTAGACCTGAAACCATTTCCATTGGATTCGGATGATGGTTTACTTTTCCGTAGAGTGGTCACATGTGAGAAACGGACTTACCGTTTGGGAGATATGGCTGAAATAAGGTTTGGAAGGTGAAAAACTGCTTAACCGGGCCAAACAGGATGATTAGTGAATGAGCCCATAACCCATTTCAGGATTAGGGTTATGGGGAGGCTGAAAAGAGTTAGGGTTTCATTCCATTTCAGTTTTCTAGCCTCCACTTACCTCTTAGGAACCCTAAAAATGGCCTCCAACCTCTAAATCACTTTCTAATCAAGGATTAAGCTTAGCAACATAAAATCATGGGAGATATTCACCAAATCAAGATTAGAGCTCCTGTTTAGCATTGGTATTTGCGCCATATCAGAGATTTATTTCAGATCTAAGGTTTATTTGTGGCTCAGGTGAGTGATTTGCAAAGTTCCTCACTAATTATGGTTAATTAAGGGTAATTAGTGTTAATTAGCGAATTTAAACATGATAAAAATCTGGAAAAATACTTATAAATTCTTAAATGATGTTTTAGACCTCTGATATGAACTTGGGTTAATTTGGTTAAGTTTTGCTAATCCTATCGTTAATTAAGCTTGAACATGTTTAAGGGAAAATATGGGGTTTTGGCTATGTTTGATCCATTCTAACCTATCATATTTATGTCTTGGTGTTTGAGGCCACTTCCACTTGTTACTATGACTGTATGGTATGCTTTGTGATTGATTAGAATAGTTAGAATGGTCGAAAATGTCGTCAAATGGCATAAAACACTCGCTGGAAAAGTTGTAGGAAGACGGTGCAGGTTTTCAGATCGGATCAGATGGATGGGCTCAGACCGGATAGTGGACTGGGCAAGGGATCACCGAACCGAGTCTTAGCATGAGATAAAGTATGGCAAAAAGGAAGGCCACTGTGGTTGAAATGGGATCGGATCGGAGCGGATGGGAATAGGGATGGGGATCGGATCGGACCAGAAGATCAAGCCAGGGACGGAAGGAAGAAAGGTAACAGACCGAACCGAAGTGACATGGAGGACCCGAACCGAACTGATGTGACATAGAGAATCCGAACCGAACCGATGACTAGTAACTAGAGCAATCCGAACCGAACTGTGGTGTATCTACCCGAACCGAACCGATGGCTAGGAGGAGATCCGAACCGATCCAGTGATGACCAAAAATCCGAGATGCAAAGGTAGTCCGAATGGAAGTTAGAGCTCAGGATCCAGTTGGGAACCAACGAGTTCACTTCATGATTGGGCTTTGCTGCGGGACGTATGCTAAGGAGTTGTCGACGTTCATAACTTCGATTCACCACTGAAAAGGAATGATGGGCTACGTATCAGTGCAGTAGAGTCACCATGACTCGAGGGGCAAAGTGATCGTAGCGGGAGTACGTATCAGTGCAGTAGAATCACCATGACTCGAAGGGCAAAGTGATCATAGTAAGACTATGAGCCAGTGCAGTGGAGCCCTTGTGACTCCATGGGGTAGAGTGGACATAGTAAAGGATTAGTAAGGCTATGAGCCAGTGTAGTGGGGTGTGTACGACTCCATGTGGACAAGTGGACATAGCGAAGGATTAGTGGCTATGGATCAGTGCAGTGAAGCCGTTGTGACTTCATGGGGCAGAGTGACCATAGCAAAGTATTGGGTGATCGAAGTGATGGATATCGTATGCTTTACGCACTGAGTGAGAGATGTGAGGATGGTTGTTATGCTTGATTTGTTTGCCATCATTATGACATGCACACCCCCACCCCTGTATTTTTACACCATATGTTATGGCACCTTAGAGTATTGTACAGTATGTAGTGCTAACTCTATGGTTGCAGGTCCAGGTTCAGGTATGGTTTAGTATACAGGCGTAAGGAGCTTCTTGGGGTTAGCTGGATATTATCGTAAGTTTATCCTGGACTTCTCCAAGATAGCGGCACCGTTGACTCAGTTTACTAAGAAGAATCAAGCCTTCGTCTGGGACGGAGTGTGTGAGAATGCATTCAAGAGTCTAAAAGAAAAGTTGACGCGTGCGCCAGTGTTAGTCATTCCTAAAGGGAATGAAGAGATGACGGTATACACGGATGCTTGTGGTACCGGACTAGGTGCTGTATTGATGCAAGGAGGTAGGGTTGTAGCTTATGCTAATCGGCAACTAAAGCCGCATGAGAAAAGGTATCCTACCCATGATTTGGAACTGGCAGTGATCGTGTTCGCGTTGAAGATGTGGAGACATTATCTCTTGGGAGAGAGATTTGAGTTGTTTACCGATCATAAATCGTTAAAGTATCTCTTCTCTCAGAAGGATCTGAATATCCATCAGCAGTGATGGTTAGAGTTCTTGGCTTCGTATGATTTTGATATCGCATATACACCTGGGAAAAGAAATGCGGTAGCCGATGCCTTGAGTAGGAGACATGCCAGTTTAGGGGCTATGTTTCTTGAATGGAAGCAACTAGAGTATATAGCAGGGTATGATTTCAGACCAAAGTGCGAATTGGATCCAGAGATGTTGGCTAGTTTGATGATCAGACCCACTTTGATTGAGAGGATTGGTTCCAGTCAGAAGGACAATCCTAACCTGTTGGAAATCATCTCGAAGTTAGAGATGAATATCGACGGTGAGGAGATGAATTTGTATGGGCTTGATCGAGAAGGATGGCTTCGAAAGAATGGAAAACTAGTTGTACCCAATGTGAATGGTTTGAGAGATGAAGTGCTTATGGAATGTCATCACTCAAAACTGACTATACACCCCGGTGGTGATAAGATGTATAGAGACATGAAGCAGACTTACTACTGGGAAGGGATGAAAAGAGACGTTGGGATGTTTATATCCAAGTGCATGAATTGCCGGCTAGTTAAAGCCGAGCAATAGAAGCCTAGTGGTTTGTTGCAACCATTGGAAATTCCTGAATGGAAATGGGAGCAAGTCTCGATGGATTTCATTGATGGTTTACCAAGGACTAAATCAGGACATGATATCATTTGGGTAATTGTGGATCGATTGACCAAGAGTGTAAGATTTATACCAGTCAAATCGACCAGAACGGCAGCTAAGTTAGCAGAACTGTATATGAAGTGGGTAGTGAGATTTCATGGAGTACCTAAAAGCATTGTGAGTGACCGAGACCCGTTGTTTACTAATGGGTTTTGGAAGAGCTTACAAGAGGCTCTAGGGTCGAAATTATATCTCAGTACCGCGTATCATCCTCAAACCGACGGTCAGACAGAGAGGGTGAATCGTATATTGGAAGACCTCTTGAGAGCTTGTATATTGGATTTTGGTGGATCATGGGATGACCATTTGCATCTAGTGGAGTTTGCATATAATAATAGCTACCAATCCAGTATCGGTATGGCTCCATATGAAGCTTTGTACGGGAGACCGTGCAACTCACCATCATGTTGGATAGAGACCGGTGAGAAGTTTGTGCTTGGACCAGATGTAGTAAGGGAAACTTCAGATAAGATTAAGATCATTCAACAACGGATGAAGGCTGCCCAGGATAGGCAGAAGAGTTATGCTGATAAGAGGAGAAGAGAATTAAAATTCTCCGTTGGTGACTTGGTGTTTGTCAAGATTTCTCCGTTGAAGAGCGTGATACGATTCGGCAGGAGAGGCAAGTTGGCACAAAGATTTATTGGCCCATTCCCAGTTCTCGAACAAGTTGGGAATTTGGCGTATAGAGTTGACTTACCAGAGAAGATGGCGGGAGTTCACAACGTATTTCATATTTCCCAACTAAGGAAGTTCGTGCACGACCCAGATATGACTATTTCACCTGATCAGTTAGAGGACTTCGAAGTAGAACCCGAGGCGGTTGGGAACCGCAAGCCGATTCGTATTGTCGAGCATGATACGAAGCAACTTCGAAGGAAGGCGGTGAAGCTAGTCAAGGTTCAGTGGGGCGAGAACGAGAATGACTGTACTTGGGAGACAGAGGAGAGCATTAGGAAGACGTATCCAGAACTCTTTGCCTGGTAAGATTTACTTTGTAATTTAGTTATTCCGCATGCTAGGATAGACTTGTTTTGCATGTTTGATTGTTGTTTTATGGCTGATAGGCATGCGGGACCCTTTGTGTGTCTTAGTTAGGGAATTTCGGGGGCGAAATTTCTTAAGGGGGGGAGAATGTAACAACCCGCATTCTACGCATCGTAGAATCGTAGAATATTTATTTCTTTCTTATACGAAGTTGTATGATCATGTAACTTTGGGAAACGACTATTGGGGTCATTTCCCATGTTCATGATTTTCGCCGATTTTTAAATGACTGTTTTGCCCCTAGCTGATTTTGTTTCGGCCATAGCTTTAGATTGGAAAGGAGTTTTGACCTGAAACCACATCCATTGGCTTCGGATGATGGTTTACCTTTCCGTAGAGTGGTCACATGTGAGAAACGGACTTACCGTTTGGGAGATATGGCTGAAATAAGGTTTGGAAGGTGAAAAACTGCTTAACCGGGCCAAATAGGATGATTAGTGAATGGGCCCATAACCCATTTCGGGATTAGGGTTATGGGGAGGCTGAAAAGAGTTAGGATTTCATTCCATTTCAGTTTTCTAGCCTCCACTTACCTCTTAGGAACCCTAAAAATGGCCTCCAACCTCTAAATCTCCTCCAAATCACTTTCTAATCAAGGATTAAGCTTAGCAACATCAAATAAAGGGAGATCTTCACTAAATCAAGATTAGAGCTTCTGTTTAGCATTGGTATTCGCACCATATCAGAGATTTATTTCAGATCTAAGGTTTATTTGTGGCTAAGGTGAGTGATTTGCATAGTTCCTCACTAATTATGGTTAATTAAGGGTAATTAGTGTTAATTAGCAAATTTAAACATGATAAAAATCTGGAAAAATACTTATAAATTCTTAAATGATGTTTTAGACCTCTGATATGAAATTGGGTTAATTTGGTTAAGTTTTGCTAATCCTATCGTTAATTATGCTTGAAAATGTTTAAGGGAAAATATGGGGTTTTGGCTATGTTTGATCCATTCTAACCTATCATATTTATGTTTTGGTGTTTGAGGCCACTTCTACTTGTTACTATGACTGTATGGTATGCTTTGTGATTGATTAGAATAGTTAGAAGGTCGAAAACGCTGTCGAATGGCGTAAAACACTCGCTGGAAAAGTTGCAGGAAGACGGTGCAGGTTTTCGGATCTGATCGGATGGATGGGCTCGGACCGGATAGTGGACTGGGCAAGGGATCACCGAACCAAGGCTTAGCACGAGATAAAGTATGGCAAAAAGGAAGGCCACTGTGGTTGAACTGGGATCGGATCGGAGCGGATGGAATAGGGATGGGGATCGGATCGGACCAGAAGATCAAGCCAGGGACGGAAGGAAGAAAGGTAACAGACCGAATCGAAGCGACATGAAGGACCCGAACAGAACCGATGTGACATGGAGAACCCGAACCGAACTGTTGACTAGTAACTGGAGCAATCCGGACCGAACTGTGGTGTATCTACCCGAACCGAACCGATGGCTAGGAGGAGATCCGAACCGATCCAGTGATGACCAAAAACCCGAGATGCAAAGGTAGTCCAAATGGAAGTTAGAGCTCAGGATCCAGTTGGGAACCAACGAGTTCACTTCATAATTGGGCTTTGCTGTGGGACGTGTGCTAAGGAGTTGTCGACGTTCATAACTTCAATTCACCACTGAAAAGGAATGATGGGCTACGTATCAGTGCAGTAGAGTCACCATGACTCGAGGGACAAAGTGATCGCAGCGGGACTACGTATCAGTGCAGTAAAGTCACCATAACTCGAAGGGCAAAGTGATCGTAGTAAGACTATGAGCCAGTGCAGTGGAGCCATTGTGACTCCATGGGGCAGAGTGGACATAGTAAAGGATTAGTAAGGCTATGAGCCAGTGCAGTGAGGTGTGTACGACTCCATGGGGCAAAGTGGACATAGCGAAGGATTAGTGGTTATGGATCTGTGCAGTGAAGCCGTTGTGACTTCATGGGGCAGAGTGACCATAGCAAAGTATTGGGTGATCGAAGTAATGGATTTCGTATGCTTTACGCACTGAGTGAGAGATGTGAGAATGGTTGCTATGCTTGATTTGTTTGCCATCATTATGACATGCACACCCCCACCCCCGTATTTTTACACCATATGTTATGGCACCTTAGAGTATTGTACAATATGTAGTGCTAACTCTTTGGTTGCATGTCCAGGTTCAGGTATGGTTTAGTACACCTGTTATTGTTCTGTTTAGCTGCTTATCGCTCATAATAGACTTTTGTCTGACCCAGAGTTTTATGTCTCCTCTTATTACTCTTGGTGCTCCTAAACGAGCAGACTAGAGACAGGATAGCTGGTGACGCACGAGTAGCTTATTCGGAGGCGAGCAGGAGGCTTCCACATATGATATATATATAGTTATTCTCCCTGTGTCGTTGGTGGTCACTACTTGGGCATTAGTAGGGTACCTTCCTTAACTTGCTTTTAGAGACAGTTTTAAAAGTTGTAATAATGATGTTGTGGAACATAAGCTGTATTTGGATTTTCCGCTGCTATGATAGTTTGTTTTCAGCTTATGCACTGTATCGCCTGTTCTATGTCGAGATTATGTTATTATTATATTTTTTCCATGCGCTGTGAGACATTCTATAGGTTCTTTGTTGATTCTTCGTCTTCTCCCTTTCCTTCTGACGACTGTCCTGTGCTAACTGGACACGTATACAACACACTTTTGGAGTAAATGTCGGTTGGTGCGGGGCGGGCCGTCACACAAAAACTCCACTAATAGATCAGCATCCAAAGCCTTGCAAACAACATCATTTAACCTCATAGGCCCAATTCATCTTGGACATCCCTTCCTTGCCAAGGTCAAACTCCTCGTTCGAAATGCGCTTCCAACCATCGCTACAGGTCAGCGACAGTTCTTCCATCGAATCCTTCATGTGTTGCCAAAAATGACGAACACTATCATTCGTGACTTGGTGCTCCGACTGCAATGACCTTGCCATCGCACCACTCCTTCCATCCACCACCGTGACCCTTGCCACCTCCTTTTCAAACCGGACACAACTTTATTGAACTCGACGCCCTCCCTTTGTACGCGACTTCGATTTTTCTTAAACCACTTATGCCATCGCGACCTCGGTTTCTGTGCTTCGAAACCCTCCATACCTGCGATGTTATACCCTTCGAACCCTTCCAAAGCTCCCCCAGTCATCGCGAGAGCTTCCATTGTCGAGTCGGTCTTCGATCTGAAAATGAATCGAGTTCGATTAATCGAGTTTGTGTTAGTTTATTTTCTTCAAATGGAAGTGATTCGATTTGGTTTTTAGAGGGAAATTGGAAACGAGCGATAATCGCTTTGAATCCCTTTTGGGTTTGAGGAACGTAATAAAGGCAAGGGCAGACTTGGTTTTAATAAAGGAAGAAGTGAAAATTTGTGGAAGAAATAAGGAACACGTCTTGGATTTTCTTACTGAAGCTTTTGTGGTAGAGAATGAAACAACTAATTTCAATTGAATGGAGAAGAAAAGGCCATGGTTCATGGTATGTTGGCAGAAGGAATGCCACTAAATTTTTATTTTAGTTTTAATTAACCGATATAATTAAATTAAATTATCCCACGGGTTCCGATCTCCTTTATGAACCCAACAACTAACGTTTCTATGGTTTAACCACTATTCCGGGCACACTTGGATAGGTCACGAAGTCTAATTTGATCGTCTGTAGAAGATATTAATTTAAATCAATAAATTAAATTCAAAACAATTTAAATTCTACGATAATAAATTAATATTATTATTCGTATTCAAACAGAAGTCTGAGCTGTATTTAATTCAGATTTAAATCTCGAACTGAATTATATTTTCGCATTACGATGATTTAATATATTCGATATTAAATCGAAATTGATTATTAAATTAATAACTTAATATAAATATTCATTTATATTATCAACTCGATATTTAAATCCTTATTAAATATTTAAAATTAACCCATAAGAATCCGGGTCATTACAAGCACAGGGTATCTACAGAGTAGGGAGCCGATCGATTAGGGTAGTGGTTAGGGTATACCCGGACGTATGCCCTAAGTCTACCAATTTATAGTAGGAGGGTAGTCGGTACGATTAGTTGAGATAGGAGCAGGCGACACCTATGACAGCAGCTAGGAATACACGAAACTACCACCATCGTTATCGTTATTATGGTTAGCAGAAGGGATCATCCCAACTTGATTTTACTAGTAATAGTGCAGAGTAGTTTGTAGTGAAGCATGCATACATCTTACCTTATTTGTCCTGTCGTACCTTCCATCTGTACCGTGAATCCTCTTACCCACTTTGTATGCCTGTCATATTTACCGTTATTTATTACTGGCTAAAGGTTACTGGACTCACCAGATGTATGTCTGACCTAGTTTGTTTCGCCTCTTTTCTTTCGTTCCCCCCTAGGTTCTCAGGGAGGAAACACCCAGGTTTAGTCAAGATTTGGATATCATCTTCTAGGAGCTACTTCCGAAGTATGGCTAGAGTCTCTGTCTCTTATATGGCTTGCTCTTTAATATGGGGAATGATGTTTTTCTTTTAAATACCTATGTACTCTGATAATGTAAGACAAAAGTGTTTTGTTGTAAGGGTTTTATGACTCATGGTATTATGTAACAAAGTATTTTGGTGATTTAATAAAGTTGTTTATTTTCCGCTGCAAAAATTTTATATCTGTCTTGTGATATTCTGTGTATGTTTACCTAAAACGCTCCACTGAAGTTAAGGCATTCCCTTTGTGAGTGACCTTAATGGAGGTGGGGTGTTACACTTGGTATCACATGTAAAGGTTACCAGATTAGATAAAAGTTTTGAAAATATTTTTCAAAAAGGTTTTAAAAGAAAGTATTTTCAAAAAGGAAAGCCTGTTTTGAAAAAAATTCCCCAAAAAGCCATATATATTATCCTTCGGTCCTTTTTCTAAATTCTCTCCCTTTTTCTTCTTAGCATGTATGAGGATCTTAACCTTCCAGAGGGTGTACCGATACTAGGATGGTTTTGGAGGTATTTGGAAGCTAGGGCCACCGCCGCAGGTCCAACAAATGTTCCTCCTCCCCCAGCTGCACCCATTCCTCCTCCTCCCCCTCCTCGTGTTGATACTTTTGCAAAGATATGTAAGGACTTTCAGGAAATGGGCGGGAAACCTTTTCACGGGTCAGAGACGTTTGTTGAAGCTCGAAATTGGCTAAAGGTGGTGGAAGAATTGTTTGGAATCTTTGAGGTAGAAGATGGAAGAAAGGTCCAGTTAGCTGCGTGGTTAATGAAGGATGAGGCCTCGTTTTGGTGGGATGTAACTAATGGAGAGCGTCCAGTTGATACATGGCCGGATTTCAGGCGTAGGTTTGAGGCGAAATTTCTCTCGCAAGTAGAAGAAAATCTATACATGGAAAGGTTCTTGGCATTGAAGAAGGGGAATCTGTCAGTAAAAGAGTACGTCAACAAGTTCAATCAGTTGGCGAGGTTTGGCTTAGACTTGGTGAACACACCTGAGAAGAAGGCTCTGAGATTTGTTAAAGGCTTGAATGAGCCGCTACACGGATTGGCTATGACCCACGTTCCCATGGGGGCCACTTTTGAAAAGCTGGTGGATATGGCCCTAATGCATGAAGAGGACAAGGGAGCAAATAAAGAGGAAAAAGTTGAAGGGACATTGAAAAATGAGAAGGCGGGACCCAAGAAAGGACAGCAACGGCAACAGCAGAAGAAAGGCAAGAAGGATGACAAGGGCAAGGATAAGAGGAAATGCCACTATTGTTGGAAAGAAGGTCACCTAGTCAAAGAATGTAAATGGAGTAAGTTCAATTGCTTTAAGTGCGGAGAGGTCGGACACTTCTCCAAGGAATGCCCGAAGGCGCAAGGATCGCAAGGGACTTCTGGAGGGCAGACGAGTGCTCTCGTGGCAGATGGATAGGATAGAGATAGGAAAAATTTATGTAAAAGGTTTAATTTCCTTATCAAATTATGAAGTTAAGACTCTTTTGGATTCTGGCATTTTGATTTTGTAATTGAGACACTGCACTTTAATACTAGTCTTGTTTCTGATCCCGTAGTTATTTCAAACCCCTTTGGTGGTTCGGCTTATTTATTGGTGATTTGTAAGGGGTTGAAATTATCTGTGTTAGGCGTCAAAAATTTGAATGTGACATTTGTGTGCTCAAGTTTATGTGCTATGGGTTGGTTCTAAATGGACCAGCTTTCTATGTAGAGGGTCGTTCTAGATTTTGAGAGGAGGGTCGTTAAGTTTCTAACTTGTCATGGGAAGACCCCCAAAGTTTCTTGTGACACGCAAGGGTCTATTATGCTTAGCTTTCTGAAAACCATTCTGTAATCTGATCTGTACCAGTAGTCTGTAAGTATCTGAATATTTCTGAAGGATAGGGGTTTCTACTTGAAGCATGAAGTTGATTTCCAGTTTTGACATTGTTTAACGGGGGTAATTCTCTGAGTGTCAGTCTGATGTTGATTTTGGTCTTCGGGGCTGAGACTTAGGGAATTATTCTCTTAACCGATGTCAAATGGGAACAGAGCTTTTGTTTTAGTTATATCATTTGTTTGTATCCCATCGACCGAATCTTCGACCTTTAGATAGGAAATCCATGGATGTAAACATGTGTTTGAGACATGTTATGTTTGATGGTTGCAAGTGGATGCAAGTGTTTTCTTGTGGTTGCCTGTGGATGCATTTACACACACATTAGGCACTAGATCGGTTCAAATCACTTTCATATTGCATATAAAAATGTGTGCGTATTTAGGGTAATGGATGTATAATGGTTGTGTTATCATATGGATGCTGCATTTTGATGAATGGTTGTGCACAGATGAAGAGATAATATGTATCAAATAGGAAAATTGCATACATGTTGGATTCATGGCACTGACATAATTCGCATTAAGGAGGTCAACTGAATCAGTGGACTGCCTAATCTTTACATTAGATAAGGAACATATACACACACTTTTGCATATGTTCATACAGCATTAGAAGTCTTCTAAGGACAATGGATGCTTGTGGATGATGGTTGAGTAGATGGGTGATTGGATGGTAGGACACATTCTTCTTAACTTGAAGATTTCGGGGACGAAATCCTTTAAGTAGGGGAGAACGTAACACCCCGAATTTTTGAATGATCAAATTAACTAAATTTAAGATTACTTAATTTCAAATGTGGGAATTAAGGAAAACGGGTTGCGCTATTGCGTTCGTCTCGGAATTCTGCTTGAGATAGAGTCCGAGTTTTCGTAAAACGGACAACATATGAAGAAGATATGGACGAACGAAGTTAGGCGGAAAAACCAAAAGAAGAGGAAAAAAATGCACTGGCGCACTTGGGAAGTGCGCTAGTACAAAAATATACTTACGCACTTCCCAAGTACGCCCATGCCGAGCAAAAAGCCTGCACAACTTTCTGGTGTGATCTGATCCAAACTGTGACTCATTGCTGAGTCCTTTCTGACTCCTTGTTGAGTCATTAGGGCTGAGGTGTCACCCTGTCATGACTGAGTGGTTTTGATTAACCCTAAGAGCATCCGACGGCTCAAATTAAATTGAGATTCGATATAAACACATGTAGACTCAAACCCTAAAACCAAATAAAAATTAGATCAATGGTCGTCATACTGTCTCTCCAAAACCTAGAGTAGCTGCCACCAACTAGAAGCAAAGTAAAGCAACTCAATTCTATTCAAATCAAAGTCTAATCTCAATAACGAAATTGTCTACATCAAGGGAACGCTGATCAATTACAGAATTCAGATCCCAGAACTCAAGACCCTCTTTTCCTATGAGTTCTAGTCACTTTTAGGTTTAAATAGATAAAAGTGAATTGTGGTGGACTAGGATTTGGGTATATGTTGTTTGGAATTATACAAGTTAATTTTTGTTGTGGATCATGAAATTATACAAGTTTATTGTTGTTGTGGATCATAAATTATACAAGTTTATGGTTGTGGTGAATCATGAAATTATGCAAGTGAAATTCATAAACCTATGCAAGTTATTATGTTGCGAATTCATGAATCTATGCAAGTTGTTATCATGAACCTATGCAAGTTGTTATGAGATCATGCAAGTCACCTATGCAAGTTATTATGATTTAGAACTCATGCAAGTTATTAATTATGTTGTGGATTCATGAACCTATGCAAGTTACCTATGCAAGTTATTGTGTGATGAATTCATGAACCTATGCTAGTTGTTATGTCGTGAATCATGAACCTATGCAAGTCACCTATGCAAGTTGTTATGTTGAAAATCATGAACCTATGCAAGTTGTTATGTTGCAAAATCATGAATCTATGCAAGTTCTTAACTATGTGGTGAATCATAATTATATGCGAAGTTATCATGTTATTTTCCCTAGTTGTCATGCTTATGCCAAAAATTGTACTGAAAACAATTACCTTGTCATTCCCTTTATTCTATTGTTATGGCGAGGCTACCTTGTATCCTCGATGACGCCAAAAACGAAAACAGTTACGCTAGTTAAGAAACGGGGAAAAGGGGAATTTGTAATAGGCATAATTTACATAGTGTTTATGTAAATTGGGCACATGATTCTAGTAGGGAAACATATAAAAAAATTACCTATTATGACATAGGTAAAGTTGAGTAAAAATGGTATAATTTGAATATGACCATTTATGGATAGGAAATTCAAATTGTTAATAAAATAGGTATTGACACCTATAAAAAGGAAAGGGTTAATTAATTAACTTAATTAACCAAAAGAGGAATGTTTAAGAAATTAAAGTCTGAAAATTTAATTAACACTTATGACACGAGGTTAGGTTACATTAGTGGTGGAAGTCTGCCCGGACCCGACCGCCATATCCAGCAGCCACTAATGTTGAACCTAATGTGAGAGGTCTAAGTGTGTGAATACGACTCGGGCTAAGACACGAGGTTAGACCCAACTGTGGAATAAGACTGCCCGGACCCGACCGACATATCCAGCATCCACATGTTGTAGGCCTAATGTGGGAGGTCTAGCCCAATATAACCATAATTGGACATGGTAATAAGAAAAGACTACTTAACCTAACTTAATACATGTGGACTGTATGATGATAGACATATGTTAGAATTAAGTAAAATGAGTTGGATTGTGGGTGGGTTAAGACAACTGATGGGTAAGTGGGTAATATTAATATATATAGGCCCACAAACTTAACCATTAAATAAATAAGATTAAATCAGTGGGAGGGTTAAGTACAACTGAAGGGTAGGTGGGTAATATTAATATATATAGGCCCACAAACTTAACCGGATAAAAAGGGTTATGTAATTAAAGACACCTAGTGGTATACATAACCGGGGAAAAATAGTAAAGTTATGTATTAAAGACACCCTTAGGGGTACGCATAACTAATGCGAATAGATAGAGTAATGTATTAAAGACACCTATAGGTAAGCATAACCGATAGGTAGATTAAGGGTTATGTATTAAAGACACCTATAGGTACACATAACTGGTTGAGGGCTATGTAATTAAAGACACCTTAGGGTATACATAGTCAGTAGAAAACCTAGTGGGAATACAAGACATAGGGGAGAACTTGTATCATGTTGTGTGGGATCCATTTCAGTCAGTAACCCGGAGGGGTATCAAAGTAAAGAACTCCGTACTAGGCGGGGAAGGGGCACGCTTACTGATTGATTGTAAGAGATCCAAAACGAGACGGATGGTGTCGGCGGCGCAAACCAACCGGGGACATGTGCGTGCATGGGCCGGGCAGAGGGGGACAAGACGACCGTGACACCAGTAAGTATAACTGTGCACACCTTGGGTTGCCACTTTAGGGAAGTGATACCCCCTAGTTGTGGGACCAGCACAGGGTATCTACAGAGTAGGGAGTCGATCGATCGATTAGGGTAGTGGTTAGGGTATACCCGGACGTATGCCCTAAGTCTACCAATTTATAGTAGGAGGGTAGTGGGTACGACTAGTTGAGATAGGAGCAGGCGACACTTATGACAGCAGCTAGGAATACATTAAACTACCACCATCGTTATCGTTATTATGGTTAGCAGAAGGGATCATCCCATCTTGATTTTACTAGTAATAGTGCAGAGTAGTTTGTAGTGAAGCATGCATACATCTTACCTTATTTGTCCTGTCATACCTGCCATCTGTACCGTGAATCCTCTTACCCACTTTGTATGCATGTCATGTTTATCTTTATTTATTTACTGGCAAAAAGTTACTGGACTCACCAGACGTATGTCTGACCTAGTTTGTTTCCCCTCTTTTCTTCTGTTCCCCCCCCAAGGTTCCCAGGGAGGAAACACCCAGGTTTAGTTAGGATTTGGATATCATCTTCTAGGAGCTACTTCCAAAGTATGGCTCGAGTCTCTGTCTCTTATATGGCTTGCTCTTTAATATGGGGAATGATGTTTTTCTTTTAAATACCTATGCATTCTGATAATGTAAGACAGAAGTGTTTTGTTGTAAGGGTTTTATGACTCATGGTATTATGTAACAAAGTATTTAGGTGATTTAATAAAGTTTTTTATTTTCCGCTGCAAAAATTTTATATCTGTCTTGTGATATTCTGTGTCTGTTTACCTAAAACGCTCCACTGAAGTTAAGGCATTCCCTTTGTGAGTGACCTTAATGGAGGTGGGGTGTTACATATCTCAAATTCATAGCTAAAGGTTCAAACTATGAAAGGTGTAAAGGATACATACGATGTTCATATATATCCCATTCTCAAATTATTATTTTATTCAAATCCCTGCGGTTGCAAATTAACAATCAATACTATGATTTGCCTTGCCATTTAGTTATATAAAGTTTCTAATGCTATGGTACAATGGCGATGCAGATCATTGATATTCAACATAAGTGTTGTGTCAGAATCATCTCATTGAAGTGTTTAGAAACTCCTATTGATATCGTGGCATCCTACTTCTCAATTAGAACTCCTAACATATCCATGGGCAAAACTCAACACGATATAACAAATTACATTCAAACAGGAGTGCAAATTTATAAATAAATAATCAAAGGTGCAACCATTTATTTATGAACTAAATTTCTAATCATAAATAAATAAACAATCGCTTCATAGCTTCAATTTAAGTTTTCGCTTCACAAAGCTAATCTCAAACAGATTAGTATTTTACTTAGCCAAAATTATTTTATTGAATAATTCAGAAATCCACAAAACTAGGTCCCAAAAGTTAATTCAACCCAAAATTAGAAAACAATTTCTAAATTTCTACTAAAGCAAAGAGACAGGACTCTAGGTTTGTCTAGACCAATATTTCACAAAGATGAAGTCAAATAAATTTGATTGGTCGAACAAGGATCAAGTTATAAGATAGGATATGACGGGTCCTAAAACTCGAGCTAAAACTTAAAACATGATTTCCTAAGAAACCTAGGACAATGATCCTCGCCATAATATCTTATATTGTTCCGAACTTTGCTACGATACCAATTGTAATGCCCCACCTCTATACTCGCGTTAGCCAAGGCCATTGCAAACAATGGTGTCAACTAACCCGAAGAATAAGGCTGTTGAGGAGCAACCATCCATATATTAGCTTTAAACGAGTGTTAAATATGTCAGATAATGTAGTATAAATTTTTGAAATCTCCTGAGGAAATCCGACACATCTAATTCAAGTTCAAAACTGCTACACAACGGCTGTATATAATTCAGAAAGCAATATAAAATACATAACAAATAATCATAGTCAGACACAAATATTCACATCACTAAGGCGGAAATTGTAACACCCCGTGATTCTGTAACGCTAAGATTCACAAATCAAGGCAGAATTAAAAGTTAAAATCAAAACCAAGGGAAACGGGCTGCTCCATTGCGTTCGTCTCGGAATTCTGCATGAAAACGAGTTCGAGTTTGCGTGAATCGGAGTCCGTATGAGGAAGATATGGCCTCCGGAAGTTTCAGCAAGGTTCAAATTTCAAAACAGACTCAGAAGCGGGCTGGGCGGGAAATTTCCCGCCCAGGATCCCAGGTTGACTGGGGAGTCGACTGGGTAGTCGACCCCCCTAGGTCGACCGGGGAGTCGACCTAGGTGTCGACCCCCCCCCCCCCCCCCCCAAGGTCGACTGGGGAGTCGACCTGGGTGTCGACCCCCCTTGCTTTTTCCAGCTTTCTGAACCTAGTTCGTTTCTCTGTATCTAGACGCCACTCTGACCAGATTCGTTGACTTCTACACTATATAAGCAGCCCTAGTCTCCTTCTCTATTCACAATTCTTCTCTACCCTTATGCTGCAAAGATTCTTAGTGAACATGGCTTCTTCTCCTCCACTTAAAATAAATAATAAATAGAATAATATATATATATAATAAATCAAGACGAGGAGATACTGCTCAAAGACTTTCAAGAAGAGATTCGAATCAAGATTAAAGCTTCAAGATAAGGATCACAGGCTAACGTCGCACGAATCATAGCAACGCCATCTTTCTTTTCTAATCTAAATCTCTGTAAGTCAGTTATTTCTAGATTTGAACGTTTTTCTCTGTTCGTGACATGAAAACAAAGGAATAAAAGAATATGCCAAATCTTTCTCTCTCTATTCGAATCAGTGCCTATACTCTTGAACCTAATTAAGAACTGTTATGATTCGAGGACAAATAAGACCATGACTATGAAACCATGGACCTTAAAACCATATGCCTATGACTGTGACTGTGATGATTATTTTCATGACTAAGCCTATGCCTTTGATTAGGAAATATAAACTATTGCCTATGACATAACAAGGACATCTGTGATTAAACACCTGTGATTCATGACTAGGAAAGTGTTGCTTAAGTTTTGTGACTATGAAATTGGGTCTAAACCCGATCATCTATTCTGTCTATTCTTGGTTATCTTTGGTTTTAGACCTTGGGAATTTACCTATTAAGTTAGGTCTACCCATGTTCTTGAACCTATGTCTCTATTCTGTCTATTCTTGGTTTTAGACCTTGGGAATTTACCTATTTAGTTAGGTCTACCCATGTTCTTGAACCAACGTCGTTATTCAACCCTTTTTATGCCAGTTAGTATGTCTATCTTTTGTATAGCATCTTTGGTTCATTCCCTATTTTCTACGAACCTAGCTTTATTTATAATCTAGACTGAATCACGATTATACGAACGGTGGGAATGCGGTTTGGGCAAAATATGAAATTTACTAAAACCATAGTTTAACTTGGAAATTGGCATAAATTGGGAACATTTATTATGGCATGTTCATAGAAATGCAAGTTGGATAAATTTGACATGAATTATAAGATGTGTAATTTGAATCTAATATTGACGTGTAAATCTAGCATTTACATGAATAGTGAACTAGAGTAATAAGTCTAGAATTAGAATGTTGAATCGGAATTGGATTTGCTAATTTGGCACGGTAAGTATATTGGCATAAATGTGAAATTGGCCATAATTGGGAGTAATTGGCAGGTTTAGCAAAATCATGGTTAGTGACACTTAATTTGGTATAGTCCACATACCACAAAGCATAAATATGATTTAGAAGGGGAAATGGGCCATAAGAATGAATGTAGACAATTTACATTAAAAGAGTAATTAGGAAATAAGTAAATTAGAAATAATTTACTTATAGAATTTGGCCCGAATGAGGAAATATAAATTTAGACAAATTAAAGGTTTCTTAACGACATCTCTTTTAATGACACACCAGAAAGTTCTAGGGTGACAGAGAGGATAGTGTCTAGGCTTGGGTTTGGAAAATACAAGTTTCCTGCTCTCCCTGGCTATCCGACGAACGGGATGGTTACTTTCAAAACTTGATTTGAAAATAAATTGAAACCCTTTGAACTTAGAAAACACGAATATGCCTAGCCCGAGGTTAGACTGAGTTGCGATATAAACCTGCCCGGAACCAACCGGCACATCCAGTAGTCGCAACAATACCTGTCTAATGTGAGTGGTAGCGGCTTTAATTTATTTAGTTAAAGCTAGAACAAGAATGGTAGGGTTAAGTTAACTAAGACACTTAACCAGTTCAACATGATAACTAGACTGATGGGTGGGGTTAGGTTCAGACTGACACTTAACACAGTTAAGCTAGAATGGAAGGGTTAAGTCCATAGGAACACTTAACCAACTTAACACAGTTAAGCTAGAATGGGAGGGCTAAGTCCATAGAGACACTTAACCAAACTCAAGGTAGCAAAACGAGACTTGTAGGGGTTAAATAAAGTTAATACACTTAGCCAAATTAATATGTTAACTAGACTAGAGGTTGGGGTTAAGTAAAATCTAATACACTTAGCCAATTTTGATATGTTAGCTGGGCTAGAACGTAGAGTTAAGAAAACCTGAACACTTAACCATCAGGTTGTGATAAAGGAATGAGGTTAAGTCTAAAACATGAAGGGATAATACTTAACCATTAATAACATGTTAGTTAAAACAGACGGGCAAGGTTAAGTTAAAAAGGAACACCTAACCAATACAGGATGAAGGGGTAGGGTTAAGTAATAAGAAATATTTAACTAATATAACTTGGTTTGTGGTAGGGTTAAGTCAACGTGAATTGCTAATGACACTTAACCCGCTTAACAGGATAAATGAAGAGGGTTAAGTTAGCTTGAATTGACTAATGACACTTAACCAATCCAAATTGACGGGAAAGAGAACTAAGTAGTAAACCTTAGTTAAAAGGAGCTAAGTAGTAAACCTTAGTTAAGAAAACAACGATTCTGGAAACTAAGTGGTAAACCTTAGTTGACAAAACTAAGTAGTAATTCTTAGTATAACACGAGGAGGAGTGAACGTTCGTATGATTAAAAAGAAGGCTCCAACGAATTGGGTTACGAAGCCCGAGGCTTCGAGGGGACCTGAGGGTACTCTTGGTATCTCTCTGTGAGGCTGCAGATGATCCGCCTGGGCCCACAGAGGTTAAGGTCTGTGTAGAAGAACCAGGGGTATGCCTTGGTTGCAATACATGGCAACCTAAAGACCAGGATGGACCGGCGTGATTCGGCGAGCAAACGGTAGCCCTGTGATAGCGACTCGTCGTCTACCATCCATCTTGAGTCAATCAAGATACGTGAAGCGAAAAGGTGGAGAACTCCAAAAGACCATATACTTGCTATCTAGTTATGGTTGCGGATGGCCATAGGATAGTGGGGCACCGGGGGCCGGCGTATAGTTCTCATTTTACAAGGTGTGTCTTTCATTAGTTAAGGGAAGGGTCAAGTGGGACCATAGCCACTGGAATAAAAACAGACCTTAGCATCTGCATTGGCAGATATCTGAAAGCTCCCGACCGAGTTCTGTATTCCTTGATTTGCCCTGTCATAGGACTCGGACCGCACATTACAGGACATGTGCATTTAGACAAGCGATAACGATTCGCGATACATGTGTGGGGAAGTATAGGAACATATACCACTCTAGGTAGTGTGTCCTAGACTTGGGGGCATCGTTCGACATGTAGCGTAATACCTAGTTGGACTAGGTGGCATAAACCCTGAACTCGAGAAGCGTTCAGCAGATAGCGTAAAACTCTAGTTAAATCTAGAAAGCACTTGATAGAAAACCCTAGATTAGATCTAGGTAATAAATAATAAATGTATGCCTAAAGGCAATGGAAACTACAGGGGTTGGGATCACGTTATCGTTACTAGTTGGAACACTAGTTAGGTGGTGCGGAGATATAGAAACCAGTATAACAAGGAAATAGCGAAGCGGCGAAAGTATTAGAGCATATCCAGTTTATCTTATCTTAGCATATCTTGTGATTATCTTGTCTAATCTTGCTGACCCTATGATCATGGTGTAATCTTGGATTCAGTTAATTCATGTCGTTTGTTTTTCCATGTTCACATGCTAGAAGTTACTGAACTTACTCAGGCTTTGTGCCTGACTCTGTTTTTCTTTCGTCTTCTTTTCTTCCATTCCCCCCCCCCCCAGGTAGTAGAGGAGGGAGTAGTATAGCTCAGGTTAAGTTGGACTGTCACTCTTTCCCAGCTTGAAGATTTGTCGAAGTTTTGCTTGGATTCTCTTTTCAGATGCTATGGCTGGTTCTTGCTACATTGGGGAATATAAATGTATTTTTATGCTTCTTTATTTTGTAAGACAGATGAAACTCTGATATTGTAAAGAAATCTTCGTACAAAATATTTTACCAATAAAGCAAAGTTTTATTTTCCGCTGTTTAACTTCTGTCTATCTTGTAATTTATCTGCATCTTTTACCCTAAATGCTCCACAGAACTTAGTGCATTCCCTTTGTGAGTGACACTAACGGACGTGGGGTGTTACAGAAATAGATATGAATATAACATATCAGTGTGAATACAAGATAGTGGTCATAGTCGATCCACTATACAATAAAAGAATAGTATAACGACCGGAAATCCCCCTTACGGGAAATCACGGATTGTAATGAGGAAAAGAAGAATCAGAACACAAACAGAAGAACATTTCATTGTATATTACAACAATTCCATCAGAATAAAAGAATATACAGAGTATGAATAAATATTACACAGAAAATATCAGAGATTTAAATTACATTTAAATACATCGCAGCGGAAAAACAATACAAAGCACAACTGAAAACAGATACACGGATACAGAGCTTTCCGAATACCGCTTCAACTGTAAATCAGGATCCTGTGAATATAAATCTGCAAAACCAAAACTACTAGCTGCCCGTGTCGAAAATAAGGGCACCCAAAGTTTAGGTTAAAACAATAAACTCTAGGTCAGTCATATGACTGGTGTGAGAACTAAAACAGTTATTAATCTTTATTTTAAAGTTAGGTAAATCAAGGGACCATGCCGTATAACACGGAAAGGGTTTCCTCCCAAGAATACCAGTGCATAAAACAACAGCGCAATGCTATATAAAGAACAATGAAGCTATTATAAGACCCAGGTCCCATCATAGAATGCAACACAAGCCGGAGGATAGGGTTTTACCTTATAATAGCCAAAGAATGCTTGATACATTAAATTTCGTCTTTTATTATTACTATAAGTGTACAGTGTCAAAACAATTTCAATCATAAGTATCAATCATAGACGGCATGGGTACCATATATCATGTCACCAATACTAGGCTCTACAATCAAAACCGCAAAGTCACGTATTGGAAGTTGGATTCCCATTTTTGAACCGAGGCAAAAGATAGTCCTCTACCGATTCGAGACGCTCTAGCCCGTGTCTTAGGACCCAGACTCAGGTGGGCCCTTGGATCGTCAGGGCCGGTCCACCGATGTGGATTAAAATGCCTGAACACTACATTCCCCCATTTTGGGGCATCAATGAGCCAAATGACTCCATCGACTCCACATAGTCACCGATATATCCGAGGCACCTCGCAATCCAACAACCACACAGGTGAAAATAATATAAATGTCTGGGCTGGTAGGTCACTAACACCACTCAATCTATAAGGAAACGCATGCCCTCCCTGATGTCCTCTCTCGCTTCTGGTTCACGACCGGGGTGTGAGGCTCGCGAATCAACGCTACACAAAAGCTATGCCACACAGGCCGTGCTTTGATCATCAACCACAAGACTCTGCTTTTCAACAGAAGCCTTAATCATTTGCATCTTAGCATGCCACACAGGCAAACCACTCCATGCAACCGATATCCATCAATCACACAGAATGATATCCAATGTCAGACACACAGTCCATTTACAAGTCTGTTCTGGGTCTGAACGAAACCGGAGGCACCTTGTACCTCGCATATCCATCGATCTCCAAGTATGTCTGGACGATCACCAACTAATTCCCTCCTCTTGGGTGTACAGCCCAATCAAGATCATCAGTAATTATCCAAACGATGTGAAGACCTCCGGTCTTCGACCACCATCTTCATCCTCGACACATCGTCGAATCAGTTATTCAGAATGGGATAAACCCGGTCTTTCTGAATAACCCGCGTATATAATAAACAAGTGTTACACAAACACAACATACGCCTCATTCCAATTCAGAATATTCTTTTATTCAAATATTCTTATACTTTGGGAAAGGTTCCCATTAATTTTATCAAAGATAAATTCTTTAAATTTATTCTTTAATCTTCTTTTGAATATCAATTCAAACCAAATTATCGTTTATCCACACTAGTCGGGATTAACGAACCTTACCGAAGTAATCATTTGATTTAAATTTCCCAATCCCAACCTATTCATCCCATGAAGTAAAACTGGTAATACTTCATATCTAACACCACAGTGTTATCGGTAAATTCAATTACCATTTCACGTTCAAATCTAATTAAATATTTAACTATCGCCTGGAGCAAAACTGGTGATACTCCATTCTCAATCATTTCAATCTAATATAAGATTCATTAAAACTCCACTTAGTTTTAATCTTCCCAAGAATGAATATCCTGTCTTTTAACTGGGTTAAAGAACCAATGTCATTTAAAACACGGTTCACTATAAACCCAAAGTCACATTCCATTAACAATGGAATTTTCACGGAAAACAGATCAATGTATATAATCGATATGAACTTCCATATCTAACTAATAATTCCAAATCCAACAATTAGATTTCAAATCTATAATATTCACTGGAAATATCTTTTCGATACGAACCCAACGGTTCCGGTTTCAGGAGAATCCGACGGTCGGATCTCCCGCAACGTCAATTCGAAGTCAATGGTCGAAATTCGCGAACTGCCACGCCGTGCGTTCTATTCAGGCCATTATATAATATAAATACATATATATATTATATATTTCGTCGATTTCCTTTTAAAACGTATTTTATAAATCTTTTTAAATTCGTTTTCAAAACGATTTCCACTTCCTATTCAATTTCTAATCAAAATTGAATATTCCATATCATTAATCTATAAATGATAATATTTTCAAAACATTATATTTTGAAATCACTTCCTTTTCAATATTCATTATAAAAATTAACAAAATTGATATAAATATCGTTCACGTCAAAATGGCGTAAGTCTAATCAACACGGCTTTTATTCAACACATGAATGTTTATTCTATTCAACACATGAATATTTATTCTATTCAACACATGAATATTTCTTTTATTCAACACATGAATATTTATTCTATTCAACACATGAATTTATTTTATTCAACACATGAATATTTATTCTATTCAACACATGAATTTATTTTATTTAACACATGAATATTTATTTTATTCAACACATGAATATTTATTCTATTCGACACATGAATTTATTTTATTCAACACATGAATATATTTTATTCAACACATGAATATTTATTCTATTCAACACATGAATATATATTCTATAATATTCTTTATTTTCCAAATTAGAATGATGCCCAATCAATTACCATATAATGTTAATTATATGGATTCTCTACAACACATGTATATAATAACAACGATAAATCATCAACCATCATCCAGCGTGCACCACACAACTGCATAAGCATTAAATATAAATAATTAATGCTTACACAGTCTATCAACCCATCGATTGACATACAACTAAACAATCGGGATTAGTGTACGTCAAATATCATCCCAATACCCATGTGGGGTTTCAAATCAACAAACACAGATTTTTATTTGTGTAGTTGGGCGATGTGTAAAATTTATCGTCCCAATCAATATCAGTCAAATGAGTGTACGTAAACAAATCGTCCGATTTGTTTATAAATATTTATTTTATATACACGTTAAAAAGTAAATTTTTAATTATAAAATATTTTATTCCATTCCACATCACACAATCAATATTCACACCACAAATGTAACGAACTGAGATTTTCGACCTAGAAAATCAACATAAAACCCTGTTAATTATTCAGGTATCGAACATTCCAGATCTTTAATAGAAAGAAATTAGAGGATGAGAATAGATAAGATAGAAAATTAGATTTGAAGAAGAAGAAAAACACAATCAGAGTAAACATGAATCTCACAGCGGAACGAATAAAATATATTATAACATAACTTTGAAATAAAACAGTATGTATATACCATGTTTATCAGAGTACAACACTTACACATTGCGAAAATAACACTAGCTATAAAATCCTGAAGCCTCCTGCTTTAAGCTCCTCCAAGTGTATCTGTAAAGATCTGAACTACTTGACTGCCCGTACAACTATGGACACCCAATAGTTTAGGGGAAACAAAACAAAAACAAACTCTGGGTCAGTCATGGGACTGGTGTGAGTAAACTCAAATCATTTGGTTTAACTTTTCAAAATCCTTTTCAAAAGAAAAGATAATCATAAGACCAATCCACACATAAACACGGACGGTTTTTATCTTACGATAACCCAAAATTCTTTTGGAAATCAATACTTCTCTGATATTATAATAATGTCTAATCACAAGTAATTAGAATCTAGCAGAACGCTTGCATCTCACGTTCCACATATATAGTATACAATCAAAATCGCAGGCGCTTATTGGAGATTGGATTCCAACTATGACAAGGTATGGGACCACCTGCCGATAGTGTATCTCTAGAGGCGAATACACTGGGTTCAACAAGAACGTCTTGCAACCCGGCCCACACATGACCGACAACTCATTTCGTTTGAGTGTATCGAATGTATATCACCAATGGTTGGGAGCTACCCACCGTCTCCCGAAAAGGGATAGCATCGAACATAGATATAAGAATGAAATGGATTTTCTCTAGATAGGTGATATACACCCTAATGGGAGCGACCCACTTAGCCATGCTGCCTGCCCGATTTCTGCCATTTTCCGGTTGATGAGGCTTGAGGTCATAACGTTTCTTTTGGAATATTTGACCACAATTTACTTTGAATGCCACATCGTTATACTCATCAAATCACAAATTGATTTCCTCAAAAATACCACATGTATAAAGCTAAGAGAAACGAATTTCTACGCAACCAAACGTAAGTACGTTTGAAGAGATCAACTTACGCGATTCGTTAGATATACTCTGTCGGACATTCGTCCATTCACGTTTGTCCTAGGACTGGACAAACCGAAGGCACTATTCTGTAAACAGGATAGCCCTTGCATAACTCCGTCTTCAATATTTGATCGCAACGCTAACATCCATACAGAGTGGTTTCAGATAATGAATCTGATCCCGCTCTCTCGGTATTTACAACGGAAAAATGGTCAAAAACTTCGATAGTCGGTGATTTAACTATCAAAGAAAAATAGATGTACAACCAACGATATTATTTCCAGACGGAAATTCTATCGATCAATCAACATTCAACGTTCAGCTTTTTTAATTTAATTTATCATTAATTTATTCATTTCTCATTTCTATATATTCAACATTTCTTATTTTCAAAATTTAGGAAATATACGTCATCAATCATGGGAAAACATTTCCATCTCTGTTTCACGTATTACTGTCATTCCAGTATTCTTTCTCATCAACATTTCATTTTCTATGATTAAAAAATATCTTTGATTTTATTTGGAAAATGTTTCCAAAATTTATACATTTGATTTAAACAGATGTTTAAATAAAACATCACTAAGCCAATTTAAACCATTATACTCATTAACTAAATTCACTTAATCAATCTTCACTATCGAACCTTACCCATCCCTCAATTAAAAACGAAGTCAATCAAGTTGGGGTATAATTACCTCTCAGACCTTAATTGAACAACATTTCTAACCTCGAAATAGACAAAGTTCACCTTTTAAATCTTTAACAAACTTCCTTGCGTAATTCTCGGATTCTATTTACGAACCCACTTCTTTATTTTAAAACATTGATTATAACTATAGCGTTATAACCCCTACTTCCTAAATATCTACTTTCAAAATATAACTTTTATACTAAATTTAACTAAAAACTAAACCACTAATTTATGCATAAATAAATAAATCTTGATTACAACGAAAAGTAAATATTACTTTCCCCGAATTCGATAAAATCGAATTCAGCGTATAATTATCTTTCGAATAAACTCTATTCGATAACTCCTTTCGAATAAACTATATTCGATAACTCTTTCTTCGAATTACTACATTCGATAATCTCTCTTCGAATGATTCACATTCGATTAACCTTCTACGAACGATTTACATTCGATTAAACTCCTTTCGAATAAACTATATTCGATTTAACCCACCTTGAATAACTTATATTCGATTTAACTCACCTTGAATAGACTATATTCGATTTAACTCACCTCAAATAAACTATATTCGATTTAACTCTAATCGATTAACTCTGATTGATTAGCCATAACTGGTTAACTCTAATTGACTAACTCTAACTGGTTGACTCTAACTGATTAACTCTGATTGATTAACTCTAACTCGACTTATTTAACTCCTATCGATTAACTAATATTCTGTTAATTTCTACTCGAATAACTATGTCTTTTTTAACTTTATTTCGAATGGCTAATATTCAATTTAACACCATTCGCTTGACTCTAGATCGCAGCGATCATAATGGTTACGCCTGAGTCCCTCAGGAAACATCCGACTGCCATAGGCTATCTGCAACCCCGCGAATTACGCTAGCAGTCGTACGAAATGGCAACACATCCAAAATACTATGTTTGACTAACTCTATCTCAAATAACTATATTCGATCAACTCTAATTGGATAACTAATATTCAATTAATTCTAATTCGATTAACTCTAACTGATTAACTCTAACTCATTATTCAATTTCAAATATCGATGTTGAAATTGATTCTCACTCTTCTATATAAGTCCTGACTTATATATTCTATATAAGTCCTGACTTATATATTCTATTTATCCATGATAAATATTTCATTACATTTATAAAATATTATTTATAAATTTATCTTATCAATCCATCGGTTAGAATAGATTCTATTTAAATCTTTGCTTTAATTCCATATCATGTTATACCCGTGTGCGAAGCACGGGTCTAAACATTTCAAATGAAAAATTATCCTTTTATACAATTCTAGTCACTTCTTAAGTATTACCTTTTATAATCTATTTATTTACAAAATGATTCCCCTTTTTGATAATTCTATTTATTCTATAAAATATTTTCTTTTTATAAAATCTATTGATTTTATAAGTAATTCCTTTGATAATCTAACTATTCCCTTTCTATTTACTTTACACATATTTCCTCTTTCTATTCTATTCATTTTCCAAATAAAAATCCCTTTTCAATTCTATTTATAAGTATTTTACAGATGTTTCTTTTCCAATTCTATTTATTTGATTAACAAATAAATAATCCTTTTTAATCTATTTATTTTCTAAATAAATATTTTCTTTTTATAAAACCTTTTGAATTTATAAATATTTCTTTTTCAATATAACATTGAAAATTTCTTTTTAACATTCCAGTATTCCTTATGGTATTTAACATACCATATAACAATGATCGGTATCATTCAACCATACAAAATCAACAACAGGTTTCATATCACATCATATAACACAATATATGAAAAACAGTAAAATAATTGTTGAGGAACCCAGTTGGGCCCCTCCGACCTGTTTCCCTGCATCCATAGATGTTAAACAATGAAATTAACATCAATTTCATTTTACTATGAAATATTCTGCTAAACAGAATCAATATTTGATTAACGATTTATATCTATATCGTTATCTATATTTTCAATCAACTGACTAGAAGTTCAACCAAACAGCCAACACACAGCAAACAACCATCATTTATCATTTCTAAAAATACTTTAGAAAAATATAACTGAGAAGAGTTAGTGAGTTTACTCACATTGGCCGGTGATCGTTAAATAACGATAATTGCTCGTTGATTTGATTCAGGCGTTAAATTCCACCATAAATCCAAACGAGCCCCAATTCATTCCCGGTCAGTTCCATGGTGTAGCCACCGTCCATATGATCCCAATGGATCTTGTTTCGCTGAAAACCGATATCGTATGATAAAGTTATTCATCTTACAAGTTCTATACTATATTAAATTTAAATTAAACTTAATTAATTTTACATTGGGCCTTACCATATAAACCCGGCCCGTTTAAATTTCTAGCCCGTCACTATTTCTTCTCCCCCACAGTCGCTTCCTCCAGTAAACATAACATGGCCATTTCCCATTTTTTTAGCCTCCACCGATCCTCCGTTCTCCCACAAAATCACAATCTGAAAACACCACAATGCTCCTCATCTCGTTCTCTTCCTACTCACATACATCAGGTGCAACTCGCCCTCACAAATCCCATTTCCGTTCTCACTCGAGCGTGCAACATCCAACGAAACCATCGACACTTTTTATTTCAATAAAATCCCCAAAATTCAAATACGATGTTAGATCACCACACGAATCCAATACTCCACCCAGATTTGTGAATTTAAGCCTCCATACTCGGAAACTCCAAGCCCTAGCTCGCGCTATTTGAAGGACCACCCTCCAGAAGTTGATCGCACCCAACAGAAACTATACAAGATTGATGCCAACACTGATACGAATTTATATATATATTTATAGATTTTTCTTTGATTTTGAAATGATTTTCGAAGAGGGAAATCCCACGTTTTTTTCCTTTTTCGGTTTGTGGCGGCCTCTATTGACTGAGGAATGATTTTTTCTAGATTTAGAGAAGGTTAAGGATTATATATATAGGTAAGTATTTATATTTTTATTCGATTATTTTATTTGTTTTTAAGCAATCGCTATGTGTATTCGTCCTCTAAAATTCCTGTGATCACATACAACACCCAAAAATCCCGGAAATGGACATGCAGCTATACTTTGCCATTGCGGACCCAACAAAACTGGTTTCGTCGAATTCCGACTCCGTATGCTCACACATCGTATTTTTAACCATCGAAATACTGACTGTTTTCACATTAAAAAACCCGTACGGCCACATATTGACTTCAAAAATCACGAAAACTGGAATCTAACAATAATTTAACATTGCGGATCCTACAAAATTAGTTTCATCGAATCCTGAGGTCATTTGAAAAACTGGCTATTTTTAAAGCTCTAAATAACCCATTTAAATATATAAATATATTTAAAAACATTTAAATTTAATATTTAAAAATAAATATTATCGTATATATTCACAATAGAATATCATACTGCTACACCGAGGTTTATAACTCGATATTTAAAATCCAATGTTACATCGATATTCGATTTATACTTAAAAATCCATTTTAAAATATAAATAAATCGATATAAATTATAAAGGAATTCCATAGCGACTTTTCTAAAATTTGATTTGGACATAACTAAAAATCTACACGACGAAATCTCGATTTTTCTCTTCCACTAGAAAAATATACTTCACCAGCCCCCAACGTTTCTTGTTTCATAGAAATCCGATTTAAAACGAATCCTGTACATTCAGTTGAAGTTCAAATCGCCAAATTGCGAACTGTCGCGCCATTTCGAGCTCGATTTTAATTATAATATAATTATACGTTCAAATTGCTATTAAAATTATATATTCGTTATTCTAATTCAATTCTAAACTGAATTAAATATCATAGATGATCCAATTCACACCATTTTGTGAATTCCACTATTTCTGACTATTTCAGAAATTAAATATATTATTATATTAATTAAATATTCAATATTATTTAATTTAACGACCATTTAATTCCCTAAATCACTATTTAAATAATTAAGTAAATTAATTATATCGCTGAAAAATGCGGGTCGTTACATTCTTCCCCCTTAAAATAATTCATCCTCGAAATTGCTAAGGTAGAAGATAGTCCCTATTAACTGGTTTAAAAACCATTCGTTCACCTTTAACTTCAGTTTCAACTGAACCAATTTATTTTAATTAAAATATTAATTTATTCTTATTAACGAAAATTTTCAAAAATCCTGGAAATTTTCTAACACCCAAAATTTTCGAAAAATTTCGCCAGCACCTCCCTTGTACCAGTCAATAGTTCAAAACCCAAACTCGCCTCTCTAGGCCCTCTCCAATTTAAAAGAAAATCAAACAGCCAAGCAGCTTGCCAAATCGGCCCATAAATCACCAAATCCATAAAAATAAACGTGTACCTTTTTGTTGGGCATATCATTATATCCTTACATTCTGCTGCCAATTCAGCATATACAAATGCATTCCCAAACAAAATTCCTATTTTATCCTCAAACCAAATCATTCACGTATCCATGCCAAAATTCCATTTCAAACCAAAGTTCCACCCTTGATCCCCACTCTCCTAACTCATTAATTCAATACCATTTCAGATCCCTGTCTCACAAATCAAAATCTGATCTTACTTCATATACTATATTCCAATTAAATTTCCAGTTAATTGGTTTCAATTCAATGCATATTTTCTTTCACAAATTTCTGTTTAAATTTGTTTTTAATTCATACTATCTTCCTGGGGATTTTAAACAGTTTAGTTTTTCTCTAAAATAAATTATTCCCTTTCGGGATTCAAAACAACTTCCTTTTTCCCAAAAAAAATTGAAAACAAAATCTTTGGTAGTAATCCATCACTTACAACTCGAAAATGAACACTGATGATGTGGCCAGCATCATCAGAGTTATTTCCCAGCTGCTGAAGTGAGTTCAATACTATATCACTCATCAAAACCATATTTAAGCACTTTCATTTTGAAATCATTTCAAAATATCGTTCACAATTCTTGTTAAACAATTTAAACCCCCCCAGGATTTTAAAATTTTCTTATACTTAACTCAAATCCCTTTATGAACATTTTTCCAGTTTTCAGAATTTTAATTCCAATCCTGATTTAATTCAGATATAATTCATCTGATTTCATATTTTACGAACTCAAATTGGTTTTTTATATAACCATTTCAATTTTAATCAACCAACACATCCAATATATGATAATAATTCCAAGATATACCTTTCTTTATATCAAAATATATTTTGGGTAAAATTATTTCATTTACCCTTTTTCAAAACATACTGTGTCGGTTTATCGTGTTCAAGTGTTTAGAAATCCTTATCGATACAGTGGATCAAACTGATCGACCAGAATTAACAAACTACTCAATCAATAAATCTCCACAATATAAAACATATTTTTATTCAATCTACAAGTACGTTCACTCGTATATATACACTTAAACTCAATCTAGGGTATTACTAACCCCATCTCTACTAAGTCACCCCACAGAGCCAAGGTAATCACTTAACCTTCAACTATGATACCACTGTAATGAACTGGGATATTCGACCCAGAAAATCAACATAAAACCTTGTTAATTATTCAGGTATCGAACATTCCAGATCATTAATAGAAAGAAATTAGAGGGTGAGAATAGATAATATAGAAAATTAGAATAGAAGAAGAAGAAGAACACAATCAGAGTAAACACAAATCTCACAGCGGAACGAATAAAATATATTATAACATAACTTTGAAATAAAACAGTATGTATATACAATGTTTATCAGAGTACAACACTTACACACAGCGGAAATAACACTAGCTATAAAATCCTGAAGTCCCCTGCTTCAAGCTCCTCCAAGTGTATCTGTAAAGACCTGAACTACTTGACTGCCCGTACAAATTTGGGCACCCAAGAGTTTAGGGGAAACATAACAAAAACAAACTCTGGGTCAGTCATGGGACTGGTGTGAGTAAACTCAAATCATTTGGTTTAACTTTTCAAAATTCTTTTCAAAAGAAAAGATAATCGTAAGACCAATCCACACATAAACACGGACGGTTTTTATCTTACGATAACCCAAAATGCTTTTGGAAGTCAATACTTCACTGATATTATAATAATGTCTAATCACAAGTAATTAGAATCTAGCAGAACGCTTGCATCTCACGTTCCACATATATAGTATACAATCAAAATCGCAGGCGCTTATTGGAGATTGGATTCCAACTATGACAAGGTATGGGACCACCTACCGATAGTGTATCTCTAGAGGCGAATACACTGGGTTCAACAAGAACGTCTTGCAACCCGGCCCACACATGACCAACCACTTATTTCTCTTGAGTGTATCGAGTATATATCACCAACGGTTGGGAGCTACCCACCGTCTCCCGAAAAGGGACAGCATCGAACATAGATATAAGAATGAAATGGATTTTCTCTAGATATGTGATATACACCCTAATGGGAGCGACCCACTTAGCCATGCTGCCTGCCCGATTTTTGTCATTTCCCGGTTGATGAGGCTTGAGGTCATAACGTATCTTTTGGAATATCTGACCACAATTTACTTTGAATGCCACATCGTCATACCCACCAAATCACAAATTGATTTCCTCAAAAATACCACGGGTATAAAGCTAAGAGAAACGAATTTCTCCGCCACCAAACGTAAGTACGTTTGAAGAGATCAACTTACGCGATCCGCTAGATATACTCTGTCGGACATTCGTCCATTCACGTTTGTCCTAGGACTGGACAAACCGAAGGCACTATTCTGTAAACAGGATAGCCCTTGCATAACTCCGTCTTCAATATTTGATCGCAACGCTAACGTCCATACAAAATGGTTTCAGATAATGAATCGGATCCCGGTCTCTCCGTATTTACGATGGAAAAATGGTCAAAAACTTTGATAGTCGGTGATTTAACTATCAAAGAAAAATAGGTGTACAACCAACGATATTATTTCCAGATGGAAATTCTATCGATCAATCAACATTCAACGTTCATCATTTTTAATTTAATTTATCATTAATTTATTCATTTCTCAATTCTATATATTCAACATTTCTTATTTTCAAAATTTAGGAAATATACGTCATCAATCATGGGAAAACATTTCCATCTCTGTTTCACGTATTACTGTCATTCCAGTATTCTTTCTCATCAACATTTCATTTTCTATGATTAGAAAATATCTTTGATTATATTGGGAAAATGTTTCCAAAGTTTATACATTTGATTTAAACAGATGTTTAAATAAAACATCACTAAGCCAATTTAAACCATTATACTCATTAACTAAATTCACTTAATCAATCTTCACTATCGAACCTTACCCATCCCTCAATTAAAAATGAAGTCAATCAAGTTGGGGTATAATTACCTCTCAGACCTTAACTGAACAACATTTCTAACCTCGAAATAGACAAAGTTCACCTTTTAAATCTTTAACAAACTTCCTTGCGTAATTCTCGGATTCTATTTACGAACCCACTTCTTTATTTTAAAACATTGATTATAACTATAGCGTTATAACCCCTTCTTCCTAAATATCTACTTTCAAAATATAACTTTTATACTAAATTTAACTAAAAACTAAACCACTAATTTATGCATAAATAAATAAATCTTGATTACAACGAAAAGTAAATATTATTTCCCCGAATTCGATAAAATCGAATTCAACGTATAATTCTTTTTCGAATAAACTCTATTCGATAACTTCTTTTGAATAAACTATATTTGACAACTCTTTCTTCGAATTACTATGTTCGATAATCTCTCTTCGAATGATTCACATTCGATTAACCTTCTACGAATGATTTACATTCGATTAATCTCCTTTCGAATAAACTGTATTCGATTTAACCCACCTCGAAAAACTTATATTCGATTTAACTCACCTTGAATAGACTATATTCGATTTAACTCGCCTCGAATAAACTATATTCAATTTATCTCTAATCGATTAACTCTGATTGATTATCCATAACTGGTTAACTCTAATTGACTAACTCTAACTGGTTGACTCTAACTGATTAACTCTAATCGATTAACTCTAACTCGACTTATTTAACTCCTATCGATTAACTAATATTCTGTTAATTTCTACTCGAATAACTGTCTGTTTTAACTTTATTTCGAATGGCTAATATTCAATTTAACACCATTCGTTTGACTCTAGATCGCAGCGATCACAATGGTTACGCCTAGTCCCTCAGGAAACATCCGACCGCCATAGGCTAGTTAGAGTTAATCGCAGCGATCTTTCTATTCTATTCAATAACTGTCTGTTAATTAGAGTTTACACATATTTTCTCTTTCTATTCTATTAATTTTCCAAATAAAAATCCCTTTTCAATTCTATTTATAAGTATTTTACAGATGTTTCTTTTCCAATTCTATTTATTTGATTGACAAATAAATAATCCTTTTTAATCTATTTATTTTCTAAATAAATATTTTCTTTTTATAAAACCTTTTGATTTTATAAATATTTCTTTTTCAATATAACACTGAAAATTTCTTTTTAACATTCCAGTATTACTTATGGTATTTAACATACCATATAACAATGATCGGTATCATTCAACCATACAAAATCAACAACAGGTTTCATATCACATCATATAACACAATATATGAAAAACAGTAAAATAATTGTTGAGGAACCCAGTTGGGCCCCTCGGACCTGTTTCCCTGCATCCACAGATGTTAAACAATGAAATTAACATCAATTTCATTTTACTATGAAATATTCTGCTAAACAGAATCAATATTTGATTAACGATTTATATCTATATCGTTATCTATATTTTCAATCAACTGACTAGCAGTTCAACCAAATAGCCAACACACAGCAAACAACCATCATTTATCATTTCTAAAAATACTTTAGAAAAATATAGCTGAGAAGAGTTAGTGAGTTTACTCACATTGGCCGGTGATCGTTAAATAACGATAATTGGTCGTTGATTTGATTCAGGCGTTAAATTCCACCATAAATCCAAACGAGCCCCAATTCATTCCCGGTCAGTTCCATGGTGTAGCCTCCGTCCATACGATCCCAGCGGATCTTGTTCCGCTGAAAACCGATATCGTATGATAAAGTTATTCATCTTACAAGTTCTATACTATATTAAATTTAAATTAAACTTAATTAATTTTACACTGGGCCTTACCATATTAAACCCGACCCGTTTAAAATTCTAGCCCATCACTATTTCTTCTCCCCCACAGTCGCTTCCTCCAGTAAACATAACATGGCTATTTCCCCTTTTTTTAGCCTCCACCGATCCTCCGTTCTCCCACAAAATCACAATCTGAAAACACCACGATGCTCCTCATCTCGTTCTCTTCCTACTCACATACATCAGGTGCAACTCGCCCTCACAAATCCCATTTCCGTTCTCACTCGAGCGCGCAACATCCAACGAAACCATCGACACTTTTTATTCCAATAAAATCCCCAAAATTCAAATACGATGTTAGATCACCACACGAATCCAATACTCCACCCAGATTTGTGAATTTAAGCCTCCATACTCGGAAACTCCGAGCCCTAGCTCGTGCTATTCGAAGGTCCACCCTCCAGAAGTCGATCGCACCCAACATAAACTATACCAGATTGATGCCAACACTGATACGAATTCATATATATACATAAAATAATTTAAAGATTTTTCTTTGATTTTGAAATGATTTTCGAAGAGGGACATCTCTTGTTTTTTTCCTTGTTCGGTTTGTGGCGGCCTCTGTTGACTGAGGAATGAATTTTTCTAGGTTTAGAGAAGGTTAAGGATTATATATATAGGTAAGTATTTATATTTTTATCGATTATTTTAATTGTTTTTAAGCAATCGCTGTGTGTATTCGTCCTCTAAAATTCCTGTGATCACATACAACACTCAAAAATCATGGAAATGGACATGCAGCTATAGTTTGCCATTACGGACCCAACGAAACTGGTTTCGTCGAATTCCGACTCCGTATGCTCACACAGCGTATTTTAACCATCGAAATACTGACTGTTTTCACATTAAAAAACCTGTACGGCCACATACTGACTTCAAAAATCACAAAAACTGGAATCTAACAATAATTTAACATTGCGGATCCAACAAAATTAGTTTCGTCGAATTCTAAGGTCGTTTGAAAAACTGGCTATTTTTAAAGCTCTAAATAACCAATTTAAATATATAAATATATTTAAAAACATTTAAATTTAATATTTAAAAATAAATATTATCGTATATATTCACAATAGAATATCATACTGCTACACCGGGATTTATAACTCGATATTTCAAATCCAATGTTACATCGATATTCGATTTATACTTAAAAATCCATTTTAAAATATAAATAAATCGATATAAATTATAAAGGAATTCCATAGCGACTTTTCTAAAATTTGATTTGGACATAACTAAAAATCCACACGACGAAATCTCGATTTTTCTCTTCCACTAGAAAAATATACTTCACCAGCCCCCAACGTTTCTTGTTTCATAGAAATCCGATTTAAAACGAATCTTGCACATTCAGTTGAAGTTCAAATCGCCAAATAGCGAACTACCGCACCATTTCGAGCTCGATTTTAATTATAATATAATTATACATTCAAATTGCCATTCAAATAATATATTCGTTATTCTAATTCAATTCTAAACTGAATTAAATATCATAGATGATCCAATTCACACCATTTTGTGAATTCCACTATTTCTGACTATTTCAGAAATTAAATATATTATTATATTATTATATTAATTAAATATTCAATATTATTTAATCTAACGACCATTTAATTCCCTAAATCACTATTTAAATAATTAAATAAATTAATTATATCGCTGAAAAATGCGGGTCGTTACAACAAACAACAAACAAACAAGTCGTTCATGGTCTTTGGACAACGGGTGTCGGGTGCTGCTAAGCACCGTCTGCATCCTAGTACATATTTCAACTAGAAAATAAATTAAAAGTGAGGAGTTCTCACCGACTAGGTAAACCAAATGCCACGACTCTTCATATGTAGGAAGTATTCGCCGCATTTCCAACGAGATCTGTTTCACGCGGTATACGTTAAAATCATGTTTTTAACATCGCTACTATATATAAACATCGCATTTTTATTACGTTATCTTCATAATAAAAATCACAACTTTACACTGTTACATCATGCATAAAAATCATATTTTTATTACTCTACATAAATAAAAATCATATTTTTATTACTCTACATATATAAAAATCTTATTTTTATTAAATCAAAAATCATATCTTTTCATGATTCAAAATCGTAGCTTTCTATCATTAAAAATCCTATCTTTTTATTTCACTTTCACATGTATAAAATTCGTATTTTTATTTCTAATTTACATTGTAAAAATCATATTTTTATAATTTCTCTTTCGATATAAAAATCATATTTTTATTCGTTACATATATATAAAAATCATTTCTTAGTCCGCTACATATGTATAAACTGAAATCTTTTTCTAATTTTATATATAAATAAAAGTATTGATTTATATATAAATATATATATTTTTCAATGGTTTACAAATTAAAAAAATCAGATCTAAAAGAAAATTAATAATAAAAATAAATAGGAAGACTTACTTTTCTTTCAGTGGGGGGAGGGGGGTTTGTCTGCGCTCGGCGACGGAGAGGGTGCCTCGGCAGGCGGTGGCGGTCCTGGAAGGGAAGGGTGGCACTTTAGGGCTTGAGGTGTTTGGGGATTTAGGGCTTCGAGTTGGGGAAGAAGAGGGCCGGAGGAGGGAGAGATAAGGGTGGTCGAGGTCTGGGCGGCTTGATGGAGGGCGGCGGACCCTCCAGGTGGCGACGCGGTGGACGAAAAGGGGGGCGACGAGAACAGGCGTAGGGGCTTTTTTTGTTTTTTTTATTTCGATCGGTAATGAATACGACGGGGAGGGAGAGAGGGATAAAGGGTTGACCAAAAATATATATAAATATTAATTTAATTTAATTTTATTCCAAAAAGCAACCTTTAATTTCGAACTCGAAATCGAACCCACCGCCTGTCGTCCCTAGCTAATTACCCCCATTCCGAACGCAATGGGATATGTCCTGTAAGCTGATTCGACTGTTTCGACCAGTTTTCACTAAAATCAAAATATAAATCTATATATTGAATTTGAACGCGCTTTTCAATTTACCGGGACCACATACGGACTCTAAATATTCTCGAAAAATATTTTCTAGCTTTGTATTGACGATATGGTCCCAACAAAACTACTTTCGTCAAATTCTAAGACCGTTTGAAAAATGGCCATTTTCTGGTCGATCGAAATTAACTAATACTATCAAAATACGTTTACGTGCACCACGCTCACATATTGATTCAGAAAATTATGACTTTTTAAACCTAGCAATAACTTGACATCCCAGATCCAACAAAAGTGGTTTCGTCGAAAACAGAGGTCGTTTGCAAAATTTCCATTTTTAAGGGCCAAAATTCCATAGTGACTATTCTGAATTTTCAACTGGGCATAACTTTTTATCCCCGCTATGAAATTTCAATTTTTCAGATTCATTGGAAAGATATTCTCAATTAGATCCTAATATTTTTGGTTTCGCTAAAATCCGGTTTATTTTGAATCCTGTACATTCATTTGAACTTTGAAATCGAATTTTCAAACTACCGCGCCATTTTCAATTCCTTTTATAATTAAAAATAAATATTTATATTCTAACGTCGATTCAAATAAATATATGCGTTCTATTTCTATGCAAAATAAATTTCTTGTCGTATTATTTAAAATAAACAATTTTAAATATTAAAAATTCACTAAAATTGCCAAAATAAAAATTTTAAATTGGCTCAGATTTCCGGGTTATTACTCTCCCCCACTTAAACTTTTCGTCCCCGAAAAGGAACGAAGCTGAAAGTTGTTTTACTAACCAACTCAACTTTCATTATTTTCTTTATGGCTTAAGTCCTTCAACTTTCCAATTTCTACAAACTTTTCAAATTTTTCAAAAATTTGGCTAACACCCTAAATTTTCGAAAAATTTCGCCATAACCTCCCCTGCACCGGGAGCTTCGGGATATTTCAAATAGCCTCCCATGGCCCTCACCAATCCAAAACGAAAAAGAAACAACCAATCGGCTAGCCAATCAGCTCATAAAATCATCAAAAACCCAAGAAATACAATAAGCATGTACCTATTTGTCGGGCAAACAATTTTATTCCTCTTCTCTAGCCTCCGTGCTATGACCTGTTCAATGTAAGTACATGTATATGCTTGCAACTGCGACTAATTTTCAATACAATTCACTATTTGGTTCAATTTGGCTAAAGGTTCAACATTTAATTAATCATCCAATAATCAAACAACACAATCAGCAATCAATTTGTTGATTAGCTTTTCAAATTCATAACTTTGATATATAGTCTAAAAAAAATCAGATTTTTGATGCCAAATCACAACAAATAATCCTATGTAAGTTTTGGTTCTCACACCGGTCTAATGGAAACATATAAATATCACACCTTTGAAACTCGAAAACAGACCACTAATGCCGTACGTCATCAGTAGAATCATGCCCGGGCGACTACAGTGCGATTCTATATCTATCCAGTATATTAGAACTTCAAATACACATGGATCAGACGTATACGAAAAATCTTTATATACTAGATTTTCCAAATCAATACAAATAAATATTCAAATACGAATAATCAAATTAAATTTTCAAAACAAAACTTGTTTTCACTTTTATTTTAAAAACATCACTCTTCACAATAGTTCTAGGATACTACTGATCCCATCTCTAACGAGTCATTCCCAATGGATATTACTAATCCAATCTCTATTGAATTCTTTCGTATGGTTCTAATGTGTCTTGTTCTCGAGCTCTGTAAACCAAAGCTCTGATACCAAGCTATAACAACCCGAAATCCCCCTTATGGGAAATCGCGGATTGTACTGAGGACAAGACGAATCAGAACACAACAGAAGAACATTTCATTGTATATTACAACAATTCCATCAGAATACAAGAATATACAGAGTATGAATAAATATTACACAGAAAATATCAGAGATTTAAATTACATTTAAAAACATCGCAGCCGAAAAACAATAAAAAGCACAACCGAAAACAGATACAGAGCTTTCTGAATACCGCTTCAGCTGTAAATCAGGATCTTATGAATATAAATCTGCAAAACCAAAACTACTAGCTGCCCGTGTCGAAAATAAGGGCACCCAGAGTTTAGGTTAAAACAATAAATTCCAGGTCATTCATGTGACTGGTGTAAGAACTAAAGCAGTTATTAATCTTTATTTTAAAATCAGGTAAATCAAGGGACCACGCCGTATAACATGGAACGGGTTTCCTCCCAAGAATACCAGTGCATAAAACAACAGTGCAATGCTAAATAAAGAACAATGAAGCTATTATAAGACCCAGGTCCCATCACACAATGCAACACAAGCCGGAGGATAGGGTTTTACCTTATAATAGCCAAAGAATGCTTGATACACTAAATTTCGTCTTTTATTATTACTATAAGTGTATAGTGTCAAAACAATTTCAATCATAAGTATCAATCATAGACGGCATGGGTACCATATATCATGTCGCCAATACTAGGCTCTACAGTCAAAACCGCAAAGTCACGTATTGGAAGTTGGATTCCCATTTGTGAACCGAGGCAAAAGATAGTCCTCTGCCGATTCGAGACGCTCTAGCCCGTGTCTCAGGAACCAGACTCAGGTGGGCCCTTGGAACGTCAGGGTCGGTCCACCGATGTGGATTAAAATGCCTGAACACTGCGTTTCCCCGCCCTTTGGGGCGTCAATGAGCCAAAAGACTCCATCGGCTCCACATAGTCACCGATATATCCGAGGCGCCTCGTAATCCAACAACCACACAGGTGAAAATAATATAAATGTCTGGCCTAGTAGGTCACTGACACCACCCTAGCTAGAAAGAAACGCATGCCCTCCCTGAAGTCCTCTCCCGTTTCTGGTTCATAACCGGGGTGTGAGGCTTGCGAATCAACGCTACACAAAGCTATACCACACAGGCCGTGCTTTGATCATCAACCACACGACTCTGCTTTTCAATAGAAGCCTTGATCATTTGCATCTTAGCATGCCACATAGGCAAACCACTCCATGCAACCAATATCCATCAATCACACAGAATGATATCCAATGTTAGACACACAATCCATTTACAAGTCCGTTCTGGGTCTGAACGAAACCGGAGGCACCTTGTACCTCGCATATCCATCGATTTCCAAGTACGTCTGGATGATCACCAACTGATTCCCTCCTCTTGGGTGTACAGCCCAATCAAGATCATCAGTAATTATCCAAACGATGTGAAGACCTCCGGTCTTCGACCACCGTCTTCATCCTCGACACATCGTCGAATCAGTTATTCAGAATGGGATAAACCCGGTCTTTCTGAATAACCCGCGTACATAATAAATAAGTGTTACACAAACACAACTTAAATTTTATCAAAGATAAATTCTTTAAATTCATTCTTTAATCTTCTTTTGAATATCAATTCAAACCAAATTATCGTTTATCCACACTAGTCGGGATTAACGAACCTTACCGAAGTAATCATTTGTTTTAAATTTCCCAATCCCAACCTAATCATCCCATGAAGTAAAACTGGTAATACTTCATATCTAACACCATGGTGTTATCGGTAAATTCAATCACCATTTCACGTTCAAATCTAATTAAAGATTTAACTATCACCTGGAGCAAAACTGGTGATACTCCATTCTCGATCATTTCAATCTAATTAAAGATTCATTAAAACTCCACTTAGTTTTAATCTTCCCAAGAATCAATATCCTGTCTTTTAACTGGGTTAAAGAACCAATGTCATTTAAAACACGGTTCACTATAAACCCAAAGTCACATTCCATTAACAATGGAATTTTTACGGAAAACAGATCAATGTATATAATCGATATGAACTTCCATATCTAACTAATAATATAAATGGAATAACGGCAAAGCCTTTTAAATTCCATATATATTAGCAGTCTTCCTCCACCGAAATTTACTTCGATTATCACCAAATCGAATTCTATTCCATTCCAATTTATTTTATTAAATTGGAAAACTTTACTTTGGAAAATCACCTTTAAATCTTAACAAAAGATTTATAAATTCCAAATCACATTTCACTGCAAATCGGGTTAAAGAACGAATGTCGTTGAAAACACAGTTCACAACAAACCCAATTCACATTTCATTAATTATCGGGTTAAAGAACGAGTATTATTTAAAACACCGTTCACGATAAACCCAAAAATCAATTCCAATTCAATTCCAATTAAATATCATTTAATTGGCACATTTCATTAAATCTAAATGAAAAGATTTAATCTTTTTCTCAACTGGGTTTAAGAACAGTGTTAATGAAGACACCATTCACGACAAACACAAATCCCATTTGATATTAAATACAAGGCTCTGAATAGAAAATATATCGGCTTATATTCAATATCAAATTCTACGACCAACAAATATCGTATTGGAAATAACGATATAAATATATCTTTCAAATTTCCATAACAATATCTGTTTAATCACGAAATCCAACATCGAAATATTCCAAAGACAATTTCGATTCAAATCCATTCCAATTCAATTATTGGAAATTCTGGTTACTTTTAAAACCCTTTCAAATCCAATTTATTTATTTCAAAAATAAACGGATTATAATTCTAGTTCAAAACTAGTTCATTTCGATAAAAATCTATTTTTATCTTTTCAAATATGGAAATTTTCATCCCAATTCTTTCCAAATCATTTCTTATGATTTTACACAAATTATTACTATTTTTAATAATTTTATCAAGGCACGTACAGTCGATTTCCATCAACGGCCATCGAACTACACTTACAGTGATTAACATGTAAAAGTGTTAATTTTTATGCTCTATCTTATCTTTATTGTAAATAAATAAATTTTACATTGGGTATTTTTCGTATATTTTCACAGGCCATTCATCAATCCTTATGCACCCCGAAAACCAAAATATTACACAAGAAAAGATCAACTTCAAAGATTTTATCTAATGTGCTTTTGGAGTCTAATCGGAGTCCATGTTTGGAAGAATTAATTGCACATAATCTGATTACCAATCAATTAGCCACATGGAAGATTTGAGGATTTTATGCACTTTTGGAGTCTAATCAGAGTCCATGTTTGGAAGAATTAATCACATGCAAATCTTTTACCAATCAATTAGCCACATGGAAGATTTGGAAGATATGGAAGATATTCACCATGATATGCTCAGATATTCTTAAAGATTATTTCCAAACAAGCTTGGTCAAGAAAGGCATGAGATATGATAAGAATTCTTAGGAAAAGAGGCCCATTCATTCATAGATCCTATTAGGGTTTGGCCTATCCCACCTATAAACATACGTTGTACTCATTGTAAATGTTCATGCCATTTTTTAATTTTGTATTCTCGTTTATGAATAACAAAGTTCTTCTTCATTGATAATAAAAAATAATTAACGAGCTTTGTTTAATGACATCTTTGAAAGAACAACGAGAGCAACAAAATCAAATTCAAAAAAGAGATGAATCAGAAAATAATCCACTCTTTATTGATAGTGAAAATTTTCAGATTACAACTTTGGAAATTGAGAATAATGATCTAAATGAAGTTGTTTAAAATTCAACAAATGATTTGGACTTTGATTCTTTTCTGGAAAAAGACTTAAGCTTGGATTTTGATCTTTCTCTTTCAGACTGCGAGAAACTTGAAATTTTTGAAATTGAACAAAATGAAAATGTTGAATTTTTCAGAAACTCAAAAGTGGAAAAGGATTTTAATGAACATGAATTTTTTGGATTGTATGAGGATGAGTTGCCAAATGAGGACAAAATAGAGTCAAGCCACCAATCCAAATTTGAATTTTTTTTATTTTGTGGTGTCAAACGAGCTTGATATTGTCAGTGTCGAAAATATGTTGTCCTGTAATGAAACTGAGAAATGTGACCACATAGTTTTGAACAACACTCAGAATTCAAATTTCACTGAATTTATATACGATCACAAATTTTTAAACAATTACACTGATAAATTTGTTGAACACATGAATTATCTTTGGAATGCTGGCTTGGTTGAAAAACTTCATGTTAGGATGAACCTGGACATTTATCTACTGGACTATAAATCTAGGTATAAAGATGATATGGTTTTCAAAACCCTTTGCTTATTAGAAAACATGCCTAGACATAGTGGAAACGGGATTCATCAGGCTAGAACCAAGTGTGGGAGAAAATGTTGGTGGCACTCTTTGCATCGGAAACACATATATCATTATACATATGATCCATTCTTACATATAATTAGACTGCATTTCATTCTGCAAATCATTTTGCATCTAATCCATCTATGGGTTTATCATTCAAATTTAGGAAACGTGCTACAGTGTGGACACTGTTTTGTCCAAGTGTGGGGGGAGTCTGCATTTCATTCATTTTCATTTTTTTTTCTTTATTTTTCTTTCTTTTCATTTTCAGCCATTTAAATAGGACCATCATGCATTTTAGATTGTAGTAACATGCCATTTTTTTTTGAGAATACAACTCATTTTACATTGATACAACAAAATAAGTTAACGATTGTTAATCAGTTGATAGTATTTTTTCTCTCAACTTAGATCGAATAAGAAATATAATGAAAAGTTTAATTTTGAGGGATAATAGTGTAACCGATACATAGGGAGATTCTTATGTGATGGCCATGAAGTTTATTCTAAATTGTAGTCTTTGTTTAAATAAGTGGAGGACTTAAAATACTATATTGGCTTTTCGAATCTTTAAAACTAAGTTGTGTTAAGTTGAATTCGCGTAATTCTCTTTTGTGCTTATATTTTCAATAATAATAATAGTAATCCAAGGGTATCCAACATTGGTTGTGTATCAAGCGTTGGTGTGCAAACCCACCAAGCTTTATCCGACATGTTGTTGACAAAGTCAGCATTGGAATATCTTGGTCTCATTTTATGAGATTGGACACCTAAGGATTACCGACATGTTGTTGACAAAGTCAGCAACGGTCTGCACAATCCGCCAAGCTCTGTCCTAACTCTCCACCAGTCCGCAAGGCAGTGTATGGGTGGTATACCTTAGTCTTTTAAGTTAGGTGTATGTAATTAATCATAAATTTTAAAATTTTATAGAATAGAGAATAAGCGATGATGCCAAACACTTCTTGACCTTATTGATTTGATTAGCCATACATGGGAAAATAATAATACCACTTTGCAAACTGTGCCAAGCAAACTAAGAATCTATTTCATGGCTGCACTATGTTATCAACCGAACCAACTGGCCAAGCTGAAATTTAACATTTGAAAACTTGAATTATATTGAAAATTTGTGACAAGTTTAGGTATCTAAAGTACAATCAACTGATTAAAACTTGTTAACTTAATTTGTTGTACCACTTTCATGAAACAAGTCGTGTTTCAATTTTTGTTTTCAATTGCATATGTCCATTGCATTCATGTAGTTTCATTAGAATCATAGCATACTGCATTTGGATTTTGTGGGTAGTATCCGCTGAAAACCCTCACGAGACACCACTCGTCCTACTAGGGACACCTAGAGGTTTAATGGCTTGTTGCATACGCTCAATGCAATCGTGTTTCCTACGAAAGTGTGACCTATCTAGTTTAGTTTTTCATTTTTTATTTTACTCGAGGACGAGTAAAAGATAAGTGTGGGGGTATTTGATTAACATAGAAATGTGTTTTTTTATGCTCTTATATCTTATCTTTTGTATATAAATAAATATTACTTGGGTATTGTTTTGTCACTTTTACAGATATTTCAACCTAGCCCGCGTGCAACCAGAAAAGTAGAGAAATGGAGATCAGATTGCTATATATTTACATTTTGAAGAATTGTAGATGAAGATCTCACATCTAGTTGCTGTTAGACAAGAAAATGATTGATAAAAAGGCCATGCACATGTCAAATTAAAGGAGGCTTGCAAGAGAAAATGAGAAAAGGCCTAGAACTTGTTCCAAATGACAAAAGGCCTAAAACTAACTTGAAATAGCTAGGCCTATTTGTAATTGGGGTTAGGGTTTGGTTATCTCCTATAAATACCCTTGTAATATCATTGTAGCCACCATCCTATTTTTCTATCTTAACCTCCATTAATAAAATTTCTTCTTCTTCTTTTATTTTCTAGCATTTTTCTTTTTCTTAGCAATTGGTATAGTCTTCACAATTAGTTTTGGTAGAACACTAATTGTATTTTACATTTTTTTATTAGCGATTAGTCGTTTGATTAGTTTCAACGACTATCCTAATTTTACTTTTTGTTGTTCTTCTTTTTCTACAATTTTAATTTCAGTTCTTTTTACTGCTTCCTTAGGTCAATTGGATTGAATACATATTTGATTAGATTCAGATCTGATTCAATTCAATAATAGTTTAATTGCAATTTCAATTTCGTCAAAACCAACCTCGAAGATTTGTCTAACTCACCCAAGAAATTTTATAAATAATTTAATTTAATTTACCTCCCTGTGATTAGACCTGGATCTGTGCGCTTGCAGTATTATTTCATAAATTAAGTTTTTCTAGTTCATAGGGAAGCAACGATCAAGTTTTTGATTTCGTGGGCGAGTTAGACAAAGGTTGAAGATCGGTTAAAGTTGAAATCACAATTTAGTTCAGAACAAATCTAATTGAATCGATAACTAAATTTGTAATTATCAATAAAAACAAGAAAAATTGCATTTGAATCAATTACAAATTTGAATCAAATCAAATCTATAACCAATTCAAGGATTAAAAATGAAACAGAGTACTGAAGTAAAAATTGCAGAAAGAAAATAAACAAACAGAAATAGAAATTAGGATTACCGTTGAATCTAATCAACAGTCAATCGCTAATGAGAAAAGTAGTTGCAATAGCAATTGTGTTCTAGCAAATCTAATTGTCTAGACAACACAAATTGTCATGAAAAAAAAAAGAGATGAATCAGAAAAATACCCAATTTTTTTTATCAATGAAGAAGAACTTTGTTGTTCATAAACGAGAATACAGAATTAAAAAATGGCTTGAACATTTACAATGAGTACAACGTATATTTATAGGTGGGATAGGCCAAACCCTAATCAGATCTATGAATGAATGGGCCTCTTTTCCTAAGAATTCTTATCATATCTCATGCCTTTCATGACCAAGCTTGTTTGGAAATAATCTTTAAGAATATTTGAGCATATCATGGTGAATATCTTCCATATCTTCCAAATCTTCCATGTGGCTAATTGATTGGTAAAAGATTTGCATGTGATTAATTCTTCCAAACATGGACTCTGATTAGACTCCAAAAGTGCATAAAATCTTCAAATCTTCCATGTGGCTAATTGATTGGTAATCAGATTATATGTAATAATTCTTCCAAACATGGACTCTGATTAGACTCCAAAAGCACATGAGATAAAATCTTTGAAGTTGATCTTTTTCTTGTTGCTTTCCGGGTTGCATGAGGATTGATGAATGGCCTGTGAAAATATATGAAAAATACCCAATGCAAAATTTATTTATTTACAATAAAGATAAGATAGAGCATAAAAATTAACACTTTTACATGTTAATCATACAGTGACCTTTTCCAAATTTGATTTGGACATAATTCCAAATCCAACCGTTAGATTTCAAATCTCTAATATTCATTGGAAAACTCTTTTCGATACGAACCCAACAGTTCCGGCTTCAGGAGAATCCGGCGGTCGGATCTCCCGCAACTTCAATTCGAAGTCAATGGTCGAAATTCGCGAACTGCCACGGCGCGACGCGTTCTATTCAGGCCATTATATATATAATATATTTATATTTATATATTATATATATTTTTTCGATTTCTTTTTAAAACTTATTTTATAAATCGTTTTAAATTCATTTTCAAAACGATTTCCACTTCCTATTCAATTTCTAATAAAAATTGAATATTCCACATCGTTAATCTATAAATGATAATATTTTCAAAATGTTATATTTTGAAATCCCTTCCTGTTCAATATTCATTATAAAAATGAATAAAATCGATATAAATATCGTTCACGTCAAAATGGCGTAAATCTAATCAACATGGCTTTTATTCAACACATGAATGTTTATTCTATTCAACACATGAATATTTATTTTATTCAACACATGAATATTTATTCTATTCAACACATGAATATTTATTTTATTCAACACATGAATATTTATTCTATTCAACACATGAATTTATTTTATTCAACACATGAATATTTATTCTATTCAACACATGAATCTATTTTATTCAACACATGAATATTTATTTTATTCAACACATGAATATTTATTTTATTCGACACATGAATTTATTTTATTCAACACATGAATATATTTTATTCAACACATGAATATTTATTCTATTCAACATTTGTTTTCCAAATTAGAATGAGGCCTAATCAATTACCATATAATGTTAATTATATGGATTCCCTACAACACATGTATATAATAGCAACGATAAATCATCAACCATCATCCAGAGCGCACCACACAACTGCATAAGCATTAAATATAAATAATTAACGCTTACACAGTCTGTCAACCCATCGATTGACATACAACTAAATAACCAGGATTAGTGTACGTCAAATATCATCCCAATACCTGTGTGGGATTTCAAATCAACAAACACATATTTTTATTTGTGCAGTTGGGCGATGTGTATAATTTATCGTCCCAATCAATATCAGTCAAATGGGTGTACATAAACAAATCGTCCACTTTGTTTATAAATATTCATTTTATATACACGTTAAAAATTATATTTTTAACTATAAAATATTTTATTCCATTCCACATCACACAATCAATATTCACACCACAAACAACAAACAAACAAGTCGTCCATGGTCAGTGGACACCGGGTGTCCGGTGCTGCTAAGTACCGTCTGCATCTTAGTATATATTTCAACCAGAAAATAAATTAAAAGTGAGGAGTTCTCACCGACTAGCTAAATCAAACGCCACGACTCTTCATATGTAGGAAGTCTTTGCCGCGTTTCCAACGAGATCTGTTTCACGCGATATACGTTAAAATCATGTCTTTAACATCGCTACTATATATAAACATCGCATTTTTATTACGTTATCTTCATAATAAAAATCACAACTTTACACTGTTACTTCATACATAAAAATCATATTTTTATTACTCTACATAAATAAAAATCATATTTTTATTACTCTACATAAATAAAAATCATATTTTTATTAAATCAAAAATCATATCTTTTCATGATTCAAAATCATAGCTTTCTATCATTAAAAATCCTATCTTTTTATTTCACTTTCACATGTATAAAAATCGTATTTTTATTTCTAATCTACATTGTAAAAATCATATTTTTATAATTTCTCTTTAGATATAAAAATCATATTTTTATTCGCTACATATATATAAAAATCATTTCTTCGTCCGCTACATATGTATAAACTGAAATCTTTTTCTAATTTTATATATAAACAAAAGTATCGATTTATATATAAATATTTTTTTTCAATGGTTTACAAATAAAAAAATCAAATCTAAAAGAAAATAAATAATAAAAATAAATAGGAAGACTTACTTTTCATTAAGTGGGGGGTGGGGGGGTTGTCTGCGCTCGGCGACGGAGAGGGTGCCTCAACAGGCGGCGACGGTCCTGGAAGGGAAGGGGAGGGCGGCGCTTTAGGGTTTGAGGTGTTTGGGGATTTAGGGATTCGAGTTGGGGAAGAAGAGGGACGGAGGAGGGAGAAAGAAGGGTGATTGAGGTATGGGCGGCTTGATGGAGGGCGGTGGACCGTCCAGGTGGCGGTGCGGTGGACGAAAAGGGGGGCGACGAGAATAGGCGCAGGGGCTTTTTTTGTTTTTTTTTCGATCAGTAATGAATACGACGGGGAGGGAGAGAGGGATAAAGGGTTGACCAAAAATATATATAAATATTAATTTAATTTTTTTTATCCCAAAAAGCAACTTTTTATTTCGAACTCGAAATCGAACCCACCGCCTGTCGCCCCTAGCTAATTACCCCCATTCCGAACGCAATGGGATATGTCCCGTAAGCTGATTCGACTGATTCGACCAGTTTTCACTAAAATCAAAATATAAATCTATATATTGAATTTGAACGCGCATTTCAATTTACTGGAACCACATATGGACTCTACAAATTCCCAAAAAATATTTTCTAGCTTCGTATTGACGATACGGTCCCAACAAAACTACTTTCGTCAAATTCTAAGACCGTTTGAAAAATGGCCATTTTCTGGTCGATCAAAATTAACTAAATCTGTCAAAACACGTATACGTGCGACATGCTCACATATTGATTCAGAAAATTATGAATTTTGAAACCTAGCAATAACTTGACATCCCGGATCCAACAAAAGTGCTTTCATCGAAAACCGAGGTCGTTTGCAAAATTTCCATTTTTAAGGGCCAAAATTCCATAGCGACTATTCTGAGTTTTCAACTGGGCATAACTTTTTATCCCCGCTATGAAATTTCAATTTTTCGGATTTGTTGGAAAGATATTCTCAATTAGATCCTAATATTTTTTGTTTCGCTAAAATCCGGTTTATTTTGAATCCTGTACATTCATTTGAACTTTGAAATCGAATTTTCAAACTACTGCGCCATTTTCAATTCCTTTTGTAATTAAATAAATATTTATATTCTAACGTCGATTCAAATAAATATATATGTTCTATTTCTATTCAAAATAAATTTCTCATCGTATTATTTAAAATAAACCATTTTAAATAATCAAAATTCACTAAAATTGCCAAAATAAAAAATTTAAATTGGCTCAGATTTCCGGATTATTACAAATAGGCACAAGGCTACTCAAAATAATATTTACACAAAGGAGTCTCATATACATGTAACCCAGAAAGTACAACACTAAGTATTTAGCCCAAAAGTGGAGGACAATCCTTGCTGGAGTCAAGAAGAATCGCTTGATGTACCTCGGTCTGACCCGAGAATTATTTACATAAAGATAAACAAGAAACGGATCAATCTAGCTGTACTTATCTCATAAACTGGGATATAATAAGAGATATAAATAAATGTAGACATAAATACGATAATAACAACATCATGTATAAGTGTGAAGCTCAAGAATTTCTACAGTATATCTCAAAAATCTATATCCGAGCTATAAAAGATTGTCTCATTCAAAATTATATAGCTGCTCATAGGAAATGATAACTCATATCAAATCAACTCAAATATTGATAACTCAATATCAATAAAATCTCAAATTGGTAACATAGTATCAATAAAGCTCCAGATTCCAGAAATCAATAAATTAGAAATCCAGAAAATCACAAAAGGAAGGGAATAAGGCTTATCTCTAAATGGGAGTTCGAAGACTCACCAACACATGTATCTCAAATGAGACGCGATCTCTTGGTAGCGAGCCTATAATGTTGAGCCAAAGCTCCTCGAATGGTCCGAAGACCGCGGGTCGCGACCCCGCTCCAAGTTGAACCGAAGTTCCTCGAGATGACCTAAAGGTCATCATAATGCATAAAATGAAAAGATCACAATTGATCAAAGTAATGCAATTCCATAAAATGAACCGAAGTTCCTCAAAATGATCTTGAGGTCATTAAAATACTGAAAATGAACCAAGGTTCCTCGAAATGATCCCAAGATCATTAAAAATATGGATAAATTCCATAACTTGGAAACAACACATAAAGCTAGTCTAAAATCTCAAAAAGATCATAATTGGTCAAGGAAAGTGTAAATTACTCCAAGCCAGTAATTATATGAGTCGAGCTACATGTCCAATAACCACTTGCTCTACTCGAATATTTACGAACAAGCTGTATATTCCACTAGAAATACAAAAGACGATCACTGCCACAGTTTTCAATTGAACAAGTCTAAGAATTAACTGTCAAAGCAAACACGAGGTATCATAGTCCTTGTTTTTACTAAGGCATTTAATTAGATTTCTCATACGAATGAGAAAAATGTTTATGAAATCATATACTAGCAGATAGAAAAACAATTTGGAAAATAGCCTCATATAATGAAGTGAGATTGGAAACCACTTTGGTAAAAGAATTTGGTATCTACTAATAGTATAAAACCCTTTATATATAGTTTCGAAGTGGCAAATCTCGCTAATGTTGAACCAAAGATCATCAAAAAAGCATGAAATCATGAAAAGGTCGCAATTGATCCCAAATTATGTAAATTACTCCAAAATTAGTTTCATTTTGAAGGTCTCATTGATACGGTTCCAACGCATCTTGTTTCGCTAAATTCCGAGTTCGTAGGAAAAAGTTATGATCATTTAAAGTAAACTAATTACTTACCCTTTGTTTTTTCTCTATTCGATTGTTTACATTGGAGGTTTTCCTCCACCAAAAGTTATCACTAACTCCAAATCAGTCCAAATTAGTTTCATTGGCAAGCTCTGATCGAGTGGGTTCCAAAGCACCTGATTTTGCTCAATTCCGAGTTCGTATGAAAAAGTTATGGCCATTTAAAAATTGAATTTTTTTCTTTACTGTTCGGCCATTAGTGGTCGAACAGAAGGCATTTGCTCGGCCATTAATGGCCGAATGGGCTGTCAAACCCCCAAAAAATTTACATTTTTCCCTACAAACATGTCGGAAAGGCCTATGGTGTTATATATATATATATATATATATATATATATATATGCAAATGAGGCTTCTAAGGCTTACCGAAACAACATATAACACCCAAATTCACATGCACACAAGGATTCACATGATAAATCATTGAAATGAAATCAAAACTCATAAATTGGAGAATGTTGAAACAAAACCCAATCAACACAACTAAATGCACACAACACATAAGTGCCAATGGCACACTTTACAAGCATAAATGCTTGAGGCATAGATGTGAGTTCATATGAACTTACCTTTGATTGTAGGAATGAAGAAGAAGTTCAAAACCTAAGTTAAATCAACCTATCTTCAATCAATACTCATGAATCTCCAATCTAAGAGCATATCAACAAGATTCCTAAGAGTTAGGTTTACGAAATCATACAAATTCAATAGGAATAGGGTCGGAGAAGATAGAGATGGAGCTTACCTCTCTTCTCTATGAATTTACACTTGATTTCAACATGAATTGGGATCCTAAGACCAAGCTAGGGCTTAGGGAATTTTAATTTCCCTCTCCCCATTTTCTATTTTTGGAGCAAGAGGAAATGAATGAAGGAGGAATGAGAGGGAGAGGACTATTGGGGGTGTTTTAAAGTGGCTAGGTTAGCTAACCCAAACCCAAGCCCAAAGTCCAAATTTTGATATACTCGAACTATATCGAAGCTTATAGTCAAAAGGGTCATAAACGATGATCTGAACTCAATGGAAGTGGTTTCGAGACCAAATTCATCCATATGCAAAAATGTGACTTTTTGGACACACATCGATTAACGATGTCATATTTAAATAAAATATTTAAATATATTATCATTAAATATGCAGGTTGTTACAGGTCGACACCCCTGGGTGGGATTTTTTCCGCTAGCGTTTTCTGCATGAAATTTGAACTGTTTTGAATTCTGGCCTTATTTTATTCATATATATTCTTCTTATGCTTGTAGAAACTTCAAACCTTAATAACTTTTTCATACAGCGTGCGTTTTACGCAAACTAGGTGTCGATTTTGACCAGAATTCTGAGATGAATGCAATGGTGCTGTCCATTTTACTTAATTCTATTTAATTAAGTTATTCTTATTTTATTATCTTGAGTTAAAAATGCGGGGTGTTACACCAATTGTTAAAATAACGATTTGGTTTTCAACTGAAATTAAACAATGTTTAATTTCACTGATTCGTTCAATACATGAATATATAATTAACTCACATTCAACAATTAGCATTCATAGCACACATATTATAAACCCGACTTATATAAATATAAGTGGGAAAACTGAGTGAGTTTTACTCACCTTTATCTGATTTGTTGATTAAACAGCTCGTTTCAGTTAAATTAAACAAGTGTTTAATTTAAATGAAAATTATTCCAAATGCGTCCACTTCTATTCCATAGTGTAGTGCCCGTTACGATGATTCCAACGGCACTTGGTTTGTTTAAATTTTGCTAACAAATAAAAAGTTAATGAATTTAAAGTGTACTCAATTTTATTAAACAATTACCATCTTAATTATGTTAAGGTTAGGCTAATTACTTTCATTACTTCTTTGATTAAAAATATTACAGGCCCCCTAATACTTCTGCTGCACGTTTTTATCCTGATCCCAACTCTTGCTACTTCATTCCTTCATGCCCGATCGTATTGTTGTTGTTATTATTTGTTGGGTTCAAACTTCCTGACTATTCCACCTTTCGTTCAAGACGACACGAATAATCCTAGCCCAACTTTGTTAACTTCTTCCCAATCAAAACTGCTGCTCTTCATTACTTCAGAAATCAGAACCCACGGTGGCCCTAACACTTCACCATCGCGTCGCGTGTCCCCCCTCCAAATGCCGATCAGACCTCGCCAAAAGAAGCACATAAACTCCTTCTGTCTGCACCATAAATACCCCTCCCCCCTCCAAACGTCGATCAGACCTTGCCAAAAAAAGCGCATGAAGTCCTTCTGCCCACGCCATAAATAGCCCTTAACTTGATCAAGTTTCCCTCCTCCAGATCGTCCTTAATTGCAGCGCCTGCAAGGCAAGAATCCAGCTACTCCACTGTTTCAACGTTGATCACTACTAGTTAATTGAATGTCCTCATCAACTCGAGAAATATTCTAGTTGGGTGTTATTGAAATTATTGAACAGATTATTAGTTTTGGTGGAAGAAGAATCAAACGGTTTCGTTCGTCCATTAGGAATTGAGGTAGCATTGAATTTGGTTGGCCACTAGAATAGCGAAAATAGGGTTTGACCATGGTGTGTTGTATATATAGGCAACATAATTGGAATATTAAATTATTATATTAAACTTCAATGCGAAGTAACATGCTAAAGTACCTACATGCAACGTCCATTTTCGATGAAAATTAAAACCTTAGCATAAAACAGCATTCCGGACACGATGGAACAGGTTTCGTCGAATTCCGAAATCATTTGTAAAAATTCCTTTATTGCTCATATATGTGAATCGACACGTGTTAAAATTGCGCACGATCACAAAATAAATCCAATTAACTTGAACTTTGAAATACTGCAATAACAAATCATTATGGATTTAATAAAATTAGTTTCATTAAATTCCGAGTTCTGTAATGACCCAGATTTTGTCGACTTTGGTTATCGCCATAAACTCACTGAAGACTAACCAAACATCGAAAAATACCAGATGGTTAATGAAAGCAATTAGAGGGTGAGAATTGATAAGATAGAAACCTAGAATAGAAGAAGAAGAACACAACATCAGAGTAACACGAACCTCACAGCGGAATGAAAAACATATAATATGTAACATATCTTTGAAACAAAATCAGTATATGTATACAATAACATTATCAGAGTACAACACTTACAACACAGCGGAAATAACTATAGTTATATGATCCTGAAGCCTCCTGCTCCAGCTATTCAAGTATCTGTAAATTCCTGACTACTTGACTGCCGGTACAAAATTGGGCACCCAAGAGTTTAGGGAAAACAAAAAAAAATAAACTCCGGGTCAGTCATGGGGCTAGTATGAGTAAAATAGTTTAAAACAGTTCAAGCAGGTGAATGATATCTCATAAGACCACACCGTATAACGGAACGGGTTTTTCCTTATGAGAATCCAAATTATCTTTATATCAAAAACCTTTTGATATTATAATAATGTCTACCAACCACAATATATTAATCATATAGCAGAAACGCTTTCATCTCACGTTCTACATATATAGTATACAATCAAAACCGCAAGCACGTATTGGGTAATGGATTTCCAACTACGACAAGGTATAGAACCACCTTTCGCTGGTGTACATCTAGAAAGGAATACACTGGGTTCAAAAAGAACATCTTGCAACCCGGCCACACATGACTGACCACTCATTTCGCTTGAGTGTATCGAATGTATATCACCAACGATTGGGATCAGCAACCGTTTCCCGGATGGGACAGCATCAACAATAGATTTTTAGAAGTAAATGAAACTCTAGATCAGGTGATTATACACCCTACTTCGGAGCGACCGACTTAGCCATGCTGCCTGCCCGATTTCTGTCATTTACCGGTTGATGAGGCTTGAGGTTACGCTTCATCATCACATCAGATTCACTTCGAATGCCACATTGTCAGATCCATCGAAAATCACTAATTGACGTCTACAACAGTACATTACGTGTTAGCTAAAGAAGTTTCCTTCTCCACTTCCACTCTTGGTACGGTTGAAGAAATCAATGTAAGTGGCCTTTCTGGAAATACTCTGTCAGACATTCATCCATACAAGTCATCCAGGAACAGGATGAACCGAAGGCACTATTCAGTACATCCATCTTAAGCACTGTTATCTAAGACTTATACAATAGCCCTTGCATTTTACTTCATCTTCAATTTTCTTTGGCATATATGATTCGCAACGCTTATGCCAATACAGAGCGGTTCTTTGGATAATAATCCAATCGGTCTCTCCATATTAACAACATAAATTGGTCAAAACTTCGATAGTCTATGATTTAACTATCGAAGGAAAATACGTGTGCAAACAACGATATCATTTCCAGAAGGAAATTCTGTCAATCAATCATCAATCATATATATATATAAATATATTCATATTTCCTTATTTTCTATGTTTAGAAAATATACGTTATTAACATTGGAAAACATTACCATTGTTATTTACATATCACTATCATTTCACAACTATCAGTCCCTGACTGTAAACTAGTAAGAGAACAATTCTCTAAGTATAAACCAAGAAGGCCGAAACCAGCATCAGATCGACACTTAGAAAACCATTCAATTTACTAATCTCTAGTCAGTTTCTATTTTTTTTTAACTCTATTTCTTTTAACTATGTTCGATTAACTCCTTTTGAATAACTATATTCAATTGACTCCTATTTGATGACTCTATTTGATAACTCTAATCGATTAACTCTTTTCTATCTTGTTAATTTCCTTTTATAAACCTATTTATTTTCCCAATAAATATTCCTTTATTCTATTTATCTATCAAATAAATATTCCTTTATTCTATTTATTTACTTTCTACGTAAATATCCTTCTTTATACTTCTATTTACTTTTTAAATAAATATCGTTTTACACTTCTATTTACTTGCTAAGTAAAAATCGTTTTATAAAATTCTTTGATTTTATAATTATTCCCTTTCTAAATATCTCCTATTTATAAATATTCCAATTTATAAATATTTTATTTTCAATATCACTTTGAAAATTCCCTTATCAACATTCCAGTATATTATGGTATTCAACATATCAAATCACGATGATCAATATCGTCCAAACACATATAATTGACAACAGATTATATATCACATAATATATCACAATATATGAAAAACAGTAAAATAAATGTTGAGGAATCCAGTCGGATTCCTCCAACCTGTTTCCCTGCATCCACAGATGTTACACAATAAAATCAACATCACTTTCAGTTTCATATGATATATTCTATTGAATAGAATCAATATAGAAATTGAACTAAATGACTAGCAGTTCAATCAAACAGTCGACACACAGTTAATCTGCCAATATTTAACAGTTCTAAAAATACAACATGAAATTATAAACTGTTCAGAGTTAGTGAGATTTACTCACTTTGGCAGTTCATCGTTAAAGAACGACAAACTGTTTTTTTCATTTGAATCAAACAAATTATTTTGCCGTAAACTCAAACGAGCTTCGATTCGCTCCCAGTCAGTTCAATGGCGTAGCCACCATCCATACGATCCTGTCGGATCTTGTTTCGCTCAATTATGATATCGTATGGAAGAGTTATGATACTTACAAGTTGGTACACTATTTTAAATAAAATTAAACTTAGCACTTTATATATGGATGGGCCTCACCCTTATGAAACCGGCCCATTACTTCATACCCGCATTCACTTTCTTCCCGAAATCCAAATCGTGAGCTTTCAGGAATCCTCTTTGGCCATTAACGAGAACCACTTCAGCTCGTTCTCCTTTGTTTCAATGCCATATCGCAAATCGTTTTCATCAAAGCCTTTCTCTTCCTGAGTACTACACCACCATCACCATTTAACCCAACTCGCACACACCATTCCAGTTCCGACTTCAACCATTTTTGCACCATACAGAGAATCACCGAACCCAAAATATCCACCGAACCCTTCCAGACTTTCACTATCAGTGCGGTTTCACACTACGAACCCAACGCCATCCACTACTCGACCCAATTTGCTCCTTGTTGCCATCGATCCTTAACCCTAGGACCTGAAGACCAACGCTGGAAAAAATTGTCGAACCCCAAACACTTATCGCACGCACTAAAAATGGTATGAGAGTGAAGAGTATTTGGCCAGAAATCCAAAGATATTTGTTTTGAGATTTTAGGAATTTTATTTGTATTTCTTTTGGTTTATTTTCTAACATTCTCTTCACGTTTTAAAAGAGATTTGTGGCGGCTCGTTTCTGAAGATTGGCGATGGGTTTTAGGTCTTAAGGGAGGGGGTAGTTAAGGTTAATTTATAGGCAAGATATTTTTAGATATTTTCCTAGGATATTTTCCATTTTTATATTCATTTATATTTATTCTCTGCAGTCTAAAAATCCATGTGATCACACACAACTTCCAAAAATCATGAAAAAGGACATGTAGCTACAGCTCGACATTTCGGTCCTAACGAAACTGGTTTCGTCGAATTCCGACTCCGTTTGCTCACACAGCGGATTTTTAAAGGTCCAATTATCGACTGTTTTTCACATTAAAATCGCCCACGGCCACATACTGACTTCAAAAATCACGGAAATTGAAATCTAACAAAAATTTGACATTACGAATCCAACAAAATTAATTTCGTCGAATTCCGACATCGTTTGCAAAAGTGGCTATTTTTAAAGCTCTAAATAACCCTTTAAAATATATAAATACATTTAAAAACAATTAAATTTAATATTTAAAAATAAATATTATCGTCTATATTCACAACAGAATATCATACAGCTCTAGAATATTCCTATATGAATTTCCAGCTCGATATTTCAAATCTGGGTCAACCCGATATTCGATTTATATTGAAATTCCTTTTAAAATTATAAATAAATTCCTTTATAAATTAAAAAGGAATTCCACAGCGACTTTTCTAAAATTTTATTTGGACATAAATCAAAATCTACACGACGAAATCTCGATTTTTCTCTTCCACTAAAAAGATATACTTCACCAGCTCCTAACGTTTCTTGTTTCACAGAAATTCGATTTAAAACGAACCCTGTACATTCAGTTGAAGTTCGAATCGCCAAATTATGAACTGCAGCGCCATTTCAAGCTCGATTTTAATTATAATATAATATACGTTCAAACTGTCGTTCAAATAATATATTCGTTATTCTAATTCAATTCTAAACTGAATAAAATATCACAGATGATCCAGTTCACACCATATCGCCATTTCAGCCAATTCTGATTATTTCAGAATTAAATATATTATTTAATTTATTATTTTAATTAAATATTCACCATTATTAAATTCCGCGACCATTAAATCCTTTTAATCACCCTTTAAATAATTAAATAAATTAATTATTGTACCGCTGAAAGTGCGGGTCATTACATTCTTCCCCCCTTAAAATAATTTCATGCTCGAAATTGCTAAGGTAGGAAACACACCCTATCGACTGGTTTGAACTTATTTGTTCACTTCTTAACTTCAGTTTCAACTGAACTAATTTAATTTCTTTTAAATTATTAATTCTTATCAACGAAAATTTCCAATAATCCTGAAAATTTTCTAACGCCTTGAAAAATTTCGCCATCACCTCCTTTGTATTGGTCAATAGGTCAAACTCCAACTCGCCTCTCTGGGCCATCTCTAACCCAAAAGAAAATCAAACAGCCAAGCGGTTTGCCAATTCGGCTCATAAATCTTATATCCAATAGAAATATAAACTTGTACCTTTTGTCGGCATATCATTATATCCTTTCCACCTGTTATCAATTCAGCGGATACAAGGGTCATCCCAATCAAATTCCAATCTGCTTTTATCCACAGCACAACCATTCGCTTATATTTGAGCCAAATATCATTTCAACTCGAGTTTCTTCTCGATTACCAACTCTTAACTTGATTATCACATTTCATTTCAAATTTGAATCTCACAATCCAATTTGTCTTCATATCATTCTAATTCAATCTCAGTTACCACTTTACTGGCTTTACTTTAATTCCCATTTGCTTTCACAAATTTCTGTTTAATTTGTTCTTAATTCAAACAATATTCTTCCTGGGAGTTTTTAAACAGTTTAGTCTTTCCAAATATCAAAATTTCCTTTTTGAAATTCAACACAACTTGTCTTTCCCAAAACAAATTCAAAACAGCACCTCTGGTAGTAATTCGTCACTTACAACTCGAAAATGAATACTGATGATGCAGCTGTCATCATCAGAATCTATTTTCCAGCGATCGAAGTGAGTTCAATACTATAAAACCATTTCTAAACATTTCCACTTTGATATTCATTTCAAAATATAATCCACACTGCTTGTAAAACAATTTAAAATCTCCCAGGATCTTAAATTTTCCTTATTTTTAATCCAAATCCATTTACAAACACTTATCCAATTTCCAGGGTTTTAATTCAATTCCTGGTTTAAAATTTTTAGATTTAACTCATCTGATTCCACGTAGTTCACTTATATGAATTCTGATTGGTTATTTACATAACCATTTTACTTTATAATCTTTACTCGATTATAATAACAACCAATATATCCACTATATTATAATTTTGATATATATATATCTTCTCTATATCAAGATATACCTTAGGTAAACTTATTTTAATTTACCCTCTTTTCAAAACATATCGTGTCGACCCATCATATTCGAGTGTTTAGTAACTCCTACCGATACAGTGGATCAAACTGATCGACCAGAACTCATAAACAACTCAACCAATGAATCTCCACAATATAAAACCACTTTATATCAAATTACAAATAAGCACTCGTATATATACACTCAAACACAATCTAGGGTATTGCTAACCCTATCTCTACTGAGTCACGCCACAGAGCCAAGGTAATACTTAACCTAAGCTCTGATACCAACTGTAATGACCCGGATTTTGTCGACTTTGGTTATTGCCATAAACTCACTGACGACTAACCAAACATCGAAAAATACCAAATGGTTAATGAAAGAAATTAGAGGGTGAGAATAGATAAGATAGAAACCTATAATAGAAGAAGAAGAACACAACATCAGAGTAACACGAACCTCACAACGGAATGGATAACATATAATATGTAACATATCTTTGAAATAAAATCAGTATATGTATATAATAACATTATCAGAGTACAACACTTACAACACAACGGAAATGACTATAGCTATATGATCCTGAAGCCTCCTGCTCCAGTTATTCAAGTATCTGTAAATTCCTGACTACTTGACTGCCCGTACAAAATTGGGCACCCAAGAGTTTAGGGAAAACAAAAAAAAATAAACTCCGGGTCAGTCATGGGACTGGTATGAGTAAAACAGTTTAAAACAGTTCAAGCAGGTAAATGATATCTCATAAGACCACGCCGTATAACGGAAAGGGTTTTTCCTTATGAGAATCCAAATTATCTTTATATCGAAAACCTTTTGATATTATAATAATGTCTATCAACCACAATATGTTAATCATATAGCAGAAATGCTTTCATCTCACGTTCTACATATATAGTATACAATCAAAACCGCAAGCACGTATTGGGTAATGAATTTCCAACTATGACAAGGTATGGAACCACCTTTCGCTAGTGTACCTCTAGAAAGGAATACACTGGGTTCAACAAGAACGTCTTGCAACCCGGCCACACATGACCGACCACTCATTTCGCTTGAGTGTATCGAATGTATATCACCAACTGTTGGGATCAGCAACCGTTTCCCGGATGGGATAGCATCAACAATAGATTTTTAGAAGAAATGAAACTCTAGATCAGCTGATTATACACCCTACTTCGGAGCAACCGACTTAGCCAGGCTGCCTGCCCGATTTCTGTCATTTGCCGGTTGATGAGGCTTGAGGTTACGCTTCATCATCACATCAGATTCACTTCGAATGCCACATTGTTAGATCCATCGAAAATCACTAATTGACGTCTACAACAGTACATTACGTGTTAGCTAAAGAAGTTTCCTTCTCCGCTTCCACTCTTGGTACGGTTGAAGAAATCAATGTACGTGACCTATCTGGAAATACTCTGTCAGACATTCATCCATACAAGACATCCAAGAACAGGATGAACCGAAGGCACTATTCAGTACATCAATTTTTGGCACTATTATCTAAGACTTATACAATAGCCCTTGCATTTTACTCCGTCTTCAATTTTCTTTGGCATATATGATTCACAACGCTTATGCCAATACAGAGTGGTTCTGTGGATAATAATCCAACCGGTCTCTCCATATTAACAACGTAAATTGGTCAAAACTTCGATAGTCTGTGATTTAACTATCGAAGGAAAATACATGTACAAACAACGATATCCTTTCCAGAAGGAAATTTTATTAATCAATCATCAATCATATATATATATATACACATTTCCTTATTTTCTATGTTTAGAAAATATACGTTATTAACACTGGAAAACATTTCCATTGTTATTTACATATCACTATCATTTCACAACTATCAGTCCCTAACTGTAAACTAGTAGGAGAACAATTCTCTAAGTATAAACCCCGAAGGCCGAAACCAACATCAGATCGACACTTAGAAAACCATTCAAATTACTAATCTCTAGTCAGTTTCTAATTTTGTTTAACTCTATTTGTTTTAACTATGTTCGATTAACTCCTTTTGAATAACTATGTTCAATTGACTCCTATTTGATGACTCTATTAGATAACTCTAATCGATTAACTCTTTTCTATCTCGTTAATTTCCTTTTATAATCCTATTTATTTTTCCAATAAATATTCCTTTATTCTATTTATTTACTTTTTACATAAATATCTTTCTTTATACTTCTATTTACTTCTTAAATAAATATCGTTTTACACTTCTATTTACTTGTTAAGTAAAAATCGTTTTATAAAATTCTTTGATTTTATAATTATTCCCTTTCTAAATATATCCTATTTATAAATATTCCAATTTATAAATATTTTATTTTCAGTATCACTTTGAAAATTCTCTTATCAACATTCCGGTATATTATGGTATTCAACATACCAAATCACGATGATCAATATCGTCCAAACACATATAATTGACAACAGATTATATATCACATCATATATCACAATATATGAAAAACAGTAAAATAAATGTTGAGGAATCCAGTCTGATTCCTCCAACCTGTTTCCCTGCATCCACAGATGTTACACAATAAAATCAACATCACTTTCAGTTTCATATGATATATTCTGTTGAAAAAAATCAATATAGAAATTCAACTAACTGACTAGCAGTTCAATCAAACAGTCAACACACAGTCAATCAGCCAATATTTAACAGTTCTAAAAATACAACATGAAATTATAAATTGTTCAGAGTTAGTGAGATTTACTCTCTTTGGCAGTTCATCGTTAAAGAATGATAAACTATTTGTTTGATTTGAATCAACCAATTTATTTTTCCGCAAACTCAAACGAGCTTCGATTCGCTCCCAGTCAGTTCCATGGCGTAGCCACCGTCCATACGATCCTGTCGGATCTTGTTTCGCTCAATTCTGATATCGTATGGAAGAGTTATGATACTTACAAGTTGGTACACTATTTTAAATAAAATTAAACTTAGCACTTTATATATGAATGGGCCTCACCCTTATGAAACCGGCCCATTACTTCATACCCGCATTCACTTTCTTCTCGAAATCCAAATCGTGAGCTTCCAGGAATCCTCTTTGGCCATTAACGAGAACCACTTCAGCTCGTTCTCCTTTGTTTCAACACCATATCGCAAATCGTTTTCATCAAAGCCTTTCTCTTCCTGAGTACTACACCACCATCACCATTTAACCCAACTCGCACGCACCATTCCAGTTCCGACTTCAACCATTTTCGCACCATACAGAGAATCACCGAACCTAAAATATCCACCGAACCCTTCCAGACTTTCACTACCAGTGCGGTTTCACACTACGAACCCAACGCCACCCACTACTCGACCCAATTCGCTCCTTGTTGCCATCGATCCTTAACCCTAGGACCTAAAGACCAACGCTGGAAAAAATTGTCGAACCCCAAACACTTATCGCACGCACTAAAAATGGTATGAGAGTGGAGAGTATTTGGCCAGAAATCCAAAGATATTTGTTTTGATATTTTAGGAATTTTATTTGTATTTCTTTTGGTTTATTTTCTAACATTCTCTTCACGTTTTAAAAGAGATTTGTGGCGGCTCGTTTCTGAAGATTGACGATGGGTTTTAGGTCTTAAGGGAAGGGGTAGTTAAGGTGAATTTATAGGCAAGAAATTTTTGGATATTTTCCTAGGATATTTTCCATTTTTATATTCATTTATATTTATTCTCTGCAGTCTAAAAATCCGTGTGATCACACACAACACCCAAAAATCACGAAAATGGACATGCAGCTAAAGCTCGACATTACGGTCCCAACGAAACTGGTTTCGTCGAATTCCGACTTCGTTTGCTCACACAGCGTATTTTTAAAGGTCCAATTATCGACTGTTTTTCACATTAAAATCGCCCACGGCCACATACTGACTTCAAAAATCACGGAAATTGAAATCTAACAAAAATTTGACATTACGAATCCAACAAAATTAGTTTCGTCGAATTCCGACTTCGTTTGCAAAAGTGGCTATTTTTAAAGCTCTAAATAACCCTTTTAAATATATAAATACATTTAAAAACAATTAAATTTAATATTTAAAAATAAATATTATCGTCTATATTCACAACAGAATATCATACAGCTCCAGAATATTCCTATATGAATTTCAAGCTCGATATTTCAAATCTGGGTCAACCCGATATTCGATTTATATTGAAATTCCTTTTTAAAATATAAATAAATTCCTTTATAAATTAAAAAGGAATTCCACAGCGACTTTTCTAAAATTTGATTTGGACATAAATCAAAATCTACACGACGAAATCCCGATTTTTCTCTTCCATTAGAAAGATATACTTCACCAGCTCCTAACGTTTCTTGTTTCACAGAAATCAGATTTAAAACGAACCCTGTACATTCGGTTGAAGTTCGAATCTCCAAATTACGAACTGCAGCGCCATTTCAAGCTCGATTTTAATTATAATATAATTATACGTTCAAACTGTCGTTCAAATAATATATTCGTTATTCTAATTCAATTCTAAACTGAATAAAATATCACAAATGATCTAGTTCTCACCATATCGCCATTTCAGCCAATTCTAATTATTTCAGAATTAAATATATTATTTAATTTATTATTTTAATTAAATATTCACCATTATTAAATTCCACGACCATTAAATCCTTTTAATCACCCTTTAAATAATTAAATAAATTAATTATTATACCGCTGAAAGTGCGGGTCATTACAAGTTCGTTGGAAAATCAGTTATTCTTAAATTCCATATTAAATCGATAAAATGATTAAATAAAATTCTAAGCGTTTACTATTCTCACGGTCATCCGATAAATCCGATCAACACGAAAATCGAAATCCCATAATAATTTAACGTTACAGTTCCAATCAAACTAATTTCATCGAAAGTTGAGGCTATTTACAAAATGGCCATTCTTATTGGTTATATATATAATATAGACTAAACATTAATTAAGTCAATCAAATTTAATAATAATAAATTATTAATGAAAATATCCAAATAGAATATCATATCGCTTCAAATATAGACTGATATGAATTTTAAACTCAACATTACCAATTTCGAGTTAAAGATATCCAAATTATATCTGAAATCCTTTTAAATTTATTAAATAAATGTTATAGTTTATAAACGATTTCATAGCAACTATTTGAAATTTTGAATTGGAATATAACTCACAATGTATATGCTGAAATTCCGATTTTTCTCTTTTATTAGAAAATTATAATCAACTAGATTCAAACATTTCTTGTTTCATAGAATTTCGACTTATATCGGATTCTGTATATTCAATTGAAGTTGAAAACTCAATATTACTAACTACCACGACGTTATGAGTTAGTTTTAAATTAAATTTAAATTTAACGTTCAAACTTCATTTTATAAATAAACGTCTATACAAAAATCCATTTCTATTTCTAAATTAATATTCAAACTAATTTAAATGTTTAAATTTAACGGCCAAAAAATCAGGGTCCTTACACTTTGTCTTTTAGATATATATATATATTATAAAACAAATAATAAGATGTTTAGGTGTGGTTTGTAACTAAGGGTGGTATTTCCAATATGTTAAATTATCACTACAAGAAAAATCGCAAATAGCGGCAGATTTTTAACAGTGGAAAATTCCATTGCAAATTAGCGACAGGTTTTCATGGAATATGTAAGGGATATTTTCTAGGATTTTTTATTTTAACTTGTTTTAAAATATTATCATCGAGTTCTAGTTTCCATCGCTAAACCATAGCAAATTGCAACGGTTTAACGTCACCATTTTTTCGACGCTGAATTCCGTTGCAATTTGAGGAAGTTTACCATCTTGTATTTTTTGAAGCTATTTTGCAGCCAATTTTCAGGGGATATGCAAGGGACTGGTATGTGTATTCATCTTAAAATGTTTTACTTTTATGTTTTTAATAAGTAATATGTAATTATAATTAAATTTTAAATAATTAGTGTGAATAACAATATACTAATAACAAAAAATAAATAATTACTATTAATAGTAAATAAAGTTCAATAGTCAGTATTGGTTAATTAATAATTATTAAACAATTAAGAGATAAAAATAATTAAAATATAGACTAATAAGTAATTTTTAATAATCAATGATTAATAAGTAATTTTTAATAATTAAGAAGTAAAATTTATTATCCAGTATCTAAAATTTAATAATTTTTTTATAATAATACCTTTTATATTGATCAAACTTGTAACAAATAACATGATAATTTAAAATTTTAATGATATTTTAAATTTTACCTATTTCGATTTATTTCTATAAATTCAACATGGTTGGCTGAACGAAATATCTGTAGTGATCCGCATCAGAGTTAACTACTAAATATGGAACGTTAATTTAAAATCCAAGCATGGCCTACCTTATAACATGGATTGCCAAAAATTTCGCTGCCCAAAATTTCGCTGAAACAAAAAATAACCCCAAATTTTTCCTCAACCGCCTAAACGTGTGCTAATACACATTCTCCTTTCACGCCACCAATCTCCTTTTCTTCTTTTCCCACTCTCTGTAAAAAAAACCTAGACAAAGTAGGAAGGATTATAAAAGTGAAAATTAGGCTCACATCCCCTAAACATTTCAAAATACAGCGCACATCCCACCAAAATTTGTTTGCAAATCCAATCCCTAAAATGAAGGTGCCGCTTTATTTTATCCCTTCTGCCTTCTCGTCCAGCCACTTCTGCCTTTCCCCTGTTTAGACCAAAAAAATGCGCCTGTAAACACCCCACCTCCGTTAAGGTCACTCACAAAGGGAATGCATTAACTTTGGTGGAGTATTATAGGTAAAAGATACAGATAATTTACAAGACAGACATACAAGCAGCGGAAAACTAAATTTTTTATTTCATATGCACGTTGTCCAGTCAAAACATTACAACAACTGTCTTAAAAACCAACTTCTAAATTATTACAACAAAACATCTACCGTGATTTTCTTCTCCAAGTACATAAAGAAGCATAAAACATAAGTAAAACAGCATAAATCCCTAATAAAAGTGTAACCACTGCCATAGCCGAAGAAGAGAGAACCCAAGCAATACATCTACTTTCTTCAAGCTTGAAAAGGTCTGCACCAAGCTGAAGTATTCCCTCCCTGCGGACCTAGGGGGGAACGGAAGAAAAGAAGGCGAAGGAAAATGGGTCAGACATAAGTCTGGTACGTCCAGTGATTATTTAGCATGTAAACAGGTAAAAGGATCATGACATGAATAAACTGAACCTAGGACAATATCCTAGAGATAAGATAACGATAAGTAAGGCAAGATAAACTGAATATACTATCGCACTCGTTTCTATTTCTCTGCACGTACTAACAAGTGTTTTCAACTAGCACCATGTGTTCATGATAAAATGATCCCCTTTATCGATCGGCTTCTACTCGCATGCATTTATGACTTGTGTCATTCGGCCCCGCTCGATTGTAGATACATGTGCTGGTCCCACCATGGGGTGTATCAATTCCTATGGTGGCAACCCGACACAAATTCAAGATGCACAGTATATACTACTGATGCCCAGTGCCTGATTTGTCCATGCCGGAGTACGTGCACGCCCATACTCCGTTGGAACCTACACTACTGCACCACCCGCCGTTATTTTGACCGCTTATAATCATCCCAGTAACTGTGCCCCACCCTGCCTAGTTCAAGGTACCATGATACATCTATGTGGGTTACTGCTGAAATGGGTCCCCGTTACTAGGGTTTCCTAATCAAAATGTTAAAATGGTTAAGTGTTCTCAAATTAACCTTACCCCACCCGTCAGTTTAGTTAACATGTTGTATTGGTTAAGTGTTGCCTTAATTAACTCAACCCTACCATTCTTAGCCTGTCTTAGCTTTAATTCATTAATTAAAGCACCAACCACTCACATTAGATATGTATTGTTGCGGTCGTTGGATGTGCCGGGCGGTTTCTGGCAGTCTTACACTACAACTCAATCTAACCTCAGGTTTTTCGGGCTTAATGCGCTAACCTCTCACATTAGATCTATATTGTTACGGTTGAATAGAAAATATATCGGCTTATATTCAATATCAAATTCTACGACCAACAAATATCGTATTGGAAATAACGATATAAATATATCTTTCAAATTTCCATAACAATATCTGTTTAATCACGAAATCCAACATCGAAATATTCCAAAGACAATTTCGATTCAAATCCATTCCAATTCAATTATTGGAAATTCTGGTTACTTTTAAAACCCTTTCAAATCCAATTTATTTATTTCAAAAATAAACGGATTATTATTCTAGTTCAAAACTAGTTCATTTCGATAAAAATCTATTTTTATCTTTTCAAATATGGAAATTTTCATCCCAATTCTTTCCAAATCATTTCTTATGATTTTACACAAATTATTACTATTTTTAATAATTTTATCAAGGCACGTACAGTCGATTTCCATCAACGGCCATCGAACTACACTTACAGTGATTAACATGTAAAAGTGTTATTTTTTATGCTCTATCTTATCTTTATTGTAAATAAATAAATTTTACATTGGGTATTTTTCGTATATTTTCACAGGCATTCATCAATCCTTATGCACCCCGAAAACCAAGATATTACACAAGAAAAGATCAACTTCAAAGATTTTATCTAATGTGCTTTTGGAGTCTAATCGGAGTCCATGTTTGGAAGAATTAATTGCACATAATCTGATTACCAATCAATTAGCCACATGGAAGATTTGAAGATTTTATGCACTTTTGGAGTCTAATCAGAGTCCATGTTTGGAAGAATTAATCACATGCAAATCATTTACCAATCAATTAGCCCCATGGAAGATTTGGAAGATATGGAAGATATTCACCATGATATGCTCAGATATTCTTAAAGATTATTTCCAAACAAGCTTGGTCAAGAAAGGCATGAGATATGATAAGAATTCTTAGGAAAAGAGGCCCATTCATTCATAGATCCTATTAGGGTTTGGCCTATCCCACCTATAAATATACGTTGTACTCATTGTAAATGTTCATGCCATTTTTTAATTTTATATTCTCGTTTATGAATAACAAAGTACTTCTTCATTGATAATAAAAAAATGAGCTTTGTTTAATGACATCTTTGAAAGAACAACGAGAGCAAAAAAATCAAATTCAAACAAGAGATGAATCAAAAAATAATCCACTCTTTATTGATAGTGAAAATTTTCAGATTACAACTTTGGAAATTGAGAATAATGATCTAAATGAAGTTGTTAAAAATTCAACAAATGATTTGGAATTTGATTCTTTTCTAGAAAAAGACTTAAGCTTGGATTTTGATCTTTCTCTTTCAGACTACGAGAAACTTGAAATTTTTGAAATTGAACAAAATGAAAATGTTGAATTTTTCAGAAACTCAAAAGTGGAAAAGGATTTTAATGAACATGAATTTTTTGGATTGTATGAGGATGAGTTGCCAAATGAGGACAAAATAGAGTCAAGCCACCAATCCAAATTTGAATTTTTTTTTATTTTGTGGTGTCAAACAAGCTTGATATTGTCAGTGTCGAAAATATGTTGTCCAGTAATGAAACTGAGAAATGTGACCACATAGTTTTGAACAACACTCAGAATTCAAATTTCACTGAATTTATATACGATCACAAATTTTTAAACAATCACACTGATAAATTTGTTGAACACATGAATTATCTTTGGAATGCTGGCTTGGTCGAAAAACTTCATGTTAGGATGAACCTGGACATTTATCTACTGGACTATAAATCTAGGTATAAAGATGATATTGTAACACCCCACGCCCGCTATGGTCACTCACTAAGGGAATGCCATAGCATCGGTGGAGTATTTTAGTGAATATAGAACAGAAAAATTACACCAAGACAGATATAAATAGTACTTGAAAATTTAAAACATCATCTCATAACAGCGGAAATAAACATGTCTGGTTACATCATAAAACCATGATAAAAGTCAAGTACAATATCCGTCAAAATAAAGAAATACATAATCCCACTCTCTCATACAATAGCCATAACAAAAGAAAAGATAACTGGATAACTGGAGCTTTACATCCACCCAAGCTCCTCAAGACTGGAACAGCAATCCGATCAAGCTCTACTACCGCTAGGATCCACCGTAGGACCTGAGGGTTGGGAAAAAGATAAAAACAACGGGGTCAGACATAAGTCTGAGTGAGTCCTATAACTTTAACAATACAATCATTAAGGTAACCAGAGAAGACATAAACTTGACCTACGGTAATATCTGGGGATGAATGGCTACACTAAGCAGCTTGATAGACTTAGGATAAACTAAGATAACCGTCAGGACGCATCTACCCACCCAAGGATAATTACTAACTGCACCACACCAGTCATTCCTACTTAAAGGTTGATCCCTTCCAAGGACTCAGAAAATTTCCCCAGTAATCTCATGTACTCCTAGCCCACTACATAGGTGCCGTCTGCCCCTATCTCCACTAGGTGTACCCAGTAATTCTTACCCAGTAGTTTCGTGTACTCCTACATAGGTGCCGTCTGCCCCTATCTTCATTAGGTGTACCCACTACTCCCCATCGATCGGCTCCCTACCGTAGATACCCGTGCTGGTCCCACAGTGGGGTGTATCACTCCCCTAAAGTGGCTACCCAATACTAACGGTGCACGGCTTTATATCTACACGATGCAACAACGGCTTATCTACCAGCCCGGGCCCACACACGCATATGAAGCCCGTTGGACTTGCGTTGCCACCGCTAACCCGTTTTGGCCTCTTATAATCAAGCCCAATATGCGTGTCCCGTCACTCGACATGGGTCGAGCCCACAAAGATACGTTTGGGATATTGGTTGAAATGGGCCCCCACAAGCTACCCACTTAAGCTTGTCTAATATCTAGTGTATCCCACTTAACCCTTTAATCATGTTTAATTACATGTTTCCACTTGGTTAAGTATTCTAATCGTATTTTCTATTGCCACCCAAGGCAACCCACTAGATTTTCACATGCCACCCAAGGCACCCACTTAACCCCTCATGCTCTACTACATGCTTATCTGGTTAAGTGTTTCTTAATTAATTAAGACCGTGATTCCCATAAAGACCTCTCACATTAGACTATCTTTTATGACCGCTGGTTAAGCCGGTTGGGTCCGGGCAGCCTTATGTCATAACCGAGTCTAACTTCGTGTCTTTATATTAATCACGTATTTAGTTTGTGCCTAAGACCTCTCACATTGGGCTAACATTTGTAGCAACTGGTTAAGCCGGTTGGGTCCGGGCAGTTTTACGCTACAAATGAGTCCAACCTCGTGTCTTAGTCGATTAATTACACCTAATTAATCACCCCATATTAATTATCCCTAATTAATATCAAGTTTTCCATAACATGGGTAGACCTAACTCAATAGGTAAATTCCCATGGGGTAGACCTAACTCAATAGGTAAATTCCCACTTATGGTAATTTATTTTTATGGTATGCTTAATCATACCCAATCATTCATTTATTAACATATTTACCACCCCATCGTTCCCCACGTAAATCGTTCTCGTTTCATGACATAACAAAGGGGAAGATCATCACAAATATCATGGGTTTAACATACAACTTTGTCATGGGTTAAGAGGATGTCAACTTGCATATATGAGCATATATTAACCCAACTACATATAAACCCAAACTTGCATATTATCATACACATGATTTGCATAACGTGTTGCATATGAGCTTGCATTTTACCATACACATTTCTTGCATAACATGTTGAACTTGCATATAGGCATTCTCATAACTTGCATAACATGTTAAACATGCATTTAAGCATACACATAACTTGCATAAGTACTCACATACTCGCATAAGCATCCACATACTTGCATAAGCATTCACATACTTGCATAAGCATTCACATACTTGCATAAACATGAATAACTTGCATATCATGTCATTTAGGCATATACATATCTTGCATAAACATTCATATACTCGCATAAGCATGCATAACTTGCATATCACATAAATCTTGCATTTAAACATATATATGACTTGCATAAGTATCCATATACTTGCATAAGCATGCATAACTTGCATATCACATTAAACTTGCATATACTTAACTTTGCTAAACATGCATAATTCCACTTATTAAATATGCATAAATCCACTTATTAAACATGCATATATCAACTTGTTAAACATGCATAAATCAACTTATTAAGCATGCATAAACCAACTTATCACATATGCATAATCATAGAACAACATAGAGTAACATATCATCATACATGATTCAAACTCACAAATCCGCATTTAAGACCATAAGTCTCATTACACCCATTCTACTTACTTTAACAATTGATGTTAAAGTGATAGAAACTCACCAAAACACAATTAGCAAGCTAATGAAGAAGATTAAGATACTTAGAATGGATTAGAGAATGATTTGAGAGGGATTTGCTTGCAACTCCTTCATGAACTAGTGGAGGCCATGCTCAAATTTCATTTTGCCATAGTTTAGTTACAAGACTTAATTATGAATGAATTAGGGTAGGGTTGGAGTCTTATTTATAGGATTAGGTGAGTGTTTTAGGCCCTTAGATTAACCCTAGTTTAGATTAGGACCCTTAGATTTAGGAAATCTCTAGAACCAGCCCTCCTAGCCAGCCTGAAACCCAACCTGGTGCAACCTAGTGCACCCAGGTTCACTGGGCGCCTGGACCCTGTCGACAGGCAAGTCGACAGGCATGTCGACACCCCTGTCGACAGGCCTGTCGACAGCCCTGTCGACATGGGTTGGGCGGGAAGCTTCCCGCCTGACCCCGCTGGCCCATTCCAAATTTGAATATTTTGAATTTTTAAAATCTGTTTTAGTTTTGAATTTCTGCAAACTTCATCGGGCCATAACTGGGCCATACGGACTCCGATTTTCGAAAACTCGGACTCTATTTCGCGTATTTTTCCGAGACGAACGTAATGACGCAGCCCGTTTCCCCTAATTCCCACATCTGAGTTTATTTATCTTGTAATTAGTGAATTTTAGTATTAACTAAAATTCGGGGTGTTACATTCTCCCCTCCTTAAAGGATTTCGTCCCCGAAATCTCTAAGCTAAGGAGAATGCATATCCTACCATCCAAACAACCATCTACTCAATCCATCAAACACTGGCATCCATTGTCCTTAAAATAATTTCTAATGATGTATGAGCATATGCAAAAAGTGTGTGTATATGTTCCCTATCTAATGTATGAACATATGCAAACCATGATAGTGCCATGCATCCATTATGTATGCGAGAAGACCCTATCGACACATACAATATCTACATGAGTGCACAATCATTCACCAAAATGCATCATCCATGTGATAACACAATCATTATACATCCATAAATATTTTCCTACACACAATTTTATGCAATATGCAATATGAAGTGACTGAGCCGATCTAGTGCCTAGGGTGTGTGTATATGCATCCACGAGCAACCACTAGCAAACACTTGCATCCACTTGCATCCATCAACCATAACATGTCTCAAACACATGTTTCAACCATAGGTTTACCCTATCTAAAGGTCAAAGGTACTAACGAGAGGACATACCAAAGATAAGATAAGTACTAGACAAGCTATAAAGGAGAAAGTAAGGACATACCCTCAAAAAGAAATGGGTACAATGAACGCATCTTCGCTTCCGTTTCCCAAGTCGCGTTGCTCTCATCTTCTCCCCATTGCACTTTGACTAGCTGAACCTCTCGATTCCTCAATTTCCTAGTCTCTGACCCAAGGATGCGAGTAGGAGCTCGTCGAATCGTCGCATCACGCTCAACCTCTACATCTCTAAGCAAGCTCGGCTCTACCACCTCTGCGGTCCCATGTAAGCACTTCCTCAAATGGGACACATGGAATACATCATGGACACCACTAAGTCTGTCAGGCAACTCCACCCTATATGCCGTCCGTCCAATCCTTTCCTTGATAGGAAATGGCCCAACAAACCTTGGTGCTAACTTCCCAGCGGATCCGAAGCGAACAACATTTCTCAACGGAGATACCTTAACAAAAACCATATCCCCAACCTCAAACTCAAGATCCGTCCTTCTCTTGTCCGCATAAGATTTTTGCCTATCCTGCGCTGCTTTCATCCTTCTTTGAATCAAATCAATCTTCTCAGAAGTCTCCCTAACCATATCAGGCCCAAGCAAGATCTTATCCGTAGATTCCCACCAACATGTAGGTGATCGTCAAGGCCTTCCATAGAGAGCTTCGAAAGGAGCCATACCAATACTGGACTGAAAGCTGTTATTATATGCGAACTCCACCAGTGGAAGATGTTCTTCCCATGTACCTCCAAAATCTAAGATACAAAGCCTCAAAAGGTCTTCTAGAACACGATTCACCCTCTCAGTCTGGCCGTCTGTCTGAGGATGATATGCGGTGCTCAGACACAATTGAGTCCCCACTGCTTCTTGCAAACTTCTCCAGAACTCGCTAGTGAAGATAGGATCTCGATCACTCACTATGCTAGAGGGTACCCCATGCAAACGAACTATCTCTCGAAGATATACAGAAGCTAACCAGGGAGCGGTCCTCTTGCTCTTTACAGGTATGAAATGGGCGCTCTTGGTAAGTCTGTCTACCACCACCCAAATTCCCGTATTACCCTTTCTTGATCTGGGTAACCCGTCAATAAAATCCATCGAGACGCTATCCCACTTCCATTGCGGAACTTCCAATGGGTGAAGCAACCCACCTGGTTTCTTTTGCTCCGCCTTCACTCGTTGGCACACCAAGCATCGAGCGACATACTCGGCCACATCTTTCTTCATACCGGCCCAGAAGAAAACCCTCTTCATGTCTTGGTACATCTTGTCCCCACCGGGATGAATGGTCATCCTAGAACGGTGTGCATCATCAAGAATATCCTTCCTCAACCCTTCATCTAGCGGTACACAAAGTCTACCGTCTCTACGCAAGCACCCCCTGCCGTCTAGGGTGTACCTACTCAAATGGCTGGACGACTCCCCCCTTATGAGCTTCTCTATCAACTCAACCAACTGTGGGTCGTCCCTCTGGGCTTCCCCAATCCGCCCCAAAAGAGTAGGCCTAACTTCCAAGGAAGCTAGCAAACCGGGTACATGATCAATGGAAGGTCTGAAATCAAACATCGAGATAAACTCCAAGCTTCGTCGTTCCACGAACAATGGACTCAAGGACAACCTCTTCCTACTCAAGGCGTCCGCCACCACGTTACCCTTACCAGGGGTATACGCTATCTCGAAATCATAAGATGCTAAGAATTCCATCCACCTTTGCTGTCTCAGATTCAAATCTTTCTGAGAAAACAAGTACTTCAATGATTTATGGTCAGTGAACAACTCGAATCTCTCACCAAGAAGATAATGGCGCCAAATCTTAAGCGCAAAAACGATTGCGGCCAGCTCGAGATCATGGGTAGGGTAATTTTTCTCATGTGCCCTCAACTGCCTTCCTCCATAGGCTATTACCCTTCCTTCTTGCATTAAGACTGCGCCAAGTCCTGTCCCACAGGCATCGGTATAGACAACAAATGGCTTGCTCCCATCTGGCAATACTAAAACTGGAGCCGTGGTTAAAGCTCTCTTTAACCGTCGGAACGCATCATCACAATCTACGTCCCATGCAAAAACAAGATTCTTCTTTGTCAAGCGGGTTAATGGGGCTGATATCTTCGTGAAGTCTTTGATGAACTTCCTATAATAACCCGCCAACCCCAAGAAACTTCTTACTTCGGTAGCATTCTTCGGAACCTTCCAATCCTGAATTGATACTACCTTCGCGGGATCCACAGCTATCCCTTCCTTGGAGACCACGTGCCCCAAGAACCGCACTTCCTTCCTCCAGAAGTGACATTTAGAGAATTTAGCCTTAAGGCTATGTGCTCGAAGAGTCTTCAACACTTCCCCAAGATGTAGGGCATGCTCTTCTTCACTCTTTGAAAATACTAAGATATCATCCACAAAGACCACCACGAATTTATTAAGGAACTCCCTGAACACCCTACTCATCAAATCAACAAAGTATGCAGGGGCGTTCGTCAACCCAAATGGCATCACCAGCCACTCATAGAAACCATCCGGAGTTCTAAAGGCAGTCTTGTCTATGCTATCCTCAGCCACCCTCAACTGATGAAACCCCGTGGCCAAGTCCAACTGAGAAAATACTGAAGCGCCAACCAACTGATCGAAAAGATCATCTATTCTCGGCAATGGGTGTCTATTCTTCTTTGTGAGCTTGTTGAGTTCTCTATAATCTACACAAAGTCTGAGGGACCCATCCGCCTTCGTAGCAAATACTACTGGAGCACCCCACTCCGATATGCTCCGTCTTATGAACCCCTTCTCAAGTAACTCCCCTACTTGCTTATGGAGTTCCCTCCTCTCACGAGGAGCCATGTGGCGCACTGGTAAAGATACCGGTTTAGCATTATCCACCAAATATATTCGGAAGTCAATCTCCCGCTTCGGAGGTAAGCCCTTCACCTCCTCAAACACATCCGGATATTCCCGGACCACTCTCACAGATTGCAAACTCTCAACCGAAGCGTCAAGCGATTCAAGATAACTTAGCATAACAGAGTCCCTGGGGTTACAAGAAATCTCGAGAGTGTTACCCAAGCGGGTCATGAGCCTAACAACTCTCCTTTCGCAATCAAGAACGGCACCATTACTGGATAACCAGTCCATGCCCAAAATCAACCCATAGCCCGTGAAGCCCAACACAAAAGCATCACATCTAAACTCAATGCTAAGTATAGAAATCTTCAAACCCAAACATATCATGGACAAATAAGTGGAGCCCCCAATTGGGTTTGAAACAACCAAGGGATCATCTACTAGACTGGTGTTTAAGTGCAGTGACTCAACTAATGATGATGAGATAAACGAATGCGATGCGCCTGAATCAAACAATGTACGGACAGGATGATCAAATAGAAAAACCAGACTTTCAACGGAAATAGTTCTACCTCTCTGCTGAACCGGTGGAACTGAGAGAGCCTGAACTTGCCCCCCTGCCTGAGCTGGTGCCAATAGAACTTGCACCTGACCTCCTGAGGTAGATCCCGCCCTTTGCCCCTTCCTAGGACAATCTTTTATTAGATGCCCTGCTTCTCCACAGTGGAAGCAGCCAGTCTTCTTTTTCTTGTGACAATCCTTGCTTAGGTGGCCAGGTGTCCCACAATTGAAACACTTCTTCTTCTTGCTCTTGCCACCGTTGCCTTTCCCACCTTTGCTTTGTTGTTGTTGCTGAGGTCTCTTTTGATCTCCCTTCTTCTCGGGTGCCTTATTAGCATTAGGACCCTTCTCTTCCTCATACATGAGTGCCATGTCAACTAGCTTCTCAAAGGTGGCCCCCATAGGGATATGAGTCATGGCCAACCCATGCATCGGTTCATTCAAGCCTTTCACGAACCTCAAAGCCTTCTTCTCCGGTGTATTCACCATATCTAGGCCAAACCTTGCCAATTGATTAAATTTGTTGACATATTCCTTCACCGAGAGATTCCCTTGCTTTAGAGTCAAGAATCTTTCCATATACAAGTTTTCCTCCGCCCTTGAAAGAAACTTTGCCACAAATCTTTGCCTAAAATCCGCCCAAGAGTCAACAGGGCGTTCTCCATTAGTGACCTCCCACCAGAATGAGGCCTCTCCCTTCATTAACCAAGCAGCCAACTTGACTTTCTTCCCTTCTTCCATCTCAAAGATATCTATCAACTCTTCCACCTCCTTAAGCCAATCCCTAGCCTCCACAAAGGTTTCAGATCCTTGAAAAGGTTTCCCTCCCATAGCTTTAAATTCCTTGCAAGTCTTAGCAAAAGTATCCGTGCGAGGAGGAGGGGGAGGAGGAAGATCGGGTGCTACGGTTGGTGGAGGAATATTCGCTGGACCCGCAGTGGTGGCCCTAGCCTCCATCAATCTCCTATACCATACTGGTACCGTCACACCCTCCGGAAAGTTAAGATCCTCAGCCATGCTGAAAGAAAAAGGAAAGATTCAAAACGGAGAATTCGAAGGATATAGATATGGCTATTGGGGATTATGCTTTTCTTTCAAAAACTTTTCTCTTAAAAGACATGTTTTTGAAAATATCTTTTCCAAAAATGTTTTAGAAAAATAGTTTTCTAAAAATTTTATCTGTTCCGGTAACCTTTGCTCTGATACCACGTGTAACACCCCACGCCCGCTATGGTCACTCACTAAGGGAATGCCATAGCATCGGTGGAGTATTTTAGTGAATATAGAACAGAAAAATTACACCAAGACAGATATAAATAGTACTTGAAAATTTAAAACATCATCTCATAACAGCGGAAATAAACATGTCTGGTTACATCATAAAACCATGATAAAAGTCAAGTACAATATCCGTCAAAATAAAGAAATACATAATCCCACTCTCTCATACAATAGCCATAACAAAAGAAAAGATAACTGGATAACTGGAGCTTTACATCCACCCAAGCTCCTCAAGACTGGAACAGCAATCCGATCAAGCTCTACTACCGCTAGGATCCACCGTAGGACCTGAGGGTTGGGAAAAAGATAAAAACAACGGGGTCAGACATAAGTCTGAGTGAGTCCTATAACTTTAACAATACAATCATTAAGGTAACCAGAGAAGACATAAACTTGACCTACGGTAATATCTGGGGATGAATGGCTACACTAAGCAGCTTGATAGACTTAGGATAAACTAAGATAACCGTCAGGACGCATCTACCCACCCAAGGATAATTACTAACTGCACCACACCAGTCATTCCTACTTAAAGGTTGATCCCTTCCAAGGACTCAGAAAATTTCCCCAGTAATCTCATGTACTCCTAGCCCACTACATAGGTGCCGTCTGCCCCTATCTCCACTAGGTGTACCCAGTAATTCTTACCCAGTAGTTTCGTGTACTCCTACATAGGTGCCGTCTGCCCCTATCTTCATTAGGTGTACCCACTACTCCCCATCGATCGGCTCCCTACCGTAGATACCCGTGCTGGTCCCACAGTGGGGTGTATCACTCCCCTAAAGTGGCTACCCAATACTAACGGTGCACGGCTTTATATCTACACGATGCAACAACGGCTTATCTACCAGCCCGGGCCCACACACGCATATGAAGCCCGTTGGACTTGCGTTGCCACCGCTAACCCGTTTTGGCCTCTTATAATCAAGCCCAATATGCGTGTCCCGTCACTCGACATGGGTCGAGCCCACAAAGATACGTTTGGGATATTGGTTGAAATGGGCCCCCACAAGCTACCCACTTAAGCTTGTCTAATATCTAGTGTATCCCACTTAACCCTTTAATCATGTTTAATTACATGTTTCCACTTGGTTAAGTATTCTAATCGTATTTTCTATTGCCACCCAAGGCAACCCACTAGATTTTCACATGCCACCCAAGGCACCCACTTAACCCCTCATGCTCTACTACATGCTTATCTGGTTAAGTGTTTCTTAATTAATTAAGACCGTGATTCCCATAAAGACCTCTCACATTAGACTATCTTTTATGACCGCTGGTTAAGCCGGTTGGGTCCGGGCAGCCTTATGTCATAACCGAGTCTAACCTCGTGTCTTTATATTAATCACGTATTTAGTTTGTGCCTAAGACCTCTCACATTGGGCTAACATTTGTAGCAACTGGTTAAGCCGGTTGGGTCCGGGCAGTTTTACGCTACAAATGAGTCCAACCTCGTGTCTTAGTCGATTAATTACACCTAATTAATCACCCCATATTAATTATCCCTAATTAATATCAAGTTTTCCATAACATGGGTAGACCTAACTCAATAGGTAAATTCCCATGGGGTAGACCTAACTCAATAGGTAAATTCCCACTTATGGTAATTTATTTTTATGGTATGCTTAATCATACCCAATCATTCATTTATTAACATATTTACCACCCCATCGTTCCCCACGTAAATCGTTCTCGTTTCATGACATAACAAAGGGGAAGATCATCACAAATATCATGGGTTTAACATACAACTTTGTCATGGGTTAAGAGGATGTCAACTTGCATATATGAGCATATATTAACCCAACTACATATAAACCCAAACTTGCATATTATCATACACATGATTTGCATAACGTGTTGCATATGAGCTTGCATTTTACCATACACATTTCTTGCATAACATGTTGAACTTGCATATAGGCATTCTCATAACTTGCATAACATGTTAAACATGCATTTAAGCATACACATAACTTGCATAAGTACTCACATACTCGCATAAGCATCCACATACTTGCATAAGCATTCACATACTTGCATAAGCATTCACATACTTGCATAAACATGAATAACTTGCATATCATGTCATTTAGGCATATACATATCTTGCATAAACATTCATATACTCGCATAAGCATGCATAACTTGCATATCACATAAATCTTGCATTTAAACATATATATGACTTGCATAAGTATCCATATACTTGCATAAGCATGCATAACTTGCATATCACATTAAACTTGCATATACTTAACTTTGCTAAACATGCATAATTCCACTTATTAAATATGCATAAATCCACTTATTAAACATGCATATATCAACTTGTTAAACATGCATAAATCAACTTATTAAGCATGCATAAACCAACTTATCACATATGCATAATCATAGAACAACATAGAGTAACATATCATCATACATGATTCAAACTCACAAATCCGCATTTAAGACCATAAGTCTCATTACACCCATTCTACTTACTTTAACAATTGATGTTAAAGTGATAGAAACTCACCAAAACACAATTAGCAAGCTAATGAAGAAGATTAAGATACTTAGAATGGATTAGAGAATGATTTGAGAGGGATTTGCTTGCAACTCCTTCATGAACTAGTGGAGGCCATGCTCAAATTTCATTTTGCCATAGTTTAGTTACAAGACTTAATTATGAATGAATTAGGGTAGGGTTGGAGTCTTATTTATAGGATTAGGTGAGTGTTTTAGGCCCTTAGATTAACCCTAGTTTAGATTAGGACCCTTAGATTTAGGAAATCTCTAGAACCAGCCCTCCTAGCCAGCCTGAAACCCAACCTGGTGCAACCTAGTGCACCCAGGTTCACTGGGCGCCTGGACCCTGTCGACAGGCAAGTCGATAGGCATGTCGACACCCCTGTCGACAGGCCTGTCGACAGCCCTGTCGACATGGGTTGGGCGGGAAGCTTCCCGCCTGACCCCGCTGGCCCATTCCAAATTTGAATATTTTGAATTTTTAAAATCTGTTTTAGTTTTGAATTTCTGCAAACTTCATCGGGCCATAACTGGGCCATACGGACTCCGATTTTCGAAAACTCGGACTCTATTTCGCGTATTTTTCCGAGACGAACGTAATGACGCAGCCCGTTTCCCCTAATTCCCACATCTGAGTTTATTTATCTTGTAATTAGTGAATTTTAGTATTAACTAAAATTCGGGGTGTTACAGATATGTTTTTCAAAACCCTTTGCTTATTAGAAAACATGCCTAGACATAGTGGAAACGGGATTCATCGGGCTAGAACCAAGTATGGGAGAAAAAGTTGGTGGCACTCTTTGCATCGGAAACACATATATCATTGTACATATGATCCATTCTTACATATAATTAGACTGCATTTCATTCTGCAAATCATTTTGCATCTAATCCATCAATGGGTTTATCATTCAAATTTAGGAAACGTGCTACAGTGTGGACACTGTTTTGTCCAAGTGTGGGGGGAGTCTGCATTTCATTCATTTTCATTTTTTTTCTTTATTTTTCTTTCTTTTCATTTTCAGCCATTTAAATAGGACCATCATGCATTTTAGATTGTAGTAACATGCCATATTTTTTTTCTGAAAATACAACTCATTTTAGATTGATACAACAAAATAAGTTAACGATTGTTAATCAGTTGATAGTATTTTTTCTCTCAACTTAGATCGAATAAGAAATATAATGAAAAGTTTAATTTTGAGGGATAATAGTGTAACCGATACATAGGGAGATTCTTAGGTGATGGCCATGAAGTTTATTCTAAATTGTAGTCTTTGTTTAAATAAGTGGAGGACTTAAAATACTATATTGGCTTTTCGAATCTTTAAAACTAAGTTGTGTTAAGTTGAATTCGCGTAATTCTCTTTTGTGCTTATATTTTCAATAATAATAATAGTAATCCAAGGGTATCCAACATTGCTTGTGTATCAAGCGTTGGTGTGCAAACCCGCCAAGCTCTATCTGACATGTTGTTGACAAAGTCAGCGTTGGAATATCTTGGTCTCATTTTATGAGATTGGACACTTAAGGATTACCGACATGTTGTTGACAAAGTCAGCAATGGTCTGCACAATCCGCCAAGCTCTGTCCTAACTCTCCACCAGTCCGCAAGGCAGTGTATGGGTGGTATACCTTGGTCTTTTAAGTTCGGTGTATGTAATTAATCATAAATTTTAAAATTTTATAGAATAGAGAATAAGCGATGATGCCCAAACACTTCTTGACCTTTTTGATTTGACTAGCCATACATGAGAAAATAATAATACCACTTTGCAAACTGTGCCAAGCAAACTAAGAATCTATTTCATGGCTGCACTATGTTATCAACCGAACCAACTGGCCAAGCTGAAATTTAACATTTGAAAACTTGAATTATATTGAAAATTTGTGACAAGTTTACGTATCTAAAGTACAATCAACTGATTAAAACTTGTTAACTTAATTTGTTGTACCACTTTCCTGAAACAAGTCGTGTTTCAAATTTTGTTTTCAATTGCATATGTCCATTGCATTCATGTAGTTTCATTAGAATCATAGCATACTGCATTTGGATTTTGTGGGTAGTATCCGCTGAAAACCCTCACGAGACACCACTCGTCCTACTAGGGACACCTAGAGGTTTAATGGCTTGTTGCATACGCTCAATGCGATCGTGTTTCCTACGAAAGTGTGACCTATTTAGTTTAGTTTTTCATTTTTTATTTTACTTGAGGACGAGTAAAAGATAAGTGTGGGGGTATTTGATTAACATAGAAATGTGTTTTTTTATGCTCTTATATCTTATCTTTTGTATATAAATAAATATTACTTGGGTATTGTTTTGTCACTTTTACAGATATTTCAACCTAGCCCGCGTGCAACCAGAAAAGTAGAGAAATGGAGATCAGATTGCTATATATTTACATTTTGAAGAATTGTAGATGAAGATCTCACATCTAGTTGCTGTTAGACAAGAAAATGTTTGATAAAAAGGCCATGCACATGTCAAATTAAAGGAGGCTTGCAAGAGAAAATGAGAAAAGGCCTAGAACTTGTTCCAAATGAAAAAAGGCCTAAAACTAACTTGAAATAGCTAGGCCCATTTGTAATTAGGGTTAGGGTTTGGTAATCTCCTATAAATACCCTTGTAATATCATTGTAGCCACCATCCTATTTTTCTATCTTAACCTCCATTAATAAAATTTCTTCTTCTTCTTTTATTTTCTAGCATTTTTCTTTTTCTTAGCAATCGGTGTAGTCTTCACAATTAGTTTTGGTAGAACAAAAATTGTATTTTACATTTTTTTTTATTAGCGATTAGTCGTTTGATTAGTTTCAACGACAATCCTAATTTTACTTTTTGTTGTTCTTCTTTTTCTACAATTTTAATTTCAGTTCTTTTTACTGCTTCCTTAGATCAATTGGATTGAATACATATTTGATTAGATTCAGATCTGATTCAATTCAATAATAGTTTAATTGCAGTTTCAATTTCGTCAAAACCAACCTCGAAGATTTGTCTAACTCGCCCAAGAAATTTTATAAATAATTTAATTTACCTCCCTGTGATTCGACCTGCATACTACACGATCTGTGCGCTTGCAGTATTATTTCATAAATCATGTTTTTCTAGTTCATAGGGAAGCAACGATCAGGTTTTTGATTTCGTAGGCGAGTTAGACAAAGGTTGAAGATCAGTTAAAGTTGAAATCACAATTTAGTTCAGAACAAATCTAATTGAATTGATAACTAAATTTGTAATTATCAATAAAAACAAGAAAAATTGCAATTGAATCAATTACAGATTTGAATCTAATCAAATCTGTAACCAATTCAAGGATTAAAAATGAAATAGAGTACTGAAGTAAAAATTGCAGAAAGAAAATAAACAAACAGAAATAGAAATTAGGATTACCGTTGAATCTAATCAACAGTCAATCGCTAATGAGAAAAGTAGTTGCAATAGCAATTGTGTTCTAGCAAATCTAATTGTCTAGACAACACAAATTGTCATGAAAGAAAAAAGAGATGGATCAGAAAAATACCCAAATTTTTTTTTATCAATGAAGAAGAACTTTGTTATTCATAAACGAGAATACAGAATTAAAAAATGGCTTGAACATTTACAATGAGTACAACGTATATTTATAGGTGGGATAGGCCAAACCCTAATCAGATCTATGAATGAATGGGCCTCTTTTCCTAAGAATTCTTATCATATCTCATGCCTTTCTTGACCAAGCTTGTTTGGAAATAATCTTTAAGAATATCTAAGCATATCATGGTGAATATCTTCCATATCTTCCAAATCTTCCATGTGGCTAATTGATTGGTAAAAGATTTGCATGTGATTAATTCTTCCAAACATGGACTCTGATTAGACTCCAAAAGTGCATAAAATCTTCAAATCTTCCATGTGGCTAATTGATTGGTAATCAGATTATATGTAATTAATTCTTCCAAACATGGACTCTGATTAGACTCCAAAAGCACATGAGATAAAATCTTTGAAGTTGATCTTTTTCTTGTGTAATATCTTGCTTTTCGGGGTGCATAAGGATTGATGAATGGCCTGTGAAAATATACGAAAAATACCCAATGTAAAATTTATTTATTTACAATAAAGATAAGATAGAGCATAAAAATTAACACTTTTACATGTTAATCATACAGTGACCTTTTCCAAATTTGATTTGGACATAATTCCAAATCCAACCGTTAGATTTCAAATCTCTAATATTCATTGGAAACCTCTTTTCGATACGAACCCAACAGTTCTGGTTTCAGGAGAATCCGGCGGTCGGATCTCCCGCAACGTCAATTCGAAGTCAATGGTCGAAATTCGCGAACTGCCGTGGCGCAGCGCGTTCTATTCAGGCCATTATATATATAATATATATATATATATATTATATATATATATCGTCGATTTCCTTTTAAAACGTATTTCATAAATCGTTTTAAATTCGTTTTCAAAACGATTTCCACTTCCTATTCAATTTCTAATAAAAATTGAATATTCCACATCGTTAATCTATAAATGATAATATTTTCAAAACGTTATATTTTGAAATCACTTCCTGTTCAATATTCATTATAAAAATGAATAAAATCGATATAAATATCGTTCACGTCAAAATGGCGTAAATCTAATCAACACGGCTTTTATTCAACACATGAATGTTTATTCTATTCAACACATGAATATTTATTTTATTCAACACATGAATATTTATTCTATTCAACACAAGAATATTTATTTTATTCAACACATGAATATTTATTCTATTCAACACATGAATTTATTTTATTCAACACATGAATATTTATTCTATTCAACACATGAATCTATTTTATTCAACACATGAATTTAGTTTATTCAACACATGAATATTTATTCTATTCAACACATGAATTTATTTTATTCAACACATGAATATATTTTATTCAACACATGAATATTTATTCTATTCAACACAAGAATATATATTCTATAATATTCTTTGTTTTCCAAATTAGAATGAGGCCTAATCAATTACTATATAATGTTAATTATATGGATTCCCTACAACACATGTATATAATAGCAACGATAAATCATCAACCATCATCCAGAGTGCACCACACAACTGCATAAGCATTAAATATAAATAATTAACGCTTACACAGTCTGTCAACCCATCGATTGACATACAACTAAACAATCGGGATTAGTGTACGTCAAATATCATCCCAATACCCGTGTGGGGTTTCAAATCAACAAACACATATTTTTATTTGTGCAGTTGGGTGATGTGTAAAATTTATCGTCCCAATCAATATCAGTCAAATGGGTGTACATAAACAAATCGTCCCCTTTGTTTATAAATATTTGTTTTATATACACGTTAAAAATTATATTTTTAACTATAAAATATTTTATTCCATTCCACATCACACAATCAATATTCACACCACAAACAACAAACAAACAAGTCGTCCATGGTCAGTGGAAAACGGGTGTCGGGTGCTGCTAAGTACCATCTGCATCTTAGTATATATTTCAACTAGAAAATAAATTAAAGGTGAGGAGTTCTCACCGACTAGCTAAACCAAACGCCACGACTCTTCATATGTAGGAAGTCTTCACCGCGTTTCCAACGAGATCTGTTTCACGCGGTATACGTTAAAATCATGTCTTTAACATCGCTACTATATATAAACATCACATTTTTATTACGTTATCTTTATAATAAAAATCACAACTTTACACTGTTACTTCATACATAAAAAACATATTTTTATTATCTACATAAATAAAAATCATATTTTTATTACTCTACATAAATAAAAATCATATTTTTATTAAATCAAAAATCATATCTTTTCATGATTCAAAATCATAGCTTTCTATCATTAAAAATCCTATCTTTTTATTTCACTTTCACATGTATAAAAATCGTATTTTTATTTCCAATCTACATTGTAAAAATCATATTTTTATAATTTCTCTTTCGATATAAAAATCATATTTTTATTCGCTACATATATATATAAAAATCATTTCTTAGTCCGCTACATATGTATAAACTGAAATCTTTTTCTAATTTTATATATAAACAAAAGTATTGATTTATATATAAATATATATTTTTTCAATGGTTTACAAATAAAAAAATCGGATCTAAAAGAAAATAAATAATAAAAATAAATAGGAAGACTTACTTTTCTTTCAGTTGGGGGGGGGGGGGTTGTCTGCGCTCGACGACGGAGAGGGTGCCTCAACAGGCGGCGGCGGTCCTGGAAGGGAAGGGGAGGGCGGCGCTTTAGGGTTTGTGGTGTTTGGGGATTTAGGGCTTCGAGGTGGGGAAGAAGAGGGCCGGAGGAGGGAGAAAGAAGGGTGGCCGAGGTCTGGGCGGCTTTATGGAGGGCGGCGAACCGTCCAGGTGGCGGTGCGGTGGACGAAAAGGGGGGCGACGAGAATAGGCGCAGGGGCTTTTTTTTCGATCTGTAATGAATACGACGGGGAGGGAGAGAGGGATATAGGGTTGACAAAAAATATATATAAATATTTATTTATTTATTTTATTCTAAAAAGCAACTTTTTTTTCGAACTCGAAATCGAACCCACCGCCTGTCGCCCCTAGCTAATTACCCCCATTCCGAACGCAATGCGATATGTCCCGTAAGCTGATTCGACCAGTTTTCACTAAAATCAAAATATAAATCTATATATTGAATTTGAACGCGCATTTCAATTTACCGGAACCACATACGGACTCTACAAATTCCTAAAAAATATTTTCTAGCTTCGTATTGACGATACGGTCCCAACAAAACTACTTTCGTCAAATTCTAAGATCGTTTGAAAAATGGCCATTTTCTGGTCGATCGAAATTAACAGAATCTGTCAAAACACGTTTACGTGCGACATGCTCACAATTGATTCGGAAAATTATGAATTTTGAAACCTAGCAATAACTTGACATCCCGAATCCAACAAAAGTGCTTTCATCGAAAACCAAGGTCGTTTGCAAAATTTCCATTTTTAAGGGCCAAAATTCCATAGCGACTATTCTGAGTTTCCAACTGGGCATAACTTTTTATCCCCGCTATGAAATTTCAATTTTTCGGATTTCTTGGAAAGATATTCTCAATTAGATCCTAATATTTTTTGTTTCGCTAAAATCCGGTTTATTTTGAATCCTGTACATTCATTTGAACTTTGAAATCGAATTTTCAAACTATCGCGCCATTTTCAATTCCTTTTATAATTAAATAAATATTTATATTCTAACATCGATTCAAATAAATATATATGTTCTATTTCTATTCAAAATAAATTTCTCGTCGTATTATTTAAAATAAACCATTTTAAATATTCAAAATTCACTAAAATTGCCAAAATAAAAATTTTAAATTGGCTCAGATTTCCGGGTTATTACAAATAGGCACAAGGCTACTCAAAATAATATGTACACAAAGGAGTCTCATATACATGTAACCCAGAAAGTACAACACTAAGGTAGTTAGCCCAAAAGCGGAGGATAATCCATGCTGGAGTCAAGAAGAATGGCTTGATGTACCTCGGTCTGACCCGAGTATTATTTACATAAAGATAAACAAGAAACGGATCAATCTAGCTGTACTTATCTCATAAACTGGGATATAATAAGAGATATAAATAAATGTAGACATAAATACGATAATAACAACATCATGTATAAGTGTGAAGCTCAAGAATTTCTACAGTATATCTCAAAAATCTATATCAGAGCTATAAAAGATTGTCTCATTCAAAATTATATAGCTGCTCATAGGAAATGATAACTCATATCAAATCAACTCAAAAATTGATAACTCAATATCAATAAAATCTCAAATTGGTAACATAGTATCAATAAAGCTCCAGATTCCAGAAATCAATAAATTAGAAATCCAGAAAATCACAAAAGGAAGGGAATAAGGCTTATCTCTAAATGGGAGTCCGAAGACTCACCAACACATGTATCTCAAATGAGACGCGATCTCTTGGTAGCTAGCCTATAATGTTGAGCCAAAGCTCCTCGAATGGTCCAAAGACCGCGGGTCGCGACCCCGCTCCAAATTGAACCGAAGTTCCTCGAGATGACCTAAAGGTCATCATAATGCATAAAATGAAAAGATCACAATTGATCAAAGTAATGCAATTCCATAAAATGAACCGAAGTTCCTCAAAATGATCTTGAGGTCATTAAAATACTGAAAATGAACCGAAGTCCCTCGAAATGATGCCAAGATCATTAAAAATATGGATAAATTCCATAACTTGGAAACAACACATAAAGCTAGTCTAAAATCTCAAAAAGATCATAATTGATCAAGGAAAGTGTAAATTACTCCAAGCCAGTAATTATAGGAGTCGAGCTACATGTCCCATAACCACTTGCTCTACTCGAATATTTACGAACAAGCTGTATATTTCACTAGAAATACAAAAGACGATCACTGCCACAGTTTTCAATTGAAAAAGTCCAAGAATTAACTGTCAAAGCAAACACGAGGTATCATAGTCCTTGTTTTTACTAAGGCATTTAATTGGATTTCCCATACGAATGAGAAAAATGTTTATGAAATCATAAACTAGTAGATAGAAAAACAATTTGGAAAATAGCCTCATATAATGAAGTGAGATTGGAATCCACTTTGGTAAAAGAATTTGGTATCTACTAATAGTATAAAACCCTTTATATATAGTTTCTAAGTGGCAAATCTCGCTAATGTTGAACCAAAGTTCCTCAAGATGATCCGAAGATCATCAAAAAAAGCATGAAATCATGAAAAGGCCACAATTGATCCCAAATTATGTAAATTAGTCCAAAATTAGTTTCATTTTGAAGGACTCATTGATACGGTTCCAACGCATCTTGTTTCGCTGAATTTCGAGTTCGTAGGAAAAATTTATGATCATTTAAAGTAAACTAATTACTTACCCTTTGTTTTTTCTCTATTCGATTGTTTACATTAGAGGTTTTCCTCCACCAAAAGTTTTCACTAACTCCAAATCACTCCAAATTAGTTTCATTGGCAAGCTCTCGTCGAGAGGGTTCCAAAGCACCTGATTTCGCTCAATTCCGAGTTCGTATGAAAAAGTTATGGCCATTTAAAATTGATTTTTTTTCTTTACTGTTCGGCCATTAGTGGTCGAACAGAAGGCATTTGCTCGGCCATTAATGGCCGAATGGGCTGTCAAACCCCCAAAAAATTTACATTTTTCCCTACAAACATGTCCGAAAGGCCTATGGTGTTATATATATATATATATATATATATATATATATATATATATATATATATATATATGCAAATGAGGCTTCTAAGGCTTACCGAAACAACATATAACACCCAAATTCACATGCACACAAGGATTCACATGATAAATCATTGAAATGAAATCAAAACTCATAAATTGGAGAATGTTGAAACAAAACCCAATCAACACAACTAAATGCACACAACACATAAGTGCCAATGGCACACTTTACAAGCATAAATGCTTGAGGCATAGATGTGAGTTCATATGAACTTACCTTTGATTGTAGGAATGAAGAAGAAGTTCAAAACCTAAGTTATATCAACCTATCTTCAATCAATACTCATGAATCTCCAATCTAAGAGCATATCAACAAGATTCCTAAGAGTTAGGTTTACGAAATCATACAAATTAATTAGGAATAGGGTCGGAGAAGATAGAGATGGAGCTTACCTCTCTTCTCTATGAATTTACACTTGATTTCAACATGAATTGGGATCCTACGACCAAGCTAGGGCTTAGGGAATTTTAATTTCCCTCTCCCCATTTTCTATTTTTGGAGCAAGAGGAAATGAATGAAGGAGGAATGAGAGGGAGAGGACTATTGGGGGTGTTTTAAAGTGGCTAGGTTAGCTAACCCAAACCCAAGCCCAAAGTCCAAATTTTGATATACTCGAACTATATCGAAGCTTATAGTCAAAAGGGTCATAAACGATGATCTGAACTCAATGGAAGTGGTTTCGAGTCCAAATTCATCCATATGCAAAAATGTGACTTTTTGGACACACATCGATTAACGATGTCATATTTAAATATATTATCGTTAAATATGCAGGTTGTTACAGGTCGACACCCCTGGGCGGGATTTTTTCCGCTAGCCTTTTCTGCATGAAATATGAACTGTTTTAAATTCTGGCCTTATTTTATTCATATATATTCTTCTTATGCTTGTAGAAACTTCAAACCTTAATAACTTTTTCATACGGCGTGCGTTTAACGCAAACCAGGTGTCGATTTTGACCAGAATTTTGAGATGAATGCAATGGTGCTGTCCATTTTACTTAATTCTATTTAATTAAGTTATTCATATTTTATTATCTTGAGTTAAAAATGCGGGGTGTTACACCAATTGTTAAAATAACGATTTGGTTTTCAACTGAAATTAAACAATGTTTAATTTCACTGATTCGTTCAATACATGAATATATAATTAACTCACATTCAACAATTAGCATTCATAGCACACATATTATAAACCCAACTTATATAAATATAAGTGGGAAAACTTAGTGAGTTTTACTCACCTTTATCTGATTTGTTGATTAAACAGCTCATTTCGGTTAAATTAAACAAGTGTTTAATTTAAATGAAAATTATTCCAAATGCGTCCATTTCTATTCCATAGTGTAGTGCCTGTTACGATGATTCCAACGACACTTGGTTTGTTTAAATTTTGCTAACAAATAGAAAGTTAATGAATTTAAAGTGTACTCAATTTTATTAAACAATTACCATCTTAATTATGTTAAGGTTAGGCTAATTACTTTCATTACTTCTTTGATTAAAAATATTACAGGCCCCCTAATACTTCTGCTTTACGTTTTTATCCCAATCCCAAATCTTGCTACTTCATTCCTTCATGCCCGATCGTATTGTTGTTGTTGTTATTTGTTGGGTTCAAACTTCCTGACTATTCCACCTTTCGTTCAAGACGACACGAATAATCCTAGCCCAACTTTGTTAACTTCTTCCCAATCAAAACTGCTGCTCTTCATTACTTCAGAAATCAGAACCCACGGTAGCCCTAACCCTTCACCATCGCGCCGCGTGTCCCCCCTCCAAACGCCGATCAGACCTTGCCAAAAGAAGCACATAAACTCCTTCTGTTTGCACCATAAATACCCCTCCCCCCTCCAAACGTCGATCAGACCTTGCCAAAAAAAGCGCATGAAGTCCTTCTGCCCACGCCATAAATACCCCTTAACTTGATCGAGTTTCCCTCCTCCAGATCGTCCTTAATTGCAGCGCCTGCAAGGCAAGAATCCAGCTACTCCACTGTTTCAACGTTGATCCCTACTAGTTAATTGAATGTCCTCATCAACTCGAGAAATATTCTAGTTGGGTGTTATTGAAATTATTGAACAGATTATTAGTTTTGGTGGAAGAAGAATCAACCGGTTTCGTTCGTCCATTAGGAATTGAGGCAGCATTGAATTTGGTTGGCCACTAGAATAGCAAAAATAGGGTTTGACCATGGTGTGTTGTATATATAGGCAACATAATTGGAATATTAAATTATTATATTAAACTTCAATGCGAAGTAACATGCTAAAGTACCTACATGCAACCTCCATTTTGGATGAAAATTAAAACCTTAGCATAAAACAGTATTCCGGACACGATGGAACAGGTTTCGTCGAATTCCGAAATCATTTGTAAAAATTCCTTTATAGCTCATATATGTGAATCGACACGTGTTAAAATTACGCACGATCACAAAATAAATCCAATTAACTTGAACTTTGAAATACTGCAATAACAAATCATTATGGATTTAATAAAATTAGTTTCATTAAATTCCGAGTTCTGTAATGACCCGGATTTTGTCGACTTTGGTTATCGCCATAAACTCACAGACGACTGACCAAACATCGAAAAATACCAGATGGTTAATGAAAGAAATTAGAGGGTGAGAATAGATAAGATAGAAACCTAGAATAGAAGAAGAAGAACACAACATCAGAGTAACACGAACCTCACAGCGGAATGAAAAACATATAATATGTAACATATCTTTGAAATAAAATCAGTATATGTATACAATAACATTATGAGAGTACAACACTTACAACACAGCGGAAATAACTATAGCTATATGATCCTGAAGCCTCCTGCTCCAGCTATTCAAGTATCTGTAAATTCTTGACTACTTGACTGCCCGTACAAAATTGGGCACCCTAGAGCTTAGGGAAAACAAAACAAAATAAACTCCGGGTCAGTCATGGGACTGGTATGAGTAAAATAGTTTAAAACAGTTCAAGAAGGTAAATGATATCTCATAAGACCACGCCGTATAACGGAACGGGTTTTTCCTTATGAGAATCCAAATTATCTTTATATCAAAAACCTTTTGATATTATAATAATGTATATCAACGAAAATATATTAATCATATAGCAGAAACGCTTTCATCTCACGTTCTACATATATAATATACAATCAAAACTGATCGACGCTAATCTATGAATTAGAAAAGCGCGACATTTGTAATAAATTCTGCAAGCATACAGGTGTGTAGCATACAGGTCGAACACAGGGAGGTGAATTAAATCAAATTATTTATCTGATCTCTTGGGCGAGTTAGACAAAACTTTGGAGGTTGATTTTGGAAATAAAACAAAACAAAATTAAAACTGTAATTTGATTCAGAACAGATCTAACTGAACCGACGATCAAATCACAATTTCAATGGAAAAGCAATGAAACTATGAATCAGATTCAAATCTAATCAAATCCAATTTAACCTATGAACGCGATTAAAATACAGAAAATAAAAGTGTAGAATATAAATAACAACAGGAAATAAAATTAGGATTACCGCTGAATCTAATCAGATGGTCAATCACTAATGAAAAGAAATGCAAAATACAAATAGTGTTCTACCGAATCTAATCGTGTAGACAACACTAATTGCTAAGAAATAGAAAATTGCATAAAAGAAAAATGAGTTTTATTAATGAAGAAGAGAATAGAATGAGATATAGGATAGGATGGTGGCTACAATGCCATTACAAGGGTATATATAGGGTAGATAGCCAAATCCTAACCCTAACCCTAATGATAACTGGGCCTGGTCATTACATCACTAATTAGTTTACAATGAGAAACATAAATGGGCCTTAGATAAATAAAGCAAATTTGGGCCTTTTCTCTTTTCCTCTTGCTTCCTTGACACTTCTTCATTGATTTGTGATGTGCAAAGCCTTGTTATCAATCCTTTTCTTGTCCACAACAACTAGATGTGATATCTTCATCTACAATTCTTCAAAATGCAAATACACAGCAAATTGAACTCTATTTCTCTACATTTCTGGTTGCATGCGGGCTGGGTTGGAATATCTGTAAAAGTAACAAAACAATACCCAAGTAATATTTATTTATATACAAAAGACAAGATATAAGAGCATAAAATAAACACATTTCTATGTCAATCAAATACCCCCACACTTATCTTTTACTCGTCCTCGAGTAAAAAGAAAATGGGAAACTAACTAGATAGGTCACACTTTCGTAGGAAACACGATTGCATTGAGCGCATGCAACAAGCCGTTAAACCTCTAGGTGTCCCTAGTAGGACGAGTGGTGTCTCGTGAGGGTTTTCAGCGGATACTACCCACAAAATCCAAATGCAGTATGCTATGATTCTAATGAAACTACATGAATGCAATGGACATATGCAAAAATAAAAACGAAAAATGACAACACGACTTATTTCAGGAAAGTGGTACAACAAATTAAATTAACAATTTCTAGTCAGTTGATTTTATTTTAGATACCTCGACTTGTCACAAATTTTCAATACAAATCAAGTTTTCAAATGTTAAATTCCAGTTTGGCCAGTTAGTTCGGTCGATAACATAGTGCAGCCATGAAATAAATTCTTAGTTTGCTTGGCACAGTTTTCAAAGTGGTATTCTACTTTTCTCATGTATGGCTAGTCAAATCAATAAGGTCAAGAAGTGTTTGGGTATCATCGCTTATTCTTTATTCTATAAAATTTTAAGATTTATGATTAAGTACATACACCTAACTAAAAAGACCAAGGTTTACCACCCATGCACTGCCTCGCGGACTAACGGAGAGTGGGTAAAGAGCTTGGCGGATTGTGCAGGCCGACTTTGACTTTGTCAACAACGTGTCGGTAATCCTTAGGTGTCCAATCTCATAAAATGAGACCAAGATATTCCAACGCTGACTTTGTCAACAACGTGTCGGATAGAGCTTGGCGGGTTTGCACACCAACGCTCGATATACAAGCAATGTTGGATACCCTTGGATTACTGTTATTATTATTATTGAATTTATAAGCACAAAAAGAGAGTTACGCGAATTCAACTTAACACAACTTAGTTTTAAAGATTTGACAAGCCATTATAAGTACTTTAAGTCCTCCACTTGTTTAAACAAAGTCTACAATATAGAATAGATTTCATGCCCATCACCTAAGAATCTCCCTATGTACCGGTTACACTATTATCCCTCAAAATTAAATTTTTCGTTATATTTCTTATTTGATCTAAGCTGAGAGAAAAAAATACTATCAACTGATTAATAATCCTTAACTTATTTTGTTGTATCAAATCCAAAATGAGTCATATTTTCAAAAAAAAATGGCATGTTACTACAGTCTAAAATGCATGATGGTCCTATTTGAAAAGAAAGAAAGAAAAATTGGAGAAAAATCAAAAGAATGCAATGCAGACTCCCCCCCCCCCCCCCCCCCACACACTAGAACTAAACAGTGTCCAAACTGTGAACGTTTCCTAAATTTGAAAGATTGTACCCAAAGGTGAATGAGATGCAAAATTATTTGAAGAATGAAATGGAGTTTAGCCACTATATGCGAATGAAAATTATATGTACAATGATATATGTGTTTGCGATGCATGCGATGCAAGGATTGCCACCAACTTTTTCCCCCACACTTGGTTTTTGCCCTATGAGTTCCATTCCCACTGTGTCTAGGCATGTTTTCTAACAAGCAAGAGTTTTTGAAAACCATCTCATTTTTAAACCTAGATTTATCGTCCAGGAGATAAATATCTAGGGTCGTCCTAACAAGAAGTTTTTCAATCAAGCCAACATTCCAAAAGTAATTCATGTGTTCAACAAATTTATCAGTGTAATTTTTCAAAAATTTGTGATCGTATATAAACTCAGTGAAATTTGAATTTTGAGTGTTGTTCAAGAGTATGTGATCACATTTCTCATCATTAATTGACAACGTATTTTCGACACTGACAATTTCAAGTTCGTTTGAAATTTCCTCAAAGTTAAAATTTTCGAACTTGTGACTTGAATATACTTCTTCCTCATTTGGCAACTCATCCTCATACAAACCAAAAAATTCATGTTCATTGAAATCCTTCTCCAAATTTGAATTGAAAAATTCAACATTTTTATTTTGTTCAACTTCTAAAATTTCAAGTTTCTCGCAGTCTGAAAGAGGAAGATCAAAATTTAAGCTTAAATCTTTTTTCTGAAAAGAGTTGAAGTCCAAATCATTTGTTGAATTTTGAAAAACTTCATCAAGATGATTATTCTCAATTTCCAAAGTCGTTATTTGAAAATTTTCAATGTCAGTAGAAATTGGATTATTTTCTGATTCAAGGCTCGTTTGAATTTGATTTTCTTGCTCTTGTTGTTCTTTCAAAGATGTCAATAAACAAAGAAGTTCATCATCCTTTTTATTTAGTCTTTCTTCCCTCTCTCTAAGAATGTTAAGACGATCGTTGATTTGAGAGCTCTCGTTTTGGATTTCTTGATTCTCAAAATTATAGTCCACATCAATTTCACAATCAAAATTATTTCCAATGTGGTGGTTGTTTGAATTTTCAGAAAAATGATATTAGAAATCATTTTAACTTTGAAAATTAGGTTCATAACCAAAACTGTTAAAATTGGTGGGAAAATTCCGATTTTGGTCATTTTGAAGATGTGGATATGGGTTTGTAGTTTTGAAAATTTTGATCGATTTGAAAATCATTTTCAAAATTATTTTCGAATTGGTTTCCAACCCCACATTGATGTTGATCAAAGGTATGTTGCGATTCAAAACCGTTTTGATGTGGATGTGGCCCATAATCGAAATTATGGAAATTTGAATTGAAATCGCCATTTCGATCATAACTTTGAAAATGTTGGTCATTTTGAAAATTTTGAAAATTGTTGACATTTGGCTCGCGAAATTTTGGAAAATCTTGCCTCATGAGTTGTAATTCGTATTCATACTTTTCAAGAGGACATCTACTCCGATTATTATCCCACATATCTCTCAATGATTTTTTTGAATTAGACATCTTAAAGAAGTCACGGCAAAACAGAAATTATTCTCACTTCAAAATAATATAAAATACTCAGTTGCGCTTTATTAATTAACTGACTCAATTGGAAGGGGGAAGAGGGTCTTATGGCCGTTCACGTATAGTATAAAACTAAGGGATACGACCAATGTTTTACGGGTAGTAATAGTTCAATAAATTGAACTACTATATATCCGCGATCCAATTATACAAGACAGTCAACTTCACAAAACACCACTGTTCAAGAAGATTTCAATTATGGAAATATCAGTTCGCACCAATTTAATTCAGAAATTTCAGTCACAGAAATATAAATTGCAGAAAGAAAAAAAAATTACATTCAAGTCGCCGCCCCTGCAAAAGATTTTTTTACAACAATTTCTATATTTTTCAAAGCAGCTTCAGCACCTGTAGAGTTTAGAAAAATATTACCGTGGGGTATGGCTGTCCATCCAGAAAAAATGAGTGGTGGTGACAAGTCAATTTCACTGTTTTGCTTTGCTTTACTTGCCTTTGAATTCTCCGTTTGTTGCTTGAACTCGTCCTAGCCTTGGTCTTTGATTTTTTTTTTTATTTTTTTTATGTGTTTTTCTTCTTTTCTTTCTTGCAAAAAAAAAGAAAAATAAAAAAAAATTAAACCAAACAAAAATCAAAAACTCAGACTCTTCTAAAAGAAATGAAAATAAAACTAGATCCAAGGCAGACCATGCACCACTAACTTGCGCACTTGCTTTCTACCGAAATGAAGAAAAGGAAAAGAAGAAACTAACTAAAGAGGCAAAATGAAGAAAAGGAAAAGAAGAAATTAATCAGAAGCAAACTTCTCTCACTGTCCCACCAAATGAATATGCCTAGGACCACTTAAATACCAAAACAATATGCCCTAGACTACACGTTCACACTCAATATAATTCCAGACAAGCAACAAGGTACCAAAATCCTCCAAAATCCCTAGTTCCAAACTCACGCTAAAAATAAAAACAAATCAAAAAGCACGAACAAACCAAGTTCTGTGCCAACCCCTATTTTTCAGTTAACCCTTCAATCCTCTATATGGTTCACAAACATTATAAAAAAAGCTTATCCGTCCTTCGCTCAGTGAAAATATCCGAACTCGAACCTTTATTTTTTTGGAATCGGTTTCACCTTTTTTTTCTTTTTCCGAATATGGTTTAGAATAGATGACCGATGAAGGCTTGTGTTTCGGTGGAGAGGGGGTTTGATTTGGAATTGAATCGGTGATTCAAGTTGGATAAATTCGAATTAGGGTTTTCTTTGTTTCAGATCTGGGATTTGGGGTTTGGTACAATTCGGTAGTGGCTTGTTTGGGGGTATGGATGTTGACGGAAGAAGATTGTGAATAGGGGGGTTCTGGAAGAAGTTGATGTGGTGCGATTATGAAACGGAGTTGTGAACACGTGATGATTCAGTGATTGGTGAAGTGTGGGGGTATTGTGGATGGGGCAGGAGGATTTAGGATGGACGGTGTGATTTATGGTGGATGTGGGATGATGGTGAAGACTGGAAGTGGTTACAAGATTTGATGTAGAGGGGAGGAGACTTGGGAACCGTTCGGTGGTGGTTATGTTTGGGGTAAGTTTGTGAAAATTATTTGGGTCACAGTTGTTATTCTGGAAGTGGTCTCGTAGGTTTGGTCTGATGTTTTGCGAGGAGGAGTTTGTGAGAAGAACGTGGTTTCAGAGGATTGGATGGGGTAGGAAGAAGATGTTGATGACTGTAAGGTGTGTCTGAGCAGTTTGTCGGTTTGGTGAACTTGGAGGCGGATGTTGTTTCTGACAGACCTGTAGCCGGATTGATTATTATTAATTTTTTTTTTAAGGACTTGTAAAAGGAGGAATTAAAAGTATGTAAACAAAAGAAATTCTTTTTTTTTCAGAATTGTTGAGAGGAGGGAAGAATTGTAACAAAAATCGAGACAAGGAAAGAAATACACAAAAAATGGCAAGAACTTTTTTTTTTCTTCTTTGGTTAGGCTTATTACTGAAGAAAATAAATAAATGTATTGAAAACAAGAAGGGAACTAAAGAAAGGAAGAAAATAGATAAGAAGAAAGGAAAGGAATTGAAAGCAAACAATGGCAAGAATTTTTTTTTTCTCTTACTTGAAAGATTATGGTATCATGGAGCAACACCAAATCTACTTCAATCAAGATTTTTTTTTTAATATAGAAGAAAACAAAAGAAAACTAAAATAAATAAATATAAACTAACACGAATCCGAAATTAAATAAATAATAAAATTTAACTATTGCCTCCCCGGCAACGGCGCCAAAAACATGATCGACGCTAATCTATGAATTAGAAAAGCGCGACATTTGTAATAAATTCTGCAAGCATACAGGTGTGTAGCATACAGGTCGAACACAGGGAGGTGAATTAAATCAAATTATTTATCTGATCTCTTGGGCGAGTTAGACAAAACTTTGGAGGTTGATTTTGGAAATAAAACAAAACAAAATTAAAACTGTAATTTGATTCAGAACTGATCTAACTGAACCGACGATCAAATCACAATTTCAATGGAAAAGCAATGAAACTATGAATCAAATTCAAATCTAATCAAATCCAATTTAACCTATGAACGCGATTAAAATACAGAAAATAAAAGTGCAGAATATAAATAACAACAGGAAATAAAATTAGGATTACCGCTGAATCTAATCAGACGGTCAATCACTAATGAAAAGAAATGCAAAATACAAATAGTGTTCTACCGAATCTAATCGTGTAGACAACACTAATCGCTAAGAAATAGAAAATTGCATAAAAGAAAAATGAGTTTTATTAATGAAGAAGAGAATAGAATGAGATATAGGATAGGATGGTGACTACAATGCCATTACAAGGGTATATATAGGGTAGATAGCCAAACCCTAACCCTAACCCTAATGATAACTGGGCCTGGTCATTACATCACTAATTAGTTTACAATGAGAAACATAAATGGGCCTTAGATAAATAAAGCAAATTTGGGCCTTTTCTCTTTTCCTCTTGCTTCCTTGACACTTCTTCATTGATTTGTGATGTGCAAAGCCTTGTTATCAATCCTTTTCTTGTCCACAGCAACTAGATGTGATATCTTCATCTACAATTCTTCAAAATGCAAATACACAGCAAATTGAACTCTATTTCTCTACATTTCTGGTTGCATGCGGGCTGGGTTGGAATATCTGTAAAAGTAACAAAACAATACCCAAGTAATATTTATTTATATACAAAAGACAAGATATAAGAGCATAAAATAAACACATTTCTATGTCAATCAAAAACCACAAGCACATATTGGGTAATGGATTTCCAACTATGACAAGGTATAGAATCACCTTTCGCTAGTGTACCTCTAGAAAGGAATACACTGGGTTCAAAAAGAACATCTTGCAACCCGGCCACACATGACCGACCACTCATTTCGCTTGAGTGTATCGAATGTATATCACCAACGGTTGGGATCAGCAACCGTTTCCCGGATGGGACAGCATCAACAATAGATTTTTAGAAGTAAATGAAACTCTAGATCAGGTGATTATACACCCTACTTCGGAGCGACCGACTTAGCCATGCTGCCTGCCCGATTTCTGTCATTTACCGGTTGATGAGGCTTGAGGTTACGCTTCATCATCACATCAGATTCACATCGAATGCCACATTGTCAGATCCATCGAAAATCACTAATTGACGTCTACAACAGTACATTACGTGTTAGCTAAAGAAGTTTCCTTCTCCGCTTCCACTCTTGGTACGGTTGAAGAAATCAATGTACGTGACCTTTCTGGAAATACTCTGTCAGACATTCATCCATACAAGTCATCCAGGAACAGGATGAACCGAAGGCACTATTCAGTACATCCATCTTAGGCACTGTTATCTAAGACTTATACAATAGCCCTTGCATTTCACTTCGTCTTCAATTTTCTTTGGCATATATGATTCGCAACGCTTATGCCAATACAGAGTGGTTCTTTGGATAATAATCCAACCGGTCTCTCCATATTAACAACGTAAATTGGTCAAAACTTCGATAGTCTATGATTTAACTATCGAAGGAAGATACGTGTGCAAACAACGATATCATTTCTAGAAGGAAATTCTATCAATCAATCATCAATCATATATATCTATATATACATATATATATATTCATATTTCCTTATTTTCTATGTTTAGAAAATATACGTTATTAACATTGGAAAACATTTCCATTGTTATTTACATATCACTATCATTTCACAACTATTAGTCCCTGACTGTAAACTAGTAGGAGAACAATTCTCTAAGTATAAACCCCGAAGGCCGAAACCAACATCAGATCGACACTTAGAAAACCATTCAATTTACTAATCTCTAGTCAGTTTCTATTCGATTAACTCCTTTTGAATAACTATGTTCAATTGACTCCTATTTGATGACTCTATTTGATAACTCTAATCGATTAACTCTTTTCTATCTCGTTAATTTCCTTTTATAAACCTATTTATTTTCTCAATAAATATTCCTTTATTCTATTTATTTATCAAATAAATATTCCTTTATTCTATTTATTTACTTTCTATGTAAATATCTTTCTTTATACTTCAATTTACTTCTTAAATAAATATCATTTTACACTTCTATTTACTTGCTAAGTAAAAAATCGTTTTATAAAATTCTTTGATTTTATAATTATTCCCTTTCTAAATATCTCCTATTTATAAATATTCCAATTTATAAATATTTTATTTTCAATATCACTTTGAAAAGTCCCTTATCAACATTCCGGTATATTATGGTATTCAACATATCAAATCACAATGATCAATATCGTCCAAACACATATAATTGACAACAGATTATATATCACATCATATATCACAATATATGAAAAACAGTAAAATCAATGTTAAGGAATCCAGTCGGATTCCTCCAACCGGTTTCCCTGCATCCACAGATGTTACACAATAAAATCAACATCACTTTCAGTTTCATATGATATATTCTGTTGAACAAAATCAATATAGAAATTCAACTAACTGACTAGTAGTTCAATCAAACAGTCAACACACAGTCAATCAGCCAATATTTAACAGTTCTAAAAATACAACATGAAATTACAAACTGTTCAGAGTTAGTGAGATTTACTCACTTTGGCAGTTCATCGTTAAAAAACGATAAACTATTTGTTTGATTTGAATCAAACAATTTATTTTGTCGTAAACTCAAACGAGCTTCGATTCGCTCCCAGTCAGTTCCATGGCGTAGCCACCGTCCATACGATACTGTCGGATCTTGTTTCGCTCAATTATGATATCGTATGGAAGAGTTATGATACTTACAAGTTGGTACACTATTTTAAATAAAATTAAACTTAGCACTTTATATATGAATGGGCCTCACCCTTATGAAACCGGCCCATTACTTCATACCAGCATTCACTTTCTTCCCGAAATCCAAATCGTGAGCTTCCAGGAATCCTCTTTGGCCATTAACGAGAACCACTTCAGCTCGTTCTCCTTTGTTTCAACGCCATATCACAAATTGTTTTCATCAAAGCCTTTCTCTTCCTGAGTACTACACCACCATCACCATTTAACCCAACTCGCACACACCATTCCAGTTCCGACTTCAACCATTTTCGCACCATACAGAGAATCACCGAACCCAAAATATCCACCGAACCCTTCCAAATTTTTACTATTAGTGTGGTTTCACACTACGAACCCAACGCCATCCACTACTCGACCCAATTCGCTCCTTGTTGCCATCGATCCTTAACCCTAGGACCTGAAGACCAACGTTGGAAAAAATTGTCGAACCCCAAACACTTATCGCACGAACTAAAAATGGTATGAGACTGAAGAGTATTTGGCCAGAAATCCAAAGATATTTGTTTTGAGATTTTAGGAATTTTATTTGTATTTCTTTTGGTTTATTTTCTAACATTCTCTTCACGTTTTAAAAGAGATTTGTGGCGGCTCGTTTCTGAAGATTGACGATGGGTTTTAGGTCTTAAGGGAAGGGGTAGTTAAGGTGAATTTATAGGCAAGATATTTTTAGATATTTTCCTATGATATTTTCCATTTTTATATTCGTTTATATTTATTCTCTACAGTCTAAAAATCCGTGTGATCACACACAACTTCCAAAAATCATGAAAATGGACATGCAACTACAGCTCGACATTTCGGTCCCAACGAAACTGGTTTCGTCGAATTCCGACTCCGTTTGCTCACACAGCGGATTTTTAAAGGTCCAATTATCGATTGTTTTTCACATTAAAATCACCCACGGCCACATACTGACTTCAAAAATCACGGAAATTGAAATCTAACAAAAATTTGACATTACGAATCTAACAAAATTAGTTTCGTCTAATTCTGACTTCATTTGCAAAAGTGGCTATTTTTAAAGCTCTAAATAACCCTTTTAAATATATAAATACATTTAAAAACAATTAAATTTAATATTTAAAAATAAATATTATCGTCTATATTCATAACAGAATATCATACAGCTCCAGAATATTCCTATATGAATTTCCAGCTCGATATTTCAAATCTGGGTCAACCCGATATTCGATTTATATTGAAATTCCTTTTTAAAATATAAATAAATTCCTTTATAAATTAAAAAGGAATTCCACAGCGACTTTTCTAAAATTTGATTTGGACATAAATCAAAATCTACACGATGAAATCCCGATTTTTCTCTTCCACTAGAAAGATATACTTCACCAGCTCCTAACGTTTCTTGTTTCACAGAAATCCGATTTAAAACGAACCCTGTACATTCAGTTGAAGTTCGAATCGCCAAATTACGAACTGCAGCGCCATTTCAAGCTCGATTTTAATTATAATATAATTATACGTTCAAACTATCGTTCAAATAATATATTCGTTATTCTAATTCAATTCTAAACTGAATAAAATATCACAGATGATCCAGTTCACACCATAACGCCATTTCAGCCAATTCTGTTTATTTCAGAATTAAATATATTATCTAATTTATTATTTTAATTAAATATTCACCATTATTAAATTCCACGACCATTAAATCCTTTTTTTTTTTGCAAGGCTCGACCATTAAATCCTTTTAATCACCCTTCAAATAATTAAACAAATTAATTATTATACCGCTGAAAGTGCGGGTCATTACATTCTTCCCCCCTTAAAATAATTTCATCCTCGAAATTGCTAAGGTAGGAAACAAACCCTATCGACTAGTTAGAACTTATTTGTTCACTTCTTAACTTCAGTTTCAACTGAACCAATTTAATTTCAATTAAATTATTAATTCTTATCAACGAAAATTTCCAATAATCCTGAAAATTTTCTAATGCCTTAACGCTTCGAAAAATTTCGCCAGCACCTCCTTTGTACTGGTCAATAGGTCAAACTCCAACTCGCCTCTCTGGGCCATCTCCAACCCAAAAGAAAATCAAACAGCCAAGCGTCTTGCCAATTCGGCTCATAAATCTTGTAACACCCCGTGTATTCTATAACGGTGAAATTCACGAATTAAAGTATAATTAATTTCAAACCAAAGAATTAAGGGAAACGGGATACGCCATTGTGTTCATCTCGGAAAAATACGCGAAATAGAGTCCGAGTTTTCGAAAAACGGAGTCCGTATGAAGAAGATATGGCCTCCGGAAGTTTCTGAATTAAGTTTAAAATTCAAACAGAAGAAAACAGCTCAGAAAAACATTTCAAAATTCAAAATCGGGCCCAATTGGCCAGGGCGGGAAAATTCCCGCCTAAGGCACCCAGGTCGACTGGGCTGTCGACCTGGCTAGCCAGGTCGACAGGGCTGTCGACAGGGCTGTCGACCTGGCCCCAGAGCCAGGTCGAACCCAGCCCACCCTGGCTGGCCTAGTCTATGTTTGGTCGATTTTCAGAGGCCTGCTTTGTCACTAGGGCTAGGTGGCAGCTCCGGATTGGCCTCTCCTTCAAACGAATGGCTATTATTGAATCAAGCTCCATCGACGGTCTAAAACAACTCTCAAACATTATAAAAAGGACCTAAGACCTAGCCTAAATCATACTATCTCATGTTAGCCTCAGGCCGCTGCCATTAAACCTAGAGCTCTAAATTAAAAATACAAAGAATAAAGTTATAGAATATGGAGGACGATTCATGAAGGCTACAACTAGAAGCTACAACTACGACGCTTTAGACAACGAATTTGGGACTATTTTATTTGGGTTATTTGCTTCATATTGTAAGTTCTATGTTACTTTTTAGGCAAAAAACGCTAAAACAATATGGACATGCGATGAATTGAAACCGAATTTATGAACTATTGCTAATCCATTGTTTATATTATTTATCGTTGAATTATAATTTGGGGATATTGCTATGGCAACGTTGCAAGTTAAACTTGTCATGATTTTGATGTTGTTATGAATCATTTGGTCTTAATTGTTTGGCAAGTTGGACTAATTCATGTCCATAGAATCGCTATGAAATCTTTATGTTGACTAAACCATGCCTATGGTGCTAATTAAACCATGGCTATGACTATTGATGGAATTATGCCTGTGATGTTAATATACCCATCATGATTAATGAAAAATTGGATATTGCTAGGTTATGATAAAAAGGTGGAATTTTTATGTTTATAATGTTAGAATTGTTAAAAACGCTAAATTGGGATCATTATGTCTATAATGTTATTTGAGGATCATTATGTTAAAAATGCTAAGTTAGAACCATTATGTTTATAATGATAGATGAGAATCATTATAAATTGGATGAGAATTATTATGTTAAAATGCTATGCCTATTAGGATTACTATGCCTTTAATGTTTCATGTTTATAATAAAATTATTATGATGCCGCAATGATTATTATGCCTATGATGCAAAGTTGAAATCATCATGTTAAAATTAAGTTGGAATCATCACTATGCCAAGTTATCATCATACTAGTATTGCAACTATGTGATATGTTATAGCCTGTTTATTATGCAAGTAATGTTGTAACTATCACATATGCCTATCACATGTTTGGTGTTATTCCCCTTTATCTCTTGAATTGTTTATACTTGTGAACGAAGTACGTTTATATACGTTGGGGGTACGATTGGGTAGAATAGGCAAAACTTGAATTAATTATAAGCATAAACTATGAAATTTTGCATAAGTAGAACATGAAAGATGGCACGAAAAACTTGACTTGAACATGCCATAACTTGACTTTAAACATGCCTTAGTTGGGCACGAAGTTGACATATATCAAAATCTGATAAGAACATGGGCATGACTTTAGAAAACAAGAAGGTGGCCAACTCGAGGTTGGGTTGAGTTTGTAGTGTAAATCTGCCCGGAACCGCCCGGCAAATCCAGTTGCTACAAACAATAGGATCCAATGTGGGTAGTTGGTCACGTCGCGCTTGAAACCCGAGGTTGGGTTGAGTTCGTAGCGTAAACCTGCCCGGAACCACCCGGCAAATCCAGTGGCTACGAACAACAGGATCCAATGTGAGTGGTTCGGTGCATTAACGAATCAATTAATGCCAATTAGGGTTAAGTCATGAACATGAAAAGACAACTTAACCAACTTGAACACGATTTGTAGGGCTAAGTCATGAACTTGAAAACGACAACACTTAGCCAACTTGACATGACACGTAGGCGGGTTAAGTCGCGAACTGAAATGACATACTTAACCATCTTGACATGACTAGACTGGAAAAAGGGTTAAGTCACGAATTACATGACTTAATCTGTTAGGCGGGTTAGGTCACGAATTACATGACCTAATCTATTAGGCGAAACCCTAGACACGACCCCTTTCAGCAGTAACCCTCTAGAAGTATCAAGGTACCCTGGGGCTAGGCCGGGTGGGGGCACGATTACTGGGCTGATTGTAAGAGGTGAACGACGGCAGTAGGGTACGCCAGTGTAGATTCGGCGGACTACGATCGTGCACGTATCCGGGGCAGACACTGGGTATCCGTAGACTTATCTGTGCATCTTGAATCGTGTCAGGGGTTGACCCCCTAGGGCTGATACACCCGAAGGTGGACCCAGCACAGGTGACTACATTCGTGATTAGCCGTATGACACGGACACTTGACGAGCTAGAACTTGTAGGGAGCCAATCGACTAGATAATCGCTCTGTAGGACCCCGTACTTGGGTCAGACCCCGTTCCAGGGTCATTTCATGATATTGGGCCGTGGGATTTATTTCGTGATTAACTTGTGACATGGGCTTAGTATACTAGTAAAGTCGATGCGACGGATCTCGTACGTATGATGCTTTACTTGACTTGTCTTGACTTATCCTGATCATCTTAGTCTATCTTGTTCACCTTGACATTATTCTTAAGTTTAGTTCCAGTTCATACATGACAGGTTGTTTTAACCGTTTTTACACTGAAAGTCACTAGAACTTACTCAGTCTTTATGACTGACCCTTTTCCTTTCGCCTCTTTTTCTTTCGTTTCCCCCCCCCCAGGTTCTCAGGGAGGAAACACTAGCTCTTAGCCTGGATATCGATTGCTTTGGCTCAGCATGTATGGTTTGCTATGGCTGCTTCTTTTGACTGCACTTGGGGAATAAGCTGTTTTACTGTTTTTAAATTACTGCTTCTTTGGCTATTATTACAAGACAGTTGTAATGAAGTTACTTGAAATGTTTGTAAAAGACATGGTTTAATTTGGAATCAAATGAAGTTCTGTTTTGCTCAGAAATTCTTCCGCTTCTTACTTAATTATTTATTTATGTTCTGTCTTGTGATAATTCTGTGATGTTATCTCGATAATACCCCTCCAAAACTAGGGCATTCTCTTTGTGAGTGACCCTAGCGGAGGTGGGGTGTTACAAATCTTATATCCAATAGAAATATAAACTTGTACCTTTTGTCGGCATATCATTATATCCTTTCCACCTGTTATCAATTCAGCAGATACAAGGGTCATCCTAATCAAATTCCAATCTGCTTTTATCCACAACACAACCATTCGCTTATATCTGAACCAAATATCATTTCAACTCGAGTTTCTTCTCGATTACCAACTCTTAACTTGATTATCACATTACACTTCAAATTTGAATCTCACAATCCAATTTGTCATCATATCATTCTAATTCAATCTCAGTTACCACTTTACTGGCTTTACTTTAATTCCCATTTGCTTTCACAAATTTCTGTTTAATTTGTTCTTAATTCAAACAATATTCTTCCTGGGAGTTTTTAAACAGTTTACTCTTTCCAAATATCAAAATTTCCTTTTTGAAATTCAACACAACGTGTCTTTCCCAAAATAAATTCAAAACAGCACCTCTGGTAGTAATTCGTCACTTACAACTCGAAAATGAATACTGATGATGCAGCTGTCATCATCAGAATCTATTTTCCAACGATCGAAGTGAGTTCAATACTATAAAACCATTTCTAAACATTTCCACTTTGAAATTCATTTCAAAATATAATCCGCACTGCTTGTAAAACAATTTAAAATCTCCCAGGATCTTAAATTTTCCTTATTTTTAATCCAAATCCATTTACAAACACTTATCCAATTTCCAGGGTTTTAATTCAATTCCTGGTTTAAAATTTTTAGATTTAACTCATCTGATTCCACGTAGTTCACTTATATGAATTCTGATTGGTTATTTACATAACCATTTTACTTTATAATCTTTACTCGATTATAATAACAACCAATATATCCACTATATTATAGTTTTGATATATATATATCTTCTCTATATCAAGATATACCTTGGGTAAACTTATTTTAATTTACCCTCTTTTCAAAACATATCGTGTCGACCCAACGTATTCGAGTGTTTAGTAACTCCTACCGATACAGTGAATCAAACTGATCGACCAGAACTCATAAACAACTCAACCAATGAATCTCCACAATATAAAACCACTTTATATCAAATTACAAATACGCACTCATATATATACACTCAAACACAATTTAGGGTATTGCTAACCCTATCTCTACTGAGTCACGCCACAGAGCCAAGGTAATACTTAACCTAAGCTCTGATACCAACTGTAATGACCTGGATTTTGTCGACTTTGGTTATTGCCATAAACTCACTGACAACTAACCAAACATCGAAAAATATCAGATGGTTAATGAAAGAAATTAGATGGTGAGAATAGATAAGATAGAAACCTAGAATAGAAGAAGAAGAACACAACATCAGAGTAACACGAACCTCATAACGGAATGAATAACATATAATATGTAACATATCTTTGAAATAAAATCAGTATATGTATATAATAACATTATCAGAGTACAACACTTACAACACAGCGGAAATAACTATAGCTATATGATCCTGAGGCCTCCTGCTCCAGCTATTCATGTATCTGTAAATTCCTGACTACTTGACTGCCCGTACAAAATTGGGCACCCAAGAGTTTAGGGAAAACAAAACAAAATAAACTCCGGGTCAGTCATGGGACTGGTATGAGTAAAACAGTTTAAAACAGTTCAAGCAGGTAAATGATATCTCATAAGACCACGCCGTATAACGGAACGGGTTTTTCCTTATGAGAATCCAAATTATCTTTATATCAAAAACCTTTTGATATTATAATAATGTCTATCAACCACAATATGTTAATCATATAGCAGAAACGCTTTCATCTCACGTTCTACATATATAGTATACAATCAAAACCGCAAGCACGTATTGGGTAATGGATTTCCAACTTTGACAAGGTATGGAACCACCTTTCGCTTGTGTACCTCTAGAAAGGAATACACAGGGTTCAACAAGAACGTCTTGCAACCCGACCACACATGACCGACCACTCATTTCGCTTGAGTGTATCGAATGTATATCACCAACGGTTGGGATCAACAACCGTTTCCCGGATGGGATAGCATAGCAATTGATTTTTAGAAGTAAATGAAAATCTAGATCAGGTGATTATACACCCTACTTCGGAGCGACCGACTTAGCCATGCTGCCTGCCCGATTTCTGTCATTTACCGGTTGATGAGGCTTAAGGTTACGCTTCATCATCACATCAGATTCACTTCGAATGCCACATTGTTAGATCCATCGAAAATCACTAATTGACGTCTACAATAGTACATTACGTGTTAGCTAAAGAAGTTTCCTTCTCCGCTTCCACTCTTGGTACAGTTGAAGAAATCAATGTACGTGACCTTTCTGGAAATACTCTGTCAGACATTCATCCATACAAGTCATCCAAGAACAGGATGAACCGAAGGCACTATTCAGTACATCCATCTTTGGCACTATTATCTAAGACTTATACAGTAGAACTTGCAATTTACTCCATCTTCAATTTTCTTTGGCATATATGATTCGCAACGCTTATGCCAATACAAAGTGGATCTGTAGATAATAATCCAACCGGTCTCTCCATATTAACAACGTAAATTGGTCAAAACTTCGATAGTCTGTGATTTAACTATCGAAGGAAAATACGTGTGCAAACAACGATATCATTTCCAGAAGGAAATTCTATTAATCAATCATCAATCATATATATATATATATATATCCTTATTTTCTATGTTTAGAAAATATACGTTATTAACACTGGAAACATTTCCATTGTTATTTACATATCACTATCATTTCACAACTATCAGTCCCTGACTATAAACTAGTAGGAGAACAATTCTCTAAGTATAAACCCCGAAGGCCGAAACCAACATCAGATCGACACTTAGAAAACCATTCAATTTACTAATCTCTAGTCAGTTTCTAATTTTGTTTAACTCTATTTCTTTTAACTATGTTCGATTAACTCCTTTTGAATAACTATGTTCAATTGACTCCTATTTGAAGACTCTATTAGATAACTCTAATCGATTAACTCTTTTCTATCTCGTTAATTTCCTTTTATAATCCTATTTATTTTCCCAATAAATATTCCTTTATTCTATTTATTTATCAAATAAATATTCCTTTATTCTATTTATTTACTTTCTACATAAATATCTTTCTTTATACTTCTATTTACTTCTTAAATAAATATCGTTTTACACTTCTATTTACTTGCTAAGTAAAACTCGTTTTATAAAATTCTTTGATTTTATAATTATTCCCTTTCTAAATATCTCCTATTTATAAATATTCCAATTTATAAATATTTTATTTTCAATATCACTTTGAAAATTCCCTTATCAACATCCCGGTATATTATGGTATTCAACATATCAAATCACAATGATCAATATCGTCCAAACACATATAATTGACAACAGATTATATATCACAATATATGAAAACAGTAAAATCAATGTTAAGGAATCCAGTCGGATTCCTCCAACCGGTTTCCCTGCATCCACAGATGTTACACAATAAAATCAACATCACTTTCAGTTTCATATGATATATTCTGTTGAACAAAATCAATATAGAAATTCAACTAACTGACTAGCCGTTCAATCAAACAGTCAACACACAGTCAATCAGCCAATATTTAACAGTTCTAAAAATACAACATGAAATTACAAACTGTTCAGAGTTAGTGAGATTTACTCACTTTGGCAGTTCATCGTTAAAGAACGATAAACTATTTGTTTGATTTGAATCAAACAATTTATTTTCCCGCAAACTCAAACGAGCTTCGATTCGCTCCCAGTCAGTTCCATGGCGTAGCCACCGTCCATACGATCCTGTCGGATCTTGTTTCGCTCAATTCTGATATCGTATGGAAGAGTTATGATACTTACAAGTTGGTACACTATTTTAAATAAAATTAAACTTAGCACTTTATATATGAATGGGCCTCACCCTTATGAAACCGGCCCATTACTTCATACTCGCATTCACTTTCTGCCCGAAATCCAAATCGTGAGCTTCCAGGAATCCTCTTTGGCCATTAACGAGAACCACTTTAGCTCGTTCTCCTTTGTTTCAACGCCATATCGCAAATCGTTTTCATCAAAGCCTTTCTCTTCCTGAGTACTACACCACCATCACCATTTAACCCAACTCGCATGCACCATTCCAGTTCCGACTCCAACCATTTTCGCACCATACAGAGAATCACCGAACCCAAAATATCCACCGAACCCTTCCAGACTTTCACTACCAGTGCCGTTTAACACTACGAACCCAACGCCACTAACTACTCGACTCAATTCACTCCTTTTTGCCATCGATCCTTAACCCTAGGACCTGAAGACCAACGCTGGAAAAAATTGTCGAACCCCAAACACTTATCGCATGCACTAAAAATGGTATGAGAGTGAAGAGTATTTGGCCAGAAATCCAAAGATATTTGTTTTGAGATTTTAGGAATTTTATTTGTATTTCTTTTGGTTTATTTTCTAACATTCTCTTCACGTTTTAAAAGAGATTTGTGGCGGCTCGTTTCTGAAGATTGACGATGGGTTTTAGGTCTTAAGGGAAGGGGTAGTTAAGGTGAATTTATAGGCAAGTTATTTTTAGATATTTTCCTAGGATATTTTCCATTTTTATATTCATTTATATTTATTCTCTGTAGTCTAAAAATCCATGTGATCACACACAACACCCAAAAATCACGAAAATGGACATGCAGCTACAGCTTGACATTTCGGTCCCAACGAAACTGGTTTCGTCGAATTCCGACTCCGTTTGCTCGCATAGCGTATTTTTAAAGGTCCAATTATCGACTGTTTTTCACATTAAAATCGCCCACGGCCACATACTGACTTCAAAAATCACGGAAATTGAAATCTAACAAAAATTTGACATTACGAATCCAACAAAATTAGTTTCGTCGAATTCCGACTTCGTTTGCAAAAGTGGCTATTTTTAAAGCTCTAAATAACCCTTTTAAATATATAAATACATTTAAAAACAATTAAATTTAATATTTAAAAACAAATATTATCGTCTATATTCACAACAGAATATCATACAGCTCTAGAATATTCCTATATGAATTTCCAGCTCGATATTTCAAATCTGGGTCAACCCGATATTCGATTTATATTGAAATTCCTTTTTAAAATATAAATAAATTCCTTTATAAATTAAAAGGAATTCCACAACGACTTTTCTAAAATTTGATTTGGACATAAATCAAAATCTACACGACGAAATCCTGATTTTTCTCTTCCACTAGAAAGATATACTTCACCAGCTCCTAACGTTTCTTGTTTCACAGAAATCCGATTTAAAACGAACCTTGTACATTCGGTTGAAGTTCGAATCGCCAAATTACGAACTGCAGCGCCATTTCAAGCTCGATTTTAATTATAATATAATTATACGTTCAAACTGTCATTCAAATAATATATTCGTTATTCTAATTCAATTCTAAACTGAATAAAATATCACAGATGATCCAATTCACACCATATCGCCATTTCAGCCAATTCTGATTATTTCAGAATAAAATATATTATTTAATTTATTATTTTAATTAAATATTCACCATTATTAAATTCCACGATCATTAAATCCTTTTAATCACCCTTTAAATAATTAAATAAATAAATTATTATACCACTGAAAGTGCGGGTCATTACAAGTTCGTTGGAAAATCAGTTATTCTTAAATTCCATATTAAATCGATAAAATGATTAAATAAAATTCTAAGCGTTTATTATTCTCACGGTTATCCGATAAATCCGATCCACACGAAAATCGAAATCCCATAATAATTTAACGTTACGGTTCCAATCAAACTAATTTCATCGAAAGTTGAGGCTATTTACAAAATGGCCATTCTTACTGGTTATATATATAATATAAACTAAATATTAATTAAGACAATCAAATTAAATAATAATAAATTATTAACGAAAATATCCAAATAGAATATCATATCGCTTCAAATATAGACTGATATGAATTTTAAACTCAACATTACCAATTTCGAGTAAAAGATATCCAAATTATATCTGAAATCCTTTTAAATTTATTAAATAAATGTTATAGTTTATAAACGATTTCATAGCAACTATTTGAAATTTTGAATTGGAATATAACTCACAATGTATATGCTGAAATTCCGATTTTTCTTTTTCATTAGAAAATTATAATCAACTAGATTCAAACATTTCTTGTTTTGCAGAATTTCGACTTATATTGGATTCTGTATATTCAATTGAAGTTGAAAACTCAATATTACTAACTACCACGACGTTATAAGCTAGTTTTAAATTAAATTTAAATTTAACGTTCAAACTTCATTTTATAAATAAACGTCTATATAAAAATCCATTTCTATTTCTAAATTAATATTTAAACTAATTTAAATGTTTAAATTTAACGGCCAAAAAATCAGGGTCCTTACACTTTGTCTTTTGGATATATATATATATATATATATATATTATAAAACAAATAATAAGATGTTTAGGTGTGGTTTGTAACTAAGGGTAGTATTTCCAATATGTTAAATTATCAATACAAGAAAAATCGCAAATAGCGGCAGATTTTTAGCAGTGGAAAATTCCATTGCAAATTAGCGACAGGTTTTCATGGAATCTGTAAGGGATATTTTCTAGGATTTTTTATTTTAACTTGTTTTAAAATATTATCATCGAGTTCTAGTTTCCATCGCTAAACCATAGCAAATTGCAACGGTTTAACATCACCATTTTTTCGTCGCTGAATTCCGTTGCAATTTGAGGAAGTTTACCGTCTTGTATTTTTTGAAGCTATTTTGCAGCCAATTTTCAGGGGATATGCAAGGGACTGGTATGTGTATTCATCTTAAAATGTTTTACTTTTATATTTTTAATAAGTAATTTATAATTATAATTAAATTTAAAATAATTAGTGTGAATAACAATATACTAATAACAAAAAATAATTAATTACTATTGATAGTAAATAAAGTTCAATAGTCAGTATTGGTTAATTAATAATTATTAAATAATTAAGAGATAAAAATAATTAAAATATAGACTAATAAGTAATTTTTAATAATCAATGATTAATAAGTAATTTTTAATAATTAAGAAGTAAAATTTATTATCCAGTATCTAAAATTTAATAAGTTATATTTTTTTTATAATAATACCTTTTATATTGATCAAACTTGTAACAAATAACATGATAATTTAAAATTTTAATGATATTTTAAATTTTACCTATTTCGATTTATTTCTATAAATTCAACATGGTAGGCTGAACGAAATATCTGTAGTGATCCGCATCAGAGTTAACTACTAAATATGGAACGTTAATTTAAAATCCAAGCATTGCCTACCTTATAACATGGATTGCCAAAAAGTTCGCTGAAACAAAAAATAACCCCAAATATTTCCTCAACCGCCTAAACGTGTGCTAATACACATTCTCCTTTCACGCCATCAATCTCCTTTTCTTCTTTTCCCACTCTCTGTAAAAAAACCTAGACAAAGTAGGAAGGATTGTAAAAGTGAAAATTAGGCTCACATCCCTTAAACATTTCAAAATACAGCGCACATCCCCCCAAAAGTTTGTTTGCAAATCCAATCCCTAAAATGAAGGTGCCGCTTTTTTTTCCCCTTCCGCCTTTTCGTCCAGCCACTTCTGCCTTTCCCCTGTTTAGACCCAAAAAATGCGCTAGTAAACACCCCACCTCCGTTAAGATCACTCACAAAGGGAATGCATTAACTTTGGTGGAGTATTATAGGTAAAAGATACAGATAATTTACAAGATAGACATACAAGCAGCGGAAAACTAAAATTTTTATTTCATAAGCATGTGGTCCAGTCAAAACATTACAACAACTATCGTAAAAACCAACTTCTAAATTATTACAACAAAACATCTACCTTGATTTTATTCTCCAAGTACATAAAGAAGCATAAAACATAAGTAAAACAGCATAAATCCCCAATAAAAGTGTAACCACAGCCATAGCCCAAGAAGAGAGAATCCAAGCAATACATCTACTTTCTTCAAGCTTGAAAAGGTCTGCACCAAGCTGAAGTATTCCTTCCCTGCGGACCTAGGGGGAACGGAAGAAAAGAAGGCGAAAGAAAAGGGGTCAGACATAAGTCTAGTAAGTCCAGTGATTATTTAGCATGTAAACAGGTAAAAGGATCATGACATGAATAAACTGAACCTAGGACAATATCCTAGAAATAAAATAACGATAAGTAAGGCAAGATAAACTGAATATACTATCGCACTCGTTTCTATTTCTCTGCACGTACTAACAAGTGTTTGCAACTAGCACCATGTGTTCATGATAAAATGATCCCTTTTATCGATCGGCTTCTACTCGCATGCATTTATGACTTGTGTCATTCGGCCCCACTCGATTGTAGATACCTGTGCTGGTCCCACCATGGGGTGTATCAATTCCTATGGTGGCAACCCGACACAAATTCAAGATGCACAGTATATACTACTAATGCCCAATGCCTGATTTGTCCATGCAGGAGTACGTGCACGCCCATACTCCGTTGGAACCTACACTGTTGCACCACCCGCCGTTATTTTGACCGCTTATAATCAGCCCAGTAATCGTGCCCCACCCTGCCTAGTTCAAGGTACCATGATACATTTATGTGGGTTACTGCTGAAATGGGTCCCCGTTACTAAGGTTTCCTAATCAAAATGTTAAAATGGTTAAGTGTTCTCAAATTAACCTTACCCCACCCGTCAGTTTAGTTTACATGTTGTATTGGTTAAGTGTTGCCTTAATTAACTCAACCCTACCATTCTTAACCTGTCTTAGCTTTAATTCATTCATTAAAGCACCAACCACTCACATTAGATATGTATTGTTGCGGTCGTTGGATGTGCCGGGCGGTTTCTGGCAGTCTTACACTACAACTCAATCTAACCTCGGGTTTTTCGGGCTTAATGCGCTAACCTCTCACATTAGATCTATATTGTTACGGTTGCTGGTTGTGCCGGGCGGTTCCGGGCAGTCTGACACCGTAACTCAATCTAACCTCGGGTTAGGCACAATCATCTTTTAATTTATTTACATATTTACTATTTATGTTTATATGTAAATTATCCACCAATGTTGTCAACTCAAGTCATGTCCCGATTACCCTTCTAAATTTTTGTCCATAATTCTTAAGTATACAAATTATACCTTTTCATGCCATTAATCATTTACATGATTATGAGCCAACCTATGCCAATAGCATAAAATTTAATATATTTCCCAACGTATCCCTCGTTATTCGTTCGCATAAATTACATAGAACGTTAGGCTCGCAAATTAGCCCAACTCATATACAAAGAGGGAAAAAGAAAAGGGACATGTAACATTCCAACGGCATAAAACAGTTTAGATCAACTAAGCATGTGTAATATAAATTTGGCATAGTGCTACACAAATTTAATTAAGCATGTAAATGTGAACTTGCATTTGAGTTGGATCTAATTAACATAGATCTAAACATCTAAGCATGTAGATCTAGACATATAAGCATATATGAACATGACTTAGCTTATGATCTTGCATATAACATAACATAAGGAATCACCAAATTTATATACAACATGATAGGTTTATTGCCAAATTATTATACAACATGATAGGTTCATCACCAATTTAACATACAACAGGATAAGTCCATCACCAATTTAATATTCAACATGATAGGTTCATCACCAAAGTTATGTACAACATGATTGGTTCGTCACCAAATTAATATACAACATGATAGGTTCATCACCAAATTAATATACAACATGATAGGTTGTATAAATCACAATAGTCATGTAGGCATAGGTAATTTCAGAATTGCAACATGAATCAGAATACGATTATCTTACAACTAAGCACAGTTCTAGTTTCTCTTCGTTACAAGTCATGACTTTTATTTGTTCAAATCTAAAGAATAACTGAACTTACAAACAAAAGAACAAATCTTGTTTTTCTAGGATCTGATTTCTGAAACTAAAAAGCTATCCTTTGATGTAGACTATAAATTCTCTAGTTTTGATTTGATTTGGTACTTCCTAACTTGACTTGTAGTTTAGAGAAAAATGGAGGCTACGCTAGTTTGGCCATGGACGGCATGACGGCTTCAGAGAGCAATTTTATGTGGTTTTAGGGTTGAGGGTTGGGATTGTTTATATTGAAGTTTAGATTAATGAGAGCCGTTAGATCCACCTAGGAGTAGTTAGAGCCATCCAGACCACACAGAGCCAACCAGAAGTCGCCACATACGCCTTAGTGACTTAGAAAACGTCACTGGACAAAACAGTCCAGATCTGGGCAAGGGGCTCGACCCCTACAGGGGGGTCGACACCTATGTCGACCCCCCCCCCCCGGGGGAGTCGATCCCTATGGGCGGGAATTTTCCCGCCCAACCGCTTCTCTCGGAATTTTGAATTTGAACTATTTTTTAATTTAAATATTATTTATATTTAATTTCCGTTTAAACTTGAAATCTTCTGAACTCCATAACTTCTTCATACGGAGTCTGATTCACGCAAACTCAGACTCTATCTCAAGCAGAATTCCGAGACGAACGCAATGTCAAAGTATTCTTTAATTTATTACTTTAATGTTCACAGAAAATATGGGGTGTTGCATTCTCCCCTCCTTAAAGGATTTCGTTCCGAAATCTTCAAGTCAAGAAGAATGTATATCCTACCATCCAACATCCATCTACTCAACCATTAAATCATAGGCATCCATTGTCCTTAAAAGGTATCTAATGCTGTTCATGAACATATGCATAGTGTGTGTATATGTCCTTATCTAATGCAAAATCAGGTGGTCTACTGATTCAGTTGACCTCCTTAATGAAAATCATGATAGTGCCATGAATCCATTATGTATGCAAATATTCCTGATCGTACTTTATAACTTCTACATGAGTGCACAATCATTCATACAAGTGCAACATCAATATGACAACACATCAAGTTTCAATCCATATACAAATACATATATGCATATGCAATATGAAAGTGACTGAGCCGATCTAGTACCTAATGTGTGTGTACATGCATCCACGAGTAACCACTAGCAACCACTTGCAACCATCAATTATAACATGTTTCAAATACATGTTTACATCCATTGGTTTCTACCTAAGGGTCAAGAATAGGACCGAGGAGATATACTTAAAAGATAGATATAAGTATGCATAAACTTATGAAAAAGGGATCAAGGATGTACCCTCAAAAAGAAAAGGGTAGGTTGCGCGTATCTTGTCCTTAGACTCCCAAGTCGCGTCTTCCTCAGCGTCACTCCATTGAACTTTAACAAGCTTGACTTCACAGTTGCGAAGCTTTTTGACTTCTGTCCTTAACATACGAGTTGGAACTCTCCTCACCGTTGCTTCTCGCTCCACTATTATTTCCTCTAGTATGCTTGGCTCCACAACTTCTGCCGACTCATGTAAGCATTTTCGTAGATGAGTGACATGAAAAACATTTTGAATTCCAGCCAATCTTTCGGGCAGCTCTACTTTATAAGCCATCTTCCCAATCCTTTCAATGATAGAAAATGGCCCTACAAATCTTGGTGCCAATTTTCCTGTAGACCCAAAGCGAACGACATTCCTCAAAGGAGATACTATAAGGAAAACCCTGTCTCTAACCTCAAACTCAAGGTCGGTTCTTCTTTTATCAGCGTAGGACTTCTGTCTATCTTGTGCGGTCTTCATTCGTCTTTGTATCAAGTCCACCTTCTCCGAAGTTTCTCTAATCATGTCCGGCCCAAGTACGAGCTTTTCTGTAGACTCCCACCAATAAGTTGGCGATCAACATGGTCTTCCGTATAAAGCCTCAAAGGGTGCCATGCCTATGGTGGCTTGGTAGCTATTGTTGTGGGCGAACTCCACCAAAGGAAGATGATCCTCCCATGTCCCTCCAAAATCAAGAATGCACAATCTCAAAAGATTTTCTAATACTCTGTTCACCCTTTCCGTCTGACCATCAGTTTGAGGGTGATAGGCAGTGCTTAAGCATAGCTGTGTGCCTACAGCTTCCTGCAAACTCTTCCAAAACTCGCTCGTAAAGATAGGATCTCGAGCACTTACTATGCTAGAGGGTATTCCATGTAGTCGAACCACCTCTTAAGATAAATGGATGCTAACGATGAGGCAGTCCTCCTACTCTTAACAGGTATAAAGTGAGCGCTTTTAGTGAGCCTGTCCACTATTACCCAAATACTGGTATTGCCCCTTCTTGACCTAGGCAACCAATCAATAAAGTCCATCGAAATGCTATCCTATTTCCATTGTTGGACCTCTAGAGGATGAAGCAGACCACCAGGCTTCTTCTGCTCCGCTTTGACTTACTGGCATATCAAGCATTTAGAGACAAACTTAGCTACATCCTTCTTCAAACCGTTCCAAAAGAAAACTTTTTTATGTCTTTATACATCTTGTCCCCACCTGGGTGTATGGTCAATTTAGAATGGTGTGCTTCTTCGAGAACGGTTTTCACCAAATCTCTTGCTTGTGGGACGCATAGTCTTCCATCCCGTCTCAACCAACCCTTATCATCAATGGTGTATCTATTGAGGTGATTAGACGTCTCACCTCTTATTAGCTTATCCATTACATCAATTAGCTGAGGGTCTTCACGTTGCACGGTTCCTATTGAGTCCAAAAGCGTAGGCCGCACCTCTAGTGTTGATAACAAGCTAGGTACAAACTCAAAGGAAGGTCTAAAGTCAAAGTTTGCTATGTACTCCAAGCTTTGCCTTTCTACAAAGAGGAGTTAAGGTAAGCTTTTTCCTACTCAAGGCATCTGCTACAACATTGCCCTTGCCAGGGGTATAAGCAATCTCAAAATCGTATGAGGCTAGAAATTCCATCCACCTTTGTTGTCTCAAGTTAAGATCTTTCTATGAGAAAAGGTACTTTAACGATTTATGGTCAGTAAATAATTCAAACATTTCTCCTAGTAGGTAATGACGCCATGACTTAAGAGCGAAAACAATGACAGCTAGCTCCAAATCATGAGTTGGGTAGTTTTTCTCATGTACCTTCAACTGCCTTCCTCCATAACAAACTACTTTGCCCTCTTGCATCAAGACAGCGCCAATCCTGTTCTGCATGCGTCTATGTATATTGTAAATATCTTACTCCCATCAGGCAATGTCAGAACTGGGGCTGTTGTCAGAGCCCTTTTCAGTCGTTGGAAATCAACATCGCAATCCAAATCCCAAGCAAAAGTTAGGTTCTTCTTCGTCAATCTAGTAAGTGGGGCTGAGATCTTTGCAAAGTCTTTAATGAACTTTCAGTAAAAGCCCGCTAGTCCGAGAAAACTTCGTACTTCAGTTGCATTCCGGGGGACCTTCCAATCTTGCACCACAACTACTTTTGCGGGATCCACAGCTATCCCATCTTTGGACACCACATGTCTAAGAAACCTTACTTCTTCTCTACAAAAATGGCATTTAGAGAATTTTTCTTTTAGCTGGTGTGCACAAAGAGTATCCATGACTTCCCTTAAATGCAAAGCATGCTCTTCCTCACTTTTCGAGAAGATCAAAATGTCGTCCACAAAGACCACCACAAATTTATTAAGGAACTCCCTGAACACCCGACTCATCAAGTCAACGAAATAAGCAGGTGCGTTTGTCAAGCTGAAAGGCATGAAAAGCCATTCGAAGAAACCATCCAGGGTCCTGAATGTGGTCTTATCAATGTTGTCCTCAGCCACTCTTAGCTGATGAAACCAGGTAGCCAGATCTAGTTGGGAGAAAACCGATGCACCTACGAGTTGATCGAACAAGTCGTCTATTCTTGGAAGTGGGTGCCTATTCTTCTTGGTCAGCTTGTTTAGCTCTCTATAGTCAACGCATAGGCGAAGTGAACCATCCGCTTTGGTTGCAAACACCGCTGGAGCACCCCATTCAGAAATACTCCGCCTTATAAACCCCTTTTCAAGCAACTCTTTAACTTGCTTGCTGAGCTCTTTCCTTTCCCTTGGAGCCATGTGTCTAACAGGTAGAGAAATGAGTTTTGCATTATCAATAAGGTATATGAGGAAGTCTATCTCCTGCTTCGGAGGTAAACTCTTCACCTCTTCAAAGACATCTGAGTATTCACAGACTACTCTAACAAATTTCAGGTTTTCAACAGACGCATCAAGAGATTCTAGGTAGGTAAGCATAACAGAGTTCATGGGATAATAAGAGATTTCGAGAGTGTTACCGAGCGAGTCATAAGTCTAACCACTCTCTTTTCACAGTCGAGGAAGGCACCATTACTGGATAGCCAATCCATGCCTAGAATCAAACCATAGCTCGTGAAGCCCAAAACATAGGCATTACATCTAAACCCAACGCTTAGTATAGAAATTTCCAAATCCAAACAAATCATTGATAAATAAGCCGAACCACCAACTGGATTTGAAACAACCAAGGGATCCTCTACTATACTGGTGTCTAGGTGCAGAGATTCAACTAAAGCAGTAGATATAAAAGTGTGTGATGCGCCAGAATCAAAGAGAGTACGAACAGGATGATAAAAAAGATAAACTAAACTCTCAACAGAAATATTTCAACCTTGTTCTTGCGGAGGTGCTATGAGAACGTGAACCTGCCCTCCAGAAGTAGATCCAATCCTCTGACCTTGCCCTTGCTTTCTTGGGCAGTCCTTAGCCATGTGTCATGTCTTGCCGCACTGAAAACAACGACCCATCTTCCTCTTCTTCTTTCTGCAGTCCTTAATCAGATGTCCAGGTATGCCACAAAAATTACACTTCCTCTTGTCACGGGGTTTATTATTCTTCTCGCCTTTCTTAGAATCTATCTTCTTGTTCTGTGATCCCTCCAATTTCTTGTCTTGAGGTACTTCCACCTTTGTCTCTTTCTTGCCATCCTTATCTTCCTCCTGCAACAGTGCTATGTCCACTAGTCTCTCATAAGTCGCACCCATAGGTATATGGGTCATAGCTAGGCTGTGCAGTGGCTCGTTCAACCCTTCAACAAAATGGAGAGCCTTCTTATGTGGAGTGTTCACTAATTCCAATCTGAATCTAGCCAGCTGGTTGAATTGGTTGACGTATTCCTTGACCGATAGGCTTCCCTGTTTGAGAGCTAATAACTTCTCCTTCTGTAGGCTTCATTCAGCTTGCGAGAGGAACTTCATTTCAAGCCTCATTCTGAAATCCTCCCAAGTTTCAACTGGTCTCTCAGCATTAGTAACTTCCCACCAATAAGAGGCTTCGTCCTTAAGTAACCACACATCCAATTGTATCTTCTGCCCATCGTCCATTTCCAAGATAACAAACAAATCTTCTGTTTCCTTGAGCCAGTTTCTTGCTTCCACAAATGATCCAGTCCCATTAAAGTTCTTTCCACCCATGGCTCGAAAGTCTCCACATATCTTCGAGAAGCATTTGCACGAGGAGGAGATTGAGGAGGAGGAACAGCTACAACTGGGGGAGGAGGAACGTCTGTTGGGCTTGCATCATTAGCCCTAGCCTCTAGGTACCTTCTGAACAAACCAGGTACCGGTACGCCCTCAGGAAGATTAAGATCCCCAGACATGCTGAAACGAAAAGAAAAGGTTCAAAATAAGGGATAGAAAGATAGTGCATATGGCTTTGGGGATTATGCTTTTTAAAATAAAACAACATTTTTCTTAAAAATGCTTCTTTAAACTTCTTTTTGAAAAATAGTTTAAAAAAAAACTTTTATCTGATTTGGTAAACCATTTCTCTGATACCAAGTGTAAACACCCCACCTACGTTAAGGTCACTCACAAAGGGAATGCATTAACCTTGGTGGAGTATTATAGGTAAAATACACAGATAATTTACAAGAAAAACATACAAGCAGCGGAAAACTGAAATTTTTATTTCACAAGCACGTGGTCCGGTCAAAACATTACAACAACTGTCTTAAAAACCAACTTCTAAATTATTACAACAAAACATCTGTCTTGATTTTATTCTCCAAGTACATAAAGAAGCATAAAACATAAGTAAAGCAGCATAAATCCCAAACAAAAGTGTAACCACAGCCATAGCCCAAGAAGAGAGAATCCAACCAATACATCTACTCTCTTCAAGCTTGAAAAGGTCTACACTAAGATGAAGTATTCCCTCCCTAAGGACCTAGGGGGGACGGAAGAAAAAAAGGCGAAAGAAAACGGGTCAGACATAAGTCTGGTAAGTCCAGTGATTATTTAGCATGTAAACAGGTAGAAGGATCATGACATGAATAAACTGAACCTAGGACAATATCCTAGATATAAGATAACGATAAATAAGGCAAGATAAACTGAATATACTATCGCACTCATTTCTATTACTCTACACCTACTAACAAGTGTTTTCAACTAGCACCATGTGTTCATGATAAAATGATCCCTTTTATCGAACGGCTTCTCCTCGCATGCATTTATGACTTGTGTCATTCGGCCCCGCTCGATTGTAGATACCTGTGCTGGTCCCACCATGGGGTGTATCAATTCCTATGGTGGCAACCTGACACAAATTCAAGATGCACAATGTATACTACTGATGCCCAGTGCCTGATTTGTCCATGCCGGAGTACGTGCACGCCCATACCCCGTTGGAACCTACACTGTTGCACCACCCGCCGTTATTTTGACCGCTTATAATCAGCCCAGTAATCATGCCCCACCCTGCCTAGTTCAAGGTATCATGATACATCTATGTGGGTTACTGCTGAAATGGGTCCCTGTTGCTAGGGTTTCCTAACCAACATGTTAAAATGGTTAAGTGTTCTCAAATTAACCTTACCCCACCCGTCAGTTTGGTTAACATGTTGTATTGGTTAAGTGTTGCCTTAATTAACTCAACCCTACCATTATTAGCCTGTCTTAGCTTTAATTCATTCATTAAAGCACCAACCACTCACATTAGATATGTATTGTTGCGGTCGCTGGATGTGCCGGGCGGTTTCTGGCAGTCTTACACCTCAACTCAATCTAACCTCGAGTTTTTCGGGTTTAATGCGCTAACCTCTCACATTAGATTTATATGTTACGGTTGCTGGATGTGCTGGGCGGTTCCGGGCAGTCTTACACCGTAACTCAATCTAACCTCGGGTTAGGCACAATCATCTTTTAATTAATTTACATATTTAATTTTTATGTTTATATGTAAATTATCCACCAATGTTGTCAACTCAAGTCATGTCCCATTTACCCTTCTAAATTTTTGTCCATAATTCTTAGGTATACAGATTATACCTTTTCATGCCATTAATCATTTACATGATTATGAGCCTGCCTATGCCAATAGCATAAAATTTAATATATTTCCCAACGTATCCCCCGTTATTTTTTCGCATAAATTACATAGAACGTTAGGCTCGCAAATTAGCCTAACTCATATACAAAGAGGGAAAAAGAAAAGGGACATGTAACATTCCAACGGCATAAAACAGTTTAGATCAACTAAGCATGTGTAATATAAATTTGGCATAGTGCTACACAAATTTAATTAAGCATGTAAATGTGAACTTGCATTTGAGTTGGATCAAATTAACATAGATCTAAACATCTAAGCATGTAGATCTAGACATATAAGCATATATGAACATGACTTAGCTTATGATCTTGCATATAACATAACATAAGGAATCACCAAATTTATATACAACATGATAGGTTCATTGCCAAATTATTATACAACATGATAGGTTCATCATCAATTTAAAATACAACATGATAAGTCCATCACCAATTTAATATTCAACATGATAGGTTCATCACCAAAGTTATATACAACTTGACTGGTTCGTCACCAAATTAATATACAACATGATAGGTTCATCACCAAATTAATATACATCATGATATGTTGTATAAATCACAATAGTCACGTAGGCATAGGTAATTTCAGAATTGCAACATGAATCAGAATACGATTATCTTACAACTAGGCACAGTTCTAGCTTCTCTTCATTACAAGTCATGACTTTTATTTGTTCAAATCTAAAGAATAACTGAACTTACAAACAAAAGAACAAATCTTGTTTTTATGGGATCTGATTTCTGAAACTCAAAAGCTATCCTTTGATGTAGACTACTAATTCTCTAGTTTTGACTTGATTTGGGACTTCCTAACTTGACTCGTAGTTTAGAGAAAAATGGAGTCTACGCTAGTTTGGCCATGGACAGCATGACGGCTTCACAGAGCAATTTTATGTGGTTTTAGGGTTGAGGGTTGGGGTTGTTTATATAGATGTTTAGATTAATGAGAGCCGTTAGATCCACTCGGAATAATCAGAGCCATCTAGACCAAACAGAGCCAACCGGAAGTCGCCAAATAAGCCCTAGTGACTCAGAAAACGTCACTGGACAAAACGGTCCAGATCTGGGCGAGGGGTCGACCCCTACAGGGGGGTCGACACCCCAGTCGACACCCCTATTGGGGGGTCGACACCTATGTCGACCCCCCCGGGGGGAGTCGACCCCTATGGGCGGGAATTTTCCCGCCCAGCCGCTTCTCTCGGAATTTCGAATTTGAACTATTTTTTTAATTTAATTATTATTTATATTTAATTTCCGTTTAAACTTGAAATCTTCTGAACTCCATAACTTCTTCATACGGAGTCCGATTCACGCAAACTCGGACTCTATCTCAAGCAGAATTCCGAGACAACGTAATGGCGTAACCCGTTTCCCCTAATTCCCACTTTTTAAAATTAAGTATTCTTTAATTCGTTACTTTAATATTCATAGAAAATACTGGGTGTTACAGCGCCAGTGACTAAAAAAATTAAAAAAATAGGAAATATTCCCATAAGCATTGGCCAAAAAAAAAGGGTTGCATACTTCTGTGCAACTATTGCCAATAGTAGCATACATTCATGCATATATTCATATAGTGTTTTATGTTGAAAATCTGGACCAATATACGCATACATGTATGCAACTATTTTCGATAGCTGCATACATGTATGCATATAAAGTTGAACTGAGATGCATGTGTTACGAATGGTTACATACATGTATGCAACGATTGCGTATATATGCATGCATGTGTGCAACAAATTTAAAAGGGACGACGGCTTCTGAATATGCGCATGAATGCATATTTTGTACAAGAGCATAAATGTATGCAATAATGTCTGAAAACGGTGAATGGTTGGAAAAACAGCTTAAATTTGAATATATGCATGAAAGGATGCGTATAATGTTGTTTAGCTGCATTCATTTATGGATTTATACCGCAGTTGGGCAAAACGCTGAAATATAAGCATGAATGTATGCAACTATTTAGAATCGGTGCATCTTTTGATGCAAAAACCTGCTGTTTCGTTGATTTTGTGTTATTTTAGGTTTTGACGTGGTTTTCGATTGTTTTAACGCATGAATTTTTCGGCATGTACGTGTTTTATTTAATAATGAATTATCGTGATTTATTTTATATCTTTTTGTTTATTTCCTGATGATTTTTCGAAAATTAGGGACCTAATTTACAATAATTTTTGGACCGGACTTGAGCCTAGTTTAAAACCTTAACAGGGACCTGTGCCAAACGGACCCATTATAAAATCCTGTATTTGTGTTTGATTTCATGAACTTTTAACTAATTAAATTGATAAAAGCTTAAAATTCGAACAAGAATCCCATTATAAACCGATATCGTTAGATGCCAATAGTTAATCTAAGGCATGGCTGATGAACGACATCTCTGCTTTTTCCTTGACTTTGGTGAAATTGCAACCGTCCAATAGATTATGAACGTGGATCGAAGGTTTCTACAACCGTTTCTAGGTATTTCCTATTTACAGACTTATTTTAGTTATAAAATGCTTTTATTTGATTTCTACTCTGAAAACAGTTTAATTTTAGTTATAAAATGCTTTTACTTTATTTTCTACTCTGAAATTATGTATTTTTCCTCCATGATTCCCAATTTAACTTCATACTTTTAGTTTGCAAAAGTGGTTATTCAACAATTTCTTTATTTTCAAACACTGTTATTGTTGATTTAATCAGTGGTGCTGGTTTTTCGCAACTGTCCATTACTTTGGTTCTTCGCAAAACATATCCTTCCATTTGCCGAATAAGTAAGAATGTATATTTAGCCTACCTATGGTAGTTTTATAAATGAAAAATTATTAGTCCATTGTAATTACCTTATTTTGAACCATAACTTTTTGGTTGTGACTGTTTGTTGAACCATGTTATCTTGAATGTGTTAGGAAGAATTTATAGATTTAAGAATTCCAAAAGAGCAGATGGGATTGCTAAAATTCTGAAGCTGGGCTGTGTAGATGGGATTCTTAGCGGATTTGGCAGTGATCACATGGTTGGAGGCATCAATTCTCTGCAATACGCTGATGACATTATCATTTTTAGCAAACCTGACTGTAAATACCTTGCTGCATTTAAATTTATTCTCTATGCTTTTGAAAGCTTATCTGGCTTAAAAATTAACTTTCATAAGAGCAGTGTTTACACGTTGGGTTGTAGTGATGATTTACGCAAGTCATGTGCTGAGATGTTTAATTGCAAGGCTGATGTTTTTCCTTTGAACTATCTAGGTATGTGCATCCGCCCCAAGAAATTAATGAAGAAAGACTGGAAGCACTTGATAGAGAAGGTGGACACTAGACTGACGAGGTGTAAAGGCAACTCATTATCAAGAGCTGGTCGTCTCGTGCTTGTCAATTCTGCTCTGTCGTCGATTTCGTTGTACTGGATGTCCTTCTACCAATTTCCTGGTTGGGTGCTGGAGAAGATTGATGCAATTCGTCATAATTTTTTATGGACTGGTACTAAAGAGACGAAGAAACTTAGCTGTTTGATTTCTTGGGATCAAGTTTGCAAGTCTAAAGAGCAAGGGGGACTCGATGTCATTAACTTGAAGACAATGAATCGTGCTTTACTTTGTAAGTGGCTGTGGTTAATGATCTCTGACAAGCACGCTTTATGGAAAGAATGGATTATCAGTACATGTTATAATGGCATTTTTAGCTGGAATACTGATTTCTCATTGTGCTCCGTGTTTTGGCGCAATGTTATGGCTCATGCACAATGGATGAAGCTGGTTACTAAGATTGTGGTGAAGAATGGACACAACACATCATTTTGGTTAGATAGCTGGCTAACTAATGTCCCTTTCTGTGCGGAGTTTCCTGAGCTTTTTGGTATTGCACGTAACAAAAATTTCACTGTTAGAGAGATGTATGATAATGAAGCAGCGGGCTGCAAATGGAGATTGTCTTTTTCGAGGCTGGTGGCTGGTAAAGCATTGGCACAGTTATGCAGCTTGTTTGTTTTGCTTGAAGGGGTGACTTTAACTAATGAGAGGGATGAGTTTATTTGGATGTTGGAGGGAGAAAGAAAGCTGTTTAGCTTTCGAAGCATTTACAAGTTGTTCAACTTTGCTTGGATTAGGAGGCTGGGGTTCAAACATATGTGGCGGTTCAAAGTCCCTGACAAAGTTAAAATTCACATGTGGATTGTGATACATGGTAGATTGAACACGGTTAGCAGAATTCGTCAGAGAGGCGTGTACGTTACGGGTGGCTGTGTATTTTGTGGTTGCGACGACGAGGACTATCATCATCTTTTTTTTGCTTGTGACTTTGCTTTTTACATTTGGACGAAATGTTTGGTTGCTTTTTGCCTTGATTTGCACTGGAGCAACTTCATTGCTGACCAATTTGATTTTTGGCACAACATTTACCCGACCTTGCATGCTTTTCATGATAGTTTTCTTTTTGCTTTTTTGAACTTTGCTTACATTTGGTTGCTTTGGCATAAACGCAATTCCAGAAAATTTAACCACAAACTGAAGCCCCTAACAGTATCATTTACTCTATTCTCAATTTTGTCTATGACTGGGCAAGCATGGAGCGCAAGGAGCAGGTTGAAAGCATTACTGACCGTGTGCGCAAGCGTGTGCGGTGCATTACTGGTCCACACACTTGATGGGGATTTTCACCGGCTTTGTCTTTTTCTGTTATGTATTTTGCTGTGTAATGTAAATTATGATGCTTGGTTTTTTTTTTTTTTTTGTCAGGCTGTATATTGTCGCTGGGTTGTAGCGATGGCCTATTTTTTTGGTTGTATATATGTTGCACATACACGTACTGCTACTTTATGCTACTTTATGGATGCTAATATATATTAGGTGTGAATCATGTTGATTCACTACCTTTTCCTTCAAAAAAGAATTCCAAAAGAGCAAACATTACCTGCAGAATAAAAAACATCATAACTGGCTCCTCCACCATTAACTGTGTTGCCTTGATTGCACAAGCCTCCAAGGTAAAAGTTTATCATTCTTCTATGTTCATTTAGTTTTGGGTAATTTGATATTTTAAGTTGTAGACTTTACTGTCTAAACATAATATATTTTGCAGATCATAATCCAAAAAATATAATATATAGTTTTGTGATTCTCCTTGTTGTTGAAATATAATATATTATGTCATATTTTTGTTGCATTGTTGTTAGTGTTTAGAAGGCCAAAATCATTATATTATAAATTTGCACTGAAATAAGATGAAGTGAATCTAATAATAAAACATATGACATTAAGGTAGATCATATAAAACATATATATTTTGTTAAATGTCATTTATGAGTTGCCAAAATTGATGGTGCATGGGTGATTATCAGCCTTTTGTACAACTTTTCCTGAAACTGAGGTATGCTCATCCACAACATTAGTTCATTTTGATTCTCTTTTGTTAGTTTAAACTCATTGAAATGAAACAATAAGCTTAACATGGAAGCTACGTGGTAAATTTAACAAAGAGGCTAAGTACTGTTTTATCATGATACCTATATATTACTATGACTATACTTGGAGCATGTGTATACAAGCGTCCATGACTATACTTCTATGTTCGGAGAAGCTTTATACATGCTTCTTTGGAATTTAATGTTGAAGCTTTACACCTGGTAGTATATGTAACCATCTTGCAGCTAATTAACTTAAATTATTTTTCATAGTGTTTGAATACAACAGTCAGTACCGCAACGTGATGAAAGTGACGAAATCCAGCATGTGTATACGTGGTAATATGTGTATCCATCTTGTCGCTATGCTTTTGATGTTGCTGTGGGGTTTCTGCAGGTGGACATGGCACCTTAGTGAGGGAGGTTATAAAAGACGCGTGAGTGCTTTTATGTTTCTGTGACACTTACCTGCTTACTTAACTTGTTCACTTTGAATAATTCAATTAGTTGAACTCAATCATGGGTGCAGCATTACAATCATTCATGACAAAGGTGAACGGAACATGCGGAATGAAAAGATAACTGTCTTACAAGATAAAGTGTTTAACATCATTTGTTGACATTGATTTAATTATGTGGGAAAATCCTCACCTTGCACAAAGTGCTATTACAAACAAGGTATTTATGAGTTGCCAACATTTTCCTTTTGTCATTTCACTGAGACGTGATTACATGGTGTCTTTATGTAGCTGATATACACAGGATATACTTGCACTCAAGGATGATTTCTTATTCCCTGGTTGAGTGATCCAAATCTAAGGTTACTTATTTATCCTATGCCTAATCTTTATTTTCCTTCTTATAATGAATTTTAACAATTCAAAACTATGTGTTTGTTTTTTCTTATGCTTGCAAGTGAATAGCAATGTAATATGGAAATGTCATATGTCATGTGTAGCATTACATAGATTAGAAAATGGCTATATGTTCAATGTGCATACAAATCCAGTTTTAAGCACACACTTTTAAGTTAAGAAATTTATGTTGCAAGGGACTAGAGAACATATTGAAGATATCGATAAAAAGAACGGATAGCTTAGATTAGGTGAGCATTCTAGTTTCTTCAGGGAAAGTTTTTAAACTATGCAGTTAGTTTTTTTTAGTAGGACAGATGCGTAGCGCGAGACTACACAGCAGATTAAGCATTATGTTAAAATATATAAACCAGTTGACAAGCCCAACTGGTGGCTAATAGTTTGAGAAAGAGATAATAACACACAAACACACAAATACCCAACGTTTAAAGCTAATACAACATAGCATAGTAGAGACTTAAAGCAATACCATATACATATACAAGCTAAAATAAGGAACCACTTAAGAAATTACTAAACCATGCAGACATAACCGAGTTAATGCAGATCTGGACTCAAGTCTCCATGATTTGACCCACAGATTCAGCTGGACTATTATTCACTGTTAAAGCAAGCATAAATCTAGCTGAGGAAGATTGACCTGTCCATGATTGAAAGTAGTAAATAATAAGTCTGCATAATCCTTCAAAAAGCTTCACTGGTTTGTTAAATACAACTGCATTCCTCTCTTTGCATATGCACCAACAGTATATTGATAAAAAGGAATATAATGCAACATTAACTCCACTATTTTGCGAGTAGTCGAACACAGATGATGTGTTGGGAATAAATCCAAGCAGATAGATGCTAGTGGCTGTAAGAATTGGGAATGAGAATTCACATTCAAAGAACAAATGATGAATTGATTCCACATGACTTGAACAAAAAGCACAATGAGGATCAACAATCAGATTGAGCCTGTGCAACTTTGCTCTAGTGTTAACCTTACCATGAATAAGGCACCAATTAAAGAAGGGAACTTTTGGAGGCAGACAAATTTTCCATAATCTTGAGAATGAAAAAGATCTTCCAGAAAAGTTAATATAATGATACACTGAAGCCACAGAAAAACCCTTCCTCGGTGATAAAGCCCAAACATAACTATCAGGAATATGAGAAATCTGGGTTTGAAAGATCAGACTTGAGACATCAAGAAGATTGTCAAGAACATGAACATCGAACATAGATGAAGGACAAAGAGAAGAAGGACCATTATGAACCAAATTAACCATAGAAGAACTCACATTAGTAATCAGAGGGAAAAGAGAAGGGAAAACATGGGAAAGAGGGAGCTGGCCATGCCAAATATCATGCTAGAATAAACAAGTTTCACCGTTACCCATATCTTACATGAAACAAATTTTTAATATGAGGAATACATGAAATTACACCAGACCAGAATGGAGAAGGCTTAACAGAAGGGTGAAAGTGCAAAACAAGATGAGAATTGCTAGAATAATATAGAGAAAGAATCCAATCCTTCCATATGGAAGAGCCTGGAGATGCAATGCGCCATAACCATTTTGATAAAAGAGCCAGATTGAAATTAAAGAGATTAACTATACCCAAGCCTCCCTGTTCAATATGTGGACACACAGTGTGCCAATTAACCAAATTTTGACTTTGTTCCCATTCCATAGGAAAGCCCTTCTAATTGAATCAATTTTCGAAATTACCCATTTAGGGAGTTTATGAAAAGACATCCAATATGTTGGCAAAGCAGATAATACAGCTTTTACCAACACTAAACGACCAGCTGAGGAAAGGGAATTATCCTTCCACGAGGATAACCTCTTTTCAATATTATGAATGAGTGGCAACCAATCCGATCTATGAAGCTTTGTAGGCCTAACAGGAATTCCCAAATAAACTATTGGAAAATTATGAATAGAAAAGTTAAGGATAGAAGAGATAGACAGACCCAAATGACCAGCTTTTCCTAACATTATTATTGAGCTTTTCAAAAAATTAATAGAAAGACCTGATATAAGCTCAAAAACATATAGCACCACTTTAAGACAGTGAATATGGTTAAGATCAGGAGAAGAAAAAATGATTGTATCATCAGTAAATTGAAGATTAGAGATTGGTAGAGATGAATTAGGAAGATGAATACCATCAAAATAGTTATTTGCAATCACTCTCTTTACCATTTGATTGAATACATCTGCAATTAACACAAAAATAAGAGGTGATAGTGGATCTCCCTGCCGAAGCCCTCTATTAGATTTCATTAAACCCCTAATGTTTCCATTGATAGAAATGGATGGGTGACTTGTCTTAAGAATACAATCAATCCAATTACACCATCACTGAGAAAATCCTTTGTGTCTAAACATTTGTGAAATAAATTCCCAGTTGATAGAGTCAAAAGCTTTAGAGAAATCTAATTTGAGGAGGACAACAGGTGTAGAAGTATTGTGACAATAAGAAATCACCTCCTGAGTAGCTACAATACAGTCGAGAATGCAACGTCCTTGAATGAAAGCTGATTGCTTAGCGCCAATAAGATCAGAAATCACAGATTGAAGACGATTAGCAAGGGTTTTGATGATAATTTAAAAGTGGTAGTAAGCAAGCTAATGGGACGAAAATCAGAGAGAGAGTTAGCACCAGAGAATTTGGGAAGAAGAATAATAATAGCATAATTTAGACGATAAATAAGGCTAGGGTTATCATAAAATTCACTACACATGGCAATAATATCATTTTTCACAACGACCTAGAAAGATTTGAAGAATGAAGGCCAAAAACCATTTGGGCCTGGGGCTTTATCATCATTCATTTCATTTAAAGCTGCCCATATCTCATTTTCTGAAAATGCTCGGTCAATGGAAATGGCAACAGGAAAAGGGTAAAGAAAATTCCAATCAATAACTGGAATAGTAGTGGACGAACAACCAAGAATGGAGCGATAAAAATTAGAGATGAGATGAAGAATGTCATCTTGATTTGAATACAACCGACCTTCATGGGAGATTTCTGGAATGGAAGTTGCTCGCCTCCTACCATTTGCGATTCTATGAAAGTAAGCTGTATTTTTCCCCCTTCATCAATCCATTTAGATTTGGATCTTTGTTTCCAACCAATTTCTTCTTGCTTGAACAGTTAATCTAATTCAGATTGAAGGTTCTTCAATGTGCTATATTCCTCACCATGTAAAGGACGAGATTCCACCAAGATATTGAGATTCAAGATGGCATCTTGGATATTAGAAATTCGACAGCGAATTGATCCCTAAATAGATTTGGCCCAGGGTTTAATCAATTTTCTCAATGATCTCAATTTTAGAACGATTTTGTGGGTAGCTGACTGAGATTGAACAGGATGCTCCCAAAATGTTTTGATAAATTCATTAAAGGATGGTTCAAGTAACCATAAACGCTCAAATCTAAACGGATGTTTAAAATTAGAGAGGGAGCCCGAATCAAGAATAATTATGCAATGATCAGAAATGATAGAGGCAAGGTTGGAAACAGAAGATAGAGGATGAAGCTCCTCCCAAGATGAATTAAAAGAAAACGATCGAGCTTAGCTAAAGAAGGATTCAATCTGTGACTCGACCAAGTGAAGGAACGGTTACAAATAGGGGGGTCAATAAGGCAACAATCAAAAAGAATTAATTGAAAGCTTCATTGTCAGCTGAAGTGATTCCAGATTTTCTCTCATAAACATTTCTATTGGTATTGAAATCACCCCCTATTACCCAAGGTCCATGAAAATAGTTAGCCATTTGTTTACAATGATCCCAAAGATCTATTCTTTCATGAGCATCTTGAGGACCATAAATATTAGAAAAGAAATAAATGGTGTTAGAGGCAATGTGATTAAGAGCTACATGCAGGGCAAATTGATTGGAAAAGTTTTGGTGCAAAGACCAAGCAGATTCATTCCGAGCAGTAAAAAGGCAATCTCTAGTTACAACTGCATTGACATAAGCCTACCCAGTCAATGAGGATCCACCAATCAATCTAAAGTGATAATTTGATAAATCAGAGAGTTTAGCTTCTTGGAGAAAAAGTACATCTAGATTAAGTGGGACAAAACTAGATTAATAGCATGACATTTTGAATGGTCCCCCAAACCCCTTACATTCCATGTGACTACTTTCATTGATGTCTATTAATACGCTCTTGTTCTAAAGCCTGCATGGCTTTATAATGTGAATCATGTAAACTCACACCCATGCAACCTGATATATTTTTGTTCAAACGTTTATTAGTAGAAGAAAAAACAACAGGGGTCAGAAAACTACCAATAACTTTGGGGTTGTTACATCTACCACTTCGACGAACAAAGATAGGAGAGAGATATTGGGGCCAGTCTTGATCATCTGACCATGGCTGATGAGGAGGGGATTGCGGCGGAGGAATTGAGGTAATATCAAATGGAATAGTCTGAATAGGGATCATAGAGAAATCATTAGGATGAGGAATTATCTGGTTGAAAGGAGGATTCAGATCAACATGCATTTCTTGATTCATTTCATCTTGCTCTAGTTGTTCCATCTCTTGATTATCCAAGTCTGGAGAGTTAAAATTCATATTCACTTCCCTATAAGTGGAGGGAAGTGGTGGTAACTTCACTGCTTCTTCAATCATAGCATCAAACCGATCCTCCGAGCTAAAATATTGGAAATTATGTATAGAAGGCACCACTTTCTCCTCTTCATTACTAATAAAAAGAAGTTCTGGTCTTGTACCAGGAGTTCATGCTTACTGCATTGTACTTTAATAATATGCACTTTGTTGTTAAAACGTGCAACAAATTCACTTTTTGAGCCTATTCCTTCATAAAACTTCAATTTCACTAGAATATCTCTATAATCGAAATGCCACCAGCCGCAGTCATCAACAGCGAGAACCCTACCCATTGGTTTTAAAATTTCTTTCACTGCTACATCATTATATTCAAGGAATTAAGGAGATCCCTCCACCTTAGCCCATGATTCAGTTTCCAACGAGGGTTCTGGCTCTCTCCCATCTTCATCCCATGCTTCTAAATTTATAATTGCTCCTGGTTTGGTCAATATTTTCAGAAGTAAAGCATGATCTCTTTTACCATAAGTAGGACAATGAACTAGAAAGGAGTTGTTTGTGATGATCGACATCGGCCAACTATCATGTTCAAGGTTTACTTCTAGAGCTTGGTACAGAGTTTCCACACTCCACTTTCCAGTCAGAGTCTTAGCTATAATACATTTCGAAGAATCTGCCATGTTAAAGTGTTTAGAAGATTGAAAGTATGGAGACTGTGAAGGAGAGTGATGAAAATTAGGTTCAGTAAAATGCTTAATATCCGAATTTACATGGTAATTATCTCTACGTGTGGCAATCTGAAGCGATGGCTGATGTGAATTTTGTGCAGAGTTATTGATTTGCTTAGGGACTCGGCGTACTTGGTGATTATTACTTTTACTGACGGCTTTGTGTAAGGAAGCCGAAGCACTCACCACATTATTATTTTTCTTTGAGCATCGAGACACTGAGTGACCAAGTGAACCACATTTAAAACAAATTTTTGGATCCCTACACGCGCTTGCCACGTGACCTTTGCATGCACACTATAGACATCTTTTCTCTTTTTTCAAATATGAAAGTTTGGAAAATGGAGATGAAGTCTGGTACTGGTGATCTAAACTTCGTTTTGGGGGGAGGTTTAGGTGGAGAGGAGGGTGGAGAAGCCGCTACCTGAGCATAAGATTTGGTGCTGTATCAGTTTGATGATCAGAAAGAACATAAAAACAATTACGTGAGGATAAAAAAGATGAACGAGAATGATGGGGACGAGAATGATTAGGAACCGACACAGCTACTGATTGAGAGAATTCTGCACAAGATAGATCATGGTTAGGATTAGAATAGGCATGATAAGAGACCAAAATATTAGATGAGGCACGATAAGAAGAAGGAGGGACATGGCTAGAAACAGGGGAAGAGAATGTATGACATCCAGAATTAGAGCGAGGATTAGAGGAAGAAGGTTTAACAGTCGGACGAGAAGGAGAAGATGATGAAGATAAAGATGATCAAAGGAGAAGAAAAGGTCTGTATTTTGAAGGATATTTCGAAACGAATGGAGGGGAAGAAGGAAGAAAGGACGCTATTAATGAAGATTGCAGCTGTGCACAGTTATTATTAATTTAATAACTATGCAGTTAGCTTTTATATTCTATTTTTATTCGTCCATACAAAATGAGACATGTAGTTTTAAAAAATGCAGGATTCGAGCAGTGGTAGCTCTTAATCATCAGAACTACGGAAGTGGTAGGAATCCATGAGGCCAACTCAAACCTGAATGCCTAGAAAAGGTACCATTATTAATCAAATCGTGATTTTTCTTAATGTACGAATACAATCGAGAATCATTAGTGCCTAAACCATAATACGGAGATGAAATACAATAAAATTATGTAGTTGGGTGGTTGTGCTTTCTAGGATTTTAACTAGAAATTTGATCCATATCATCAAAACATTCTTTAAGTTCAATCATATCATCAAAACATACTTCTATCCTCATAGCGTATATTCTGATTACATTTATACTTATGCTCAATAGTACTTTCTGGGATTTTAACTGGAAAATTGATCATTCTTTCACATATTTATTGAACAGATTAACGCAAACACTGATGGAGAGGTTGACTTTTTAGAATTTATAGCTGCAGCATTGCAATTACATCAGCTTGAACATTACAGTTTCGCGTTCGCCTTCGGTTTCGCGTTTGCTTGAGAATTCGTCATCGTCATCTTCGTAAGTCGGTTAGGTATGTTAGTTAGACTTATTTTGGTGTAAATATGGCATTATGTGGTTTTAGTGTGGTTATGGATGATATATGTTTATATTTGGGATAATGTTAGCACCAACTGAATAGTTTTGTTGTTCATAATTCAGCTCGGTATATGAATTGATGAAAGATTATGGATGTTGTGGTTTTTTGTATATGGTTATGAATGTTCTTTTTAGTTCTAAATTAATGTTGTTGACTAATTTATCTTTGTTTTTTAATATGTTATTTATTTTAGCGTTATATTTTTATTTATTTCTTGCATAAGGGTTTACCAACGCTTTTTATAAATAATAATTTATTATAAATTACTTATCCGTTGGTAAATAGTTTGTAAGTAAATTAAAATTAAAATTAATAAATAAAATTATATTTTTATTATATAATTAGTAAAATGACGGAAAACTCATGCTAAATTTCATCACAAAAATCTGACACAATTACCGTCATGGTTTTTACCGACCACAGTATTATGTAGGAAATCCGTCGCTAAGGCCAGTATAGCGATGAATTAAAAGCTTATATTGCCACTGCTATATGCAGTTTTTCTTGTAATTTATATTTCGGCAAAACAAATTTTCAATATAATGCAAAGAAAAAATATTTGAAATATTCAGCAATAAGCATTTTAAATAAACAATATTTACGTCATAGTAAAAAAAATTCAATTAAACCAATTTGAAAAACACACATTTTTATGTTGGTTTGTAATATTTCAAACATATTTAACTTTTGGTCAGCTCAGCGTTGAGGTAGCGAAAGCATACATGTGACATTTCGTGGTCTACCAATATTTTTTTGTAAACGTAGTGCTGGCTTTGGAAAGCGGCCAACTATATTTTAACAAAAAACAATTTAGGCACCTTTTGAAAAAGTCAATGGTGGGTAGCTTTTCAAAAGTCAATCCGTCAATAAGCAGATGTAAATTTGGGTAGCAAACCCTCATCCACCTCTTTCCCATTCACCTTGCATTGTAAAAACGAAAATTTTCTTCCATTATTTTCGAACTTCATTTAAATTTGTTTAAATTTTCACTAATTTGAAGCACAACTTGCTCTTCATTACATGGCGCTCCCAAAAGTTTGATTTGTATCCTTAATCTCCAAATTATTGCAATTTAGGGTTTTGTTAAATTTGACAGATATAATGTTTTGAATGTGCATAACAAGTTGTATGAGAACAGAAATCAAAATTTCGTAAAACTTTTGTTTTTTAAGCACATGTTGAACATTGTTAATTTTATAGTTGAAATTGATTTTGGGTTTAGCAAATGGTTAATTATTTTTAGGTTACTCTGTGATGTTACCATAATTGATAGACGATAGTATGATGAGCTTGTAGGAACGCTACTAAATGCCCAATCATGCTTGGATGGAGGTAGTGTGTGTGTGTATATATATATATATATCAATGTTGTTTATACATAGAGCTTATAATTGGTTGTTTTATGACAACAATCTACTTGGATGGAACTATTACCCACTCATCTAAAATTAATAAAGTGGTTATGCTTCATCCTGCCGCGCTGGCGCTTATAATTTGAGTCGGCTTTCCACTTACCATGCAGTTGGAGTACACTCAATTAAATCATCTCTTATCACCGTTTTGTGAATAGATGGAGGTCATAGACGTCTACATTCCACCTTCGGATGGGGGAGATGACCATGTTAGCTTAAGCCGCTCTAGTTGATTGACTATAAATGGTTCTACATTAAGCTCTAGTGGATTACATGGAGTCGTTGTAACATCCCGAATTTTCTTAGAATATTAAAATTAACAAATTCAAGAACACTTAATTTTTAGAAGAAGAATTAAGTGAAATGGGTTGCGCTATTACGTTCGTCTCAAAATTTTAGTCAAGATAGACATTTGGTTTCCATAAAACGGATAACTTATGAAGAAGTTATTAAGCCTTGAAGTTTGTATGCATATGAGAAATATATATATATATATACATATATATATATATTAAATAAATAAATATGCAAATAAGTTCAAAGCAGTGAATTGGGAGGGGGAATAACCGAACCAGCCTATTTTTGAGGTCGACCCGAGCTCTGCTGGGTCGACTAGGGTTTGATTCAGGGTGTTTGGCTGTCAACCCGTGGGCCAATTCGATCTAAGGCAGATGTGGCATCTGACTGGTTCTCATGGTTCAGGGTTAATCTAATGGTCCTAAAACACTCTCTACAACTATAGAAGGACCCTAAACCTAAAACCTAATTCTATTATTCACTCTCATCTAAACCTAGCCGCCACTAAAACCTAAGTCAAATTAAATCTAATCTAATTCAACTAAGAGAATTCAACGATCTACATCAAAGGCGAGCAATTCAGTTTCAGAATACAGATCCCTGGAATCAAGTTTTTTCTTTTGATTGTAAGTGTAGTTATCTTTCAGATGTGAATAAATTAAAGACATGATTTGTAATGAATTGTAAAATAGAATTGTATCAAGTTGTATGTGATGCTGATTCATGTTTATTCATGTCTATTCTATCATATATGCCTATGAACTATTGTGGTCTATCGAACCTATCATGTTATGTGGAAATTGGTGAGTAAACCTATGATGTTGTATAGAAATTTGGGAATGAAATTATCATATGTAAGTTTGGTGATATTATGATACATACAAGTTTTAGGCTAAGTCTTGTCGTTTATGCCTAATTGTTTAGAGCCATTATGCATACATGTTTAGATCTACGACCTTATATGTTTAGATCTACAACTTTATATGTTAGATACATATTCCTTTACGTTAAATCAAATTTGCAAGTTCACCACTACATGCCAAGTTTAACTTGTATAGTTTTATGTAAATTCATATGCTTGTGGTTCATGTTGCGTAGATCAAATTTGCATGTTCATAGTTAAAAGTATATTGTTCAATGCCAAATCCATGTGACATATGTGTAGTTAGATCCATACTTTTGTATGATGTTGGAATGTTGCAAAGTTCCTCTTTTCCCCTTTTTTGTTTTATAAGTTAGGCTAAAATATAACATACAACGGGGGTAACGTTGGGGAAAACATGAAATTACATGTAATTGGCATGTTTGACACATAAGCATGATAAGTGGCATGAAAATGGTATAATCTATATACCTAAAGTTTTGAACGTGATTTAGAAGGAAAGTGGGTCATGACAATAATTGATTTATAATTTACATATAAATATTTAGGATAAACATGAAAAAATACATGGCATAGATTGGTTCATGAAATGGTATATTTAGTATACCATTAATTGTGAGCATAATTAAAAGGATAATTATGGCATAATTAAATTAAGAATAATTTACATATGGAATTTGTCATAAATAAGAAATATGTAAATTTAGAAAAGATGAATATGCCTAACTCGAGGTTAGACTGAGTTGTGGTGTAAAACTGTCCGGAACCGACCGGCACATCCAGTGACCACAACAATACATGTCTAATGTGGGTGGTTAGTGCGTTGAACCCAAAAAGGACCCGAGGTTAGACTGAGTTGTGGTGTAAAACTGCCCGGAACCGACCGGCACATCCAGTGACCATATCAATACCTGTCTAATGTGAGTGGTTGGTGCTTTAATAAAGATAAGTCAAGATTGGTAGGGTTAAGTCAATTAAGGAAACACATAACCGTTATAACATGTTAATTAGACAAGTGGGTGAGGTTAAGTAAATTTAGAACACTTAACCGTTATAACATGTTAACTAGACAAGTGAGTAAGGTTAAGTAAATTTAGAACACTTAACCGTTATAACATGTTAATTAGACAAGTGGGTGAGGTTAAGTAAATTTAGAACGCTTAACCGTTATAACATGTTAATTAGACAAGTGGGTGAGGTTAAGTAAATTTAGAGCACTTAACCGTTATAACATGTTAATTAGACAAGTGGGTGAGGTTAAGTAAATTTAGAACACTTACCCGTTATAACATGTTAATTAGACAAGTGGGTGAGGTTAAGTAAATTTTGAACACTTAATCGTTATAACATGTTAATTAGACAAGTGTGTGAGGTTAAGTAAATTTAGAACATTTAACCGTTATAACATGTTAATTAGACAAGTGGGTGAGGTTAAGTAAATTTAGAAACACTTAACCAATATAACTTGATTTATGGAAAGGTTAAGTTAAAATAAGAGGGAAACACTTAACCAATATAACTTGATTTGTAGTAGGGTTAAGTTAACACAAGAAGGCAACACTTAACCAAAGTAACATGACACGTAGGTGGGTTAAGTTAACTTGAATAGATTGATGACACTTAACCAATACAACAAGATGAATACGTGGTGTTAAGTTAACAAGAAACACTTGACCAATATAACTTAATGAACGAACGGGGTTAAGTTAATAGGAAACACTTAACCGATCCAACATGATAAGTAAGGAGGGTCATGTTAATAAGAAATGCTTAATCAACATGACATGATGAATGAGTGGGTTAAGTTAACATGAGAGGACAACACTTAACTAATATGGCATAATGTGCGGGAGGGTTAAGTACATATCGGGTTGGTGGGTAATATTAGTAAATATAGGCTCACAAAATTTAACCATTAAATAAACATGCTTGAAACAGTGGAAGGGTTAAGTACATATTGGGTTGGTGGGTAATATTATTAAATATAGGCCCACAAAACTTAACAATTAAATAAACATGCTTGAATCGATGGGAGCGTTAAGTACATCTCGTGTAGGTGGGTAATATTAGTACATATAGGCCCATAAAACTTAACCATTTATTAAAAATGCTTGAATCGATGGGAGGGTTAAGTACGTATCAGGTTGGTGGGTAATATTAGTAAATATAGGCCCACCAACTTAACCAATAGGAAACCCTAGTAGCGGGGACCCATTTCAGCAGTAACCCACATGGATGTATCACGGTACCCTGAACTAGGCAGGGTGGGGCACGATTACTGGGCTGATTATAAGCGGTCAAAGCAGCGGTAGGGGGTACGTCAATGTAGGTTCCAACGGTTTATGGGCATGCACGTACTCCGAAATAGGAAAAAGCAGGAATTGGGTACCAGTAGTTATACACTGTGCATCTTGAATCATGTCGGGTTGTTATCATAAGGACTGATACACCTTATGGTGGGACCAGCACAAGGTACCTACACGCAAGAGAGGGCCGATTGACACAGACACATGGAACATGAATACAAGTACGGAGCCGATCGATAGGGTAGTAAGGGTACATCTAACATGTTCATGGCAATTAAGCTGACTGAGGTGGAATCCTCACGATAGATGTACACCTGAAGGCTACCACAATTACGGGGGGTTAGGATCACGATTATCATTTTATACAGATTACTAGTTGGGACACTAGTTAGGTGGCGTAGAGATAAATATAGAAATCAGATTAACAGAGTAGTAGCGAAGCAGAGAAAAAGTAGAAGCGCATTCATTTCACCTTGCACTTATCTTGTCTTTAGTTACCTTGTTTTTATGGTATTGTCCTTTTTTCAGTTTATTCATGTCATGATCCTTTATCTTGTTTGCATGCTAAAAGAGCACTGGACTTACCAGACTTATGTCTGACCTAGTTTGTTTTTCGCCTCTTTTCTTCCGTTTCCCCCCGGGTAGTCAGGGAGGGAATAGCTCAGCCTAACTTGGACCTCTTCTCTTTCCAAGCTTGAAGATTAGTTGGTGTATCGCTTTGGACTCTCTCTCTTGCACTGTTATAGCTGGTTCATGCTTTATCAGGGAATATAATTGTTTTTATGCTTCTTTTATTCTTAGAAGTTTTTAAATCAAGACAGAAGTTCTATGTATTACATTTAAGTATGATTGAGGAAATTGTTGTAAAAGCTTGACTGAATTAAGTTGTTTATAAAATGACTTTATTTTCCACTGCTTTATTTGTCTGTCTTGTTATTTATCTGCATCTTTTACCTATAAGCTCCACCGAAGTTAAGGCATTCCCTCTGTGAGTGACCTTAACGGAGGTGGGGTGTTTCACTTGGTATCAGAGCTGAAGGTTACCGGATCAGATAAAAGATTCGAAAATTTATTTACGAAACGATTTTAAAAGAAGCATTTTCAAAAGAAAAGTTTTGTTTTAAAGGCATATTCCCCAAATCCATATGCACTATCTTTTTGATCCTCTGTTTGAATCCTTGTTTCCTTCTTTCCTGAGTCTCCGCGGCTTCTGGCTTTCTGGGAGGTAGCCTCATCGCGGCATGGTTCCGTAGGCTTGATGAGACCACGACACTTGTTAAAGGGTAAATAAGCGCCCAACTTCCATCTATAGCCGCAGTAGTTTCACCTACGGCTAATTTTTCTTTCGATCTTTGTAGGATTTTCCGTGCGGTGGAGGCAGCTTTCAAAAGACCTATCAACCATATACACAACGATGGAAAAAATGAGAATGAGGGAGTTTGGCTAAGGAGAACAACACAAGGATGAAGAACTCATGGATATGGACTTGGTTCACAAAGGAGGGGAGGAAAGAATAGTAAAACCTAAAACAAGAGGAAGTATCTTTATTTTGGTATAACTGATCGTATAATTAAGTGCAAGGGTAAGAACAAAAGACAGGATTTTCCGAAAGGCAAGTGCATGCTCTCACCACCAGCATACCTGAGAGAGAGGTAGTAAGGTTTCCGTTGAAAAGTTTAGTTTTTCTTCTTGATCATCCTACTAGTACTCTTTTTGAATTTTGCGCTTCGCATTCGTTTATATCTGCTTCCATAGTTGAGTCTCTGCACCCTAGATCTTGTATAGTAGAGGATCCCATTATTGTCTCAAGTCCAATTTGTGGTTCGGCTCATTTATCTTTGGTTTGTAAGGATTTGAGATACTTATGTTTTTGGTTTCATGGGCTATGGGTTGATTATAGGCATGGATTGGTTAGCTAGTAATTGTGAAAGGAGGGTAGTTAGACTTTCGACTTGCCTCGGGAATACCCTCGAGATTTCGTGCGATCCTAAGGGATTAGTTTGTCTTAGCTACCTAGAATCACTTTATGTATCTATCGACGATTTTCGATCCGATGGAGTAGTCCATGAGTACGCAAGATGTTTTGATTAGGGTAGGGGTTTTCCCCCTAAAACTCGAGACAGACTTCCGCATATATTTAGTTGACAATGCAAAGCCCGTTATGCGATCAACGATAGTTTTGGGAACAAAATTGGCGAGGATAGCCAGAGTCAGTTAAGTGCTCAATTGTTTGGTTGTTTTGCTAGTATCATCTCACGTAAATCTTCCAAATTCGGAGGAGGTATTCCTTGGGTGCTTGTCTGATATTGGTTTAGGCCATTGGGGCTTGTACTTGAGGGATATCGAGTTCGACTAGGATGGTTTGCGTGAGAGATAAATAGTTGTGGCAGGCGCCCTAAGTAGAAAAAAAACTAACCTAAAGAGAGGTAAAAAGTACATAGCAACCTTTAGCTTTAGACCCTTAGATTTGTGACATGATGGATAAGCTAAGTAGAGGAGATACCTCTAATCATCTTAGTATATACACTTGGTATCATGGTTAACTTCTGTTTATCTTGGAAAGATAATTCGACAACATTGGATACCTCTAGCATAGGAAATGATCGAGGTCCTATCTTTACTAGTGGGTTTTGGAAATGGAGGTCAAGAAGCTTCACAATCGTGAAGTTAAATTAGTTAAGGTACAGTGGAGTGAAGCTCAAAGAAGATGCGACTTAGAAGACTGAAGACTAGATACGCGCATCGTACCCTTTTTGAGGGTATATCCTTGATTCCTCCTTTTTCTATAACATTTATTTGCATGTTAGTCTTTATCTTTTAAGTATATCCTCTCGGTCCTATCCTCAATCCTTAGGTAGAAGCCAATGGATGAAAACATGTGTTTGAGACATGTTATGATTGATGGTTGCAAGTGTTTGCTAGTGGTTGCTCGTGGATGCATATACACACATTAGGCACTAGATCGGCTCAGTCACTTTCATATTGCATATGCATATGAATGTATTTGTATATGGATTGAAACTTGATGTGTTATCATATGGATGTTGCATATGGATGAGTGAATATGCACATATATAGTATTTACATGATTAGGGATATTTGCATACATATTGGACGCATGACACTCTCATGATTCGCATTAAGGAGGTCAACTGGATCAGTAGACCGCCTGATTTTGCACTAGATAAGAGACATATACACACACTCTGCATATGTTCATATGGCATTAGAAGTCTTTTAAGGACAATGGATGATGGATGAGTAGATGGATGATTGGATGTTAGGATGCATTCTTCTTAACTTGAAGATTTGGGGGACGAAATCCTTTAAGGAGGGGAGAAATTAACACCCCGAATTTTCTGAGAATATTAAAATTAACAAATTCAAGAACACTTAATTTTTAGAAGAAGAATTAAGTGAAATCGGTTGCGCTATTACGTTGGTTTCAAAATTTTGGTCAAGATAGACATTTAGTTTCCATAAAACGGATACCTTATGAAGAAGTTATTAAGCCTTGAAGTTTGTATGCATATGAGAAATATATATATATATATATATATATAAATTATATAAATAAATATGCAAAAAAGTTCAAAGCAGCGAATCGGTAGAGGGAATAACCGAGCCGGCCCATTTTTGAGGTCGACCCGAGCCCTGTTGGGTCGACTAGGGGTTGATTCAGGGTGTTTGGCTGTCAACCCGTGGGCCGATTCGCTCTAAGACAGATGTGGCATCTAATTGGTTCTCATGGTTCAGGGTTAATCTAATGGTCCTAAAACACTCTCTACAACTATATAAGGACCCTAAACTTAAAACCTAATTCTATTATTTACTCTCATCTAAACCTAGCCGCCACTAAAACCTTAGTCAAATTAAATCTAATCTAATTCAACTAAGAGAATTCAATGATCTGCATCAAAGGCGAGCAATTCAGTTTCAGAATACAGATCCCTGGAATCAAGTTTTTCCTTTTGATTGTAATTGTAGCTATCGTTCAGATGTGAATAAATTAAAGACATGATTTGTAATGAATTGTAAAATAGAATTGTATCAAGTTGTATGTGATGCTAATTCATGTTTATTCATGTCTATTCTATCATATATGCCTATGAACTATTGTGGTCTATCGAACCTATCATGTTATGTGGAAATTGGTGAGTAAACCTATGATGTTGTATAAGAATTTAGGAATGAAATTATCATATGTAAGTTTGGTGATATTATGATACATACAAGTTTTAGGCTAAGTCATGTCGTTTATGCCTAATTGTTTAGAGCCATTATGCATACATGTTTAGATCTACGACGTTATATGTTTAGATCTACAACTTTATATGTTAGATCCATATACCTTTATGATAGATCTAATTTGCAAGTTCACCACTACATGCCAAGTTTAACTTGTATAGTTTTATGTAAATTCATATGCTTGTGGTTCATGTTGCATAGATCAAATTTGCAAGTTCATAGTTAAAAGTATATTGTTCTATGCAAAATCCATGTGACATGTGTAGTTAGATCCATACTTTTATATGATGTTGGAATGTTGCAAAGTTCCTCTTTTCCCCTTTTTTGTTTTATAAGTTAGGCTAAAATATCGAGCCTAACATTCTATGTAATTTTGCGAACGTACAACGGGGGTAACATTGGGGAAAACATGAAATTACATGTAATTGGCATGTTTGACACATAAGCATGATAAGTGGCATGAAAATGGTATAATCTATATACCTCAAATTTTGAACGTGATTTAGAAGGAAAGTGGGCCATGACAATAATTGATTTATAATTTACATATAAATATGTAGGATAAACATGAAAAATTACATGGCATAGATTGGTTCATGAAATGGTATATTTAGTATACCATTAATTGTGAGCATAATTAAAAGGATAATTATGGCATAATTAAATTGGGAATAATTTACATATGGAATTTGTCATAAATAAGAAATATGTAAATTTAGAAAAGACAAATATGCCTAACCCGAGGTTAGACTGAGTTATGGTGTAAAACTGCCCGGAACCGACCGGCACATCCAGTGACCACAACAATATCTGTCTAATGTGGGTGGTTAGTGCGCTGAGCCCAAAAAGGACCCGAGGTTAGGCTGAATTGTGCTGTAAAACTGCCCGGAACCGACCGACACATCCAGTGACCACAACAATACCTGTCTAATATGAGTGGTTGGTGCTTTAATAAAGCTAAGTCAAGATTGGTAGGGTTAAGTCAATTAAGGAAACACTTAACCAATTCAACATGTTAATTAGACAAGTGGGTGAGGTTAAGTAAATTTAGAACACTTAACCGTTATAACATGTTAATTAGACAAGTGGGTGAGGTTAAGTAAATTTAGAACACTTAACCGTTATAACATGTTAATTAGACAAGTGGGTGAGGTTAAGTAAATTTAGAACACTTAACCGTTATAACATGTTAATTAGACAAGTGGGTGAGGTTAAGTAAATTTAGAAATCTTAACCGTTATAACATGTTAATTAGACAAGTGGATGAGGTTAAGTAAATTTAGAACACTTAACCGTTATAACATGTTAATTAGACAAATGGGTGAGGTTAAGTAAATTTAGAACACTTAACCGTTATAACATATTAATTAGACAAGTGGGTGAGGTTAAGTAAATTTAGAACACTTAACCGTTATAACATGTTAATTAGACAAGTGGGTGAGGTTAAGTAAATTTAGAACACTTAACTTTTATAACATGTTAATTAGACAAGTGGGCGAGGTTAAGTAAATTTAGAACACTTAACCGTTATAACATGTTAAGCAGACAAGTGGGTGAGGTTAAGTAAATTTAGAAACACTTAACCAATATAACTTGATTTATGGAAAGGTTAAGTTAAAATAAGAGGGCAACACTTAACCAATATAACTTGATTTGTAGTAGGGTTAAGTTAACAAAGGAAGGCAACACTTAACCAAAGTAACATGACATATAGGTGGGTTAAGTTAACTTGAATTGATTGATGACACTTTACTAATACAACAAGTTGAATACATGGGGTTAAGTTAACAAGAAACACTTGATCAATATAACTTGATGAACGAACGAGGTTAAGTTAATAGGAAACACTTAACCGATCTAACATGATAAGTAAGGAGGGTCGAGTTAATAAGAAATGCTAAACCAACATGACATGATGAATGAGTGGGTTAAGTTAACATGAGCAGAAAACACTTAACTAATATGGTGTAATGTGCGGGAGGGTTAAGTACATATCGGGTTAGTGGGTAACATTAATAAATATAAGCCGATAAAATTTAACCATTAAATAAACATGCTTGAATCAGTGGAAGGGTTAAGTACATATCGGGTTGGTGGGTAATATTAGTAAATATAGGCCCACAAACCTTAACTATTAAATAAACATGCTTGAATCGATGGGAGGGTTAAGTACATCTCGTGTAGTTGGGTAATATTAGTACATATAGGCCCACAAAACTTAACCGTTTATTAAAAATGCTTGAATCGATGGGAGGGTTAAGTACATATCGGGTTGGTGGGTTATATTAGTAAATATAGGCCCACAACTTTAACCAATAGGAAACCCTAGTAACGGGGACCCATTTCAGCAGTAACCCACATGGATGTATCACGGTACCCTGAACTAGGCAGGGTGGGGCACGATTACTGGGCTGATTATATGTGACGAAATGGAATTTCGCTCGGTCCGAACCAGTCGCTAAACCGACCCAGACCGTTCGAAACGCCTGATCGTTTTGAGAACACGACAAAATAGAACGCAGACGGAAGAACATTTCATTGTATATTACAACAATGCATTAGATTACAAGAATATACAGAGTATAACTGAATAAATATTACACAGAAATATCAGAGATTTAAATTACATAGCAGCGGAAAATAATACAATACACAACTAGAAGAGATATACGGATACAAAGCTTTCCGGATATCGTTCCAGCTGTAAACCAGGATCCTGTGAATATAAATCTGCAAAACCAAAACTACTAGCTGCCCGTGTCAAAATAAGGGCACCCAGAGTTTAGGTTAAAACAATAAACTCCAGGTCAGTCATGTGACTGGTGTGAGAACTAAAACAATTATTAATCTTTATTTCAAAGTTAGGTAAATCCAGGGACCACGCCGTATAACACGGAACGGGTTTCCTCCCAAGAATACCAGTGCATAAAACAAACAGGCAATGCTAAATAAAGAAAAATGAAGCTGTTATAAGACCCAGGTCCTATCACACAATGCAACGCAAGCCGGGGATAGGGTTTTCCCTTATAACAGCTAAAGAATGCTTGATACATTTTAAAACAAATCATTTGATACTATTATCAGTGTATAGTGTATAAAACAACTTCAAATCATAAGTATCAATCATAGGCGGCATGGGTACCATATATCATGTCGCCATACTAGTTCTACAATTAAAACCGCAAAATCTCGTATTTGGAAATTGGATTTCCTTCTATGAACCGAGGCAAAAGATAGTCCTCAACCGATTCGAGACTGTCTAGCCCGAGTCTCAGGCAAGCGCGCAGGCAAGCCTTGGATCGTCAGGGCCGGTCCACCGATGTGGATTATTATGCCTGAACACTACGTCTCTCCTCCCTTTGGGGCGTAAACGAGCCAACGAATGACTCCATCGGACCCGGATCGTCCGATCAGACCGAGGCGCCTCGCAACAGCAACAACCACACAGGTGAAAAGTATATAAATGTCAGGGCTGGTAGGTCACTGACACCACCCTAGCTAGAAAGAAACGTATGCCCTCCCTGATGTCCGTCTCCCATTTTTGGTTCACCACCGGGGTGTAAGGCTCGCGAATTCACGTTACACAAAGCTGTGCCACACAGGATGTGCTTTGATCATCACCACAAGACTTTGCTTTTCAACAGAAGCCTTGATCATTTGCATCTTAGCATGCCACACAGGCAAACCACTTTATGCAACCGATATTAGTCACACAGAATGAAATCCAATGTCAGACACACAGTCCATTTACAAGTTCGTTCTGGGTCTGAACGAAACCGGAGGCACTTTCCTCGCATATCCATCGATCTCCAAGCACATCTGGACGACCACCGATTGATTTCCTCATCTTGAGTGTACAGCCCAATCAAGATCATCGGTAATCACCCAAACGATGTGAAGACTTCCGGTCTTCGACCACCGTCTTCATCTTCGACTTATCGTCGTATCAGTTATTCAGAATGGGATAAACCCGGTCTTTCCGAATAACTCGCGTATATTTTAAATAAGTGTTACACAAACACAACATACGCCTCATTCCAATTCATCAGTCACTAACCGTAAATTAATCAAGAGAATAATTTCCCAAATATTAACCCCGAAGGCCGAAACCAACATCAGATCAATATCCAGAAAACCATTCTGCTTGGCTAACCGACAGTTAGTTTCTAAATTTCACATTCATAGGGAAAGGTTCCCATTAATTTTATCCAAGCTAAATTCCTTGAATTTATTCTTTAATCTTGTTTTGAATATCAATTCAAACTAGTCGGGATTAACGAACCTTACCGAAGTAATCATTTGTTTTAATTTCCCAATCCCAACCTATTCATCCCATGAAGTAAAACTGGTAATACTTCATATCTAACACCACGGTGTTATCGGTAAATTCAATTACCATTTCACGTTCAAATCTAATTAAAGATTTAACTATCGCCTGAAGTAAAACTGGTGATACTCCATTCTCGATTTTTTTTCAATCTAATTAGAGATTCATTAAAACTCCACTTAGTTTTAATTGGTGACTGGGTTAAAGAATCAGTGTCATTTAAAACACGGTTCACGATAAACCCAAAATCACCTTCCATTAATTATCGGGTTAAAGAACAAGTGTTATTTAAAACACTGTTCACGATAAACCCAAAAATCAATACTAATTCGATTCCAATTAAATATTATTTAATTGGTACACTTCATTAAATATAAATAAAAAGATTTAATCTTTTCTCAATTGGATTCAAGAACAATGTTAATAAAGACACCATTCACGACAAACCCAAATCACATTTGATTTTAAATACAAGGCTCTGAATAAAAAATATATCGGCTTATATTCAACATCAAATTCTACGACCAACAAATATCGTATCGGAAATAACGATATATATACATATATATATCTTTCAAATTTCCATAACAACATCTGTATAATCACGAAATCTAACATCGAAATAATCCAAAGACAATTTCGATTCAAATCCATTCCAATGCAATCATTGGAAATTCTGGTTATTTTTAAAACCATTTCAAATTCAATTTATTTATTTAAAAATAAATAGAATTATAATTCTAGTTCAAAACTAGTTCATTTCGATAAAAATCTATTTTTATCTTTTCAAATATGGAGTTTTTCATCCCAAATCTTCACAAATCATTTCTTATGATTTTACACAAATTATTACTATTTTTAATAATTTTATCAAGGCCCGTACAGTCGATTTCCATCAACGGCCATCGAACTGCACTTACAACGACCTTTTTCAGATCTGATTTGGACATAATTCCAAATCCAACCATTAGATTTCTAATTTCTAATATTCGTTAGAAAGCTCTTTTTGATACGAACCCAACGGTTCCGGTTTTAGGAGAATCCGACGGTCGGATCTCCCGTAATATCCGTTCGAAGTCAATGGTCGAAATTCGCGAACTACCGCGGCGCGGCGCGTTCTATTCAGGCCATTATATTATATATATAATATATATAATATATACTTCGTCGATTTCAATTCAAAACGTGCTTCATAAATTGTTTTAAATTCATTTTCAAAACGGTTTCAACTCCATATTCAATTTCAAATCAAAATTGAATATTTCAATTTAAATTCATTTTAAATTCATTTCAAATTGATTTCAATTCAAATTGATTTCTAATTCAATTTCAGTTCGTTTTCATTTCAATTCAATTTCAATTCGAATTCATTTCTATTCTATTTCAATTCGAATTCGTTTATATTCAATTTCAATTCGAATTCGTTTATATTCAATTTCAATTCGAATTTGTTTCTATTCAATTTCAATTCGAATTTATTTATATTCAATTATTTTCAAAATATCATATTTTGAAATCACTTTCGATATTCATTATAAAATGAATAAAATCGATATAAATATCGTTCACGTCAAAATGACGTCAATCTAATCAATACGGCTTCATATATTCCTATTTTCAAATATTCTATTTCAAATATTTCTTTTTCAAATATTTCTATTTTAAAACTGGAATGAGGCCCAATCAATTACCATATAATGTTAATTATATGGATTTTCTACAACACATGTATACATCAACAACGATGAATAATCAACCATCATCCAAAGTGCATTCTACACTGTATAAGCATCAAATATAAATATTCAACGCTTATAAAAGTCTGTCAATCAATCGATCGACATACAACTAAACAATCGGGATTAGTGTACGTCAAATATCATCCCAATACCCATGTGGGGTTTCAAGCAATCAAACACTGATTTTTATTTGTGCAGTTGGGCGATGTGTAAAATTTATCGTCCCAATCAATGTCCTTCAAATAGGTGTACATAAACAAACCGTCCGGTTTGTAAATGAATATTTATTTATTCACATTCACGTTAAAAATTATATTTTTAACGATCAAACTATTTTATTCAACCTATGAATATTCTATTCGGTTCATTTATTAAATAAAATGTTATCTTTATTTTTCTAACTTGTTTTTAGAAAATTTCGGCGGCATAACGGCACGATACTAGAAATGGGACAAGGCCTAGCCTTATCCCCGGTCTACTGAAGGCCCACGCCATTCACACATCAATCAAATCAATTTCATTTCACCAAACAATTCAATTCAAACCAAATAATCTAACCAACTACACAACCAAACAATTAAACAAACAAGTCATCCATGGTCTGTGGATGACGGGTGTCGGGTGCTACTAAACACCGTCTGCATCCTAGTATATATATATAACTAGAAAAAGAAGTTTAGAGTGAGAAGTTCTCACAGAATAGCTAATCCAACGCCACGATTCTTCTTAGGTAGAAATCTTCGTCGTTCTTGCCTCTTGTCACTTTCGTTGTCCGCTTTCACTACATATATAAAAATCGAATTTTTACTTCGCTATTCAATATATAAAAATCGAATTTTTACTATGCTATTCAATATATAAAAATCGAATTTTTACTATGATATTCAATATATAAAAATCGAATTTTTATACCGCTACTCAATATAGAAAAATCTATTTTTACATCGCTATATACATAATAAAACTATATTTTTATCGCTACGCTTTTAAACAAAAAATCTAAATTTCGTTATTAAAACTGAATTTATCAAATAAAAAAACAATGTTTTAAATTGATAAAGTAAAATACTTACAGTTAGCAGAAGAGGAGGGGTGTCGGCGCGAGGCAGAGGGGGGGTGTATCGCGAGGCCAGGGGGTGTCGGCGCGAGGCAGAGGGGTGGGGTGTATCGCGAGGCCGGGGGTGTCGGCGCGAGGCAGAGGGGAGGGGTGTATCGCGAGGCCAGGGGGTATCGCGACTGGCGCAGGAAGGGGGGTGTGGTCGCGACTGGCGCAGGAAGGGGGGTGTGTAGCGCGGTCGAGGCAGAGGAGGAAGAAGATGAAGGAGCGGCGGCGGCAGGCGTTTCGGGGGGGTCTTCGATCGAATTAGGGTTTTTTTTTCTGTTTTGATTTTTAATCGGGGGGGGGGGGCTGAGTATAAGGGGAGAGGAGAGAGAGGAAGTTAATTATTTTATATTATTTAATTTCTAAAAGTTGACTTTTACATACGACCTCTAAACGAGGCCCACCGTCTGTCGTCCATAGCGTTTCACCCCTATTCCGAACACAATGGGATATGTACCATAAGCTGATTCGACTGTTTCGATCAGTTTTCGTCAAAATCAACATATGACTCTATATATTGAATTTGAACGCGCATTTCAATTTACCGGGGTCACATACTAACTCGAAAAATTCCAGAAAAATATTTTCTAGCTTCGTATTGATGACACGGTCCTAACAAAACTAGTTTCGTCGAATTCTGAGACCGTTTGAAAAATGGCCATTTTCCAGTCGATTAAAATCAACTGAAACTGGTCAAACGCGTTTTCCTTTGCCATGCTCACATATTGATTCGAAAAATTATGAAATTTGAAACCTAGCAATAATTTGACATCACGGACCCAACAAAAGTGGTTTGGTCGAAATCCGAGGTCGTCTGCAAAATGTCCATTTTTAAGGGCCTGAACTCCATAACGACTATTCAAAATTTTCATCTGGACATATCTTTTTATCCCCGCTATGAAATTTTGATTTTTCGGATTCGTTTTAAAGATATTATCAAATAGATCCTATTATTTTTGGTTTCACTAAAATCCGGTTTATTTTGCACCCGGTACATTCATTTGAAGTTTGAAATCGAATTATCGAACTACCGCGCCATTTTCAATTCCTTTTATAATTATATATAATTATTTATATTCTAACGACGACGTATATAAATATATATGTCGAATTCAATTCAAAACATTTTTCTCGTCGATATTATTTAAATTGATTCACTTTAAATTATCAAAATTCGCTAAAATTGCCAAAATAAAAATTCTAAACTGGCCCAGATTTTCGGGTTGTTACAATCTCCCCCACTTAAAACTTTTCGTCCCCGAAAAGGAACAAAGTCGAAAGTGGTTTGATTAATCAACTCTACGTTCGATTTGGCTTCCATTCTCCAACTTTTCACTTTCTGAGAATTTTCAAATTCTTAAAAAATTTGGCTAACACCCGGAATTTTCGAAAAATTTCGCCATAACCTCCCCTGCACCGGGAGCCACGGGAAAATCCCGAAATTGCCATACAGGCCTTCTGATCTCAAAAAGAAAAAGAAAAAGCCAAGCAGCTGGCCAAGAGGCTCATAAAATCATCATCACCCAAACAAAATCAGTAAATTATGGTAAACATGTACCTCTTTGTCGGGCAAACAAATTTTATTCTCTGCTCTAGCCTCCATGCTATGACATGTTCAATGTAAGTACATGTATATGCAAGCAAATGCTACCAATTTCAATAAAATTCACTATTTGATATAATTTGGCTATATGGTTCAAAATTTCAATTAACAAACAATAATCAAACAACACAACCATCAATCAATTAGTGGATTATTATTTCAAATTCATAACTTTGATATATAGTCAAAAATCAGATTTTTGATGCCAAATCACAACAATAAATCCTATCTAGTTTCGGTTCTCACACCAGTCAATAGGAAATATATATAAATCTCACTTTCGAAACTCGAAAATAAATACTGGCGACGGTGCCCCATCACCAGAATTATCCCCGGGCAACTAGAGTATGATTCTATAACTATCCAGTACATTAAAACTTCGAATACACGTTTGCAAGACATATATGCAAAATCTTTATATATCGGATTGTCCCGATCAATATAGAATAAATAATCAAATACGAATAGTTGATTTAAATTTTCAAAACAAAAATTGTTTTCATTTTAAAAATATATTCTTCACACTCGTTCTAGGATACTGCTGATCCCATCTCTAACGAGTCATTCTAATTGGATATTACTAATTCAATATCTGATGAATTCTTTCGTATGGTTCTAATGTGTCTCGTTCTCTGAGATTTGTAAACCAAAGCTCTGATACCAACTGTGACAAAATTGAATTTCGCTCGGTTCGAACAAGTCGCTAAACCGACCCAGACCGTTCGAAACGCCTGATCGTTTTGAGAACACGACAAAATAGAACGCAGACGGAAGAACATTTCATTGTATATTACAACAATGCATCAGATTACAAGAATATACAGAGTATAACTGAATAAATATTACATAGAAATATCATAGATTTAAATTACATAGCAGCGGAAAATAATACAATACACAACTAGAAGAGATATACGGATACAAAGCTTTCCGGATATCGTTCCAGCTGTAAACCAGGATCCTGTGAATATAAATATGCAAAACCAAAACTACTAGCTGCCCGTGTCAAAATAAGGGCACCCAGAGTTTAGGTTAAAACAATAAACTCCAGGTCAGTCATGTGACTGGTGTGAGAACTAAAACAATTATTAATCTTTATTTCAAAGTTAGGTAAATCCAGGGACCACGCCGTATAACACGGAACGGGTTTCCTCCCAAGAATACTAATGCATAAAACAAACAGTGCAATGCTAAATAAAGAAAAATGAAGCTGTTATAAGACCCAGGTCCTATCACACAATGCAACGCAAGCCGGGGGATAGGGTTTTCCCTTATAACAGCCAAAGAATGCTTGATACGTTTTAAAACAAATCATTTGATATTATTATCAGTGTATAGTGTATAAAACAACTTCAAATCATAAGTATCAATCATAGGCGGCATGGGTACCATATATCATGTCGCCATACTAGTTCTACAATTAAAACCGCAAAATCTCGTATTTGGAAATTGGATTTCCTTCTATGAACCGAGGCAAAAGATAGTCCTCAACCGATTCGAGACTGTCTAGCCCGAGTCTCAGGCAAGTGCGCAGGCAAGCCTTGGATCGTCAGGGCCGGTCCACCGATGTGGATTATTATGCCTGAACACTACGTCTCTCCGCCCTTTGGGGCGTAAACGAGCCAACGAATAACTCCATCGGACCCGGATCGTCTGATCAAACCGAGGCGCCTCGCAACAGCAACCACCACACAGGTGAAAAGTATATAAATGTCAGGGCTGGTAGGTCACTGACACCACCCTAGCTAGAAAGAAACGCATGCCCTCCCTGATGTCCGTCTCCCGTTTTTGGTTGACCACCGGGGTGTGAGGCTCGCGAATTCACGTTACACAAAGCTGTGCCACACAGGCTGTGCTTTGACCATCACCACAAGACTTTGCTTTTCAACAGAAGCCTTGATCATTTGCATCTTAGCATGCCACACAGGCAAACCACTCTATGCAACCGATATCAGTCACACATAATGAAATCCAATGTCAGACACACAGTCCATTTACAAGTTCGTTCTGGGTCTGAACGAAACCGAAGGCACTTTCCTCGCATATCCATCGATCTCCAAGCACATCTGGACGACCACCAATTGATTCCCTCATCTTGGGTGTACAGCCCAATCAAGATCATCAGTAATCACCCAAACGATGTGAAGACTTCTGGTCTTCAACCACCATCTTTATTTTCGACTTATCATCGTATCAGTTATTCAGAATGGGATAAACCCGGTCTTTCCGAATAACTCGCGTATATTTTAAATAGTTGTTACACAAACACAACATACGCCTCATTCCAATTCATCAGTCACTAACCGTAAATTAATCAAGAGAATAATTTCCCAAATATTAACCCCGAAGGCCGAAACCAACATCAGATCAATATCCAGAAAACCATTCTGCTTGGCTAACCGACAGTTAGTTTCTAAATTTCACATTCATAGGGAAAGGTTCCCATTAATTTTATCCAAGCTAAATTCCTTGAATTTATTCTTTAATCTTGTTTTGAATATCAATTCAAACTAGTCGGGATTAATGAACCTTACCGAAGTAATCATTTGTTTTAATTTCCCAATCCCAACCTATTCATCCCATGAAGTAAAACTGGTAATACTTCATATCTAACACCACGGTGTTATCAGTAAATTCAATTACCATTTCACGTTCAAATCTAATTAAAGATTTAACTATCGCCTGGAGTAAAACTGGTGATACTCCATTCTCGATTTTTTTTCAATCTAATTAAAGATTCATTAAAACTCCACTTAGTTTTAATTGGTGACTGGGTTAAAGAATCAGTGTCATTTAAAACACGATTCACGATAAACCCAAAATCACCTTCCATTAATTATCGGGTTAAAGAACAAGTGTTATTTAAAACACTGTTCACGATAAACCCAAAAATCAATACTAATTCGATTCCAATTAAATATTATTTAATTGGTACACTTCATTAAATCTAAATAAAAAGATTTAATCTTTTCTCAATTGGGTTCAAGAACAATGTTAATAAAGACACCATTCACGACAAACCCAAATCACATTTGAATTTAAATACAAGGCTCTGAATAGAAAATATATCGGCTTATATTCAACATCAAATTCTATGACCAACAAATATCGTATCGGAAATAACGATAAATATATATATATATATATCTTTCAAATTTCCATAACAACATCTGTATAATCACGAAATCTAACATCGAAATAATCCAAAGACAATTTCGATTCAAATCCATTCCAATGCAATCATTGGAAATTCTGGTTATTTTTAAAACCATTTCAAATTCAATTTATTTATTTAAAAATAAATAGAATTATAATTCTAGTTCAAAACTAGTTCATTTCGATAAAAATCTATTTTTATCTTTTCAAATATGGAGTTTTTCATCCCAAATCTTCACAAATCATTTCTTATGATTTTACACAAATTATTACTATTTTTAATAATTTTATCAAGGCCCGTACAGTCGATTTCCATCAACGGCCATCGAACTGCACTTACAGCGACCTTTTTCAAATTTGATTTGGACATAATTCCAAATCCAACAGTTAGATTTCTAATTTCTAATATTCGTTAGAAAGCTCTTTTCGATACAAACCCAACGGTTCCGGTTTTAGGAGAATCCGACGGTCGGATCTCCCGTAATATCCATTCGAAGTCAAGGGTCGAAATTCGCGAACTGCCGCGGCGCGTTCTATTCAGGCCATTATATTATATATATAATATATATAATATATACTTCGTTGATTTCAATTCAAACCATGCTTCATAAATCGTTTTTAAATTCATTTTCAAAACAGTTTCAACTCCATATTCAATTTCAAATCAAAATTGAATATTTCAATTTAAATTCATTTTAAATTCATTTCAAATTGATTTCTAATTCAATTTCAGTTCGTTTTCATTTCAATTTCAATTCGAATTCATTTCTATTCTATTTCAATTCGAATTCGTTTATATTCAATTTCAATTCGAATTCGTTTATATTCAATTTCAATTCGAATTTGTTTCTATTCAATTTCAAATCGAATTTATTTATACTCAATTCTTTTCAAAATATCAGATTTTGAAATCACTTTCGATATTCATTATAAAATGAATAAAATCGATATAAATGTCGTTCACGTTAAAATGGCGTCAATCTTATCAATACGGCTTCATATATTCCTATTTTCAAATATTCTATTTCAAATATTTCTTTTTCAAATATTTCTATTTTAAAACTGGAATGAGTCCCAATCAATTACCATATAATGTTAATTATATGGATTTTCTACAACACATGTATATATCAACAACGATGAATAATCAACCATCATCCAAAGTGCATTCTACACTGTATAAGCATCAAATATAAATATTCAACGCTTATAACAGCCTGTCAATCAATCGATCGACATACAACTAAACAATCGTGATTAGTGTATGTCAAATATCATCCCAATGCCCGTGTGGGGTTTCAAGCAATCAAACACAGATTTTTATTTGTGCAGTTGGGCGATGTGTAAAATTTATCGTCCCAATCAATGTCCTTCAAATATGTGTATATAAACAAACCGTCCGGTTTGTAAATGGATATTTATTTATTCACATTCACGTTAAAAATTATATTTTTAACGATCAAACTATTTTATTCAACCTATGAATATTCTATTCGGTTCATTTATTAAATAAAATGTTATCTTTATTTTTCTAACTTATTTTCAGAAAATTTCGGTGGCATAACGACACGATACTAGAAACGGGACAAGGCCTAGCCTTATCCCCGGTCTAGTGAAGGCCCACGCCATTCACACATCAATAAAATCAATTTCATTTCACTAAACAATTCAATTCAAACCAAACAATCTAACCAACTACACAACCAAACAATTAAACAAACAAGTCATCCATGGTCTGTGGATGACGGGTGTCGGGTGCTACTAAACACCATCTGCATCCTAGTATATATATAACTAGAAAAAGAAGTTTAGAGTGAGAAGTTCTCACAGAATAGCTAATCCAACGCCACGATTCTTCTTAGGTAGAAATCTTCGTCGTTCTTGCCTCTTGTCACTTTCGTTGTCCGCTTTCACTACATATATAAAAATCGAATTTTTACTTCGCTATTCAATATATAAAAATCGAATTTTTACTATGCTATTCAATATATAAAAATCGAATTTTTACTATGCTATTCAATATATAAAAATCGAATTTTTATATCGCTACTCAATATAGAAAAATCTATTTTTACATCGCTATATACATAATGAAACTATATTTTTATCGCTTTGCTTTTTAAACAAAAAATCTAATATTCGTTATTAAAACTGAATTTATCAAATAAAAAACAATGTTTTAAATTGATAAAGTAAAATACTTACAGTTAGCAGAAGAGGGGGGGTGTCGGCGCGAGGCAGAGGGGGGGTGTATCGCGAGGCCGGGGGGGGTGTCGGCGCGAGGCAGAGGGGGGGTGTAACGCAAGGCCAGGGGGGTGTCGGCGCAAGGCAGAGGGGGGGTGTATCGCGAGGCCAGCGGGGGTATCGCGACTGGCGCAGGAAGGGGGGTGTGGTCGCGACTGGCGCAGGAAGGGGGGTGTGTAGCGCGGTCGAGGCAGAGGAGGAAGAAGATGAAGGAGCAGTGGCGGCAGGCGTTTGGGGGGGAGGGTCTTCGATCGAATTAGGTTTTTTTTTCTGTTTTGATTTTTAATCGGGGGGGGCTGAGTATAAGGGGAGAGGGGAGAGAGGAAGTTAATTATTTTATATTATTTAATTTCTAAAAGTTGACTTTTACATACGACCTCTAAACGAGACCCACCGCCTGTCGTCCACAGCGTTTCACCCCCATTCCGAACACAATGGGATATGTACCATAAGCTGATTCGACTGTTTCAATCAGTTTTCGTCAAAATCAACATATGACTCTATATATTGAATTTGAACGCGCATTTCAATTTACCGGGGTCACGTACTAACTCGAAAAATTCCAAAAAAATATTTTCTAGCTTCGTTTTGACGATACGGTCCTAACAAAACTAGTTTCGTCGAATTCTGAGACCGTTCGAAAAATGGCCATTTTCCAGTCGATTAAAATCAACTGAAACTGGTCAAACGCGTTTTCCTTTGCCACGCTCACATATTGATTCGAATAATTATGAAATTTGAAACCTAGCAATAATTTGACATCACGGACCCAACAAAAGTGGTTTCGTCGAAATCCGAGGTCGTTTGCAAAATGTCCATTTTTAAGGGCCTGAATTCCATAGCGACTATTTAGAATTTTTATCTGGACATATCTTTTTATCCTCGCTATGAAATTTTGATTTTTTGGATTCGTTGGAAAGATATTATCAAATAGATCCTATTATTTTTGGTTTCACTAAAATCCGGTTTATTTTGCACCCGGTACATTCATTTGAAGTTTGAAATCGAATTATTGAACTACCGCGCCATTTTCAATACCTTTTATAATTATATATAATTATTTATATTCTAACGACGACGTATATAAATATATACATCAAATTCAATTCAAAACATTTTTCTCGTCGATATTATTTAAAATGATTCACTTTAAATAATCAAAATTCGCTAAAATTGCCAAAATAAAAATTTTAAACTGGCCCAGATTTTCGGGTTGTTACATTATAAGCGGTCAAAGCAGCAGTAGGGGGTACATCAGTGTAGGTTCTAACGGTTTACGGGCGTGCACGTACTCCGGGATGGGAAAAAACAGGCACTGGGTACCAGTAGTTATACACTGTGCATCTTGAATTGTGTTGAATTGTGTTGGGTTGCTATCATAAGAATTGATACACCTTATGGTGGGACCAGCACAGGGTATCTACACGCAAGAGAGGGCCGATTGACACAGACACATGGAACATGAATACAAGTAGGGAGCCAATCGATAGGGTAGTAAGGGTATATCTAACATGTTCATGGCAATTAGGCTGATTGAGGTGGAATCCTCATGTAAGGTCCAGTAACTTCCCCGTGAAGGAAAGAGCAGATACTTTGAGAACAACACACATCGGAACACAGACGGAAGAACATTTCATTGTTATCACAACAATTCCATCCGATACAAGAATATACAGAGTATAAATGAATAAATTACATTCGATAAATATCAGAGATTACAATAAATTACATAGCAGCGGAAAAATATACAAAACACAACTGAAAGTGATACACGGATACAGAGCTTTCCGAGCATCGTTCCAGCTGTAAATCAGGACCCTGTGAATATAAATCTGCAAAACCAAAACTACTAGCTGCCCGTGTCGAAAATAAGGGCATCCAGAGTTTAGGTTAAAACAATAAACTCCAGGTCAGTCATGTGACTGGTGTGAGAACTAAAACAGTTATTTAAAACTTTACTTTAAAGATAGTAATTCAAGGGGCCACGCCGTATAACACGGAACGGGTTTCCTCCCAAGAATACTAGTGCATATAACAAAACAGCGCAATGCTCTTTGGAAAAATGAAGCTATTATAAGACCCAGGTCCCATCACACAATGCAACGCAAGCCGTAGGATAGGGTTTTCCCTTATAATAGCCAAACATGCTTGGTACGTTTAAAACAAATCATTTGATACTATTATAAGTGTATAGGGTCAAAACATTTTCAATCATAAATATCAATCATAGGCGGCATGGGTACCATCTATCATGTCGCCATACTAGTTCTACAATTAAAACCGCAATATCACGTATTGGAAATTGGATTTCCGTCATGAGTCGAGGCAAGGGGCAAGCTCCTCTCCGCGTTCGAGACACTCTAGCAAATGCCTCAGGACCCCATTATGATCCTTCGGAACCTCCAAGGTCGGTCCTCTCTTACTTTTGAGGATTGGCAATTCCTGAACACACGTTTCCCGATCCTTACAGACCTATATCCGAGGCGCCTCGCATTCCAACAACCACACAGGTGAAAAGTATATAAATGTCAGGGCTGGTAGGTCACTGACACCACCCTAGCTAGAAAGAAACGTCGTGCACTCCTTGGGTCCATCTCCCGTTTTTGACTCATACCGAGGTGTGAGGCTCGCGAATTCACGCTATACACAAAGCTATGCCACATAGGAAGTGCTTTGATCATCAACCACAATACTTTGCTTTTCAACAGAAGCCCTGATCAATTGCCACTTACGCGTGCCACACTGGCAATTCACTCCATGCGACTGATGTTGATCGTTATACAACCTCTGAGCTCGTACGTCTCAGAGAAGGGCGTTAAGCAAGAGAATAAATTCTCCACCGCCAAACAGATGTATATTTAATAGAGATCAATCAACACAGAATAAAATCCAATGTCAAACACACAATCCATTTACAAGTTCGTTCTGGGTCTGAACGAAACCGGAGGCACTTTCCTCGCATATCCATCCATCTCCAAGTACGTCTAGACGATCACCAACTGTTTCCCTCATCTTGGGTGTACAGCCCAATCGAGATTATCAGTAATCACCCAAACGATGTGAAGACTTCCGGTCTTCAACCACCGTCTTCATCTTTGACATCTCGTCGAATTGGTTATTCAGAATGGGTATAAACCCGGCCTTTCTTAATAACCCACGTATATGATAAACAAATGTTACACAAACACAACAAATGCCTCATTCCAATACAGAATATTCTTTTATTCACAAAATCACATTCTTAGGGAAAGGTTCCCATTAATTTTATCCAAGATAAATTCTTCTAAATTTATTCTTTAATCTTCCTTTGGATATCATTTCAAACTAGTCGGGATTAGCGAACCACACCGAAGTAATTATTTATTGTATTTCCCAATCCCAACCTATATATCCCATGGAGCAAAACTGGTGATACTCCATTCCTAACACCACGGTGTTATCGGTAAAATTAATTACCATTTCACGTTCAAATCTAATTGAAGATTTAACTATCTTATTGGAGCAAAACTAGTGGCACTCCATTCTCGATCACCTTTCAGATTTGATAATTTAAATTATCAATTCGCATTTTAATCTAATTAAAAATTCATTAAAACTCCACTTAGTTTTAATCTTTTCAAAAATCAATATCCTGCCTTTAACTGGGTTAAAGAACCAATGTCATCTAAAACACGATTCACGATAAACCCAAAATCACCCTCTATTGTTAATCGGGTTAAAGAACAGGTGTTGTTCAAAACACCGCTCACGATAAACCCAAAAACAAATTCAAATTCAATTTCAATTAAATATTATTTAATTGATACACTTCATTAAATCTAAATAGAAAGATTTAATCTTTTTCTCTATTGGGCTTAAGAACAGTGTTAATGAAGACACCATTCACGACAAACCCAAATCACATTTGATATTAAATACAAGGCTCTGAATAGAAAATATACCGGCTTATATTCAATATCAAATCTTGAAACCAACAAATACCGTATTGGAAATAACGATATAAAATATATCTTTCAAATTCCCATAGCAATATCTGTATAGTCACGAAATCCAACATCAAAATATTCCGAAGATAATTTCGATTCAACTCCAGTCCAATTCACGTATTGGAAATATTGATTATTTTTAAAATCACTTTCAAATTCAATTTATTTATTTCAAAAATAAATTGATTTTAATTCTAGTTCAAAACAAGTTCATTTTGACAAAAATCTATTTTTATCCTTTCAAATGTGGAATTCTTCAGTCCAATTTTTCCTAAATCATTTCTTATGATTTTACACAAATTATCAATATTTTTAATAATTTTATCAAGGCCCGTACAGTCGATTTCCATCAACGGCCATCGAACTGCACTTACAGCGACCTTTTCCAAATTTGATTTGGACATAATTCAAAATCCAACCATTAGATTTCAAATTTCTAATATTCATTGGAAAGATCTTTTTGATACGAACCCAACGGTTCCGGTTTTAGGAGAATCCGACGGTCGGATCTCCCGCAACGTCAATTCGAAGTCAATGGTCGAAATTCACGAACTGCCGCGGCGCGGCGCGTTCTATTCGGGCCATTATATATATAATATATATATATATATATATTATATATTTCGTCGATTTCCTTTTAAAACGTATTTTATAAATCGTTTTAAATTCGTTTTCAAAACCATTTCAACGCTACATTCAATTTCAAATCAAAATTGAATATTTCATATCATTACTATATAAATGATAATATTTTCAAAACGTTATATTTTGAAATCACTTCTTTTCTATATTCATTGTAAAAACGAATATAATCGATATAAATATCGCTCACGTCAAAATAGCGAAACTCTAATCAACACGGCTTTATATATTTCAATAATTCGTTATTCTATTCAACAAATGAATATTTATTCCATTCAACACATGAATCTATATTTCTTTCAACACACGACTAATCTCAACACATGAGTACTATCAACACACAACTATTTTTGTTATGTAAAATATTTTATAAAATTACGGTATCTATCATTTGATTTTTAAATCAGACTCCACCGTGAAGTAGTTCTAATTTTAAATATGATAAAGATGTAGATTTAGTTATTAAAATATTTTACTCAACACATAAATAGTTTCAACACATGAACATCGTCAACACATGACTATTTTTATATTCAACACATGAATTTTCTTTTATAATATTCCTTATCTTCCTGATTGGAATGAGGCCCAATCAATCACCATATAATGTTAATTATATGGATTCCATACAACACATGTATATAATAGCAACGATAAATAATCAACCATCATTCAAAGTGCACCACACAACTGCATAAGCATCAAATATAAATAATTAACGCTTACACAGCCTGTCGACCAATCGATCAACATACAATTAAATAATTGGGATTAGTGTATGCCAAATATCATCCCAACACCCGTGTGGGGTTTCAAATCAACAAACACAGATTTTTATTTGTGCAGTTGGGCGATGTGTAAAATTTATCGACTCAATCAATATCAGTCAAATCAGTGTATACAAACAAATCAGCCGATTTGTTTATAAATATTTATTTATTCACTTTCTCATTAAAAATTATATTTTTAACGATAATTAATTTATTTCAACTATCTACATTTTATTATCGATTTCACATCAACAACACAAACAAATTTCACAACACGTCAATCAAACAAACAAGCCATCCATGGTCTGTGGACGACGGGTGTCGGGTGCTGCTAAGCACCGTCTGCATCCTAGTATATATATATAACTAGAAAAAGAAATTTAGAGTGAGAAGTTCTCACCAATAGCTATCCCAACTCCACGACACTTCATTAGTAGAAATCTTCGTCGTTCTCGCCTTTCGTCACTTTCGTTGCCCGTAGCCACTACATATGTAAAAATCGAATTTTTACTTCGCTATTCAATATATAAAAATCGAATTTTTACTTCGCCATTCAATATATAAAAATTGAATTTTTACTTCGCTATTCAATATATAAAAATCGAATTTTTACTTCGCCATTCAATATATAAAAATCGAATTTTTACTTAGCTATTCAATATATAAAAATCGAATTTTTACTTCGCTATATATATAATAAAAATCAGATTTTTAATATCTATGTTATATACTTCATTATAAAAATCGAATTTTCTTCGTTGTGATATCATAAAAATCCCATTTTTATTCACAAAACATTGATATTTTTGTTCACAAAAATATTGCTATTTCTATTTTTACAACGGTATTTATATAATAAAGATTAAATCTTTAATACTTCTATAATGTAAAAATCATATTTTTAATCTTCTACTCAAATAAAAATTATATTTTTAACCTTTCTATATTATAAAAATTATATTTTTATATAATTAAAAATATCTCCTTTCATACTTTAAAAATATCGCCCTTCTTCATATAAAAATCTCATCTTTCACCATTAAAAATCGAACCTTTCTTTACATTAAAAATCAAATCTTTATCTTCTAAAAATCCTATTTTTATTTCGTATAAAAATCCAATTTTTATTTAAATAAATAAATAAAAACTTACCGGGCTGAAATGGGGGTGGGAATGGTTGCGCCGGAGTCCGAGATGGTCGGTGGTAGGCTAGCGTGGACTGTAGCGGTGGAATGGGGTGGTCTTTGGGTGCGGTGGGGCTTCAAACTCGAGATGGAAGCGGAGTGGGGGGGTGCTGGTGGTACGCAGTGGTCGGAGGGGGTGTGTGGGGGCGTCGAGGCGGCTGTCAGGAGGATGGGGGCCCGCAGATCGTCGGCGGCGCGCGGCTAGGGCTCGGTTTGGGGCTTGAGGGGTGGCGCGAGTCTCGAATGGAGGAGGTGAGGGGAACGACGGGAAGGGGGAACGGAGGGGAAGGAGGAGGGCGGCGTGGTGGGGTCCTGACCGCCGACGAGTGGTGGTGGGTGGCGGCTCCATCGCGCCCCCTATTACTTTTTTTTTGTTTTCTTTTCTATTTTGAAAAATGAATCGGTGGGCCTGAAGTGGAAGGATAACGAGAGGAGAGAGAAAAGGGAAGTTTTATTATTTAATTATTTTATTTTCCCACCAAAAAGCAACTTTTATTTTCGATCTCTAAACGAGGCCCACCGCCTGTCGTCCATAGCTAATTACCCCCATTCCGAACACAATGGGATATGTATCGTAAGCTGATTCGATTGTTTCGACCAGTTTCCGTCAAAATCAACATATAACTCTATATATTGAATTTGAATGCGCATTTCAATTTACCGGGGTCGCATACTAACTCTAAAAATTCCCGTATAATATTTTCTGGCTTCGTATTGACGATACGGTCCTAAGAAAACTAGTTTCATCGAATTCTGAGACCGTTGGAAAAATGACCATTTTCCAGTTGATTAAAATCAATTGAAACTGGTCAAATGCGTTTTCCTTTGCCACTCTCACATATTGATTCGAAATATTTTGAAATTTGAAATCTTGCAATAATTTGACATCACGGACCCAATAAAAGTGGTTTCGTCGAAATCCGAGGTCGTTTGCAAAATTTCCATTTTTAAGGGCCTGAATTCCATAGCGACTATTCATAATTTTCAACTGGACATATCTTTTGATTCCCGCTATGAAATTCCAATTTGTCGGATTCGTTGGAAAGATATTCTCAAATAGATCCTATAATTTTGGTTTCGCTAAAATCCGGTTTGTTTTGCACCCGGTTTGTTCAATTGAAGTTTGAAATCGAATTATCGAACTACCGCGCCATTTTCAATTATATTTATAATTATATATAATTATTTATATTCTAACGACGACGTATATAATATATACATTCGAATTCTATTCAAAATAAATTTCTCCGTCGATATTATTTAAAATAATCCATTTTAAATGTTCAAAATTCGCTAAAATTGCCAAAATAAAAATTTTAAACTGGCCCAGATTTTCGGGTTGTTACAATCTCCCCCACTTAAAACTTTTCGTCCCCGAAAAGGAAAAAAGTCGAAAGTGGTTTGATTAATCAACTCTACGTTCGATCTGGCTTCCATTCTCCAACATTTCAGTTTCTGAGAATTTTCAAATTCTTCAAAAATTTGTCTAACACCCGGAATTTTCGAAAAATTTCGCCATAACCTCCTTTGTACGGGGAGAGGTTTGGAAATTTATTAGGCCGTATTAGGTACCCAATAAATCCTAATAAGCATACACATATTTATAGTGATATATTCTGGTGTTTACAGGGGAGCGTGTATTGATAATAACTCCAGAGAATAAATTCTCGTCACCCTGTCAAAGCCTGAGGGAGTGTGTATTTTAAATGCTCCAGAGGATAAATCCTCGTCACCTCGTCCCATGTGGGAAATAAATAGTCCATGTGTCGTATCTAATAACTAGAGAGACGTGATTATTGTCAACTCTAGACCCGTGTGGGGTTTTTATTAATCTGGCAATTTTACCGTTACAATTTAAATAGTCCATATCAGTCATCAGTTCAACCTGTAAAATATAGTCATCGCCATACAAGCCTCTCGCTCGTATGGTAAATCTTCCACCTCGTCACACAAGCTCCAAATGCTTATGTGGTATATGATGAAGTATGCCTATCTTCCAGAAGTATGCCATGTAATGTAGTTCCAAATTAATTGTTGCTATCCTATGGCGATGTTTATTATTTACACACACAATAACCAGCACTCCGCATCCAATGGCATTCACAGGAGTTGATATAATAATAAAAGTGCGCATCCAACACATTAAGGTTTACCTACTTGTCGGGCACGCAAATAAAAATTTTACTCAACAGCTATCCAATTTCCTGTTCAAATATATATAATGCACAAGTATATATTTCTAACTATTTTCTAATCAGTTCAATGTGTGATTTAATTGAATAAATTTGTTCTGGTTTTTATTGATGAAATTCTAATCTTCTCTAAATCAAAGGTCGAAAAGGAACATAACAATGGAAGCCGAAAAGGAACGAAGCCGAAAGTTGTTTAACAAATCAACTCAACTTCCATTACTTTGACTACGGCTTAAGTTCTTCAACTTTTCAGTTTCTAAGAACCTTTCAAATTTTTCAAAAATTTGGCTAACACCCTAAATTTTCGAAAAATTTCGCCATAACCTCCCCTGCACCGGGAGCCACGGGAAAATCCCAAAATTGCCATATAGGCCTTTTGATCTCAAAAAGAAAAAGAAAAAGTCAAGCGGCTAGCCAATCGGCTCATAAAATCATCATCACCCAAACAAACAGTAAATTATGGTAAACATGTACCTATTTGTCGGGCAAACAAATTTTATTCTCTGCTCTAGCCTCCTTGCTATGACCTGTTCAATGGATATACATGTATATGCAAGCAAATGCGACCAATTTCAATACAATTCAATATTTGATTCAATTAGGCATAATTGTTTCAAAATTATCAAACAAATAAACAATCAACACAAACATCAATCAATTAGTGAATTAGAGTTTCAAATTCATAATTTTGGTATATATACAAAATATCATGTTTTTGATGCCAATTCACAACAATGTATTCTAGCTATATTAGTTTTGGTTCTCACACCAGTCTAATGGAAATATATAGATATCACACCTTCGAAATACGAACATAAATACTGATGATGTGGCCACATCATCAGAATTATCCCCGGGTGTCTAGAATGTGGTTCTATATCTATCCAGTATATTAAAACTTCGACAATACGTTCATGACGCGTATACGCGAAATCTATATATACTCGATTGTCCAAATTCAAAATAAATAAATATTCAAATACGTATAAAGCGATTTAAATTTTCAAACAAAATTGTTTTCATTTGAAAAATATACTCTTCACACTCGTTCTAGGATACTACTGATCCTATCTCTAACGAGTCACTCTAATTGGATATTACTAATCCAATATCTGATGAATTCTTTCGTTTGGTTCTAATGTGTCTTGTTCTCGAGCTCTGTAAACCAAAGCTCTAATACCACTGTAAGGTCCCGTAACTTCCCCGTGAAGGAAAGAGCGGATACTTTGAGAACAACACACGTCGGAACACAGACGGAAGAACATTTCATTGTTATCACAACAATTCCATCCGATACAAGAATATACAGAGTATAAATGAATAAATTACATTCGATAAATATCAGAGATTACAATAAATTACATAGCAGCGGAAAAATATACAAAACACAACTGAAAGTGATACACGGATACAGAGCTTTCCGAGCATCGTTCCAGCTGTAAATCAGGACCCTGTGAATATAAATCTGCAAAACCAAAACTACTAGCTGCCCGTGTCGAAAATAAGGGCACCCAGAGTTTAGGTTAAAACAATAAACTCCAGGTCAGTCATGTGACTGGTATGAGAACTAAAATAGTTATTTAAAACTTTACTTTAAAGATAGTAATTCAAGGGGCCACGCCGTATAACACGGAACGGATTTCCTCCCAAGAATACTAGTGCATATAACAAAACAGCGCAATGCTCTTTGGAAAAATGAAGCTATTATAAGACCCAGGACCTATCACACAATGCAACGCAAGCCGGAGGATAGGGTTTTCCCTTATAATAGCCAAACATGCTTGGTACGTTTAAAACAAACCATTTGATACTATTATAAGTGTATAGTGTCAAAACATTTTCAATCATAAATATCAATCATAGGCGGCATGGGTACCATCTATCATGTCGCCATACTAGTTCTACAATTAAAACCGCAATATCACGTATTGGAAATTGGATTTCCGTCATGAGTCGAGGCAAGGGGCAAGCTCCTCTCCGCGTTCGAGACACTCTAGCAAATGCCTCAGGACCCCATTATGATCCTTCGGAACCTCCAAGGCCGGTCCTCTCTTACTTTTGAGGATTGGCAATTCCTGAACACACGTTTCCCGGTCCTTACAGACCTATATCCGAGGCGCCTCGCATTCCAACAACCACACAGGTGAAAAGTATATAAATGTCAGGGCTGGTAGGTCACTGACACCACGCTAGCTAGAAAGAAACGTCGTGCACTCCTTGGGTCCGTCTCCCGTTTTTGACTCATACCGAGGTGTGAGGCTCGCGAATTCACGCTATACACAAAGCTACGCCACACAGGCCGTGCTTTGATCATCAACCACAAGACTTTGCTTTTCAACAGAAGCCCTGATCAATTGCCACTTACGCGTGCCACACTGGCAATTCACTCTATGCGACTGATGTCCATCGATATACAACCTCTGAGCTCATATGTCTCAGAGAAGGGCGTTAAGCAAGAGAATAAATTCTCCTCCGCCAAATAGATGTATATTTAATAGAGATCAATCAACACAGAATAAAATCCAATGTCAGACACACAATCCATTTACAAGTTCGTTCTGGGTCTGAACGAAACCGGAGGCACTTTCCTCGCATATCCATCCATCTCCAAGTACGTCTGGACGATCACCAACTGTTTCCCTCATCTTGGGTGTACAACCCAATCGATATTATCAGTAATCACCCAAACGATGTGAAGACTTCCGGTCTTTAACCACCGTCTTCATCTTCGACATCTCGTCGAATCGGTTATTCAGAATGGGTATAAACCCGGCCTTTCTGAATAACCCACGTATATGATAAACAAATGTTACACAAACACAACAAACGCCTCATTCCAATACAGAATATTCTTTTATTCACAAAATCACATTCTTAGGGAAAGGTTCCCATTAATTTTATCCAAGATAAATTCTTCTAAATTTATTCTTTAATCTTCCTTTGGATATCATTTCAAACTAGTCGGGATTAGCGAACCACACCGAAGTAATTATTTGTTTTATTTCCCAATCCCAACCTATATATCCCATGGAGCAAAACTGGTGATACTCCATTCCCAACACCACAGTATTATCGGTAAAATTAATTACCATTTCACGTTCAAATCTAATTAAAGATTTAACTATCGCTTTGGAGCAAAACTGGTGGCACTCCATTCTCGATCACCTTTCAGATTTGATAATTTAAATTATCAATTCGCATTTTAATCAAATTAAAGATTCATTAAAACTCCACTTAGTTTTAATCTTTTCAAAAATCAATATCCTGCCTTTAACTGGGTTAAAGAACCAATGTCATCTAAAACACGATTCACGATAAACCCAAAATCACACTCTATTGTTAATCGGGTTAAAGAACAGGTGTTGTTCAAAACACCGCTCACAATAAACCCAAAAACCAATTCAAATTCAAATTCAATTAAATATTATTTAATTGATACACTTCATTAAATCTAAATAGAAAGATTTAATCGTTTTCTCTAGTGGGCTTAAGAACAGTGTTAATGAAGACACCATTCACGACAAACCCAATTCACATTTGATATTAAATACAAGGCTCTGAATAGAAAATATACCGGCTAATATTCAATATCAAATCTTGAAACCAACAAATACCGTATTGGAAATAACGATATAAAATATATCTTTCAAATTCCCATAGCAATATCTGTATAGTCACGAAATCCAACATCGAAATATTCCGAAGATAATTTCGATTCAACTCCAGTCCAATTCACGTATTGGGAATATTGATTATTTTTAAAATCACTTTCAAATTCAATTTATTTATTTCAAAAATAAATTGATTTTAATTCTAGTTCAAAACTAGTTCATTTCGACAAAAATCTATTTTTATCCTTTCAAATGTGGAATTCAGTCCAATTTTTCCTAAATCATTTCTTATGATTTTACACAAATTATCAATATTTTTAATAATTTTATCAAGGCCCGTACAGTCGATTTCCATCAACGGCCATCGAACTGCACTTACAGCGACCTTTTCCAAATTTGATTTGGACATAATTCCAAATCCAACCATTAGATTTCAAATTCCTAATATTCATTGGAAAGCACTTTTTGATACGAACCCAACGGTTCCGGTTTTAGGAGAATCCGACGGTCGGATCTCCCGCAACGTCAATTCGAAGTCAATGGTCGAAATTCACGAACTGCCGCGGTGCGGCGCGTTCAATTCGGGCCATTATATATAATATATATATATATATATATTATATATTTTGTCGATTTCCTTTTAAAACATATTTTATAAATCGTTTTAAATTCGTTTTCAAAACCATTTCAACGCTACATTCAATTTCAAATCAAAGTTGAATATTTCATATCATTACTATATAAATGATAGTATTTTCAAAACGTTATATTTTGAAATCACTTCTTTTCTATATTCATTGAAAAACGAATATAATCGATATAAATATCGTTCACGTCAAAATAGCGCAACTCTAATCAACACGGCTTTATATATTTCAATAATTCGTTATTTTATTCAACAAATGAATATTTATTCCATTCAACACATGAATCTATATTTCTTTCAACACACGACTAATCTCAACACATGAGTACTGTCAACACACAACTATTTTTGTTATGTAAAATATTTTATAAAATTATGGTGTCGATCATTTGATTTTTAAATCAGACTCCACCGTGAAGTAGTTCTAATTTTAAGTATGATAAAGATGTAGATTTAGTTATTAAAATATTTTACTCAACACATAAATAGTTTCAACACATGAACATCGTCAACACGTGACTATTTTTATATTCAACACATGAATTTTCTTTTAAAATATTACTTATCTTCCTGATTGGAATGAGGCCCAATCAATCACCATATAATGTTAATTATATGGATTCCATACAACACATGTATATAATAGCAACGATAAATAATCAACCATCATTCAAAGTGCACCACACAACTACATAAGCATCAAATATAAATAATTAACGCTTACACAGCCTGTCGACCAATCGATCGACATACAATTAAATAATTGGGATTAGTGTATGCCAAATATCATCCCAACACCCGTGTGGGGTTTCAAATCAACAAACACAGATTTTTATTTGTGCAGTTGGGCGATGTGTAAAATTTATCGACCCAATCAATATCAGTCAAATCAGTGTATACAAACAAATCGGCCGATTTGTTTATAAATATTTATTTATTCACTTTCTCGTTAAAAATTATATTTTTAACGATAATTTATTTATTTCAATATCTACATTTTATTATCGATTTCACATCAACAACACAAACAAATTTCACAACACATCAATCAAACAAACAAACCATCCATGGTTTGTGGACGACGGGTGTCGGGTGCTGCTAAGCAACGTCTGCATCCTAGTATATATATATAACTAGAAAAAGAAATTTAGAGTGAGAAGTTCTCACCAATAGCTATCCCAACTCCACGACACTTCATTAGTAGAAATCTTCGTCGTTCTCGCCTTTCGTCACTTTCGTTGCCCGTAGCCACTACATATATAAAAATCGAATTTTTACTTCGCTATTCAATATATAAAAATTGAATTTTTACTTCGCCATTCAGTATATAAAAATCGAATTTTTACTTCGCTATTCAATATATAAAAATCGAATTTTTACTTCTCTATTCAATATATAAAAATCGAATTTTTACTTCGCTATATATATAATAAAAATCAGATTTTTAATATCTATGTTATATACTTCATTATAAAAATCGAATTTTTACTTCGCTATTCAATATATAAAAATTGAATTTTTACTTCGCCATTCAGTATATAAAAATCGAATTTTTACTTCGCTATTCAATATATAAAAATCGAATTTTTACTTCGCCATTCAATATATAAAAATCGAATTTTTACTTCGCTATTCAATATATAAAAATCGAATTTTTACTTCGCTATATATATAATAAAAATTAGATTTTTAATATCTATGTTATATACTTCATTATAAAAATCGAATTTTCTTCGTTGTGATATCATAAAAATCCCATTTTTATTCACAAAACAATGATATTTTTGTTCACAAAAATATTGTTATTTCTATTTTTACAACGGTATTTATATAATAAAGATTAAATCTTTAATACTTCTATAATGTAAAAATCATATTTTTAATCTTCTACTCAAATAAAAATTATATTTTTAACCTTTCTATATTATAAAAATTATATTTTTATATAATTAAAAATATCTCCTTCCATACTTTAAAAATATCGCCTTTCTTCATATAAAAATCTCATCTTTCACCATTAAAAATCGAACGTTTCTTTACATTAAAAATCAAATCTTTATCTTCTAAAAATCCTATTTTTATTTCATATAAAAATCCAATTTTTATTCAATAAATAAATAAAAATAAAATAAAAACTCACCGGGCTGAAATGGGGGCGGGAATGGTCGCGCCGGAGTCCGAGATGGTCGGTGGTAGGTCAGTGTGGACTGTAGCGGTGGAATGGGGTGGTCTTTGGCTGTGGTGGGGCTTCAAACTCAAGATGGAAGCGGAGTGGGGGGTGCTGGTGGTACGCAGTGGTCGGAGGGGGTGTGTGGGTGCGTCGAGGCGGTTGTCAGGAGGAGGGGGGCCCGCAGATCGTCGGCGGCGCGCGGCTAGGGCTCGGTTTGGGGCTCGAGGGGTGGCGCGAGTCTCGAATGGAGGAGGTGAGGGGAACGACGGGAAGGGGGAACGACGGGAAGGGGGAACGGAGGGGAAGGGGGAGGGCGGCGTGGTGGGGTCCTGACCGCCGACGAGTGGTGGTGGGTGGAGGCTCCATCGCGCCCCCTTTTACTTTTTTTGTTTTCTTTTCTATTTTGAAAAATGAATCGGGGGGCCTGACGTGGAAGGATAAGGAGAGGAGAGAGGAAAGGGAAGTTTTATTATTTAATTATTTTATTTTTCCACCAAAAAGCAACTTTTATTTTCGACCTCTAAACGAGGCCCACCGCCTGTCGTCCATAGCTAATTACCCCCATTCCGAACACAATGGGATATGTATCATAAGCTGATTCGATTGTTTCGACCAGTTTCCGTCAAAATCAACATATAACTCTATATATTGAATTTGAACGCGCATTTCAATTTACCGGGGTCGCATACTAACTCTAAAAATTCCCGAATAATATTTTCTGGCTTCGTATTGACGATACGGTCCTAACAAAACTAGTTTCGTCGAATTCTGAGACCGTTGGAAAAATGGCCATTATCCAGTCGATTAAAATCAACTAAAACTGGTCAAACGCGTTTTCCTTTGCCACGCTCACATATTGATTCAAAAAATTATGAAATTTGAAATCTAGCAATAATTTTACATCACGGACCCAACAAAAGTGGTTTCGTCGAAATCCGAGGTCGTTTGCAAAATTTCCATTTTTAAGGGCCTGAATTCCATAGCGACTATTCAGAATTTTCAACTGGACATATCTTTTGATTCCCGCTATGAAATTCCGATTTGTCGGATTCGTTGGAAAGATATTCTCAAATAGATCCTATTATTTTTGGTTTCGCTAAAATCTGGTTTGTTTTGCACCCGGTATGTTCAATTGAAGTTTGAAATCGAATTATCGAACTACCGCGCCATTTTCAATTCTATTTATAATTATATATAATTATTTATATTCTAACGACGACATATATAATATATACGTTCGAATTCGATTCAAAATAAATTTCTCCGTTGATATTATTTAAAATAATCCATTTTAAATGTTCAAAATTCGCTAAAATTGCCAAAATAAAAATTTTAAACTGGCCCAGATTTTCGGGTTGTTACACCTCACGATAGATGTACACCTGAAGGCTACCACAATTACTGGGGGTTGGGATCATGATTATCATTTTATACAGATTACTAGTTGGGAAACTAGTTAGGTGGTGCAGAGATAAATATAGAAATCAGATTAACAGAGTAGTAGCGAAGCAGAGAAAAAGTAGAAGCGCATTAAGTTCACCTTGCACTTATCTTGTCTTTAGTTACCTTGTTTTTATGGTATTGTCCTATTTTCGGTTTATTCATGTCATGATCCTTTATCTTGTTTGCATGCTACAAGATCACCGGACTTACCAGACTTATGTCTGACCTAGTTTGTTTTTCGCCTCTTTTCTTCCGTTTCCCCCACCCCCAAGTAGTCAGGGAGGGAATAGCTCAGCCTAACTTGGACCTCTTCTCTTTCCAAGCTTGAAGATTAGTTGGTGTATCGCTTTGGACTCTCTCTCTCTTCCACTGCTATGGCTGGTTCATGCTTTATCGAGGAATATCATTATTTTTATGCTTCTTTTATTCTTGGAAGTTTTTAAATCAAGACAGAAGTTCCATGTATTACATTTAAGTATGATTGAGGAAATTGTTGTAAAAGCTTGACTGAATTAAGTTGTTTATAAAATGACTTTATTTTCCGCTGCTTTATTTGTCTGTCTTGTAATTTATCTGCATCTTTTACCTATAATGCTCCACCAAAGTTAAGGCATTCCCTCTGTGAGTGACCTTAACGGAGGTGGGGTGTTTCAGTCGTGCAGATACTATTAGGACTAAAGAGGTAGGGTAATTAGATTATGGTTACTACATGGTACATGGAAAAACTTGCTAACGACATTCCAGGAGATGCTTTGGAGATTCAAATATGCAGCGAGCTCGAGCCATTATACAGCATATCATCACTTCACGTTTGATTTACAATCATCTGGAAACCCGTACCTAACTCAAATGACTTCCATTTCTAGAGGACTATGATGTTTGTTGTCGGTATTCATAAGATAATGCAATCGTAGAATAGTGCAATCTTATCCAATATATACAGGGAGCTGACGAGGCTTTCTTTTCTAGATAATATGCCTATTAGTAGTTGTTTGATTCTAGGACATGTATAGTATTGACGGCAAAAATTGTCACTAGCACCCATGATTCTTAATTACTTAAGAATATAGTTTCGCATAAGGAAAACAAGTGCAGAAGTGCAGGAAAGCAGTAAATAACACTTAGGATTTATAGTTGTTCGGTCCCGTGTGGGGCCTTCGTCCACTTTGGAAGAGCTGCTAATATTTTATTGACAACAATGATTTACATGCTATGAGTCCCTTCTAGGCATTTAGTTACAAGTATATTCATGTAATTTGAAGCCATAGTCATCATATATGATTATACGGAAAAAGCCACTTTTGTCTTTCTTCTTCCTCAAAGTGAAGATGATATTAAGGAGGTCTCTTGGAGCTCTATAGAGATGTCAATTCAGCAAATTTTCTACCTCGTAACAAATGAGATTAGGGGTATTTATAGTGAAGTGGTTAGGTGGGAGTAAGTTGGACTTGGAGACCACTCAGTAGAAAATTGCATCACAGGTTTGCGTGCCACTGGAAATCGCATCATATATGAGCATTAGGGGAAAATTGCATCCCTCTCATGGGATGTGATGTGGCTATCGGGCTCCGCCTCCCTTGGATGCGATGGTATTGCATCGTAAGGGATGCAGCGCCTTCGCATCCTGATGGATGCGATTCCATCGCATCCTGTTGGGCGCGATGCCATTGCATCCGGGGGTGTGCGATGTCATCGCATCCCGTTGGATGTGTCATCACATCCGATGGATGCGATTTCACTGCATCTTGAGGGATGCAATGTCATCGCCTCTTGATGGATGTGATGTCATAGTGTCCTAATGGACGTAATGGCATCACGTTTTGCTTGGTGCGACGCGGAGTGCTAAGGAGTGACATGAACCGGTGTGGGGCGATGACTTGTGAGGTGAGGCGAGGGTTCGTGAGGCGAGGCGAGGGTTTGAGAGGCGAGGGCTTGTGAGAGACAAGGGTCATGAAGTTATTCCTTGATCGACCTCTTCTCGGGCTAAGCCTTCGAAAATTGTCAACTCTTTGAGCTGTGAAGCCACGTGACGTGTTGAGTCGAGTGGGTCTAGTGTACTTTTTGGGAACCGGATGAAAATTCCGGTTAACATTTGCCCCCCAAAGTACGTCTTGCCTCGGCAAGATGTGCTTTGCATTGAAGGGAAAACTGGGACAAAGTGTGAAATTTCACATTTGTTGAGAATTCTTGCTCATTGGTAGCTCTTTGGGTACATAATTTGTAACAACCCACCCAGAATGGGCCTAAATTTCATCCCAGAAAAGGCCATCGAAACTTAGAGCCATCCTAAATGGGTTGTTGGTTCCTATAAGGATTACATTTGCATAGATAATAATAACATATATTTCGAATGGAAATCTCACACAACGGAAAGACAAAACATAATACCAAAAATAAGTTGTACCAATTATTTCAAAACTACAGAAATACACTGTCGCAGTTACAATGGTTCAATAGGTACATCAAATAGTTCATTCTCATAAGATTCAAAAAGAAGTAAAGTAATAACTGCTATAATATCATAATAACTTCGTCTTCTTCATCGGCTTCAATCACGACTTCATCCATGGCTTTACCCTATATATTGACCTGTTGGATGTTAAGGAGAGGGGGTCAGAACATAAAGTTCTGTGTGACTGAAATATAGTGTTACTTAATGTCCATACACTATATTTTTAGCAGGTTACATATTCAAGGTATGTCTACACAACACACAATATTCACACAAATATAAATATCTAACCAATGGGGTGAATATCCAAGTCAATCACCCATTAGTGTTTTTAGTGTAAAGACCCAACGAGGTGGCATTCTTGGTCACTTAATGCCCTACTAAAGGTTGATTCTTATGATCTCTTATAACCCTGAGGTGGACCCTTATCCCTTTCTGTCCCCATCCTAATACGTTAACGTTCAAGGTTATTCTCTCATTTGTAATATGAGAAGTAGTATTGCGAACATTACTACTTAACTGATATTATTCGATAGGACACTTATATCGCTTAAGACTTCACTTAGACAGTTGATGAGCATGCAATGGCCACAAATTCTTTCAATTACCCATTTTTCCCCAGTTAAGCCCTTACAAGCTTCTAGAGGAAGTGGACATCCCCGTGGACTACCCTACTCCGTTACTGTTTTATGCCGACCTACCTTAATTCGAAAAAGGGTGGCTCCCACGACTTTGGTTCCTCACCAGGAATAATCCTTCGGTGGGATCCTAGTCCTAACCACTTAAGACCCAAAACAGATAAAAAGGTGAGTTAACCACTCACTACACCAAAACAGGTGATTCCCAACGAGTATAACCGTCGCAAACAATTTCAGCAACGCTTATTGGTGTTGCTATGGAGGGGTGGCAAATTAGTACCAACGCTTATAAGCGTTGGTAGATTTTCTTTCCCAACGCTTATAAGCGTTGGTATATTTTCAGTCGCAACGCTTATAAGCGTTGGTAGATTTTCTTTAGCAACGCTTATAAGCATTGGTAGATTTTCTTTACCAACGCTTATAAGCGTTGTAAGATTTTTGTTTGCAACGCTTATACATGTTGCAATACACTTGTTTGCAACGCCTATACATGTTACAAAATTTTAATTCACAACAAATATAAATTTTAATAATAACAGAAATATGTACTAGCAACTCGCATATTCTAATATTAATAGTCAATTAATAACCAACATGATGATAATATAGACGATATTTAATATGAATCAAAAACTAATATTAAACTCAATGCATACTAATAGATAACATTCATAATCACATAACGACATAGAATATCAGTTAACAATAAACAAGCACAATACATAATTAAGATGTCAAATTCAATACATAATTAGTTTGCTAAATTCAATACATAAATAAGATTCTACAAATACCGAATACGAAACTCAGGCCATATAACGAAGCCTCCATCTGAAAATTCACATAACTTGTACATTCCATTTTGAGGACCATCATAAATTGGTGCATCCGGTTCAAGAACTTCAACAACCCAAATTACTTTCTCTATATTCGGTACCACTTTCCTAAAATGACAAATTGTTTGTGTTCCAAGATAACCTTTTGCTACCTCCTTCTTTAGATCATTTGACAATAGCATTACGTATTTCTTTTCCATTGTTGATGAATGAAGATCATTAAGTGACACATTTGGAGTAACGGTTACATTATTACTTATAGGAGAATCCCTTAAATTAGAAGCACCTTCTGTACGAGGAGTGGAAGGACTTGAAACAAGTTTTTCTTGCAAATTAGGTATAAATTTCATAAAAGTTGAAGTAATTGAATTGATGGCGTTATTAACTTGAGTAGCTACTTGCCTTTCTATCTCCAATTTCCAAACGGACAAATCCACGGCTTGTTTTTTATCAGCTACAGCTTTTACATCTCGAGCCACATTTACTTGTTTTATAGAAGAAGTAGAACTAATTGCTCGACAATAATTCTTCTTCATGTCGGAACCAAAAACTTCTGCAATTGGATCATTATCAAGATCATCTACTGCGCCACTAGAACTACCATCCAATTTTCTCTTTTCTTCCGCTGCCTCTAGAAGTGCCTGCATTCATTGAATATCACATTAAATTGAAAATTTCAGTTTCTTGTTAAAAACAGAAAAACATCTCGCACAAAATACCGAATTCACAAAAGTCAAAACTCAGCAAATGCTGAGCCTTATGGCTCGGCTCAGCAATAGGTAAGGCTCGGCTCAGCATTAAGTAATTTCTTGCAAATTAGGTAAGGCTCGGCTCAGCAGTTGCTGAGCCAAAACTCAGCAAATGCTGAGACAAAACTCAGCAAATGCTAAGCCACAGCTGAGCAGCATTTGCTAAGCCAAAACTCAACAAATGCTGAGCCAAAACTCAGCAAATGCTGAGCGGCAAGGCTCAGCTAGCTGAGCCTGTGGCTCAGCAAAGCTGAGCGGTAAGGCTCAGCATTTGCTGAGCCAAAACTCAGCAAATGCTGAGCCTTACGGCTCGTCTTTACTGAGCGGCAAGGCTCAGCTAGCTGAGCCTGTGGCTCAGCAAAGCTGAGTGGTAAGGCTCAGCATTTGCTAAGCCAAAACTCAGCAAATGCTGAGCCTCAGGCTCAGCAAAGCTGAGCCGTGGGCTCAGCATTTGCTGAGCCAAAACTCAGCAAATGCTGAGCGGTAAGGCTCAGCTAGCTGAGCCTGTGGCTCAGCAAAGCTGAGCGGTAAGGCTCAGCATTTGCTGAGCCAAAACTCAGCAAATGCTAAGCTGTAAGGCTCAGCATTTGCTGAGCGGTAAGGCTCAGCATTTGCTGAGCCAAAACTCAGCAAATGCTGAGCCTCAGGCTCAGCAAAGCTGTATATGTTTTCGGTATTTGTAGAAACCCAACTTTATGTACTCAACATTGTTCAGGCAAAACATCATGAGTTCAGGCAATTAATGATCAGTTAAAATAATTTACAGAGCTTAACAACATATATGCAAACCTACATATGTTTCTGCGGCACATGGTAGTACTTCTGCCGATTTTCTTTTATGTCCAACCTTCCAAATCGTCGTTCGTGAAACATTTGCTTCTGGATTGGATAAGACCTACAAGAAATATCAAAGTTGACAACACATAATTAATATAACATTCTACAAACAACCATTTACAAAAGATAATTTTATTACCATTTCATGGTGCACTCTATGGTAAGGTTTCCTTCCTAGAGTATGAGTAATTTGGTTTTTCGCTTTGTTTTTTGCATTTTTTTTTACATTGCTCCATCTTTTCATTCGTATACTCAATATCAAGGAACTTTTCCCACCACACTCTATCTATATCATCTGGACATCTGTCAATGGCAACACGTTTAGGAATCATAGTGTCATTAACTTTAAGAAGACTTTTTCTTAATGTTGACTTCCTTGATCTATAGTACAGTGGGAAATGTTTCTCTAATAACGGTCGAGCTATGGTAGGGTCTACATCCATGTCAAATTCTTCCTATCACGAGAAAAGAAACAAAATAAAAGAAATCATGAAACAATCAAATATATCATAATTTAAACTTGATGATGAAATTGATATGAGTGAAAATACCAAAATCACTTCCCATAGTTTATCCTTGTAGAAGCTATCTACGACCCTCCATTCTTTGTAGCCAACAGGTATATGACAACGAATTAACTCACCACTACGTGTACTCCATTTAGCTGAATCTTCCCCAACTGCACCCTCAACACCAACCGTTATAATGTACTTTTTACCTTTGGGTGGTTGAGGTTCAATAGTCTCTGTTGTACTTAAATTTGCATTTGCGCTATTGTTTGTCATTTTAATGAAAAATCTACATTAAAAAACAAACAAAATGTAAAGTTAACATAACACGTGAAAGATACTTATAAGACATGAATTAACATAACAAACTGGCAATAGTTTCAAAAGACATCAATAAAAGAAAATCATACATTTCAAAACATAACACAATTGTACAATACATCAATAAAGGTTAATGCATGATCAAAACAAGCAAAATACATGCAAAATATTTTCAATCAACATGTTGGTTTCGATTGAATACATTTCAATAATGGTTCTAAATTTGGTTGTTCTTTCAAAATAGATTGATATGTTGTTGGTACTTCATAATCATCTATGTTATCCATTATGCGTTTAGGAGAGCGTCGAACAATTGACCAGTCGGAATTGATATGTGTATTTATGATGTAAAATACTTGACTTGCTTCGGACGCAAGAATAGCAGGCTCGTCATATTCTCCATCGGTATTCTTGAGCTTCTTTAAGTTTACCATTAACAAATTTGTATCCGGGCAAACTTTATGTAACGTCCCGCATTTTTGTCGGTTCGTATTTGAATATTTAAATCAGTTTAAATATTGAATTCGAAATATAAATAGATTTATATATTAATTAAAATGAAGTTGAACGTATAAATATATATTAAATATAATCGAGCCCGTAATATCGCTGCAGTTCGTAATTTAACGTTCTGAACTTCAACTGATTGTACCGGACACGTTTTGAATCGGATTTCTTCGAAATGAGAAACGTTGGAATCTGTTGAACTGTATCTTTCTAACAGAAGTGAAAAATCAAGATTTCGCTGTACAGACTGCAAGTTATGGCCAAATCAAATATTCAGAAAGTCGCTATGAAATCGTATATCGACCGTAACAGTTATTTGAATATAACTTAATATCGGATTCGAATCTGGACAAGGTTCTTTTATGGCGCAGCGATAATTTAATTTTTAGAATTTTACTGTAATTTTTAATTAATTAAATAAGCAACTTTTTTGGAGTATTGTGCACCCTGTACCGGTATTTCGGGATTTCAAAATACGAGTTAATCTACCGGTATTATTATATTTTTGGGATCGTGGCACCTCGCTGGACACGAATGTATTTTTATTTCTGTCCGTAGTGGTTCAGACATGAACAAGATTTTACGCAGTGAGAACCCTTCATAAATATCTAAAGTAAAACAAAACGTTAAATCATAATAAACTAAAAATCTCCAAACCCATTTCCCTAAGGGTGAGGTGCGCACGACCTAGGAAAGAAAATAAGCACCCATTTCCTAAATTCGCGCATGAACTTGTAGAGGAGCACGTTCTTTTTCCTTAACACCTAAGCACAGACCATGCTACACCATAACCCTATATAATGTCACACGTCCTATGTACCTTAGCCTGTAAGTAAGGAAATATATATATATATATACCAATATTGTACTGCCTCTCTACCCTAAAACGCAGACAATAAATAAAGACCATCACCTACCAAAGACCCATAACCTATCTAAGAACCTATATTGTACTCAAGCTTAAGGCTTAAGCATCTCCAACTATATAAACACGCAATAGGTTCGCTTCCATTGGATTCACCAAACTTAGCCGAATTTTTATGGCTAATAAAATAATAAAAATAAAAAGGGGAAACTGCTATATCCTTATGTATACAAACTTCTGTCTTCTCGCTCGTACAATTTTTGTCGGGTTCAAATCCGATGTTATACATCGGTGATAGGGTTAGTGAGTTTGGGTGACGTCTTCATTCTTCGACAGTGTGTCGAGCTCGTCTTTAAGGAACCCGTTGGATTGAGCGAGTGAAGTGGAAGTACCGGAGCTGAGGCATGGCGCTGGAAGGAGTGTGGTGCCGTTTGAGGTGAAGTTTAGTGGAGTTAGAAAGTGGGGGAGGTTGTGTATGTGCTGTGACGTGAAGGTGACGGGTTCAGCATGGGGTGGTTAGTATTGATGGAAGTTAAGGTGCGGTGGAAGCAAAATTTAGAATGGAGAGAAGGAGCGTGAATAAAGAAGTCCAGATTTCCTATTCTTGAATCATGCGAATGTGATGTTTACATGGCATGAATGACGTGGCAAGGGTACAAGTGTGGAGATAGCGTATTTAGTGATGGAGCCAGAAAGTAGCGGGTGGATTTGCAACAAGGATGATGGGCCGATCATTTTAAAGTGAAGCCCAATGTGAAAGAAAAAGGAAAGTAAATTTAATAATGAAAATGAATGGGACATTCCATTCATGTATGCTTACCGTAATAAAGGAAATTATGGACCAACGGGATTTATAATTTGGAGGGTGGTTGTTCATTCTAGAAGGCGGGTCTGGTATCGGGAGAAGCAAGATGAAAGGGGTCAGTCCATAATAAGCGGATGGGTATGGCAATGGACTGAGAAATAAGGAAGTACAAACGGTCTGCTACATTGGAACCGTACGAAAGCTGGCTACGCTAATGAAGTTGATTTAGAGCAATTTGAAGAACGACAGAATTGAACGCCCGGTTTAATCAACTGACGCAAATCGTATTTAACGGTTAACGCGCAAGGTGAGTAAAATCACTAACTCTGATCTATTTTAAAATATTTTAATTATATTTTAATGTTGTTTGAATGCTGTGTGATGGTCGATTAGGTAGATTACCGTTAATTTGGTTGAATAATATATATCGTTACACATGTACACACCATCGGTTGGACACTGATTCCATCGATTTGGATATCCCCTAGTATAGAGTTAGTGTAAATTGTGCTGACTGACATCTGTGGATGCGGAAACCGGTTGGAGGCATCCGACCGGATTCCTTGATAATTATATGTACTGTTTGTTTTGTATGAACCCGAATTATATTTAAAACCCCATGTTAATATTGATGTTGAACGGAAATTCAATCATCTGTTTCGATAAATCAATCAACGATATCAATTTAGAAAGTGATAACAGTCGATTGTAAACCCGTCGTTTTGTTAAGAAGTTGATTGGCCATCAGGCAAGCCAACGAAGTTAATTATAAAAATTATATTTTTATAATTAAAGTAAAGTAAATTTATAATAGAAGTTCTGTTATAAACCAGTATGTTAGAGTTCGTTTTTATAAAATAAATAAAAACGATAGTTGACATTTAAATAAGTTATAAAGCAGAAATTATCTGACGAATAAATATGTGGATAATTATATTTAAGATAAACCATTTAGAAATATTATTAGATTAATTATATTAATCAAATGTTAAGAAGTAATTAAAATCAGTTAAGGGATTTACTGATGGAATGAAGTTGATTTTAATCAACTGTTATTTGGGAAAATAATTATTAGATTAATTGGCCTTTAATTAATCTAATGAAACAATATAGAAATAAATAAATCCAAATTAATGAGATTTAATCACCTTTTGGTTAAGAAGTTATAAATAAAACTGTGGCATGGAGAAAGCGAAGAATTAATGTTTAATATAAATAATCATAAACACCAGAGATTTCAAAGTAAGGATATGGTGTTATAATACCATAGTTAAAAATAAACATGAAAATACGATCCGATAGATATTATAAGTAATAAAGGATTAGAGTACAGACTTGTATCGATTCTAAGGTAAGAACGTTGTCGATCAAGGTCTGAGAGGTAAATAGAATACCCCAACTTGAACGGCTCCACTATTATCGAGGAATGATATCAGTTTGTAACGGAGATAGAAGTTAAGATTAGTATAAAGGGAATATGGCAGCATATGCAAGTCTTAGAATTATAGCGATAAAATAACGCTGTTGATAAGATAAGTGTGACTGTTATGTCAAGATTAGATAACAAAGAATATTACAGAGTATGATAAGTTGAACTATAGAAATAAAGTAACGCTGTTGATAAGGCAAGTGTGACTGTAATGTTGAGATTAGTTATAAGGAGAATATTACAGCGTATGACAAGTTTAGAACCATAGCGATAAATTAACGCTGTTAACCAAACTTAAGAGGGATTTGTATATATGGCAGCACTTCCTAGGAAATGCTACAGTTTAGTTGAAATCCACTTATTCGAAAATGATAAATAACGATGTCGTACGAGAATATAAGAATCAGATTTAGAAAGATTAAATTGGAGAATCGTGTTAGAAAACGATGACAGCATTTCAATGTTTGAAATGTGATTAGAATTTAATCGTTAGGATTTGGAACTAGAATCTGACGATATCGAATGTATTAAAGTTAAACCATTTTTAGGGATTATAATCTGATAGGATAATTAACATTTAGTTTAAACAAATAAATGTTAATAGGATATGAAGCAGTATTTAGTTATAAACTTGATATTTATTTGATAAGAAATCGACTTAGAAACAGAGGTTATAAAGTGGATTTGGAAATATAAAGTGTGAAAGAGATTTCGGTAAACGAGATAATGATATTGATTTTCTAAATAAAGAAGTTATTGGATAAAGGTGTTCAGATTTCTATAATAGTATGATATTCACCTTTTAAAGTGAATAATGTTTTAAAAGTGAACGTGGGGCCGATTAAAAGGTTAAAAGGAAATTGGAAATATTTTCCAATATAAATATGGTAGATTATCCAAGTATAGAAATAAAGATGTGAAATTAATGGAAAAAGTTCGAACGTTAATAACGTATGTTTTCTGAAACATGAAAGAATAAGAGATCAAAATAACTGGAAATGTTTTTCCAAGAGGTATGAAAAGGCTAAAACGGGATTTGAGAAGTATCTAGTAAGATATGAGAATTCGAATAATAAAGTCGAATGTTGAAATTAAAAACACCCGTGGTTGTGTGATGATTTAGAATGGATGTTGTTTTTACTTCGATAGTTAAATAACCGACTATCGAAGTGTTTGACCATCGTTGTCGATATGGAGAGACCGGTTGGATACGTTATCCGAAAACCACTCCGTATAGGCATAGGCGCTGCGAATGTATTATGCTGAAGATAATTGAAGACGGAGTTAAATGCAAGGGTCATCCAGTTATAGAATGGTGTTTTGTGTTTGTCCAGTCCCAGGACAACTTGTATGGACGAGTGTCTGACAGAGTATTTCCAACGGTCATGCCGTTGATTTTACGAATATACCAAGTTGGTGGGGAGAAGGTAACTTCTCTTTATTCTACACCCAGTGTGCATTTGTGTAATCAATGTGTGATTACGGATTTGACGATGTGACATTCAAAGTGAATAGTGATCAGATGTTCTGAAGATAGACGTAGCCTCTAGCCTCACAACCAGGAATGACAGAAGTTGGGCTAGGCAGCATGGCTAGTTAGGTCATCCCCAAGCAGGGTGTATTGTCACCGATCTAGAGAAAATTCATATTTATACTTCTTTTCGATTCTGTATCTTCGGATGATGGTTGGATGGCCTACAACCGTGGTGATAATATATTCGCGACACCCAAGCTAAATGAGTGAGCGGTCATGTGTGGCCGGGTTGCAAGACGTTCTTGTTGAACCCTAAGTGTATCCTTTCTAGAGTACACTATTCAAAAGGTGCTCCCATACCTTGTCCGTTGAAATCCAATCTCCAATAAGCGCCCTGCGGTTTATGATTTTATACTATATATATGTGGAACGTGAGATGCAAGCGTTCTGCTACTTGGAAAATTATTTGTTTAGACATTATCATAATATCACTGTTTTTGATATCAAAGTAATTTGGGTCATAGTAAGGTAAAAACCGTCCATGTTTATGTGTGGGCTAGTCTTACTATTATCCTTTTGTTTCAAAAGGATTTTCTTCAAAGTAAAAACGTATGGTTAGAATTTACTCACACCAGTCCCATGAATGACCCAGAGTTTATTTTGTTTGTTTTCCCTAAACTCTTGGGTGCCCAAATTTGTACGGGCAGTCAAGTGTTTCAGGCTTTGCAGATTTCACTTGGAGGAGCTCGAAGCAGAAGGCTCCACCCTTAGTATTTAGAGATTATTTCCGCTGTGATAAGATGTATTGTACTCTGATAATGGTATGTATATATACAAACTCTGATTTGTATTTCAAACTTGTTATATAATAAAGATTATTATTCCGCTGTGAGATTCGTGTTTACTCTAATTCTGTTCAGTGAGTTCTTCTTCTTCTTCTATTCTATTAGTTCTATCTTATCTTTCTCATCCTCTAAATTCTTCTATTAATGTCCTGGTATTTTCGATGCTTGAGAAATTGACAGTGTATTTATGTTGATTTTCTGGGTCGAAAATCCCGCCATTACAGTTGGTATCAGAGCTAAAGGTTAAGTGATTACCTTTGCTTTGTGGCGTAACTCAATAGAAATAGAGTTAGTAATACTCTAGATTGAGTTGAGTGTATATATATGAGTGCTTATTTCTAAACTAAAATAAAAACTGTTTTATACTGTGTTGACTGGTCAGTCGAGTGGTTTATGAATTCTGATCGAAACAGTAATGCAAACTGCATCGATAGGTGTTTTTAAACTCTCGAACAGAGTAATTCGACACGGTATGTTTTTAAAAGAGGGTAGATGAAATAATTTTACCCAAATTATATTTTGATATAATGGAGTATATATCTTGAGATTATTATAGTGTTGATCATTATTATGACCAAATAAGATCTATAATTGAGTTGGTTATATAAATAACCAATCGAAATATTATATAAGTATAATATGCAAAATCAGATAAACTGAATCTGAAGTTAAAACCAGAATTGAAATAAAACTCTAAAAATTTGGAAAAGAGTTGGAAATAATGTTTGGATTAAACATGTGGGAATTTTAAAATCTTGGGAGATTTGAAATTTTGTTTTCCAAGTGCTGTGAAAGATATTTTGATGAAATTTCAAAATAAAGTGTTTAAAAAATGAGTTTTGAAAATAATACAGTATTGAACTCACTTCGATTACTGGAAAATAATTCCGATGATGAAGCGCGCCATTATCGGTGTTCATTTTCGAGGTTCTAAGTGGTGGATTACTACCAAAGATTTTGTTTTGAATTAGTGTAAGGAAACAAGTTATTCAAAAATTCAAATGTTTTGGATTGCTATTATATATATGATTTCGAACCGATTTGAAATAAATCCCAAGAAATTTGAATTCTGAAATAAAAAATTTAACTTATGGAGTTAAAATGGTAAAAGTGGAACTTAAACTGAGATAACCAAATTGGACTGAGTTTGGAACAATCTAGAATGGAAATTGTAAAAGAAAAATATGGGAGATTCAAGTTATTAAATTGAATCGATTCTTGGAGAATAAGGATCGAATTTTGAATTTGGAGATGAGGAGCACTGATTTGAGAAATAAATCAGTTAATGGAATTAGAGTTGAGATAAAAATTTGGCTGAGTAAAAACGGCTGATTGGATTGGAAAATAAATCGATTGGAGATCGGTTGCAAATGTTTAGATATATGCTGGTTGGATAGCAGATGGTGGAGATGGAGTTGAATGCCCAACAGAGAAGGTACACGTTTATATACGAGAATGAGATTTCTATGAGTCGGTTTGGGCAAGCCGTTTGGCTGTTTGATTTTCTGTTGAATTGGAAAAAAATCCCAAAGAGGCAAGTTGTTGTAGTACCGAGTGAGCCGTGCAGAGGAGATGCTGGCGAGATTCTCTGAAAATTTAAGCTGTTAGGAAATTTTCAAAATTTTCGAAAATTTTCGAAATAAGAAGGAATTAATATTTTAAATTGAAATTAATCAGTTCAGTTGAAACTGAAATTGGGAAGTAAACCAAAAAGATTTTTACCTGTTTATAATACAGATTATAGCATTTTCCCTATCTTAGCAATTTCGAGGACGAAATTATTTTAAGGGGGAAGGACTGTAAAGTCCAGCATTTTTGTCGGTTCGTATTTGAATATTTAAATCAGTTTAAATATTGAATTCGAAATATAAATAGATTTATATATTAATTAAAATGAAGTTGAACGTATAAATATATATATTAAATATAATCGAGCCCGTAATATCGCTGTAGTTCGTAATTTAACGTTCTGAACTTCAACTGAGTGTACCGGACACGTTTTGAATCGGATTTCTTCAAAACGAGAAACATTGGAATCTGTTGAACTGTATCTTTCTAACAGAAGTGAAAAATCAAGATTTTGCCGTACAGACTGCAAGTTATGGCCAAATCAAATATTCAGAAAGTCGCTATGAAATTGTATGTCGACCGTAACAGTTATTTGAATATAATATCGGATTCGAATCTGGACAAGGTTCTTTTGTGGCGCAGCGATAATTTAATTTTTAGAATTTTACTGTAATTTTTAATTAATTAAATAAGCAACTTTTTTGGAGTATTGTGCACCCTGTACCGGTATTTCGGGATTTCAAAATACGAGTTAATCTGCCTGTATTATTATATTTTTGGGATCGTGGCACCTCGCTGGACACGACTATATTTTTATTTCTGTCCGTAGTGGTTCAGACATGAACAAGATTTTATGCAGTGAGAACCCTTCATAAATATCTAAAGTAAAACAAAACGTTAAATCATAATAAACTAAAAATCTCCAAACCCATTTCCCTAAGGGTGAGGTGCGCACAACCTAGGAAAGAAAATAAGCACCCATTTCCTGAATTCGCGCATGAACTTGTAGAGGAGCACGTTCTTTTTCCTTAACACCTAAGCACAGACCATGCTACACCATAACCCTATATAATGTCACACGTCCTATGTACCTTAGCCTGTAAGTAAGGAAATATATATATATACCAATATTGTACTGCCTCTCTACCCTAAAACGCAGACAATAAATAAAGACCATCACCTACCAAAGACCCATAACCTATCTAAGAACCTATATTGTACTCAAGCTTAAGGCTTAAGCATCTCCAACTATATAAACACGCAATAGGTTCGCTTCCATTGGATTCAACAAACTTAGCCGAATTTTTATGGCTAATAAAATAATAAAAATAAAAAGGGGAAACTGCTATATCCTTATGTATACAAACTTCTGTCTTCTCGCTCGTACAATTTATGCCGGGTTCAAATCCGATGTTATACACCGGTGATAGGGTTAGTGAGTTTGGGTGACGTCTTCATTCTTCGACAGTGTGTCGAGCTCGTCTTTAAGGAACCCGTTGGATTGAGCGAGTGAAGTGGAAGTACCGGAGCTGAGGCATAGCGCTGGAAGGAGTGTGGTGCCGTTTGAGGTGAAGTTTAGTGGAGTTAGAAAGTGGGGGAGGTTGTGTATGTGCTGTGACGTGAAGGTGACGGGTTCAGCATGGGGTGGTTAGTATTGATGGAAGTTAAGGTGCGGTGGAAGCAAAATTTAGAATGGAGAGAAGGAGCGTGAATAAAGAAGTCCGGATTTCCTATTCTTGAATCATGCGAATGTGATGTTTACATGGCATGAATGACGTGGCAAGGGTACAAGTGTGGAGATAGCGTATTCAGTGATGGAGCCAGAAAGTAGCGGGTGGATTTGCAACAAGGATGATGGGCCGATCATTTTAAAGTGAAGCCCAATGTGAAAGAAAAAGGAAAGTAAATTTAATAATGAAAATGAATGGGACTTTCCATTCATGTATGCTTACCATAATAAAGGAAATTATGGACCAACGGGATTTATAATTTGGAGGGTGGTTGTTCATTCTAGAAGGCGGGTCTGGTATCGGGAGAAGCAAGATGAAAGGGGTCAGTCCATAATAAGCGGATGGGTATGGCAACGGACTGAGAAATAAGGAAGTACAAACGGTCTGCTACATTGGAACCGTACGAAAGTTGGCTACGCTAATGAAGTTGATTTAGAGCAATTTGAAGAACGACAGAATTGAACGCCCGGTTTAATCAACTGACGCAAATCGTATTTAACGGTTAACGCGCAAGGTGAGTAAAATCACTAACTCTGATCTATTTTAAAATATTTTAATTATATTTTAATGTTGTTTGAATGCTGTGTGATGGTCGATTAGGTAGATTACCGTTAATTTAGTTGAATAATATATATCGTTACACATGTACACACCATCGGTTGGACACTGATTCCATCGATTTGGATATCCCCTAGTATAGAGTTAGTGTAAATTGTGTTGACTGACATCTGTGGATGCGGAAACCGGTTGGAGGAATCCGACCGGATTCCTTGATAATTATTTGTACTGTTTGTTTTGTATGAACCCGAATTATATTTAAAACCCCATGTGAATATTGATGTTGAACGGAAATTCAATCATCTGTTTCGATAAATCAATCAACGATATCAATTTAGAAAGTGATAACAGTCGACTGTAAACCCGTCGTTTTGTTAAGAAGTTGATTGGCCGTCAGGCAAATCAACAGAGTTAATTATAAAAGTTAAATTTTTATAATTAAATTAAAGTAAATTATAACAGAAGTTCTGTTATAAACCAGTATGTTAGAGTTCGTTTTTATAAAATAAATAAAAACGATAATTGACATTTAAATAAGTTATAAAGCAGATATTATCTGACGAATAAATATGTGGATAATTATATTTAAGATAAACCATTTAGAAATATTATTAGATTAATTATATTAATCAAATGTTAAGAAGTAATTAAAATCAGTTAAGGAATTTACTGATGGAATGAAGTTGATTTTAATCAACTGTTATTTGGGAAAATAATTATTAGATTAATTGGTCTTTAATTAATCTAATGAAACAATTTAGAAATAAATAAATCCAAATTAATGAGATTTAATTACCTTTTGGTTAAGAAGTTATAAATAAAACTGTGGCATGGAGAAAGCGAAGAATTAATGTTTAATATAAATAATCATAAACACCAGAGATTTCAAAGTAAGGATATGGTGTTATAATACCATAGTTAAAAATAAACATGAAAATACGATCCGATAGATATTATAAGTAATAAAGGATTAGAGTACAGACTTGTATCGGTTCTAAGGTAAGAACGTTGTCGATCAAGGTCTGAGAGGTAAATAGAATACCCCAACTTGAACGGCTCCACTATTATCGAGGAATGATATCAGTTTGTGACGGAGATAGATGTTAAGATTAGTATAAAGGGAATATGGCAGCATATGCAAGTCTTAGAATTATAGCGATAAAAAAACGTTGTTGATAAGATAAGTGTGGCTGTTATGTCAAGATTAGATAACAAAGAATATTACAGCGTATGACAAGAAAACTATAGCAATAAAGTAACGCTGTTGATAAGGCAAGTGTGACTGTAATGTTGAGATTAGTTATAAGGAGAATATTACAGCGTATGACAAGTTTAGAACCATAGCGATAAATTAACGCTGTTAACCAAACTTAAGAGGGATTTGTATATATGGCAACATTTCCTAGGAAATGCTACAGTTTAGTTGAAATCCACTTATTCAAAAATGATAAATAACGATGTCGTAAGAGAATATAAGAATCAGATTTAGAAAGATTAAATTGGAGAATCGTGTTAGAAAACGATGACAGCATTTCGATGTTTGAAATGTGATTAGAATTTAATCGTTAGGATTTGGAACTAGAATCTGACGATATCGAATGTATTAAAGTTAAACCATTTTTAGGGATTATAATCTGATAGGATAATTAACATTTAGTTTAAACAAATAAATGTTAATAGGATATGAAGCAGTATTTAGTTATAAACTTGATATTTATTTGATAAGAAATCGACTTAGAAACCGAGGTTATAAAGTGGATTTGGAAATATAAAGTGTGAAAGAGATTTCGGTAAACGAGATAATGATATTGATTTTCTAAATAAAGAAATTATTGGATAAAGGTGTTCAGATTTCTATAATAGTATGATATTCACCTTTTAAAGTGAATAATGTTTTAAAAGTGAACGTGGGGCCGATTAAAAGGTTAAAAGGAAATTGGAAATATTTTCCAATATAAATATGGTAGATTATCCAAGTATAGAAATAAAGATGTGAAATTAATGGAAACAGTTCGAACGTTAATAACGTATGTTTTCTGAAACATGAAAGAATAAGAGTTCAAAATAACTGGATATGTTTTTCCAAGAGGTATGAAAAGGCTAAAACGGGATTTGAGAAATATCTAGTAAGATATGAGAATTTGAATAATAAAGTCGAATGTTGAAATTAAAAACACCCGTGGTTGTGTGATGATTTAGAATGGATGTTGTTTTTACTTCGATAGTTAAATAACCGACTATCGAAGTGTTTGACCATCGTTGTCGATATGGAGAGACTGGTTGGATACGTTATCCGAAAACCACTCCGTATAGGCATAGGCGCTGCGAATGTATTATGCTGAAGATAATTGAAGACGGAGTTAAATGCAAGGGTCGTCAAGTTATAGAATGGTGTTTTGTGTTTGTCCAGTCCCAGGACAACTTGTATGGACGAGTGTCTGACAGAGTATTTCCAACGGTCATGCCGTTGATTTTACGAATATACCAAGTTGGTGGGGAGAAGGTAACTTCTCTTTATTCTACACCCAGTGTGCATTTGTGTAATCAATGTGTGATTACGGATTTGACGATGTGACATTCAAAGTGAATAGTGATCAGATGTTCTGAAGATAGACGTAGCCTCTAGCCTCACAACGAGGAATGATAGAAGTTGGGCTAGGCAGCATGGCTAGTTGGGTCATCCCCAAGCAGGGTGTATTGTCACCGATCTAGAGAAAATTCATATTTATACTTCTTTTCGATTCTGTATCTTCGGATGACGGTTGGATGGCCTACAACCATGGTGATAATATATTCGCGACACCCAAGCTAAATGAGTGAGCGGTCATGTGTGGCCGGGTTGCAAGACGTTCTTGTTGAACCCTGAGTGTATCCCCTCTAGAGTACACTATTCAAAAGGTGCTCCCATACCTTGTCTGTTGAAATCCAATCTTCAAAAAGCGCCCTGCGGTTTATGATTTTATACTATATATATGTGGAACGTGAGATGCAAGCGTTCTGCTACTTGGAAAATTATTTGTTTAGACATTATCATAATATCATTGTTTTTGATATCAAAGTAATTTGGGTCATAGTAAGGTAAAAACCGTCCATGTTTATGTGTGGGCTAGTCTTACTATTATCCTTTTGTTTCAAAAGGATTTTCTTCAAAGTAAAACCATATGGTTAGAATTTACTCACACCAGTCCCATGACTGACCCAGAGTTTATTTTGTTTGTTTTCCCTAAACTCTTGGGTGCCCAAATTTGTACGGGCAGTCAAGTGTTTCAGGCTTTGCAGATTTCACTTGGAGGAGCTCGAAGCAGAAGGCTCCACCGTTAGTATTTAGAGATTATTTCCGCTGTGATAAGATGTATTGTACTCTGATAATGGTATGTATATATACAAACTCTGATTTGTATTTCAAACTTGTTATATAATAAAGATTATTATTCCGCTGTGAGATTCGTGTTTACTCTAATTCTGTTCAGTGAGTTCTTCTTCTTCTTCTTCTTCTATTCTATTAGTTCTATCTTATCTTTCTCATCCTCTAAATTCTTCTATTAATGTCCGGGTATTTTCGATGCTCGAGAAATTGACAGTGTATTTATGTTGATTTTCTGGGTCGAAAATTCCGTCCATTACACTTTACAACCATTTGTCTTATCTGCAACATTCACCCAATCACAATAGAATACCACATGTTGAAAATCATAGTAATCAACTTCCATGATCTCTCTAATAACACCATACCAAGTAGTATCATCATCCGTAGGATTTAAATCTTTTGAACTTGTAACAAATGTAGTGATCGCATCCATACAGACACCACTATCTTGCGTTGAAATGCTATCGTCATAATGTTGAGGAGAGAATGTATAGCCGTTCACTCTATACTTAAGAAAAGTTCTGACTTCCCACTTTGGACCATTGACATACAACCATAACGTTGTGTTCATGCATTTTTCGTCCACTAACTGTTAAGAATTAACAAAATTAATAGAATATCATTAGTTAAAAAGAAATACATTGCTCTCAAGTAAATTTAGCACACCTTATTGTATAGCCAATCAACAAATTCAGATTGGACTACTACTTCTGCTTTTGTGATAATTTTCCTTTTACCACGAAGACCGTCTTCTAAAGATAAGCGGTATGTACTACAAATTCAATATTGTGATAAATATATATATATATATATTCTTGACTAAATGTGATATATGTATTGAAAAAGGTGAAAATGTATGACCTGTAGTATTCATCTCGTTCCGGTATATCAATTCTAAATAGTAACCATCGTCGAATCTGTGATCGTTGCACTCTAGATAATTTTAACGGTTTACCTTCAACGATGGAACGCTCGTATTTATCATCACTATTCTCATCTAAAAAGGATGCTTGTTTAGAGCTATGATTTCCATCACGTGGATTTGGCATATATTCCATTGCGTATCGAACTAATTCTGAAACAAGGTATGCTTCAGAAATTGATCCTTCTATATAACTTTTGTTACTAGGTATGTTTTTGCAATCTTTCATAGCCCTAGCACACAAAAATTAATATGCATACTTACAGTTAGTTACTTCATAACCCTTAGGTAAAATAATTTGAATGCAAAAACAATATTTACCTTTCAAATGGATACATCCATATATAATTCGATGGTCCACAAAGCAGAGCTTGATCTGCTAAATGTACCATCAAATGGATGCTTATATCAAAAAAATCCATTGAAACATAGTGTGCCAATACACATAATGCTTCAGCAATCATATCTTTAGCCGCTTGCACATGTTCTCGAACAAGAACTTTTGAACATATTATGTTGAAGTACAAGCTTACTTGTAAAAGCGCTTGTCTTAACTCACGACACTTTGGATATGCATGTTGAACCATGATAGGAAGCAAGTATTGGATGAGAATATGATAATCATATGTCTTTCTAATTTGCAAACCGGGTGGTTGAAGACATATAAGACCGTTTAACTTAGTTGCAAGACATGATGGAAGTTTTGCGTCTTTAAGAACTTGACAACATTGCAACTTGTGATCCTTATCAAATGCAAGTTTAGAAGATTGCTTTCCTTTGTTAAACATAAAATTGATGAGATGTTCAACAACATTTTTTTCAGTATGCATCACATCAATAGTATGACGAACTTTATGATTGCTCCAATAATCCAAGTCAAACAAAATTGACTTCTTATACCATGCCGACCTTCCTTCCTCATCGACAAGACATCTTACATTATCATAAGCTTTAGAAATCGATCTCTTTTTGCTTGGTGGTATTTTGCCACGAATATATTTGATACGCTCAAGCTTTTCTAAAAGAGGCGAGCCTCTTAGCCGAGTTGGAGGCTCTTTATATTCAACATCCCTATACCATCCGTGTTTTAATGCTCTATATGGATGATCATTCTTCAAAAACCTTCTATATTTTGAATAGATGATCTTGTTGCCGATGTACTCTGATTCTGTCTCGGTAGCACAGACAGGACACGCTTTATAACCATGAGTCACACAGCCAGATAAGTTACCAAAAGCTGGTAAATCATGAATTCCCCATAGTAATATTGCTTTCATATTGAAAAATTCTTGCTTGTCTGTGTCAAAAACGGACGCTCCTTCGTCCCAAAGATGTTTTAATTCATTGACAAGAGGCTCCAAGTATACATCAATGTCCTGACTTGGTGCTTTTGGTCCAGGAATTAAAATACTCAACGTTTGAAATTGTGATTTCATACACAACGAAGGGGGTAGGTTATAAGGTATCATATAAACAGGCCAACAACTATAACTATTGGAGAGAACGCCATTTGGATTAAACCCATCCGTAGAAATACCAAGCCAAACATTGCGTCCTTCAATAGCAAATTCTGGCCACTGACTTTTGACTGATCTCCATTCAGCTGAATCTATAGGATGTCGCATGGAATTCCAAGATGGTGTAGCTTTCTTGTGCCATTGCATTTTACGAGCTATCCATGGTATAGTGTACAATCTACTTAATCTTGGACTTATAGGAAAGTATCTTAAAAAATTTCTTGGTTCTTTCATCAATTTGACCTCCCCTAACACTGTTTTTGTTTTGTTTTGTACCTTGTTTTATGGCACACAGGACATTCTTTCGCATCAACATTTTCTTTCCAAAATAATATACAATCATTGACACAAGCATGTATATGCTTCACCTCCATTCCCAAATCCTTTATTATTTTCTTCATCGTGGGATACTTGTCAGGTAAATTATTTCTTTTGGAAGCCAACGTTTTAATCGCTTCAACAACTCAGTCACACTATTTCCCGACTAGTTAAATTCTTTTTAAAGGTTCTGAAGCTCAACAATTACACCTAATGTTGTAATCCCCTCTTCGCAAGAAGAATAAAGTTTTTCATTTGCTTTGTCTGCGTATTTTTTGTGCTTCTCTTCAAAGTAAGTATGATAATCGTCTGTATTTGTCTGTTGAACTTCCTCCTCACCGCTAGCTTGTGGCATATTATGCACTCCAAAAGCATCGTCTATGAGATGTCTAAGACCCCCCTCTACAAATTGGTCGGTTTGAATTTGATCTTGGATATGAGGATCTGAAATAATATTTTTTGTATGATTCATCCCCGAGTTATTGTTGCTCATCTCTCCATGGAAAAACCACCTATTATATGTTTTAATCATACCATGAATGATTAAGTGTTTCTCAACGTTTTCCAGTGAGAGCTTTTTAGAGTTCGTGCACTTAATACAAGGGCAGGTGCAAATTTCAACATCGCGGGATGAGTGATTCTTCACAAAACTAATGAAGTCTCGAATGCCTTTCTTGTATTCTTCGGTATTTCTATATGGACTTTTAATCCACTCTCTTGAACTTGAGTTAGACATAAATTTCAGATTTTACCTTTTGGACCTATCAAAGAAAAATATAGAATAAATACTTTAATTTGAGCTATATATAAATGCATAAAAAACTACACTGTTTATTTCTACAAAAACTGCACTGTTTTTTCTACAAAAAAACTGCACTGTTGTTTTTAGAAAAACTGCAATGCACTTGTTTAAAAAAAAAACTGCACATATTTATAAAAAAAACTGCATTTGTTAAAAAACAACAGGAAGACTGGTTTCAGATTATTTGATCACACACACTTACAATGCCTCCCACAGGCTATATTTATACACAAAGTGACACAGCCATTCAACTCCTACAACAGACCCAAAATATTACATAAAGCCCAGTTACTGCAATTTCCATCCCAACAAAATAACATCATATACACGTTGATTTCTGCACACACATATAGCAACTAAAGGCTTGAACTCTAATCCATGCAGCTCGGAAAAACTGAGCGCTATAGGCTCAGTTTTTCTGAGCCGATAAGCTCGGAAAAACTGAGCGCTATAGGCTCAGTTTTTCTGAGCTTATGGCTCGGAAAAACTGAGCGCAATAGGCTCAGTTTTTCTGAGCCGATAAGCTCAGAAAAACTGAGCGCTATAGGCTCAGTTTTACTGAGCCTTACGGCTCAGTTAACCTGAGCCATAGGCTCAATTTTTCTGAGCCTTTACGGCTCGGAAAAACTGATCCTATAGCTCGGTTTTTCCGAGCTTATCGGCTCAGAAAAACTGAGCCTATGGCTCAGTTTTTCTGATCCTTTACGGCTCAAAAAACTGAGCCATAGATTCAGTTTTTTCGAGCCGTAAGGCTCAGCAAAACTGAGCCTATGGCTCAGTTTTTCTGAGCCTTTACGGCTTGGAAAAACTAAGCCTATGGCTCGGTCTTTCCGAGCTTATCGGCTCAGAAAAACTGAGCCATAGGCTCAGTTCTGCTGAGCCTTATGGCTCAGTTTTTCTGAGCCTTTACGGCTCGGAAAAACTGAGCCTATGGCTCGGTTTTTCCGAGCTTAGCGGCTCAGAAAAACTGAGCCTATGGCTCAGTTTTTCTGATCCTTTACGGCTTGAAAAACTGAGCCATAGACTCAGTTTTTCCGAGCCGTAAGGCTCAGCAAAACTGAGCGCTATAGGCTCAGTTTTTCTGAGCCTTTACGGCTCAGAAAAACTGAGCTCACCTTGCCATAAAGCAGACCATCGCCTTCCTAATTCTAAGTGGTTAACAACCCATACTCATTTCACTTTCCAGTGTAGCTTAACAGCTCAATACCGCATGATTCCCAGACCCACTTCCTTGCTTTTAGTTTTATCCAATGATACTTTTTACTTGTACTAATACCTATGCTACACGGTGTATTTACGTCCATGATGTTAAGCAAATACATGGCCGTTACGGGTTTCCTCCAAGACACGTTAACAGTTTAAGTATGAACTGATTATAATCATAACACAGGACAGACACATACTAAGATGTCACACAAAGCAAGGTTTTATCTGTCTTGCTTGCCAATAGAATACACTGACAACTATTTTACTGGATACTGCTGCTGTTTTGGTTTTCTCAACACCCTCCGTTCTAATCTATTTAACCCTTAAACAACATAAATATCTAAATCAAATATGATGAAAAACAGGATTAAACAAATGAACTTTCCTTGCAACATCATTTTTTCTATTTAACAATACAAATTAAAACTAAAATTAATGAAAAGTTAGATATTTAAACTTAAAAAGGAAAACTCAAACAACTTACATTGGTTCAACTATAAAAACTAATTATTTTCACAAATAATTTTCTTTTGGATGTGTTAAAATATACACTTTTTTAAATACATGATGGCTCAGTTTTTTCGAGCCGTAAGGCTCAGTTCTGCTGAGCCTATGGCTCAGAAAAACTGAGCCTATGGCTTGGTTTTTCCGAGCTTATCGGCTCAGAAAAACTGAGCCTATGGCTCAGTTTTTCTGATCCTTTACGGCTCGAAAAACTGAGCCATAGACTCAGTTTTTCCGAGCCGTAAGGCTCAGGAAAACTGAGCCTTACGCCTCAGGTTAACCGAGCCGTAAGGCTCAGTTCTGCTGAGCCTTATGGCTCAGCAAAACTGAGCGCTATAGGCTCAGTTTTTCCGAGCCTTTACGGCTCGGAAAAACTGAGCTCACCTTGCCCTAAAGCAGACCATCGCCTTCCTAATTCTAAGTGGTTAACAAGCCATACTCATTTCACTTTCCAGCGTAGCTTAACAGCTCAATACCGCATGATTCCCAGACCCACTTCCTTGCTTTTAGTTTTATCCAATGATACTTTTTACTTGTACTAATACCTATGCTACACGGTGTATTTACGTCCATGATGTTAAGCAAATACATGGCCGTTACGGGTTTCCTTCAAGACACGTTAACAGTTTAAGTATGAACTGATTATAATCATAACACAAGACAGACACATACTAAGATGTCAAACAAAGCAAGGTTTTATCTGTCATGCTTGCCAATAGAATACACTGACAACTATTTTACTGGATACTGCTGCTGTTTTGGTTTTCTCAACACCCTCCGTTCTAATCTATTTAACCCTTAAACAACATAAATATCTAAATCAAATATGATGAAAAACAGGATTAAACAAATGAACTTTCCTTGCAACATCATTTTTTCTATTTAACAATACAAATTAAAACTAAAATTAATGAAAAGTTAGATATTTAAACTTAAAAAGGAAAATTCAAACAACTTACATTGGTTCAACTAAAAAAACTAATTATTTTCACAAATATTTTTCTTTTGGATGTGTTAAAATATACACTTTTTTAAATACATGATGGCTCAGTTTTTTCGAGCCGTAAGGCTCAGTTCTGCTGAGCCTATGGCTCAGTTTTTCTGAGCCTTTACGGCTGGGAAAAACTGAGCCTATGGCTTGGTTTTTCCGAGCTTATCGGCTCAGAAAAACTGAGCCTATGGCTCAGTTTTGTTGAGCCATAAGGCTCAGCAGAGCTGAGCCTATGGCTCAGTTTTTCTGATCCTATACGGATCGAAAAACTGAGCCATAGACTCAGTTTTTCCGAGCCGTAAGGCTCAGCAAAACTGAGCCTTACGGCTCAGGTTAACCGAGCCGTAAGGCTCAGTTCTGCTGAGCCTTATGGCTCAGCAAAACTGAGCGCTATAGGCTCAGTTTTTCTGAGCCTTTACGGCTCGGAAAAACTGAGCTCACCTTGCCCTAAAGCAGACCATCACCTTCCTAATTCTAAGTGGTTAACAAGCCAGACTCATTTCACTTTCCAGCGTAGCTTAACAGCTCAATACCGCATGATTCCCAGACCCACTTCCTTGCTTTTAGTTTTATCCAATGATACTTTTTACTTGTACTAATACCTATGCTACACGGTGTATTTACGTCCATGATGTTAAGCAAATACATGGCCGTTACGGGTTTCCTCCAAGACACGTTAACAGTTTAAGTATGAACTGATTATAATCATAACACAGGACAGACACATACTAAGATGTCACACAAAGCAAGGTTTTATCTGTCTTGCTTGCCAATAGAATACACTGACAACTATTTTACTGGATACTGCTGCTGTTTTGGTTTTCTCAACACCCTCCGTTCTAATCTATTTAACCCTTAAACAACATAAATATCTAACTCAAATATGATGAAAAACAGGATTAAACAAATGAAATTTCCTTGCAACATCATTTTTTCTGTTTAACAATACAAATTAAAACTAAAATTAATGAAAAGTTAGATATTTAAACTTAAAAGGAAAATTCAAACAACTTACATTGGTTCAACTAAAAAAACTAATTATTTTCACAAATATTTTTCTTTTGGATGTGTTAAAATATACACTTTTTTAAATACATGATGGCTCAGTTTTTCCGAGCCGTAAAGGCTCAGAAAAACTGAGCCATAGGCTCAGTTTTGCTGAGCCATAAGGCTCAGCAAAACTGAGCCTTATGGCTCAGGTTAACCGAGCCGTAAGGCTCAGTTCTGCTGAGCCTTATGGCTCAGCAAAACTGAGCGCTATAGGCTCAGTTTTAACCTGAGCCGTAAGGCTCATTTTTTCTGAGCCGATAAGCTCGGAAAAACCGAGCCATAGGCTCAGCAAAACTGAGCCTTACGGCTCAGTTAACCTGAGCCATAGGCTCAGTTTTTCTGAGCTTATGGCTCAGCAAAACTTAGCGCTATAGGCTCAGTTTTTCTGAGCCGATAAGCTCAGTTTTTCTGAGCGCTATAGGCTCAGCTTTTCTGAGCGCTATTTGATTGCTTCACCGTATTTCTTCCCATCTATTCATTTAGTTTTTAAAATATTTGTGGGATTTAATTAAATACGTTGACGATAGTATTTAAAGTAAATGGTTATCGAATTAGAAAAATACGGTTAAAAATAGAAAAATGATGAAATAAAAATCCATATGTTAAGATTTGAAAATTTAAAATCATTTTACACAAAATGTCAAAAGATATAATACATGCAACCATTATTTCCAAAACCACATAGATCACGGAAATTAAAGATGGGAAAGGCTACGTATATTGTTCAAAAAATTGCAGAAAACCTCAAGACCTTTTTAAAACACTTAAGAGAAAGAACTACTTACGCACTTGTTGTGTCAAAGAGATGACATTACAAAAGAATGCGTAGAGAAGGTTTAAAAAAAAGTCTAAAATATGAATAAACATTTGAGGAGGAAGCATACAAATCTAGCATTATCTAAAAGGGAACATGGAATGTGGATTAAACAAAATCTAGCAAACATGGCAAGTAGATTTAATCAAATCAAATACAAATATAATGAATAAAAGACAATGGAGGGGTCATATATTTTATAATATCTTCTCAAACTCACTAAATTTAAGTATAATTTAATGCTCTGAGAGTTTTGTTTTTCTTAGGACTTTTTTTTAATTAAAAATCCAATCTATCATGGAGGGCCAACTGTAAACTTCATATGCTCAACAAATTGTGGTTTTTTCTTTAATACTTACAAAAGAAGTCAAATTTGTTTACTTACATTTATTCATTATGTGAATATACATGTGCCAAAGTACATAAGACCTCGAATTTATTCTCTAATGTGCCCACTCATTTGTATCATAATTATTTTATATGACTAAAGTGTTCCATAATATCAAATCATTTTAATCCGCAAGTGTTATTTAACTAGTTAGACAAATAGGAATATGTAAAACAGGAGATGCGAGATCTCATCTCAAGTAATAACTAGTGGAAAATTGAAGACTAACTTTAGTATATCCAAATCGACAAAAGCACAAATCGACTAACTTCATGTATATCCAAATCGACAAAAGCACAAATGGAACAAAATTCACCTGAAGCGACTGAATGTGATGAATTCCAGTTGAAAGCGAGCACAAATCGAACCCTAAAATTGAAAGCGAGCACAAACCGAACCCTAAAATAGAACCCTAAAACAGTTTTTTAATTTCCTCCCATGCTGGACTTCTTGATTTGGATTCGAGTTTTTTTTCTTTTTCCGTCGTTCTGAAATTGGGATTTGAGAATTATGATTTTGGCGGCCGATTCTAGCAAAAGCGTTGGGCAACGATGGAGAAATGGGAAATAGGTTTACCGGTGTAAGTTTACTTTTTTACCCCTAACAAATCAGCCTTAACAACACAAATAAGTGTTGGTAATAAAAAATTTGAAATAATGTATTTTTGGTAACACTTTTTGAACATTGCAACGCTCATTTTTGTTATTACACGGCAACACAAATAAGTGTTGACGATTGAAAAAAAAAGGTTACCAAATGACCATTATGGTGTAGTGTAAGACCTTCTCAAGGCATAGTAAATCTATTTGTTTTCACACATCAGACTTATATATATAGTTATAGTTATATATATACACACTAGACCTCTCACATTAAACCATATATCTGTAGATACTGGATATGCCAGTCGGTTCCGGGCAGGGTTCTACTACAAGTCGGTTTAACCTCATGTCTAGTGTATTAAGTTTATGAATGGCTCATGGCACCTAGACATCTCACATTAGTTGGGCCTACTTGTGGTTGCTGAATTTATCGGTCGGTTCTGGGCATGTTTCTACCACAAATGGCAACTAACCTCGTGCCTATGTGTCACTTATTTATATATTTAAGTCATTCTATATATACGCACACACAGCAAACAAATTTATATGTATATTTGTTAAGGAGACATTTCAAATTCGAATTCTAATAATCGCAGTTATTACGTTAATACAACATTACTTACGTTGATTACGTTTATATAAGTAAAATAATAATAATAACGCCTAGTTAACGTTACATTCGTATAAACGGGGAAACGTTCTAACGAGGTGGCCATTTTCATTTTATCCAAATTTAGGCATACAAGTTAGATTTTTCTATATTTTTACCACTACAACATAGGCATGATGGCTTAATGAATATATACAAATAGTAGTGAATGGAAAACATATATACATAACAATTTCAGCTTGTATCCTAGGCATGTAGAAATAGTTTCAATACTGAATTAAAATAGAGCGTTACATACACCTACATATGTATGTTTATAATTCATATTTCACCCAATTCACTTGGTTTGGTGTTTTGCACCTAAAAATGTTTACCTTTGACTTATTTCAATTGTGAATGCGTTAAGATCCAACATTGGATCCATACCCAATTCAAACCATGAAACATTCAAGTCCAAACCTTTTTAGGATACATTCTAATGATCATAAAGGTGAATCACATAAAATATAATTAATAGTACAGCACTCATATTCACTTTTAATCCAATACAAAAAACACAATTCCACAAACCTAATTCATCATGATAATTTCATATGTAATAACAAGATAGAAGATTTGGGGATTTTCAAGCTCGTATTATCGAATATCCAAATCTTCCTTAGCCATATCAATTCATATGACAAACTACTAAAAACATGAATATGCCTTTAAGCAAAACTAGATTGCACTCACAAATTAGGCGGAGAAGTGGTAGAATTGCAAGATCTGCAATGATTCTTAACGTTCAAGTGAGCTATGATTATCCTAATAACAATATACATATAAGAAACATAAAATTAGAGTCTTATACATATATGTTTATGCTAAATTCCGAAATCCTAAACTTATACAAATTGAAATAGAGAGATTTAGAATAGAGTTAGAGAACTAGAAGAAACCTTCACCCTATTCTCTTTGTTTTTCAATGGAATTTAGCAGCGTGGAGGCAGAGATGTAGAATAACTAGGTTTCTAATATGTGGTATTCGAGATTATTTATACTTGCTCGTGTGAGCATGAGCTGTTGGATCAATAAGAATTAATTCAAGCCTTCTATGTAAATATAACATTTTAGAAACCCCTTATCCACGTAGGTTAATTGGGCTTTTCAGTCGACCGGTGGTCGACACCACTTAAGGAGGAGCGGTCGACCCCTTTAGGGCTGGAATGTCCAATTTTGCTGCATTGCTGAGCTGTTTATTTTATTAATTATGTTCTTAATTTGCTTCATTCTTTTCCATGTAGCTAATATACGTTGTCCCCTAGATCTTATCTCAAAATTCAAATTTTGAGTTTCCCTCTTTTATTTTAATTTATAATTTGGACAATATATATAATAATCACATAATTATATATATATATTTTGCGTACACTGTCCAAATTCATTTGTTCATAACTTTTTCATACATTAACCGTTTTTAGCCACGATCCAAATAAAAGAGTTTCGTAGCCCAATTCCTGAAGATGAAAAATCTCATTTTCCAGCCATATCATTGAATTGCTAATTTTTATTTATTTATTAATTAATACTTATGAATTTTATGGGATGTTACATTCTCCCCCTCTTCCCCTTAAAATGGATTTCATCTCGAAATCTGTTTAAGGAGTGAAAAATACAACTCGTTCGAAACATCCTTGTTGTACACCCATGTTATTTATAATTCAGCCATAAGCATACATGACTCGCAGTGATTATGAACTGAAGACCCACTAAAGTGAGCTCTAACCTAGCATGTTGGTGTAATAAGTGATGCAATATGTATGCAAACAGCCTAAATATGCATATATTTCTATGTGAGTGCTTGGTGCAATGGTGTTGCATCCATTCCCTAACATCCAATATAACAATCACGATGCATCTATAAACGATATTTTGAGGAAAAGTTTTACCCGTGAAAAGCTATGGCTAAGTCTTTCTCATCTTATCCTCGGTCTCTCATGTGCTTTTCGCGAGGTAATTTCCCCATTGTACTCGGACAAGGCAAATGGTTTTGTTGTGGAGTCTCTTGATTCCGTGCTCTACAATCCTTGTAGTTGAAGGGGGATCCCTAGACTCCAACTCAAGTTTTTTATGTCCCCAATTACATCAAGCTCGAGTCTAATAGCAGAATCATGAAGGCATTTCCTTATATGAGATATTTGAAAAACATTATAGATTCTCGATAGACGGTCTGGGAGATCCACTCAATAAGCCAAAGATCCTATCTTCTCGATGATACAAAAAGGCCCAATAAATCTGGAAGTCAACTTCCCAGTCTTTCCAAACCGAACCGTTTTCTTAAGTGGGGATATCTTTACGAACACTAAGTCTCCAACATTAAATTCTAGTTCCCTTCTACGCTTATCGGCATACGATTTCTGGCGGTCTTAGGTTTCCTTAATTGTCTGCCTAATCAAAGATATCTTCTCCGTGGATTCACGGACGAAGTCTGGTCCGAGTATAACCTTGTCGGTAGTTTCCCACCAATAAGTTGGCGATTTGCATGGCCTCCTGTAAAGCGCTTTGAAAGGGGCCATACCAATCATCGCTTAAAACTATTATTATACGTGAACTCCACAAGTGGTAGGTGCTGCTTCCAAACTTCTCCAAAGTTGATGATATATGCTCTGAGCAAGTCTTCAAAGATTATGTTTACTCTTTTTGTCTGTCCATCGGTCTGCGGATGATAAGTCATGCGTAAGTTAAGGGTCGTCCGCAAATCTGCTTGTAGGATTCTCCAAAATTCGCCAGTGAACAAGGGTCTCTATCACTCACGATACTCGATGGGACACCATGAAGTCTGACTGACTCCTTGACATATAATTGGGCTAACGAGGCTGCAGTCCTTGTCTTCTTAATTGGTATAAAATTGGCACTTTTGGTTAAACGATTGTGACACCCGTCCGTTAATGTCACTGATTAATAGAATGCATTAAGTTTCTTGAAGTGTTATCAGTAAACAGAAACAGAAACATTACAAGACAAATATAAATAGCAGCGGAAAAAAAACTTTATTAATCGTAAAGCATTGTGGTTCAAAACATCATATGTCTGAAAATATGTAAGTCTAGTACATCATCAAAACTTCTGTCTTACTCTTAAACATCAGAGTACAAAATAAAAGAAGCATAATCCCCAAATAAAAACATAGACATAGTAGCAAAGATAGGTGCTTGAGAAATACATCTAAGCATCTCTAGCAAAACAATAGCAGAATCCTGGTCAAGCTTGAGTACTCCCACTCTGAGAACCTGGGTGGAAAAAATGGAAGAAAGAAGAGGAAACAAAAAGTATCAGAAATAAAGTATGGCGAGTCCAGTTACTTTTAGCAAGTAAATAAGTGGAAGTATCATGACAGACATATAAAGTGTATGAGAAAGATAACATCACAAAAGGCAGGTATGACAAGGTAAACATGATAGAGTGTATACGTTTCTCCAATGATTACTCTGCACCGATACTAGTATAACCAGCATGAGATGATCTCAACAACTATAAGATGGTAGACTTAGGCGTACTTCTGGTGAGAGGTTTTAACCCCATACAATCAACAGACAACCCAACCTAATAGGCTCCTAAACTTTACCAGAGTCTAGATGTACCCTAACTACAACCCTAATCGACCGGCTCCCTACTCCGTAGATACCCTGTGTCGGCCCCACAACAGGATGTATCACTTCCTAAAGTGGCAACCCTTCGTTGGTGTGCACAACCACATCTACAGGTGTCACAGCCATCTTATCCCCCTCTACCCGGACCATGCACGCACATGGCCCCGGTCGGTTTGCGTCACCCACACCATCCTCCACGTTTGGATCACTTGCAATCAACCCAGTAAGCGTGCCCCGACTCCGACCTAGGGCGGAGTTCTCGTTCGATACCGTTATATGGGTTACTGAATAAAACGGGTCCCACACACAAGATGATACAAGCTCTCCCCTTTGTCTTGTATCCCCACAAGGATTTCCATAGGTTATGCTTACTTATTGGTGTCTTTAATTACATAACCCCATCAAGTTAAGTTTGTGGGCATATATACAAAAATTACCCAACCCCCTCAAATTTACTTAATCCACCCACTGTTCAAACAAGTTTACTTAACCTCTATTCAAGTTCATGTTCATACAATCCTTATGGATTCAACTAGACTAAGTATTCCAATTCATTACCATATCCATTTATGGTTGTATTGTGATAGACCTCCCACATCAAGGGCATCTCCAATGGCTTAAGGATGTAATATTCAGTGTTCTGAATATTACGTCCTTAAGTGCTGGGTTTTCCCCAGTGGTTCTGACGCCTATTTATTAGGCGCCAGAATTCTGGCGCCTATTAAACAGGCACCAGAATATTTTCACCAAAAAGAAAAAATGACCGGAAAGGAAAGAGTAACTGACCGGAAAAGAAAGAAAAACCGGAAGAATAGTGTGTTTTGACGCCCATTTTTTGGATGCTAGAATTCTAGCGCCTAATAAATAGGCGCCAAAATTCTGGCGCCCATAAAATGGGCGCCAGAACACACATGTAATATTCAGGATCCTGAATTGGATCCTGAATATTACCCTTAATATTACGACTGAATTGCACGACTGGGAGCTATTCCCTTAATTTTCAACCCGTAGTAGCAACCACTGGAGTTTCCCTAAGCCACTGCACCGATTTGAGGAATTAGAAACGCACAACATTTTTGGTTTGAAACAGATCACTGGGGTTTCTGGGCTTGCAACCGAATTGTTATGTTTCAGTTCAGTTAAAACCGTTCCTTAATTACGTTATTAATTAAACATTAAATGCATTTTGCTTCTGCTCCGTCTTTACTTCCCAAATGCCTTTCCCTAAACTCTTGGGCCGCTTAACCGTTCCCATCATTTCGCCATTCTTATGCACTCTATACCATGATTTCAAAAAGAGGAAAATAGCCTGAGGTACAAACTTATATTTCGATCAGTTCGAGCTTCATTTGGTTATAGGCCAACCTACCTTCTTCTGCCTAGGTAATTTTATCCTTCTCAACCTTATTTTATTTTATTGAGAAGGTTTACGGATTAGATTTCAAAAGTGCATTAATGGTCAACAATTGATTCGATTTTCGTTTTCTGATAATTTTCGATCCGTTCTGGAATTAACAGCCATCGTCCCTAATTTAGTTAATCGAACAAATCCGGCGACCTTCTTCAGTTTCACGTCGCTCTCTGGCTTTTCTCCTTCAACATTTTTTCCATCTTCTTCCTCTCATATCACGTTCATTAAACCCACTGTTCCACTTGATCTAGGTTCATCGTTGACTCACTCTGGCTGTTCTTGCAGCTTAACCCTAAGCGCTGGTAGTCCACACCTTTATGGATCTATTGATCTTCTCTTGCCCATTCCACTATCTTTGTCTGTGCCGAATTGCAACTTGCTCTATGATTTGTTTGATCTTCCTGCTGATACGAATATTGTCCCCGTTTCTGGAATTTTTCAAACCAAGGTATCCTTACTATCTCCTCTATTAGCCGCTTTTAGTAATTGTGATGCCTAACCCTGTTCGAATTTCAGTCTAATTGTAGATGGGGTTTGCGAGAATGCAAATAGTTGTTTTAATGGCTTAAGCGTGTTGAGCATGCTGCCAAAACTCAAGTTTCTTATCCTATTAATGGTTAGATTTGTCGGTTTGTGTGAAATTACCTCTCATGTCGTCTTTAATATTCGGTAATCAGTATTACAAATTGCTATTGCTGTGAATACTATTGCAAATGACGGTGAGAGTATTGCAAACGACGGTGAGATCAACTATTCAACAACCTGCACTGGAGAATTAGAGGAAAATGACTGGTACAAAACAATACTCTGCAGCACAAAGTATAGCTCCGGGTTGATGTTCCTGCTGTATATAGCATATACTGGTTCATTCAGAGATAGACAAAACCGCAGCTGTCATGGAATAATTTACTAGTTTAACTCTGGAATATTTTACACTTTTCATTTGAAAGATGACAGATAATTATAAGCTGTCTATTCTCTCTGCACGTATGATATATGTCTTTATTTTCTAGAAGCTGCACTTCAGTCACTACTTCACTTCTGGCGGCCACTTAATAAAATTCAAGGCATGAACATAAGAAAGAATTAGCATGTTGATTTAAGGCATTTTAGTGTAAATATATGTTACCCTAAATTATTTTCTTATTATACACGTTTCCTTGTAATATAAGCTCAAAAATATAGTCAGTATTTAAAGAGAAAAGAAAACAATGAAGAACTGATAAATATAAAGTCTAGTGACATTGTTGAATTGAAAATTTTGGATGTGTGCCATTTTAGATGCGTTTTTGGCTATATATGTTCCCCCATTTTAATGGTCTTATATAGAATAGCAATAAAAAAAGAGAGGAAAAAAAAAACATGTTTCTCTTTTTCTTTTTTTAAGGCATTCAGTTTAATGATCCTGATATGCTTTTGGACCAACAAACATTACACAAGGATTTATTATAGACGACTAAAGTTTCTCTCTCTCTCTATTTTTAACTAAGAAGGTCAGTAAGTATAAACCTTTTATAATATATGTTTTTTAATCACAGGTACCCCATATTGTCTTTGAAAATCATATGGCCTTCTGTAAGTAAATTTTGTTTCATTTTGTTTGACTTTTTAGCATTATATGAACATATAATGACAAGTACATCAATAATTATGCATATGTATATAAATAGGTGCATTTGCTGCGATGTCTACGCTTGAAAGGTTGGGTCAGATGGTGGTGTCAAAAGGTTTGTGTTTAACACAAAGTCTTATCACTCAGGTTTTACTCTTACAACCTTTGCTGTATATGATTGCAATATGACATAGTTTGGAACACTTCTCAATTGGGTGGTAACTGTCTGTCTTATCATTGTTACGTTCATATACACGGTGATTGGATATTTTCCCTAACTTCTGACTATGCATTAAGCAAAGCATATGTTTCTTCCAATGCAAAGAAGAAGAGTCCGAATTAATGAAAAGATGATAGCTTTGCTGGAGCTCATCTCTCATTGAAACAAGGTAAAGTTGGAAATAAATTTGATGTCCATTTTATTTTATTATGATATTGTTAAAACTTAAAACTATACCTTACAAAAATTGACTATCTATTGCAAAACAATCAATCGTTTTTCAGTCAGACAAAGCATCAATGCTGGATAAGGCAATTTAGTACTTGAAGTCATTACAATTTACAATCACAACTCCAGGTATTAATAATTTCTTCATAAATGGGCACGCTTGCTGTGAAATTTTCTGCACAGTTCCATTGTTGAAAACCTACTTTCTTGTCTGCGGTTGAGTCTCCTACTTTCTTCCTGCTTGGTTACTTCTTTGTTGCTAATGGTTTAGTAGATACTAGTTGTTACGTTCAATTTCACTATTTCATGAGGAAAAAGCTGCACCATTGTTTGAGCTGGCATAACGTTCTGTTTTCAGTTCTTTTAATTTTAGACATTTCGTATTTTTATATCCAATGGTATAATATATTTAGTTGACAAGTGCTGTACGTTCATTGTATTTCGTCAATGTATTTTTTGCACCATTGATAACTTTTGTTGGTAGAGTGAACTCAACTAGTTTGTTGCTGCATTATTTGTGGTTCCTATTCTTGTATACTTGCATTGTAGATTTGATTGTGACAAAGATATATTCCTATTTTTACCTAAATTATGCTTCATAACATTATTTTTACAAGGATACTGCTCGAGTAGTTTGAAAGTTTGGTTTGATATTGCTATGTATTATTTTTACAAGGATACTGCTCGAGTACATATTCACTGTTTAAATCGCTGAGTATTCAACCATGACTTTTACTGTTGTTAGCAATAGTTGATCTTTTTTCTTTTTAAATGCTCATTTTTATGATTGAAAATTTTATTTTGGTTAGAATATTTATACAATGGCAATCTGATATGCTAATGAAGATTTGAGTGGTGCAATGCTAAAATTTCTGACATTTCTTGTATAACGAAAGAAAAAATTGATGAAAAAAGTGGGTTACTTTAAAAGTTCATAAGTTGACCAAAATGTAAGTGTACACTATTGTTTAGGTTTGTATAAGTTCCATTGGTTATATTTACCAGTTTCATCACTATTAAAACCTCACTTGGTCTAACCTTTTAAACAAGAGTTACAAGGGTGAAAACGTGCTTCGCTCGCATGCATTTTTTTTGTAATCAATGTTAATATTTAAATGATTGTCTTAATTCTTTACTCTGGATCAATTGCATGGAAACCATTTGTAATTGTTTGCTCATATTAGCTAGGTTTGTTTTTGTAATATCCTTTTGCGAATCAGTTTAGCATTCAATAGGCTCAACAAATAAATGGATATGAATACAAATCGTTACATCAATCGCGTATGACCTGGTTTGTCCAAATTTTCTACAATTAATTGACACCTTTAGGATTTATGTACTTAAAGAAAGCAAATTCATCTAATATTCTATTTTATCAGTTCAATGGAAGTGGACACTACTGGATGGTTCTTAGAGATCATAGCTGATGGCCCGCAAATACACATAATAGATAAATCGAGGCATCTTTTTTTACTCGAAGTTCTTACAACAACATAAATAGCATTTACTTGTATAATTCTTGTTTGATAATTGTAATTTTCTTTATGTTATGCATATGCAGGTTGAGTTGGATATCAAGATCACATTAATATTAGGGAAATTTTTCTATAATATTAGAGGAAAAAGACCAGGCTAAGGATTCTCCAACTACAAAGAGGTAAGGACAAGAGGTATAAGAGACACCTGAAAATAATTTGGTCATAAAGAAAAGTGCTTGAAATGCGATCAACTAGAGGTACAAAGTCAGTGTCAACCTTTGCCTTGTTCCATATTTGATGCTGCTATGTTACAGAAATTTAACGCATACATGAACGGGGATATATAATTGACATGGTTACCTGAGAATTTAATACTAACAAATAAGTTCAAATGTTTTCCATTTGCAATTTCATTCTATCAGAAAATGCTACATGCTTTCATTAGGGAAATCTTGTTCATTGTTGATTGTTGTCACTTTTTTTGATTTTTTGGGCTGTTAGTTTGATTCTTTGTTGTCTTGGGATCATCGGCATTGGCTTGCTTCTTTGTAATATGATATGATTTGTCTAGGCTTCTCAAAATTTATTATAGTATATTAATGTCAAAACTAAATATAGGAAAAGATAATAGTATAATCTTAATTTTTTTTGTTTATCGTAGTAACTGCTGGACATTATTAATTTTCCGAACATTTTATTGCATTATTGTGTTACTTTAAAATTATTTCTTGAAACTTTGAGACCATAAAATTATCGTGGAAATTTTTAATGAAAATTAGACATTCAGAAATGCATGATTAATCCTGTGATTAGTTGCATTTGATTTTTGGAGTTTTAGTCGATTAGACCTGGATAATATTTGGTCATGAAACCTAGTTATATAGCATTCCAGAGTTCAGGTTAAAAATGTTATTTTATGAGTGCTTGGGTACTCGCCTTTCTCCTGACTATATATACATAAAATTTCACAATTATGATACTTGATAATTATTGTTATACCTCTGTCTAGTCAATATTTGGTATCACAATAATTTCCAAAATTTACAGAGAAAAGAAGTTTATTTTTATACCATTCCTATATTATATGCATCTTTCAGAGAATCCTATTTCATTACCAATGTTTCAGTGCTCTAGTTCAAAGCTCACGGTCATAATTTCCAACATATTATATATTATTTGTTTTAATTTTGGGGATTTTTGGCACAAGGACAAAAAGAGCAAAAAGTTTGCTCAAAAGGACAAGGGGCAAAAAATTTGCTCAAAAGGACATTTTCTAGTGCAAATGGTGGATTTCAGGGGGCCCTTGTTTTTCCACTTTACACTAAAAGTTGGCCTTTTGAGCAATTTTTTTGGCTCTTGTCCTTTTGGGCAAACTTTTTGCTTTTTTTGTCCTTTACACAAGTTTCCTGTTTAGTTTTCTTATTTATTTCTAATTTTTACTTTTAATTAGTATTTTTTTAGTTTCTTGTTAAAAGATTTAGGTGGGAGCTTGGACACGTTAGATTGCAGACCAACAAATCCCTTTTATGACCCATCATCAAAGATCCTTTACTGTACGGTGAATGTTCATTTGATGGTACGTTATGATTAAGAACTCTCCTAACGTTTGTTAGTGGATAGGATGAATTGGGAACCGATGAAGTATTTGCGCACAAGCGACTATGCTGCTAAGTGAATTGTAAGTGTAATCCTTTTTATTTTTTTTATTTTTTTTGTGAATTAAAAGCGATATCATACTAATTTTCACCTTATATTTTAGACATAACAAAATGAGAATATTGTTGATAAGGAGTCCAAGATAACATGTTCTGTCATTTGAAAAACAATGATGCTTCGGACATGAGTACCCACGGTAGATTTTTAATATTGAGTCATCATGCAAGTAAGTGTCTTCCACCTTTGAATAGATCCATTATGCTTTATATATTCTGGTTTAGAGTTGTTAATATTTCACTCCAGGTCTTTATATTTTCATCAGCTTATGACATATTGTATCTATCATGAAATTGAAGTCTTGAAGTGATGCATATTAAAAATGGAATTTACAAAATGTGCAAGTTCAACAAATGAAACTTTGAGAACATAAATGTTTCTTTTTATATGGATCTTCATGTAATTATAGGTTAACAACGAGACACTACGACTTGACAATATTGGTAGGCTTATCAGGAGGAAGGCAGCAGAGAACGTCGAATTTGAAGGTACACATGACTTTTTTCTTTTTTTTATCATTTTGGCATGATCAGTCATTATATCTAATCCTCTTTTTTCTGTTTGAATAATAGTGTGTTGATGTAGACTGGTTTTAATTTTAAAATGTTCATTTTGACGATTAGTCGGAGATTCCTTGCTAAAATTTTGTCCATCATTTCTTTACCTTTTCTTATGTCGACATGAAACTGACGCTATCCATCAAGATTATTTGATTCCACAGGACTGTCATGTCATAATCCATTTTTGCGCCATGCATTTAGATCCTTCTCTCTATGAAGATCCTGCACAGTTCAATCCATGGAGGTGGCTGGTATGTTATTGAAAGGCATTTAAATATTAGTAACAAAATGAGCTCACGCCTGTAAATACACTTACCTATATAAGCAAATAAGCGCTAAGGTAATATTTTTATTGAAAGGTATGTTATTGAAAGGCATTTAAATATTATTAATAAAACGATTCAAGAAGCGCTAAGGTAATGTTTTTATTTAGCATCCCTATCCAAGCATTATGAGCACTGTCAATTTTACATTCTAAGATATGCTTTTTAATTTGTGTTTCATAAATATAATATTTAAATGCTACTCTTGGTGGGGAAGGCAATCTTAACATTGCAGAGATCCACGTGGGTCTTATCGATTTAAGCATGATATAGTTTTTTATTTTTGTACCAGTGTATAAGTGATATGAAGCTTTGTTGAGATATAAAAAGACATGCCGATAACAGCATTAGATTCTGATATTTCTCAAATCGTTTTTTGTGCAGATATGTAATTCAAAAGAAAACATGATGAATAAGGGAGGATAGAAAGTGCTTATGAGCAATTTTGGTTATCTTTATCTATTATTTTATTATCCTGTCAACCTTATATTTGTGTAATCTGAAATACTGCGTTATATTTGTATGTTTTTGCTCCTTTGGAAATATGGTTTATCTTTGTTGTATACTAATTTGTGGTAAACTTTCTTGTGGAATTTCTTTTCATATTTTTTTAGCTTTTAATTTGAAGAATGACTGAGCCTATTTATGATACTGGAAGTGTCAATTGTATATTTTAATGTAAATTTCATATTTCGAAACCCTTAAAACATTAGTGGTGTCATAAATTATCAGTTTAAACAAACATTTATTAGTGTTGCAGGTGATCGATTTGAAACACTCACTAGGTGTTGTAGATTATGAACTTGAAACACTCGTTGAGTGTTGCATATTATGAACTAGATACACATTGATTGATGCGGATTATCAACTTGAAACACTCGCATATTGTTGCAGATTTTAGACTTGAAACACTCTTCGAATGTTGCTGATTATCAGCTTGAAACACTCATCGAGTGTTGCAGATTATCAAACTGAAACACTTGCTAAGTGTTTCAATTCGTAAATCTAAAACATAACATAGGTGTTTCAAAAATCAGCAACATACTAATCTGCAACACCTAAAAAGTGTTTCTAAAATTTTTAGCAACATTTAATTGTTGTTTCAAATCGGTCATTTTGGTGTTGTGAGCCTACCACTTGTGGATGTTGGATATGCCGGTCTGTTTCGGGTAGACTTCTTCCATAAGTCGGTCTTAACCTCATGTCTTAGCACGTCTCGTATTTGTGCACCTAGACCCCTCACATTAGACTCACCCCTTGTGGTCGCTGGACAATGGACATGCTGGGCAGTTCCGGGAAGACTTCCACCACAAGTGTAATCTAACCTCGTGTCTAGGTGTAGCTACAGTTTCTAATTACTGTAATCCTAGGCATTTCGTTAGTAGCCAATTTTACCTATGTCGTTATAGGTTTTCATGCCTCTTTTTCCCCAATTATGTTCATAATGAATTATATGCCCTAGAATCATATTCATAAACATTATTCAAGTTATGCCAAATTCCCCATTTACAAGTTATGCCCAATTTCAATGTTTTTCCCCTCGTTCCCCATTCAATGCATTCGCATATTTCAGCGGCATGCCTAGGCTCGAAAGTAGTCTGGCTATATAAAATAAAAGGAAAAGGATGAAGGGAAGATGATAGAAATGATTATACTAACAAGATTGACATAAACACATACTGGCATATTGATAAGATGGTTATATAAGAACAGGTCTAGCGTACATGAGATGATAGAACTGATTCTAACATAATAGGGATGTCATAATAGGCAGGATAAAATATAAACAATAATTTAGATGTCCAACTAATAGCAGATCCAATTTAACCATAAACATGATAGGTACAAGGTGATCTAAATAGTGAATTAGATCTATAATCCAAGGTTGATATGACATGATAAAGGTTAAGATCCAAGTCATAGTTATGTCAGAACATCATAGATTCACAAGTTATTACAGATCTGATATGATTCAAGCAGTCATAGGCATAGATCCAAATTACAGTCATATCATGTTTTATTTTTCAATTATTTAAATCTAAAAGTAACTTAAACTCGCAGTGTCTGGATCAAAAAAATAGAAGGAGAATAACAGATGTTGAATCACAGATCTACACTTGAACAAATCTAAACTGGATTAACTTGATTGCAGAAGAAGAAAAAGGTTTGGTTAAATCCGGGCAGCGACAGCATCTAGTCCTCCATTATTTTCAGCGTGAAGAAATTAGAGAAATGAGGCCATATTTATAGCCATAAAAACCCTGAAACCCTAATCTGTCCAGTCTGCCGCGGGGGGGTCCACCCACCCCTTAGGGGTTCGAATTATGTGTCGACACCCACCTTGGGGGGTAGACCCAGGGGTCGATACCCCACTTAAGGGGTCGACACCCCTAGGCAGGATATTTGCAGCTCACCAAATTTTGAATCTTAAACTGATTTCTGGATAGGTTTGAACTGTTATGTATATATATAATTATCTTACATGTATATAAACTTCAAATTTTAATAACCTCTTCATGCGGTGTCCGTTTTACGCAAACCAAGTGTCTATCTTGACTAGAATTTCGAGACGGACAAAATGGTGCAGTCCATTTCCCTTAATTCTAAATATTAAATTAAATATTCTTTAATTTATCATCCTTATTGTTATTAAAATTATGGGGTGTTACATTCTCCCCTACTTAAAGGATTTCGTCCCCGAAATCTCCAAGTTAAGTAGAATATATATCCTACCATCCACATCCATCCACTCATCCACCAATCATAGGCATCCATTGTCATTAAAAGATTTCTAATGCTTATAGGAACATATGCAAAGGTGTGTGTATATGTCCCAACACTAATGCGAAGATCAGGCGGTCTACTGATTCAGATGTCCTCCTTAATGCAATGTATGTTAGTGTCAAGAATCCAACATGTATGCAATAATCCTATTATAACATGTAAGTTCTATGTGTGCACAATCATCCGTCCAAATGCAACATCCATATGATGATACATCCATTTCCATCCATTAAAAAAAGAAAAATGCATACACATCCATATGCAGTATGAGAGTGATAGAGCCGACCTAGTGCCTAATGTGTGTGTATATGCATCCATGAGCGACCACTAGCAAATACTTGCATCCACTTGCATCCATCAAACATAACATGTCTCAAACACATGTTTACCCTCATGGGATTTCCTATCTAAAGGTCGAAGATTCGATCGATAGGATATACTTAAATGATAGAAACAAGCATAAATAAAATCTTTGGAAAGGAAGTTAAGAACATACCCACGAAAAGAAAAGGGCATTGAAGCACGAATCTTGTCTTCAATCTCCCAAGTTGCATCCTCTGGGTTACCTCCCCACTAAACTTTCATCAACTTGACTTCTCTATTGCATAGCTTCTTAACTTTTGATCCAAGAATACGGGAAGGAACTCGTCTAACTGTCGCCTCCCGTTCCATTTCTACTTCCTCTTGCATACTCGGCTCAACTACTTCTGCGATATCATGTAAGCACTTCTGCAAATGAGAAACGTGGAAAACATCATGAATGCCGGATAGTCTCTGGTAGCATTACTCTATAGGCCATTTGGCCAATTCTTTCTGTTATGGGAAATGGCCCTACAAATCTTGGCGCCAATTTCCCTACAGATCCGAAGCAAACCTCATTCCTCAATGGTGACATCTTAATGAAAACCATATCTCCTACCTCAAATTCAATGTCATCCCTTCTCTTGTTTGTGTAGGATTTCTGCCTATCTTGAGTTGTCTTCGTTCGTAGTCGGATAAGATTAATCTTCTCGAATGTTTCCCTAACCATATCAGGTTCAAGTAATAGCCTTTCTGTAGATTCCTACCAACAAGTCGGTGACCTACAGGGTCGTCCGTATAATGCCTCGAAGGGTGCCATGCCAATGCTAGATTGATAACTGTTGTTGTAGGTGAACTCTACTAAAGGAAGATGCTCTTTCCAAGTTCCTCTGAAGTCTAGGATACACAGCTTCAAAAGATCCTCTAGAACTCGGTTCACCCTCTCCGTCTGTCCATCGGTTTGAGGATGATAAGCGGTGCTCAAACATAACTGTGTACCTAATGCTTCTTGCAAGCTCCTCCAAAATTCACTGGTGAAAATTGGGTCATGATTGCTTACAATGATGGAAGGTATTCCATGAAGATGGACTATCTCACGAACATAAACTGCTGCCAACCATGTTGTCATCCTCTTGCTCTTAATCGGAATGAAATGAGCGCTCTTAGTAAGTTTATTCATCATAACCCAAATACTGGTATTGCCTATCTTTGAATTAGGAAAACCATCTATGAAATCCATAGAGACTCTCTCCCACTTCCACTGTGGAACCTCCAAAGGTTGAAGTAAACCACCAGGCTTCTTTTGCTCAGCTTTACTTGATGACAATCCAAACATTGGAAACAAACTCTGCCACATCTTTCTTCATCCCGACCCAAAAGAAAACCCTCTTCATGTCCCTATACATCTTATCACTACCTGAATGAATAGTCATCTTAGAATGATGGGCTTCTTCTAGGACTGTCTTTAACAAACTTTCAGTTTGGGGAACACGAAGCCTTCCATCTCATCGCAACCACCCTTTATCATATATGGAATATCTGTTGAGGTGACTAGAAGTCTCCCCGTTACTGAGCCTATCCAAGATGTTTGAAATATGTGGATCATCTCGCTGCGAAGCTTCTATCTGATCCATAAGAGTAGGTCATATCTCTAGCGATGCAAACAAACCAGGCAAAAACTCGGTGGAGGGTCTACAACCAAAATTTGCTATGAACTCCAAACTTTTCCTTTCTGCAAACAGAGGACTTAAGGTCATCCTATACCTATTTAGTGCGTCTACCACCACATGACCCTTGCTAGAGGTATAAGTGATCTCGAAGTCATAAGATGCTAGGAACTCCATCCACCTCTGCTGCCTTAAATTAAGATCCTTTTGCGAGAACAAGTACTTGAGAGATTTATGATCGGTGTACAACTCGAACTTCTCTCCAAGCAAATAATGGCGCCACATCTTAAGTGCGAACACTATGGAAGCTAGCTCTAAGTTGTGGGCAGGGTAGTTCTTATCATGAACTCTTAGTTGTCTGCCTCCATAACATACTACCCTCCCCTCTTGCATCAGAACCGCACCAAGCCCTGTACCACATGCGTCAGTATATACTATAAATACTTTGTTCCCATCGGGTAAGGTCAAGACTGGGGCTGTTGTCAGATCCCTCTTCAATCGTTGAAAAGCAACGTCACAAACTATATCCCACGAAAACGCGAAGTTCTTCTTCGTCAACTTGGTGAGTTTGGCCGATATCTTTGCAAAGTCCTTAATGAACTTCCGATAATAGCCTGTCAGTCCAAGAAAACTTCTCACTTCTATTGCACTCTTTGGAATTTGCCAATCTTGAACTGCAACCACCTTTGCGGGATCCACTGCTATCCCATCTTTAGAAACCACATGCCCTAGAAATCTCACCTCTTTTCTCCAAAAATAGCATTTGGAGAACTTTGCCATAAGCTAATGCGCACGGAGAGTTTTCAAAACCACCCTTATATGCAAGGCATCCTCTATCTCGCTCTTCGAGAAAATTAAGATATCATCAACAAAGACCACGACAAATTTATTTAGAAATTCCTGAAACACAATACTCATCAGATCAACAAAATAGGCGGGTGCATTTGTCAACCCAAAAGGCATGACGAGCCATTCAAAGAAACCATTTGGAGTCCTAAAAGCGGTCTTATCTACACTATCCTCAGCCACCCTCAACTGACGAAACCCCGTGGCCAAGTCTAACTGAGAGAATATTGATGCACCAACAAGCTGGTCAAACAAGTCATCTATCCTTAGGAGTGGGTGCCTGTTCTCCTTAGTGAGTTTATTCAACTCCCTATAGTCTACACATAAGCGAAGCGAACCATCCGCCGTAGTCGCGAATACTACTGGAGCACCCTATTCCGATATGCTTCGCCTAATAAACCCTTTCTCAAGTAGCACCCCTACTTGCTTCTAAGCTCCCTCCTTTCCCATGGAGCCATATGGCGCACAGGTAAAGCAACTGTCTTTGCATTTTCCACCAAATATATACAAAAATCAATTTCATGCCTCGAAGGTAAGCCCTGTACCTCATCAAAAACATCAGGATAATCTCAGACTACTGGAACAGATTGTAGATCATCGATAGATGCATCAAGAGACTTTAGGGAACTAAGCATAACCGACCCTTGCGGGTCACAAGAAATCTCGAGGGTCCTCCCATGACAAGTTAGAAGCCTAACCACGCTCCTCTCAAAATCCAGAATGGCACCATACATGGCTAGCCAATCCATTCCTAGAATCAAACCGTAGCTCATAAAACCAAGCACATATGTCGCACCTAAACTCAACACCTAACACAGGTATTCTCAAACCCTGACAAATCATGGACAAATGATACGAACCACCAATGGGGTTTGAGACAATAATGGGATCCACTACCATACAAGTATTTAAGTGCAGAGATTCAACCACAGAACTAGATATAAAAGAATGTGAAGCGCCATAATAAAAAAGAGTACTAATACAATGATTAGAATGATAAATCAAACCTTCCATGGAAATTTTCCTACCTCTATCTAGAGCACTGGTCGCGAAAGCATGCACCTGCCCTCCAGAATCTCATGCCCTTTAACCATGTCCCTGTTTCTTCGGGCACTCCCTAGCAAAGTGTACGACCTCTCCACAGCTGAAGCAAGTATTTTTCCTTCTTTTACAGTCCTTTACCAAGTGACCCTCTCGTACGCAACTATGGTACTTCCTCTTATCCTTATCCTTGTCATTCTTTCCGCCCTTCTTCTGTTACTATTGTTGTTGTCCTTTCTTGGGTAATACCTTCTTGTTTTGTGTTGTTTCCTCAGTCTTGACTTTCTTCTTTTCTCCTCTGTCTTCCTCATGCATCAAGGCCATATCAACGAGCCTTTCAAAATTTTCTTCCATTGGAATATGGGACATAGCTATGGGTTCGTTCAGTCCTTTAACAAACCGGAAGTCTTTCTCATGCATAGTGTCTACTAGTTCCAAACCAAACCTAGCTAGCTGGTTGAATTTGTTCACATATTCTTTAACAGTCATGTTTCCTTGTTTGAGCGCCAAGAATCCTTCCATTTGAATGCTTTTCTCAGCTTGAGAAAGAAACTTCATTTCAAACCTCATTATAAAATCATCACATGTCTCCATCGGACATCCATCTTGGGTAACTTCCCACCAGAATAAAGCTTCATCTTTCAGTAGCCAAACAGCTAACTGAATCTTCCTTCGATCTTCCACTTCGAAAGTTCCAAACAAGTCCTCTGTCTCCTCGAGCCAATTCCTTGCCTCTACAAATGTTTCGGTTCCACGGAATGGCTTCCCTCCCATGGCACAGAAATAATTGCAGATCTTAGTGAAATCATCTGCTCTTGGAGGAGGAGGAGGAGGAACGATAGGTGCAGTTGGGGGAGGAACATCAGCTTGACCACCGGCAGGCGCCATGTCCTCTAGATACCTACGGAACTAGCCCGGTATTGTAACGCCCTCTGGAATATTAGGTTCCCCAGCATGCTGAAAAGAAAAGGAAGGGGATTCAGACAAAGGATCGACATATATTACATATGGCTTCGGGGAATATGTTTTTCAAAACAGTCTTTTCTTTTTGAAAATGATTTCCTTTAAAACCTTTTTAAAAACAATTTTCAAAAACTTTTATCTAATCTGGTAACCTTCAGCTCTGATACCAAGTGTGGCACCCCACTCCGTTAATGTCACTCATTAAGAGAATGCATTAAGTTTCGTGAAGCGTTATAGGTAAACAAAAACAGAAACATTACAAGACAAATATAAAATAGCAGCGGAAAAAAATTATTAATCATAAAGCATCGTGGTTCAAAACATCATATGTCTGAAAATACATAAATCTAGTACATCGTCAAAACTTATGTCTTGCACTTAAACATCAGAGTACAAAATAAAGTAAGCATAATCGCTAAATAAAAACATATCCATAGTAGCAAAGACAAGAGCTTGAGCAATACATCTAAGCAGCTCCAGCAAAATGATGGCAGAATCCTGGTCAAGTTTGAGTATTCCCACCCTGAGAACCTAGGGAGAAGAGATGGAAGAAAGAAAAGGAAACAAAAAGGGTCAGATATAAAGTCTGACGAGTCCAGTTACTTTTAGCAAGTAAATAAGTAAACGTACCATGATAGGCATATAAAGTGGATGAGAAAGATAACATCACAAAAGGCAGGTATGACAAGGTAAACATAATAGAGTGTATATGCTTCTCTAATGATTACTCTGCACTGATACTAGTATAACCAGAATGAGATTATCCCAACAGCTATAAGATGGTAGACTTAGGCGTAATTCTGGTGAGAGGTTTTTAATCCATACAATCAACAGGCAGCCCAACCTAACAGGCTCCTAAACTTTACCAGAGTCTAGATGTACCTTAACTACTACCCTAATCGATCGGCACCCTACTCTATAGATACCCTGTGACGGCCTCACAATAGGATGTATCACTTCCTAAAGTACCAACCCTTCCTTGATGTGCACAACCTTATCTACAGGTGTCACTGTCGTCTTATCCCCCTCTGCCCGGACCAAGCGCACATGTTACACCCCGTATGTTGAATAACTTGCTATAATATAAAACAGGGCAGAATTAAATTTTAAAATCTGAATCAGGGGAAACGGGCTATGCCATTGCGTTCGTCTTGGAAAAATACGCGAAATAGAGTCCGAGTTTTCGAAAATCGGAGTCCGTATGACCCAGTTAAGGCCCAAAGAAGTTTTCAGAAAATTTAAACAGATTTAAAATATTCAGATTTCACATTTTAGAAGAGGCGGGAAAATTCCCGCCAGGCAGAGGGTGTCGACCCTAGGGTCGACATGGGTGTCGACCCCCTCCCTAGGGGTCGACCCAGGGGTCGACCCCCCCTGTCGGTCTGTGTGACCTGGGTGCAACCTGATGGGGTTTGGGCTATGTTTTAGGGCTAGTGACGAGACCTGACGACTCTAATCTGATTTAGGGTTAATCTAATGGCCTAAAACACCTAACTAATCTATAAATACACCCTAAGACTACCCTAATTCATACTAAAAATAGATACAACGTCGTTATGCCGTCAAATTGCAACTTGAAGGAGCCTCCATCAATTTAAAGAGGAAGATAGCTTCTCAAATCAACTTCTAATCAACTTTAGCAACTTAATCTTCTTCTTAGGAGTGCTAATCAACAAATTGTGAGTTTCTATAGCCTTAATTACCAATTGTTGAAATGATTATGATAGGATATAATGAGGTTATGGCTATGAATGTGGATCAATGCAAGTTATGTTATCATATGCTATGTGTTCATGATGTTATGCAAGTTATGCAAGTTATATGCTATGTGTTCATGATGTTATGCAAGTTATATGATATGTGTTCATGATGTTATGCAAGTTATGCAAGTTATATGCTATGTGTTCATGATGTTATGCAAGTTATGCAAGACATATGCTATGTGATCATGATGTTATGCAAGTTATGCAAGTCATATGCTAGGTGATCATGATGTTATGCAAGTTATGCAAGTTATATGCTATGTGATCATGATGTTATGCAAGTTATGCAAGTCATATGCTATGTGATCATGATGTTATGCAAGTTATGCAAGTCATATGCTAGGTGATCATGATGTTATGCAAGTTATGCAAGTTATATGCTATGTGTTCATGATGATAGTTATGCAAATCGCTATGATAAACATTGATCCATTATGACACCATGTTATGCAAGTTTGGTGTTTGATTATATGCAAGTTCATATATGATTTGTCATGCAAGTTTGGTGTATGATTATATGCAAGTTCATATATGACATGTTATGCAAGTTTGGTGTTTGATTATATGCAAGTAACATGTGCAAGTTTACACCTTTGTATGATATGCATACATATGCAAGTTAACCCCTTTGTATGTCATACATACATATGCAAGTTTACCCCTTTGTATGACATAAGTAACTTATGCAAGTTAACCTCTTTATGACATATGTGATTCATGCAAGTTTGGGTTGATTATTTATGCTAGTTGGGTTTGATGCTATATGCATGTTGACTACTTTTAAACCCATGTTGATGCTAATGTTATGCAAGTTGAACCCATTGTATGTGTGATGAATCTTACCTTTTAAGTATGTCATGTTAGCGAATTACGTGGGGAACGATGGGGTTAATATTCATGTTAATGAAATGGTGTGAAGTTGGTATGATTATGCATACCATAAAGTGGATGGACATAATTGAGTCAATTATGTACATCGTTAAATTTGTAATTAATTAGGGATAATTAATACAAATTATGGGGGTGATAAATTAGGTGTAATTAATCGACTAAGACACGAGGTTGGACCCTTTTGTAGCATAAGACTGCCCGGAACCGACCGGCAAATCCAGCGGCTACAAATGATTGGCCCAATGTGAGAGGTCTTAGGCACAAACTAAATACATGACAAGTGTAAAGACACGAGGTTAGACTCGGTTATGGCGTAAGGTTGCCCGGACCCGACCGGCAAATCCAACTGCCATAAAAGATAGTCTAATGTGAGAGGTCTTTACAACGGTTACGTTCTTAATCAATTAAGAAACACTTAACCAGATAAGCATGTAGTGGGGTATGAGGGGTTAAGTGGGTGCCTTGGGTGGCATGTGGAAATCAAGTAAGTGCCTTGGGTGGCATGGGAAATCTAGTGGGTGCCTTGAGTGGCAATTGAAATATGATTAGATGACTTAACCAAACTTTAAACATGTAAGTGGACATGATTATTCAAAAGGGTTAAGTGGGATACACTGAAAAAGGGACAAGCTTAGGTGGGTAGCTTGTGGGGGCCCATTTCAACCAGTAACCCATATGTATCTTATTGGGCTCGACCCATGTCGAGGACGGGACACGCGTACTGGGCTTGACTATAAGAGGCCAAAACGGGTTAGCGGTGGCAACGCAAGTCCAACGGGTTTCATATGCGTGTGTGGACCCGGGCTGGTAGGTAAGACGTTGTTGCATCGTGTAGGTATAAGCCATGCAACATTGGTTGTATCGGGTTGCCACTTTGGGGAGTGATACACCCCACTGTGGGGCCAGCACGGGTATCTACGGTAGGGAGCCGATCGCTTGGGGAGTAGTGGGTACACCTAGTGGAGATAGGGGCAGACGGCACCTATGTAGTCAGCTAGGGGTACACGAAACTACTAGTTAAATTTTCTAAGTCCTTGGGTGGGGTCAACCTTTAAGTAGGAATTACCCTTGGGTGGGTAGATCTGGTGTGGTGCAGTGTAGGAATTACCCTTGGGTGGGTAGATCTGGTGTGGTGCAGTGTAGTATTTATCCTTGGGTGGATAGGCGCGTCTTTACCGTTATCTTAGTTCATCCTAAGTCTAGTTGGCTGCTTAGTGTAGTCATTTATCCCCAGTCGTACCGTACCAGGTTTATATCATACCCTAATTACTTTAATGATTGTATTGTTAAAGTTATAGGGCTCACTCAGACTTATGTCTGACCCCGTTGTTTTTATCTTTTTCCCCAACCCTCAGGTTCTCAGAGTGGGCCTAGCACTAGTGGGCTTTGATCAGATTGCTTTATCTATCTTTTGGAGCTTGGACCGTGATGTAAAGCCCTGCTTATCTTTTCTATTATGGCTATTAGTTATGTAGTAGGATTATGTACTTTTGTTTTATCAAGGCGGATATTATGTACTTGACTCTTGTTTATGGTTTTGTGATGTAACCAAACATGTTTTACTTTCCGCTGCAATGAAATGATGTTTTAAATTCTCAAGTATTACTTATATCTGTCTTGTTGTAATTTTTCTGTTCTATATTCACTTAAGATACTCCACCGATGCTATGGCATTCCCTTGGTGAGTGACCGTAGCGGGTGTGGGGTGTTACACGTGGTATCAGAGCTGAAGGTTACCGGAACTGATAAATTTTTTAGAAACTATTTTTCTAAAAACATTTTTGGAAGAAGTATTTTCAAAAACATGTCTTTTAAGAGAAAAGTTTTTGAAAGAAAAGAACATAGTCCCCAAGAACCATATATCTTTCCTTCGATTCTCCGTTTTGAATCTCTTCCTCTTTGTCTTTTTGAATTTCCCCTCCGCGTATATATGTCTTTTTTAAGATAAATAAGGACTTCCGTATGAAGGACGGAAGAACCACTTCAAGGGACTAAGACGTTTGTCGGGCTAAGAAGTTAGTCCAAGGAGGTGGAGGGCTTGTGGGTACCTTTAAGATGGACGAGGAAGGAAGGTTCAAATAGCTATTAGGTAAATAAAGGACGAAACCTCATCGTGGTGAGAGGTCATGGAAGGAGAATGTGAAGGAGAAGGCCAGTTGTTTTGTAGAAATAGGACACCTTATTATGATTGTCCAAAGAGGTAAGGACAAAGTACAGGATCCTCTGGAGGGTAGATGTATTCCCTCACGGCTGGTAGACCTGATGGGGGTAGGACCATCTAGGTTGAAATTTGGTTCTCTCGATCATCCTGTTCGAACTTTATTCGACTCTGGCGCATCGCATTCGTTTATCTCATCATCATTAGTTGAGTCACTGCACTTAGACACCAGTCTAGTAGATGATCCCTTGGCTGTTTCAAACCCAATTGGGGGCTCCACTTATTTGTCCATGATATGTTTGGGTTTGAAGATTTCCATACTTAGCGTTGTGTTTAGATGTGATGCTTTTGTTTTGGGCTTCACGGGCTATGGGTTGATTTTGGGCATGGACTGGTTATCCAGTAATGGTGCCGTTCTTGATTGCGAAAGGAGAGTTGTTAGGCTCATGACCCGCTTGGGGAACACTCTCGAGATCTCTTGTAAGCCCATGGATTCTGTTATGCTAAGTTATCTTGAATCGCTCGACGCTTCGGTCGAGAGTTTGCGATCTGTTAGAGTGGTCCGGGAATACTCGGATGTGTTTGAGGAGGTGAAGGGCTTACCTCCGAGGCGGGAGATAGACTTCCGAATATATTTGGTGGACAATGCTAAACCATTATCTTTGCCAGTGCGCCACATGGCCCCTCGTGAGAGGAGGGAACTCCATAAGCAAGTAGGGGAGTTGCTTGAGAAGGGGTTCATAAGACAAAGTATATCGGAGTGGGGTGCTCCAGTAGTTTTTGCCACGAAGGCGGATGGGTCTCTCAGACTTTGTGTAGACTATAGAGAACTCAACAAGCTCACAAAGAAGAATAGACACCCATTGCCGAGGATTGATGATCTCTTTGATCAGTTGGTTGGCGCCTCAGTGTTTTCGCAGTTGGACTTAGCCACGGGGTTTCATCAGTTGAGAGTGGCTGAGGATAGTATAGAGAAGACTGCCTTTAGGACTCCGGATGGTTTCTATGAGTGGCTGGTGATGCCATTTGGTTTGACGAACGCCCCTGCATACTTTGTTGATTTGATGAGTAGGGTGTTCAGGGAGTACCTAAATAACTTCGTAGTGGTCTTTGTGGATGACATCTTGGTCTTTTCTAAGAGCGAAATAAGTTTTCTTATGTGCTTAATAGGTTAAGCAAAGCCAATTATTTGATCAACGGTGGTTTTGGAGCGAGACTGGCAAGGACATCCAGAGTTGGACAAGTGCTTAATTATTTAGCCGTTTTTTTCTAGTATCATCTCACGTAAGTCGTCTGAATTCGAAGGAGGTATCCCTTGGGTGGTTGTCTGATATTGGTTTAGGCCTTTGGGGCTTGCACTTGGGGGATGTCGAGTTCGACTAGGATGGTCTGCGTGAGAGATGGATAGTTGTGGCGATTTTGCATGGGAGAATATCCTGGTTTTCTCTAGAAGTGGAGAAAAGCATGCCGTACATCTTAGGGAAGTGTTGGAGACTCTTCGAGCGCATAGTCTTAAGATAACAAAGGTGGATGGAGTTCTTAGCATCCTATGATTTCGAGATAGCGTATACCCCTGGCAAGGGTAACGTGGTGGCGGACGCCTTAAGCAGAAAAAGGTTGTCCTTGAGTCCATTGTTCGTGGAACGACGAAGCTTGGAATTTATCTCGATGTTTGATTTTAGACCTTCCGTTAACTTTGTACTCGGTTTGCTAGCATCCTTAGAGGTCAGACCTACTCTTTTGGGACGGCTTGGCGAGGCACAGCGCGACGACCCATAGTTGGTTGAGTTAGTAGAGAGGCTCATAAGGGGGGAGTCGTCCAGCCATTTGAGTAGGTACACCCTAGACGATAGGGGGTGGTTGCGTAGAGACGGTAGACTTTGTGTACCGCAAGATGAGGGTTTGAGGAAGGCTATACTTGATGATGCGCATCGTTCGAAAATGACCATTCATCCCGGTGGGGACAAGATGTACCAAGACATGAAGCGAGTTTTCTTTTGGGCCGGTATGAAGAAAGATGTGGCCGAGTATGTCGCTAGATGCTTGGTGTGCCAACAAGTGAAAGCGGAGCAAAAGAAACCCGGTGGGTTGCTTCACCCATTGGAAGTTCCGCAATGGAAGTGGGATAGCGTCTCGATGGATTTTATTGATGGGTTACCGAGATCGAGGAAGGGTAATACGGGAATTTGGGTTGTGGTAGACAAACTTACTAAGAGCGCCCATTTCATACCCGTAAAGAGTAAGAGGACTGCTCCATGGCTAGATTCAGTTTACCTTCGAGAGATAGTTCGATTGCATGGTGTACTTCTAGCATAGTGAGTGATCGAGATCCTATCTTCACTAGCGAGTTTTGAAAAAGTTTGCAAGAGGCGGTAGGGACTCAGTTGTGTTTCAGCACCGCATATCATACTCAGACGGACGGCCAGACTGAGAGGGTGAATCATGTTTTAGAAGACCTTTTGAGGCTATGTATCTTAGATTTTGGAGGTACATGGGAAGAGCATCTTCCATTGGTGGAGTTCGCGTATAATAACAGCTTTCAGTCCAGTATTAGTTTGGCTCCTTTTGAAGCTCTTTATGGAAGGCCTTATCGATCACCTACATGTTGGTGGGAATCTGCGGATAAGATCTTGCTTGGGCCTGATATGGTTAGAGAGACTTCGGAAAAGATTGATTTGATTCGGAGAAGGATGAAAGCAGCGCAAGATAGGCAGAAATCTTACGCGGATAAGAGGAGGACGGATCTGGAGTTTGATGTTGGGGACACGGTCTTTGTTAAAGTATCTCCATTACGGAATGTTGTTCGCTTTGGGTCCGTTGGGAAGTTAGCACCAAGATTTGTAGGACCGTTTCCTATTAAGGAAAGGATTGGACGGATGGCATATAGAGTGGATTTACCCGAGAGACTTAGTGGGATACATGACGTATTCCATGTGTCACATTTGAGGAAGTGCCTACATGAGACCGCAGAGGTGGTAGAGCCGAGCTTGCTTAGAAAAGTGGAGGTAGAGCGTGATGCGACTATTCGACGAGCTCCTACCCGCATCCTTGGGTCAGAGATTAGGAAGTTGAGAAACAGAGAGGTTCAACTAGTCAAAGTGCAATGGGGAGAAGATGAGAGCAATGCTACTTGGGAGACAGAAGCGAAGATGCGTTCACTGTACCCATTCCTTTTTGAGGGTATGTCTTTTAACTTCTCCTTTATCGTTTGTCTAGTACTTATCTTATCTTTAGTATGTCCTCTCATTAGTACATTTGACCTTTAGATAGGGTAAACCTATGGTTGAAACATGTGTTTGAGACATGTTATGTTTGATGGATGCGTGTGGATGCAAGTGTTTGCTAGTGGTTGCTCGTGGATGCATATACACACACTTTAGACACTAGATCGGCTCAGTCACTTCATATTGCATATTGCATATAACTGTGTGTAGGTAGCTATATTAATGGATGTATAATGGTTGTGCTATCATATGGATGATGCATTTTGGTGAATGATTGTGCACTCATGTAGAAATAGTATGTGTTGATAGGGTTCTTTCGCATACATATTGGATGCATGGCACTATCATGGTTTGCATTAAGGAGGTCAACTGAATCAGTAGACTGCCTAATTTTGCATTAGACAGGGAACATATACACACACTCTTTGCATATGTTCATACAGCATTAGAAATTTTAAGGACAATGGATGCCAGTGTTTGATGGTTTGAGTAGATGGTTGTTTGGATGGTAGGATACGTTCTTCTTGACTTAGAGATTTCGGGGATGAAATCCTTTAAGTATGGGAGAATGTAACACCCCGTATGTTGAATAACTTGCTATAATATAAAACAGGGCATAATTAAATTTTAAAATCTGAATCAGGGGAAACGGGCTATGCTATTGCGTTCGTCTCGGAAAAATACGCGAAATAGAGTCCGAGTTTTCGAAAATCGGAGTCCGTATGACCCAGTTAAGGCCCAAAGAAGTTTTCAGAAAATTTAAACAGATTTAAAATATTCAGATTTCACATTTCAGAAGAGGCGGGAAAATTCCCGCCAGGCAGAGGGTGTCGACCCTAGGGTCGACATGGGTGTCGACCCCCTCCCTAGGGGTCGACCCAGGGGTCGACCCAGGGGTCGACCCCCCCTGTCGGTCTGTGTGACCTGGGTGCAACCTGATGGGGTTTGGGCTATGTTTTAGGGCTAGTGACGAGACCTGACGACTCTAATCTGATTTAGGGTTAATCTAATGGCCTAAAACACCTAACTAATCTATAAATACACCCTAAGACTACCCTAATTCATACTAAAAATAGATACAACGTCGTTATGCCGTCAAATTGCAACTTGAAGGAGCCTCCATCAATTTAAAGACGAAGATAGCTTCTCAAATCAACTTCTAATCAACTTTAGCAACTTAATCTTCTTCTTAGGAGTGCTAATCAACAAATTGTGAGTTTCTATAGCCTTAATGACCAATTGTTGAAATGATTATGATAGGATATAATGAGGTTATGGCTATGAATGTGGATCAATGCAAGTTATGTTATCATATGCTATGTGTTCATGATGTTATGCAAGTTATGCAAGTTATATGCTATGTGTTCATGATGTTATGCAAGTTATGCAAGTTATATGCTATGTGTTCATGATGTTATGCAAGTTAAGCAAGTTATATGCTATGTGATCATGATGTTATGCAAGTTATGCAAGTCATATGCTATGTGATCATGATGTTATGCAAGTTATGCAAGTCATATGCTAGGTGATCATGATGTTATGCAAGCTATATGCTATGTGATCATGATGTTATGCAAGTTATGCAAGTCATATGCTATGTGATCATGATGTTATGCAAGTTATGCAAGTCATATGCTAGGTGATCATGATGTTATGCAAGTTATGCAAGTTATATGCTATGTGTTCATGATGCTAGTTATGCAAATCGCTATGATAAACATTGATCCATTATGACACCATGTTATGCAAGTTTGGTGTTTGATTATATGCAAGTTCATATATGATATGTCATGCAAGTTTGGTGTATGATTATATGCAAGTTCATATATGACATGTTATGCAAGTTTGGTGTTTGATTATATGCAAGTAACTTGTGCAAGTTTACACCTTTGTTTGATATGCATACATATGCAAGTTAACCCCTTTGTATGTCATACATACATATGCAAGTTTACCCCTTTGTATGACATAAGTAACTTATGCAAGTTAACCTCTTTATGACATATGTGATTCATGCAAGTTTGGGTTGATTATTTATGCTAGTTGGGTTTGATGCTATATGCATGTTGACACCTTTTAAACCCATGTTGATGCTAATGTTATGCAAGTTGAACCCATTGTATGTGTGATGAATCTTCCCTTTTAAGTATGTCATGTTAGCGAATTACGTGGGGAACGATGGGGTTAATATTCATGTTAATGAAATGGTGTGAAGTTGGTATGATTATGCATACCATAAAGTGGATGGACATAATTGAGTCAATTATGTACATCGTTAAATTTGTAATTAATTAGGGATAATTAATACAAATTATGGGGGTGATTAATTAGGTGTAATTAATCGATTAAGACACGAGGTTGGACCCTTTTGTAGCATAAGACTGCCCGGAACCGACCGGCAAATCCAGCGGCTACAAATGATTGGCCCAATGTGAGAGGTCTTAGGCATAAACTAAATACGTGACAAGTGTAAAGACACGAGGTTAGACTCGGTTATGGCGTAAGGCTGCCCGGACCCGACCGGCAAATCTAGCTGCCATAAAAGATAGTCTAATGTGAGAGGTCTTTACAACGGTTAGGTTCTTAATCAATTAAGAAACACTTAACCAGATAAGCATGTAGTGGGGCATGAGGGGTTAAGTGGGTGCCTTGGGTGGCATGTGGAAATCAAGTAAGTGCCTTGGGTGGCATGGGAAATCTAGTGGGTGCCTTGAGTGGCAATTGAAATATGATTAGATGACTTAACCAAACTTTAAACATGTAAGTGGACATGATTATTCAAAAGGGTTAAGTGGGATACACTAGAAAAAGGGACAAGCTTAGGTGGGTAGCTTGTGGGGGCCCATTTCAACCAGTAACCCATATGTATCTTATTGGGCTCGACCCATGTCGAGGACGGGACACGCGTACTGGGCTTGACTATAAGAGGCCAAAACGGGTTAGCGGTGGCAACGCAAGTCCAACGGGTTTCATATGCGTGTGTGGACCCGGGCTGGTAGGTAAGACGTTGTTGCATCGTGTAGGTATAAGCCGTGCACCATTGGTTGTATCGGGTTGCCACTTTGGGGAGGGATACACCCCACTGTGGGGCCAGCACGGGTATCTACGGTAGGGAGCCGATCGCTTGGGGAGTAGTGGGTACACCTAGTGGAGATAGGGGCAGACGGCACCTATGTAGTCAGCTAGGGGTACACGAAACTACTAGTTAAATTTTCTAAGTCCTTGGGTGGGATCAACCTTTAACTAGGAATTACCCTTGGGTGGGTAGATCTGGTGTGGTGCAGTGTAGGAATTACCCTTGGGTGGGTAGATCTGGTGTGGTGCAGTGTAGTATTTATCCTTGGGTGGATAGGCGCGTCTTTACCGTTGTCTTAGTTCATCCTAAGTCTAGCTAGTTGCTTAGTGTAGTCATTTATCCCCAGTCGTACCGTACCAGGTTTATATCATACCCTAATTACTTTAATGATTGTATTGTTAAAGTTATAGGGCTCACTCAGACTTATGTCTGGCCCCGTTGTTTTTATCTTTTTCCCCAACCCTCAGGTTCTCAGAGTGGGCCTAGCACTAGTGGGCTTTGATCAGATTGCTTTATCTATCTTTTGGAGCTTGGACCGTGATGTAAAGCCCAGCTTATCTTTTTTATTATGGCTATTAGTTATGTAGTGGGATTATGTACTTTTGTTTTATCAAGGCGGATATTATGTACTTGACTCTTGTTTATGGTTTTGTGATGTAACCAAACATGTTTTACTTTCCGCTGCAATGAAATGATGTTTTAAATTCTCAAGTATTACTTATATCTGTCTTGTTGTAATTTTTCTGTTCTATATTCACTTAAGATACTCCACCGATGCTATGGCATTCCCTTGGTGAGTGACCGTAGCGGGTGTGGGGTTTACAACGCACATGGCCCCGGTCGGTTTGCGCCGCCCACATCGTCCTCCATGTTTGGATCTCTTACGATCAGCCCAGTAAGCATGCCCCGACTCCGACCGAAGGCGGAGTACTCGTTCGATACCATGATATGGGTTATTGACTGAATCGGGTCCCACACACAAGATGATACAAGCTCTCCCCATTGTCTTGTATCCCCAGTAGGGTTTTCATAGGTTATGCTTACCTATTGGTGTCTTTAATTACATAACCCCATCAGGTTAAGTTTGTGGGCCTATATGTAAATATTACACCCCCCCCCATATTTACTTAACCCACCCACTGAACAAGTTTACTTAACCTCTATTCAAGTTCATGTTCTTACAATCCTTATGGATTCAACTAGGTTAATTATTCCAATTCATTACCATGTCCATTTATGGTTGTAATGTACTAGACCTCCCACATTAAGCCTACCCCTTGTGGATGCTGGATATGCCGGTCAGTTCTGGGCAGACTTCTTCCACAAGTCGGGCTTAAACTCGTGTCTTAGCGCGTCTCATATTTGTGCACCTAGACCCCTCACATTAGACTCACCACTTGTGGTCGCTGGATATGCCGGGCGGCTCCCGGTAGACTTCCACCACAAGTGTAATCTAACTTCGTGTCTAGGGGCAGTTATAGTTTCTAATTACTGTAATCCTAGGCATTTCGTTATGAGCCAATTTTACCTGTGTCATTATAAGTTTTCATGCCCCTTTCCCCCAGTTATGTTCATAACGAATTATATGCCCAAAATACATATTCATAAACATTATTCAAGTTATGCCAAATTCCCCATTTACAAGTTATGCCCAATTTCAATGTTTTTCCCCTCGTTCCCCGTTCAACGCGTTCGCATATTTCAGCGGTATGCCTAGGCTCGAAAGTAGCATGGCTATATAAAATAAAAGGGAAAGGATGAAGGGAAGATGATAGAAATGATTATACTAACAAGGTTGACATAAACACATAGTAGCATATTGTTATGATTGGCATATAAGAGCAGATCTGGTGAACATGAGGTGATAGAATTGATTCTAAAATAATAGGGATGTCATAATAGGCATGACAGGATCTAAACAATAATTTATATGTCCAACTAATAGCAGATCCAATTTAACCACAAACATGATAGGTACAAGGTTATCTAAATAGTGAATTAGATCGATAATCCAAGGTAAATTTGACATGATAAAGGTTAAGATCCAAGTCACTGTTATGTTAGAACATCATAGATTCACAAGTTATTACAGATCTGATATGATTCTAGTAGTCACAGGCATAGATCCAAATTACAGCCATATCATGTTTTACTTTTTAATTATTTAAATCTAAAAGAAACTTAAACTCACAGTGTCTGGATCTAGAAAAATAAAAGGAGAATAGCAAATGTTGAATCACAGATCTACACTTGAACAACTCTAAACTTGATTAACTTGATTGCAGAAGAAGAAAAAAGTTTGGTTCAATCCGGGCAGCGACAACATCTAGTCCTCTATTATTTTCAGTGTGAAGAACCTAGAGAAATGAGGTCATAATTATAGCCAAAAACCCCCGAAACCCTAATCTGCCCAGTCTGCCGTAGGGGGGTCGACACCCCTGGGCGGGATATTTGCCGCTCACCAAATTTTGAATTTTAAACTGATTTCTAGATAGGTTTGAACTGTTATGTATATATATAATTATCTTGCGCGTATACAAACTTCAAACCTTAATAACTTCATACGATGTCCGTTTTATGCAAACCAAGTGTCTATCTTAACCAAAATTTCAAGACGGACGCAATGGCGTGGTCCATTTCCCTTGATTATGAATATTAAATTAAATATTCTTTAATTTTCCTCTTCAGTGTTAATAAAATTATGGGGTGTTACAACGATCTACCACAACCCAAATGGCTTCATTCCCCTTTTGTCTTCTAGGAAGTCCATCTACAAAGTTCACGGAAATATGCTCCCACTTCCATGTGGGGATCTCTAAAGGTAGTAACAGTCCTCGGGGCCTCCCTTGCTCCGACTTGGCTCTTTGGCTTGTTAAACATTTGGCCACAAACTCGGCTACGTCTTTATTCATTCCTTCCCAATGGAGATTCCTTTTCATATCCTTATACGTCTTATCATTACCGGGGTGTATGGTCAGTTTTGACCTATGGCATTCTTCTAGAATTTCTTTACTCAACACTTCATCCTTAGGGACTTAAAGTCGTCCATCCCAAAGTAAACTCCCATCATCATGGATCGAATACCTAACTGAACGGGGAAAGGTTTCTTTCCTTCCCACTTTCTCCTTTATGCCTCTTAACTCTTCATCAAGGTCTTGTGCACTTTGGATTCTTTCTCTTAGGGTAGGTCTAATTATCATAACTCCAAGAAAACCATTGGAAGTGGTTGGTGAGGGTTGCAAATTAAAATTAGCGAGGAACTCTAATTGTTTCCATTTTAGGATTGCATTCAAAGTCGCATGCTTCCTACTTAAAGCATCCGCCACAACACCTTGCCTGGGGTATACAGAACCATAAAGTCAAATGAGGAAATATACCCCCATCCACCTTTATTGTCTCAAATTTAAATCACGCTGAGAAAATAAATACTTAAGGAACTTATGGTCAGTAAAGAGTTCAAATTTCTCCCTTTAAAGGTAGTGCCTCCACATCTTAAGGGCGAATATCACTGCGGCTAACTCAAGGTCACGTACTAGATATCTTTTCTTCGGATCCTTGAGTTTTCTACTAGCATAGGCACTACTCTTCCTTCTTGCATAAGGACTGCTCCTAAACCAGTCCTACATGCATCGGTGTAAATGGTGTATTTTTTTGAACTGTCGGGTATAATTAGGACGGGTGCGCTAATTAATGCTTCTTTTAATTTCTTAAAGGCTATTTCACATTTATTAATCCAAGTGAACACCAAATTCTTTCTCGTTAATTGGGTTAATGGAGTGGCAATCTTTGCAAAATCTGTAATGAATTTTCTATAATACCCGGCTAATCCAAGGAAACTTCTTACGTCTATAGCACTTCGAGGTGTTCTCCATTCCTTGATTGCCTCGATCTTTGCGGGGTCTACGGCCAAGCCTTCGCTTGAAACAATATGTCCTAAAAACCTTACCTCTTCCCTCCAGAAATGGCATTTCAAGAATTTTTCTTTCAGTTGGTTCTTTCTTAATATCCCTAACACATGTCTCAATTGTTTTTCATGCTCTTCATGATTTTTTGAAATATGAGGATATCATCTACGAAAACTACCACAATTTTATTTAGAATGCCCCTAAACACTTTATTCATAAGGTCAATAAAGAAGGCAGGTGCATTCATTAGTACGAAGGGCAAAACTTCCCACCAGAACAATCTGTTTGGCATCCTAAACGCAGTTTTGTCCTTGCTTTCCCCCGCACTTCTTAACTGGTGAAATCCAGTAGCAAGGTCTAGGTGGGAAAATACTCGAGCTCCTCCCAAGTGGTCATAAAGGTCATCGATTCTAGGTAAAGGGTACCTGTACTTTTTCGTCAATTTATTAAGTTCCCTATAGTCCACACAAAGTCCCAAAGATCCATCTGATTTGGTGGCAAATACAACAGGAGAACCCCATTCTGAGGTACTTCGACGAATAAAATCTTTTTGCAACAACTCTAAAATCAGTTTGTCTAACTCCCTTATTTCCTTAGGCGCCATATGCCTCAGGGGCAGTGCTACAGGTCTAGCGTCCTTCTCTAGGTCAATATGAAAGGAGATTTCCCTATGGGGTGGAAGTCCCGTGACTTCCTCGAAGACATCCAAGAACTCACATACTATAGGGACCAAAGAATGCCCTTTAGAACTAGGAGATAAGGAATATAATAAGGCTTTGTCCTTGTTTCTAACATTACAAGGAATATTTAAGCTGCGTCCTCCTCGACTCCTAAGACGAACGGGTCTCTTTTCACAATCTAGGATGGCCCCATAAAATGATAGTAAATCCATACCTAAGATAAGGTCATACCCCCACAAAATCCAGCTTATATGCTTTGCAATGGAACTCGACATTGTCGACCTCCAATACTAGGTCTTTACACAACATCTCAAGATACTTAGATCCTCCGACAAGGTTAGCTACCTCTATTAGACTATCCGAGATAGATACGGAAAGGTTTAGTAGATTTACTAATCGATTGGAGATAAAACAATGGGTTGCTTCGATATCAAACAAGGTATAGGCTGTATTTCCTAAAATAGAGATTATACCTTCGAGTGTGGGTTGCCCTTGGTCTCGTGGGGGTAGGCTTTGAACTGGGGTTTCTTCAATCGCATAGTTTTGGCCACTCTTGGTAACTTTGGGCTTTGGGAGGTCTTTGGACAAGTGTCCTTCTTCATGGAAGTTGTAACATTTTCCCTTAAACTCCTTTTTCGCCAACGAGGTCCTACAATCCTTGCCTCATGGCCCTTCCGGTTGCACCTCGTAGAAGTCTTTGCATCCTTTTGAATTTGTTCTTTTCTTGTTCTTCCACCACTCCTTTTTATTTTTACTGGAGCCTTCTCCTTTCTCTCCCTCTTTATCCTCCTTGGAGATTTCGACCGCACAGAGGGTAGTTGTCTCAACTAGAGTCTCGAAGGTTGCCCCCAAACATTACGTGGGCTAATAAGTTCTCCTTCAACGGGGAGTTCAATCCTTTAACAAACCTAAGGGCTTTGTTCATGGGGTTGTCTACCAACCCCTTTCCAAACTTACATAACTCCGTGAATTTGGATACATATTCTTGCAGACTCAAGCTTCCTTGCTTGAGGTGCATGAAAATCTCTAACTGAGTAGTCTTTCGGGGTAAAAACTTCGCTTTAAACCGGGTCTTGAACTCGGCACACGTAAAGATTCGGCCTTCATTCTCCATTAATATTAAGTTCTACCACTCTAGGGCTTCATCCTTCAAATGTCAGGTCATTATCCTCCTCTTTACTTCATCGGGCGAGGAAGTAGCCTCAAAGATTCTTTCACAGTCCATAACCCAAGATTGAGCACTAGCAAAGCCTTCCTTTCCAGAAAACGATTTCCCTCCCAAATTCGTAAAGTTCTTACACAAGCAAGAAAAATCAAAGGCCACTTCAGCGGCAAGAGCTACAGGAGCCGCCGGGGAAGGATTAGCGATAGGGACCTGTTCCACAGTAAGGAGGTGCTGCTGGAACCATTCTGACAAGTTGCGGGGTCTTGCCTTGTTGCCCTGCTCATTAGGATTTTCAGCCATTCTACTATCTGAAAAGAAAAGGAAGAATCCCCCAGTAGATACTCCTGAGATAGTATTTAAGCTGAAAAGGGAAGAAACGATAAAGGTGCCTAGTATAGATGCATATGCTTATTGGGATAAATATATATTATATATATAGTTTGAAAAACCTTTTTCAAATCACAAATACGCCTCTTATACGTATATATCCCTTATAATTGGGTAACCTATGCTCTGATACCAAATGTAACAACCCGCCCGGAATGGGCCTAAATTTCGACCCAGAAAAGGCACATCGAAAATTAGAGCCATCCTAAATGGGTCATTGGTTCCTATAAGGATTACATTTGCATAGATAGTAATAACATATACTTCGACTAGAAATCACACAGTGGAAAGAGAAAATATAATAACAAAAATAAGATGTACCATTTATTTCAAAACCACATAAATACACAGTCGTAGTTACATTGGTTCAATAGGAACATCAAATAGTTCATTCTCATAAGATTCCAAAGGAAGTAAAGCAATAACTGCAAAAAAATATCAAAATAACTTCGTCTTCTTCATCGTCTTCAATCACGACTTCATCCATGGCTTTACCCCATCTACTGACTTGTTGGATGTTAAGGAGAGGGGGTCAGAACACAAAGTTCTGTGTGACTGAAATATAGTGTTACTTAATGTCCATACCCAATACTTTTAGCAGGTTACACATGTCAAGGTATGTCTACGCATCACACAAGATTCACATAAGTATAAATATCTAACCAATGGGGTGGATATCTAAGTCAATCGCCCATTAATGTTTTTTGGTTAAAGACCCAACAAGGTGGCATTCTCGGTCACTTAATTCCCTATTAAAGATGGATTCTTTTAATCCCTTATAACCCTGAGGCAGACCCCTAGCCCTTTCATAACCCGTCCTAGTACATTAATGTTCTTAAGACTATTCTCTCATTTGTAACATGAGAAGTAGTATTGTGAACGTTACTAATTAATTGATATTACCCGGTAGGACTCCTATGTCGCTTAAGACTTCATTAGACAGTTGGTGAGCATGCAATGGCCACATATTCTTTCAATTACCAATATATCCCTAGTTAAGCCCTTACAAGCTTCAAGAGGAAGTGGACATCCCCGTGAACTATCTTACTTCATTACCGTTTTATGCCTAACCACTTTTAAAGAAGGAGGACCCAAAGACTCACCTTAATTCTAATAAGGGTGGATCTCATGACTTTGGTTCCGCTCCAAGGAATAAACCTTCAGAGGGACCCTAGTCCTAACCACTTAAGACCCAAACTAGATAAAAAGGTGAGTCAGGCACTTAATACCTTCTCAAGGCATAGTAAACCTATCTGTTTTCACACATTGGACTTATATATATATACACACACAAGACCTCTCACATTAAACCATATACCTGTAGATGCTGGATATGCCGGTCGATTCCAAGTAGGCTTCTACTACAAGTTGGTTTAACCTCGTGTCTAGTGTACTAAGTTTATGAATGGCCCATGGCATCTAGACATCTCACATTAGTTCGGCCTACTTGTGGTTGCTGGATTTGTCGGTCGGTTCCAGGCAGGCTTCTGCCACAAATGGAAACTAACCTCGTGTCTATGTGTCACTTATTTATATATTTAAGAAATTCCATATATACGCACACACAAGCAAACAAATATATATGTATATTTGTTAAGGGGACGTTTCAAATTCGAATTCTAACTTAACCGCATTAATTACGTTAATACAACGTTAATTACGTTGATTACATTTATATAAGTAAAATAATAAAAATAGCGCCTAACGCAACATTCATGTAAACTAGTAAACGTTCTAACGAGGTGGCCATTCTCATTTTATCCTAATTAAGGCATAGAAGTTAGGTTTTTCCATATTTTTACCGCTACAACATAGGCATGATGGCATAATGAACATATACAAATAGCAGTGAATGGAAAACATATATACATAACAATTTTAACTTGTATCCTAGGCATGTAGAAATGGTTTCAATACTGAATTAAAACAAAGCGTTACATACACCTACATATGTATGTTTATAATTCATATTTCACCCAATTCATCTGGCTTGGTGTTATGCACCTAAAAATGTTTACCTTTGACTTATTTCAATTGTGAATGCGTTTAGATCCAACATAGGATCCATACCCAATTCCAACCATGAAACATTAATGTCCAAACCTTTTTAGGATATATTCAAATGATAATAAAGGTGAATCACATAAAATATAAACAATAGTACAACACTCATATTTAATTTTGATCCAATACAAAAACCACAATTCCACAAACCCAATTCATCATGACAATTTCATATGTAAGCACAAGATATAAGATTTTGGGATTTTCATGTTCATATTATCGAATATCCAAATCTTTCTTATGCATTTAAATTCATATGACAAACTATTAAAAACATGAATATGCCTTTAAGAAAAACTAGATTCCACTCACAAATTTGGCGGAGATGTGGTAGAATTGCAAGATCTACAATAATTCTTAACGTTCAAGCGAGCTCTGATTATCCTCCTAATAATATATATAAGAAACATACAATTAGAGTCTTATACATATATGTTTATGCTAAATTCTGAAATCCTAAACTTATATATATTGAAATAGAGACATTTAGAATAGAGTTAGAGAAGTAGAAGAAACCTTCACCCTATTCTCTTTGTTTTTCTATGGAATCAGCATGGAGGCAAATATGTAGAATAATTAGGGTTTCATAGTGTGTGGTATTAGGGGTTATTTATACTTGCTCGTGTGAGCATGAGTCGTTGGATCAATAAGAATTAATCCACGCTTTCTATATAAATATAACCTTTTAGAAAACCCTTATCCATGTAGGCTGATTGGGCTTTCCAACCACCTTGCGGTCGACCGCTAGTGGTCGACCAGCGGTCGACACCCCTTTAGGGGGAGGGGTCGATTCCTTCGGAGCTGGAACACCCAATTTTGCTACTATGCTGAGTTGTTTATTTTATTAATTACGTTCTTAATTTACTTCATTCTTTTCCATATACCCAATATACATTGTCCAATATTTATTTCCTTCTTTTATATATATATGTTGAATTGTTCATTCTTAATTTACTTCTTTTATTTTAATTTATAATTTGGACAAAATATATAATATTCACATAATTTTATATATATTCTGCGTACACTGTCCAAATTCATTTGTTTAGAACTTCTTCATACATTAGCCGTTTTCAACATATTATATATGAAAACGATTCAGAATTTCGCCACGAATCCAAATAAAAGAGTTTTGTAGCCAAACTCCTAAAGTTGCAAAATCTCATTTTCCATCCATATCATTTAATTGCTTATTTTACTTATTTATTAATACTTATGAATTTTACGGGGTGTTACACAATTCCTGTTTACTTATGATGGAAAACGTTAGTTGTCGACTTTTTGTTTACGTGGTAAGGTAAACGAAATGTCATCAACGTAATGTAGCGCGTACTTTCACTTGCTACTGTTCAAATTTTCGCAAGGCGCTTATGGTTTTGAAGTGGAGCATGAGTGAGAAGTGTGCTGCAGAGGGAGGCGCGTGTGAACGCACTCAGGCATATACGTATCATCCTACATGAATACATGACATGCTTATCGATATCGTACACGTGTACGTGTACATATCTATGCATGCGTATATACACACATATGTATACATGTACTCATACATATATGTATGCGTCATTATTAAGATCATTATTATATATCATATGTATATGCGTTATTATTTTTTTGACATACTGCATCGCCCTGGGAGAGTGCAAAGTTTCACACCCCAATGGGATGCAATGCTCTGTATCGCACCCTGGTGGGATGCGACATATCGCATCCCAATGAGATGCGATTCTTGACATCCCCGAAGGGGTGCGTTACCAATGGAGTTGGCCGAAGCCCACCTCTTCTCTCCTTATAAAAGCCGGAGCTCTCCCCAAACCTTTCCTTGCTCCTTGTTTTGCATTCCCTGCTCCTGTTCTTAAAGAAAATCGAATCCGATTTGAAACCGAAGGTGGGTACAAGGAAATCGAGACGATGAATTGGTCGTTGGAGCGGAGTTCTAAGCCAAGTTTGTGCCTAAAATGGCTGATTCGAGCGTGGGGAGCTCGTTGTTTCGAGCTTGGTTTAAGCTCGGTTCCAATAGCAATGGCGGAGAAGGGGCTTAGGAGAGGCGTGACATGTAGAAGAAGAGGGAAGGTGTTGCGCCTTCCCTGCGCCTTGGTGCAATGTGAACTTGCACCACTGCGTGGGGCGGATTCGCATCACTCATGCGATGTGGACTCGCATCACTGGTGTGAAGTGATTCGCATCACTGGCATGATGTGATTTCGCATCTCGCTAGTGATGCGATTTCGCATCACACTAGTGATGCGGTCTCGCACCACCAGGGTGAAGCGGTCTCGCATCACCTATATGATGCGATTCTGCATCATATATGTGGTGTGGATCCTTCGCCTACTTGAGGCAATGGTCTTAAACTTGCGTTAGGGTTGCGACGCTTTTTGATCGGATGGGATCAGGACTTTGCCTATAGGACTTAGAGCATATAACTCGGACTGTGGACAGGAACTTTGGACTGTTGGACTACAATTGTCCTCCTGATCCCGATCACAATTTGGTCACGACTCAACGTGAGTCTAAGGACGTCAGTCGATGACGACGATGGTTACTGCCGCTAAAAAGCAGTGGTCATCGCCATGTCCTGAGTCTGTTCTAACTATAACTGCAATGTCACCGCACTATATTACATGTTTGCACATTAGTTCACACTAACATGACGGGTTCAGGTTTTGTATACGATGTCTAACGCCACTATATTGAAGTATAGCTAGCGATGGAAACCCGGTCCATAACACAACAGCACTCAGAAACTGAAGCTCCTCAGCACTCGTTATCCCAATCCAGATTTACTAATAGCACCAGTCCTGGGGACAACAATTTTAAGACTTCTTCAGAGTCAACCCCATCCTAGTTTACAGACTCATTGAAAGTACCCGACCGTGGCTTACAACATACCGCTGAGCATTCGACTGATCCATGGCGCCGGGAGGTGTTACTATAGTTGAGGGGAGGTTCGAAGAGGAGGTAGATTTGTGATGAGTGACGTACCTGAGGCTCCGGATGTGATGGTAGGCGTTAAGATTGTTGACAATCAGCCAAGTTCGGGACACTCAAGCATGGATGTAGATGCTCTGAGGCGCATTAGCCCAAAGTTCGGCATACCATGGGCCCAAGTACTTGTTCCCGAGGATGGAGACCGAGCATATGCTCCGGCCGTGGGATATACCGCATGGAACAGGCTCGTGTGCATTGTGGGGTGTGTTCCCCCGTCTTGCGACTTTAATCGCGACATACTGCGTCACTTCAAATTAGCTCCTACACAGCTTCATCCCAATGGATATGCCTTACTTCTCATCACTTGTCGCTTGTTTAGAGATTACCTGGGTACCGACCCCACCTGAGAGGACATCCGGTTCTTGTTTCATATTAAGAGGAGGCCCAAAACTTCTACTTCCCTCTACTTCTTAGAAGTGATACACAGTTCCCAATTCATTGAAGGGTCATGGACCAGGCTGGGGTTGTTCAAGTCTGAGATGTTCTTTGTTCGCTGTCCTCTGAGATTCGCGAGGAGATGGCTGGAGGGAAGTAAGTACTCATGCTTTCTCCAGTTCAGTGTTGCTCAAATTACGAGTTCGGATTCCTGTAAAATGATTCCTGTCGGCGCCGAAAGGCGATGAATACCAAGGGCGTGTAGCACGTTTGAAAGCTGTTCTGAATGAGGTTCTCTCTATGGAGAAAGTATTGGATGAGGAGGCCCTTCACCAAACAGGCCTGCTCCCGTAGAATAGGAGGATTTTGCCGATGGCTACCTCCGAGTGGGTGAGCGAAGATCCTACGGAAGGAAAAGGTCGCAAGCGAAAAACTCCTCTTGCCATGACTAAACGTCCCATGCTGCAAAGATTCAAGAGGGAGCTGGTGCAAGCGCCGCTCATGTCAAGGAAGTAGTTGGTAGAGGAGGTAACCCGCTGCCCACTTACGTACAGCCTACACATGTTGAGGCTGGTGCAGGAGCGTTGGCGAGGTCAGTTTCCATGATAACCACTTTTGAGACCGCCACTTTGCTGGAGAGAGCGGATCATTTTATAGGATTAGATGATGTTCCAATCGAAGTTCCACCGTTTTGGCCTAGTGGCACAAGTTCTGGTAGCTTGGCTTTACCTGTTGAGGGTACAACTCCTCCTTGCGGGTCTCAATCTAGCCCATAGAGAGCGCACTTAGGGCACGCATTCATAAACACAACATTTGCTTACGTGCGTGATGTGCCTTGGTCTGATCTCTGTCTTTGCTTTGTGCATGTGAAACGACAGGCGGTGGTTGCGATGATAGGCATCAAGTCTATGGATGGGGGGCAGGAGACCACAAAAGAGCTCAGTTTTGAGCGGTTTTAAGAAAGAGGCTAGACTTCCCCAATCCTCTCACTCTCGTGGTCGTGGCGGCAATCGCCGATATCAATAACCCTCAAAATCTCCACCTCCACTTAGATCGTCAGGGGAAGACGCAAGGCTTGAAACTACAAGCACCAGACCATAGGCTCTGACACTCCCTACTCCTCAAGTGGGGCTTGTTCAAAGGTCTACCAGTCATATTGTTCAATCGATGGGTAACGGGCCATCAAGGACGGGCACGTCAAGGGGAGGACCAGAAGTCCTACAGCTGACTAATGAGGAGAAGATTTCCCACCTGAAATGGAAGTTCCAAAAGTATTACTTGGATGAGTTGATATTTGTACTGGATATTTGCCTGACTCCTCAAGAAGACACCACTCTTATGTGGAAGGAAGTGCACCAAAATTATCGCAATGTCGCAGAGATTAGCTGGTACGTTGGGCATCTTTCTAACATGATTTGTGCCAAGAACGTGGAGATCTAGAACCATGGTCTGACCATCAATGCTGAGTAGACGACTGTCCGTAAGCTGGAGAAGGACATATTGAGGCTTACCCTTATGTTGTAAGCTCTTTAAACACATGTAGCGCCCCGTTCGAAGGCTAACTTTTTGTTATTGGCACAACGGAGCTGAAGGAGGAACACAATAGGCTGAAGAGGGAGACGGAGCACACCGCTTCGAGTTTTAAGGATACTGCGGACGAGCTTACAACTGAGAATATGATCCTCAAGAGAGATAATGCCGAACCAGAAAGAGTCAACGCCTAGTTGGAGAAGGATAATAAAAGGGTCTCTAAATTCTAGGAGGAGAATGAGGCTCTGAGGAGGGAGAACAACAGCGCTCAGAACGCAGACAAAAGGTTAGCGCAGGAGGTTGCCGATCTGAAGAGGAAGGTTGAGGAGGCCAAGAGTGACATGGAAAAGGCCGAGGAAACGGCTAGGGATACGTTAAGCCAGCTCGATGGAGTGAGAGTCGAGCATGCAAGAGGGATAGAGGGGCTCAATATTGCAGCGAAGGATGTCGTGGCCCAGGCCGAACAGGATTTGGAGCCTTACATATGGGATATGTATGTTAAAGTGCTCATGTACCATGATCTTTCGTGGACTGACAATTACTCCAGGGTACTGGCCAAGGTGTAGGACAAAGTACTGGTCGTTGAGACTGACGACCATGGGGTGGATGCCATTGACGAAGTCGATTTCATGTTTTCTCACTTAAAAGAGGCAGAACGTTTGAAGCTATATGAGGGAAGAGAGTTATTAAGGAGTGACGCTGCGGTGGAGCGGGCTGCCATAAAAGGAAAAACTATTGACATTGACAGTTAATTTGGTGTTGTCCCATTAATTCGGAGGAGGTAGTTCTTCCCAAAAGCTAGTTGGGCCGCCTGCTCCAACAATTAGCCTGCAAGTTGCTCCCCCCGTCGTACCTGAATACAACCCAGACCAACCGGGTTTTGGTCCCGAGAGTTCAACCCAGACAACGGGCAAGGGCTTGGTACCTGCCGGAACATCACCACATGTGTCATTAAGTAAAGTTACACCTTCCTTAAGTACCTAAAGGTGTAAGTGCATGGAAATTGATTCGACTAATGAGACTTTTCTTCGATATGCAGGGCTCTTTAGAATGGAAATGGCTGTGAGCCTGGATTCGACTCAGTTTGGGCAGCTCGAAATCGAAGTGGTAGGTTTCGCGAGCCAGCTTGGCGAGGGAGCAGGAACGGAGATTACGCTCATTGAGGAGGAGTTAGCATATTTTAGTTCTTTCATGGATAGAGATGGGCAGGAGGATCAGGTGACAAAGACTGCTGAAGTGAGCGAGCATACGATGCACATGGTATTTGAGCAGCAGCAGGCGGGCTTACGCGCCAAAGCCGCGGAACAAAAGTAGAAAAAGGTAGATGGCGAGCTAACCCGACAGACGGCTTTGGTAGATGCAAGGAAGAAAGCCGAATGTAATGTTGCAGCCAAGGCTCAGAGAGAAAAGGAGGTTGCGGCGAAGGAACAGGCAGATCTGAAGGAAAAGGCTGATGCATAGGCTTCTAGGAAGAAGGCCGCACGGACATACCGAAAGCCATAGGAAGAAGAGGCCAAAAAACTTAAGGCTGGGAAGAAGGGCCAACAAAAGGTGGTACTGAAGACTGGGTCCCAGGGGAAGGAAAGCGTGTCGCCGGTACTTGCACTTTCAAGCAAGGTGGTTCCTCCGTCGTTGAGGGAGTTCCCTCCTAATGATGAGATCACAGAAATCAGTAATGACGAGGAGGAGATCCCGCTATCGTCTGTTGATAACAAGATTTTGATCGATGCCGACAAATGAAGTTGCAATGGAAATCATGACTTAAAGAAAATGTTTTAAATATATATATATATACACATTGAGTAATGTTAGAATTATGTTAAAATCTATCCTCAAGTATACACGAATGTGTAAAACAAAGTAATATATATATATATATGTATATATGTATATATATTTATAAGCCTTTAAAATGCTAGGAATATACAAAAACTTGACTACCAGTCGACTGGTAGAAAAAGGACCATTCGACTGGTCAGCCTGTTTTTGTATATAACGACTAGTTTTGAAAATTTTATATATACGATTTATTTCAACCAGTCAACTGATGATTTTTAACCAGTCGACTGATTGGACCCAGAAACTATTTTATGAAGAGTCACCATCTTTCATGAAGAGATTCCTCTTCAATAATCAATGGAAATGGACATAACTTTTTATAGAAACTCTTCATGAAGAAATTCTACTCTTATACTATTATATAAACAATTTCAAACATGTTTTACAATCATCGATTTTACTGATTATTATTTTATACTCTCCATTCTCTGAATTTTCATTCTTTGCAAATAAAAAGCTATCCAAATTCAAATACTTGTTGAATCCTTGAATTAATTTAATATCATTTGATTCAACAAGCAATTTTCTTCCTTAAATCTTCGCATTTAGATCATATACTCGAGGATCAGATTATAGGAAGGTTGTACTTAAACTGTTGACTATCCGTGTTGATTCAAGAATATAAAGCAGAAGTCAAATACTTGTAATTGTTGAAGACCCGTGTAGTTGCTCAGGCGAGAGGCATCCTTGTTGGGGCTCGGGTGTACTGACCTATTCCTTCGGGTTAAGAGAGGGCGTTGTTAGTGAATTCCAAAGAAGAGCTTCGGAGTGGACGTAGGGCGGGAAGTCCGAACTAGTATAAAATTCCTTGGGTCACTTTACTTTACTTATTTCATTTACTTCTTGCTTGTGATATATCTCTATAACTTAGGTTTTACCTACGTAACTATTGCATATTAACAAGTTAGCATATAATCTACATTTCCGCTATATCCATATAGATCCTGCTTAAGTCATGCACATCGACTTTTCATTTGGTATCAGAGCAAGGTCATCACATAACCGTAAAACCTTTATTTGATATTTAGATAATATGGATAACAACACTAGTACTAGCAATAACACCGAATATACTGAAGGCCAATCAACTGCTAGACCACTCTTCTTTAATGGCATGAATTATAGTTATTGGGCTACTCGAATGAGGATTTATATGCAAGAAAATATCTTTGATGTATGGAATATCACATAAAAAGAATACGCACAACCTACTACACTATTCACAGAATGGTCTGCATCTGAAAAAGCAGAGGCTAACGCCAATGCTAAGGCTATGAACATGTTGCATTGTGCTTTAGATAGAAATGAGTTCAATCGGATTTATATGTGCAACACTACATATGAAATCTGGAGAACACTTAAGATTATTCATGAAGGTGCTAACAAAGTTAAACAAAACAAAATATCTATGCTCAATAATCAGTTTCAAAATTTTAAGATGAATGAAAATGAATCCATAAATGATATGTATTCATGTTTTCAAAACATTTACCACTCTTTGCTAGGATTAGGAGAAAAGTATTAGGACTTTGGTATTGTAACAACCCGTATTTTTGAATAACATGTTATAACATAAATGGAGGCAGAATTAAACTGTAAAATCTGAATCAAGGGAAATGGGTTGTGCCATTGCGTTCGTCTCGGAAAAATACGCGAAATAGAGTCGGAGTTTTCGAAAATCGGAGTCCGTATGACCAAGATATGGCCTCGCGAAGTTTCACGAAAAATTCACAAATTAAAGTATACTTAATTAAGTGAAATGGGTTGCGCAGAAAAATATATATATATTGATATATATATATATAATTGAAAATTAAATAAATAAATATGCAAAAATGTTCAAAACAGCGAATTGGGAGAGGGGAATAACCGAACCGGCCGATTTTTGAGGTCGACCCAAGCCCGCTGGGTCGACTAGGGGTTAATCCAGTGTGTTTGGCTGTCAACCCGTGGGCCGATTCGCTTAAATGCAGATTTTGCATTTGAATGGTTCTCATGGTTCAGCTTTAATCTAAAGGCCCTAGATGGTTCCTACACTTGACTTCTTCCCCAAGACATGCTTTGATGGCTTGGATTGAATCTAGGGTTAATCCTATGGCTAATACTATCCTAATCCTCTATAAAAAGACCCCAAACCTAGCCTAAATCACCATTATTCAATCCTACAACTAAACTATGTCAAATTTGTTCCTCTCATGGCCACCACTCTCATGCTAAAATTTCTAAGTTAATTTCTATGAGAGATTTTGAGTTCATACAAGTGTTTTCAAACTTGTATGAGTGTTCTTAGCTTGCATTCAAGTCAAGTTGCAACATTTCTATTTCAAAGCAAGGGTTTTTATTGAATTGGCTCAAGGGTTTTCATTTGGAGCTGGCATATTTGGGTTTTTGGTGCTTGCATAAGGGCTTCGTCTCAATCTTTATAATAAATATTTATTTGTGTCTTCATAGCATTGTAAGCCCTTTTCTACTTTCTTTTTATTGAACTCTAAAGTTAAATGAATGATGCAAGTTTGGTTGATCATTATATGCAGGTTTGGTTGATCATTATATGCAAGTTTGGTTGATCATTATATGCAAGTTTGGTTGATCATTATATGCGAGTTTGGTTGATCATTATGCAAGTTATGTATGACACATGTTATGCAAGTTTGGGTTGATCATTATACACAAGTTATCATGTTATGCAAGTTAAACTTGAGTTTATGGCCTTAAAGCTTCAACCTTTATGTTAAAGATTGCATTTTGGCAACATGAAAGTTATCATATCCCTTATGATAACTTGCATGTGAGGCTAAATGCGAACTTCTAGCAACTTCTACATGTTATTTATCACCATGTATCACTCATATGCTAAGTTTGGTTTTATGCATGCTTTTGAAGCCTAATAATGCAATATGCAAGTATATGAACATATGTACATTTCATATGCCACCATGTTAAACTTGTGGCTTCAACACCTTTATGTCATGGTTATGCCAAGTTCCCTATTTTATCCTTTATGTGTTGTTGCGATTATGTAAACGATGGGATTACGTTGGAGTTGGGTAACATAATGACATGAACATGATTTTTGTAACATGACGTGATATGTTAACTTGTAATTATGTTTTGGAAACATAATGGACATGACACTTAGAAAATATGAGTGTGGCCAACTCGAGGGTGGGTTGAGTTTGTAGCATAAATCTACCCGGACCCGCCCGGCTTAACTAGTGGCTACAAACAATAGGACCCAATGTGAGAAGTTGGTCATGTTGTGCTCGAACCCGAGGTTAGACCTAGTTGTGGTGTAAAGCTACCCGGACCCGCCCGGCTTAACTAGTAACCACAACAAAGTCTAATGTGAGAGGTTAAAGCGCATTAAGTTAATTAATGCCTCCTGATTAGGGTTAAGTCATGGTCCACTTAATACTTAACCAATTTGGGCTTGATGGGTTAATCGAGGTTAAGTCAGGAGCCTTGGGTACTCTTAACCGATTTAATCCACGTTTGGATCGGGTTAACCACATTTAACCCGTTAAGAAACCCTAGTTGCGTGGTCCTTTTCAGCAGTAACCTTCTAGATGTATCATAAGACCCTAGGACTAGGCTAGGGTGGGGCACGATTACTGGGCTGATTGTAAGAGACCAAAAGAGACGGCTGAATGATGCCCCGGTTGTTCAGGCGGACCATGGTCGTGCACATCAAGTCCGGAGTTGAACACGGGCAACGGTATGTTTGGACTGTGCATCATGGTATGGTGTCAGAGGGTTACAGCGTAAAGCCAGATACACCCTAGGGTGGACCCTGCATAGTCAACTACATTACATGATTAAGCCGCATGACACCGACACTTGACGAGTTAGGCTTATAGGGAGCCGATCGACTAGACTGTGTAGTTGGACCTTGATTTAGGTCACCTCATTATATTGGGCCAAGCTTGGGCCAAGGGATCAATTCTTGTTTTTACTTGATATGTTAGAATGCTAGTACACCCGTGGTGCAAAACTTAACCTTGATTATGCGATGACACCTTTATCTATCTTGTTAGTTAATCACCATGCCAGTATGTTGTTATCCTTATGTTCATCTCAGCTTCTCATGCCAGTTAACTTTACTAGTTCATAGACAGATAGTAGTAGGGCTTACCAGTCTTTTTGACTGACCCGTTTTCTTTCGCCTCTTTTCTTCCGTTTCCCCCCCCCCCTCAGGTCCTCAGGGTGGGAACATTGGAGCTTAGCTTGGATCTTTACAGCTTGCTTACTGGATTTGCTCCGGTCTCGGACATTGAGCTAGTTATGGTTTATCACTTCATTTTGGGGATAGTACTTTATGTATTTCAGTTTTTAAGTTTATGCTAGACTTTGTTTGTTGGAAAATAATGATCAAGTACTTTGTTGTAACTTAACTATGGTTTTGAAATGCTAGTTTTATCCGCTGCTTTACTACTCTGTTTTACTTATATATTCTGTCTTGTGATATCTGCATGCATGTTTACCTTGTTTAAACGCCCCTCCGATGCTAGTGTGCTTGCAAGAGTCACCCTGGCGGAGGTGGGGTGTTACATTTGGTATCAGAGCATAAGGTTTACAAGATTTGAGAAAAAGTGTTTTTGAAACTTACCTTTTGAAAAACTATTTTCAAAACCAATTAAGTATTTTCCAAGGAAAGTCTAGTTATTTTAAAAAGGCTATTCCCCAAAAGCCATAGCACTATCCTTCGTTTCTTCGTTCTGAATCTATCTTTTTCTTCATTTTAGTATGGCCGATCGCTTTAACATCCCGGAAGGCGTACAAGTACCCGTCTGGTTCTGGAGATTTATGGAGGCAAGGGCGAACGAAGCCGGCCCCGCGAACATTCCTCCTCCTTCCCCCGTCGCTAACATCTCTCCTCCTCCCGTAACTGAGGTTCCTCCTCCCCCTCAGCATCTGCAAGAGGATTTCGCAAAGCTTTGCAAAGACTTTAAGGCGATGGGTTGCAAGAATTTTGTCGGAACAGAGACTCCCGTGGAGACAAGAAACTGGTTAAAGTAAACTGAAGACCTCTTTGCTATCTTTGATGTGGAAGATCGTAGGAAAGTTCTGTTGGCGGTATGGCTATTGAAAGGGGAAGCTGCTTATTGGTGGGTAGTCACCACCACTACTAGACCCATTGAGACTTGGGATGACTTTAGGAGAAGGTTTGGACTAAAGTTTCTATCATCGACAAAAGAGAACCTTCAGCTAGAGAGGTTCCTATCACTAAAGCAAGGGGACATGACCGTTAGAGAATACGTGGATAAGTTTAATCAACTTTCTCAGTTCGGTCTAGAATGGGTTAACACCGCTCGGAAGAAGGCCCTACGCTTTGCTCTAGGATTAAATGAGCCCTTGCGCGGTTTGGCCATATCTCATATACCCCTGGGGGCGACCTTCGAGAGTTTGGTGAATATGACCCTACTTCAAGAGGAGGATAAGAGTGGCAAGAAGGAGGTCAAGGCAAATGAGTCCCAAGGCAAGAAGGAAGATACCGAGAAAAGAGATAAGAACAACAACAAGGCAAGAAAGACAAGAAAGTGCAACTTCTGTAGGATCACTGGGCACATAGCCAAGGATTGTAGGAAGAAGAAGAGGAAGTTAGGCAAGTGTTTTCATTGCGGAGAATCTGGACATCTTAGCAAGGATTGTCCCAAGAAGCATGGACAAGGGCAAGGACAAACTCAGCAAGTAGGACCCTCTGGAGGGCAATTGCAGGCTCTCCTCGCTCTTCCAGCTTTTGATCGAGGTAGAGTTTTTATAGAAATTCATGTTTACATTTCTGATTTTCCTGTTCGCACCTTATTTGATTCTGGCGCATCGCATAGTTTTATCTCTTCTGATATTGTTGAAAGTTTGCACCTAAGTACTAGCTTAGTTGAGGATCCCGTTTGTGTTTCAAATCCAATTGGGGGTTCCGCCAATCTGTCTATGATTTGTGTGGATTTGAAAATTTCTATCTTGGCCGTAGAATTCACATGTAGTGCTTATGTTCTCGGGGTCACGGGATATGGGTTGGTCTTGGGCATGGATTGGTTGTCCAGTTATGGAGCCATCCTCGATTGTGAGCATAGGGTGGAGAGGCTCATGACTCGCCTCGGTAACACCCTAGAAATTTCTTGTAACCCTAGAGGTCCCGTCATGTTATGTTATCTTGAATCTCTCGACTCGTCCATCGATGATCTGCAATCTGTAAGGGTGGTCCGAGACTATCCCGATGTCTTTGAAGAAGTTAAGGGGTTACCCCCTAAACGAGAGATAGATTTCCGCATTTATCTAGTTGATAATGCCAAGCCAGTATCATTGCCCGTTAGGCACATGGCCCCTCGTGAAAGAAGGGAGCTCAGTAAGCAAATCAAGGAGTTGCTTGAGAAGAATTTTATTAGGCGAAGCATTTCTGAATGGGGTGCTCCGGTGGTATTCGCTACTAAGGCGGATGGTTCGCTTCGTCTATGTGTTGATTATCGAGAGTTGAACAAGCTGATAAAGAAGAATAGGCACCCGTTACCGAGAATTGATGATCTCTTTGACCAGCTTGTAGGTGCTTCTGTTTTCTCTCAGCTCGATCTAGCCACCAGATTCCATCAGCTTAGAGTGGCTGAGGATAGCATTGATAAAACTGCGTTTAGGACTCCAGATGGATTCTTTGAATGGCTTGTCATGCCATTCGGTTTGACTAATGCACCCGCCTACTTCGTAGATTTGATGAGTAGGGTGTTCAGGGAGTTCCTTAACAAGGTTGTTGTTGTCTTCGTGGATGATATTCTGATCTTCTCAAATGATGAGGAAGAGCATGCTAGGCATCTCAAGGAAGTGATGAATACGCTTAGAGCGCATCAGTTGAAAGCCAAGTTCTCCAAATGTCATTTCTGGAGAAGGGAAGTTCGGTTTCTTGGACATATAGTTTCTAAGCAAGGCATAGCGGTGGATCCCGCGAAAGTGGTTGTGGAAGACTCCTAGGAGTGCAACCGAAGTAAGAAGCTTTCTCGGTTTGGCGGGCTAGTATAGGAAGTTCATCAGGGACTTCGCTAAGATTTCAGCCCCTCTTACTAAGTTGACGAAGAAGAACTTAGTCTGTGCATGGGACTTGGAGTGTGAGCTTGCTTTTCAAAGGCTCAAGAGAGCCCTTACCTCAGCTCCATTTTGGCAACGTGGATTGGCACTGTTTTCAAGAGATAGTTTTCTGCGTGGGATACCGTATAGTATGTAAATGAGATCCAAGATTCACTAACGAATCTTGGAAAGCTTGCATGAACCATGAGCACGCAGTTATGTTTAAGCCAAGTATTTTAGGCAAAGAATAAGTGGAAGTGGAACGAGAAGCAACGGTGAAATGAGTTCTAACTCATATTTTGGGAACAAGAATTAAGAACTACGGAATTGCAAAGAGAAAAGACGGTCAGGGCACGATGGGATTAAGCATAAGAAAATGCGGCTTAGAAGATTGAAGTCTAGATACACGCATTTAATCTCTTTCTAAGAGTATATCATTGATCCCTATTGTTCCGTAGAGCTTACTCGCATGCTACCTTTTAAGTATATCCTCTCAGTCCTATCCTTAATCTTAGTTCTGTTACAAACCCCCTAAGGAGTATGGCTAGCCTATTTGTGGTATATGGTTGGGGTGAAGAAGTTCGCCACCAAACTATTTGGGCTTTATGGGATATGGGTAATAATTGATAGATTTACAAAGAGAGCCCATTTTATTCCAGTGAAAAGCAAGAGGACCGTATCACGACTAGCATCTGTTTATCTTCAAAAGATAGTGCGGCTGCATGGAGTTCCTTCTAGCATAGTTAGCGATCGTGACCCAATTTTCACTAGCCAGTTCTGGAACAGTTTGCAAGAAGCAATGGGTACGCGATTGAATTTGAGTACAGCCTATCACCCCTGGACGGATGGCCAAACCGAAAGGGTGAATAGAGTGCTAGAAGATCTTTTGAGGTTTTGTGTTCTCGACTTCGGTGGTACTTGGGAAGACCACCTTCCTCTTGTAGAGTTTGCTTATAATAATAACTATCAAGCCAGCATAGGGATGGCACAATTTGAAGCTTCGTATGGGAGGCCGTGCAAGCCACCAACATGTTGGTGGGAAGACGACGGATAAGCTTATAATTGAGCCCGACATGATAAGGGACACATCCGAGAGGGTTGAATTGATTCGAAGACGGATAAGAACGGCCGAAGACAGACAGAAATCCTATGCAGACAAGCGAAGGACAGACTTGGAATTTAAAATTGGAGATATGGTCTTTGTGAAGATTTCTCCTTTGCGAAATATGGTTCGCTGACACCAAGGATCGTAGGACCCTTCCCTACTATAGAAAGAGTCGGGAAGATGACTTATAAGGTGGAATTGCCGAGAAGCTGGCCGGAGTGCATAATGTCTCGCATCTCCGGAAGTGTTTGCACAGACCCGCCAAAGTGGTTGAACCAAGTATTCTTGAAGACATGGAGGTAGAGGATGAAGCAACCCTGAGATGAGCTCCGATTCGTATCATGGAAATGAAGACAAAGAAGCTAAGAAGCAAAGAAGTTAAGCTTGTTAAGGCGCAATGGGGTGAAACAGAGGGAGACGCAACTTGGGAAACCAAGGAGAAGAGGCGCGTGCTTTATCCATTTCTCTTGGAGGATACATTTTCAATCTCTTTTCCTAGATTGGTATATCTTCCCTTTGCTATCCATGCTTATCTAGTTTATCTTGTTTCGTAAATCTTGTCATGAGAACCTTAGGTAGAAACCCTTGGTTGAAACCCTTGGTTGAAACATGTATTTGAAACATGTTATGTTTGATGTTTGCAAGTGGTTGCAAGTGTTTGCAAGTGGATACTCGTGGATGCATAATACACGTTAGGCACTAAGATCGGCTCACACACTTTCATACCGCATATGCATGAGTGTTTATGCTTATTCATGGATGAAAACATGTTATGCTATCACGTGGATGTTGCATATGGATGAATGTTATGTGCATTCATGTAGAGATTATAAATTATGTTAGGAATTTGCATACATATGGACTGATTTCACTAACATATTTTGCATTAAGCGGGTTTACTGAATCAGTAACCTCCTGATTTTCGCATTAGATAAGTACATATACACACACCTTTGCATATGATCATACATCATTTAGAACCTTTTAAGGACAATGATTGCTCGTGGATGATGTTTTGAGTAGATGGATGATGGATGGTAGGATACGTTCTTCCTAACTTGGAGATTTCGAGGACGAAATCCTTTAAGGAGGGGAGAATGTAACAACCCGTATTTTTGAATAACATGTTATAACATAAATGGAGGCAGAATTAAACTGTAAAATCTGAATCAAGGGAAACGGGCTGTGCCATTGCGTTCGTCTCGGAAAAATACGCGAAATAGAGTCTGAGTTTTCGAAAATCGGAGTCCGTATGACCAAGATATGGCCTCGCGAAGTTTCACGAAAAATTCACAAATTAAAGTATACTTAATTAAGTGAAATGGGTTGCGCAGAGAAATATATATATTGATATATATATATAATTGAAAATTAAATAAATAAATATGCAAAAATGTTCAAAACAGCGAATTGGGAGAGGGGAATAACCGAACCGGCCGATTTTTGAGGTCGACCCAAGCCCGTTGGGTCGACTAGGGGTTAATCCAGGGTGTTTGGCTGTCAACCTGTGGGCCGATTCGCTCAAATGCAGATTTTGCATTTGAATGGTTCTCATGGTTCAGCTTTAATCTAAAAGCCCTAGATGGTTCCTACACTTGACTTCTTCCCCAAGACATGCTTTGATGGCTTGGATTGAATCTAGGGTTAATCCTATGGCTAATACTATCCTAATCCTCTATAAAAAGACCCCAAACCTAGCCTAAATCACCATTATTCAATCCTACAACTAAACTATGTCAAATTTGTTCCTCTCATGGCCTCCACTCTCATGCTAAAATTTCTAAGTTAATTTCTATGAGAGATTTTGAGTTCATACAAGTGTTTTCAAACTTGTATGAGTGTTCTTAGCTTGCATTCAAGTCAAGTTGCAACATTTCTATTTCAAAGCAAGGGTTTTTATTGAATTGGCTCAAGGGTTTTCATTTGGAGCTTGCATATTTGGGTTTTTGGTGCTTGCATAAGGGCTTCATCTCAATCTTTATAATAAATATTTATTTGTGTCTTCATAACATTGTAAGCCCTTTTCTACTTTCTTTTTATTGAACTCTAAAGTTAAATGAATGATGCAAGTTTGGTTGATCATTATATGCAAGTTTGGTTGATCATTATATGCAAGTTTGGTTGATCATTATATGCGAGTTTGGTTGATCATTATGCAAGTTATGTATGACACATGTTATCATGTTATGCAAGTTTGGGTTGATCATTATACACAAGTTATCATGTTATGCAAGTTAAACTTGAGTTTATGGCCTTAAAGCTTCAAGCTTTATGTTAAAGGTTGCATTTTGGCAACATGAAAGTTATCATATCCCTTATGATAACTTGCATGTGAGGCTAAATGCGAACTTCTAGCAACTTCTACATTATCACATGTATCACTCATATGCTAAGTTTGGTTTTATGCATGCTTTTGAAGCCTAATAATGCACTATGCAAGTATATGAACATATGTACATTTCATATGCCACCATGTTAAACTTGTGGCTTCAACACCTTTATGTCATGGTTATGCCAAGTTCCCTATTTTATCCTTTATGCGTTGTTGCGATTATGTAAACGATGGGATTACGTTGGGGTTGGGTAACATAATGACATGAACATGATTTTTGTAACATGACGTGATATGTTAACTTGTAATTATGTTTTGGAAACATAATGGACATGACACTTAGAAAATATGAGTGTGGCCAACTCGAGGTTGGGTTGAGTTTGTAGCATAAATCTACCCGGACCCGCCCGGCTTAACTAGTGGCTACAAACAATAGGACCCAATGTGAGAAGTTGGTCATGTTGTGCTCGAACCCGAGGTTAGACCTAGTTGTGGTGTAAAGCTACCTAGACCCGCCCGGCTTAACTAGTAACCACAACAAAGTCTAATGTGAGAGGTTAAAGCGCATTAAGTTAATTAATGCCTCCTGATTAGGGTTAAGTCATGGTCCACTTAATACTTAACCAATTTGGGCTTGATGGGTTAATCAAGGTAAAGTCAGGAGCCTTGGTTACTCTTAACCGATTTAATCCACATTTGGATCGGGTTAACCACATTTAACCCGTTAAGAAACCCTAGTTACGTGGTCCTTTTCAGCAGTAACCTTCTAGATGTATCATAAGACCCTAGGACTAGGCTAGGGTGGGGCACGATTACTGGGCTGATTGTAAGAGACCAAAAGAGACGGCTGAATGATGCCCCGGTTGTTCAGGCGGACCATGGTCGTGCACATCAAGTCCGGAGTTGAACACGGGCAACGGTAGGTTTGGACTGTGCATCATGGTATGGTGTCAGAGGGTTACACCGTAGGGCCAGATACACCCTAGGGTGGACCCTGCACAGTCAACTACATTACATGATTAAGCCGCATGACACCGACACTTGACGAGTTAGGCTTATAGGGAGCCGATCGACTAGACTGTGTAGTTGGACCTTGATTTAGGTCACCTCATTATATTGGGCCAAGCTTGGGCAAAGGGATCAATTCTTATTTTTACTTGACATGTTAGAATGCTAGTACACCCGTGGTGCAAAACTAAACCTTGATTATGTGATGACACCTTTATCTATCTTGTTAGTTAATCACCATGCCAGTATGTTGTTATCCTTATGTTCATCTCAGCTTCTCATGCCAGTTAACTTTACTAGTTCATAGACAGATAGTAGTAGGGCTTACCAGTCTTTTTGACTGGCCCGTTTTCTTTTGCCTCTTTTCTTCCGTTCCCCCCCCCCCTCAGGTCCTCAGGGTGGGAACATCGGAGCTTAGCTTGGATCTTTACAGCTTGCTTACTGGATTTGCTCATGTACGGTCTCGGACATTGAGCTAGTTATGGTTTATCACTTCATTTTGGGGATAGTACTTTATGTATTTCAGTTTTTAAGTTTATGCTAGACTTTGTTTGTTGGAAAATAATGATTAAGTACTTTGTTGTAACTTAACTATGGTTTTGAAATGCTAGTTTTATCCGCTGCTTTACTACTCTGTTTTACTTATATATTCTGTCTTGTGATATCTGCATGCATGTTTACCTTGTTTAAACGCCCCTCCGAAGCTAGTGTGCTTGCAAGAGTCACCCTGGCGGAGGTGGGGTGTTACAGGTATAGTATCAAAAATTTTGAATTCTTTAACAGATGAGGGGGGAGTATTAGCAATCGAAGAAGCTAATGATCTCTCTGCCATGAAACCAGAAGAATTGATCGGTAATCTAATGTCTTATGAAGGGAATTTGCAGGCAAAGAAAGCACAGGTACAAGATAAGAAAAATTTAGCTTTCCATGCAGAAAAAGAAGATTCTGATTCAGATGAAGAAGATATTGCATTTGTTGCTAAGAATTTTAGAAAATTTCTAAAATACAGAAAAAGCCAAAGTAAAAATATAAAGAATAATTCATCAAAAGAAACTGATCCTACTCTTGTAGAATGCTTCAACTGTCACAAGACCGAACACTATCAAAAGTATTGTCCAGAGCTAAAGAGAAACCGCAAAAATGAAAATTCAAAGAGACGAGCTTTTTCAGTCACTTGGGACAACTCGGATTCATCTTCTGAAAGTGATAGCGACAGTGATAGTGAGAAAGCAAATGTGTGCTTCATGGCTAAGGATAATGATGTAAGTGATTTTACTTTTGATGAACTAGTAGAAATTAGAACTGAAATCTTAGAGTCTAGGAAAATGTTTAAGAGAAAGTTTAAACAAGCTAACGAAGATAAGAATAAAGCGAAATTTGAGAGAGATCTTTTAAAAGATGAGAAAGAAATCTTAGAAGAAGAAATTAGAAAATTACAAGAATCTCTTTTAGTCGCAAATTCTCAAATTTCTATGTTGAGTCAAGAAATCGAGACTCAAAAGAATAAAAATGATTTATTAGCATCTGAAAATCATGATTTAAACACTAAAATTAAAATTATAGAGTTAGAAAACTCTAGTTTAAAAACCAAGTTAGAAAGCATTTCTACAAATTTAAATAATTTTAACAAAGGCAGAGAGAATTTATCTAAAATATTAGAAAATTCTCAACCGATTTTTAGTAAAAAAAGGACTTGGGTATGATAAAGAAATTAATTTAAAATCCAGTTTAAAAAATTCTAATATTAAACTGAAAATTTCAAATAGCAAATTACATATTTCAACTAAGAAAAATTATTCGGATAATATTAGTATATGGATTCCAAAGAAAAATAATATTCTTATTAGGAATAAATATATTAAAAAAAATTAGATTATGTTCATTATAATAGTAATTATTCTTTCAAAAGGGAACCTAAGCCCTCTTGGGTTTGGCTTCCTAAGATTTAACCCTTAGGACCCTAATGGATGAAGTGGGTACCAATGAAATCTTTTTAATTATTTTTTGCAGGTCCCACTCAACAAAAGCAGAGGAAAATGGATACTAGACAGTGGTTGATCAAAACATATGACAGGAGACAAGGAAATGCTATCAAATATCATTTACTCAAAAGGAGGAACTGTCATTTTTGGAGATAATTCCAAAGGATACATCATCGGCAAAGGCGATGTGAGCAATTACGGTATATCTAATTCACCTCTTATTTCGGATGTTTTATTAGTTAAGAACTTAAAACACAATTTATTAAGTATAAGTCAGTTGTGTGATAAAGGTTTTAAAATATTATTTTCTGAAAATAACTGTAGTATATTTGATTCAAATCAAAATCTCATTTTTGAAGGAAATCGAGACAAAAATATTTATATTTTAAATATGGCAGTTAATAATAATCCATGTATGTGTTTATTAGCCAAAGACAATGGTCCTTGGTTATGGCACAAACGATTTTGCCATATTAACTTTAAAACAATAAACAAATTATCTAAAAATGATCTTATAAGAGGATTACCCAAAACAAAATTCAAAACTAAAAATTTATGCGATGCTTGTCAACTCGGAAAGTTTACCAAATCCTCTTTTAAATCTAAAAAGGTCATATCAACTTTACAAACACTTGAGTTACTACACATGGATTTATTCGGACCAACTCAAGTTCAGTCCATAAATCATAGTAGATATGTGTTTGTAATTGTTGATGATTTTCCAAAATACACTTGGACTATGTTTTTAAAGAATAAAAGCGATACTTTTGATATCTTTAAGAAGTTCATCAAACAAATTCAAAATTTAACTGATTTAAAAATAAAGAACATACGAAGTGATCATGGAGGAGAATTTGAAAATGAAATATTTGATTGGTTTTTCAAAAGAAAGAAATTTTTCATAATTTATCTTTTCCTAGAACTCCACAACAAAATGGAGCTGTAGACGGTAAAAATAGAACTTTACAAGAATGTGCAAGAACGTTATTAAATGGAAGTACACTACCAAAACATTTTTGGGCTGAAGCAGTCGCAACAGCTTGTTATGTTCTGAATCATGTTTCCATTCGACCTCTTACTAAAAATACTCCATACGAGCTTTTTACTAGTAGAAAACCAAATATATCCTATTTTAAAGTTTTTGGATCAAAATGTTTCATTTTAAATACAAAAGATCAGCTTGGAAATTTTGATTCAAAATCTGATGAAGAAACATTCTTAGGATATTCTGAACGTAGCTAGGCTTATCGTATTTTCAGTAAAAGAACTAATAAAATAGAAGAATTACTTCATGTTTCGTTTGACGAAAATTTTATTCAAAATTCCTCAAATACAGATTTTACACCAAATAACTCTTCTCACGATGATGGTCTAAAAATATATAGAGAAGATGAAAACATTGTTCATAACAACATAGAGAATAATATTACAGAAACTCAAAATAATATCAATAATGAAAATATTCCTGTTAATGAAGTCAGATCTCCACCAAGAATATTATGAGATCTTCCAACACAAAATATTATTAGAGAAATAATTTCAAACGTTAGAACAAGAAGTCAGCTTAATTTAGTAAGTAATGTAGCCTTGTTGTCAAATATCGAACCCAAAAATCCTAAAGAAGCATCTACAGATGAAAATTGGATAATTGCCATGTAAGAAGAATTAAACCAATTTGAATGTAATGAAATCTGGGAACTAGTTCCAAGACCAAGTGATCAACTGTTATTGGAATAAAATGGGTTTACAAAAATAAAGAAGATGAATTGAGAAATATCACTAGAAATAAAGCTAGACTTGTTGCACAAGGTTACAATCAAGAAGAAGGCATAGATTATGAAGAAACCTTTGTTGCAGTCGCACGACTAGAAGCAATTTGAATATTATTAGCATAAGCTTGTCATTGTAACTTTAAATTATATTAGATGGACGTTAAAAGCACTTTCTTGAATGGTTATATTAAAGAACGAGTTTGTGTTGAACAACCTCCACTATTTTCTCATGAAAAATATCCTGATCGTGTTGATAAATTAAAAAAGGCATTATATGGTTTGAAACAAGCACCACGTGCTTGGTATGAACATCTCAAAACTTACATGTCAGATTCAGGATTTCAAATTGGAAAGGTTGATCAAACACTATTTATCAACAAAGACAATAAAGATATTCTAATAGTTCAAATATATATAGACGACATTATCTTTGGATCAACAATGATCAATTATGTCAAAAAAATTCAAAAAATAATGACCAATGAATTTGAAATGTCACAAATGGGAGAACTATCTTACTTTCTGTGTTTGCAAATTAAGCAATTTTTTGATTGAATTTTCATCAATCAAGAAAAATATTGTTCTAATTTAAAAAACGTTTTGGAATGGAAAACATGTCAAGTAAACCGACACCAATGAGTAAGACGACACATTTAAATAAAGATGAAAATGGTAAAGTGTCGATCAAAAGCTGTATCGAAGTATGATAGGTTCACTTCGGTATTTAACTACAAGTAGACCAGATATTATGATGAGTGTTTACATATGTGCTCGTTTTCAAGCTAATCCAAAAGAATCACATTTGAGAGCGGTTAAACGAATATTACGATATCTTAGTAGTACTAAAGATTTTGGATGCTTCTATCTGAAAGAATGTTCCTTTGAATTAGTTTCATACAGTGATGATGATTTTGGAGGATCACGGACGGATCGTAAAAGTACAAGTGAAACATGTCACTTTAACGGTAAATTGCTTATATCTTGGTTCAACAAGAAACAAAATTGTGTTTCATTATCAACATGCGAAGCTGAATACATATTTGCTGCACTAGCTTGTGCTCAGGTAATATACATGCAGCAAACATCAAAAGAATTTAATGTAAATTTATCTTCCATAATTTATTGTGACAATACAAGCGCAATAAATTTATCTAAGAAGAACCATTCCAGAACTAAACACATTGATATCAGACATCACTTCTTGGGAGATAATATTGAAAAACAAACAATTAATTTAGAATTTGTGAACTCAGAGAATCAAATTGTTGATATCTTTACTAAACCCCTTTTAGAGAATTCTTTCATTAGACTCTCCAACGAGAGCTAGGAATTGTATCTTTCAAAGATCTCTAAAAAATTATTCGATTATTTTGTGCTTATGATATCTCAATGTCTTTTTAATTGATGACAAAGGGGGAGAAATATTTCTCATGCTATATATGTCATTCTTATGTTTTGCTATATATGTCATTCTTATGTTTCCATGCTATTGGAAAATTTGTGCTAACATATTTTGTTGTAGAAATCAAATGGTAAGGTTATAAAAATTATGAACTAACAAAATATTACAGAAATTCAGGTGAAGCTAAACATTCTGGGGCAAAATATTGTAGAAATTCAGGGGGAGAAAATCCAGAGTGTTGTCATCAATCAAAAAGGGGGAGAATGTTGACAACAAGATTTTGATCGATGCCAACAAAGGAAGTTGCAATGGAAATCATGACTTAAAGATAAGGTTTTAAATATATATACATTGAGTTGTGTTAGAATTATGTTAAAATCTATCCTCAAGTATACACAAATGTGCAAAACAAAGTAAAATATATATATATATATATATTTATAAGCCTTTAAAATGCTAGGAATATACAAAAACTGGACTACCAGTCAACTGGTAGAAAAAAGGATCAGTCGACTGGTCAGCCTGTTTTTGTATATAACGGCTAGTTTTGAAAATTTTATATATACGATTTAATTTAACCAGTCAACTGATGATTTTAACCAGTCGACTGATTCGACCTAGAAACTATTTTACGAAGAGTCACCATCTTTCATGAAGAGATTCCTCTTCAATAATCAGTGGAAATGGACATAACTTTTTTTAGGAACTCTTCATGAAGGAATTCTACTCTTATACTATTATATAAAGAATTTCAAACATGTTTTACAATCACTGATTTTACTGATTATTATTTTATACTCTCCATTCTCTGAATTTTCATTCTTTGCAAATAAAAAGCTATCCAAATTCAAATACTTGTTGAATCCTTGAATTAATTTAATATCATTTGATTCAACAAGCAATTTTCTTCCTTAAATCTTCGCATTTAGATCATATACTCGAGGATCAGATTATAGGAAGGTTGTACTTAAACTGTTGACTATCCGTGTTGATTCAAGAACATAAAGCAGAAGTCAAATACTTGTAATTGTTGGAGGCCCGTGTAGTTGCTCAGGCGAGAGGCATCCTTGTTGGGGCTCGGGTGTACTGACATATTCCTCTGGGTTAAGAGAGGGCATTGTTAGTGAATTCCGAAGAGGAGCTTCGGGACTGGACGTAGGGCAGGAAGTCCGAACCAGTATAAAATTCCTTGTGTCACTTTACTTTACTTATTGCATTTACTTATTGCATTTACTTCTTGCTTGTGATATATCTCTATAACTTAGGTTTTACCTGCGTAACTATTGCATATTAACAAGTTAGCATATCATCTACATTTCCGCTATATCCGTATAGATCCTGCTTAAGTTGTACACATCGACTTTTCAGCCCCTCTTTTCCCTTCTCTACTCAAAGAAAAGAAGGAGAAAGGAGGTGGCAGTTCCTGAAAGCGAAGGAAGAGAGGGGATGATCCTTCACGCGGCGATTCGGGCAAGAAGAAAAAGGGAGATAAGAAGCTCGAGGAAGTGGAGGATGGCGAGCTGCCCAAGTGATTGTGGGATTTTGTATTTCAGTAATGTAGGCCGATAGTATATGCGAGTACGACCCTCGCCTTTTGGCTTTTAGAGGCACGGTGTGGTTTTCATGTACCCTCTGTCGTTAGGAAAGAATGATATCAGTATATGTAGTCTGACTTAGTTATGTGAATGAAAGTATCGGTTAGTTTTTCTTATATCGCATTTGCATCAAGTGTTCGAATGTTCGTCTTATGCTTTCCAACGTCATGTACATACATAAGCGTATCGGTTGTTACACTCAACTAGATGTGATCGAAAACTTCGCATGGGAGGGTGTCCCTCGGTCGTGCAGAGGTCGCATGTTGGTTCCACTCTCGGGGACTCCGTTGGTCCAGAGTCCTGAGTCGCATAGAATTCAGGTCAGGTGCCCTCTCTCTTGGACCTCCCGGAGGTCGTTTGTCCTAAGTCGTGAGGAGGCTCGGATATTGCGATTCGTCCTACTTTTGGCTCTCCCATCATTCTTTCGGGCTTAGATCACGAGGGCATCGTTTATTCGCCAAAGAATGCCCAGTGGGTTGGATTGTGGCCGAGGGGCTGCCTCCAAGCACGGGGACTTGGGAGCGAAATGATTTATACTCGGTCTCGGTGCTGGGCCGAGGTTCGAGTAGTGCCCGGATCCTGGCCCGGTGAGTCGAATGGAGCCACGAATGTGGTCGATTTCACACTAACTTGGTTGATGGGTTTCCCTAAAGCCCGGAGATTGGGTGGCAGAATGATTTATACTCGGTCTCGTCATTTGTTCGAAACTCGAGTGGTGTTATATATGCTCAGTCTCATCGTTGATTCGAGACTCGAGTGGTGTTATTTATGCTTGGTCTCGTTGTTGATTCGAGACTCGAGTTGTGCCTTTACAATGCCTTGAATTGAAGTAAAACAAAACATTGGTGGAAAGAAAGTAAGTTGTTACAGTTATTCCCGCGTACTACACAAAGAGCAAACATGTTAATAATACTTAAATAAGTGATCATAATATTTACAAATAACCTTGGCAGTGACAGCCTTTACAATGCCTTGAATTGAAAGAAAACAAAACATCGGTGGAAAGTGGTAAATCTATACAATCAGTCAGGTAATGTAGTAGCAAATGTGTTCGCTATTTCATGCCCATGGGAGCTCAGCGCCATCGACGATCGTTAGCTTGAAGGTTTCATCCCTGAGCCTTTGTTGTATGACGTACGGACCTTCCCATTGACGACTAAGGCCACTCGATGGAGGAAAGATCCGTTTCAGGATGAGATCGCTGATATTGAGATATTTAGGACAGACCCTTGAGTTGAAGTATCGGGCGACTCGCTGGAATTGAGCGGCAGCTCTGAGTTCAGCTTCGTTCCTTTTCTCTTTAAGTAGGTCAAGTGATTCCAATAAGAGATCTTGGTTGGTTTTCAGATCGTAGTAAGTGACTCGATGAGACTGGAGCTTTAGCTCAATGGGAATGACGTCTTCTGATCCATAGGCAACAGAGAAAGGGGTGTGACCGGTCATTGATTTATGGGTGTGACCGGTCATTGATTTATGGGTGGTCCCGTAGGCCCATAGGGCCAGAGGGAGTTCTTCAGCCCACAAGCCTTCAGCCTTCTCCAGTCGCTTCTTGATGATGGACTTGATCACTTTGTTGACAGCCTCGACTTGTCCATTGGCTTAGGGATAAGCCACCGCTGAGAACCTCTTCTCGATCTTGTGAAGTCAGTAGAAATTTTTGAACTCTGTGCTTTTGAACTAGGTTCCGTTATCCGAGAAAATGGCTTGGGGGGACCCCATATCGGGTGATGACATTGTGAAAGACGAAGTTGATTACCTTCTTGGTAGTGATAGTGGCGAGGGCCTTAGCCTCTGCCCAGTTGGTAAAGTATACGACTATGACGATGGCATAACGTGCCCCCCTCTAGCCATTGGGAGAGTCCCGATGATATCTATTCCCCACATGGCGAATAGCTAGGGACTGACCATTTTCTTTAGCCTAGTTGGTAGGGCTCTTAGAATCTAGGAAAATCTTTGGCATTTTTCGCACTTGCGGGCATAGTCCGCCGCACCTTGGTCGAGCGTTGGCTTGAAATATCCATGTTTGAGGACCTATTTTTCTAGAGTTTGCCCCCCGGTGTGATCGCCGCACTCTCCTTCATGTATGTCCAGCAATACACATTCGGCATCGTCAGGGGCTAAGCACTAGAGTAATAGAATAGAGAATCCCCTACGGTAGAGCACCCTGTCCAGGATGATATAGTGGGAAGATTTTCGGATGAGTGCTCGTTTGTCTTTGCAACGCTCGGAGAGAATTCTGCGTTGTAAGTAGTTCCTGGTCGGTGTCATTTACGACTCGGGTTCGGACTCGGTCTCCGTCATTGCTACCGAATCAGTATACATCTGATCGATGTTCAGAGAGTCGAGTACCTCGACAGGGGCAAGCCCCATAAGCTGTGCATCCCCAAAGCTTGCTAGTTTAGAAGGAGTCATCCTTTTCATTTTGACCTTAAGGGTGTGCGCAATGATGGAATAATTGAAGTTGGTGAGCAGTTAGTGAACCAGAGCAAGGTAGGGCGAGTCGTTCCCCCTTGGCTTGATACTCTCCCAGTACCTGACGTACGACAAGAAGCGAGTGTGAGTATATCTGGATTGCCTTGATGTCGAATTTAATTGCGACCCTGATTCCAGCTATCAGGGTTTAGTACTCGATGTCATTTTTGGTTGCAGGAAAGTTAAGTTTCAGAGCATAGCATATCGGGTGTGCCTCGGGAGTGATGAGCACGATCCCGACACCGGAACACTGGTCGTTAGTGGATCCGTCCACATTGAGTTTCCACTGAGGTTCTAAAATTGTTGTGTCCTTCGGAGGAGAGTCTTTAGGAATGGTGAACTCTACGATGAAGTCCGCTAGGGCTTGTCCGAGGATGGCCCAACAAGGGATGAAAGTGACCTCAAACTTGCTTAGCTCAATGTTCCATTTCAGAAGTCGCCCAGACACCTCAAGTCATTGTAGGGCTTGTCGTAGCGGCTGGTCGGTGAAAACTTTGATAGGATGAGATTGGAAATTAGGTCGTAGCTTCCCGGAAGAGATCGGCAAATAGTAGGCTATCTTTTCGAACTTAAGATAGTTCTTTTCTGCTCCTGTCAGTCTTTTGCTAATGCAGTAAACGGGTCACTAGACAAGATCTTTGATGTCCACGAGTGCTGAGCTAATGCCTATAAGGAAAAGGCCAAATAAATATATAAGTCTTCGTGATCTACTGGCTTAGATAGGATAGGATGCCGTTCTAAGTGATTCAGAAGGTCCTGGAACGCGGCCATGCATTCGGGTGTCAATGAGAAATTGCGCTTCCCTTTTCTGAGCAAGTCGAAAAAAAGAATGCATTTGTCAGTTGCTTTTGATATGAATCGACTTAAGGTGGCTACCTTCCCGTTTAGACTCTGAACATCCTCGACACTCCAAGGAGCCTGGATGTCCTGGAGGGCCTTGATCTTACCTGGATTGGCTTCAATGCCTCGCAAATTGACAATAAAACCCAAAAAATTTCCCGGTGCAATTCCAAAAGAGCGTTTCAAGGGATTAAGTTTCATGCCATATTGGCGGAGGACACCGAACATTTCGGAGAGTTCATGGACATAGTTGTTCGATATTCTCGATTTTACGAGCATATCGTCCATGTAAACCTCCATTGATCTCCCAATCTGGTCCTTGAAATGAAGTTAATGAGTCGTTGGTGGTAGCTCCCGCATTCTTGGGATCAAAGGGCATGAGAGGATAGTAGTAGAGCCCGAGGTCAGTTATGAAAGACGTATGATCCTGATCGAAATGGTACATCGGAATTTGGTTTTACCCCTAGTAGGCATCCATGAAGGACATGAGCTGATATCCGGCGGTAGAATCGACAAGTTGATCGACCTTTAGGAACGGGAAACTGTCTTTAGGACATGCTTTGTTTAGATCGGAAAAATCTACGCAATTTCTCCACTTGTCGTTCGCCTTCTTGACCAAGACCGGGTTGGAAACCCATTCAGGGTAATAAGATTTTCGAGTAAAACTTTTGTCGAGGAGCCTATTAACCTCATCTCTGAGCGTCGTCGACCAGACTTTTCCCAGAATTTGACGCTTCTATTTGACTGGTAGATGCCGGGGGTTGATGGAGAGCCCATGGAGAGCGACTCCTTGATCAACGCCACACATGTCTGAGTGTGTCCAAGCGAACACGTCGAGGTTGGCCCTTAGGAATTCCATGAGCTCTTCTTTTGTTACGGGGTGGATTTGCGATCCAACTTTCAAGACCTTCGTCGGGGTTGATCGGAGCATCCACCGTTGGTTCTACTAGGTTAGCCCTTTCGGAATCGGACTCTTCGTCCTTCCTTGGATTGAGATCGTTAGAAAGATGGTAGTGGCGCCTGAGCCAGGACTCAAACGCCTTTAATTGCTATGCGAAGATGGTCTTGGCATAAGATGGCGGAGGTACGTTCTTGCTCTTGTCCTTGTTGCATGCATTCCTCCACTCCATGAGGTAGCAATCTTGGGTTGTGGCTCGATCGCCTTTGATGGTACCGATCCCATTATCTATCGGGAATTTCATCATTAGGGACCATGGTGATCGGCAGACCCGGAATTCTGCGAGGAAAGGTCGACCCAAGAAAGCATTGTTTGGAGAGACGACGTTAATGACGGCAAAGTTGAGGTTGCGGACTTGGCTTCGATCTCTCTCTCCAAGCTCCACAGGTAGGTCAACCATGTGTAATGACCCGCATTTGCAGAGGTATTATAATTAATTTATTTAATTATATAAATAGTGGTATAGTGAATTAAATTGTGGTTTAATTAAATAATGGTGAATATTTAATTAAAATAATAATTTAATAATATATTTAATTCTGAAATAATCAGAATTGGCTGAAATGGCGATATGGTGTGAACTGGATCATCTGTGATATTTAATTCAGTTTAGAATTGAATTAGAATAACGAATATATTATTTGAACGACAGTTTGAACGTATAATTATATTATAATTAAAATCGAGCTTGAAATGGTGCTGTAGTTCGTAATTTGGCAATTTGAACTTCAACTGAATGTACAGGATTCGTTTTAAGCTGGATTTTTGTGAAACAAGAAACGTGTGGAGCTGGTGGAGTATATCTTCCTAGTGGAAGAGAAAAATCTGGATTTTGTCGGGTAGATTTTGATTTACATCCAAATAAAATTTTAGAAAAGTCGTTGTGGAATTCCTTTATAATTTATAAAGGAATTATTTATATTTTTAAAAGGAAATTCAATATAAATCGAATATCGGGTTGACCTAGATTTGAAATATCGAGTTAGAAATTCATATAGGAATACTGTGGAGCTGTATGATATCGTATGTGAATATATACGATAATATTTAATTATAAATATTTAAATTAATTATATTTAAATATATTTATATATTTAAATAGGTTAATTAGAGCTTTAAAAATAGCCACTTTTGCAAACGAAGTCAGAATTCGACGAAACTAATTTTGTTGGATCTGTAATGTTAAATTATTTCTAGATTCTAAGTTCCGTGATTTTTAGAATCACTGTGTGGCCGTACGGATTTTTAATGTGAGAAACAGTCAGTATTTCGACGGCTAAAAATATGTTGTGTGAGCAAACGGGGTCGGAATTCGATGAAACTAGTTTTGTTGGGACCGTAATGTCGAACTCTAGTTGTATGTCCAGTTTCGTGATTTTTGGATATTGTATGTGACCGTAGGAATTTTTAGAAGACAAAAAGGAATATAATTTAATAAATTATTGTGCACCCTAAATCAATATTTTGGAGATTTCACAGAATAAGTCAACTAGTCTATATTTTTATATTTTTGGGATCGTGGGACATTGCTCGTCTCACTGGTATTTTTATTTTTGTCGATAACGATTTAAAATGATAAAAAAATTAAACGAAGCTTCGAGGTACCCTAAATAAGTCTATATAAACACTTTAACTCCTCTAAACCTAATCACTTCTGCTCAAGAATCCCGCCGCCATTTCTATCTTCCAAACGTGAAATTCCAAAGTTTCAATAAATCAAAAGAAACCAAATAAAATCATAAAAATCAAATGACGTTTATATTCGAGATCCAGAGATGATTATCTTCGATTTGGTGGTACTTAAGTTGGGTTCCTTTGTGATAGCAGCCGCACAAAATTGAAGCAGCGAAGCTAGGGTTCGTTCATTCTGGATTTTGAGGCTTTAATCGACGAAGCCATGGTGCTAATGGAGTTCGGGAGGTGATTGCGAGCTTGTTGGGATCATTTCGTGAAGATCCATGCTCGGAGACGTCGTGAGTCTCACACGACAGAAGGCTGTCGACGGAAATCCAACGGAGGTCGAGCTGGGCATTTGAGGGGTTAGCTTGAGGGAGTTTGAAGGGATCGATGATGAGGCGTTTGATGTTGATGGGAGTTTGTGGTGAAGACTGACTTCGGTGTTAGGTGGAGATGAAGGTGAGTGGTAGGATTTTTGTGACGAACGGTGAAGGAACGTTTCAGTCATGGTCGGTGTTTGGGCGTGTAGCAGGTCACGGGGTCAGTGTAGAAGGAAGGAATGAAGGGATGTTGGGATTCTGGTGTATTGATGAGCGATGTTTTAGAGTCCTGGAGGAAGATAAAGGGGATATTGGGTGCGGTGGACTTTTGTGTTAATGGGCCGAAGTCAAATAAAAGGGGGTGAGGCCCAGTTTAATTATAACTTGAGTTTTTATGTTAATTAAATTATGTATTAGCTATAAATGTTAATATCTAGCACCCATGATATCAGAATCTCGAGCAGGTTGATTTGTTGGAACAACGTGTGGGCAGACTACATTTTTGGAAATTGGTTCAGAACCAATTGGAGCTCCTTAGGGGTGTATGGCCGAATAAAACGACTGGTCAAAATCAATCCGACGTAAATTGTTATTCAACAATTAATGGACAATGTGAGTAAATCTCACTAACTCTGAATAGTTTATAATTACATGTTGTATTTTTATAACTGTTAAATATTGGCTGATTGACTGTGTGTTGACTGTTTGATTGAACTGCTAGTCAGTTAGTTGAATTTCTATATTGATTCTATTTAACAGAATATATCATATGGAACTGAAAGTGATGTTGATTTTATTTTGTAACATCTGTGGATGCAGGGAAAACAGGTTGGAGGAATCCGACTGGATTCCTCAACAGTTATTTTATTGTTTTTCATATATTGTGATATATGATGTGGTTTATAATCTGTGGTTGATTATATGTGTTTGGACGATATTGGTCATCGTGATATGATGTGTTAAGTACCATAAAATATCGGAATGGGAAAAGGAGATTTTCAAAGTGATATTGAAAATAAATTGGAATATTTATAAATTGGAATAATTATAAAGTGAATTATTTATTTAGGATAAATAAATAAGATGTTATAAAATGGACTATTTACTTAGAAAATAAATAGGAGATAATAAGTGAGATATTTATTTGTTAAATAAATAGGATAAGATAATGGATTTATTTATTTGTTAAATAAATAGAATAAGGAAAGGACATATTTATTTGTTAAATAAATATGGTTATTAAAGGAAACATTTAGAATTAAATAAATAGAATTAAAAGGAGATATTTATTTGTTAAATAAATAGAGTTAAAGGGGGAGTTATTCGAATATAGTTTAATCAAATAAAGTTAATCGAATAGAGGAAAAGAAATAGAGTTAAACCAGATTAGAAACTGACTAGAGATTAGTTAAGTTGAATAGTTTTCTGAGTATCATCTGATGTTGGTTTCGGCCTTCGGGGTTTATACTTAGAGAATTGTTCTCCTACTAGTTTATAGTCAGGGACTGATAGTTGTGGAATGGTAGTGATTGATGATTGATTGATAGAATTTCCATTTGGAAATAATATCGTTGTTTGCACACCTGTTTTTCTTTGATGGTTAAATCACAGACTATCGAAGTTTTGACCATTTTAACGTTGTTAATATGGAGAGACCGGTTGGATTATTATCCAAAGAACCACTCTGTATTGGCATAAGCGTTGCGAATCATATTTTCCAAAGATAATTGAAGACGGAGTAAAGTGCAAGGGCTATTGTATAAGTCTTAGATAACAGTGCCTAAGATGGATGTACTGAATAGTGCCTTCGGTTCATCCTATTCATGGATGACTTGTATGGACGGATGTCTGACAGAGTATGTCCAGATGATCACGTATATTGATTTCCAACCGTACCAAGAGTGGAAGCGGAGAAGGAAACTTCTTTTAGCTAACACATAATGTATTGTTGAGAACGTCAATCGGTGATTTGATGGATTTGACGATGTGGCATTCGAAGTGAATCTGGTGTGATGATAAAGCGTAGCTTCTAGCCTCACATCCGGTAAATGACAGAAATCGGGCAGGCAGCATGGCTAAGTCGGTCGCTCCGAAGTAATGTGTATAATCACCTGATCTAGAGTTTTATTTATTTCTAAAAATCTATTGTCGATACTGTCCCATTCGGGAAACGGTTGCTGATCCCAACCGTTGGTGATATACATTCGATACACTCAAGCGAAATGAGTGGTCGGTCATGTGTGGTCGGGTTGCAAGATGTTCTTGTTGAACCCAGTGTATTCCTCTCTAGAGGTACACTAGCGAAAGGTGGTTCCATACCTTGTCATAGTTGGAAATCCATTACCCAATACGTGCTTGCGGTTTTGATTGTATACTATATATGTAGAACGTGAGATGAAAGCGTTTATGCTAGATGATTATTATATTGTGGTTGATAGACATTATTATTATATCAAAAGGTTTTTGATATAAAGATATTTTGGATTCTCATAAGGGAAAAACCCGTTCGTTATACGGCGTGGTCTTATGAGATATCGTTTACTTGTTCGAACTGTTTTAAACTGTTTTACTCATACCAGTCCCATGATTGACCCGGAGTTTATTTGTTTGTTTCCCTAAACTCTTGGGTGCCTAAATTTGTACGGGTAGTCAAGTAGTCGGGATTTACAGATACTTGAAGAGCTGGAGCAGGAGGCTTCAGGATCATATAGCTATAGTTTATTTACGCTGTGTTGTAAGTGTTGTACTTTGATAATGATGTATATTCAAGTACATATGTATATTTCAAAGTTATGTTATATATTATATGTTATTCGTTCCGCTGTGAGGTTCGTGTTACTCTGATGTTGTGTTCTTCTTCTTCTTATATTCTAAGTTTCTATCTTATCTTTCCTCACCCTCTAATTTCTTTCATTAACTTTCTGGTATTTTTCGATGTTTGGTTAGTCATCATTGAGTTTATGGCGATAACCAAAGTCGACAAAATCCGGGTTGTTACAGTTGGTATCAGAGCTTAAGTTAAGTGAATTACCTTGGCTCTGTGGCGTGACTCGGTAGAGATAGGGTTAGTAATACCCTAGATTGAGTTGAGTGTATATATATGAGTGAACGTATTTGTTATTGATATAAAAATTTGTTTTATATTGTGGAGATTTATTGGTTGAGTCGTTCATGAGTTCTGGTCGATCAGTTTGATCCACTGTATCGGTAGGGATTTTGTGAACACTTGAATACGATGAACCATCATGGTATGTTTTGAAAAGAGGGTAAACGAAATAATTTTACCCAAATTATATTTTGATATAAAGGATTTATATTGGTCATAATTATAATCGAATAAGATTGTAAATTAAATGGTTATGTAAATAACCAATCAGAATTCATTAAGTGAAATATATGAAAGCAAATGAATTAAATCTGAATTTAAACCAGAAATTGAATTAAAACTCTGGAAAAATTGGATAAGTGTTTGTAAATGGATTTGGATAAAAAATAAGGAAAATTTAAGATCCTGGGAGATTTTAAATTGTTTTGCAAGAAGTATGAATTATATTTTGAAATGAATTTCAAAGTGGAAATGTTTAGAAATGGTTTTATAGTATTGAACTCACTTCGATCGCTGGAAAATAGATTCTGATGATGACAGCTGCATCATCAGTATTCATTTTCGAGTTGTAAGTGACGAATTACTACCAGAGATACTATTTTGAATTTGTTTTGAGAAAGACAAGTTGTGTTGAATTTCAAAAAGGAAAATTTGATTTTCGAAAAGAGTAAACTATTTAAAAAAAAAACCCCCAGGGAAAGACTGTTTGAATTAAAACCAAATTTAACAGAAATTTGTGAAAGCAAAATTGAATTAAATTAAAACCAGTAAAGTGGTAACTGAGATTGAATTAGAATGATATCAAGACAAATTGGATTGTGAGATTCAAATTTGGAGTGTAATGTGATAATCAAGTTAAGAGTTGGGAATCGAGAAGAAACTCGAGTTGAAATGATATTTGGCTCAGATATAAGCGAATGGTTGTGTTGTGGATAAAAACAAATTGGAATTTGATTGGGATGACCCTTGTATCCGCTGAATTGATAACAGGTGGAAAGGATATAATGATATGCCAACAAAAGGTACAAGTTTATATTTCTATTGGATATAAGATTTATGAGCCAAATTGGCAAGCCGCTTGGCTGTTTGATTTTCTTTTGGGTTGGAGATGGCCCAGAGAGGCGAGTGGTGGTTTGACCTATTGACCAGTACAAAGGAGGTGCTGGCGAAATTTTTCGAAAAGTTAAGGCGTGAGAAAATTTTCAGGATTTTTGAAAATTTTCGATAACAAGAATTAATAATTTAATTGAAATTAAATTGGTTCAGTTGAAACTGAAGTTAAGAAGTGAACAAATAAGTTCTAACCAGTCGATAGGGTTCGTTTTCTACCTTAGCAATTTCGAGGGCGAAATTATTTTAAGTGGGGAAGATTGTAATGACCCGCATTTGCAGAGGTATTATAATTAATTAATTTAATTATATAAATAGTGATACAGTGAATTAAACGGTGGTTTAATTAAATAATGGTGAATATTTAATCAAAATAATAATTTAATAATATATTTAATTCTGAAATAATCAGAATTGGCTGAAATGGCGATATGGTGTAAACTGGATCATTTGTGATATTTAATTCAGTTTAGAATTGAATTAGAATAACGAATATATTATTTGAACGACAGTTTGAACGTATAATTATATTATAATTAAAATCGATCTTGAAATGGCGCTGCAGTTCGTAATTTGGCAATTTGAACTTCAACTGAATGTACAGGATTCATTTTAAGCCGGATTTCTGTGAAACAAGAAGCGTGTGGAGCTGGTGGAGTATATCTTTCTAGTGGAAGAGAAAAATCTGGATTTCGTCGAGTAGATTTTAATTTACGTCCAAATCAAATTTTAGAAAAGTCGTTGTGGAATTCCTTTATAATTTATAAAGGAATTATTTATATTTTTAAAAGGAAATTCAATATAAATCGAATATCGGGTTGACCTAGATTTGAAATATCGAGTTAGAAATTCATATAGGAATACTGTGGAGCTGTATGATATCGTATGTGAATATATACGATAATATTTAATTATAAATATTTAATTTAATTATATTTAAATATATTTATATATTTAAATAGGTTAATTAGAGCTTTAAAAATAGTCACTTTTGCAAACGAAGTCAGAATTCGACGAAACTAATTTTGTTGGATCCGTAATGTTAATTTATTTCTAGATTCTAAGTTCCGTGATTTTTAGAGTCACTGTGTGGCCGTACGGATTTTTAATGTGAGAAACAGTCAGTATTTCGATGGTTAAAAATACGTTGTGTGAGCAAACGAAGTCGGAATTCGACGAAACTAGTTTTGTTGGGACCGTAATGTCGAACTCTAGTTGTATGTCCAGTTTCGTGATTTTTGGATATTGTATGTGACCGTAGGAATTTTTAGAAGACAAAAAGGAATATAATTTAATAAATTATTGTGCACCCTAAATCAATATTTTGGAGATTTCACAGAATAATTCAACTAGTCTATATTTTTATATTTTTGGGATCGTGGGACATTGCTCGTCTCACTGGTATTTTTATTTTTGTCGATAACGATTTAAAATGATAAAAAAAATTAAACGAAGCTTCGAGGTACCCTAAATAAGTCTATGTAAACACTTTAACTCCTCTAAACCTAAACACTTCTGCTCAAGAATCCCGCCGCCATTTCTATCTTCCAAACGTGAAATTCCAGAGTTTCAATAAATCAAAAGAAACCAAATAAAATCATAAAAATCCAATGACGTTTATATTCGAGATCCAGAGATGATTATCTTCGATTTGGTGGTACTTAAGTTGGGTTCCTTTGTGATAGCAGTCGCACAAAATTGAAGCAGCAAAGCTAGGGTTCGTTCATTCTGGATTTTGAGGCTTTAATCGACGAAGCCAGGGTGCTAATGGAGTTCGGGAGGTGATTGCAAGCTTGTTGGGATCATTTCGTGAAGATCCATGCTCGGAGACGTCGTGAGTCTCACACGACAGAAGGCTGTCGACGGAAATCCAACGGAGGTCGTGCTGGGCATTTGAGGGGTTAGCTTGAGGGAGTTTGAAGGGATCGGTGATGAGGCGTTTGATGTTGATGGGAGTTTGTGGTGAAGACTGACTTCGGTGTTAGGTGGAGATGAAGGTGAGTGGTAGGATTTTTGTGAAGAACGGTGAAGGAACGTTTCAGTCATGGTCTGTGTTTGGGCGTGTAGCAGGTCACGGGGTCGGTGTAGAAGGAATGAAGGGATGTTGGGATGCTGGTGTATTGATGAGCGATGTTTTAGAGTCCTAGAGGAAGACAAAGGGGGTATTGGGTGCGGTGGTCTTTTGTGTTAATGGGTCGAAGTCAAATAAAAGGGGGTAAGGCCCAGTTTAGTTATAACTTGAGTTTTTATGTTAATTTAATTATGTATTAGCTATAAATGTTAATATCTAGCACCCATGATATCAGAATCTCGAGCAGTTTGATTTGTTCACTACACCATAACTGCAAATTAAGCTGTGCTTTTGACCGTATCAAATGCAATTTGGCAGTGCTCAAGGCCGTATCAAAAAATGGCGTCTCTGTTACTTTGATACGGTCTTAAGCCGTATCAATTTACAAATCTGATACGGCTTGAAACAGTATCAAATTCATAGATTGATACGGCTTAAGACCGTGTTTAACCCAATCAACAAACGTTAATGGCTATGTCTTCGCAGCTATACTTTCTAACATTTGAGCTATTTATTTGGCATAAATAACTTGAATAACCATATGATAAACCATCAATCTGAGCACACGCATATAACTCATATATTAAGACGACAATGATATTATAAACATAAATCAAAGTTATAACAAGCATATACCTTCAATTCCTTGGCAGTGTTATACTTCTCAAAGTCCAATGGTTCATCCAAGTCGGATGCATCAGCCTTTTCATCCGCTGGTTGATTGATTACTTCAGGAGCAACTGGACTTCCCAGTGAAGTTTGGATCACCTCCATATGTGGAATCTCTTCCACAACAGAAGCAATACTAGATTCTGCAACTTCGTTAGCCATTTTAGTTCCACAACAACTAGGGTTAACACCCATCGCCAATTTCAGCGATTTCACCATCCTACTTCACGATTTCAAACTCAACTAAAAACTAGGGTTAACAAAATAAAAACTCACCAGTCCCGCCAATTTTAGGGCAATCAAATGCGGTTGACGAGCACTGATACAGATTGAAATTAAAATGGATAATTTTTGGAGCAGACGAATTGATATTAAAATGGATGGAAGGGAAAATGGGAAAACGAATTTGATACGCATCGTGAGAAAGGAAAAAATAGTGGGAGGTGAGCGAAAATATGGTGCGCGAATGAACTGATCCAAGGCATTCTTGATCTATGGTCAGATTTTACTACTTTGGGAAGGTGCGGATTGCAAAAGTAAACTGATACGGGTATAAAGAAATTCGTACGGCTATAAGCACTATCAAATTTGATACGGCTCAAAGCCGTATTAAATCTTTGCATCCTGGTGTGCCAAATTGGTTGTTTTGGTGTAGTGGTTGGAACAACGTGAGGGCAGACTACATTTTTGGAAATTGGTTCAGAACCAATTAGAGCTCCTTAGTGGTGTATGGCCGAATAAAACGACTGATCAAAATCCATCCGACATAAATTGTTATTCAACAATTAATGGACAATGTGAGTAAATCTCACTAACTCTGAATAGTTTATAATTTCATGTTGTATTTTTAGAACTGTTAAATATTGGTTGATTGATTGTGTGTTGACTGTTTGATTGAACTGCTAGTCAGTTAGTTGAATTTCTATATTGATTCTGTTTAACAGAATATATCATATGGAACTGAAAGTGATGTTGATTTTATTGTGTAACATCTATGGATGCAGGGACAATAGGTTGGAGGAATCCGACTGGATTCCTCAACAGTTATTTTATTGTTTTTCATATATTGTGATATATGATGTGGTTTATAATCTGTGGTTGATTATATGTGTTTGGATGATATTGGTCATCGTGATATGATGTGTTAAGTACCATAAAATTTCGGAATGGGAAAAGGAGATTTTCAAAGTGATATTGAAAATAAATTGGAATATTTATAAATTGGAATAATTATAAAGTGAATTATTTATTTAGGATAAATAAATAAGATGTTATAAAATAGACTATTTACTTCGAAAATAAATAGGAGATAATAAGTGAGATATTTATTTGTTAAATAAATAGGATAAGATAATGGATTTATTTATTTGTTAAATAAATAGAATAAGGAAAGGATATATTTATTTGTTAAATAAATAGGGTTATTAAAGGAAACATTTAGAATTAAATAAATAGAATTAAAAGGAGATATTTATTTGTTAAATAAATAGAGTTAAAGGGGGGGTTATTCGAATATAGTTTAATCAAATAGAGTTAATTGAATAGAGGAAAAGAAATAGAGTTAAACCAGATTAGAAACTAACTAGAGATTAGTTAAGTTGAATAGTTTTCTGAGTATCGAACTGATGTTGGTTTCGGCCTTCGGGGTTTATACTTAGAGAATTGTTCTCCTACTAGTTTACAATCAGGGACTGATAGTTGTGGAATGGTAGTGATTGATGATTGATTGATAGAATTTCCATTTGGAAATAATATCGTTGTTTGCACACCTGTTTTTCTTTGATGGTTAAATCACAGACTATCGAAGTTTTGACCATTTTAACGTTGTTAATATGGAGAGACCGGTTGGATTATTATCCAAAGAATCACTCTGTATTGGCATAAGCGTTGTGAATCATATATGCCAAAGATAAGTGAAGACGGAGTAAAGTGCAAGGGATATTGTATAAGTCTTAGATAACAGTGCCTATGATGGATGTACTGAATAGTGCCTTTGGTTCGTCCTGTTCCTGGATGACTTATATGGACGGATGTTTGACAGAGTATCTCCAGATGATCACGTATATTGATTTCTCCAACCGTACCAAGAGTGGAAGCGGAGAAGGAAACTTCTTTTAGCTAACACATAATGTATTGTTGAGAACATCAATCGGTGATTTGATGGATTTGACGATGTGGCATTCGAAGTGAATCTGGTGTGATGATAAAGCGTAGCTTCTAGCCTCACATCCGGTAAATGACAGAAATCGGGCAGGCAGCATGGCTAAGTCGGTCGCTCCGAAGTAGGGTGTATAATCACCTGATCTAGAGTTTCATTTATTTCTAAAAATCTATTGTCGATACTGTCCCATTCGGGAAACGGTTGCTGATCCCAACCGTTGGTGATATACATTTGATACACTCAAGCGAAATGAGTGGTCAGTCATGTGTGGCCGGGTTGCAAGATGTTCTTGTTGAACCCAGTGTATTCCTCTCTCAAGGTACACTAGCGAAAGGTGGTTCCATACCTTGTCATAGTTGGAAATCCATTACCCAATACGTGCTTGCGGTTTTGATTGTATACTATATATGTAGAACGTGAGATGAAAGCGTTTCTGCTAGATGATTATTATATTGTGGTTGATAGACATTATTATAATATCAAAAGGTTTTTGATATAAAGATATTTTGGATTCTCATAAGGGAAAAACCCGTTCCGTTATACGACGTGGTCTTATGAGATATCGTTTACTTGTTCGAACTGTTTTAAACTGTTTTACTCATACCAGTCCCATGACTGACCCGGAGTTTATTTGTTTGTTTCCCTAAACTCTTGGGTGCCTAAATTTGTACGGGCAGTCAAGTAGTCGGGATTTACAGATACTTGAAGAGCTGGAGCAGGAGGCTTCAGGATCATATAGCTATAGTTTATTTCCGCTGTGTTGTAAGTGCTGTACTTTGATAATGATGTATATTCAAGTACAGATGTATATATCAAAGTTATGTTATATATTATATGTTATTCGTTCCACTGTGAGGTTCGTGTTACTCTGATGTTGTGTTCTTCTTCTTCTTCTATTCTAAGTTTCTATCTTATCTTTCCTCACCCTCTAATTTCTTTCATTAACTTTCTGGTATTTTTCGATGTTTGGTTAGTCATCATTGAGTTCATGGCGATAACCAAAGTCGACAAAATCCGGGTCGTTACACCATGTCTACTGGGTGATTAGTGGATCCATTAAAGCCGTGGATGGTTGCATGGCAAGGCCTCATGTCTTTGGCCTCTAGCTTCATTTGGTCGTAAGCTGCCTTGAATATGATTTTTATCGAGCTTCCTGAGTCAATAAGGATCCTTCACACGAAAGCTGGGCCAATATGAGTAGAGATCACAAGGGGGTTTATGGTTGGGATTTCAACCTCTGTTGTCTCCCTTTCATTGAAGACTATATCGTCCCGCATTGTCTTCTGAAGTTTGACAGGGACCGATTCGTCTAGAGTAGAGCAAGCTTCCTGCGTGGTGTGTTTTATGGAATTGGAGTACTCCTCCATTTTGCGGAAGCTGTCATGTGTGTAGTGAGGCCCTCCACAGATAGTGTTGATCACGATGCCACATGACCTTTGGTTGGACGACCCTGCGGCAGCATTTGGTGGAGCAGGGAGTGCGGACATTGGAGCGCCCATGGCCTCCTCGGGAGGAACAGGATCCTGAACATACTTCTCAAAACGTTTCTCACGGATGAGTTTTTTGATTGCGTCCTTGAGATGACGGCAATTGTTAGTGTTGTGACCATACACATCATGGAACCTGTAGTACTTGACGGAGTTCTTTTCGCGGTCAGTTGATTCTCTTGTGTTAGGCTTCTTGTACTGGAGCGTATTATAGGTTTATAAGTAGATGATCTCCATGCCACAGATTAAAGGAGTGTAGTTCCCGTAACTTTGATAGCGGTCTGTTTCTTGGGATCTGTTTGAGTTTGGTTGTTCTTGCGACCACCTTGTTTCCCGTAGTTCAGCTTCTGCTTATAGGGTGATGCCTACTTGCCTTTGTCGGAGGAGTTCCCGACGTGCTTTCCTTTGATGCTGTCGTCGACAATGCTAGCGTGTGGGTCATCGAAGTGATTGAATCGTGAAGCCCTGTTACGTCTTGCCTCTTGCTGGCATAGGAATTGTCCCGCCTTTTCATAGAACGTCCCTAAGTTTTTAGGCTGCTTCCGGTCGATCCAGGCACCGAACTCTAAGCTAGGGAACACACCTTTAGCGAGTTGGAAGAGGGTGGTACGAGGTTCAGGATCGTCGATCTCAGCGAGAGCGGTGTTGAATCGCTCAAGGTAGCATTTATGGGACTCGGTCGGACCTTGGTAGAGGTTGGATAAGGTTAGAGCATTCTTCGGAGTTGGAATGTGCATTTTGAACTGCTTAACCAGCTCTGTGGCCAATTGGCTGAAGGTGTTGACAGATTCGAGCGAGAGATGGGAGAACCAAAGCAGGGTTGTGCCAGATAGGAAGATTGGAAAACATTTGCATTTGACTGGATTGGTGGCCTGCCTAGAGTCCATCTGCCACTCATAGCGGTTTATGAAACGACATGGATCCGTCGTGTTGTCATAGAGTGCCATTTGTGGCATGCTAAAGAGTCACGACCACTTAGCTTTGTGCACGATTTTGGTGAAGGGATTACGCCTAAAGTGGGATTCCCACAAGTTGTTGGCGTTCCTTCGCATATCTCTCATGATCTTACGGACCATGTTAGGGAGATATGTCGGATGAGGATCCGTTGGCAGAATTCATTGGTTTTACGCGACCCTCGGGAGTTCTGTTTTGGGGACGCCTTCTATGGTGAATGTCGGGATCATCTTCCTCCATATCGTCGATATCGATTGTCTAGTTCTGATATGGTTGACGAGGCTGAGCGGGGTGCTATTCATTTTGATCTTGTGGGACTTGGGCCTGCTAAGCTGCTAGGAGCGTGGGCGCCAAGTTCTGGGTGGCGGTAGTTGGGTTCTGCCGAGGAGGGGAGTGATTACTCGGACCTGATTTTTCATTGATGAGAAGTCGGGATCGATCACTGTGATGTGTGCCCCCACTATAGGTTACTGTGGTTCTATCACCATTCCCATTGCCATTGTCATTATTGTAACCATTGGTGTGAGCATTAGAGCGGACAATAGCATGGTTGTTAAGGCTAAACTTCCTTCGTTGATGTGGACCTGAGACTCGAAAGAAGAAGTTTCAGAGGCAGTGCGCCTCACTCGAGGATTATTCTGAGCCAGTTGGAGTTGGACGACTACGCATTACTCTCTTGAAGCTGAAGCTTGAGGTTGATGTTAGCTTTCAACGCTTGGTTGAGTTCGAGAGTCGTAGTCTCATGCCTCTTGGTGAGTGCGTAAATCTGCGCTTGGGTTACGAGGGCTTTGGGGTCCGTAGGAGGAAGTATTTCCATTTCGGCCGAGATATCTGCCGGCTGGGGTCGTTGAGATGTCTCATCTTCGGCTGCAGTAGAGGAGCCGACCAATGTCTTCTTTGTTTGCTTAACCATAATAAGCGGACTTAGCGGCAGGTAAGGGAAGTAACCTAAAGCACGTTGGAGTCGAGATGGTAATGTACAACAAGGATTCGAGTCATAGTTTCTCAGCGAAAGCACCTGAATGTTGACGGCAAAAATTGCCACCAACATCCAGGATTATTAATTACTTAAGAATATAGTTTCGCGTAAGGAAAACAAGTGCAGAAGAGCAGGAAAGCAGTAAATAACAATTAGGATTTATAGTGGTTCGGTTCCGTGTGGGGCCTACGTCCACTTTGGAAGAGCTGCTGATATTTTATTGACAATAATGATTTACAAGCTATAAGCCTCTTCTATGCATTTAATTACAAGCATTTTCATGTAATTTGAAGCCATAGTCATCATATGTGATTATATGGAAAAAGTTACTTTTTCCTTCTTCCTCAAAGTGAAGATGCCATTAGAGGGGTCTCTTGGAGCTCTATGGAGATGTCAAATCAACAAATTTTCAACCCTTGTAACAAACGAGCTTAGGGGCATTTATAGTGGAGTGGTTAAGTGGGAGTAGGTAGGACTTAGGGACCACTCAGCAGAAAATTGCATCACATATGAGCATTAGGGGAGGGATGCGATGTGGTTATGGGGCGCCGCCTCCCTTGGATGCGATGGTATCACATCGTGAGGGGTGTGGCGCCCTCGCATCCTAAGGGATGTGATTCCATCGCATCCGTGGGGATGCGATGTCACCGCGTCCCCATGGATGCGATGTCACCGCATCCTGATGGATGTGATGTCATCGTGTTTGCTTGGTGCGATGCGGAGTGCTAAGGAGTGATGCGAATCAGTGTGGGGCGATGGCTTGTGAGGCGAGGCTGGGCGACGGTTTGAGAGGCGAGGGCTCGTGAGGCGAGGCGAGGGTCATGTAGCTATTTCTTCATCGACCTCTTCTCAGCCTAAGCCTTCGACAACTTGGCAACTCTTCGAGCTGTGAAACCACATGACGTGTTGAGTCGAATGGGTCTAGTGTACTTTTTGGGAACCGGACGAAAATTCCGGTTAACATATAGCATTATTACCCTTTATATGCATTTATTTCGTATGTTCATTTGCATTGCGTTCTTATGTGTATGCATGTTTGCAATTTTAGTGTTGGACGTAGCTGCTAGAGGAGAGAATAACAAGGAAGATGATGGATGTCAACTTATCTCCTCCATATAGTGTTAGGTATATTATTTGTTTTTTTAACCTCTCTCTTCACTTTGATTCGTTACTTTAGATAACTATAAACAAAAATCCAAAGCCCAAACCATCTTTCCTTTCCACAACTCTTTATTTCCTCTCATACAAACAGTGTAGCACGTTTGTTGATAAAATTTGTTATTTATCATTAGTTACAATGGATAAATTGAAAATTGATGATGGAAACTAAATGAAATATTATAGTAATTTAAAGTTTGATTCTACTGTTTACGTGGACAATGTTGAGTTTGTATCCAAAACTCAACTATAACCACATTCCTAACATGATGGATTTGTGTCTGAAACTAAAATAAAGGTTACGGAAAATCAACCTTAGCCATAAAGCAATGTTTACATCGAATTAGAAGTATATGTTCATTTTCCCGATATTAAAAAGGTGGTGAAATAGGGCACGTAGATGACAAACTGGCACAATCTATGTCATCTGAACATGGTGGAAAGTGGAAGAATAAAAATAAAGAACTAGATACTTGAGAGTACCTCCTCTGTATTGAAAATATGTCACTGTAGAGTTACGTGTGATGTGATCATGGAATTAATATATATATATATATATATATATATATATATATATATATATATATATATATATATATATATATATATATATATATAACTCATAGGTTCTACGCAACTGCACTTTATAGGTTAAGCAGAGAAAAAAATCATTTGGTTGTAATTTCATTGAGCGAATGGATCCTCCAATGTGAAGCAGAGGATTTGAGTACGCTCTTAAGATGAGGGCTGAAGTTTCATGGATAGAAAAAGAGAATATTCAAGTACTAAAATACAATTCTTACTTGCAACAAATTTCCATTTAGAAGTGCAGTTTAATCATGTTTTTGGATATCCCAACAACGAATTTATATGTTACAAGTGTGAATCCGTGCTACGCACACTGATCATTATTAACCATTTTGTATAAGTACTGATTTTAACCTTTATGAGATTATTCTCACACATGTTCGAAGTTAGATTGTTTTGCATTAATTAATGTTTCATGACCGTTTTGATTTTGAGTTTAAGTTGAAATTTTAGCTGCATTAAACTACAATATATAGAAAATATCAGATTAAGTTTTTCCCAAACGGTATATTTGGCAGGCTAACAATGCAGTGCACTTCTACTAAAAATAGAAAAAAACATCAATATATTTGTACATGAAAATATAAGACAACCATATCGCATAACTTCTGTTTTCCTTTATGAGCGCAGTCAAATTGAGGCCTGTCAAAGAGTTAGCATCTTTTTGTGATTTGACCATAAAAACCATTACATTGTCAATACAATTAAAGACGAATTATTTTGACCATATGTTAATATTATGGACTTATTGTGTGTCAATGTACGCTAAACTCATATCTACGTTCTTATTTATGTAGACACAGAAAACGTTGTAGCCCTCGGTAATTTGTTACACCAACATATTTAACAAAAGACTTCCATGGCCTATGAGCAATTCTTTTCAGCTTGGTTTTATCCATATCAAGTAAAATATAACATGCTGATGATTAGCTGTTCTATATTTACAAAATGTGCACAATAAATAAAATCATTCAGGTAACATGAAAGCAATCATGCATGCTCCATAATATATTGCTAGCAACTAATATGTGGCAGAAGGTTAAAAAAATGGAAATAAAATACCCAAAACAGATAAAGAACAAAACTTCAAAAGTATGTAATAAATGAACATATGGATCGCGCGGTCTTCAAAGCTTTCGTTAACTTTACAGCTGTCTAAGCTAAACAATTCATTCTGATATCAGCTTCTCAATCAGAGAGAGAAATCAGTGAAACTATGAATATTCTGCTCAAGCTTAGGAAAAAACAATGCTGCAAACAATAAAATATAGTTCAGACCATGCTTGAAGAGATCAAACCTCAACAGGAGGTGAGATGCATTCTGTTTTCTGCAAACATAAAAAACATGTTAGAAAATTCTAACTATTTGAATATATGTTTTAACTATAGGAAAAACATGTATAAAATATCTTCACCATAAAGCCAAAACCAAAATGAATCTAATGATAATGATTAAAAAATGTAATTTACTCTCCTGGCATTATTGCAGACATCGATTATTAAGCTAACTAAGTTAAACGTTAGATATAATGGCCAACTGAACACATAACCACTGATGAAAAGGAATTAGTATTATGTAGTGGTAAGAACTGAAAAGATGTACGAAATATAGCTCTACACAAAAAAAATCTCTTAATATACAGGCAAGTGGACTGCAGTAATTCAATTCCCACTATTTTATATTGTTAATAGAATCAAAAGCAAACCCAATCAATGCTTCTATTGAGAATTAAAAGAAAAGCTATGAATTTGTGTTAGAAATTCAAAAATTAAACCAAACTAGATTAATGCATCATCGTATATCATTGACAACATTATTGATCCATTTAAAGTGCTATACTTTTACTTAGAAAAAAGTACCGACCTTTTGAACTTTTGTGCCTCTTGTTAGTTTGACCAATTCCCCTGACTCCTAAAAATTTTGCGCTTTTATGTATTCTTTCACAGCAGCCTATACATATAATAACACAATAATGTTTATTAGCTAGGAAACTGATGCACATGCACATTCAGATGAATCTTGATGTTCAGTAACTGACTAAAGACTGCTTATAAGCCTAAGATTTACCTTAATCTTGTTGGCCTATAATTGCAGTTTGTAGCTTGAATTGCTTTTCAAAAAATGCATATTTGATAACAAAAAGCATTAGCCCAATGTTACTGAATCATACCTTGCACTCTTTTCTTTTTCTCATCTAACTCGAAATTTCTGTCCAGCATTCTATTACTTTCACTATTGCTAAAAGCATCCACTTTACCAATAAACATCTTAGTATTTCATAATATATCTAATGAATTACTATTTAACCCATGGAGTCTTAAAATAAATGTTCAATTCGTGCTTTGTGAGGTAAAATTTCAATTCCGCAGTGGAATTGAAATCAGTTTAGCCCTAAGCAGGCCAAAAAATTAAAATCATATATCCACTTTATCCAAAATATACTTAGATACTAATTTCAAAAGTAAAGTTCTTAAATCATATTTTATCCACAAAAGTTATATATATACACACACACACACACACACACACACACACACATATATATATATATATATATATATATATATTCATTCATCATCTAGCACATAATAAAAATTAGTGGCTTAAATAATCCATACAATACTATGTATTCATTTCAATCAGCGTAGCACGGGAATCTTTCATGTAAAGGTAAAAAAAGAAATTTCTTTCCTGTCAAAAAAGCAAAAAAAAAAAATGTTGCAAAAGATATGTCCTATACATGAAGAAACTGACCACAACCCAAGGCAAGGAGAACAAAACCGAAAATAGTAGGGGTGCATAGCTGGCACATTCAGTTGGAAGATAAATAAGAATCTGTGATGACTTTGGTGAGGCTAATGTTGCTACTCTTTTGATACTTAGGCATGGAAAAGGAAAAATGAAAAACAGAAAAGGATGAAGGAATAGACTATGACCTTGATGAACGATTAGTATAAGGTAATTCAGCTGCTTCAACGAATGACAGATAAACACAGAGTGAGATTATGAGAATGCATGAGAGAAGATTCCTAGAGTATTTTTGCCAAATATCATGATGCAATGGTAGACAAAATTATATGATAAGACCTATATACAAAAGTATATGTATCCATGCTTAGCCCACCAATGTTCACTGGTATTTTATGGTAGAAGTTCTGTTGTTTTTATTTATTTTATATTTACTAATTTCATAGCTTTTACAAATTTATTTCATAAATGCTCATTCGCTGTTTTTCTTTTTTACGTTATACCCGATCCAAATTTGCCTTTAAACTACAGTATACAATTATGATTTAATTTTTGTTAGTCAAATTTCAGGTATAATCACACCAAAAAAACACAAATGATCTGAAAATTTTCCACATTCATAGTAAGTATGTTGAAAACAAACTGTTAATTGCATTGACTATTATTTAAAGAATTTAAACTCTAAGCTTCATTTCCATACCGTCTGCGTATCTTTCATCACATCAATTTTGTAACCACAAATTTCATAAATTTTTGTATCCATATCTGATACCAAATCACAAATATTCTATGTAATATAAGGACTTTGGAAGAAGTAAAACCAGGAAATAAAACACATTTCAACACTTTCTTAGTTAGGATACATATCTTTAGTGAATCAAAAAGTAAATAACATTAATCATATTGAGGGTGATATAAAGTGGTAATATGCTATTATATAGGCACTTCTATAAGATACAATGTCATACACGTAATGGTATAGCTAAAATGTGAATACTTTATTGCTCGCAAGAATAATTTCATACCCATATGGATTTTTTTTAGAAATGGTAAGAAATGAAATTATCGAATCAAAACATATATTGGAATCATACCAAAATCATGGTAAGAACTAAAAAAATACTGCAATATACAATAAGCATATCCATTTATTGAAAGTTTAACTTCAGCATATGGGGCACTAATTTGTACTAAGCCTTATTTTTCAATGCATTTCATAACACAGAAAGTAAAAGTATAATATAACTCTAGTTTATTAGTTGATTAAGCACAAAATAACCTATATTTTAAGAATCTAACTTCTGAAGATCTATAAGTTACACTCCTCAATAAATAAATAAGGGTTTTACCTAAACAAATGGTAATACCATCGAATTCATTTTCCTGATAAACCGATCACCATTTAAGACAGTGTTATGTTTTCATTCGTTAATGGAGTCAAAAAATTTCAAACTTGAGCACATTAATATTGATAAATGTATCAATATTTTTTTTTTACCAAAATGTAAAATATAGTTAATTGCAAAAAATATGTAGGAAGAAAATAATGGCCAAGATTTTTCAGTACAAACACGATAACAAATAGATATGAATTACATGTAAGAAAGATATGTTTCTATATATAATTGGATAAGACAATAAATAATTATTACAATAACACATCATCTGTTGTAATATATATATGCTGTAATATACATAGGAGTGAATATGCTTTTATAATTTTCTGTTTAGTCCCATATCATGGGGATAAGTTAATCACCAGCTCCAAACACTATATATATAGGAGCCAATGTAATAGAAAAGTGATACATCTGAATGAATAAAAATGTTCTTACTCCCTTGTCTCTTATGGTCTGCGTTTATTTTATAACACGTTATCAGCACGATTCTCTTGTCTCTTTTTCCTCTTTAGTTGCCTGATTTTTTTCCAACTGAATTACAGAATTAAGATCAATAATTTGTTGTTAACTCTCTAATAATGGTTTTCCTCTAGATCTATCGTTAAAAAGATCAGATTGTTTTTGGCTTCAAATTAGAAGTGTTCCACCGTAAACCCCTGACTTCAAAGCACAGCTTCAAGTCACGGAACTATTTCCAGCATCATCTATTGTATTGAAGGAAGTCGACATTGCAGCAAGTCAAAGGGGATTTAATTTCCGATCTCAGATCCACAAAATCTGGATTCAGATTCGAATCTTAGATTCGCGAAATCCGGGTGCAAATACAAGCAGAGCAAGGCAAAAGATTGTTCCACTCCCAAAACCTCCGTTAATCAATTAAACCAGATCTGTAAATGAAATTGCCAGTTTGCGAGAGCAACATGAGGTTCAACCAGCCCGTAGAATTCTCAATAACAGGAGAAAAAGCCCTGAATATCGTCCTAGCCGGGAAGAAGATTTGGGAGAGGAAAAGTGATGCCGACGAAACGTAAAAGATTGCAGAAGAGTAAAAACAAAGATGATTCAGAAAAGCAGGTAATTTTTATTTCATGAATCGATCAACGTTTTGTTGATAGTAGATTATTTCATTTCTATTTAGCATTGGAAGAATTTTCAATGATAGATTAAAGCAGAATTTTAACTAGTTGAGAGTTGTTTATTGATTTTATGCTAATTTAGGTCTTGACCGCCGTTCATTATTGATTAGATTCATATTTTTGTAAACTTTCCTAGGGAGATCCACAGAGATTAAGTTAGCATTTCGATTAAGAAGTCTTGGTAATTTGTAGTGGCTTTATTTTATTCATTAAAACTGGTGTTTTATTCGTTGAAACTTGTTTGTAAAATCTCTTTCTCCATGCATTAAAGTTTCCTGTCATCTATGTCCATATGTTGAAGATATTGAACTACTAAATGATGTCTGCACCTGTTTGTAGATCAAACTATTCAATGCATGACAAAGATTTTGTGTCTTAATATTCACTATGTCTTATTAGATCCATATATTTCACAAAAACTATTCGGTTCTACATCTTATTATTACTATTATTATTAATAATAAAAACATAGCATTCAGCACATATTCATTTGTTTTGAAAATTATGTTTGAATGCCTCTCTCCACAGGACATCGTTTTTAAAACTTCAGTTTTAAGTAAATAGATCTTTGGTTATTAAGTACTGATTACATGATTTCAGTTAATTGGGTATCAAATTTATTAGTTCTGGAAATATATAGTTTTTGCATGAGCCCAGTTCTTGAAAGAGTACCTTTTTCAATACATGTTTAACATATTATACTCATTACCTCAAAAAAAAAAAAAAAAAAAAAAAAAAAAAAGGAGGAAAATTTGGAAATGAAGATTTTTGTTTAGACCAGGCTAGTTATGATTCAAGTTTTAAATAGCTTATATGTGTTATTCATGTTTGATCAAGTCTGCTCATAGTACTCTAGATTTATGAATTAAAATAACCGAAATATATATTCACTTGTTTGTCTTTTAGTTCATTAATATTCAAGTTATGATTGTACAACTCATTGCCATTTGTTTGGTGTAACGTGTACCTATTCTTTGGTTCCATTTAAATTATCAGGACATGTTCTTTTATTAGCATCTAAGCACCTATTCTTTTGCAATTCATGATAATATTTATCAGTACATCACATCATTTTTTTAAGAAGGTTGGATTTTTGGCAACTTATGATTCTTTGGATAAATTTGGATATAGTATTCATAAAGTTTGGAATTTTTGTTAGGATTGCAAGTCCAATGTTTTGAGGAAAGCAAACTAAGATAATAGTAATTGGGAATGATCGTAAATTTCCAAGCAATATGTTTGCAACTGAGTAAACAGTTCTTACACATTACCGCGTATTTCATATTTCGTATCATCTTTGAAAGCCTGTCGTTATTTTTATTTCTTCTCATGTTTGTACTAGCGAAGATGGTATTGCCAACATTTTAGTCTAAAAGACAGTAAATTGAAGAATCAAACTATTTTATGCAGTATACAGATACTGCTGGTGTTATCAAATTATGTTTTAGTGGAAGTGTCTTGTCCTGTTATTATTTGTCAGGATGTTCACTCGCCCTGATTAGGGTTTTAAATCTACTTCATCTCACTTGATTTTCTCGCTCATTTGTTCTAATATAGACTCTGAAAATAAACAGTTCTATTATTCCGCTATTTGTAAATAAAAGCGAAGTGTAAAATTGTTTATTGCCAATTTAAGTAATTAAACGGATGGGTATCTTCCTTTGTGCCTTGTCTCCCATGTGTTGTGTTTTGCTGATTGAGATATGCAGAAGTAATTACATGGAAGCAAATATAAATAATATTAAATTTGTTAATGGTCTTGTTTTGGAAAATAATGTTACTTCTATAGACTATAATATGCTACAAACTGATGGAGAAAATAATCCAGAGTAATTTTAGTGTGCTTTAAAACGCTTGTCAATTTTGTGATATTTGCAATCGAAATGAGTTGTAAACTCTAACCCATTGGTATACAATACTTGGACATCCTTTATTTGTATAATACATTTGTACATTAGCTTTAAGTAGCACCATCATTTGAACAATTGAAATGTTTATTAGTGACCCATGCATCTTTCAATCTTTCTAAAAGATTTGTTATTACCTTGAGAGACAGTTTGTATGTCATATTATACAAGCTATACCAGATTGAAGAGATATGTATTGCAATAATATAATTGCATATTTTCATAAAATTCCAGATATTCAGAAGCTGCTCTTATTTTTTTTTAAAGTATATCTTATTTATTGATTTATTGCACTCTCCAAAAGAGATGTGTAGAAATGTCTATATGCAGTTATAAATTATTCTTTGATAAGTTATCATGAATAATGTTCAAAAGTAACATTTGAGGTATAATGGAAGAAATAAAATGGTTAGAACCGCAACCCGAAGTTGTGCAAAGAAATTTTTAGACTAGAAGTTGTATAACACAACTTGAGATCTGAAGTCTTGAATTATGAAATAGAACTTTCTGATAAAGTTTACAAGTTTGAAATATTGACAATACGCAAAAATGTAAAAGCTTCTAAATTAGAAGATTTAGAATGAGAAGTTCAATACAGTTGAACCAGAAGTTCAATACAATTTAACAACTTGAAGTTGTTTATATATTTTATTTGAACCAGAAGTTCAATACAGTTCAAAATTAGATATTTTGAACATTGCTTAATAAGCAAAAGAATTAATGATTTAGAACCTTATAAACAATTTGTTCTAAAATCGATAACTCGAATGAGAAAGAATATGCAAATCAGTTACATATGTAATACGTGGACGCACGTATATAAACATATATGTGAATATTAATTTAACAACCTGGAGTTGTTATGAGCTCATATTATAAATTATGCATATATTATTTAGTAATTCAAAAAGTCGACTGACATCAATATTGAATGACCTGAAGTCATGTGCATATTCAAATGATCTATATAATTAGAAAATTCCTCCAAGTTAATATATCAATGAAAGAGAATAAACAATGCAATATGAATGCATCTTATCAATTAATAAGAGCATTATCCTTCTACAATTGAAATACATATAATGTATTTACTAGCAACAAAGTGATAATGGATCAAAATGAGAATCCAAAGATGGTATATTATTTAATGTGACAATGTTTGTCAACATTGAGGGGGAGGATAAAGGGATATAAGTTCATGTTGATCATTGATGCTAACATATAAAATGATGCAAAATATTAAATAACTTGCATAAGTTATCAATATTGTCCCAAATAGGCTTTCTCCAATATATATTTGAATTCTTGAAGGATCAAAAGGTGTAAACCACAGTTGAAAATATGGTATAAAAGTCAGTTCAAAATATTTTTGGAGTAAGTCATAAAGATGCCAAATAACGGAGGTGAGTGTTCTTGAAGAAACACTTAAGGGTGCATTGAAAGCGTCCGATGACATGATTGTCAAATAACCCTAGAAGTTGTTTAAGTAGCTAAAACATGATAAGTTTTGAGATCTCAATAAATCATGTATAGAACTGACAAGAAATAATCATCGATGATAAATTAATAAATAATAAAACACTTATTTATAAATGGATTAAAAATCCTATATTAGAGAGAAACATGACTGACCATCATGAAATTCTCCTAAATAAGATATATGGACCTGTAGTCCATAAGATATGAACCTGTAGTTCATAAGATAAAAATAGAAATATATATAATGAAAAAGCACACTAAAATTACCGCAGCACAACATGTTATGTGCCATGAGCATATTGTACTTTTAGAGATAATTGATCAAGGTAGTGTAAGTGTTTAAAAACGTTTAAAATACCCTGAAGGTATAAATGATGAAAGTATACAAATTCCGTAAGAATTTAAATAATTTTTATGGAGATAAAAAATGCAAACAGCAAGAAATGTAGGTTACAACATTCTTTTAAGTATTGTTGTGATAAAAATCTTGATATAACTCATGATGAGTAGATCACTTCCTACTTTCAAGAATTGTTGTGATGAAACACTTTATATTCATTGAAGTGGCAGGTGTAATACACAAAACCTATTAAAATATATTCCTGAAGAATATAAATAACATTTGTTGTTATAAAGAATGCCAAGGACTTCGACTATAGATTACTACATTCTTCTACGTATTGTTGTAATGAAAATCTTGATATACTTCAAGATGAGTATATTACTTCCTGCTTAGTGATGTTGTAATGAAAGTTGTGTTATTCATCAAATGTGTATTGCAATATGCAAACTCGATTGAAACATAAAATTGTACACACACAAAGTGTATTTATAAATAAACACCAATAGCAAGCAAGCTCAAACAAAAGGTGCTTTGAATAAGAAAACATGCCTGAAGCGTGAAAATGCACACAAAAGTTTTTAAAGAAAAAATCATTAAGAATTATCTTGTGATGTTGTACTATTTTTCCTTAACTATGGTTTTTTTTCCATAGGGTTTTCCATTGTGAAGGTTTTAATGAGGAAAATGTAAATAAATGATGAACATCGAATGTATGAAGACTAAAGATTATTATCTCTTGATTTTATTCTCTATACAAGATTTGTTTAAGTAATATTGTCAATGAGATACATATTTATAGATCCAGAAGTATCTATAACGAAATTGAGATATCAAAGGATAATTATATATTTAGAGGAAATTAAATCAGGGGGGGTATCAAAAAGTATGCACTGTTTTTCATTAACTAAGATTTCTCCCGTCGGATTTTTCTTAGTAAAGTTTTAATGAGTTATTATATTGATCCAGAAGTATCATCCTCAAAGCATATTTGAAAGTAAGTTATAATGTACTCTTTTTCCTTATTTAAGATTTTTTTCCCATTGGGTTTTTCTTATTAACGTTTTAATGAGGCATTATATTGATCCGGAAGTATCAAATTCCGTTTGACATAATAAATGATTGAAATATGACATTTTAAATTGTATGTTTTTTTCCTTCACTAAGACTTTTCCCACAGGGTTTTTATTAGTAAGGTTTTTAATGAGGAACTATCCTGATCCAGAAGAATCAAAATTTCATTAGATGAAACGAAATATTAAAGTATCTAATTGTACTCTTTTTCCTTCACTAAGATTTTTCCCCACTGGGTTTTTCTTAGTAAGGTTTTAATGAGGCATTGTATTGATCCCGAAGCATCAAACTCTTAGAAGGAATATCATTTTAATATGATATCTGTAATGGTACATGTCACTCTTTTTCTCGTTCAAGGTTTTTCCCATTGGGTTTTCCTGATAGAGTTTTTTAAGGCAAGAAACAACAGCTGTATCGACTTGACAAACATGTGCAAGCAAGATAATAATAAGGGGGAGCAATCGTCATATATGGACAACTTCAAGTTAGCAGAACATTCTAGATTCTGAAGACGCATATTCAAGGGGGAGTGTTGTAATATATATATGTTGTAATATACATAGGAGTGAATATGCTTTTATAATTTTCTGTTTAGTCCCATATCATGGGGATAAGTTAATCACCAGCTCCAAACATTATATATATAGGAGCCAATGTTATAGAAAAGTGATACATCTGAACGAATAAAAATGTTCTTACTCCCTTGTCTCTTATGTTCGGCGTTTATTTTATAACATCATCATGGATTTTCAAATAATCCCAATTCGGCAAATATGGAAGCCTACAACACTATATTTTGGTATGAACTTTATGGAAATTTTTAAACACTGTTCACCATATTTCATGCTCGATGGACAAAATTCCTTCTTGTTTTACCAAAAAACTATAATTAATTTGCAAAAGAGGATGAAAATATATGGATCAATATTGTTTAATACAAATGCAGTGATAATAAATCAAGATTAATTACATGTGGAAAAGCATGTTTCTATGTTATAATTGGATATGACAATAAATAATTAGTATAACAACGCATCATCACGAATTTTCAAATAATTCATATTTAGTAAATATGGAAACCTACAACACTATATTTTAGTAAGAGCTTATCTGAAATTTGGAAAGATTGTTAAACACATTCCATGCTCTACGTAATCACGTATAATCCAACACTAATTGTTAAATTTTAACAAAAGTGAATATAAATAGAAATAAAACTTACCATAAATTAAAATAATAATAACATGGATTAGACTTTTGAAATCAAAAACTTATAACAAATGCAAATAATTTGAAATTGGGATATAAGATTTAGGGTGAGAATGCTAACAGTTTGAAAAGCCTAACTTTAACAGATAATGCTATTGCAGATAAATGGAAACTAATTTTGGTAGCTTGTAACCAAAAATTGTGTATAAAATGTATCTCATGCTCGGAAAACTATATTTACCATTCCAAATTAACAATTAATTAAATTTTGTTAAGTCACGTCATATTTATTAGTTTTTCATTCTAACATCTAAAATAAAGATATATTTATATATGCATTATATTTGAAAATTCCAACTTTAGCAGTTAGAATCCTAGCGGAAAATTAAAAATATTTTAAAAAACATGCTAGCTCCAAATTATGCACGTAATTGCTCTTCTAACTTGCCAAAATATGTGTGTTGAGTAATTATGGTAAGGGAATTTTTTTTCCCCAGATATTTGAAGTTTTTCCATCGTTGAAAATATATTGGCACAAAATTATGCATTAAATACTCATATAAACCTTCCAAATGACTGATATAAGGAAAACTTATCTTTAGACATAAAGGACCAAATAGATGGATTACTAAATGGTTTTCTACTTGCATTCTGTGCAATTAGGATACTTCAAAGAATATAGTAAAATGGCAAGAGAATCATCAACTGCCAGTTGTAGCTGTATAAGATTTTGGGTTAGAATATAGCAATTTAAAAACCTAATGTAGAGGACAAAAATATTGATGGAAAATGCAATTCAATTTTTGGAAAAATATGACGACACAAAATCATGCATGTGATGCCCTTACTAAGTTGAAACTTGAAAATTTATATGCTTCCGAAATTGTCACAAAATCTTGGGCATTTGTTTCATTTCTGGTATGAGATTCAGGGTTAGTCGGAGAAACTTTTCTTAGAAAATTAAAGAAATCTTAGCAATATTTTTCTTGGTTGAAAACGTAAGATCGATGGATTGGTTCAAAACCATGGATAAATTAAATATATGAAAAACACTAAATCATAGTTAAGATGGCATAATATTTCAAACAGGGAATGTCATTATGATAATATCAATATAAGCTAGCAGTATACCGTTCTAAAAATGCAAATAATGAATTATCATTGTATATTGAAGTTGCAGGTCCTGACTGTATACTGTTTAACATAACTTATAAGGTGTTTTTTAATATTAATTTAAAAATGAATCATAAGTTATAAAAAAAGAAGTGCTAAACGATGACACCTTTTAATAACCAGCGTTGGCTTCTAACAGTGAAAATGCACATAAAAGAAATTCGACCTTGTGCATAAAAGTTAATCATAAGTTGCCTATGTGCAGTTGAAAATGTTACCAAGCGAGAAAGAAAGTCAAAATAGTTTGATTTATAAATAATGACCTGTTTTGAGTTATAACTTATAAGTCAAAAAGGGGAATATTACTTATTTCCAAAGATGCCCAAGTAAAACTGGAAAACAACAGCGTCAAAATGAAACTTTCTTCATGGCTAAAACCTTCTATATTAAACTAAATGAACCATGATGAACTAATTACATTATTTGTATTTTAGTTTCTCTAATGATGTGTCTTAAAAAAGCATAACTGCAATAAAGCCCACAAATGAAACTTTTTTCACGGCACGGCTAAAACTTTTTACGTTTCAAGCTAATGATGTGATTCTTTAGAATTTGCCAATTTCATATTCAGATTAATTTAAGTAAATTGCAACTACTTGAATTCACTATGAAATAGCCATTTATTTACAGTATTAGCAGCATTCCATATCTATACATGATGTGGACTTAAGATAATAATATAGTATGTGAGTCAAGTATAAAACATTAACAACAAATGTATTATCGTAACATGAGAACTAAAGAGCATAAAAGTAAAATGCAACATTATAAGGTACCAATTGTCATAAACTTTTTATTTTGATGGTAAATTGTTAAAGAACTTGTGTAACTTCTTTTATGATTTTAATTGAAATGAAGAAACAAAAAATAATTATTTCAGATTGTACAATTTGATAAATCACAACCTTAATTATTATTATTATTACTACTATTACTGCTACTACTACTACTACTACTATTATTATTATTATTATTATTATTATTATTATTATTATTATTATTATTATACACACACACATTGGGGTGCCTATTAGGACTTTGGTTATGCATGCATTTAAGCATACATTTTGCGAAGACTCCAAATTTCAGCACTTCACGTATTCTATGTCATATTACCTAGCTACACTTAATGTAGTCTGGAACATAACCAATCTTTTTGTGAAGTAACCAAAATTTGATTCAGTTTTTACATGAAAATGTACATAATGAACTCGACATAACATTTTGAAATTCAACATTAGAAGAAAAGATGGTCAAAGCAATATGAGTAATTACATCAGCTACTCAAACCGCAATCATTTTCAAAAACGATGCTGGATTATACTGCAAAAGATGAAAATGAAAGTATAATCAGCTTGCGAAATTGCTTGGAATTTGCATCATCCTTGCAAGTTACTATCACATTAAGGACCAAATACTTGATACATTAGAGACATATGACTGAATACTCTGTAATATTTTTTATCGTTTTGATATGTACCTTGATAAGTAACAAAGAAAAGCTGTTTACATGCTTCTTTCCAAGAATTTTTTAAGTGTAAAATGTTGTCAAATCCATGATCAAGGTTTGTGCACACACTTTTTCCAACAAGTACTAAATAAAGAAGAAAAACAATCCACTATGTTTATAAGAAATTCAAGTTATATCATTGTTTTCGAAATGTAAAACCAACTCGCCTTACCATTCACTGAACAGTAGTAGGATGGAAGTAATTCATGTCATCTATAGTAATGAAGTCAGAAAACTTACAGTGCTAAAAGTGTTGTCATCCCCAAATGTGCCTTCAAGCAGGCGGCTTTCTCCTGTACTTGTCCAATTGTCGAGCCCATAGCTCTATGGTCCATGCATGCATATGATTTCTGCATAGTGCTAATTATCTTATTAACCCAACCTAGTTTCCTAAAAAAGTATCAATGAGAAGAGAATTAAGAATAATACGACAGATAAACATACTGATGACGATCATAAAAATAGTTGATTGCAGTGTGTTTTATTAAATTATTTATATGACAATCACTTATATAAAATAACTATATATAATGCAATCTGCATAGATAGCACAAAGAAAAGTAATATTTATATGTTGTTGGAGAATTAATCGTAAAATGTTTACAATAACAACAAAAATGAAGTGAAAACCTATGAAGCGCCTGACTTTCAAGTTAAAAGAAAAAAGTCATGCGCTGTTTAACGTATGATTTCCAGTCCGAACGAAAAATAAATCTAACAGAAAACCCAATTAGATAAAACATAATATCCACCTATATGCATATAAGCACAGGCAACTCTAATTTTGTGTACTTGCTATTACTTTGTTTGATTGCCAAACACCTATTAGCTATATGGTAAGAGTACCCTACAGTCTGAGATACCAAAAGATGAAGTGGAAAATTATGATAATCTCAAAGGTTCATGAAGTGAGTACCTCAGGATGCACATGTTCATTTCCTCTTTCATTAAAAAAGGAATTAGTCTAATAGTGGTCATAGATTTGGCCATCTTCTTTATCTTCCAATATTTATTGCCAAAGAAAGAATTATCTAATACACCATAGAAAATAAACCAGTCAATAAATTTAGTAAACAAACTAGATAGTATAGAAGTTCACACATTCAATTATCTCACACTAAACTCCAACAAAAAATGGTTTAAGCGTAACATAGCATTATTTAAATTCCACATCAGAAATTTATTGAACAAAAGTAGAACTGAATGAAGATATTTCTCAAACTAAACTACCAATTCTTGTTTAAAATTGCATCCTGAAAGCAATAAACAAACCAGAATTTACAGTGTTTTTTTTTTTTTTTTTCTGTATGCAAGTCCAGCAAATCAGTGACACCGTCACATGGAAGTTACTGTAAAAAGAAAAAAGAAAAAATCAATTCAGTGGACTATGGTAATCAAAAACGGTATTACCAGAGAACATTAAATTTTAATCCAACAGAATTTTTAATCCGTGGACCTTCTCAGTAGAATAGATTCATTTTAGCAACTAATCAGTCAAAATCAAATGGCAGAAAAGAAAATAAATGGAGCATGTGGAAATATGACAAAGAGATCACCTACACGCGATGACATGTTAATGCCTTTGGGGCAAATCGATAGACGTGTTGAAAGCAGTGGTAGCCCCAGCGACAGTTGATAGGGTGGAAAAAAAAGTTAGCCCGACAGCGGAGCAAGGCTTCATTAAGAAAATCTTATCACCTTCGATTTAGGGCTAGGTTGCAGACGGAGAGTAGACCGAATAAAGTAACGAACAAAGAGAGAGAGAGAGAGAGAGAGAGAGAGAGAGAGAGAGAGAAAGGAGGGATGATTTGGGTGATTTGGGGAGGAGAGGGGAGGGACGTATGCGTTTCAGCTGAATGGGCAATGCATTTTTTGCCATTGATTAATTGCGGGGCGGTTGGGTTTAAAATTGTGAGACGGGCAAACTCAGCAATGATAATATAGTATAGATTGTCATTAAAATCTATTGTTAAAAGTGATAGTTTGTATTATGAGGTAATTAGGGTAAGGTTGTATTGTTTGTTGGATTCACTATTAACATTGTGAGTTAATGAATTATGGTATGCTAGAGTATTCTGATTTGTACAATTTAATATGTTGATGTTATAGAATTTATGCATGCCAGTATCAGTTTGAGATTTTTTTTAATTTCGACGACTTCTCAAAAATCGCCACAATTAAAATAACTTTCAAGTACAAAACTGAAACATGTAACAACCAATATATCAAGTTCTCAAGCAACATAAGTAACAAGTAGTACTGTAAATGTGCTATGAGCAACTCAAATAACAAGTAATATTATAAATATGCACAATATAACAGGTTATCTAATAAACATATCTAATACAACGCAAATAAAGTGAGTTACTACCAACACAAATCAAAACTAAGTTGCTACAGTATAGCGATTTTTTTCATTCGATATCTACTGTACGTACTTGCTTTTGAAGCCCGCAACTCATCATGCCTACTGGGTGCTTTACGAGCTATTGGAGGCGGAATCATTAGTCCTTTATATGTACTATAATGATGTTTATCACGAACATGATGAAATTCTGGTGTGTAAGTTGCTAGGTAGATCTGAACAGAATAAAAGGTGAAGCGAAGTCATGATGTTGCACGTATGTGTACAAGGCAATTGTTAAAATAACTGAAGTTGCGTATACGAGAACAAGTGTTACCATCAATTTTTTACGTTAAATTCTTCATCTAGCAAATTACTTTCCAGCCAAACTAACTGAACCAAACAGTCCTTGAATGTCTCGCTTCATTTCCTCTCTCGGTATCTTTGCTCTCCATTTTGGATTTAGAGGAGATGTTGAAGTCTTGACAAACTCTCGTCTTTGACAAAAATAATCTACCGACTGAAAGAAGGAATGAGTAACCAAAGCTTTAATTGGTAGTGATCGTGCATCTCTAAGTATACTGTTAAAACTTTCTAACGCATTAGGCCTCACAACATGGAATCGTCCATCATCATCCTTATGCAAGGCCTAGCTTCGCTCCTGCCTACCCAAAATTTTCGTTATCCAATTGTGCGCAATAATATTGGTAGTCTTAACTTCCTTTCGTACTTTTAGACTGTGACGACCGCCCATAATCCCCACACTAAACAAGAGGAATAATGCGCTAAAAGGTGTGCCAGGCAGCTATGGACGATCATCAGAGTAAGAAAGCAACATCGGAATCTGTCGTAAAACTCACAGCGCAAGGATAAAATATAATAGAACGTATACAACAGGTAATAGTAATGAGACATCATATATCATATAGCAAACTTTAGAAACTTCCTCAACATCATGAAAGGTTATCCAACCTATACCGAAGTTTGTCATAAGTCCTCACTATAACACTCATAGAACACTCAAACAGCGAAGACAGAAATACTAGATAGTAATAAAACTGGTACGCCAGCCACCTGCTCGCCTTCGCACAGCAACATCGTCCTCACTAACCGCCTGTAACCTGCTACTTAGTCTGCCCATCCACAACCGGATGAACAGCCCAAGGTAATAAGAGGAGATATAAAACCTTGAGTCAGACAACAGTCTTAGTGAGCGATAAAACAGCCAACAAACTTCAAAAATAAAGTATATGAGAATGGGTAGATTTACTAATCACTACCCAACACCAGAGAAGAACTCAACTCCCGTCTTTCCCCATATCGGACGGTGATAGCCTTTACGATAAAAAATTCAACCATCCATCCATGGAAACCAGAACACTCATTCAATCGTTGAAAAACAATCATAACATCCAGATTATATGTGTCTCATGCAAACCATCTTAATCGAATTTAACATCCCTCAAGCACAAGCCCCAAAGGCCTAAACCAATATCAGACAAGCACCCAAGGAATATTTCCTTCGACGTTGGATAACCTACATGAGATGGTACAAACAGAACAACCAATCATCCATGACTGACTCTGGCTATCACCACCAATCCTGCTTTGAAACCATCGTTAATCGTATGACGCCCCATCATGACTGCCATATGTCAAGGGCTAATGGTAACCCCAATTCTAGCATAACTCTATACGCCATCATGACTCGTATGTTTGTCTTCTCAAATCTCGACAACTAGGCCCTTCATGACTGCCCAAGGTACGAGGCCCATCATGACTGCCCAAAGTACCCCTGCTTTGAGTCTGCTAGAACTTACAATAACGATAATCTCTCAGCCTTCGCATCTCTAGTCGTCATCTCCGGCGACTAATCATAAACTCAAGTCCCACTTGAGTAACCATTATCCACGACCCAACACCTTTGAGTTGTCTGCCTATTCGTTACTTTAAACCGATCAACGAACATATCACTTCACTTCGAACATCCCCTTCTGGACTCTCGTCGAAGCCATCATCATCGTCGAACCAAACAACATCAATATATGGTTCAAAACAATCCATAGCATTCATACACACAAGCTAAGGAAACCAACCACAGCACTTAAGCCATCCACCGCAGCGTTTATAAACGCTGCTGAAAAACCCTATATTGACCAACCAGTATTAGGACCGACCCGATCCAAACTCCATGCGACCGACCCGACCAGCTACCCACTGACCGACCCGACCCAATCACCAGCCGACCGACCCGACCCGCTATCCACTGACCGACCCGACCAATCACCAACTGACCGACCTGACCCGCTATCCACAGACCGACCCGACCCAATCACCGACCGGCTAACCCGACCCAATCACCAACCGACTGACTCGACCCGCTATCCACGGACCGACCCGACCCAATCGCCAACCGACCGACCCGACCCGCTATCCACAGACCGACCTGAATAAGATGGTTACGACCGACCCGTTCTGTCTTGTTCTCCAAGACAAGATTCGAGATCGACCCAACCCAACTTATGGCCGACCCAAAACCTGCATATTGCAATTCCAATTCCGATTTCCACCAAAACTTCGCCAAACGACAAATTCGACGAAAATAACTCAACTAATTCACCAAATGCACCCATAAACATGTCATAATATTGCTAACAACATGAATATGATGATTATCACTAAAATGATGTAAATATCACCAAAAACCATAACATGAACATATGATCAAAATGAGAGATAAAACTTACATAAACATATGAAATGGCATGAAATTAATTGTTTAAACTTGATAAATAAGATCATAGGGTGATTCATATAAAAATGGACATATGATGATATAGATCTATGGTAAAACACTTGAATTTGATGAGAAACATGCACAAACACTCATATACTTCATTGCATTCATGTGAGAGATGTAAATCACTCACCGATTTGCCAAAACAAGCTAAAATCAATGAAAAAATAATCCGGACAGCAAGCACCACACACCAATCCCCTTGATCCGACGAACTCTTGCTTTGAATGATGTAGATCTAGCCTTCAATGGTATAAATCTATGATTTCCCTCCTTGGATTTGGATTTTTAATGGTGGAAAGGTGTTAGAGGAAGGAGGAGCTCAAGACTTCCCAATGAGAGAATGGAAAATTCAAACCCTTTCTCATATCCCTTACCCCCTTTTTATAGTTTCCACCAACCCACTAATGGGCCTCCCCAATTCAGCCCATTTTGGCTTACCAAACCTGGACAGCCAACTGAAAAACCTTAAAACAGCGATTTCTCCCAAACCGCTGAACCAAATCTTTAATGTAACCACTCTACGGAAAGAGAACCATCAATTCCTTTCTAATGGCATAGGTCACACCCTCTGATTTGACCTGAGTCAAAAGTTTTTCCCTGTACAAGACTGATAGGGTCAAAACGATCACAAACAAAATCGGTAAAAATTATGGACATGTCTCACATCCCCATAAGCAACATACCAAAAGATGAGAATGGTCCAACCCTCAAGGAATAAAATAAAAATATTTTACGATCATCCGATACGTAAATTGTAGGTTGTTACATTCTCCCCCCCCCCCTCCTCTAAGAGTTTCGCCCCCGAAATTCCAAGCAAACATAAGCAATCACAACAATTCTGCATGCCTATCACCCATGAGAAGCCAATTCTATCATCCAGACTAGCAACCATCAAGTCATGCATCCATAGTCTTACCATAGCAAGCGGAATTCTACCAAACAACAAAAAGATACAACGATATACGATATCAAAGGGTCATACCAACGAAGAGTTCTGCATGAGTCGCTCTCATGCTCTCTTCTGTCTCCCATGTACAATTATCGTCATCTTCACTCCATTGTACCTTGACTAGCTTAATCATCTTCCTCCTAAGCTGTTTCGTGTCATTCCCCACAACACGAAGTGGCTTATGAGGTCTCGCAACTGGGTTTCATCTTTTAGGTCTTCGTACTGCTCTGGAGATACCACCACATTCGAGTCATGCACAAATTTTCGTAGAAACGACACATGGAAAACATTATGCACACTCGACATCTTTTCAGGCAACTCCAATCTATATGCGAGCTTTCCAATTTGTTCGACTATCGGAAATGGTCCAACAAACCTTGGAGCTAACTTTTCTTTACTCGTTACTACAAAAAGCGTCTGTTGCTCCGCCTCAATTGCTTCCGTGGTCATAGAAACAGAAGCAATAAATAAGAGCGAATGCAGTTTTTTGCTCCGAATCAGTGTCCACCGGAAGCAACTACATTTTATTTGCACATGTTGAATAAACACCAAACGCACGTGATAACGGATGCGTAACCCCAATTATCCCGCCTAAACCAATTTCTCGCCGCCTTTCCCAAATTTCACGAAAACGAAATTGTGGAAGGGAAAAAAAGGCAAATCACAAAAACAAAACCAGAAAAAATGTAAAATTCACAGAAAAGAAATTGACATCCACTCTTCGTCGACATTCGCTCTTGGATCTAACACGGATTGCCTGATAAACCGATTCCCTGATTTCGATCTGCGGGTCTAACACGGATTGCCTGATATACCGATTCCCTGATTTGGATCTGCGGGTCTAACATGGATTGTCTGATATACTGACATCGGCTGGGTTTTCCAATCTTCAACGCTAATTTGGATCTGCCTGATATACTGATTCGCTAGCTTGGATTGCTTTAGGTATTAACAAATTAGCTAATTCTCTTGTTTCTAATACCCTAAATAAATGTAACGTGTTTTGAGTTTAATGAAGAGATTAAATTGGGTGATTTTTTTTTCATGTTCTAATTACCAGTAAGGACTCCGATTTTTTCCTATGTTGTTGACATACAGTCTTTTGGATGATTTGTTAAATAATGAGACAATTTATGGTTTAGATAATTAGAATCAACAATGAGTTTCATTCTAGCAAGACAAGTATTAGGAGACTGTTTTCTCAGTGCCTTCCTACGATTTTTTTGGAAGGTGGATGCTAATTTTATACCATGGATTTATAGTTGGTATCATCCTTGTTTTTTTTGAAGCAAAGAAGCTTGGTTTTGCAATTGAAATGGGTAAACTAGATCAGATATTTAATGTGTTCTGGGAAGGGCTTTTACAATTAGCGGTAGCCGGTATTAAAATAGATTAAAGCTCTTTAGTAAAAAAAATATATCTTATATTAGTCAAATGAAATATTCAAATTTTATAGGTAACAATTAATAATAATTTCGCAAAAGAAATTAGATCATTTAAGCAGTTGTTCTAAATAAATGGACATAGAAAACTTGCATGACACCCAACAGGATTGGCCGAGCTTTGTTTGACATCGGGAAGGTATATGCAATAAATTTAAAAATCTATTTCTTTTAATGGTTACTCATTAGTTTGATGCGTCTGTCTAGAACTGATGTATATTTTTTTTTCAAAATCAATTTTTAAAAAATCAATTTAATGATTACTCATTAGTTTCATTACAATCATTAAATGTAGTCCCTGATTATTGTTTGTCTAGAACTGATGTGCATATACTTGAGTTTAAGCTTGTATTGATGTCTTGAAACAATGGAGTGCTTGGTTGATATCATTTAGATAGCTTTCCAGTTTATATTTCCTCCAATGCATCACCTTTTAGAAAGAATGCAAACATGGCTTGAAAGTTGAAACATTATGAACAGAAACTGAAAAGAGTAATTAAAATAATGATTTCTAGTAAAAAGAACTTATATTCAATACTTCACAATTAATTATTTTAATTTGTCTTCATCAATGCTGGGTTAATATTATGCTAATTTCCTTCCTGCTTATAGGAAGACCCATGATCATGTACTTAAAACCGTTACCTTTTGTCCTTGAATTAACCAAGCTACGACTCCTTGTGGATTTTTTTCTTCCTGGATGCTGTCATTTTGGTCTTGTACATTTTTACTATTATCTTTCACTTGCATGTTACCATCTTTGTTACCTTTTGTGGATTATTTCTTCATTATTATTAACTTTCACTTGCATGTTATCGTCTCTATTACTTCTCATGGATTATTTCTTCACAATCTCAGTCAGGCTTAAGCATTTTTATTATTACTTTTGTTAAGTCATGGGTGTTTGATTTTTCTTCAGAAAGCTTAATCCCATTTTGAACCATTGTAAAAGTAACCAAATGCCCATTTTCTATAACAATATAACAAACAATATTAAATATTGAAAGCAGCATCAAGTTCAAGTAGAAGATATTACTTTTTCCTTGGGAAATAAGCAGAGCAACATTTTCCTAACGGTTACTCGTCAGGAAGGTATATGCAAACGATAATCAGGGAGTTCAACAATTATATCAGAAGCAAAGATCTTTTTCCCCCAATTTCTTCACTTGAATGTATGAATACGAAAAATTACTGATTCTCTTCATATATGCTTTTACTTCTTGGTGTATGAAGGAATACTTGCTCAAAACCATTTATTACATCTATTCATAAACGAATAGCAACTTAGATGTTGACTAGCTAATCTATAAGTTCAAAATTATCATATGTATATACACTTGATAAAATCTCAATAATTTAAGTGTGCAAAAACAATGGCAGTCTGAGCTTTGATTCAACAGTTTCCTGGATAGAACTTTGAAGCCATTTAAAATCCATTGATGCTCTCAATTGGTTTAGCAAACCATTTTTTTTCACCAGCTTATTCATTCATCTTCATTCCTTTTATTCTCTTTCTTTTTCTTTTTTATCAGAAAAACTTGGAATGTAATTTAACATAATTGATATATGCTCATGCTTCAACATAATTTATATTCATAAAACTAACAAATGGCACGATTGGTTCCGAATTTAAACTGTTGATACTACAAATAATATTGCTTGAGGGGATTAAAGAGCTTCACGAGAAGCAATTCTGCAAGTGATTGCATCAACCAAAGTGGAAATGATTAGCTCTTGAGCTGTTATTTTGTAATGCATCTTTATCTGGTTCTTATTTGCTCTTACTTCCAACTCTTCTAAATTGATCTCTTTTCCTTGCACTAGCTCTTTTGTGTCCTCTATGACTTTTGGGGATGCATCAAAATTTATTCGTGGTATATGCAATAAATTTAACATCAGGATGAAAATGCTAATTTTTTAAATGGAAATTAACCAATCTTCAATCTATATTACCAGCTTAGGAACAGTTAATCTGTTGATGAAACCGAAATATGAATACATGCTTTTACTCCTTCACTAATGTCTTCTTTCGTCTTTTACATTTTACCAGCGACTGATTCCACCATTACTTCATCGTTCTGATCGCAATTTTTTGATAGTTATTCAACAGAGACCACACATAAGGTCTGATATTAAACTGAGCCTTCAAATAAACCATGCTATAGTACCGATGATTTGACAGATGTTATTCAGTGATGTAGCTGCAAGTGTTAGGTGGTTACTGGTGGAATCAGAAAGTAATGTTGGATTTAAAATGCTGATGTTTCTCGTGGTCGCATTTGCTCTTGATAGTTATCGAATAACTGCTATGCAACTTTGGAGATCGTGTTACCATCCATTTATTTAGACAGTGTTGTGTCCGTTAGTCTGATGATGATGGTGAGTATAATTATTATTTGATGAGTATATGTTATCCTACTTCTCATCTACTTTCTCAATGATTTTATTTTAGATTTAGCTCATCGTAAAATTATGGACAGACTTCCGTTTTAATATTAGGTTGTTTAGAGTTGATAGGTATAAATGTCAACCACATGTTGTTCTGTCTTTGCTACATGGCAATTGAATTGTTATGTGCACTTACTTCCTGAGAGTAGTTCACATCATGCATGTGTTGACAGAAGTCGGGCGCCTCCTTCTTCATTGAATTTTCAAGTCATTTCGGGAATACTATGGTCAACAAAACGATACTATAATTATATATGTAGTGAGCTTACATATATGTTTTGCCAGCTCAGAGCCGCAACCTGCATCCTTTACTGTGTTGGTATGTGGTAGCCATCTAATAGCTAATGGTGAATTTCATAATTTTCTTACTTTTTTTATTTGTTTATTCTGATCAACATGAAATTTCAATTAGCTCATTAATGCATGTTCTCTAGTTCTTTGTTATTTCCAGTGGTTATTTATATTTTTCCTAGAGTGACATCTCAGGCATACCCCATAAACCAATATGAATAGAAGTATTTGTTGTTGGTATGTATGTTTGCGAATCTGATCTATGACTTTTTATGACTATAGTTCACTTAAGTGAATATGCATATAGTGCAGGAGCTGGACCTGCTGTGCCTGCGGTATAGAGTAGATGCATGCCAGCATATGAAGTTTTTCAACTTGCTGTTTTAGTTTCAAGGTTCACACAATTGGAGGATATTCAATCCAAATACTTGAACATAAGATTAAATATGGCATAACGATGTTTGCTGGGATCAAGCAAAATTGCACTGTAACACTTTTCTTCATTTACTTAAGCAATAGTTTTTATATTTTTTCACATGGTTATGTATTGAATTTGATGCTTAACCCTTTTATAACTATATAACTTGGATTTTTGCTTTGCTTGCTGGTTTATTCAGCAATCCTATTACAGAAGGTAGTGCAACTGAAGAAATAATGTCCAATGAGGAGTCAAATACCAAGCAAGCAAACAAGTGTTCTATATTTGATCAAACAGAAGCAATCTATAGAATTTTGATATGTTTATGGTTTCATATTCTTTATGAGAAATTTATGCGCTTCATTTTTAGAAACTATAGTGAGGAAGTTTTTCCATCCTTTCACTGTAAGTATTTCTAACCATGTCTTTTTAACATTCTTAGATGATTTTATGTTACCTTCCTAAATGCATGATTTGAGCAGTTTTACAAATTGATAACCATGCAGCGTGGTACTTTTTTCCCACATCAAGTCATATACCATTATATGTACAGTTGAACGTTGCTTTGTTAATGCTGTTAACTTCTTTCAATGTTAATAATTTTATATGCTGAATATTTTTTACACGTCATGTGTACTGAAGCATTTTGAAGTGCAGTTCTTCTTGAAACCATACGTATATTTTATTAATATTTGTTTAACATGATGTACAGAAAAGCAGTAACCTTTGTGGGTTCATGTCTACTGATTCTAAGTATTAAATTCTGATTGAATTTTATACAGAGAGGGTAGGGTGTGTGCACGCTTTTGGTTGAGTTTTGAAATATTCCATTACTTGATGGTGAAGAGTAAATGAGAACTGCTTACACTCTGCTAGTTCCTCTCAAAGAAAACAATCAAACTAGCTACAAGCGATTTGCCGAAAGACTGATTGCGTGAACAACATGATGGAAAACTTGATATTTTTCAATTACTATTTTTATATTTATATTAGTATCAAGTCAGTAGTGTTTTATATTATTTGTTTTTTTTTTGTTTTTCTTTCCATACAGAGTCCTTAGAGCTCTTTCCCCAGATAATTATCATTTCAGCAAATCAAAGATTACTCTATTTTTAGTGAGTTATCCATAGTAAATCAAAGGCTCATGACCTACGCATTACGGCCTCCACTTAATAAGCACTGTTGAGTTTGATCTGAGCAACCAACCGACATAACTGGCCTCTTTTATTGAGATACACCTCAGGCTATCTGAAGTTTGCACGTCACTAGTATCTGACTTTAGACTTAATACCTGTCCAATCGCATGTGAGCTCTTTGTTCTTCTTATTTCTAAAATGGAACATTGTTTTTAATTACTGTTTCCATTTTTCATCCCACTATATGTCATCTTTGGTTCAAAGAAGTATTATTTGTAAGATATCATGGTTTGTATAGTATTGATATGCATGTGACATATGATTATGGACTAGTAGCTGTAGTTCAATGTGAGAATAATTTTGCAGGACCTGACTGCTTTTTGATTGGTTATAGAGATTAGAGAGTCAGAATAATTTGGTAGAGACATGGCTGCTCTTTTGGCCTTTGGGCGGTTGATGACGTTGCTGCTATGGCATACGTAAATTTGCATCAATATGCAATTTAATAGATGACACTACTGTTCAAAGTTTCATGCATATTTTGCAATGATATTCACACTCATAGAACGAACGCTGTATGTATGTACTACCAAACAGATTTTTTAAATTTTATTTTATTAGTTTCACCCATGTAACAAACATTGTTTGTCTGTCTTGTTGCCTACAAAAGAAGCTGCATTGTGAATTGGTGTCACTAAATATCTTGTTGCATATTTACAAGAGTAAATACGTGATAAAGTAATAATTCATTCTTTTTTATTTGTTTTATGCTGCAGGTGTATTTGGTTTTGGAACATGCACCAAGCTTGAGTAAGCGAGTTGTCGATGTATATGAGAGTGTTCCTTATTTGTACAGAGTAATTAAGTACATTCTAATTGTTCTTAAATTCTAAGTATCTAAAATATGTTATCTTAGAAATAAATATAGTTGCAGAATGATTTCCTTTTAAAAAATTAGTCAAATTTGTTTTTAACTGCATTTGTATTCATCTTACATTCATATTCACTGCATTAAGCTCATAATTGATTTATTTGTATTTGTGGAACAAACGATGCTCTTGACTTTCACATGCTTATACCTTGACTTTATTTTTCTATTTTCAGCAAATAACAATGCGATGTGTATTGGCTGAATTTGATATTGCAATTAGTCTTATTTCACTTTGTTATACTATTTAGTTTTATTTCGTTGTGTAACATTGATAATTCAGTTAGAATTCAATATTATATGTAGATATAGTATTAATAGTTTTATTTCAATATTTTATACTGATATTGCAGTCAGGCTTAGTGATATTGCTATGCTTTCTATTCTGACTTTAAATGCAATTTGATGTTGTTTTAGGTTTTAATTAAAACCTAAAGTAGTATTATTTTTTTCTGCTTCAGCCACTTTTTTGCTTCAGTTGTTTAGAGCAACTGAAGCAAAACATTGGTCATTTGCTTCCTACATAGAACGGAAGCAACAGATGTAAACCTATTGTGTCTTCTGCGTTTACTTCGGTTATTAAACTGAGCAACAGGGGGTTAACAACCGAAGCAAAAAAATATTATTTGCTTCGGTTGTTTATCCGTAGCAACAAATTTTTGTCTTTTGCGTCGTCTGCGGTATCTTCGGTTCTAGAACAGAAGCAACAAGGGGTAAATAACCGAAGCAACTGACCTGTTTTGTAGTAGTGACTTCCAAAACGAACCACATGCTTCAACGGTGAAATCTTAACGAAAACCATATCGCCTACGTCGAATTTCAAGTCCTTACGACGCTTATCGGCGTAACTTTTCTAACGATTTTGGGTTGCCTTCGTTCGTTGCCGAACGATCTCGATACAATCCGAGGTTTCTCTAATCATCTCTGGTCCAAGTATCAACTTATCTCCAATTTCCACCAACATGCCGGAGAATTGCACGGTCTCCCATACAACGCCTCGTATGGTGCCATCTCAATGCTAGATTGGTAGCTATTATTATATGCATACTCAACTAGATGCAGATGATCCTCCCATGATCCTCCGAAGTCTAGCACACAAGCCCTCAGGAGATCCTCCAAAACTCAGTTAACCCTCTCGGTCTGATTATCTGTTTGGGGATGATATGCCGTACTCAAGCATAACTCAATTCCCAAAGCTTCTCGCAAACTTCTCCAAAACCTGCTGGTGAACAACGGATCCCGATCACTCACTATACTCTTTGGGACTCCATGGAACCGAATTATCCACTTTACATAAAGCTCAGCCAACTTTGACGCCGTTTTAGTCGACTTGACAGGAATGTATTTTGCACTTTTGGTCAAACCATCCATGATGACCCAAATCCCTTCATTTCCTGCCCTGGTTCTGGGTAGTCCATCGATAAAATCCATCGATACTTGCTCCTATTTCCACGTAGGAACTTCCAACGGCTGAAGCAAACCACTCGGCTTCTTCTGTTCGGCTTTTACCAACTGACAGTTCATGCACTTGGAAATGAATTTTCCAATATCTCGCTTCATCCCCTCCCAGTAGTAAACTCACTTTATATCTTGATACATCTTATTACCACCGGGATGAATCGTCAACTTCGAGTGATGACATTCTCTGGGAACCTCATCTCTCAATCCATCAACATCAGGAACAACTAATCGCCCTTGCTTTCGAAGCCAACCTTCTCGATCGACTTTGAACTCTTTATATAACAACCCGCATCCTACGCATCGAAGGATCGTAGAATATTTATTTCTTTCTCATATGAAGTCTTACGGTCATGTAACTTTGGGAAACAACCATTAGAGTCATTTCCCACGTTCATGATTTTTGTCGATTTTTAAATGACCGTTTTACCCCCAGTTGGTACTGTTTCGGCCATAACTTTTGATTGGAAAGGAGTTTTGACCTGAAACCACTTCCATTGGATTCGAATGATGGTTTCTCTTTCTGTAGAGTGGTTACATTAGCCAAACGGACTTACCGTTTGGGAGATATGGCTGAAACAAGGTTTAGAAGGTGAAAAACAGCTTAATTGGGCTAAACTGGGTAGTTAACAGCTAGGCCCATAACCCATTTCGGGATTAGGGTTATGGGGAGGCTGATAGGGTTTAAGAAATCATTTTCATTTCAGTTTTGAGCCGCCACTTTCCTTCTTGAAACCCTAGTAATGGCCTCCACCTTCTAATTTCATCCCAAATCGTCTCTAATCACTTTCTAATCGAAGATTAAGCAAAACTACATCAAATCAAGGGAGGGTAGCACCAAATCAGAGAGGGAGCTGCTCGAACACATAGGGATTGAATCCAAATCAGAGATTATTTCAGATCTAAAGTTTGTTTGTGGCTAAGGTGAGTGATTTGCATAGTTCCTCACTAATTATGGCTAATTAAGGGTATTTAGTGTTAATTAGCGAAATTAAACATGATAAAATGTTGGAAAAATGTTCATAAATTCTTAAATGATGTTTTAGACCTCTGATATGAATTTGGGTTAATTTGGTTAAGTTTTGCTAATCCTACATTAGTTTCACCTAAACATGCTTAAGGGGAAATATGGGGTTTTGGGTATGTTTGATCCACTTTTAACCTACCATATTGATGTTTTGATGTTTGTGGTTGATTATGCATGTTTCTATGACTGTATGATATGCTTTGTGATTGATTTCAATAGTTAGAGTGGTCGAAAACGTCGTCGAATGGCGTAAACACTTGCTGGAAAAGTTTCAGGAAACAGTGCAGGATCGGATCGGATCGGATATGGTGGCTCGGATCGGATATGTTGAACTGGGCAAGGGATTCGATCGGATCGGAACCTGACACTTAGGAAATCTGGCAAAAAGGAAGGCCATGTTGGTTAAGCTGGGGATCGGATCGGCTTATGGACGAAGGACTCGGACAGGAGTATGATGAAGGGATCGGATCGGATTAGAATAGGGAACGGGACCAGACGAGGCACATGAACTGGAGCACGAACTGAATGGGAGATGGCAACCCGACCCGACCCGAAGTGGAACACCCGACCCGAACCGACGCGATGGAGTGGATCCGAACCGAACCGTACCAGAGGAGGACCATGAACCGACGCAACGTAGTGGACCCGACCCGAACCGATGGCTTGAAGGGGAATCCGACCCGACCCAGTATTGACCAATAACACGAGATGCAAAGGTAGTCCGATATGGGAAGTTAGAGCTCAGGATCCAATTGGGGAACCGATGAGTTTACTTCATGGTTAGGCTTTGCTGCGGGACGTGTGCAAAGGGGTTGTCGGTATTCATAACTTTGGTTCACCACTGAGAGATGGATAGTGGGTTTGTAGTGATAGTTACACGGGATTGGATTCCGTCATGGCCCAAAGTATTAGGTGACCAAAGTAGTGGATATCGTATGCTTTACGCACTGAGTGAGGGATGTGAGGATGATTGCTATGCTTGATTGTTTGACACCACTATGACATGCACACCCCCACCCCCGTATCTCTTACACAGTATGTTAGTGGCACCTTAGAGTATTGTACGGTATGCAGTGTTAACTCTTTGGTTGCAGGTCCAGGTTCAGGTATGATTGGATTATACCTGTTATTGTTCTGTTTTGTTGCTTATCGCTCATACCAGGCTTTATGTCTGACCCAGAGTTTTATGTCTCCTCTTATTACTCTGGGTGCTCACACGAGCAGACTAGAGACATGTTATGGTTAGCAGGTGATGCGCGAGTAGCTGATTCGGAGGCGAGCAGGAGGCTTCCACGTATGATATATAGATATTCTTCCTGTGTCGCTGGTGGTCGCTACTTGGGCATTAGTAGTGTACCTCCTTTATCTTGCTTTTGGTTTTTTTGAGACAGTTTGAAAAGTTGTAATAATGTTGGCTTTGGATCATAAGCTGTACTTGGATTTTCCGCTGCTATGTTAGTTTATTTTCAGCTTATGCACTGTCTCACCTGTTTTATGTTAAGTATGTTGTTATTATATTTTATCCTATGCGCTGTGAGACATTCTACAGGTTCTTTGTTCATTCACTCTCTTTTTTCCTTTCTTCTGACGACCGTCCCGTGCTAACTGGATATGTGTACAGCGCACCATTGGAGTAAATGTCGGTTGGTGCAGGGCGGGCCGTCACATTTGGTATCAGAGCTCTAGGTGCGTAGTTAACCTAGGGAAAGACACTAGGGAGAGATAGTACGTATATGAGAGCGCGTATTTGTGATTAATTTGGTTTTCAAAAGCTATATATATACTATTAGTAGTATAAGAATGAAGTCGTACTGCACTAGCACCACTATGGGGTCGTTAATCGTTTTCTCTTTACAGATTGAACGATGAGTAGAGACACCAGGGGTGCTGGTAGAGGGACCAACCATGGGAATGCTCCTGACATGAGGGCAATGTTCACCAACTTCATGAGGGAGATGCTTAGGGATGTTCAAGGGGCAGTTCCCAATCCCGGAAATGGTGGTGGTCCAGTAGTGCAGGCGCCTAGGGTCGATTTCGCCAAGTTGTGCAAGGATTACACTAACCTTGGTGGAAAGCCGTTCCATGGAACGGAGTCGGCCACAGATGTTCAGGATTGGTTGGATAGCTGTGATCGTATCTTCGATGACTTGGGTATTGAGGATGCGATGAAGGGAAGACTAGCGTCTCGTCAGCTGCAAGGGCGAGCGATGAATTGGTGGAATGCCATTAGAACAGCTACTCCAGAAGATCAAGTTACTTGGAATCAGTTTAAGACTCGCTTTTGTGATAAGTTTATTCCAGCTGCTCATAAATCAGAATTGTTCAAGAAGTTCTTGGAGCTTAAGCAGAATGGTAGAGCAGTCTCGGAGTATATTGCCGAATTCGACACTTTATCGAAATATGGATGGTCCCTTATCGATACAATCGAAAAGAAGAATGAGAAGTTCATAACTGGCTTGGATGGGTACTTGGGGGAAAGACTTATGAAACAACCCGGATTTTTACAACATGCTAAGACGAGAATCAAGGCAGAATTAAATTATAAAATTTGAATCAGGAGAAACGGGCTATGCCATTGCGTTCATCTCGGAAAAATACGTGAAATAGAGTCCGAAATTTCGTAAATTGGAGTCCGTATGACCAAGATATGGCCTCGCAAAGTTTCACGAAAAATTCGTAAACGAAAACAGATTCAAATTTCAGAATTCAGAAGAGGCGGGAAATTTCCCGCCAGACCAGGGGAGGTCGACTGGGGAGTCGACCCCCTGCCGACCAGGTCGACTGGGGAGTCGACCCCAGGGTCGACCTGGGGGTCGACCTGCCTGGTCGGACCCAGGCAGCCTGGTGCACCTGTTTTGCTGTTTGGCTCGGTTTTGGAGGCTTGTGACGATTTTTGAGGGCTGGGATCTATCCTAGGGTTAATCTAACGGCCTAAACTACTCCTAATCTCTATAAAAAGACCCTAAGCCTACCCTAAACCCCTCATAAATCACTCTTGCAACGAAGTGCTGCCCAAATCTACATTGATCATGGCCTCCATCTCCAATTCCTAGAGACTATGCTTTCAAATCGAGTTCAAATCAAAAGGTGCAAGCTTGCTACATCAAATCAAGGGAGTGGATCAACATTGCTATGGCGATTTCATGACGGTTCTTCATCAAAGGAGCCACCTTTCTTCGTCAAAATGATTCATGCTCCTAGTCCTCTTGCCCCGCTACGTAAGTTCTAGCTACTTGTAGATTCTAACGGTGGTTCTAATGTGACATGGGATAAAATGAGACGTAACATGAGTATGTTAACCCATGTAAACCTAGTTTGCCCCTTTATCATGAACATATGACTTTGGGTTATGTTTTAGCGACTTAATCATGCTACTCATGTTATGTATAACCTAGTATATCTTGCAAGTTTGAATCTTTATTTATGGAATGCTAGCATGAACCTTTGGGAACCATTTGACTTGTGAAACATTGGCAAAGATTTGACTTTGGGGCTTATGCATGTAAATGAACCCAAACCCCTTATGTATCATGCATGTTTGTGGCCAAATTCACTTATGACACTATGCATGTTTGTGGCCAAATCCTCTTATGAAACTATGCATGCTTGTGGCCAAATTCCCTTATGATACTATGCATGTTTGTGGCCAAATCCTCTTATGAAACTATGCATGCTTGTGGCCAAATTCACTTATGACACTATGCATGTTTGTGGCCAAATCCTCTTATGAAACTATGCATGCTTGTGGCCAAATTCCCTTATGATACTATGCATGTTTGTGGCCAAATCCTCTTATGAAACTATGCATGCTTGTGGCCAAATTCCCTTATGATACTATGCATGTTTGTGGCCAAATTCCCTTATGATACTATGCATGTTTTGTTGGCATAATACCCTACTATGTGACTCGCTTCCACTTGGGTTGGAAATACGTTTGGGTAGCTTAGGAAAAACGTGGGTATGACATGAAAAACTTGACATGGGGCTTACATGACAACATGACATTCATGATGCATTTAAGTATGATCATGACACGGGGAAAAATATGGAACTTGAACTAGACATGGGTGGGTTGTAAGTGTAAAAAGACACTAGACCAAACATGAAAGTGGCCAACTCGAGGTTGGGTTGAGTTTGTAGCATAAATCTACCCGGACCCGCCCGGCTTAACTAGTGGCTACAAACATTAGGATCCAATGTGAGAAGTTGGTCATGTCGCACTTAAGACCCGAGGTTAGACTAGGTTGTGGTGTAAAACTACCCGGACCCGCCCGGCTTAACTAGTAACCACAACAAGGTCTAATGTGAGAGGTTGAGAGTGCATTAATTAAATTAATGCCACATGATAAGGTTAAGTAAAGTTGACTAATGACACTTAACCGATATGACACAAATGGGTAGGTTAAGTGGGACCGGGCTTGATTTCTTAGTGACACTTAACCATACAAGACAATTAGGGGATGGGGTTAAGTAATTTACGCATAACTAATCCGACTTGGTAATTAGATGGGGTTAAGTAATTAAGACTTAACTAATCTAAACACGGTAATTAGATGGGGTTAAGTAATTAAGACTTAACTAATCTAAACACGGTAATTAGATGGGGTTAAGTAACCTATACTTGACTAATCTAAACACGGTAATTCGACGGGGTTAAGTTAAACACTTAACCAATCTAAACTTGGTAATCCAATGAGGTTAAGTAACCAATACTTAACTAATCTAATACATGGGTCTGGTAGGGTTAAGTCACAAGACCTTTTAAATTAGGCTTAACCAGTGTAATACGATTAGTGGATGGGGTTAAGTTAACCTATACTTAACCAATCCGACTCGACAATCTGATGGGATTAAGATAATCTATGCTTAATCAATCTAACATGATAATTTGTTAGGGTTAAGAAAAATAAATACTTAACCAATTTGACTTGATAGGGTTAAGTCATGAGCTTCTTGGTACACTTAACCAACCTGTAGGGCTAAGCCTTGAACTTGAGTACTTAGCCAATCTTGACATGATTCGTGGGCAGGTTAAGGCATGAACTTTGATAACAACACTTAACCCATTTGACAAAACCCTAGCTCAGGGGACTAGGTTGGAAATCGTAGTTAACAAGGATAGCGGAAAAAGGGGCTAAGTGGTAAACCTTAGTTAAGGGTAACTAAGTAATAATTCTTAGCTAAGGATATGGGACTGGTTCATAAAGAGATGAGTAACCTGGTACGGTAGGTCATCGCTTAGTATACGAGGAGGAGCAAGTTATCTGACTTGGATAAATGCTCCAGCGAACCGGGTGACGAAGCGGAAGCTTCGGGGAACGTGAGGGTACTCTTGGTATCCCTCTGTGAGGTGGCAAGTGGTCCATGAAACCCGGCCTCACAGAGGTTAAGGTCTGCGGTAGAAAAGCCAAGAGTATGCCTTGGTTGCTATGCGAGCGACCTAAAGACTGGGATGGATTAGCGTGGATTCGACGATACTTGATTTTGCCCCGGGATAGCATGTCGTCGACTACCTACCATCTTTAGTCAATCGTGTACGTACGGAAAGGCAGGGAACTCCCAAAAGACCATATACTAGCTATCGAGTTATGGGTGAGGTTGGTTATCTGGAAGTGGGCATCGATGGGCCTTAGTGTAGTTCTCATACATGATTTTTCTTGGATTGCCTTTCAGTAGTTGAGGGAGGGGTCACGTGGGACCATAGCCACGGGTACAAAAATAGACCTTGATATCTGCATCAGCAGACGACTTAAAGCTCCCGACCGAGTTCCGTATTTCTTGATTTGCCCTGGCACGGAACTCGGATGGCACATTGAGGAACATGTGCGTCTAGACATGGAAAACGGTTCACGATACATACGCGGGATAAAGGGCGCGGTTGACGGGTGGCATAATCCCTAGTGGCCCTAGGTGGCTGAACCCGAACCGAGACACGGAAACGTTCATTAGGTAGCATAATCCCTAGTGGTCCTAGGTGGCATAAATCCTAAGTGAACGCGCGATAGTTCATGGTAAGGAAACATAACTAGATCAAGGGTAGCAGTCCAAAATAACCTCAAGGATAAAACGTTTACATGGGAAAGCCCGTATGGCCTACGGCAAAGGACTGAACCTATACATGGAAAGAAACATACGAGTTGGGAAAACCTACATATGCTATATATTAGGTTGACATAGGCCATTACATGACATTGGGCAAGGGACGTTCATAGTTAACACATGACGCGGGTTGGGATACTAGTACGAGAGGTGCAGGGCAAATATACATGTTAGAACCATGAGTAATATACAGGATAGATACCCTGGGATAGTATACTTGATAGAAACCTGACGATGCGATACCTTGATTTATCATGACACCGTAGTTTATCATGATATCTTAGTTTACCTTGCTACAGTAGTTCAGCCTGTTACCCTGGCTTAGTTTATCTATCTTGTAGTCATCCTTATATTTACTTTCAGTTTATGCATGTCATGTTACCTTTACCTGTTTTTATACTGGAAGTAGATAGGACTTACCAGTCTTTATGACTGACCCCGTTTTGTTTCGCCTCTTTGTCTTCCGTTTCCCCCCCAGGTTTCAGGGAGGAAACAATGTTATCTAGTTCGGATTTCTTCTACTGCTTGAAGGTCATCACGCATGGCTTGGAATTTTCTTGGCTATGGCTACTTTACTGTTTTACTTGGGGAATAATGTATGAAATGGTTTTATGCTTCTTTACTATTGCAAGACAGGTTTTGATGTATTCTGATGTAAAAGGCTTTAGACCTTATTTTATAAGGTAATGAAATTTGTTTTACTTCCGCTGTTTTATATATGTTCTGTCTTGTAATATTTCTGTGTATGTTTACCTCGATAACGCTTCACCAAACCTAGTGCGTTCCCTTTGTGAGTGACCCTAGCGGAGGTGGGGTGTTACAACTTATAAACCACATCGATGAGACGTTCGAATCTATTGTAGGAAAGGCATTAAGGTCAGAGAGCCTTTTCCCTAAGTCGAAGACCGAAGTTGCTATTGCATCTACAGAGGAGCCAAAGCCGCAAGCAGGCGGTGAAGGCAAGAAGAATTCTCAGAGCAAGAGGAAGCAGAACCCGACCAAGGATGGTCAGAATAAGAAAAATAAGAAAGATGGCGAATGCTTTAGTTGTGGCAAGAAGGGCCACTATGCCAGAGATTGTCGAGAAAAGCCTGGGGAAAGGAGGTGCTTTAACTACGGCCAGGCGGGACATCACAAGGATGATTGCCCACAACCTCCTAGGGAGAAGCAGATTGTGAAAGCGTATGCTATCAACGTTGTTCCTTCTTCGTCGAATGCTCCAAGTGCGGCGCCGAAGGGAAAGGGTGTCGTTATAAAAGGTATGCTTTCTATTTAAGATGTTTCTGTTCGGGTATTGTTTGACAAACCCGAGATAGTCAATAGACCTCTAATTGTGATGAACCCAATAGGTGGTTCGACGGATCTAAGTATGATTTGTTGTGGTTGGTCTTATCGAGTCATGGATGTATGTTTCCTTGTGATTGCTTTGTTTTGGACTTTACTGGGTTTAGCATTATTTTGGGGAGTCGATTTACTCTAAAGGAATAGGGTTATATTAGGTACCTACCTAGTGATGGCGACAGTAACTGGAGTTAAGGAAGCTAAGAGGTTATCGTTGTAATAAGTTCTAGTTGTCTCTGGGAGGCAAATGAGTGCTCCAGTGCTAGATTGTTTTGCTAGTATCACCTCATGTGGATTGTCCGAACTCGGAGGAGATGTTCCTTGGGTGCTTGTCTGATATTGGTTTAGGCCTTTGGGGCTTGTGCTTGGGGAATGTCGATTTCGACTAGGATGGTTTGCGTGAGGGGTAAATAGTTGTTGTGATTTTTCATTGGATGATATCTTGGTTTACTCGAGGAGTGATGGGCAGACGGAACATGATAAGACTGTTCAATGGTATAGACTGTCCAGAGTTAGACTCGATAGGGTTATGAGATTGCTCGAGTGGGACTCGAGAAAGATGCAAAGTAATGGATTGTTTAGGACCCTATGTTGATGTTCTCTATTGGATAGTAGAACTTTGAAGGAATAGGATGTGTTCGTTGATCATGGAAGATACAACGAAGATTAGGGCGATTCAAGTTGGACTTGAACTCGTAAAAGAAAATGGGTGTTCGTTGATCTTGGAGATGCAACGAATAGGGAGACGACTCGCGTTGGACTAGAGTTTGTCACTAATGGATACTCAAGACTGGGTCTGAGTTATAGATTGACTCGAGTTGGACTCGAGAAGGATGCAAGGAATTGGATTCGGCTTGAGTTGGGCTCGAGAGGGCAGCAAGAAAATGGATAGACTTGGGTTGGACTCAAGTATTTTAGGTGGACTAAAAGCAGGGGTATCTGGGGACGCCCGTTACCCTGGATCCGTTGGACGTGATCTAGTTATCCTTGGAGGATAAACGTACGTTGGACGTACAGTAGTCCGTAGGGAGGCGGGGCTTCCATTGGCCTGGGATTGGTTGGACCAGTCAAGTAGGCATCGGTGTATGTATGGAGGCTGGGCTTCCATTAGTTATTGATGTTGGTTAGACCAGACATACTAGAATCGACATATTGGGATTGGTTAGACCAATCATGTAGGTGTCGATGTGTTTATGAATTTAGCAGGTTATAGGTAGGACTTGTTTGATGGATGTTATGGTTGCTATATTGTTCCTATTTTTCTTCCCTTGAGTAGACTATCACCTGTAGGGTTCCAGCGATGGGGAACAAAGTGATTGTAGTAGGACTATGAGCCAGTGCAGTAGAGTCGTCATGACTCGAGGGGCAAAGTGGACATAGTAAATGATTAGTAAGGCTATGAGCCAGTGCAGTGGAGTTGTTATGACTTCATGGGACAGAGTGGACATAGCAAAGGACTAGTGGTTATGGATCAGTGCAGTGGAGTCGTCACGACTCCATGGGGCAGAGTGATCATAGCAAAGAATTTGGGTGCGGTAATAGTTGCATTGAGTAGGAGACATGCCAGTTTAGGGGTTTTGTTTCTAGGATGGAAGCAACTATAGTATATCACAAGATATGATTTCAGACCCAAGAGTGAATTGGATTCAGAAACGCTAGTAAGCTTGACGATTAGATCGATTTTGATTGAGTGAATTGGTTCCAGTTAGAAGGATGATCCTAACCTATTGGAAACCATCTCTAGGGTAGAGATGGGTATCGATGGAAAGAGAATGATCAAGTAAGGATTTGATCGAGAAGAGTGGCTTCGAAAGAATAAGGGACTAGTTGTACCCAATGTAGATGGATTGAGAGGTGAAGTGCTTAGAGCATATCATCACCCGAAATCGACTATACATCCCAGTGGTAACAAGATGTATTGAGACATGGAACAGATCTACTACTGGGAAAGGATAAAGAAAGATGTTGGGAAGTTTATGTCCAAATGCATGAATTGCCAGTTAGTTAAAGCTAAGCAAAGGAAGCTTAGTGGTTTGTCACAACCGTTGAGAACAAGTCTCAAACGGATTATAGTGATAGTTTACCAAGGACTAGGTCAGGTCATGATGGTATTTGAGTGAATTGTATATTAGAGAATGAAGGCTACCCAAGATAGGCAGAAGACTTATCTCGATAAGAGACGAAGAGATTTGGAATTCTTCGTTAACAACTTGGTGTTCGTCAAGATCTCTCCATTGAGAATGTGATTCGCTTTGGCTGGAGAGGTAAGTTAGCACCAAGATTTGTTGGTCCATTCCCAGTCCTCGAGCAAGTTGGGAATTTGGCGTATGAAGTAGAACTACCTGACAAGATGGCAGGAGTTCACAACGTATTTCATGTTTCCCAGTTAAGGAAGTTTGTGCAAGACCCTAAAGTGGCTATTTCACCAGCTCAGTTGGACGATAGCGAGGTTGAACCCGAGGCGGTTGAGAACCACAAGCCTATGCGTATTGTTGGGAACGATACGAAGCAGCTTCGAAGGAAGGCGGTGAAACTAGTCAAAGTCCAGTGGGGTGAGAATGAAAAAGACTGTACTTGGGAAACAGAGGAGGATATAAGGAAGAAGTATCCAGAACTCTTTGCCTGGTAAGGTTTTGGTAGTGATAGTTTCTTCCCTTGTTAATAAACCGCATGCTAGGATAGACTTGTTTGGCATGTTGATTGTTGTTTTATGGTTGATAGGCATGCGGGACCCTTTGTGTGTTTTGGTTAGGGAATTTCGGGGGCGAAATTTCTTAAGGGGGGGAGAATGTAACAACCCGCATCCTACGCATTGAAGGATCGTAGAATATTTCTTTCTTTCTCATATGAAGTCGTATGGTCATGTAACTTTGGGAAACAACCATTAGAGTCATTTCCCACGTTCATGATTTTTGTCGATTTTTAAATGACCGTTTTACCCCCAGTTGGTACTGTTTCGGACATAACTTTTGATTGGAAAGGAGTTTTGACCTGAAACCACTTCCATTGGATTCGAATGATGGTTTCTCTTTCCGTAGAGTGGTTACATAAGCCAACCGGACTTACCGTTTGGGAGATATGGCTGAAACAAGGTTTAGAAGGTGAAAAACAACTTAATTGGGCTAAACCGGGCAGTTAACAGCTAAGCCCATAACTCATTTCGGGATTAGGGTTATGGGGAGGCTGATAGGGTTTGAGAAATCATTTTCATTTCAGTTTTGAGCCGCCACTTTCCTTCTTGAAACCCTAGTAATGGCCTCCACCTTCTAATTTCATCCCAAATCGTCTCTAATCACTTTCTAATCGAAGATTAAGCAAAACTACATCAAATCAAGGGAGGGTAGCACCAAATCAGAGAGAGAGCTGCTGGAACACATAGGGATTGGATCCAAATCAGAGATTATTTCAGATCTAAAGTTTGCTTGTGGCTAAGGTGAGTGATTTGCATAGTTCCTCACTAATTATGGCTAAATAAGGGTAATTAGTGTTAATTAGCGAAATTAAACATGATAAAATGTTGGAAAAATGTTCATAAATTCTTAAATGATGTTTTAGACCTCTGATGTGAATTTGGGTTAATTTGGTTAAGTTTTGCTAATCCTATCATTAGTTTCACCTAAACATGCTTAAGGGGAAATATGGGGTTTTGGGTATGTTTGATCCACTTTTAACCTACCATATTGATGTTTTGATGTTTGTGGTTGATTATGCATGTTGCTATGACTATATGATATGCTTTGTGATTGATTTCAATAGTTAGAATGGTCGAAAACGTCGTCGAATGGTGTAAACACTTACTGGAAAAGTTTCAGGAAACAGTGCAGGATCGGATCGGATATGGTGGCTTGGATCGGATAAGTTGAACTGGGCAAGGGATTCGATCGGATCGGAACCTGACACTTGGGAAATCTGGCAAAAAGGAAGGCCATGTTGGTTAAGTTGTGGATCGGATCGGCTTATGGACGAAGGACTCGGACAGGAGTATGATGAAGGGATCGGATCGGATTAGAATAGGGAATGGGACCAGACGAGGCACAGGAACTGGAGCACGAACTGAATGGGAGATGGCAACCCGACCCGACCCGAACCGACGCGATGGTGTGGATCCGAACCGAACCGTACCAGAGGAGGACCATGAACCGACGCAACGTAGTGGACCCGACCCGAACCGATGGCTTGAAGGGGAATCCGACCCGACCCAGTATTGACCAATAACCCGAGATGCAAAGGTAGTCCGATATGGGAAGTTAGAGCTCAGGATCCAATTGGGGAACCGATGAGTTCACTTCATGGTTAGGCTTTGCTGCGGGACGTGTGCAAAGGGGTTGTCGGTATTCATAACTTTGGTTCACCACTGAGAGATGGATAGTGGGTTTGTAGTGATAGTTACACGGGATTGGATTCCGTCATGGCCCAAAGTATTAGGTGACCAAAGTAGTGGATATCGTATGCTTTACGCACTGAGTGAGGGATGTGAGGATGATTGCTACGCTTGATTGTTTGACACCACTATGACATGCACACCCCCACCCCCGTATCTCTTACACAGTATGTTAGTGGCACCTTAGAGTATTGTACGGTATGCAGTGCTAACTCTTTGGTTGCAGGTCCAGGTTCAGGTATGATTGGATTATACCTGTTATTGTTCTGTTTTGTTGCTTATCGCTCATACCAGGCTTTATGTCTGACCCAGAGTTTTATGTCTCCTCTTATTACTCTGGGTGCTCACACGAGCAGACTAGAGACAGGTTATGGTTAGCTGGTGATGCGCGAGTAGCTGATTCGGAGGCGAGCAGGAGGCTTCCACGTATGATACATAGATATTCTTCCTGTGTCGCTGGTGGTCGCTACTTGGGCATTAGTAGTGTACCTCCTTTATCTTGCTTTTGTTTTTTTGAGACAGTTTGAAAAGTTGTAATAATGTTGGCTTTGGATCATAAGCTGTACTTGGATTTTCCGCTGCTATGTTAGTTTATTTTCAGCTTATGCACTGTCTCACCTGTTTTATGTCAAGTATGTTGTTATTATATTTTATCCTATGCGCTATGAGACATTCTACAGGTTCTTTGTTCGTTCACTCTCTTTTTTCCTTTCTTCTGACGACCGTCCCGTGCTAACTGGATATGTGTACAGCGCACCATTGGAGTAAATGTCGGTTGGTGTGGGGCGGACCGTCACACTTTATCTTCTGGTTCTAGCCTCTGGATAAACTCGACAAGCTTCACATCTCGCTTTTGTCTCTCTCCAATCCTTTCGACAAGAGTAGGTCTTATCGACAAGCTTGCCAACATTTCAGGTTCCAACTCACACCTTGGCCTGAAATCGAACCTTGCCAAATACTTAAGGCTCTTCCATTACGAAAACATCGCTCCCAAACTTGCGTGTGTTCGACTCAATGCATCTGCAACTATGGTTCCCTTGCCCGGGGTATAGGCTGCATCAAAATCATACGATGCCAGAAACTCTAACCATCGTTGCTGCCGAAGATTCAAATCCTTTTGGGAGAAAAGATACTTCAACGACTTCTGATCCGTGAACAACTCAAATTGAATTCCCAACAGGTAGTGTCTCCACATCATCAGAGCAAACGCAATCGCTGCCAACTCTGAATCATGAATTGGATAATTCCTCTCATGCGGCTTTAGCAGTCGACTCGCGTAAGCCACAACCTTATCCTTTTGCATTAGTACTGCTCCAAGCTCGGTACCACATGCATCGGTGTATACCACCATCTATTCATTCCCACTTGGAATGGTCAATACAGGTGCACTCGTTAATTTCTCCTTCAGGATTTCGAACGTTTGTTTACACTTTGCATCCCATGTGAGCACTTGGTTCTTCTTCGTCAGCCCTGTTAACGTTCCAGCTACCTTGGAGAAATCCTTGATAAATCGTCGGTAATAACCAGCCAACCCAAGGAAACTTCTCACATCCGTCGCATTCTTAGGCCTATCCCAGTCCTAGATTGCTGTTGGCGGGGTCAACTGCTATCCCACTTCCAGAAACAACATGGCCTAAGAACCTCACTTCATTCTTCCGGAAGTGACACGTTGAAAACTTAGCTCTCAGCTGATGCTTTCACAAGATCTCTAACACAACTATCAAGTGCGTCTTATGTTCTTCCTCATTCCGAGAATAAACTAGAATATCATCCACGAACACAAGCACAAACTTGTTCAACTGATCTCTGAATACTCTATTCATAAGATCTACAAAATATGCTGGCTCGTTTGTCAACCCGAATGGCATCACCAACCACTCGAAAAACCCGGATGGTGTCCTAAAAGCAGTCTTTGGCACTCTATCCTTAGCCACCCTCAACTGGTGAAATCCCGTTGCCAAATCCATATGAGAAAACACTTTGGCTTCATGAAGCCGATCGAACAAGTCATCAATCCTTGGTAACGGATACTTGTTCTTAGTCACCTTGTTCAGCTCACGATAGTCCACACACAATCTTAACGAACCATCTGCCTGGTTTGCAAATACGACCGGTGCACCCCATTCGGATACACTCCTCCGAATGAATGCTTTTCCCAAAAGGTCTCTAACTTGCACCTCCAACTTTCGTTGTTCCTTGGGCGCTATCCGCCCAAGAGGCATAACAATTAGTCTAACACCTTCGACCAAATCGATCCTAAACTCGATCTCATGATGCGGCGGCAACCCTTTGACCTCGTCAAAGACATCTACATACTCATTAGCGATCAGCACTGGTGACAGGTCTTTTGGTGGAATCCCAAGTGAATATAGATAACTCACGAAGACCCCGTCTTCGCGCTTACATCTAATTAACACCTTTCGCCCTTCCACATCCCCGACCCTCATCTCTAGCTTCTCGCAATTCACTCTTGCCGCATACCTCTTGAGCCAATCCATGCCCAAGATAATCCCAAACCCAGAGAAGTTAAGAACAAAGCAATCACAGCAATAAAGCAACCATGACTTGACAATACTAGACCACGACATATCATGCACAAACTGGACGAACCCCCAACTGGATTAGTCACGATCAGTGGTCTATCACAGATCTCGGGTTCTAAACCCAAGCGACAAACAAGCTCATTGCAAATGAATGAATGCGATGCTCCAGTGTCAAACAAAACTCGAACTGAAACACCATGAACAGAAAGAGTACCTTGCACCACGACACCCTTTCCCTTCTCCTCTACAGTAGGAGCTCTTGAAGAAGCTGGCACGGCTTCCAAAGCATATGCCTTCACCACCAGCTTTCCTTTAGCTGATTTTGGATAGTCCTTCTTGAGATGCCCAGGCTTGCCACAATTGTGACACTTCCTCTCAACCTTCGGGTTTTTGCACTCATTAGCAAAATGGCCTTTCTGTTGGCAATTAAAGCAAACCACCTCACTTTTCTGCTTCTTTTGGCCATTCTTCCCTTTCTGTTGTTGCTGCTTCCTCTTCTTATTAATACCTCCCGGTTGTGGCTTCTGTTCTTCCTTAGGTGCAACAACAGACATCTTCTTAGGAAACAGACTTTCATGCCTCAAAGCCTTCTCGACGATCTTCTCAAAGCTATAAGCGAGGTGATCCACAAGCTGATTCCTAAGATATTCATCCAACCCCAAGACAAACTTCTCGTTCTTTTGATAAGGAGCATCCAAATATGAACGAGCATACTTCGACAAAGCCTCGAAGTCAGAAATATAGTCAAGAACCGACCGACCATTCTGCATAAGCTCCACAATCTCTTAAACTGAATAGACTTTTGCACGGTGGAGATAAACTTTGCTTCAAACTTAGCTTAGAACAACTCCTATGAAATATCCTCTTCAGGGGTCTCAAGTGTGATAGAGTTCCACCAGTCCATTACTCTTCCCTCTAAGTGCCTTGATGCAAATTTCCTCTTTTTTGCATCATCAATGCCCAAGTCCTTGAAGATCCCAACACAAGTATCCATCCACCTCTGGATTTCTTCAACTGGTTCAGTGCCCTTGAATTGTTTTCCTCCCAATGAAGAAAAGTCTTTGCATAACTTTGCAAATTCTATAGCCCTAGGCACTGGAACTCCAACATCAACCATGGTTGCCACTGGAGCGGGGACCCTATTCATGATCGCTGCCACTATGGCCTCGAACATGGCTGGGTAGTCTGGTTCACCTCCATTTCCCCCTTTAGTATTAGCTCCCCTAGCAGCGTGTCTTGATGGTCGTCTATTCATTCTAAATATGCAATTTAGAATCATTAACCACTTCCAAGAAAAACTACTAAAGAGATACAACCGCTACTACTATATATGCTATAATATATATATAGCAAGCATCCAATTGAAATCTACAAGTATGTCACTTATACATAATTACGTCTTTGAACTTCGACCAAAATCGTTGACCAGAGCTCTGATACCAAATGTGACAATCACCCATAATCCTCGCACTAAACAAGAGGGATAATGCGCTGAAAGGTGTGTCAGGCAGCTATGGACGATCAACAGAGTAAGAAAGCAACATCGGAACCTGTCGTAAAACTTACAGCGCAAGGATAAAATATAACATAACATATACAACTAGTAATAGTAACGAGACATCATATAACAAACTTTAGAAACTTTCTCAACATCATGAAAGGTTATCCAACCAATACCAAAGTTTGTACATAAGTCCTTACTACAACACTCATAGAACACTCAAACAGCGAAAACAGAAATACTAGATAGTAATAAAACTGATACGCCAGCCTCCCGCTCGCCTTCGCACAGCAACATCGTCCTCACTAACCACCTGTTACATGCTGGTTAGTCTGCCCATCCACAACCGAATGAACAACCCAAGGTAATAAGAGGAGACATAAAACCTTGAGTCAGACAACAGTCATGGTGAGCGATAAAACAGCTAACAAAATTCAACAATAAAGTATATGAGAATGGGTAGATGTAACAACCCGGAAAATAAGACCCAATTTATAATTTTTAAATTGGATATTTCAGAGGAATTTAAACAATTGAAATAGAATATTTCAATAAAATAATTAATTAGAAATAGTGTAGCAGTTTGAAAATTTGAATTCAAACTTTGACTGACTGTACCAGGTGTAAAATATAACGGATTTTAGTGAAACCAAAAATATTTAAATCTGTTTATGAATATCTTTCTAACGAATCTGAAAAATTGAAGTTTCATAGCTGGAATCAAAAGTTATCGCCAAATGAATTTTCAGAACGGTCGCTATAGAGAATATATAGCCCTTGAAAATAGACATTTTGCAAACGACCTCGGAATTCGACGAAACCACTTTTGTTGGATCCGGGATGTCAAACTATTGCTAGGTTTCAAATTTCATAATTTTTGAAGCTAGTATGTGAGCGTGGCAAAAGAAAATGTGATTGGTCAATTTCTGTTAAATTGGATCGACCAAAAAATGGTCATTTTTCAAACGATCTCAGAATTCGACGAAACTAGTTTTGTTGGGACCGTAGCATCAAAACATAGCTAGATTTATTTTTCTGGAATTTTTCGAATCAGTTTGTGGCCCTGGAAAATTGAAATGTACGTTCAAATTGAATATTGAATGTTTTATACTTCAATTTGAAAAATAACTGACTGTAACAGTCGAATTGGCCTACGAAACATATCCCATTGTGTCCGGGATGGGGGTATTTAGCTAGGGGCGACAGTCATTGGGTTTGAATTGATGTCCGTGTGGAGAAACACTATTTTAAATTTAATAAAATCATCGGCCAATCAGATTTCTCCTTCATAATTAAAAAGAAATAAAAAAAAAACCAGAAACACCTTTCTCCCTCCCGATCATCGACGGAAGCCTTTTAACTCCCTTCCCGACCAAATCGCCGCCGCCACACGCCACGTTGACCCCTGCCACCACCCAAACCTTGAAGCGCCGCTCCTCCCCTTCAAATCCGACCAACCCTCTCTCTCCTCGCCAGCGTCGAGAACGACGCCCATGAAGTCGGCGACTTAGAAGCGTCGCCGCCACTTCCTCAGGCCATCGATCTGTCCAAAACCCCCGACGCCGCGAAGCCCTCTCCTCCCTCTTCCACGCTGTACCCTCCGATCGTCGTATCGAGCCTCGGATTTCACGAATTTTCAAAACCTAGTTTTGAATATCTTTAAAAGGTATCAGCTTTAGTTTAATTGAATTAAAAATAACACTTTTAAGTGTTGCAAACTTTGAAAAATCATATCTTTATGGTGTGTTAACGAAATTCGATGAAACAGGAAACATCGAGACCGTGTCGACGCTCTCTACACTCTAGAAGAGGCCGCAGATTTTTCTGAGCTATCTACGATTTTTAGCACCTCGAAAACCAATGTGAGAAATCTAAATTGAATTGTGTGAATGAAATCGTGTTGTATAAGTTATATAAGCGAAGTGTAAATTATATACGCATTGTGTACCTCATATACATGTGTCGTATAAGTTATATGAGCGATGTATAAATTATACAAGCGTTGTATGAAACATATATGCTTTGAATTGTGTTGAAATGAAAGTGAAATATAATATATATATATATATATATATACTCCCCTCATCCACAAACCATGGACGATATTTATTGCTTGTGATTGGCGTGAAAATATGTGGCATGACGAATGGTTGAAAATAATTGTTTGTGGTTGATATTGTTGGATTGTGGTTGAAAAATACTCTCTTGTGGTTGAAACAAATTAGAATAGGATTGTGGAAATGAAAATAAAACATGTCGCCTGCGTGCGAACTAGATGCATGAATCCCCATTGTCAAAAACCGCGAGGTTTTAAGGTAGAGCGAGGAGCCGTACTCGGGACGGTGCCGGTTTTAACTACCCTGCCGTTATGCTGCCGAAATTTTCTGAAATATTCATGTGATAGAATTATTTTCATTTATTGAAATTATTTTCATATGGTGAAAGAACATTCATGTGTTGAACAGAAATTCATTCGTTGAATAGAAATTCATGTGTTGAATGGTATTCGTGTTTTAAATAAATTACTTTAACAATAAAAATCACATTTTTATTTTATATACAAACTATAGAGAACATTCATGTGTTGAACAGAAATTCATTCATTGAATAGAAATTCATGTGTTGAATGGTATTCGTGTTTTAAATAAATTGCTTTAACAATAAAAATCACATTTTTATTATATATACAAACTATAGAGAACATTCATGTGTTGAATAGAAATTCATTTGTTGAATAGAAATTCATGTGTTGAATGGTATTCGTGTTTTAAATAAATTTCTTTAACAATAAAAATTACATTTTTATTGTGAATATGAAGTGCTAAAAACATTCATGTGTTGAATAAATATTTCTGATGATAAAAATATTACTTTTATCATGTATACGCCTCGCTAAAAATACACACGTGTTGAAATAAATATTTGTTCGCTAGAAATATTATTATTAGCTTTGTTCTGCATATATATATATATATATATATATATATATATATATACATGTGTTGAACAGAGAAAATGGATTAGCTGTCGAGTAAAGAAATTGTTTGCATGCCCGACAAATAGGCAAGCCTTAATGAGTTGGCTGCACAATTTTATTTTTATATCAACTCCTGTGAATGCCATTAGATGCGGAGTGATGGTTATTCTGTGTGTAATAATAAACATTGCCATATGATAGTAACAATTAATTTTGAACTACACTACATGGCATACTTCTTGACGATAGGCATACTTCATCATATACCACATAAGCATTTGGAGCTTGTGTGACGAGGTTGAAGATTTACCATACGAGCGAGAGGCTTGTATGGCGATGACTATATATTACAGGTTGAACTGATGAATGATCTGAACTATATAAATTGTAACGGTAAATTGCTAGATAAATAAAAAACCCACACGGGTCTGGAGATGACAATAAACATGTCTCTCTGGTCATTAAGGCACAAAAACCATTTATAGGGGGACGAGAATTCATTCTCTGGAGTTATGATCTATACACACTCCCCGGTGGACACCGGAATATATCACTATTAATATGTGTATGCTTATTAGGATTTATTGGGTACCTAATACGGCCCAATAAATTTCCAAACCCCTTCCCGTACAAAGGAGGTTATGGCGAAATTTTTTGAAATATAAAGGCGTTAGTGAAATATTTGAAGTGAAAACGATATTGAAATCGCCGAATGAACTATATTTATATATATAAATATAAATAAAATTGAACGAATCGAGGCCGTGCAGTTCGTGTTTTGAAATCGTAACTTCAATCGATTAGTACAAGAGATCCGACCATCGGATTTTCTCGAAACCGCAATTCACCTTGGAGATATCTTTCCAACGACACCAACTTCGTAAAGATCCAACGGTTGGATTGTCTGGAATGTTTAATTCAAATCTGAAGAAAAATAGCGCCAGAATCGATTATATTTATATATAAATATAATTAGATTAAATCGAATAACGACATGCAGTTCGCGTTTGGAAATTGTAACTTCAAACGACTATAACGAAAGATCTGACCGTCGGATCTTCACGAAACTGGAACCGTTGGGTTCGCTTTGGGAATATCTTCCCATTGAAATAAACTTTGTAGAAATCCAACGGTTATATTTCCCGATATGTATAAAACAAATTTGGGGAAAAACAACGCCAGTGCCACGGCACGACCTGAAATGTCGTTTAATTAAATATGGCCATTTTTAAATAAATAAAAATGGCGAAAAATCGTTATAAAATATTATAAGCGACATGGAATGGAAATAAACCAATTTCACTTGGTTTGCTTGATATTTGATGGTTGTATGTGTTTGACATGAAAATTATACTAAAGAACTGAAATGTGAATGTCGAATAATATAACCATGGAAAGAATTGATTTGAATTCTAAATATACGTGAATTATTTGAAAAGGCCGAGCTAACCCTCATTTCAAATAATTGATCAAACGATTCGAAGTCGAAAATACGAAGACGGTTCAAGACCGACGATCTTCATATCGGATGGATGGGCGCTGCTGAGGTTCCTGATTGGAGTAGCTACCTTGAAGGAACGGAAGTAGTAGCCGTCTAGACGTATTTGTTGATTGTACGGATATGCGAGGAATATGGTGCCTCCAGCTTCGTTCAGACCCAGAACGGACTTGCAAATGGACTATGTGTCTGACATTGGATTTTGTTCTGTACTGATTGATCTCTGTTAAATATATATCTGTTTGGCGGCGGAGAATTTATTCTCTTGCTTAACGCCCTTCTCTGAGACGTACGAGCTCAGAGGTTATATATCGATAGAAATCAGTCGTATGGAGTGGATTGCCTGTGTGGCATGCCGAGATGCAATGATCAAGGCTTCTGTTGCAAAGCAAAGTCTTGTGGTTGATGATCAAAGCACGGCCTACGTGGCCTAGCTTTGTGTATAGCATGGATTCGCGAGCCTCTCACCTCGGTATGAGTCAAAAACGGGATAAGGAACGCTGGGAGAACACGACGTTTCTTTCTAGTTATGATGGTGTCAGTGCTTAAACTGGCTGACATTTATATCACTTTCATCTTTGTGGTTGTTGAAATGCGAGGCGCCTCGATTATAGGTTTGTAAGGACCGGGAAACGTGTGTTCAGGAATAACTAATCCTCAAACGTAAGGGAGGACCGGCCCAGCCGATTACAAGGGTTACCCAGAGTGTGTAGTCCTAAGGCATTTGCTAGAGTGTCTCGAAGTGGAGAGGAGCTTGCCCCTTGCCTCGACTCATGATGGAATCCAAACTTCCAATATGAGATAACAGATTCGATTGTAACTTATATATGGCGACATAGTGGCATGGGACGCTCATGTCGTCCATGATTGATATTTATGATGATATTCATTTTTGAAACATATATGCACTAGTAATAATATCAAGTGATTTTGCTTTGCACGTATTAAGCATATTTTGGCCATTATAAGGTAAAACTTTATCCTCCGGTTTGCGTTGCATTGTGTGATGGGACTTGAGTCTTATAACGGCTTCATTCTTTTGAAAAGCATTGCGTTGTTTTAAAGAATTTACTTTGTTTTAAATGAACTGGCAATCACTGGAGTAAACCAGTTCCGCGAAAGTGGCGTGGTCCTATGATTTGCCTTATTTCTGTTGTTTAACCAGTTAAGTAGATTTCTCATACCAGTCCCATGACTGAATCGTTGTTTGTTTCACTTTGCAAACTCGGGTGCCCTTATTTTCACACGGGCAGCCTAGTTGACAGATGACAGGTTATTTTGTCTTAGCACTGCAGCACGGAGTGCGCTTTTGGCTTGATGGCGAGGATTAGATTTACTTGTATTTTGGCTATTGACTTTCCGCTATCCTTATCTTATGTATATGATTCCGCCTATGGCGATGTAGACTGATTTACTTCCAGCATTTATTATCTTATGTATATATACCGCCTGAGGCGATGTGGACTGATATCTTTATTATGTCTCACTGTACGTACATATTCCGCCTATGGCAATGTTGACTGATCATTCCCTTTTTATTCACTAAGTTATATCCTACACTGTGCTACTCTGATGTTGTTACATGTTATGATTCCGCTGTCATATCTATGTAAAATTATTCTATTTGTTGTTTATGCTATTATCTGTACTCTGCTAATGATGATTAATGTGTTATATTCCAATGATTATCCTTAACACCGTCATACGGGTTTCGGGATCGTCACAGTAGATTTACTAATCACTACCCAACACCAGAGAAGAACTCAACTCCCGTCTTCCCGTACATCGGACAGTGATAGCCTTTACGATAAACAATTCAACCATCCATCCATGGAAACCAGAACACTCCTTCAATCATTGAAAAACACTCATAACATCCAGATTATATGTGTCTCATGCAAACCATCCTAATCGAATTCAACATCCCTCAAGCACAAGCCCCAAAGGCCTAAACCAATATCAAACAATCACCTAAGGAATATCTCATTCGACGTTGGATAACCTATATGAGATGGTACAAATAGAACAACCAATCATCCATGACCGACTCTGGCTATCACCACCAATCCTTCTTTGAAACCATCGTTAATCGTATGACGGCCCATCATGACTGCCATATGTTAAAGGCTAATGGTAACCCCAGTTCTAGCATAACTCCTTATGCCATCATGACTCGTATGTTTGTCTTCTCAAATATCGACAACTAAGCCCTTTACGACTGCCCAAGGTACGAGGCCCTTCATGACTGCCCAAAGTAACCCTGCTTTGAGTCTGCTAGAACTTACGATAACGATAATCTCTCAGCCTTCGCATCTCTAGTCGTCATCTCCGGCGACTAATCATAAACTCAAGTCCTACTCGAGTAACCATTATCCACAACCTAACACCTTCGAGTTATCTGCCTATTCGTTGGTTTACACCGATCAACGAACATATCACTTCACTTCGAACATCCTCTTCTGGACTCTCGTCGAAGCCATCATCATCGTCGAACCAAACAACATCAATATAAGGTTCAAAACAATCCATAGCATTCATACACACAAGCTAAGGAAACCAACTACAGAACTTAAGCCATCCACCACAGTATTTATAGACGCTGCTAAAAAAACCCATCTTGACCAACCAGTATTAGGACCGACCCGATCCAAAGTCCATCCGACCGACCCGACCCAACCACCAACCAACTGACCCAACCCGCTATCCACGGACCGACCCAACCCAATCACCAACCGACTGACCCGACCTGTTATCCACGGACCGACCCGACCCAATCACTAACCGACCGACCCGACCCGCTATCCACGGACCGGCCCGACAAGGATGGTTATGACCAACCTATTCTATCTTGTTCTCCGAGACAAGATTCGAGACCGACCCGACCCAACATATGGCCAACCCAAAACCTGCATATTGCAATTCCAACTCCGATTTCGACCAAAACTTCGCCAAACGACAAACTCGACGAAACTAACTCGATCACTTCACCAAATGCACCCATAAACATGTCATAATATTGCTAACAACATGAATATGATGATTATCACTAAAATGATGTAAATATCACCAAAAACCATAACATGAACATATGATCATGTTAACCATCTTTTTGCAAAAGACTATTACGGATCAGATCGAAGCCCAATATTCAGAAATGTGCGAACAGCCAAAGCTCGGTCCAAACAAGCCTTCTTCAGACGCCTGCCCGAGTCATTTTCTTCCTGCCGATAAATTATGCACTCCAGAATACTCGCTCTCCAGGTCGACTGGTTATCTCGCTCCCATAAAAGGTGCATCAACCGAATATCTCGGATCTGCAAGAAAATATCCAACTAAGCCATTCAAATGCTCAGCCTGATAAAGGCAATAAAGGCGGTCAACCATATCCAAACAAAGCTCTACTTTTGATATAACTCACCATGGATGCCACGTAGGCCACGGTTTCCGAAGATACTATTTATGAAAAATGGAATCAGTCCTCAGCCGCATTTCTACCCAAGGGATGGATTCCACATGTCCAAGCTTTCCCGAAAGGGTCGGGCCACGTCACAACAGCCCTGGCTACCTTCTCCGCCTATAAATACCTCAAAGCTCAAAGAGGAAAGAAGACCTTTTTTAGATGGAGAAAAATCTGATTCTAAAAGCATTATCAGTTTTTTCCTTTAAGCTGCTCGGACGGCTAACTCAAAATTAGCCATCTTCTCTTCTTTCTTCAAACACAAAAAGCATTGTACTTGTAATCAAAAGCAGAAGTTATACATATAAAGTGGATGTAGGCACAATCTTTGCCGAACCACTATAAAAATTCTGCGCGTGTCCCCTATATTATTTCCTTTTATGCACTACATAATCATTATTCGTGTGCTCTCTACACGATTGGGGCTTGATTGTCACTAGTGAGCAACTTTTGACGTCAACACTTTGGCGCGCCAGGAAGGGGAACGAAGGACGTGCACCGACATTCCCTCCGACTCTCTGTTTAGCTCAATCCATGGCGAACAAACAAAAGAAAGATACAACGTCCTCTCGTCCCGTGAATACCGATGCAGCCGACACAAACGTTGCAAAAGTAAGCCCGGAAGCTTTCTCCCATGAAGACGTGTCTCGATTTCTTACCTGGGACGACATGGACAAAATAATGGTCGAGTTCAGAGACCATATGACATCTCAGGATAAACTCCTCGAATGACAGCAGCAGTTGATGAATCACCTTCTCGGTCGAGTGGAGATGGGACTGAACACTTCAACATCAATCCCTCCACCAACCAGGACTGGGGAAAAAACTGATCTTCGGTCTGCACAGAATGAGGCCACTGATCAGACTATACCTTTATTTCATCCTGGCTCGGCTCTACCTCCCAACCAATCACAGCCAGGAGTATCGCTTCCAACGACCAATGCAGTCGCAGCTACAGAACCCCAGGAGGCCCGTGATCAAGATCTAGATCGTTCGAGCACTTTGCCTCCACTCTTGGAAACAGCACGACCTCCCATGCTTGTCGAGCAACTACCGGGCCCATCAGAATCAATGCCATTCCCATTACAACCCAGAATCTTACCACAAACCAATCTAACCACTCTTCCCCTTCAACGAAGAGCTGGCGTGGCCTTCCCTTCGAACCAGGGAGGCCAACCTATTTTACCGGTTCTCACTGTAGCGGAAGAAAACGCTACCGTAGACCCTCCTAACGTCGCTCCAACCGGGGGCAACCCCGAGCTCCGAACATCACGTGTTATGCCGTATCAGCCTAGACCCTCTGTCATGGGTACAACTTGATCCAATACTCATCTGATTCCATACGGACCATTATCCCCAGAACCACCTACCGGAGTTCACTGTCATTCTCACCTTCACTCAACTTTCGGAGGCCGAGCCCAGCCAACGGCCACCCTTCCGAGCATACTTTTGCCAGATCCTCGTATTGAAGCTCTTCCAAATGCAGAGCTAAATTCATGGCAATGACTCCTCGGAGATGGAAGCCAGCTTGCAAGCATCATCCGACGTTTCACTCGGGGCACCTCTTCTCAGCAGGATATAGATAATGTCCATCGCAGCCCCTTTACCAGAGAAATCAGAAACTCTCGAAACCCTCCGGACTTCAAATTCCTACCTATCGAACCGTACAATGGTCGCACTGACCCGACCATCCACCTCATGCGATACATGCGACATATGGAAGTACTTGGCGCATCAACCAATGTCATGGCTAAGTTCTTTCCACTCTTTCTCATAGATATAATTGGCATGTGGTTTCAGCAACTAACAATAGAGTCGATCAGCAGCTGGAGCACGCTGGTCACCCGCTTCATCGAGCAGTTCAGAGTGCATCTCCTAACCAAAAAGTGTTATGTTCCTGTCCACCATCAAGCAGCGATCAGGAGAAACACTCCGATCCTTCCTCGAAAGGTTCAACGTGGCCGTCGCATCAGTCGATCAGCCCGAGCCATCGAGGGTACTCATGGCCACCATTGCAGGAGTTCGGAATCGATCAGAATTCTCAATCTCTTTAACCAGAGATCCCCAAGGATATAGATGATTTCTATTCCAAGGCCGAGTGATTCCTCCGACAAGAAGATGCCAGCATTGAGATGGAGAGCCTTGAGGTCTTAGCCACTAAGCAACAAGGTCCATCCAACACTAACGGCCAGAATAAAGGAAGAGGAAAGGCCCATGAGAAAAACGAACGCAATGTGCGACCTCGAAATGAAAATAAGTACGACCAGTACACCGAGATCAATTCTTCATTGCTCGATATCTACCTTGACATACGAGGGTCCCTGCCTACTCTGAGACCACCTCGACAAGAACCAACCCAGATGGAGCTCGACTCTGGCAAACATTGCATATTCCACAACGTAGCTGGACATAGCATCAATGAATGTCGACAGCTGCACGATCTCATCGAGGATCGAGTCAAACGAGGAGAACTTCCTGAATATGTTAAGAAGTACGCCCCGGCCTTGCCGCCACGATCTTCTGCCCAAGCACCTCAGGTTGGTCCTCGAGCTCCTAGAAACGGAAAGGACCCTGAGACTAGCACTCGCGGCATCATCATTAATTAGATTTTATTTTTTATTTTCAATGTATTTTTCTCAATAAAACAGACACTTTGATGTACACATGTATGGAGTTAGGATTTAGCTCCTAGGCATGCTCTGGAATCAACTGTTGTCCTCCTAGAATTTATTTTCTTTGTAATAATTCCTTAAGAACCATCTCTGTAAGCCGAGTATGGTTAATACTTGCCACCTCTGTAAGCCGAGTATGGTTAATACTCGCCACCCTTCAAAGCCAAGTGAAATAAATGCTCACCCATGACTCTAGGTTGGGTATGTTCAGTACTCGACTCATCAGCCTTCTTCAAATCAAGAATGGCTTGTTTTATCTTTGCAGGAATTAAATCTCACGAAGTCAGCAATCATCATCTCGGCCTTAATACAGTCCTTGATGGTTGTCGGTTTTCTAGCCTTAATACGATCATCTTCGTTCGTCAGTTTTCCGGCCTTAATACGACCATCGGAATCGTCGGATTTCTGGCCTTAATATGGACTGGCGCGACCATCGCTGCTCGAACAATTGTGCTTCGAATCCTATTTCAGAACACACCTCCCTATTGAAGAAGATGCATTCTGAGGGGCAAAATGTTAACCATCTTTTTGGCAAAAGACTATTACGGATCAAATCGAAGCCTAATATTCAGAAATGTGCGAACAACCAAAGCTCGGCCCAAACAAGCCTTCTTCAGGCACCAGCCCAAGTCATTTTCTTCCTGCTGATAACTTATGCACTCCGGAATACTCGCTCTCCAGGTTGACCGAATATTTCGCTCCCATAAAAGGCACATCGACCGAATATCTCGAATATGCAAGGAAATATCCAACTGAGCCATTCAAATGCTCAGTCCGACTTTAAAGGCAATAAAGGCGGTCAACTGTATCCAGACAAAGCTCTACTTTTGATATACCTCACCATGGATGCCACGTAGGCCACGGTTTCTGAAGATACTATTTATGAATAGTGGAAACAGTCCTCAGCCACATTTCGACCCAAGGGATGGATTCCACGCGTCCAAGCTTTCCCGAAAGGGCCGGGCCATGTCACAACAGCCCTGGCCACCTTCTCTGCCTATAAATACATCAAATCTCAAAGAGGAAAGAAGACCTTTTTTTGGATGGAGAAAAATTTGATTCTAAAAGCATTCTCAGTTTTCTCCTTTAAGCTGCTCGGACGGCTAACTCAAAATTAGTCATCTTCTCTTCTTTCTTAAAACACAAAAAACATTGTACTTGTAATCAAAAGCAGAAGTTATACATATAAAGTGGACGTAGGCACAATCTTTAACGAACCATTATAAAAATTCTGCGTGTGTCCCCTATTTTATTTCCTTTTCTACACTACATAATCATTATTCGTGTGCTCTCTACATGACTCGGGGTTGATTGTCACTAGTGACCAACTTTTGACGTCAACAGATCAAAACGAGATATCTAACTTACATAAACATATGAAATGGCATGAAATTAACCGGATAAACTTGCTAAATTAGATCATAAGGTGATTCATATGAAAATGGACATATAGTGATATAGATTTATGGTAAAACACTTGAATTTGATGAGAAACATGCACAAACACTCATATACTTCATTGCATTCATGTGAGAGATGTAAATCACTCACTGATTTTCCAAAACAAGCTAAAATCAATGAAAAAGGAATCCGGACAGCAAACATCTCGCACCAATCCCCTTGATCCGACGAACTCTTGCTTTGATTGATGTAGATCTAACCTTCAATGGTATAGATCTATGATTTCCCTCCTTGGATTTGGATTTTTAACGGTGGAAATGTGATAGAGGAAGGAGGAGCTCAAGACCTCCCAATGAGAGAATGGAAAATTCAAACCCTTTCTCATATCCCTTACCCCCTATTTATAGTTTCCACCAACCCACTAATGGGCCTCTCCAATTCAGCCCATTTTGGCTTACCAAACCTGGACCAACTGAAAAACCTTAAAACAGCGATTTCTCCCAAACTGCTGAACCAAAATTTTAATGTAGCCACTCTACGGAAAGGAAACCATCAATTCCTTTCAAATAACACAATTTTCACCCTCTAATTCAACCTGATTCAAAAGTTATGCCCTGTACAAGACTAATAGGGGCAAAATGGTCACAAACGAAATCGTTAAAAATTATGGACATGTCTCACATCCCCGTAGGCAACATACCAAAGGATGAGAATGATCCTACCCTCAGGGAATAAAATAAAAATATTTTACGATCCTCTGATACGTAAAATGCGGGTTGTTACATAGACATTAAAATTCCTCTAAAGCACATGTTACAACATAAAATTAAGGCTTGAAAATTTGCTTATAGTTACTATGCAGATAAGGGAATCTTTGGTGGCTCTTCAATGTTGTCGGAATCTCTAGTGGCTCTCCAATGTCGTTAACATTATTAATGAACATTAGCAAGCATGTGAAAAACCAACCTTGATTATCACATGATTCTGACTCAAATATTATATAATTTAGAGGATAAAGCTGATCATATGCATCTACTGCGATTGCAACAAGTAAGATACCTTTGTACTTGTCATGCAGATGTGTGTCATCGATGCAAAACAAATGTCGACAATATACAAAACATCCACATAAGGCCCAAATGCCCAAAATACATAATCAAAAACTCCACATTCATCTGTTGTTGCGTATCCGACAATAAGTATATTCCTTCTAGCAATTTTTGCAAAATATTGTCATGGTTCAAATATGATTTTACCCAATCACCGTATAACTGTTCAACTGTCTTGCTCAATGCTTTACATATTTTCATGTAACCGTTTGTAACATCCCGAGATTTTGTGATAATTTATATTATTAAATTTAATTTGATTTTTGGATATTATATGGTTGTAAATAATATTTAATGATTCAACTGTGAAATTCTATGTTGAAAATATAAGTGAATTGTTTAAAGTAATGAAATTCAGCTTATAATTGTGATAATAACTTGCATGGATCGCAAATAAAATTACGATTTAATTATTTCGATAAAGGTTGAAAGTTGGAATTGATATTAATATATTTTAATAGAATCATTTTGGTGTAATTTATAATTGAAATAAAATTTAAATTTGTAAATAATGAAAAATTGAATTAGCAATTGACGATAGTAGATTTATAAGTTATATTAATTTATTTGTATTGATTGAATAGAGTTTATAAATCTTTCAATTTAATTTAAAGGTGAATAAACAGTAATTAAAACACGTATAAATTTGCGTGTATAATTTAATTAAATCATCGAGTTTTAAGAAGAAACCGCTAGAGACTTTGGAATTGGGCTTTGAAACATATTCCATTGCGTTCAGAAGGCGTCAAAACATATTGTTAGGCAGTAAGCGGGCCTGATTTGGACTCATTCCAAATTTTGGTTTAAATACACGCAAAACGATGATTTATTATTAAAATAATAGTTCTTAAAACCCTAATTTCAAGCCACCGCCGTTCTTTTGTTCAATGGCCGAAAATTGCCACTTTCAATTGTTAATTTCTCCTTCGATTCTCAATGAAATTCAACGATTTCTGAAGCAAAATTGTAGAGAAAAGCAAGCTCTACAAATCAATACGGTTGATCGATGTCATAAATGATCAGAATCGCCGGAATTTCAGTTATAAGGTAGTGCCTTTAGGCGTGGTTTTCCGAGCACAGGAGCAACCGAGTATGCCCACTTTCTAGCCATGGGGTGTCCTCGAGAAAGCGCGAATACTGGTGGTTTTAGATCGGAGTTCGGGGTTTCATATGAGGATGCGAAAATCAAAAATAGCAACGACGATGGGTTCAAGTTTGCTGGAAGCTACGTGAAGTGGGAATGAAGAGGGGGAAGAACGCTGACGTGGCATAGCATGAGTGGGTGGAGTTTGTTTCTTTATTTATTTTATATATATTTAAATTCAAATGAAAAAAAATGTATAACTTTTGCATACGACTTCAGAATGACACGCGGTTTGTTGCGTTGGAATCGATTTGACTAGCTCTTCTCGATGGCACTGATTTGGAAAGATTCTGAGACTGTTAATTTTTGGGCTAAATTTTGGATTCTAATCTCGTTTGAAATCAAGGTGAGTGAATTTCTCGCTCATAATTAACTGAATTGTTCCCATATTTATTAAATTAAATTATGAAATAAATTTGATTGTTTGGTTATGATTGATTGTTGATGGTTGCTTAAATTTACATACAAGTTAATTACAGTCTTAATTTAGAATCGACATTAAATTATTTATTCGAAATTAAATTGCTAGTCTGAAACTCTGACAATTGTTAACTAGTAAAACGATATAATATTGACTGTTTGGATGAAATGGTTGTGATGGGTCCTTGTACTGATTACTGAATGGATACCTATAACGTAAATTGAAAGGTCGGATTCGAATATTGGTTGAAATCGAGATATGGAAACGAAATAAATTATATTATGTTTTTAAAATTAGTTAGCTATATATATACCTATGGATTTTGAAATAAATTAAATTAAATTATATTTATTATTAAAGATTATTTTAGTAAAGCATTTAATATATATATACCTATAATTTGAAATAGAGTAAGTTATATTATATTATTTCTTATTTAAAGATTTTTTTAAGTAAAGCATTTAATATATGTATATATGTAGTGATTTAAATTATTTTATTATATATATATACATTTTCAATTTTTTTTTATTGAAAATCATATATTTTTCAAGTTATTTAAATATTTATAATCTTTATTAAATTGGAATATTTCTCGATTTAAACCATTGATTCGGATTGAGATTTGAAATAAAAATATATTTCCCTTTTGAATAAAAATCGATGTTTAAATAATCATGATATTGATATGAAATTTCATTCTAATTTGAATATGAATTTGGAGGAGATTTAAACGAGAAATCTACAATGACCAATAACTACTGTTTTAAAAAATGCGCTTATTATTTGGGAAGACCGGCATCGAATATATGCTTGAAGACCATTCCAAGTAATAATACGACGTGATAAAGAAACTGAAGACTTGGAAATCGACAAGCGAAGACTGAGAATCCTTGAATAGTATGGATTGACTGCTGATGTCTCGATTGGGCCGATTACCCAATACGAGATTATAGGTGGCACGAGATCTGGATATATTTAGAGATTTTCAGATTTTGTTCCGTTCAAACCCAGAACGAACTTGTATGGATTGTGTGTCTAACATTGTAATTGACTGCGTAGCACTGATTCATGTTAATATATATATATATATATATATATATATATCGGATTATGGAAATTAATTATTCCTGTATCTAAGTTTTACGTGCTTAGAGGTTATGTATTGACATAAATTAGTGACATGTTGTAAATTGACAACGTGGCATACTCAAGTTATGAAATGAGCTAGTGATGATCAAAGCTTGGTTTATTGAAGCATAACATTGTGTATATCGTGGCCTCGACGAACCTCACACCTCATATTGATGGTAAACTGGCGATTAGGTTGTATACATATCTCTATTGAAACTCGAAAGCTTCGGCAGTAGATCTACTTTGAAACCTGGGGAAAATAACGGTATGTTCGGTGTCCGTATCTGGATGTTAACCAGTGATTTACCTGGTATTTGGGGTCCATATCTGGATGAAAACCATGAGATGCACCTTGATCATGTTTGTTATTGATCTTTCATGTCAAGAACCATCATATTGGAACCCAACAACCAATACGAGCCTTTCGTTTTGTTTGTTAACTATGTATGTGGGCATAGCCACTATGCTTGCTAAGATTAATACATTTATTTGCTAAACAGTTTTCAACACTAGGCACTAATAATAGTATTGAACGAGGATTTCCACTTATGAAGCATGTTTAGTTATCATAAGAAAAAACTCTCTCATTTGGTGTGCGCTTGCATTGTGTGATGTGGGACGAGCTTATGATAGCTTCATTTTTCCAAAATCATTCGCAAATTTTCCATAGTACTTCTTTAGATTACTGCACCCATAACACTCATGTAATTTCGTATTTTAATCTGACTAATATGTGGATGATTTAGTTCTGATCTGAGTGTTTGTTGTATTTTCTTTTTATGCAATACGCTCGGATCAGCCGAAGTTGCAGTTAGCGAAGATTACCTTGCCTTGAAGATACCATTACGAAAATGAAGATGGAGCTCAACAGACATATTATTACCACTACACCAAAAGATCAAATTAGAAACACATGTTTTTTTTATTTGAAACCCTGTGTTAGTGTTCTTAGGGTTAATACAACGTCAAAACGTATCTGTATATAACTAAGCATTTCCACAATTCTTTTAATTTTTTTAAAAGAACTTTTTCGCAATTGGAATATAATTATCCTTCCTAAGCACAATCTGTCATTCTGAAACCATTCACATGGCCGCAAAAAAACAATTAGTTTTTTTTCCTTCCCCAAGCCTAATCAACCATTTCTCTGAATCAATCGTCTCCTCTTCAAATTGCTTCTTCAATATCAAGCATCCATCGTTCAACCAAGTTTCCCTTGTCAGGCCGAACCTTCGTACATGTGATGGTGGTCCGATCAAATCTGAAAACTAAGGTAATAATTGTATACCCTCCGATATACTGTGATTTTTTTCCACTATTAGATTTGAATGTTGATTTCTTCCACCATGGTTTATATTCGATGAATTTATTTGGTCATTGGTCATATTAGTCAAAAATGGATAATATGGGGAAAAAAGGAGTAACAAATTGGTGCAGATATAAATTGAACTCCTGCATCACAAGATTGGCCATTTGAGTAATATTAATACTTGAGAGCTCACGAACAGTGGTTTCGTTTCCCTTCTCCTTCATATGTATTGATGTGTATTTTGGATATAACAGTAGTTGCAACAGGCCTAAACAATAAGTCATGTATAATTTAGCTGATGCCATATGGATTTATTTCTATGTGCTATATTGCTTGCAAGTTTGAAGTTCCAATTTTTCCAATACACTTTTGGCCAGATCTGGCTGAAACAGATAGCAGGTAAAACGTAAATTCAAATCAAAGGCAGAATAAAATGTAAATTCAAATCAAAAAGGTTAGATGATGCGTTAAATGTACAACACTAGTATATACTTGTTGTCGAACTGAAATTTAAGATCCGAGTAATGACTAAAATCCTCAAATCTGATCATAGTTTGGAAGCCTCAATCAACCGAAATGAAATTAGGAACCAAATTTTTTGAACCTTAACTATTTAATTCAACTGTCTTTGATTTATATCAATTACAACTGGTTGTTGAGTCCAATGTACTGTATTATGCTTCTCTTCAGCACTCATGTTAGTATCATCTTAGCTCATTTTTAGACAATAGATTTTGACTGGGACTTGACGAATGAATAAGAATGCCAGTCTTTGTGAATACGACTAGATGCCCACAGTAAATTTGTATTTGTTATGATTGAAGTATTCATAAGGTGGATGTGAAACTTGTATTATAACTCATAAAAAAAGTAGACGTAAATCAAGGATACAGGCCTACCAGAAAATGATTCAATATCCCAATAACATGATAGATGTATTAACTCACTAAAAAAGGGAGAGGAGAAAAGGTTTCAGATATAACTTAATTTTACACACATAACAAAGATGTATCAGTCTGAGGTATTAAAAACCATAGGAAAAATAGTTGACCTTATTTGTCTGTTTAAAATACTTTATGTAAATGCCTACTACAGTATATCCTTTTATACCAAAGATACTTTTGATGCTTTTGGACATCCATGTATTAACAGATATTCATAAGGTTGAAACATATCTTTTTCAGGAACACCAACAGATTCAGGCATATCACTGTAGACTGTTCTTGAACTTGGGCCTTACATACCTTTATTTGGGGTTTGTATGGGCTTACAATGCATCGGAGAGGCCTTTGGAGGTAATTTAATGTTGTTCCAAATTTAAAAAAAAAAACAATCAATTATTGATTAAATTATCATTCACCATATATTGAAACAATTTGTAATGTAGGAAAAATTATTAGAGCTCCATCAGGTGTTATGCATGGGAAAGAAGGCATTGTATATTATAAAGAAAATAACTATGACAGTTTACTTGATGGTTTGCCGAAGTAAGAATAGTATTATCCCTAACTTTTGAATTCTATGCTTTGAGATATTGTTCCCGAGTCGATATACAATCAACAAAGAATGAAATATATGATTGTCTTTTTGAATAAAAATAAGTGTTGTTATTATTATCGTAGTCCTTTTGTTGCTGGGAGATATCACAACCTAGTCATTGAAAGTTAGAGTTACCCTAAGGACCTCGAAATCACAGCTTGGACAAACGACGGGTTGGTAATGGCTGCTCAACATAAAAAGTACAATCATATTCAGGTACGTTTAACTTTTTTGGTTCTTGTATCACTTGTCGGATTATTATGGGTTTAGAAAACTACCAAATGAAAATAGTACAAGTGTCGTATAATGTCATCCTGCTATATACCTACGTTTAGACTAGTAATGGTGCAGACCTGAGTCCTAGCCGAACTTGAACTTGCCTTATGAATATGGTACAGGCTTCGTGTTTGACTAACTAGATTTGGATCCGAAACCGATCTGATTTTCATTTGTTCCATCATTACCCAGTTTGTTCTGAGCCCGTTCGATTATTATTTGTTCATTATATTTATAATATGAGTGTATATATTATGTGTATCAATATTTTTTTGGTTTATATGTACAATTTTTACAATTCACGTCGATTATTTGATTTTTTTTTCCCGATGGGTTTAGAAAGCACGATGTCTACCTACGGTGCTATTGTTGGAAAGACATTTAATATGTGTTGCATGGGCTGTTGTTTTATGGCTGTCGTTTTGTAGCTTGCAAACTCATAATTCTTTACATTATGTTAAATGCAGAAATAACATTCTCTCATCGATTTGTACTGGGAGTTCAGTTCCATCCGGAGAGCATAATAACCAAAGAATGCAAACTCATAATTCTTTACATTATGTTAAATGCAGAAATAACATTCTCTCATCGATTTGTACTGGGAGTTCAGTTCCATCCGGAGAGCATAATAACCAAAGAAGGCAAAACAATCATTAAGAATTTCATCAAGCTAGTTGAGAAATTTGAGTTAGCATCACAGATTGAAGACATGAGCTAGAATCACTGAATTGAAGATTTTATAAGTGTCTCCAAAGAAGTATTATTGCCAGTACAATTTAGAACCTTTTTTAAGATGGAAAGAGCATAAGCATCTTTTGTTGACAAATTAATAACATTTTTGCTCAAATTTAAATCATGCTTAATTTATTCAAAGCTGCATTATTTGTTGTTTGGCTCATGCTCTCATGCAATATAGGCTACTCTCTGACTTTTTTTATTTCAGCATTCATGTATTTATTGATATAACCTTCGTTCATGACAAATAAAGGTTAGTTTTAACCTACCAACTTGTTTTAAATCACGTTGTTTTCAAGTCATCTGATGTATGAAACTTGAGCAGTGGTGACTGACGCAGAATCAATTTAGTGACTAAGATATTTCACACCTACTTTTGATAAGGGCTCTTTTCTTTGTGTGTTTGTTACCACAAGCGCTTGGAAGAAGAAGTCGGAAAAGGACAAAATATAGTGATAGTTTTATTTATCTCCAAATTTGTTTTATACAAAGTGCTAGTAGACCATATATGTTTTAGAACTCCAATCATCTTGATGTTTCAACTGGCTTTGAAGATATTTGTACAGATCTTTGCACATAAGCCTATTGTGCATATCCCATTTGAGAAAACATTGAATCCGAAATGCAGTCTTTAGTAGAAATGTTAGGATGGTTGGAACTGTTAGAGCACAGACCACTATTGAATGTATGTGAGGTTTTAAATATCTGAATTCAATACGGGAATCATAGTTGTGTACAATTCCAGCTTTAATTTTTTGTTTCCTTCTGCTCAGGAACACGGTACTGGCACTTAGTTCAGATAATGTTGAAGGTAAGCAGTAAGCTTGATTGCAGTAAATTTAAGCAAGGTATTTATTGTTTTTTCTTAGACTAATTCACCTGACCAAAGATTATAAAGGGATCTAATTATAAATTTTATCATGTGATTTCAGTCCGATTATTAAAATTTCTCGCGCCTTCCTTTATGCTTATTAGATATAATTATGTTTTTTAATAAACAGGCCGAGGAGACGGAAATTTAGCTGCATTTGAAGGATTTATTGCCTTGTTCTAGGATAGAAGATGGTATGCTTTTATATTTGACCTTATACTCTCCCATTTATTTTCCATATTCAGCCAGAAAAGGATTCTCAGTCCTTTTCACTTATTTATCAGAATGGCTAGTGATTACTTGACCTGGTATTATTTCAGAGCTCCGTGTAGAATGGACAAATATGTCTAATATGCTTGAAAATATACTATATTTATGATATTCAAGGTATAACATGAATCATACCTTATTCCTTTCAATTGCGTGGTACTAAGTGTGCAATTTTGCAGCATAATGCAGTTTTAATTTGTATTTTTCTACAATGGTTTCACTTTTTATTTGCCTTTCATTCATGTTTCAGTCACATTCTTCCAGGAATGATAAGGATTATGAATTTAATTTTTAATCAAAACTTTAGTTTACAAAGTATTAGTATTTACAATGGTTGATGCATGTTTTCTTTTCGATGAGCTAGGAATTCCCATCAAAATGATCGCAGCTGGAGCAGAGCATACGACTGCTATAACTGAAAATCAATGTAGGTTAGTATGAAATTTGATCCTAAAAATCATGTGATAATAACTTAAAACAGTGGCAATAGTGGCTTTTGACCCTGAAAGAACATTTTTTTTAATTCCCACATGCAGTTCGGTCTATTATTTCTGATATTTTATTAAAATTTTGTGAAATTTTAATAGTGGAAATCAGGAAGTGTTGCCACTGGATTTGTGAAAGCAGTGGCGACTTATACTGTTATGGATTATCTGACCATAACACCCATGTCGGCTATATTAGCATTACCATGTTGAATAAGTTCAAAGTCAAGGTCATTGCTCACTTGTAGAAAGGCATATTTATTTGGAGATTAAACAGGCTCTTCTTCTTGTTCAATTCTATGCGGTAATCAGTATTTATGTAATGTGATGTTGAACTAATTAAAATTTGAAAGTTCAGCAGGGGCTAAATCTGTTGAAGGCTTCAAGTATGATTGAGTAAACAGATAGATCAATGATAAATCAAGCAGGTCATGTTTGGGCATGGTCCTCTTGTGCTTGTTTGAATGTTTTGTAATATGGGCAATAGTACATGTTAAATTAGCTTGAAGCTGAACAAATCCTCTCTTCTATTTGTTGCACTTCTCTTTATACGTTTGGTTATTGTTCAGCTTAACATACATGATCAGGAGCTAATACACCCGATTCCTGTGTCGAACTACCAATTTGGCATGATATCATTCAGCAATATAGGCAAATTAGAATTAATATTTGCAAAGTTCCCATTTTTCAATTAAATTGGGTGCATGTATTTTTTTTTTCATTTGTATTTGCAAACTAAGCTTGGTTCTCCGAGATGTTATGACAGGGCATCCAACAACTCTATTTTCTATTGGATGGTCTCTGGCTGCAGCGAAGCAATGGTAAATTGAGTTTTCATTGAAATAATTGTATGTATCGTTTTCTGCAAAATCTTGATCTACAGTTCGAATTTTATAAATGCTGATAGACTCATCAGTTTTTAAGGAACGACAACAACAGACATAATTTATAAATGCTGACTTTGTAAACTCAACCCGTGAATCTTTAAATTTGAAAGTACTACTGTCCTTAAATCTTTAAATTTGAATGTGGAATAGGTACCTTATTTACGTTGCATCCATTGTGAATTTAATCTAAAATTGGCTTTGTCAAGTATATGAGATTTGCAATTCATGTGTATGGCAACACATATATGATATTTGTATAGGAAGGTTTAGTGGCAGAGCTGGCAAGTATTGAGGGCATAAGCACCACACACATATGCTGCACCCTTGCAATTTTTTGGTATTTTTTGAGGCTATTCAATAAATATCACATATATAGATATTCGTCTTATCACTATGATTTGATATACTAAATGGATCCGTAAATTTTAACAATTACAATTTATTTTGTCTACTGCACTAACATAACATGCAAGGAGAAAAGTAGAACGGAGGTCAAGTTGATTTTCTTCAAAAAAATTGTTTACAATACTTTTTACCCCCTGCTATTTTTACGTTTGGATACTACTGTTGAAACCTGATGGCCTAAAAGAGATCTATCCCTGGTGAAGCATTATATTTCGGATGATAGTATGTAGCTTTTCATCTTTAACTGCTTGGTGTAATGAAAGCTGTATAAAATCAAATTGATATATGGATTCTACCGCAAAATATAAGATAGTAATTTCAGCTAGTAATCAAATTGATATATGAGATCCAATAATTCCTAGTTAAAATTTATATTTTTGTCAGTTTAAGATCATTCCAGTCTTTTTATTTGTATTTTTGTCCATTCATACAATCTTATTTTCATGAATCAGGCTATACTATCAATATATTCCAAAGGGAAAGGAATATCCTGTATTATGCACGAAGATAAAACATAAGATACATTTTGCTGAGTCAGTTTTTGATTATTTAAATGGCTTTACAAAGGAGCAAATATAGCTGAAATAGAATGAAATAGCTGAAGACCTAGGTACCATGAATTCAAGCATGGTGTTTGATTCAAGAAACACTCTTTACCTTGGTCATATAAACTAATTATTTCTTGAGTTAATTTGACTCTTGAATCTGTGTACCGCAGTCTGTAGCAAAATAAATTTTAATTCCTTTTTCTTGCATGATTCATATGCAAGGACATATTCATGTTGGCACATGCCGAGTTTCTCCTAACCACAAACACATTGCACATAAATTGGATAAAAATGGCCGTGAGATGTTTATCCTTCAGATAAAGGATCTCCAAACTGGAGATGTCAGATCTAAATCAGAATTTGAAGGAGTTGTAAGCTTGGCCTGGACCACTGATAGTGATTGTCTGCTGTACAGTGTGATAGAAATTTGAGGCCAGACAGGTTATTTTATATTTTATTTTTCAGTCTCTCTCATTGTGCTTTACTTGAGCTTTCTTTTAGTGCGGAGTTCATAAACATTAACCTATATTGACACTGATATTTGTCCTGAAAATCCTAATACAGGTGGGGGTACGGCTCTACAAATAAGGACATCCTTATTTGTAGTGATTTTCATTCAGATTTTTTTGGGCTTTGACAAAAAAAAAATGACTAAACCAGAGAGTTCAATGAACTTAAAAGAAATAACTTAATTGAAATTTCTTATTAGAGTAAGGAGTATTTAAAAAGACTACACATATCAGCTCTTTTTTTTTTTGACTTGTCAAAGCGAATAGGTTCTGCATTTGAACGGCGATAGGAAGGACTTTGAATTTGTGAAAAAGAGCCTTTCAGAAGAAGGCTATGATGTTGTGTATGAAATTAATGGTGAAATTTCATCCCATATGAATTTTTTCTGTTTTTTCTAAAATGTACTTTATGTTATGATGTTTATTGAAAAATCATAAATATAATATTAGCATACAGGGCGCGAAGCTGTTGATGTGGAGCCCATATTGGATGCATTGCTAAATTTAGAATAGTAAATGAATTACTTTAACAATTATTCTTATGTATAAATTACTTGATTGAGATAACATTGGTTAACATCACTGCAGATTCATATACTGCTCCTCAGTTGGAATCTACCTTAAAGCAGACCTACCACCTCATTATGATGTGAAAATTCTACATGAATTTTGGCACCTGGCAATTCTATAACTCATCCAGCTCACTTTCAGAATTATACATCATGCCATATGAATTATATGCAGTATTCATGTGTGGTAATTGTGGCAGGATTTTGCAAAAGCATTCATTAAGGTTCTGGGCAATCCAAAAGCAAGCAAACAAGTTTACAACATCTCTGGATCCAAATATGTTACTTTTGATGGATTAGCCAGGGCTTGTGCCAAGGTGAATAGTTGTTAAAATATCATATGTAGAAACTACATGTATTCAGTAAAATGAAAATGTATCTCAACTGTTTTTACAGGCAGGTGGATATCCTGAACCAGAGCTTGTTAACTATAATCCCAAGGATTTTGATTTCGGAAAAAAGAAAGTTTTTCCATTCAGAGATCAGGTAATTTATTTCTTTTATGGCATTGTGACATTTAAATCGTATTATGGGTACACTAAAAAACGTCATTTGGGAGCATTATAACTTAAAAGAAATAATTTAACTGAATTTTATGAATATTTATAGCAATCAAATGTGTGATACTTGCAACCATCGTTCAAAATAAAGTACAATTGATTTTAAACTTGAAAAAATGAGTTACCTATGCAGTACCAACATTATAATTTACTCAAAGCAGCAATTAATTCCTTAAATTTTAAGTTGAGTATCAATTTATTCACATGCTTCATAGATTATTACAGTTGTTTACAAACTGATTGAAGAAGAATTAATGGATCTAGATGAGCATAAAGTGCAACTGCTTCTCAGGTAAGTCATCACTTGACTTATTATGAGGCACTTCCTAACCAGTAATTCAAATTTATAGGTGTTTTTCTTTGTATGTGTAGGTGTAGTAATGATTTTAAAGACCAATTAAATCTGCAGGAACCAATTTTTGTGCAGCAAAATAGTGGTCGCACCACCTGATCTAGTTGGAGGTTTCATATTTAGTCAAAGTACCGTTTGCACTAGTCTTTTGACTTATTTCTAAGTTGTGACATTTAATGTTAACTATGTATGTCTATGTGTGATATTCAAATATTGTTATGGTGGCGAAGCTACTGTGGAAGTTGACATTGTGATGCTATGGAATTTGTAGAATATGACATGAAAATGCATTTGTATTGTTGTTTGATTATATTATTGTGTTGACTCTGAAATATAAATCTTGATTATTGTGGAAGGATGTTGCAATCCAGCTATATTTTTCTCTAGAAAATATCGATTTACAACAATTATAACTCTTTCTTAATAAGTGTTGTCTTGTCAATTTGAAACGTATAGGAAGTGTTGCTAATTGTCAACTTGAAACACTACTTAAGTGTTGCAGGTTGTCCATCTGAAATACTCGGTGAGTGTTTCTATTTTTCTATTTGAAACACTTATTGAGTGTAGCGGTTTAACAATATGAAAACACCCTGCAAGTGTAGCTGATTTTCAACTTGAAACACTTATTAAGTGTTGCAATTTATTTATTTGAAACACTTAACAAGTTTTTCAAAAATCCGCAACATACTAATTTGCAATACTTAAAAGTGTTTCTAAAAATTTTAGCAACAGTTAATTGCTGTTTCTAATTGATCATGGCAAACTGGTATGCATGATATAAACCAAGAAAGACATGATGGCGAAGAAGTACAAGCAGTTCTTAGGAGATCAAGTAGAGCAAGAAAGCCAAATCCTAAGTATGCTAATGCTGCCATAGCAATAGAAGAGGAACCGGAAACATTTGAAGAAGCAACTCAAATTCCAGAGTGGAAGAAAGCAATGATTGAGGAGGTTGCTTCATTAGAAAAAAATCAAACTTGGGAACTCGTACCTAAGCCTAAAGATGTTGAACCTATTTCTTGCAAATGGGTATATAAAATAAAACGCAATGCAGACGGAGCAATTGAGAGGTATAAAGCGCGGTTGGTAGCTCGGGGATTTTCACAACAATATGGGGTGGACTATGATGAAACGTTCAGTCCCGTTGCGAAGCTTACCACAATCCATGTCCTATTAGCACTTGCAGCAAACAAAGATTGGATGCTTTGGCAAATGGATGTAAAGAATGCGTTTCTACATGGAGAGTTAGATCGAGAGATATTTATGTGTCAACCCACGGGCTTTCAAAATAAGGAACATCCTGAATATGTATGCAAATTGCGGAAGGCACTTTATGGGCTAAAGCAAGCACCGAGAGCCTGGTATGGTAAAATTGCTGAGTTTTTAGTTCATAATGGTTATTTAGTGACCTCTGCAGATTCTAGTTTATTTGTTAAAAACAATGGAAAAAGTCTAGCCATTGTGTTAGTGTATGTGGACGATTTAATCATAACGGGTGATTATGAAGATGAGATTCTTCAAATAAAAGAAAATCTGTCAGTTCGCTTTCAAATGAAGGAACTTGGTGAACTCAAGTATTTTCTTGGCCTAGAGATTGAACACACCAGTGAAGGAATATTTCTTAGTCAGCAAAAATATTCCAAAGACTTGTTGAAGAAGTTTGGAATGCTAGAATGCAAACCAATTTCATCTCCTATAGAACCGAATGCTAAAATGTGTGTGCATGAAGGGAGAGATCTAGAAGATGCCACGATGTATCGCAAATTGATTGGAAGTTTGATTTATTTAACTTTGACCAGGCCTGACATTTCGTATGTTGTTGGCATATTGAGTCGATATATGCAAAATCCAAAGAAGCCCCACTTGGAAGCTGTTCGGCGAATTTTACGATATGTGAAAAGCACAATTGGGTATGGTATTTCATATGAAAGAGGCGGAGTCTGCAAATTAACTGGTTTTTGTGATGCGGACTATGCAGGTGATCATGATACTCGACGTTCGACCTCTGGTTATGTTTTCATGCTTGGGTCTGGAGCAGTCTCCTGGTGCAGCAAAAGGCAGCCAACGGTATCATCATCAACAGCAGAGGCAGAATACCGAGCTGCAGCAGTAGCAGCTCAGGAAAGCACTTGGCTTGTACAACTGCTAAGAGATTTGTGTCAACCAGTGAATTATGCAGTTCCTTTGTATTGCGACAACTTGTCGGCAATACGTTTGGCAGAGAATCCTATCTTTCATGCAAGAACTAAACATGTGGAGGTGCATTATCATTTTATTAGAGAAAAAGTTTTGCGGGGGGAGATAGTGTTAGAATATACTAACACAAAAAATCAAGTTGCGGATCTGTTCACAAAAGACTTGGCTGGTGGTAAATTTGATAGTTTTCGAAATCAACTTGGACTGGTAGAGAAATAATCAAAACTGATATTGAAGGGGAGTGTTAGAATGCAACATCAGTTTTTTTTTTAGTTGCTATATTACCGAGGCAGTACCTTCTTTTTTGCATGTGATCCTATTTGTAGCATGAGATCCTGTTTTGTAGGTGTTTGTAGCTATCTGAAGTCATCACGTCCTTATATATGTATGCTTATCTTAATGTTTTGCGCATCCCATCCATGAAATAAGAAAACAATTTGTTTCGTTTTTCTCTCCTCTGCAAAATTATATTGTGCTGCTACTTTTATCTTCCTAATTTAGTTGCACTTCAGGTTTTCTACAGAAAACGCGTGAAAGCCTGTTCAGAGAAAAGAGCTAAGGAGTTGAGGTTTCTACTTTAGCACTTAACATATGCTAATATTTGATATGAAGAGGTCTGAGTAATGTATAAAACTTTAGTTGTTTTGCAATAAAAGATTCCAAATCCATTTCAAAGGCTAGCACGACTCAGATCAAAATGCATGCACCTTCCTGAAGAGTTTCGTCAACATTTCTAAATAGCAAAGTAAGTGCAATGTAGACTACGCATGTTAATAAAACAAACATTACTATGCATCATCTCCTTTGTATTTTTACCGATACTCTATTGCTGCTCCATAATAGACTAATAGTGCCACGTTGTAAATCAAAGTTCCATTACAAGAACAATAGAAATGGTAAGTTCCCGTAGTTGGTATTATGGCACAAATGCAATGTGCAAATGCAACTTAAAACCAAGTTTTGAGAATCAATAACCCATGTAATCAGCAACAAGCTCTTGGAACTCAGTATCAGCAGTGAGTTTGAAAGAGTCGACCATTCTGTAGAGGATACAAGTTTGCTGCACAAAAGCGAGTAGAATCCTGATGCAAGGTTCGGGTACAATCCCTCTGCAACTGAAAAGCTCCAGCTCAAATTCTCTAAAAGTGACCTTCCTCATCTTCTTAATTGCCTCAATAGCTTCCTGCTCCGTGCATTGATTATCTTTCATGTAACAGGTTATGGCGTTAAATGCTTGCCCCTCTTTCACCTCTCTTTCGTAAGTCATCAAGTCATTAGCCAACCTACATATTAAAGAGGCCAGGTACAACAACCGTGAATTTTTACTGATAAGTTGAAAGGCATTGTTGCTGATTTTCTGGCCGGTGAGAAACAAAGTAATGCCTGAAAGCCCTGCACATGCACCAAAGGAAGTTGTTGCATTTTTTATGTATTCATCAAAGGTTGGAAAGTAGCTGGAGAGAATCCACTCCGTGTCTTTATTGTAGGCAGCTATTACATCTTCCCACTAATAGATGCAAAAATATTACAATCATGTAAACATCGTGAAGTACTTTCACCAAAGGACCTAAGTATAATTTTTTCCAAAAGTTGCAATCATACCGTTTCCTTCATGTATGGGAATAGATCACGACCTTGGGCTTTACTTCCTAGTGATGCCATTTCTAGTAAGAAAACACGTGAACTTTTAAAAACTGCGCTGTGTGGGTGATGATTTTCTACTAAAGATGCATCCCACCTAAACAAGCATGTACAATTTACAAATTAGAATAAACATTAAGTCAGAGGAGAACCATTCTAATAGACTCAGTATATCAACTTCCAAAGCAATGCCACCAGCTCAAATCGTCTATCTCCATGTTCTGAATTAAATCTCAGCCATACATAATGTGATTAAATTGATCAGTGAGTCCTATCTCGTGCTATTAAAATTGTCATATCATGTAAGCATCGATTGTTGAAATGGACTAGACACATGGGAACAGGGAAAATGAAGACGGAGGAGTTACATTTTTTTACAATCGTGAGAATAAGCATTTTTTTTACAAATAAATAAAGTTGCATTTTTTTACAAAGACTCCCAAATCAAAAACCCTATCAATAAAATTACATTTTTACAAATAAATAAAATTATTTCTCAGATTAGAAAAGCTATCCTTGGACTACTGTTTATTTTTATGTAAAGCCCTTCTTTATATTAATGGCTATGCAAAAAGGAATAAGCAGGAAAAAAAATGTTACCTCTGAAAGGCTTCTTGAAATGAATTCAATCCTCTATGATGTGCGGCATTATCGTGCAATTCATCCAATATAGCAATAAGAATGAAAGACTTGCAGAAAGCCAATCGATATTGTGAAAATTGGGGCTCAAACATGGACATGGCCGGACCAAAGTAAATATTAAGAATCCCCAGCCTTGGAAATTGCAGGTTCTCGAATCTCTGTTCATTAAACCATCTGCACAATAATTATAAAAGCAAAGAAATTTCAAAAAAACATTGAGTAGACTGTTTTACCTCTAACTTATTTTTTCTTCAACTAAAAACAATTTAAAAAAAAGGTTTAAAGTTGCCAGGTAAAAGATTTTTTTTTCTTGATTATTGTCATTTTGTAATAGTAGATGTGGTTTTTCATATACTACAATCAACATGTAGGCTGTTCTAGACCGGGCTCAGAGTGCCCAATTTGACCAATCAGTGGTAGATAATAGAACTATGATTTCTTGATGACACACTATGCTTTACATATTTTAGCAATCATGCTTTTCCACTTGCGTAAATTAGAATTATGTGGATAGTTTAGCATATTTATACAGATAATGGGTTAATGACCTAAAACGTCGGTTTCAATTTCCCATGATATGCATGCAAAGGCAAAGCACCAGATAGCCCATAGATACCAACCTCCACATAAACCCAACAGAGCTCAAGTAGTCAAAGCCTAAGTTAGTACCTTACTGGAGACTAATGTTTCTGAGTAAAAACAAGAGTTAAACAATTTTAACGTCACATATTGACCGGAATATCTTCCAAATTAGAACACAGTTCAAGGTGGATAAAATACACTTCAAAGTAAAGGATTTTTTTTTTTTTTTTTTTTTTTTTTTTTTTATAAAAACATTATCAAGATTCAAAATAAAAGCAATTTTAAAGAAAGTTAGATAGTTGCTTTTAAATGTTTATTGAACAGATATCAAAAGGATAAATATTATTCTTTGACATGACATATACAAGCATTCAAAATTACAATGTTTTGATCCATATTCCTGCACCTCCATACTTTACATATATAAAAAGCCCTAGTTCATGAAGACTAGAGCACATCAAGTAGGCTTTTTAGCTTGACGAAATCATATGTTTACATCCCATTATTATCATGTATTTTGAAATCTTCCTACTGTATTTCATATATAAAAGCAATTCCCCTCTTTCGTATTTGTATGTCCAAAATCACAACTTAAAACTCAGTATTTTTTGGATCACATTTAAAGTTATATTATTTTGTTTTTATCAGGTTTTTTGTTTTGTTTTATTATATCTTACACTATGTGAAACCCAAGTGAATATATACTCCCTCAACACACCCCAACCCCCTCCCCCACCCCCCCTCTCGTTGCCAAAGGTGCCGTCGGAACACCATTCAGACTTTAAAACTCTTCATCTTCTAATATTACTTCAAAACTTATTTCCATTTTATATATCTCATCTCAAAATAAATAGGAAATCAATCGATAAATATTCCTTTTTATAATTCAAAATGAATTTTCACGTTTCTGAAAGTTTACGTAACTGGTTCTTTTGTTCAAAAAATAAAAGTACAGCAATAAGTGCTCATTAACTTTTCACTTCTTTGATATCTGATTTTAATGGTTATTTGTTTTACTTTCGTATTCTATTTATTTTAAATTCTATTTTAAACAATTTTTGGAGTTTAAACTAAAGTAATCTACTATAAGTACAAAAATCAAAATTGTTAGATATCGTTATGCTTTTTTATGAAATCGTCATTATAGATAGACAGATATTTTGTTGTAGTTATGGCATTACACATGAACTTTAAATGTATAATAATAATAATAATAATAAGCTGTAATAATATTTTTTTTTGTTTTTCTTAATTTAGTTACGATAAACTCAAATTGTGTAGGTATAACACTCTTATTAAAACAGTAAGTTGCTTAATCAATACAAATTGAGTTTATCATTTTATGTAGTTATCGTTTTTATACATACTAAAAATGCAAGATTTAATTTCAATTTTATACCAAAATATGTGGCAATCATTTATTTTCATCTAAGCTCTGCATCGAATCTAAATGCACTTTTAGCGCAGTGCTCTACTTTGCCAAAAACAACAATATATTTATTTTGAAACTCTGATTCCTTTTTGATTTCCTAAAGAGGAAAATCATACATATCGCGTAAACAGTAATATATAAGTGGAAATTAGAGACACATTAAACTCGTTTATTTTACATCGTTTCCTTTTAAAAACTATTTTCTACATTTTTTTTTCTTTTTTTCTTTTTTACTTCTTTGGTTTCCAAATTTTAAACCGACCACTCCGGCAATTATAAATTTCACCTTTAAAAAATTAGGAATATGATTTATAAAAGAAAATCGGACGGGACTAATGATATATGCAAGAATGAATATATATATATATATATATATATATATATATATATATATATATATATATATATGTGCGTGTGTGTGCGTGTGTGTGCGTGTGTGTGTGTGTGTGTGTGTGTGTGTATGTATGTATGTATGTGTATATATAAACACACACATTAAACGTACAAAAATGTTTTGCATTATGTAATTAAACGATATGCAGTATGAAGATAACTGATAAAAGAAAATTTGAAGGAACTAATGATATGTGCAAGAATATATATATATAATATACATACATACATACATATATATATATATATGTATGTATGTATGTACATATATATACATATATATGTGTGTGTATGTGTATATATACACACACACACATTAAATGTACAAAAATGTTTCGCATTACGTAATTAAACGATATGTAGTACCATGATAACTGATATAAATCTATATATGTATGTATGTATGTGTACATTATATGTACAAAAATGTTTTGCATTATGAAATTAAATGATATGTAGTATGAAGATAACTGATGTAAATTATTAAACGGTCATATTCACGGCTTTCATGCATTGTTCTGCGGCAGAACAAAGTATTACTATTTTTGCACGAACAAGCCAAAATTATAGTGGCCGCACTACTTTTGACATACATGAGAAGTAGGATGCTAAAACACCACAACAAAAGGAGCAAGGCTATGGTATCTCGACTACTTACTAATCCTCATGCGTAGAGGAGGATTCATACTCGTTACCAAACGAGTCTGTCCCAATAATATTGGCCTTCTTATTTTTATCTTTCGTCATCAATTCCAGGTCGAGCAATTTAAATATCAGCATTTGTTCAATAATGTACGATTACTTATTTATTTTTATTTGTATGGATATATTTGTGTTTACACAACTATTAATGCATTATTTCACTAACTTTTTTTTTAATATTAGAGAATATTTTACCTCTCACATTCAATCATTTCTTGTTGGAAAACCTTCTGGAGTATTCCCAGGTCAATCGAAGCAAGTTCTATGCATTTTCTCTCAAGATCACTGCTATACCATGATCCTGTAATTATACTTCTAGCTTCCATTCTAGCTAGCAGATATTGTCTAGGATAGGATAAGGAAAACTCTATCTGCACAAAGTTTAGAAGACAATTTAGCGTGTATGCATGTGTGCACATAGGGGTGGGGGAGTGTGCACGTGCACCTCCCCCTCCTCCCTCTCCCTCTCTCTTAGGGTGTGCGTGTGCATTTGTGTGTGTGTGTGTGCGTGTGTGCGCGCATGTGTGTGTGCGTGTGCGTGTGTGAGAGAGAGAGAGAGAGAGAGAGAGATAGCCCTGATAACTTACAGCATGTATACATGTGCACTCATACATATGTACGAAGACAATGACCATGAATGTAATTTCACACTTTTTTGTAAATTCACAATACTCGAGTGAGACATTAACGAGCAAAAATTCTTTGAAATCAATGCTGAATTTACAAGTACAAAGACTGAAACCAATGCTGAATTTACATATCCAAAGACTAAATAGGAATACATGCAAGGAGGCCATAATCGGTATTCAGTTCATGCTTTTTCATATAACACTTTATGGCAGTATATGTGTCTATGGATTTTATTGTTATTTTACACAACTGTCCATGTAAAGTAAACAAATACAAGGCTGATTATGGATCAGTTATTACGCATTTTAGTTCTTAAATGTTGAACTTCATCGAAATCGATTATTTTGGCTTATTTAATATTTTCCTAAATTAGCAGTCGACTCTGCTTCCACCTACCACCGCCACACTTATCTGAATCATCAATTATAATTTAAACACATGAACAAGAAGTATAAAAATGCCGAGATCCACTACATAAGCATGAAAATGTCGAGATCCACTTAGCAGGTTCACGCTAGATAGTGAAAGTTACATCATGTTCCTGTAGACTATGGAAATATAAATAGGGACAAATTGGACGTTACTGAAACTGCTGAATGCAATAAAAATTTGCTACCAGATAACTGACGATCAAAACAATATTATACAATATTCCATATTCTTATTGAAAAGTACAGTGTGCCAACAATTTGTTAACTATATCATCAAGACTGAATAATTGATTAAAGAAATAATTTGCATGATTTTGGAGGAATCAAACAAAAATAATTTCTATTGACTTTACCTCTTCCCTTTTATTTATTTGAGATCGAGGCAAGTGCTTAACTGAAAGGAGTTTGACAACTTGGGCTTTTGAAATATCTTCAACCTCATCAATAAATTCTGATTCCTGTGGGAAACTAATTTGAGAACATCTATATAAATTCATTAACGCACATTCATTGCTGGAATTCTCTAGTAGGAACATTGAGAAATTTCCCCCATCTTTGTCTCTTAACGTTTTCAGGACATCTGTAGTAAAAAGCAGTAAGGGGCAATATATTAGGATAGTATAAGAATTATTTTTGATAAGCACCAATAATAATGCTTTCTTAAAATTAAAATTTACAAAGAATGGATGTACGAGTGGCACTTACATGAATAGAACATGATCCAACATGTTCTGATATCCTAATTTTTAAACATTGTAGTGTGATATATATATATATATATATATATATATATATATATATATATGTGTGTGTGTGTGTGTGTGTGTGTGTGTGTGTGTAGAGAGAGAGAGAGGAGCGTTCAATGACACCCCAAATAGTGAGTACCCAAAAAGCCCCCTACAGAAACCAAACATTTATATTAGTTTAAGTTAGTGGGAGGTGACAGAATGAGTGGAGGGAGAGAGAAACGGAATATGTGATGGAAATTAGGGGTATTTTGGAGTGCTGCACTGTTTTGGGTGTCACTGAACGCTCGATACACACACACAGAGAGAGACAGAGACAGAGAGAGGGGGGGTTCAATGGCACCCTTGTTTGTGAGCACCTCAAATGCACCTCCCTTATAGCTACACATTTATATTAGATTATGTTAGTGGGTAGAGAGAAAAGCAGTGGAGGGAGAGAGAAATGAAAAAATGGAATGGAAAAAAAAGGGGCATTTTGGGGTGTTGCATTGTTTCGGGTGCCACTGAGCACTCGTCATATATATATATATATATATATATATATATATATATATATATATATATATATATATCCCCTATATATGTATATGTATGGGAATGTTCCGCTACAACTTAGGCTGCACGTGAATCTCCTCCTGAATTTCAACCACTCATTCCGATTTTAATATTAATTCTTTCTCTCTCTTCGGAGAAAGAAAAAATTAATATTAAAATCGGAACGAGTGGTTTGAATTCAGAGAGAGATTCGTGTAGCCTAAGAGGTGAAGCAGAACATTTTCCGATATATATATATATATATATATATATATATATATATGAGGAGCGATCGGGGGCACCCCTGTTTGTGAGCACCCCTTTAGCACCCCTGCCGGTCCGTGAGCTACGGCGATCCAAATCGAACGAGAATTTGTAGATATTCAATTTACATATATTTAAGGACCTATCCAAAATTTGAGCTCGTTCCGACATCCGTACAATAATATATTTGGTGTTTAAATTTAACGGTTTGAATAAATGTCTGAACGGTGAATAATTGAGCTAAGATTTTGAATATGCTATGGATGTCGGAACGAGCTCAAATTTTGGATAGGTCCTTAAATATATGTGGATTGAACATCTACAAATTCTCGTTCGATTTGGATCGCCGTAGCTCACGGACCAGCAGGGGTGCTAGAGCGGTGCTCATAAACAGGGGTGCCCCCGATCGCTCCTCTCTCTCTCTCTCTCTCTATATATATATGTATGTATATATATATATATACATGGAAGCGGCTATATAGACACAAAATTGAACATAAATCAAATGACACAGAGTATTAGCCGTTTGATCGTTTTGTCTTTATGTGGAGAGGTGAAATTCATGGGGGATCCAATGGTGAAGATGCATTGTGCCATCAATTATGTCTATGTTTTGTGTCCAAATAGACTTTCCCTATATATATATATATATATATATATATATGTGTGTGTGTGTGTGTGTGTGTGTGTGTGTGTGTGTGTGTATGTGTGTAAAACGCGCACACACACAAAATGGGCACTTTCTATGAAAATATAAATTATATATAACATACTATATGACAAGCGGGTTCGATCATGCAAGGTAGAATCGGTTATTAGGATACAAAATTTGATACAAATTTAGAATCATTGGATTTGTTTGTATTTATATGAAAGGTAGAATTTCAGGGAAAATCAAATGGTTGAGATTGCTTGTATCCAAATTTGTGCCATCATTCTATATTTAAATAGACTTCTTCCACATATATAATATAAAACTACATATACAAATTCTGAACTATTTGGTTTGTTTGCCTTTACATGAAAGGTGAAATTCAAGAGAAGATCTAATGGTTGAGATTGCCCGTGTCCAAATTTGTGTCACAATTTGCATCTAAATAGACTTTCTCATATATGTTGTGAAAATTAACACTTCGCGGAAACGTGCATCAAGATCTTAATCACTCAACATAGAGATAACTTTGACGAAAACAAGACAGAAAGACAATCAAAACACAAACACAAGATATTCCACCAAACCAACATTTTTATTGATTCACAAAAAATAAATTTTGTTTACACTTATTGGAACAAGACAAAAATGAACAAATTACAGTTGAATCAATAACCTAATTGAGAAAGGAAAAGAATATCTAGATGACTAATATTGTTGGATAAGAAAAACCATGAAGAACGGCGACTAACTCTTTATCATCTTTAATTTCAGCCACAATTTTGGTCACCAATTTGATGCCCAAGTGGGTCACATTATTTTTTAGTCCTGAATGTAGTTTATATAGATATCCAAAATGCCCTCTTCAAAATTGACAAGTATATATTTGGAGAAACCCGGTCTATGCAGAAATATCCAGCTCAAACATTTGGTAGAAACGACCAGACGTCATGCCGAGTCTCTGGAATTTCCAGACTCTACGCTCAGATGTTTGGTTTTATCCCCCAGATGTCTGAGCTGAAACCACTTAGAAAACTTCAAACTCCATATCTTCTCCTTCGAGCGGCAATTTGTGAATCATCTCCTACATCACCAAGCTACTTCCAAAAACTAACACATATAGCCTACTTCAACGCATATGTGATTTAAAATTATAAATCACAATGCTCCGACTTGATATGAAATCACGTCAAGAACTCCAACAACCACAAACATGTCAACCTAGCTCTCTCAAAGACCTTATTTCTCAACCAAAACTACATCACAAACATTAACCACCGTCCGCAAGTGATGCATCTTCCATATGAGGTACACCACATAAAACTGGTCTAAAAAACGTTTGTAATATCACAAATATGTCCATCTTACCTTTGTGAAATTTTCAAATCGACATCCATTTATCACTTGACCTGAGCTCATTACATGATATATATCGATTTCTCGAGCATCATCAACATAAAGACCCCTGTCTGAAATAACTCGACACATGTCTATCACTTGACCTAAGCTCCTTACCTGATCACTATCTTTCCCTTGAGCATCATCAACATGAAGACCCTTATTTGAAACATGACCCTTAATGTTAGAATAATAAGAAGTGACCATATTAACCTCTTCATCTTGTTGTGGACTAGGCCCTTCAATCGTCGCTCACTTTCCACGAACGACTATAGAACTAACCAATCTATGAAGGTTTCCTTCCTCCAAGACTCCTCTCATCATGTCACGATCACCTTTCTTCACTCTCAAAATTCCACCTTGAGTCTTATAAGTGCAACCACGACGATCCAACTGACCAAGAGAAATAAGATTATACGAACAAGTGGGTACATATCTGACTCCAGAGACTTCCCTAACCGCACCGTCATCCATACGAAACCGAATAGATCTAACACTACAAACCGATAGCTCTACTACATTGATCATTCTAATCATACCGATATTCTTCTCAAAAAAGAAAAAACAATTCACATCTCTGCAAATGTGAAAACGAACTCTCGGATCCATCTTCCAAGACTTATCTTAGACACACACACACACACACTCTTCTCCTTTCACCCACTAGCTTTTCCTCCCACTCATATATTACTTAAAATATAAACGAGTAGTTTTGGTTCATTTGCAAAGGTGATTACTCCGAAATAGGGATGTCGTACACCCCCCCCCCCCACACACACACACATATATATATATATATATGTGTGTGTGTGTGTGTGTGTGAGAGAGAGAGAGATCAGATAAAAGCATATTTTTCCATACTACGTATTGTGGGAAATGCATTCTATAACGTTTTGTGTAAAACGCATGATACGGCTAAGAAACAATATAAATACCGCCTAAGTTTTGAACTATATATGCTTTGTTGTGGAAAAAATGATGTGGGAAAGCGCTTAATTCAAGATATGGTATTGCCTATTTGAATACCAATGCAATAAAATCAACTATGAAATCACACAAGAATAAACAATGAATATGAAAAAAAGGCACAGAAAAATTAACGTGATTGGAATATAAGTATCGTATGTTCATGAAGACGCAACAACTATTTATTTCTTCACTTTGAGAGAGAGTACAACGTGAAAGGAGTAGGAACCACTCAACAATTTCGCTCACCCTAACCTAAAAACGGATACATACATACGAATCTTATTGAGAATATTTTGATAGAGAACACTCTTTCTGATTCTTATGTGTTGAAAAAATGATTAGATGTATTCATATTTATAGACATAAGGACGAATACTGCCTTAGAGATAATCATAAAATATTCCGGATTTGCTTTATTTAGTTTCAACACAAATTTAGCATATTTGTGTTTGTTTCTACGTATACCCTCATTTGATTGATTCTTAAATCAATAAATCTCTCTTCTAGTATTAGTTAATTATCTTTCCAATTGGTTTTTCATATTTGATTGATTGCCGAAATCAATCAATATCTTCCCCTTTTAGAATAGATTTAAATCATCCAAATTTAACAATGTTTCATGCTACTCCCTAACATTAAAATACTAACTAATATTTAAATCGTAACCAGGCATGACCCTAGGGGTAGGTGAGCAAGGCGGCCGCCAAGGGCAACCAGCCCGGCAAGGGCAACATGCAGCGGTAGTAGTGGTGCTGACAATTGGTCATATTTTGAGTTAAATACACTTTATTTGCAGCGGGGTAAGTAGTTGTGTGGTTGCGTGTTGCATTCCCAGCTGGGCAACCAGGGTTGGAGACCTATCAATACATGATTATAGATTCTTTCAAACAAACAAAATTTTCGACTAGGGAAACATAAACGTTTGGGCCAGCCCTGATAGTAACACTTCTACACCAAACTAGTAACGTCCAACAAGATCAACTCAAACACTTAGAAGTTAGAACACTATCATTTATTGTATAACCTTTTTAAGCAAATCAAGATATCATACATATAAAGTAAATCTTCTAGTTACTTACTTTCAACCTTTTTGCTTCGTTCCTACTAAGAAATTTTAAGCACAGTGACAATAAGGCCATATCAGTGTGTATGCACACATGGCTTACACGTATAAAGGCCTCATTTTGGATACATCCAGAAGAAACCTTTGCAACTGGCCAAAAAAAAATATTGCAATTTTAGGTCCCAAAATATAGACACAATCAAAAGATATTAGTATATAAGACTCAGACATGACTGGTTAGTTGTACATGTGTTTCCATGGTTGAAGGGCACTAGTTCAAGACTTTAAATATCACTAATTACATTTCTCCTTAAAATAATTTTGGTCAAATATAATATTAATATAACGTCAATCAGATTATATGGTGAAGCTTTTTGTTGGAATTAAAGGTATATATGGTGATGCTTTTCATTGCAATTGGAGGAATTTATACCGGCATTTACATGGTAACCATGTAGACGTAAGAGACGAAAACCAAGAGTTGTAGAAATTGCATCTTTGAGCCCATATTTTTCGTTCCATTTTCTGCAAAATGATAGATATCGTTCCAAATGAGAAATAATGTTCCACTTACGTACATACATACGCCACTATGTATACATCCGTATATCGAAGTTCACTTATACACAAGTCACTAAATATGGAATAGAATGAAAAACCAAATAAATGATTTAAGATTGAAATGCACAAATTCTGTTAATGTTAGTCATAAAAAATTGGATATTATAGAGGTATGCGTATATTTGACAAAAATAACTGTGACTGGGTTGGTTCAAAAATTAGCGTCCTGGTTGGTACTATTTTGTGTTTCGTATTTCAAATTTTCAACACACACTACAAATTTGAGCATAGCAGAGAAGAAAAAATACAAAAATTTTAGCGACTACATCAATGGATGGACGATGGAGAGGGATAGATTGTTTTATGTGTTTTTTCCCTCCAGAACATGGAAAAACAATATAATTTTGCTTTCGATGTTTTGGAACATAACAAAAGCACAAAAATGATCAATTCCCTTTGTCATCTGTTCATCATCGTTATGGCTAAGAATTTTAAATCATTCCTTTTGCTTTCTCATATTTTACAATAAATATACAAAACGTAAAATAGAAAATTCAAAATGAGACGAAACATGCCCTAAATGTTAGGAAAGTAACAACAGCGACATGATTCTATATCAGTTTCATAGACACCATTTCATATTCTAACCCTGTTTGTAAACAAGCAAATATACTATGACGCTGAATTCTTCTTATGGTGGACAATATTTTTACAGTGTTAGAATGAGGAATAATGTACAGAAAAAACATAGTAGTCAAGGCAGTAAGGCGCAAGCATTGAGCCCGAGGCTTTTTTGAGCCTTGGGCTTTTTTGTGTGCCTTTTATATGAGTTTGATCTACTATTTTACTAACTACAAATTAATTTTTAAACCATGTTTTATAATTCATTCAACTATCTACATATTTTATTAATAAGATTTAAATTTTAAACCACATTTTATAATTTATTGAACAATTAAATTTTTTATTTAACTATTTATAAACAAAATTTTGAATTTAGCAAAAAAAAAAAAGCCTAAAACTACAAAAGGTGCAATCAAACCGCAAAAAGGCACAAACTTGAGCCATGGGCATTTTTGCGCTAAGGAGCGCCTAAGCGCGCGCCTTGATAACAATGAAAAAACTGTACGCTTATATTACAGTATTTATACAAGTGATGTTGAAAGAGAGGAAGAGTCATCTAAACCACTCCCTTTATCCTATCTTGAACTTTTCAGATCTGCTTTTGTAAACATAATTTTTCCAAGAATATTATATATGGGATTAGTCTACTAGGACACAATATATATATATATATATATATATATATATATATATATATATATATACAATTTGTAATACAATGGGTCTCCATCATTAGATTACTCTTGAATTTCATTTTCTATATATGAACAAAATGATCATGCGGTGCAGATTATTTGTGTTATCAATTGTGTCTAATTTTTTATCCAAATAGCCGCTGCCATTATATACGCGAGCGTTACGACAAGCAATTTGCGCGAGTCATGACACATACTTGTGTGTAAATTATGTTTTTAGGAACGACATATGTTTAACACATTTAAAAAGAAATGATTTATAAGAATATTTTATTATATTTTTACGCTGAAATCATGTCTACTAGATTGAATTTTTATTTTTAATTTGGAATCTAATTTTTTATATTAGTTTCTTTTTTGTTATGTAATAAACAACGATATTGTAAAGAATGTTTATTTATTAGATTCTAATTCATGTGATATTAAGATTTGTTAATATTTACAAAATGCAAGTTGAATTTGCAAAATAATTTTATTGGTAAATCCTATTTTTGAAAGTTTATGGTCAGATCAAAAGTTTGTGCTTTAAAGCCAACTTTTAATAAAGATTGTTAAAATTTCTAGAAATGCAATTTGAATTTGTAAAATGATTTAATTATTAGATACTATTTTTAAGTAAAAATAAAGATACATAAGGGTATTTTTGAAAGTTAGCGGTTGGACCAAAAATTTGCTCTTCCACGCCAGCTAGTAATAAAGATATATATACACAAACATAAATACATATGTATGCATGTGTGTATGTGTATCTATATGTGCATCGTATACACATTGCTTGTAACAAATGAAGCTTCCAATGTGACAACTTCTCGATTGAGCGTTCCTTTCATCATCTTTTGGAACGAGCACATGTATGTCTTAACAACATTTGATTATCACAAAACAAAATTCTCAATATTACGTGCCACCAATCTCACATATATACCATGTTATGCATTATGTTTCTTCTGATGTGAGACTTATTGATCAACCTGTGCACTCTCAGATACATGCAATGCTTACACAGACACGTGCACACACATTATGTGTGTGTGTGTGATTATATATTTAAAAAATGAATAGTTGAAGAAGCAATACTAAAAATTTATTAGTTATCCCGATGGCATAGGATTAGGCAAGTAGATGCAGGAAAATGAAAGAGGAGCTCATAAGCACTTAAATAACGAGAAATGAAAAACCCCACTGACACACACACACACACACACACACACACACACACACACATATATATATATATATATATATATATATATATATATATATGAGAGGTGGGTTCTAGGGCACACAAGTTTATATTTAAATAAGTTAGTGGAAGAGAGAGAAACATGAATGTGTGGTGGAAATTAGGAGAGCTGTAGGGGTGTTGCGGAGTTTGAGGTGTTGTCAATCATGTGCTTTGTTTTTAGAAACGTCTATGCATTTATAAAATCTCTATGCTATGTGCGATATACATGCATACAAAAATATATCTGGAAAAGAATATGATCTCAGATTGCTAAAGTATAAGCATTAAATCAAAAGGTAAATAATTAAATTGATAAACTTTGTACAAAGTGAAATTGTAGTAAACGTAAACTGGAAAATATAATAAAAAAGAATATATACATTTTTTGTTGGGAATGAGATTCGAACGTGGCAATATTTGTTTCTCAATTTTCAGTTGAAAATAAATGTTAACTTTTTATCTTAATGGGATTCGAATTCGTGACCCCATTTACATACAAGGACATTGGGGAAGTGTGCTGTTAGATTAAAATATTGTAACTCTATTACAACTAGTAACAAAAATATTTATACATGAATTATAATTAATGATTATCATGTATGCTTATCATATTTAAGTATAAGTTAACGTTTATCATTAATGATTATCATATCTAAGTATAAATTATCATGCATGTTTGTCATATAAAGTTTGAAGTTCATTATTCTTACTTATTATAAATTGTGTTATATGAGTATAACAGTAAGAAATTTTGTTTAAACCCACCAGCTTGGTAACAGAAAAGCCATTGAGTATCCACTTGTCGCAGGATAATGATCTTCTACACAATTTTTTTCTTCAATTTGTAAAAGAAAAGGATAAAATATTAACATTAATGTGTGGGATTCTTTATACTAAGCATTTTAAATCAGTACGTTGACATACGTTTACATACATATGTTTTATTTTAGCCAAATTAAATTTACTTTAAAGAAAAAAGATAGGATACTTGTATGATAATACATATCATTACTACAAAGCGTATGTAGCATATAACATATTACATCAAATCAAGCTACGTAAGTTTTGTACTTGTGACCTTTCATGCCAAAGTAAAAGGATTTAACCATCGAAACAGAGGTGCTGGTCATTAATTTTATTTGTTATTTTGCTTAGACTCATGAGTATTTGTTTTGTATCCATATATATGGCTAGGATCAATAGCTTTATTTATTTAGCATCATTCATACCCCTCTGATATATGTCACACATTTGTATTTAAACATTTGGTTCATGTGATAGAAGAGAGGAACCTGTAAAGTGATTCCAAGATTTGTTTGATTTGCTGTTTAAAAAATCTTTGAATTCCCAGTCTTTCTATTATGTCTACTGTTCTGAGAGCTTCACCGAGATACTCAAAGTGTAGCTCTCCTCCGGGCACAAAAGAGTATAAACAATCTCCAATCGAGTCTATCAACAGTTCTGTGGGAGCATCATCCTCTTGTGTATGTATCTACAAATTAATAACAAATATAATCAGAAACAACATGATAAAAACAGCTGAAGGATTACTGTTTTGTACTCATGTACCTATGTGAACATTATTAACTAGAGCAAAAGAACTACTTCCTCGATCAAATCACACAAAAAATTGGAATTATGTCTGCAAATGTAGCAATCAGTTACAACTTACACAATGAATCGTTGTTCGGGTAACTAGTTTTATTGTTATTATTTGGAAAAAGAAATTCCAGATCTGTTCAGTATTCACAGAGCAAAGATACACAAATAGAATGTCAAACATTACTCAGAAAATGAACATAACCCAAGTAAGTTACAGAACCGGATCACACTCTACGGATTCCACAGCAAGCCTGCTGATTTATATATTTTAGTGGAGAGGGTATTAGAAACCCCAACTTAATTGAATTGATGCACAGTGATATATCCGACAATATAACCTAAATCAAACAATGAAATTCAATTTGGAATTCATCTAGAATTCGATAAAAAGGTCATTTCACTATATAAATTGCATCCAAAATATGGAAACCGTTTGTTTTACTCGTAGGCAGTGTTTTTCATAGCCATGTCGAATTTGACCTCCAATAAGCAGAACCATTGATTACTATAATACGAAACTCAAATAGACGAACCCACGTCCTGCCTTCAAGCAAACGATTCAACTGTCAATTTTACTCTTGCTTTCTCACCATGTAGGTCTCTTTCATTCTTATCATTTTGAATAAAATAAATAAATACATACAGTAAAAATCATCATTTCAGAATCTAAACAACAAAAGTCACCACTGTGTTCTTCACTGTTGCAAGCTCTTCTAATACAACCTCAAGATTCATCAAATTTGATATCACTAAACATCTGTCGCTGTGCACTGCTACTTCTACATACAAATACAGTCATATTGGTGTAGCTGTGCACTACAACAATAAACAACTTCGCTTGCAGACTTTAAATATCATCTATAACTCCCTTAAGCAGCATTTTTGTATCAATATTTTTGCATATGTATTGTTGTTGAGTTTGTAAATTTTCACAAAATATTTACTACCGTTCCAACGGTTTGACCGGTTAAACTATAAAAATCTTGAATAGTTACTTGGCTCACAATCCGGTTATGAAAACTATGCTTGTAAAAAAAAATGGTGCCTTTTTTAAGCAAAAGCAATCAGCATTTATTTTTTGTTCTTGGCGGAGTTACTGCATATTGAAACAGTTTTTCAATTATACTTTTTTCCAGTATAATAGAACAACAATAGAAACAGAAATAAGGACTTGTTGCCTATTACAACCTAAACCAACTCACTTATGGTCAACCAATCGGGTATACCCTAGTGATCCGTTGGCCCAAGTCAACCGATCGGAAATCTCAAAATGACTGTTAGGCAAATTCTATTTCAACCCAGCTAATTGCTGAGTAGCCCCCCAAAGTGCATTAAAATTGAGTAAACCCATCATTTTGCTGAGTAGCCCCCCTCTTATTTAAAAAAAAACCAATAATACCCTTCCTCGTAGTGCCTCTACGTGATTTTATAGTGAACCTCGTAGGGCCATTTCGTGATAAGTAATTATACCACGTAGAGCCTCTACGTGGTATAATTACTTACCACGCAGTTCACCTACGAGGTTCGCTACAAAACCACGTAGAGGCACTACGAGGTAGTCTGAAAACAGGGAAAAAAAAAATATAACTGAAAAGGGTAGTTTCGTCCTTGAATTTTTTTATAAAACTGGGGGCTACTCAGCAAATTGCTGGGTTGAAATAGAATTTGCCTGACTGTTATTATCCCACCGTTGATTTGACCAGTAGTTACCTTTAATGATGATATTCTATGTAGATGAGAGGAGTACACTACTAGAGATAAACGTAGCTTGAATTTCCTTTTTTGTTGTTGTTGTTGTTATTATTATTATTCCAAAAAATAAAAAAATAAAAAATAAATAAATAAAGGCGCTTGAGGAAGAAAAATAGAACCTGTAGGTGGAGACCGACGTTTGCCGTGAAGAAAGCCCCACTGTTCTTCCTCAACCAAAGTTCTTGACCATTGAACTTTACAGTGCGAGATAGACAATGATGCTTCTTTGGGTACGGAGAAGAAAAAGAAACAAGTTCACGCTTCGGAATGATCTGCACGAACGTGGAGGAGACTAAGGAAGTCATTTTCTTTTTCTGTTAATAGATTTCAAAGTCTTCCACTTAAAACTGATTAAGCTTATTTTTCATTTATAGACAGACTTTGCCAGCTCTCTTGCTACTTGATCGTTGAGTAATAAGTGCATTGTTTATGTTTTATTTTTCCGAGCGACTCAAATAAGCTGCATCCTTGGAGGTGAAACGAAGGAGTTTGAATTTCAAAACATAGTTAACTAAGGGTGCGTTCGCAGTAATTTTTTGGCACGCTGGATTTTGTTGTCGCGTCCGACGCGAGAACAAAATTCCACTGCCAAAAGAAACGACTGTTGAATGTTGGAAATCAGACCGTTGGCGTCCGACGCGTTGGACGTCAACGGTCTGATTTCCAACATTCCTTCCTCCCCTCTACATAAACTACCCCTCCACCCCTCTTCATCCACACTACAACATCAACCCAATTCTCTTCTAAAATTATCCACAACCGAAATGGAATAGCAATCAGGTTTTTTTCAATTTGTTATTCATATTTTTTTCGTTGTTTTTTTTAATTTATTTCTAAAATATTTTGTTTTTCAATTTTCAGTATGGCAAATCGAAAATCTGCACATCACTGGTCGTTTACTGCAACTCAGATTATGCTGCAATGTTCTGTTGATGCATACGATGCTTGTGGCAGCAACAAAAAATGTGTGCATAAAGTGATTGCAGAAAAGTTCAATGATGCCATAGAAACCATTCCGGACATCGTACCGATTGACGAAAGCAAAATCCGAAACAAATATGATAGTCTTCGACGGGATTGGATGAAATGGGATGCACTGATGAACAAGACTGGCGCGGGTTGGGATGCTTACAAAGGAACCGTCTCTGGAAGCGATGAATGGTGGAAAGATCGTGTTAAGGCCTGTAAATTATTTTGTTACCATTCAGTTATTGTTAGTTTCTTACAATTTTCCCTCTTACATTTAGGAATTTGGATCGGGTGTCTTGAAATATAAGAAACGTCCACTAGAAAACTTAGAGCTGATGCAACAATTATTTCATGGGACGAATGCAACTAGTCAATCGTGGTACACTCCTGCTGCTACTGTACAACCGTCGCAGACTGGCACCCCGCCATCAACACAAACCACTTTTGACAGAACATGGGAATTCGCCGGGTTTTTTAATCCTTTGGATGACACGCAAAATAATCATATTCCAAACCTGAATTCGCCATCAAATCCTCCTTTGCAACAAAATCCAATTAATCCACCCAATTATGAAGCTCCAACCCAAAATCCAATGAATCTGCCAACCCAAAATCCAATGAATCCGCCCAGTCAACAAACTTCACGCCAACATTTAAGAAGAAGACGTGGTGAAAGTGACGATAAAATGGCTATGCTAATTGACCTAATGACCGAGAGACAGATGAAAAAATCTCGCACGCATTCTGATAGTCCTAATACAGGTACGAGCGTGGAATCAACGGGAAGTACTACAAATTATGCAAATACGGTAGCTCGCATGCAACGTCTTGGAGTAACGGGTGAGTTTGATGTTGCAGACGCACTATTGTTTGTTTTGGACCCCAAAATAAATGATATGTTCTCTGCTCTACCGGATGAGATAGCGAAAAGCTGGTTGATAAGAGGGCTTGCAGACAAACGCCACGAAAAAGAATACCAAACTTATCTGATAAATACCAACAAGTAGGAGGTTCATGTCATCGTGTTATTGTATTTCTGTCGTATTTATCTTTGTTTTTTCTTTTGTGTAATGAAATGTAGTCGTTTTTTTTTAAATTAGTACTTAATTAAATCAAAAATAATAATTTAACATATAAATACCCCGCTCAAATACCTCGTTCGCCGCTAAAAACACATTCCCCGTTCGCTACAGTATCACGCTCAAATACCCCGCTCAAATGCCCCACTCAAATGCCCTGCTCGCGTTCGTTAAGAACGCACCCTAAGGCTTCCTTTGAATGCTGAATGTTTAATATTGAATACCGAATATGTTTATATTATTTGATTATCAAAATTCAAATTTATTGTTATATATTTTTTATTTACATATTTGACTATCATTTTTATTGTCTAAATATTAATGGTGTACATACATTCAATTATTATTTTTAATTAATAACGGTGCATTTACAAATTTATTCAATGTTCATGCAAACAAATAAAAAAAATTAGGTTTTCGACTCGTTTATTAGCGAAACTTATGAAACTACAACAAGTCAAAAAAGATTAGTAATTTGATCACGTAAATTCCACATAAATGCATGTGATTCAGCCGAGAACCCTTCACTATGATTTGGGAAAGTGTTGTTCGACTTGATTATCATTTTCATCATGAAAATCTCCAACGACATCATCTTGTTCTGCTTCCAAAAATAGCTTAATATTGAGTCAGACATGACATGGAAAATTATGTACCACCATACATGCAATCACAATATCACGCTAAACATAGAATTTGTACGGAGACATTTTAACTAAAATAGGGAATCTTTTTTTTTTAGTACACCAAAACTTCGTTCAATAATATTACTTAATCGTATATGTGCATGCTTAAATCTTTCTTTGTTGTTTTGTAGCGACATTGTTTTTATAACTTTTCAACCAATATCGTGTGTTGCGATAAGGAGATAAAAAGTCTTTCATATCTGTATAAGCGGCATCACAAAGGTAATACATATTTGTATTAAAATTAAGAAGTTAAGTTAATATTTTGACATTATTATTGTAACTAAAATAAATGAATTTATTTATATAAAGCAAGAATTGGAGAACTATTCGTAGGATTAGGAATTGTTTCATTGAGCATTCTTGAATCATGAGTTGTTCCCTCCACTACGCCATAGACGGCCTTCTGCAATAGATTTGCAAGGTGCTGCCAGCTAAAATTTTATAAATTTTGGTTCTACTGCAACGTTGTATTTTTAGTATTACCTTAGCCATAAACATGTATTGCTCTAGCCAAACAAGTGTAACACGATGCAACATTTTGATATAGTGTTGTTATAACAGACATTTCCATATCTTATGCAACGATCTGCGTCAGTCTAATTGTACGTTGGAGAACGTGACACCTCATCAATCCAAACATCACTCAATTTAAATAAGATGCTTAACTCACTTAAAATAAATTGGTCGGTCCTCTTTTTATTATTTGCTATGTGAACTTCAGCTCCTTTTTATTGGTTTTCAATGGCCATCAAGGGTTTTCCTCTCTGTCAAAAATCACGACTTCAACTGCTTTGGAAATTGCTCTCTGCTGCTTTGATTACTCTGTGCTCTTGGTCGAATGATTTGGTATTTTCTGTTGATCGTTAATCTCCTGAATTGTTGTGAGTTCTCTGAATTTACTGCTTATATTTTCAATGATTGCCAATGATGAATTGCGTGATATTTATAGAGTTTTGAACTCCGATATAATCTCTTATTTCGTTAGCATTAGACTTGGTTGTGATATTCGTTATGATTTTGTTGAGTTTGAAATATTCAGCCATTCTGGAATAAACTACGTGATGAATCTTCTAGAGTTTTGAATTGGTCCTCCTTCGAAAATAATGAATCCATACTCGTTGTATATTTATAAAAAACTTCGTGATTTTATGGAACTTCGATCCTCTTTTGACATTATCAACATGGTCTTAAAATAAACATTTTGCAAATATTCCTCTGACTTATATAATCTGCTGCTTCAATGCATACTTTGAATTCATTAATAATACCCTATTACTTTGGAAAAAATTGTTTGAGAAACTGCACCATAGTTGCACCTCCGTTTTGTTCGAATTAAAAAGAATTTACCTCCTTTTTTATGCTCTACTGATTAGAACTGATACTACAGGTGTTCTTCTTTTCTGGTATTCACTGATGAATCAAAACATTATTATACTGATGAATCAAAAGAATTTAGCTGATGCCATATGGATTTATTTCTATGTGCTATATTGCTTGCAAGTTTGAAGTTCCAATTTTTCCAATACACTTTTGGCCAGATCTGGCTGAAACAGATAGCAGGTAAAACGTAAATTCAAATCAAAGGCAGAATAAAATGTAAATTCAAATCAAAAAGGTTAGATGATGCGTTAAATGTACAACACTAGTATATACTTGTTGTCGAACTGAAATTTAAGATCCGAGTAATGACTAAAATCCTCAAATCTGATCATAGTTTGGAAGCCTCAATCAACCGAAATGAAATTAGGAACCAAATTTTTTGAACCTTAACTATTTAATTCAACTGTCTTTGATTTATATCAATTACAACTGGTTGTTGAGTCCAATGTACTGTATTATGCTTCTCTTCAGCACTCATGTTAGTATCATCTTAGCTCATTTTTAGACAATAGATTTTGACTGGGACTTGACGAATGAATAAGAATGCCAGTCTTTGTGAATACGACTAGATGCCCACAGTAAATTTGTATTTGTTATGATTGAAGTATTCATAAGGTGGATGTGAAACTTGTATTATAACTCATAAAAAAAGTAGACGTAAATCAAGGATACAGGCCTACCAGAAAATGATTCAATATCCCAATAACATGATAGATGTATTAACTCACTAAAAAAGGGAGAGGAGAAAAGGTTTCAGATATAACTTAATTTTACACACATAACAAAGATGTATCAGTCTGAGGTATTAAAAACCATAGGAAAATAAGTTGACCTTATTTGTCTGTTTAAAATACTTTATGTAAATGCCTACTACAGTATATCCTTTTATACCAAAGATACTTTTGATGCTTTTGGACATCCATGTATTAACAGATATTCATAAGGTTGAAACATATCTTTTTCAGGAACACCAACAGATTCAGGCATATCACTGTAGACTGTTCTTGAACTTGGGCCTTACATACCTTTATTTGGGGTTTGTATGGGCTTACAATGCATCGGAGAGGCCTTTGGAGGTAATTTAATGTTGTTCCAAATTTAAAAAAAAAACAATCAATTATTGATTAAATTATCATTCACCATATATTGAAACAATTTGTAATGTAGGAAAAATTATTAGAGCTCCATCAGGTGTTATGCATGGGAAAGAAGGCATTGTATATTATAAAGAAAATAACTATGACAGTTTACTTGATGGTTTGCCGAAGTAAGAATAGTATTATCCCTAACTTTTGAATTCTATGCTTTGAGATATTGTTCCCGAGTCGATATACAATCAACAAAGAATGAAATATATGATTGTCTTTTTGAATAAAAATAAGTGTTGTTATTATTATCGTAGTCCTTTTGTTGCTGGGAGATATCACAACCTAGTCATTGAAAGTTAGAGTTACCCTAAGGACCTCGAAATCACAGCTTGGACAAACGACGGATTGGTAATGGCTGCTCAACATAAAAAGTACAATCATATTCAGGTACGTTTAACTTTTTTGGTTCTTGTATCACTTGTCGGATTATTATGGGTTTAGAAAACTACCAAATGAAAATAGTACAAGTGTCGTATAATGTCATCCTGCTATATACCTACGTTTAGACTAGTAATGGTGCAGACCTGAGTCCTAGCCGAACTTGAACTTGCCTTATGAAAATGGTACAGGCTTCGTGTTTGACTAACTAGATTTGGATCCGAAACCGATCTGATTTTCATTTGTTCCATCATTACCCAGTTTGTTCTGAGCCCGTTCGATTATTATTTGTTCATTATATTTATAATATGAGTGTATATATTATGTGTATCAATATTTTTTTGGTTTATATGTACAATTTTTACAATTCACGTCGATTATTTGATTTTTTTTTTCCCGATGGGTTTAGAAAGCACGATGTCTACCTACGGTGCTATTGTTGGAAAGACATTTAATATGTGTTGCATGGGCTGTTGTTTTATGGCTGTCGTTTTGTAGCTTGCAAACTCATAATTCTTTACATTATGTTAAATGCAGAAATAACATTCTCTCATCGATTTGTACTGGGAGTTCAGTTCCATCCGGAGAGCATAATAACCAAAGAATGCAAACTCATAATTCTTTACATTATGTTAAATGCAGAAATAACATTCTCTCATCGATTTGTACTGGGAGTTCAGTTCCATCCGGAGAGCATAATAACCAAAGAAGGCAAAACAATCATTAAGAATTTCATCAAGCTAGTTGAGAAATTTGAGTTAGCATCACAGATTGAAGACATGAGCTAGAATCACTGAATTGAAGATTTTATAAATGTCTCCAAAGAAGTATTATTGCCAGTACAATTTAGAACCTTTTTTAAGATGGAAAGAGCATAAGCATCTTTTGTTGACAAATTAATAACATTTTTGCTCAAATTTAAATCATGCTTAATTTATTCAAAGCTGCATCATTTGTTGTTTGGCTCATGCTCTCATGCAATATAGGCTACTCTCTGACTTTTTTTATTTCAGCATTCATGTATTTATTGATATAACCTTCGTTCATGACAAATAAAGGTTAGTTTTAACCTACCAACTTGTTTTAAATCACGTTGTTTTCAAGTCATCTGATGTATGAAACTTGAGCAGTGGTGACTGACGCAGAATCAATTTAGTGACTAAGATATTTCACACCTACTTTTGATAAGGGCTCTTTTCTTTGTGTGTTTGTTACCACAAGCGCTTGGAAGAAGAAGTCGGAAAAGGACAAAATATAGTGATAGTTTTATTTATCTCCAAATTTGTTTTATACAAAGTGCTAGTAGACCATATATGTTTTAGAACTCCAATCATCTTGATGTTTCAACTGGCTTTGAAGATATTTGTACAGATCTTTGCACATAAGCCTATTGTGCATATCCCATTTGAGAAAACATTGAATCCGAAATGCAGTCTTTAGTAGAAATGTTAGGATGGTTGGAACTGTTAGAGCACAGACCACTATTGAATGTATGTGAGGTTTTAAATATCTGAATTCAATACGGGAATCATAGTTGTGTACAATTCCAGCTTTAATTTTTTGTTTCCTTCTGCTCAGGAACACGGTACTGGCACTTAGTTCAGATAATGTTGAAGGTAAGCAGTAAGCTTGATTGCAGTAAATTTAAGCAAGGTATTTATTGTTTTTTCTTAGACTAATTCACCTGACCAAAGATTATAAAGGGATCTAATTATAAATTTTATCATGTGATTTCAGTCCGATTATTAAAATTTCTCGCGCCTTCCTTTATGCTTATTAGATATAATTATGTTTTTTAATAAACAGGCCGAGGAGACGGAAATTTAGCTGCATTTGAAGGATTTATTGCCTTGTTCTAGGATAGAAGATGGTATGCTTTTATATTTGACCTTATACTCTCCCATTTATTTTCCATATTCAGCCAGAAAAGGATTCTCAGTCCTTTTCACTTATTTATCAGAATGGCTAGTGATTACTTGACCTGGTATTATTTCAGAGCTCCGTGTAGAATGGACAAATATGTCTAATATGCTTGAAATTATACTATATTTATGATATTCAAGGTATAACATGAATCATACCTTATTCCTTTCAATTGCGTGGTACTAAGTGTGCAATTTTGCAGCATAATGCAGTTTTAATTTGTATTTTTCTACAATGGTTTCACTTTTTATTTGCCTTTCATTCATGTTTCAGTCACATTCTTCCAGGAATGATAAGGATTATGAATTTAATTTTTAATCAAAACTTTAGTTTACAAAGTATTAGTATTTACAATGGTTGATGCATGTTTTCTTTTCGATGAGCTAGGAATTCCCATCAAAATGATCGCAGCTGGAGCAGAGCATACGACTGCTATAACTGAAAATCAATGTAGGTTAGTATGAAATTTGATCCTAAAAATCATGTGATAATAACTTAAAACAGTGGCAATAGTGGCTTTTGACCCTGAAAGAACATTTTTTTTAATTCCCACATGCAGTTCGGTCTATTATTTCTGATATTTTATTAAAATTTTGTGAAATTTTAATAGTGGAAATCAGGAAGTGTTGCCACTGGATTTGTGAAAGCAGTGGCGACTTATACTGTTATGGATTATCTGACCATAACACCCATGTCGGCTATATTAGCATTACCATGTTGAATAAGTTCAAAGTCAAGGTCATTGCTCACTTGTAGAAAGGCATATTTATTTGGAGATTAAACAGGCTCTTCTTCTTGTTCAATTCTATGCGGTAATCAGTATTTATGTAATGTGATGTTGAACTAATTAAAATTTGAAAGTTCAGCAGGGGCTAAATCTGTTGAAGGCTTCAAGTATGATTGAGTAAACAGATAGATCAATGATAAATCAAGCAGGTCATGTTTGGGCATGGTCCTCTTGTGCTTGTTTGAATGTTTTGTAATATGGGCAATAGTACATGTTAAATTAGCTTGAAGCTGAACAAATCCTCTCTTCTATTTGTTGCACTTCTCTTTATACGTTTGGTTATTGTTCAGCTTAACATACATGATCAGGAGCTAATACACCCGATTCCTGTGTCGAACTACCAATTTGGCATGATATCATTCAGCAATATAGGCAAATTAGAATTAATATTTGCAAAGTTCCCATTTTTCAATTAAATTGGGTGCATGTATTTTTTTTTTCATTTGTATTTGCAAACTAAGCTTGGTTCTCCGAGATGTTATGACAGGGCATCCAACAACTCTATTTTCTATTGGATGGTCTCTGGCTGCAGCGAAGCAATGGTAAATTGAGTTTTCATTGAAATAATTGTATGTATCGTTTTCTGCAAAATCTTGATCTACAGTTCGAATTTTATAAATGCTGATAGACTCATCAGTTTTTAAGGAACGACAACAACAGACATAATTTATAAATGCTGACTTTGTAAACTCAACCCGTGAATCTTTAAATTTGAAAGTACTACTGTCCTTAAATCTTTAAATTTGAATGTGGAATAGGTACCTTATTTACGTTGCATCCATTGTGAATTTAATCTAAAATTGGCTTTGTCAAGTATATGAGATTTGCAATTCATGTGTATGGCAACACATATATGATATTTGTATAGGAAGGTTTAGTGGCAGAGCTGGCAAGTATTGAGGGCATAAGCACCACACACATATGCTGCACCCTTGCAATTTTTTGGTATTTTTTGAGGCTATTCAATAAATATCACATATATAGATATTCGTCTTATCACTATGATTTGATATACTAAATGGATCCGTAAATTTTAACAATTACAATTTATTTTGTCTACTGCACTAACATAACATGCAAGGAGAAAAGTAGAACGGAGGTCAAGTTGATTTTCTTCAAAAAAATTGTTTACAATACTTTTTACCCCCTGCTATTTTTACGTTTGGATACTACTGTTGAAACCTGATGGCCTAAAAGAGATCTATCCCTGGTGAAGCATTATATTTCGGATGATAGTATGTAGCTTTTCATCTTTAACTGCTTGGTGTAATGAAAGCTGTATAAAATCAAATTGATATATGGATTCTACCGCAAAATATAAGATAGTAATTTCAGCTAGTAATCAAATTGATATATGAGATCCAATAATTCCTAGTTAAAATTTATATTTTTGTCAGTTTAAGATCATTCCAGTCTTTTTATTTGTATTTTTGTCCATTCATACAATCTTATTTTCATGAATCAGGCTATACTATCAATATATTCCAAAGGGAAAGGAATATCCTGTATTATGCACGAAGATAAAACATAAGATACATTTTGCTGAGTCAGTTTTTGATTATTTAAATGGCTTTACAAAGGAGCAAATATAGCTGAAATAGAATGAAATAGCTGAAGACCTAGGTACCATGAATTCAAGCATGGTGTTTGATTCAAGAAACACTCTTTACCTTGGTCATATAAACTAATTATTTCTTGAGTTAATTTGACTCTTGAATCTGTGTACCGCAGTCTGTAGCAAAATAAATTTTAATTCCTTTTTCTTGCATGATTCATATGCAAGGACATATTCATGTTGGCACATGCCGAGTTTCTCCTAACCACAAACACATTGCACATAAATTGGATAAAAATGGCCGTGAGATGTTTATCCTTCAGATAAAGGATCTCCAAACTGGAGATGTCAGATCTAAATCAGAATTTGAAGGAGTTGTAAGCTTGGCCTGGACCACTGATAGTGATTGTCTGCTGTACAGTGTGATAGAAATTTGAGGCCAGACAGGTTATTTTATATTTTATTTTTCAGTCTCTCTCATTGTGCTTTACTTGAGCTTTCTTTTAGTGCGGAGTTCATAAACATTAACCTATATTGACACTGATATTTGTCCTGAAAATCCTAATACAGGTGGGGGTACGGCTCTACAAATAAGGACATCCTTATTTGTAGTGATTTTCATTCAGATTTTTTTGGGCTTTGACAAAAAAAAAATGACTAAACCAGAGAGTTCAATGAACTTAAAAGAAATAACTTAATTGAAATTTCTTATTAGAGTAAGGAGTATTTAAAAAGACTACACATATCAGCTCTTTTTTTTTTGACTTGTCAAAGCGAATAGGTTCTGCATTTGAACGGCGATAGGAAGGACTTTGAATTTGTGAAAAAGAGCCTTTCAGAAGAAGGCTATGATGTTGTGTATGAAATTAATGGTGAAATTTCATCCCATATGAATTTTTTCTATTTTTTCTAAAATGTACTTTATGTTATGATGTTTATTGAAAAATCATAAATATAATATTAGCATACAGGGCGCGAAGCTGTTGATGTGGAGCCCATATTGGATGCATTGCTAAATTTAGAATAGTAAATGAATTACTTTAACAATTATTCTTATGTATAAATTACTTGATTGAGATAACATTGGTTAACATCACTGCAGATTCATATACTGCTCCTCAGTTGGAATCTACCTTAAAGCAGACCTACCACCTCATTATGATGTGAAAATTCTACATGAATTTTGGCACCTGGCAATTCTATAACTCATCCAGCTCACTTTCAGAATTATACATCATGCCATATGAATTATATGCAGTATTCATGTGTGGTAATTGTGGCAGGATTTTGCAAAAGCATTCATTAAGGTTCTGGGCAATCCAAAAGCAAGCAAACAAGTTTACAACATCTCTGGATCCAAATATGTTACTTTTGATGGATTAGCCAGGGCTTGTGCCAAGGTGAATAGTTGTTAAAATATCATATGTAGAAACTACATGTATTCAGTAAAATGAAAATGTATCTCAACTGTTTTTACAGGCAGGTGGATATCCTGAACCAGAGCTTGTTAACTATAATCCCAAGGATTTTGATTTCGGAAAAAAGAAAGTTTTTCCATTCAGAGATCAGGTAATTTATTTCTTTTATGGCATTGTGACATTTAAATCGTATTATGGGTACACTAAAAAACGTCATTTGGGAGCATTATAACTTAAAAGAAATAATTTAACTGAATTTTATGAATATTTATAGCAATCAAATGTGTGATACTTGCAACCATCGTTCAAAATAAAGTACAATTGATTTTAAACTTGAAAAAATGAGTTACCTATGCAGTACCAACATTATAATTTACACAAAGCAGCAATTAATTCCTTAAATTTTAAGTTGAGTATCAATTTATTCACATGCTTCATAGATTATTACAGTTGTTTACAAACTGATTGGAGAAGAATTAATGGATCTAGATGAGCATAAAGTGCAACTGCTTCTCAGGTAAGTCATCACTTGACTTATTATGAGGCACTTCCTAACCAGTAATTCAAATTTATAGGTGTTTTTCTTTGTATGTGTAGGTGTAGTAATGATTTTAAAGACCAATTAAATCTGCAGGAACCAATTTTTGTGCAGCAAAATAGTGGTCGCACCACCTGATCTAGTTGGAGGTTTCATATTTAGTCAAAGTACCGTTTGCACTAGTCTTTTGACTTATTTCTAAGTTGTGACATTTAATGTTAACTATGTATGTCTATGTGTGATATTCAAATATTGTTATGGTGGCGAAGCTACTGTGGAAGTTGACATTGTGATGCTATGGAATTTGTAGAATATGACATGAAAATGCATTTGTATTGTTGTTTGATTATATTATTGTGTTGACTCCGAAATATAAATCTTGATTATTGTGGAAGGATGTTGCAATCCAGCTATATTTTTCTCTAGAAAATATCGATTTACAACAATTATAACTCTTTCTTAATAAGTGTTGTCTTGTCAATTTGAAACGTATAGGAAGTGTTGCTAATTGTCAACTTGAAACACTACTTAAGTGTTGCAGGTTGTCCATCTGAAATACTCGGTGAGTGTTTCTATTTTTCTATTTGAAACACTTATTGAGTGTAGCGGTTTAACAATATGAAAACACCCTGCAAGTGTAGCTGATTTTCAACTTGAAACACTTATTAAGTGTTGCAATTTATTTATTTGAAACACTTAACAAGTTTTTCAAAAATCCGCAACATACTAATTTGCAATACTTAAAAGTGTTTCTAAAAATTTTAGCAACAGTTAATTGCTGTTTCTAATTGATCATTTTGGTGTAGTGTACTATTCCATTGGAAAATTATTGGTATGTTGTAAAAATTAGTTAACTCTGATAATTGTTGTAAAATATAATCAAATATATGATTTAACAGCTTCATGAACTGTTATTTATTTATTATATTTTGTCCTTCCGCTGCGAGATTATGTATTTGTTTTCTTCTTCCTTCTCTTTTCTTATTTTAATCCCAATAACTACCTGTATTTTTGATATGTTCAAATCGACATTTGAGGATCATTGTCGATTTGAACAGTCAAAAATCCCGGATGTTACATCGGTTTAATGAATGGTTGTTCCTTCATTAAAACTTTTATCTTTCCAACTATTACGTTCAAATTTGCTTTCACGAAAGGAATTATCCTCGAAACCAAAAGGTAGATGTTGCTAAATTATGACTAGAGTTAACAGTTTTGTTAACACACGTATGGTCACTTGAATATTCTTTAGTAGCCCACCATCTGGATTAGTATGTTTTTTATAAACTATAGAATTTATTCTTCATGTACAATTTGAATAGGCATTACGAATGCCTATGTATTTTGTTTGGTTTGACTTAATTGGCTTAAAAGAAACTTCATGTAAAATTAGTAGTTTGCTTTGTTGTTGAAGAAATGTTTCTTTGCTTACTAGTATTATACCAACTTTAAAACCGTTTTGAACACTAAACAATGACATTATTTCATCGTTGAATTGCATATTTGCAACGCCATCATTTGTGTATACACAAATCATCATCAAAACGTATTTTCATATTCTGTTCATTGCTATCCCCATAAGCATCAACTTGACCTCCAATATCATAGTTTAACAAATCATTATTTACTTGCATGTTATCGATCCACACTATATCGTTTTTCTGATCAAGTTATAACAAACATTGTATTAAAAGAACAAACATCTTGTACTTCTATATTTACATTTGTGTCTATATCCATATAGTCATCAGATACATATGTAACCCCTAATTCAATTGCTAGTTAATGTTCCATTGTGTATCAATATCATGTGCTGCAAAGCTATAATATGAATGTAGGATATTGTTAATACGGTTAAAAAATGCAACACAATTGATTAACATTGCAAAATATAATGTACTTTGGCTCATATAGTATAATTCGGAGGATATGGATTGTATCAAACAAAACTACGACTATCTGATGTTCCAACACCAATCTGCATCGGATATTGATGCAAAATAAAGCTATACACAAATTGAATTTTGTATGATATATAATACATTGAATAATATATGATTTAAGAAGATAAGCAAATATGCATTACCTTTGGCTTAAGCATGCAAAACAATCATGCGTCAGATATGAATTGCTAGATTGTACATTTTGCTGAAAATTCATAAAAGCGGAATATCCAAAGAATACTTTTTGCTGCTAATATTGTGCTACATTCGTATGCCAATTACTACAACTTAAAGATATAATTCCTTGCGAAGTATTCATAGTCCCCAACAATCAATGATAATCCTCAACACCATAGTTAACTACAGTTATTGGTCATCAACCTACTTTTCCAAACAATAAAGTCTATGTGTTTAACTATGCTAAAAACATCAATTCAAAGTCATTATCAATAATTTTCACTGCTTTAGATTCATAATCAATTGGTCAGTTACAAACGAAACCAATTCTTTTAATTGCTCTAAGTTAGATTATTTACTAGCTATTCCCGGTTTGTGGGAACCACCAACATATTTTCGCATAGTTAATCATCAATAATCAATTCATCATCGAAATAGTATATAATTGGAATAAAATTAGGTGTCATCCTAAAATAATTATGGATACAACATTGCTATTTTCATTTACAATTCTACACACACAAAAAAAGAAGAGAAAATCTCATACCTTGGTTGATTCAAACTAAGATGCTATTCTTGAAGTTGATCTTTTAAAACACAACTTTTTGATTGTATTCAACGCATGACAAGATATTTCCAAAAAAAAAAAAAAAAAGAATAAAGATTTGTTGCTATGTACAAATCGGTTATTTTTCAAAAATCATTCACGGTCATCTTTTCAAAAGGAGTCTTATGTTATAAAAAAAAAAAAAAAAATCGAGCGACATTTAAAATGCTACCCAAAAAAAGCCTAAGTTACGTTCAATAGCTCATGAGTTCACTGTTTCAAGTCAAAAGCAAAAATTTACAAATAGTGGAATGGTTTTGTAGTGAAGGTTAACCAACCGGATTTAGGATGAAGAGGAAGGCGTGGAATAGCGAAACTGCAGAAGAAAATGTTAGAATGCAACATCAGTTTTTTTTTTTTTTTTTAGTTTCTATATTACCGAGTCAGTACCTTCTTTTCTGGCATGTGATCCTATTTGTAGCATGAGATCCTGTTTTGTAGGTATTTGTTGCTATAGTGTAGCTAGTTGAATAAGTTAATAGTCTGAAGTCATCACGTCCTTATATATGTATGCTTATCTTAATGTTTTGCGCATCCCATCCATGAAATAAGAAAACAATTTGTTTCGTTTTTCTCTCCTCTGCAAAATTATATTGTGCTGCTACTTTTATCTTCCTAATTTAGTTGCACTTCAGGTTTTCTACACTTGGTATCAGAGCCACGTTTCCTTGGGTGTTATATATTCTTGTACTCTTACTTTGACAAGATGAATGATTTGCAAGTTGTCGGCGGTATCAAGAAGCTGAACAATCAAAATTACAACACTTGGTCCACATGTATAATGTCTTACTTACAAGGCCAAGATCTGTGGGAGATTTTTAATGAAAGCGAAGTCATGCAACCGGAAGCAGAGGACGCAAATCATACTCTGCGAAAGTGGAAGATAAAAGCAGGCAAAGCAAAGTTTGCCTTAAAGATTACAGTTGAAGAAGATGTGCTAGAGCATATCCGAGATGTCAAAACCCCTAAAGAAGCTTGGGATACCTTTGCCATGCTATTCTCAAAAAGGAATGACACGAGGCTTCAGCTTTTAGAGAGTGAACTTTTAACACAACATGACATGTCTATCGCTCAATACTTTCACAATGTGAAAATGCTTTGCCGTGAAATTGCCGAGTTAGACCCGAACGCTCCAATTGGAGAAACCAGAATGAAGAGAATAATCATTCATGGTTTGAGGCAGGAATATAGAGGCTTTGTTGCTGCTGTACAAGGATGGCAAAATCAACCATCACTTGTTGAATTTGAGAATTTGCTTGCTGGACAAAAAGCACTAGCTAAGCAATTGGTAGGAGTCCATCTGAAAGGTGAGGAAGAAGCACTCTACACCAACAAGGGCAGAAGGAATTTTAAGCAGCATGCATTTGGCGGGTCTAAGAAGGATGAGGATAAGACAGTAGTTCATCAAGAAGGAACTAGTCATGTAAGGGGAGCTTCAAAATCTCATGGCATTGGTATGAAGTTTGCTGGTAAGTGCTACAATTGTGGTAAGAAGGGACACATGGAAAAATCTTGTTGGTCGAAGAAATCGGCAGAAAGTAATGCAGCTACTTTTAAAAGTGAGGAAGAATGGGATGCTGAAGCTTTGTTTGCAGCCGAAGAAGAAAGTTCTGTTGTTGCAACAACCGAATACGTCGATCATGAAAAAGATTGGATTGTTGATTCGGGATGTTCGAATCATATGACAGGTGATAAGGAAAAGTTACAAAATTTGTCCGAGTACAAAGGAAATCGAATTGTAGTGACATCAAACAATTCCAAGTTGCCAATAGCTAACATTGGGGCCACAACAGTTCCCACTCAACATAATGTTGAAATGCTACAGCTCCAAAATGTATATCATGTTCCATGTATGAAGAAAAATTTATTCTCGGTCTCTCAACTAACATCCTCTGGACATTGTGTCTTGTTTGGCCCGCATGATGTCAAAGTATACCGCAACTTAGAGATCATGGAAGAACCGGTGATGAAGGGGCGAAGAGTGGAATCTGTTTATGTAATGTTTGCAGAAAATGCATATGTGGACAAAACAAGGAAGAATGAAACGGCTGAGTTATGGCACATGCGATTAAGTCATGTTAGTTATTCCAAGCTAAACATGATGATGAAACGAATGACACTGAAAGGACTTCCACAACTTAAGGTGAAGTTGGATACCATATGCAGCGGATGTCAGTATGGTAAAGCACATCAGTTGCCATATGAAGAGTCCAAGTATAAAGCAAAGGAGCCACTGGAATTAATTCACTCTGATGTATTTGGACCTGTCAAGCAGGCGTCTATCAGTGGGATGAAGTACATGATAACATTTATTGATGATTTCACAAGGTACGTTTGGGTCTACTTCATGAAACAAAAATCTAAAACTGTTTTGAAATTCAAAGAGTTCAAGAAGGCAGCTGAAGCGGAAACCGGTAAAAGGGTTTGTTGTCTACGCACTGACAATGGAGGCGAGTACATGACGGATGAGCTATGCAGTTTTTTTCGGGAGCATCATATACGCCATCAGTTTACATGCCCTTATACGCCACAGCAAAATGGAGTAGCAGAGAGAAAGAACCGACACCTAGCTGAAATATGTCGAAGTATGCTTCATGCGGAAAATGTTCCTGGACAATTCTAGGTAGAATCTATGAACATTGCAGCTTATGTAACCAACAGGCTCCCACAACAAAGGTTATGTTTGCTATCTCCTTTTGAAAAATTATGGAATAAGAAGCCTACAGTTAGTTATTTTCGTGTTTTCGGATGTGTATGCTATGTTTTTGTGCCTGACCATCTACGAAGCAAATGGACAAAAAGGCCATTAAATGTATTTTTGTAGGCTATGATAATACAAGAAAAGGTTGGAGGTGTTGTGATCCTACGACCGGAGAGTGCTACACATCTCGAAATGCAGTATTCGATGAAGCATCTTCATGGTGGTCTTCGTATCATAAGACAGTACATGAAGCAGATGCCATGAAGAATGGGCTGCAGCCTGCACAAATTCAGCTGAATTCTGGAGAGCCTGATGATGAAACTGCTTGAAACGACCCGCAAATCCGTGCTATCTGAGTTGACTAAAAACACCACACGTCTAACTCAAATTGCACAGAAATACGACTCATTATTAGAAAGAAGTTAGAGGATGAGAAATAGAAAGAAAGAAATATTAGAATAGAAGAAAACAAAGATCACAAACTCACAGCGGAACGAATAAAATATATTATATAACATAAGCTTCGAAATACAAATCTGTTTTGTACATATATACATACCCTCATCAGAGTACACATAACATTTGATCCAGCGGAAGTAACTCTAAATAACTAACGTTGAAGCCTCCTGCTTCAAGCTCCTCCAAGTGTATCTGTAAAAGCCTGAAACACTTGACTGCCCGTACAAATTTGGGCACCCAAGAGTTTAGGGAAAACAAAACAAAACAAACTCTGGGTCAGTCATGGGACTGGTGTGAGTAAACTCCAACCACTTGCTTAACTTTAAAAAATCCTTTCAAAAGAAAAGATAATAGTAAGACCAGCCCACACATAAACATGGACGGTTTTTACCTTACTATAACCCAAAAACACTTTGATATCAAATCCAGTGATATTATAATAATGTCTACCTCAAATAAATAACCAAATAGCAGAACGCTTGCATCTCACGTTCCACATATATAGTATAAAACCAAAAACCGCATGGCGCTTATTGGAGATTGGATTTCCAACATGACAAGGTATGGAACCACCTTCCGATGATGTATCTCTAGAGGCGAATACACCTGGGTTCAACAAGAACATCTTGCAACCCGGCCCACACATGACCGACCACTCATTTCGCTTGAGTGTATCGAATGTATATCACCAACGGTTGGACTCAAACCACCGTTTCCCGAATGGGCAGAATCGATAGATTTAGAAACAAAAGGAATTTCTCTAGATAGGTGATTATACACCCTAATGGGTGCGACCCACATAGCCATGCTGCCTGCCCGATTTTTGTCCTTTCCCGGTTGTTGAGGCCTGAGGCTACGCATACTTACCATTCATCGATAACACAATCACTTTGAATGCCACATTGTCAGATCCGTTAATCACTAGTTGAGTTTGCACAAATATTCTGGATGTTATGCTAAGGGATAAATCCGTTGCAACCATATATATTCATACAGACCAACCCATTTGATCATTGGAAATACTCTGTCAGACATTCGTCCATATACGTTCGTTCTGGGATTGAACGACACCGAAGGCACAATTTCTATTAATAGAAAAGCCCTTGCACTTTACTCCGTCTTCAATATATTCAGCATACTTGGTTCGCAACGCTTATGCCGATACGGAGTGGTTCTTCGGATAATAATCCAACCGGTCTCTCCATATTGACAACGATGGTCAAAAACTTCGATAGTCTGTGATTTAACTATCGAATAAAAACAAGTGTTCATCCAACATATCAAACAAATCACTGGGCTCTTTAATTAATATTCATTAATTAAATCTCTTCACCATTTTTCTCTATCAATATTTGTTAACCAAATATTTCAATAACCAATCTTGGCCCTTTACGCTATTTTTTTGATTTTGTTTCCTTATCGAATTCTATATATATCGCTATATAGATTTCTAATTGTCAAATTTCTTAAAAATATTCTAACTCCTTAAATTCCCGGAAAAATTCGCCATAACCTCCCCTGTATCGGGAGCATCGGGAAATTTCAAATAGCTTTCCCGGTCCTTCTAATCTCAAAAAGAAAAAGAAGAAGCCAAGCGGCTTGCCGATACGGCGCATAAAACTCATATATGAATTTAAACAGGTACCTTTTTGTCGAGCACATTATTTATATACCTGCATTATCCTTGTCCCATACATGTCTCCTGTATGTCTATACCTGTCAAATTTATTTCAACTTCACACACTCGTTTTGACCCAACTCGCTAATTAACTCGTTAATTAACTCGTTAATTAACTCGTTGGTCTATTTCGCTTGTATATTGGAATATAACATATTTCAAATATATTTCAACCTACTTATCAAATAATGGAATTCAAATTTGAATTTAAGCGCTATGTTCGATTTCGAATATATATATTTACGAACGCCAAATTTACTTTTTCAAGGTTCGACTTTAGTTCAAACTCGGTTAACTAATTTCTACTTGACTTAGTTAATCCTAAATAATCAAAATAGGGTTATTGTTTCAAAAATCTCTGTACTTACTTCACTTGAGCTCGCCTTTATTTTCTAACTCAAGATTAGGCTTTTAAAATGGGACTTTGGATTTTTATTTGCTTAAAAATCCTTATATTTATATATAAAATCCATTATGGTTTATAATGGTTTCTGGCGCTGCGTTTTTGAAATTTTGATTTTGACATAACTCAAAATCTATACGACGAAATTCAGATTTTTCTCCTTCATTAGAAAACTATTATCGAATCGGTCCTGACGTGAAATCCGACTTCAATTGAGTCCTGTATACTTGATTGAAGTTCGAATCGCTATTTTACGAACTGCAGTGCTGCGGCGAGTTCGTTTTAATTATATTTATATATATAAACTTTTAAACTTCGTTTGAATGAAATTCAATTCCATTCTGATTTTAATATATTCAAATCCATAGTTTCAATTCCATTTGAATTCCATATTCAAATCCCATAGTTAATTCCATTTCGAGTTCTATTTGAAATTCTATTTTCAATGTTTTAATTCAAGTTCTACTTTGAAATTCTACATTTGAATTTCCTTATTCAAATCCCATTTCCAATCTCCATTTAAATTTCTATACTCAAATCTAATTTCGTTCTATTAGAATTTCAAATCTCATATTAAACTTCACTTTGAATTCAAATGCCATATTTAAATTTCTCTTGAATTCAAATCCTAGATTTATATCCCTTGGATTCAAATTCTAGATTTATATCTCCTGAATTCCAATTCTGGATTTAAACTCCATTCTCAAATTTTGTTTGAAATTCCTATATTTAAAGTCTATTTGAATTCTCGAATATCCCAACTCCATTTGAAATTCAAATATTCAAACCCCATTTAAATTCTATTTGAAATTCTAAATGTTTCAAATTCCATTTTCTCTTATTTGAAATTCCCAATATTTCAAATTACATTCTTCTTTTATTTGAAATTCCATTTTTGAATTTCCTTTATTTCAATCCCATTTGAATTCCTTTGAACTCAAATTCTATTTCAATTCCCTTGAATTCAAATGCTATTTCAAAACTATTTGGATTTCCTATTTTGAAATCCTATTTCAATCCTACTTTGAAATCCTACTTTCAAAGTTTATTTCAAATTCTATTTTTGAAATTCCATATTCAAACTTCTGCTTGAATTCCTATATCAAATTTCATGTTCAAATCCAATACTTGAATTTCTATTTCAAATCTCTATTCAAATTTCATATTTAAATTCCATTCAAATCTCTATTCAAATTTCACATTTGAATTCTTCTTTGAAATACTATATTTCAAATTCTATTCAATTCCTTTGAAATTCTATATTTCAAATTCTATTTTGAAATTCTACATTCAAATCTCTATTTGAATTTCTTTATTCGAATTCCTTTGAATTCAAATTTTACTTAAATCCCTTGAATTCAAATTCTATTTTTCATTCTAATTTCGTCTATTCAAGTTCTATTTGAACTTCTATTTGATTTCTAATATTCAATCTCCTCTTAAAATTCAAATATTTAAACTCCTTTTAAAATTCAAATGTTATACTCACATTTCATTCGAGTTCTATATTTAAAAATTCCATTTCACATCCTATTTTTTTTAAACAAGTCTCGACTTGAATTCCTTTTGAAATAGATATTTCTACTTTTCTTTGAAGATAGATTTCCCCTTTCCAATTTCACACTTGTATTTCTATTTCTGTATTATCAAATGATAATTCTTTTACTTCATTTATAACTTCGTTATAAAAGAACTATTTATAACTTCGTTTAAAAAGAAACTACTTGTTTTATTTTTCAAAACAAGTTTTATACTTTATTCCATTTAAAAATTCAAATTCTGTTTAAAAATAGAATTTTCCCTTTTTAAATCTCAAATATACTTCCATGATATTTTTAAATATCATTACTTAAGCCCAGTGATATTTAAACACACAAAGCAACGAATTGTTTATTTTTCTAACACATCATATATAAAAATATATATGCAAACAAATAAACAAACAGATAATATATTTTTGAGGAATCCAGTTGGATTCCTCCAACCTGTTTTCCTGCATCCACAGATGTTAGCACATAAATAATACCCATTCTGCTTCGTGGCAGAATATCGCGGTATAAAAGGTCATCCACTAATCATAGCGTGGGGCGTATAGGGTAATCATCCGCTATGAAACTGCGGGCATCCGCTAATGAGACTGCGGGAATCCAACCAATCAATCAACCCAATATATATATATATATATATATATATATATAGCCTAAATAACTAATATATATGAAACAACCATAAAACATTCACACAAGCAACAAACAATTATTTTTAACGAAATAAAAATAATTATAAATAAAAGGTGAGTGAGATTTACTCACCAGGGTTTTCCATTGCCAAGTATCCATTTATTCCAAATCGTCTTGCGTAATTATATACCTATGATGATTTATTTTATTTATCGATTAACCGAATATTTATTTAAATTAACATACCAAATAAATAAAATTATTCTACGAGTTTAAATTTCGTAAGAAGGCATACCTTTCTTCCTTGACCTATGTACGAAGCAACATCAACAATTACTGATAAATTCCATTGAGATAAACCCCAAAATATTCTTCGACATTTCACCGAACATTTTCCGTGCATTTACTTCTCCATTGCTAGACTTCCCCAAATTCAGATCGCAATATGAACAGTGCCTCCCATCACCTTGTTCAATGGTTCAAACGCCTACCAGATCGCACTTCCAGGCATCGTGACCCCTTCTATTAATCGCCCTCTCACAAATGTCGGAACCCCTATGACCTAAGCACCACACCAGATCCGATGTGAAACAATCACCGCATCTTCAGTACTATCGTGACCTACACCCACGCTCGTTGGTTCGAAGTCGCACTACCACCCTCACAGTCGATCGCGACTAAACTCCTGAGCTGCTGATTGCCTTGAACGGCCATGCCTTTTTTATTGAAGAATAGTTCGATCCTCATCGTCGAATTAACCCCAATGCCATCACCTGAACCTGAGACTTCTCCTAGGGCACTCGCTTCCTCAGGCTTGAATACAAACTACTCGAAGACCCCCCTTTTCCGATTTGCTGAAAATCGATGCTTTTAGATTTCCCACTGGATGGATTAAAACTGAAAAGGTGCAAGCTCGCGTATAAAGATAAGTGCGGCTTCTGATTGAAACAAAGAAGTGATGCCGTTTTGATTGAGGCTGACTTCGAAACAATTAAAACGAAAGAGGATTGATTTTTGATTTAAAGTGGAGCGCTGCCATTTTATTTGTTTACTGAAGTTGTTGTTCAATTCTTCAGAACTGATGGGAGATGGAGTCGCGATTTTATATAGATGTGGACAGAAACATATAGTACGAAAGCCATTAATCCCTTGTTTCTTTGATACTAAAGTAGGGAGACAGAATTTTGGCTCGAGGAAGGAGTAGCTGCGCGATTTTTAGTTTTTAGGTCGGCTGATTTGATTTTGTCTGATTTTATTATATAAAATATTTCGAAATATCTCGTGGTTCCTAAATAGCAAATCCCGAACCGCTATCCAACAGTAAGGACCAATGTATGCCGGTTATATCATCATTCTAAACTTAATGAATCTGGTTCTGAGATTTTAATTTGAACGTATAATTAAAATAGCCATACTAATTCATTTTAAATTCAAAACAAATAATTTCTTCAAAAATGAATTTCTATTATCATCGTTCAGTTTTATCTTCGAATTGAATTATTTCAAACTTCTCGTATTTCGATGAAATAAATCGTATTTCGATTATTTAATCGAAATCTAGTATAAAAATTCTTTTATATTATCAACACAATATTTAAAACGATATTAAATATTTAAAATAAATTGACCAAAAATCCGGGTCGTTACATTCTTCCCCCCTTAAAATAATTTCGTCCTCGAAATTGCTAAGGTAGGAAAAAGGGTACAAATCCATTTCTTTCAAGATCTCACTTATGTTGAAACTCAACTCCCCATATTTTAGCAAATTTTAATTCCACCAAAACTTTTGGTCTTCACACACTTGATTCGAATGATCTACGATCAGTCCATTTATATCCAATCTATATTCCATTAAACCTATTCAAACTGATTCTAGTTAATTGATTCACTTCAATCCATTTAACTAGCTTAAGTTAAATTTCAATTCCAGAATTCAAATCCCTGGGTTTTCATTTCAAATCCTTTGAAATACATAAATGTATACTTATATTTATTTTCCATCATAAATTCAAAACATTTGAATTTTCTAAATCGGCTTGTCTTCTTCCAAATCAATTTCCATCAAAACTCTTCTAAGGTAGCAATCCATCACTTAGAAACTCGGAAATGAACACTGATGATGTTGCAATCATCATCAGAATTACTTCCCAGCCACTGAAGTGAGTTCAGTGCTTTATTATTTCAAAATTCACCTAAAACGATTTTCTTTCAAATCCTTCTAAAACAAAGCTATATTATTTTTTTATATATACTTTGAAAAATATTTTCAAACTTCCCAGGATTTTGAAATTCTTAATTCTGGTTTGAATTTAATTCTAATTTATCTCATTTGTATATTTTTTTTTTCATATACAAATTCAGTTTGGTTATAAATAACTATTCCAATTTTTATAATCTTATCTGATTATAATGATATCAATCAACACATCCATATAATAATCTCAAAAAAATTATCCCTTCTATATCAAAATAGAAATTTGGGTAAAATTATTTCATTTACCCATTTTAAAACAATATCGTGTTCAATCTTCTGTTCAAGTGTTTAGAAATTCCTATCGACTTCGTGGCATCCCACGATTCGACCAGAATTCATAAACCACTCAACAGACTAGCCAACACAATATAAAACAATTTTTATATCAATTTACAAATACGCTCTCTCGTATATACACTCAACTCATTCTAGGGTGCTACTGACCCAATCTCTAATGAGCACATGTCACACAAGCCTAGGTGTTCACTCAACCTAAGCTCTGATACCAACTGAAACGACCCGCAAATCCGTGCTATCTGAGTTGACTAAAAACACCACACGTCTAACTCAAATTGCACAGAAATACGACTCATTATTAGAAAGAAGTTAGAGGATGAGAAATAGAAAGAAAGAAATATTAGAATAGAAGAAAACAAAGATCACAAACTCACAGCGGAACGAATAAAATATATTATATAACATAAGCTTCGAAATACAAATCTGTTTTGTACATATATACATACCCTCATCAGAGTACACATAACATTTGATCCAGCGGAAGTAACTCTAAATAACTAACGTTGAAGCCTCCTGCTTCAAGCTCCTCCAAGTGTATCTGTAAAAGCCTGAAACACTTGACTGCCCGTACAAATTTGGGCACCCAAGAGTTTAGGGAAAACAAAACAAAACAAACTCTGGGTCAGTCATGGGACTGGTGTGAGTAAACTCCAACCACTTGCTTAACTTTAAAAAATCCTTTCAAAAGAAAAGATAATAGTAAGACCAGCCCACACATAAACATGGACGGTTTTTACCTTACTATAACCCAAAAACACTTTGATATCAAATCCAGTGATATTATAATAATGTCTACCTCAAATAAATAACCAAATAGCAGAACGCTTGCATCTCACGTTCCACATATATAGTATAAAACCAAAAACCGCATGGCGCTTATTGGAGATTGGATTTCCAACATGACAAGGTATGGAACCACCTTCCGATGATGTATCTCTAGAGGCGAATACACCTGGGTTCAACAAGAACATCTTGCAACCCGGCCCACACATGACCGACCACTCATTTCGCTTGAGTGTATCGAATGTATATCACCAACGGTTGGACTCAAACCACCGTTTCCCGAATGGGCAGAATCGATAGATTTAGAAACAAAAGGAATTTCTCTAGATAGGTGATTATACACCCTAATGGGTGCGACCCACATAGCCATGCTGCCTGCCCGATTTTTGTCCTTTCCCGGTTGTTGAGGCCTGAGGCTACGCATACTTACCATTCATCGATAACACAATCACTTTGAATGCCACATTGTCAGATCCGTTAATCACTAGTTGAGTTTGCACAAATATTCTGGATGTTATGCTAAGGGATAAATCCGTTGCAACCATATATATTCATACAGACCAACCCATTTGATCATTGGAAATACTCTGTCAGACATTCGTCCATATACGTTCGTTCTGGGATTGAACGACACCGAAGGCACAATTTCTATTAATAGAAAGGCCCTTGCACTTTACTCCGTCTTCAATATATTCAGCATACTTGGTTCGCAACGCTTATGCCGATACGGAGTGGTTCTTCGGATAATAATCCAACCGGTCTCTCCATATTGACAACGATGGTCAAAAACTTCGATAGTCTGTGATTTAACTATCGAATAAAAACAAGTGTTCATCCAACATATCAAACAAATCACTGGGCTCTTTAATTAATATTCATTAATTAAATATCTTCACCATTTTTCTCTATCAATATTTGTTAACCAAATATTTCAATAACCAATCTTGGCCCTTTACGCTATTTTTTTGATTTTGTTTCCTTATCGAATTCTATATATATCGCTATATAGATTTCTAATTGTCAAATTTCTTAAAAATATTCTAACTCCTTAAATTCCCGGAAAAATTCGCCATAACCTCCCCTGTATCGGGAGCATCGGGAAATTTCAAATAGCTTTCCCGGTCCTTCTAATCTCAAAAAGAAAAAGAAGAAGCCAAGCGGCTTGCCGATACGGCGCATAAAACTCATATATGAATTTAAACAGGTACCTTTTTGTCGAGCACATTATTTATATACCTGCATTATCCTTGTCCCATACATGTCTCCTGTATGTCTATACCTGTCAAATTTATTTCAACTTCACACACTCGTTTTGACCCAACTCGCTAATTAACTCGTTAATTAACTCGTTGGTCTATTTCGCTTGTATATTGGAATATAACATATTTCAAATATATTTCAACCTACTTATCAAATAATGGAATTCAAATTTGAATTTAAGCGCTATGTTCGATTTCGAATATATATATTTACGAACGCCAAATTTACTTTTTCAAGGTTCGACTTTAGTTCAAACTCGGTTAACTAATTTCTACTTGACTTAGTTAATCCTAAATAATCAAAATAGGGTTATTGTTTCAAAAATCTCTGTACTTACTTCACTTGAGCTCGCCTTTATTTTCTAACTCAAGATTAGGCTTTTAAAATGGGACTTTGGATTTTTATTTGCTTAAAAATCCTTATATTTATATATAAAATCCATTATGGTTTATAATGGTTTCTGGCGCTGCGTTTTTGAAATTTTGATTTTGACATAACTCAAAATCTATACGACGAAATTTAGATTTTTCTCCTTCATTAGAAAACTATTATCGAATCGGTCCTGACGTGAAATCCGACTTCAATTGAGTCCTGTATACTTGATTGAAGTTCGAATCGCTATTTTACGAACTGCAGTGCTGCGGCGAGTTCGTTTTAATTATATTTATATATATAAACTTTTAAACTTCGTTTGAATGAAATTCAATTCCATTCTGATTTTAATATATTCAAATCCATAGTTTCAATTCCATTTGAATTCCATATTCAAATCCCATAGTTAATTCCATTTCGAGTTCTATTTGAAATTCTATTTTCAATGTTTTAATTCAAGTTCTACTTTGAAATTCTACATTTGAATTTCCTTATTCAAATCCCATTTCCAATCTCCATTTAAATTTCTATACTCAAATCTAATTTCGTTCTATTAGAATTTCAAATCTCATATTAAACTTCACTTTGAATTCAAATGCCATATTTAAATTTCTCTTGAATTCAAATCCTAGATTTATATCCCTTGGATTCAAATTCTAGATTTATATCTCCTGAATTCCAATTCTGGATTTAAACTCCATTCTCAAATTTTGTTTGAAATTCCTATATTTAAAGTCTATTTGAATTCTCGAATATCCCAACTCCATTTGAAATTCAAATATTCAAACCCCATTTAAATTCTATTTGAAATTCTAAATGTTTCAAATTCCATTTTCTCTTATTTGAAATTCCCAATATTTCAAATTACATTCTTCTTTTATTTGAAATTCCATTTTTGAATTTCCTTTATTTCAATCCCATTTGAATTCCTTTGAACTCAAATTCTATTTCAATTCCCTTGAATTCAAATGCTATTTCAAAACTATTTGGATTTCCTATTTTGAAATCCTATTTCAATCCTACTTTGAAATCCTACTTTCAAAGTTTATTTCAAATTCTATTTTTGAAATTCCATATTCAAACTTCTGCTTGAATTCCTATATCAAATTTCATGTTCAAATCCAATACTTGAATTTCTATTTCAAATCTCTATTCAAATTTCATATTTAAATTCCATTCAAATCTCTATTCAAATTTCACATTTGAATTCTTCTTTGAAATACTATATTTCAAATTCTATTCAATTCCTCTTTGAAATTCTATATTTCAAATTCTATTTTGAAATTCTACATTCAAATCTCTATTTGAATTTCTTTATTCGAATTCCTTTGAATTCAAATTTTACTTAAATTCCTTGAATTCAAATTCTATTTTTCATTCTAATTTCGTCTATTCAAGTTCTATTTGAACTTCTATTTGATTTCTAATATTCAATCTCCTCTTAAAATTCAAATATTTAAACTCCTTTTAAAATTCAAATGTTATACTCACATTTCATTCGAGTTCTATATTTAAAAATTCCATTTCACATCCTATTTTTTTTAAACAAGTCTCGACTTGAATTCCTTTTGAAATAGATATTTCTACTTTTCTTTGAAGATAGATTTCCCCTTTCCAATTTCACACTTGTATTTCTATTTCTGTATTATCAAATGATAATTCTTTTACTTCATTTATAACTTCGTTATAAAAGAACTATTTATAACTTCGTTTAAAAAGAAACTACTTGTTTTATTTTTCAAAACAAGTTTTATACTTTATTCCATTTAAAAATTCAAATTCTGTTTAAAAATAGAATTTTCCCTTTTTAAATCTCAAATATACTTCCATGATATTTTTAAATATCATTACTTAAGCCCAGTGATATTTAAACACACAAAGCAACGAATTGTTTATTTTTCTAACACATCATATATAAAAATATATATGCAAACAAATAAACAAACAGATAATATATTTTTGAGGAATCCAGTTGGATTCCTCCAACCTGTTTTCCTGCATCCACAGATGTTAGCACATAAATAATACCCATTCTGCTTCGTGGCAGAATATCGCGGTATAGAAGGTCATCCACTAATCATAGCGTGGGGCGTATAGGGTAATCATCCGCTATGAAACTGCGGGCATCCGCTAATGAGACTGCGGGAATCCAACCAATCAATCAACCCAATATATATATATATATAGCCTAAATAACTAATATATATGAAACAACCATAAAACATTCACACAAGCAACAAACAATTATTTTTAATGAAATAAAAATAATTATAAATAAAAGGTGAGTGAGATTTACTCACCAGGGTTTTCCATTGCCAAGTATCCATTTATTCCAAATCGTCTTGCGTAATTATATACCTATGATGATTTATTTTATTTATCGATTAACCGAATATTTATTTAAATTAACATACCAAATAAATAAAATTATTCTACGAGTTTAAATTTCGTAAGAAGGCATACCTTTCTTCCTTGACCTATGTACGAAGCAACATCAACAATTACTGATAAATTCCATTGAGATAAACCCCAAAATATTCTTCGACATTTCACCGAACATTTTCCGTGCATTTACTTCTCCATTGCTAGACTTCCCCAAATTCAGATCGCAATATGAACAGTGCCTCCCATCACCTTGTTCAATGGTTCAAACGCCTACCAGATCGCACTTCCAGGCATCGTGGCCCCTTCTATTAATCGCCCTCTCACAAATGTCGGAACCCCTATGACCTAAGCACCACACCAGATCCGATGTGAAACAATCACCGCATCTTCAGTACTATCGTGACCTACACCCACGCTCGTTGGTTCGAAGTCGCACTACCACCCTCACAGTCGATCGCGACTAAACTCCTGAGCTGCTGATTGCCTTGAACGGCCATGCCTTTTTTATTGAAGAATAGTTCGATCCTCATCGTCGAATTAACCCCAATGCCATCACCTGAACCTGAGACTTCTCCTAGGGCACTCGCTTCCTCAGGCTTGAATACAAACTACTCGAAGACCCCCCTTTTCCGATTTGCTGAAAATCGATGCTTTTAGATTTCCCACTGGATGGATTAAAACTGAAAAGGTGCAAGCTCGCGTATAAAGATAAGTGCGGCTTCTGATTGAAACAAAGAAGTGATGCCGTTTTGATTGAGGCTGACTTCGAAACAATTAAAACGAAAGAGGATTGATTTTTGATTTAAAGTGGAGCGCTGCCATTTTATTTGTTTACTGAAGTTGTTGTTCAATTCTTCAGAACTGATGGGAGATGGAGTCGCGATTTTATATAGATGTGGACAGAAACATATAGTACGAAAGCCATTAATCCCTTGTTTCTTTGATACTAAAGTAGGGAGACAGAATTTTGGCTCGAGGAAGGAGTAGCTGCGCGATTTTTAGTTTTTAGGTCGGCTGATTTGATTTTGTCTGATTTTATTATATAAAATATTTCGAAATATCTCGTGGTTCCTAAATAGCAAATCCCGAACCGCTATCCAACAGTAAGGACCAATGTATGCCGGTTATATCATCATTCTAAACTTAATGAATCTGGTTCTGAGATTTTAATTTGAACGTATAATTAAAATAGCCATACTAATTCATTTTAAATTCAAAACAAATAATTTCTTCAAAAATGAATTTCTATTATCATCGTTCAGTTTTATCTTCGAATTGAATTATTTCAAACTTCTCGTATTTCGATGAAATAAATCGTATTTCGATTATTTAATCGAAATCTAGTATAAAAATTCTTTTATATTATCAACACAATATTTAAAACGATATTAAATATTTAAAATAAATTGACCAAAAATCCGGGTCGTTACATTCTTCCCCCCTTAAAATAATTTCGTCCTCGAAATTGCTAAGGTAGGAAAAAGGGTACAAATCCATTTCTTTCAAGATCTCACTTATGTTGAAACTCAACTCCCCATATTTTAGCAAATTTTAATTCCACCAAAACTTTTGGTCTTCACACACTTGATTCGAATGATCTACGATCAATCCATTTATATCCAATCTATATTCCATTAAACCTATTCAAACTGATTCTAGTCAATTGGTTCACTTCAATCCATTTAACTAGCTTAAGTTAAATTTCAATTCCAGAATTCAAATCCCTGGGTTTTCATTTCAAATCCTTTGAAATACATAAATGTATACTTATATTTATTTTCCATCATAAATTCAAAACATTTGAATTTTCTAAATCGGCTTGTCTTCTTCCAAATCAATTTCCATCAAAACTCTTCTAAGGTAGCAATCCATCACTTAGAAACTCGGAAATGAACACTGATGATGTTGCAATCATCATCAGAATTACTTCCCAGCCACTGAAGTGAGTTCAGTGCTTTATTATTTCAAAATTCACCTAAAACGATTTTCTTTCAAATCCTTCTAAAACAAAGCTATATTATTTTTTTATATATACTTTGAAAAATATTTTCAAACTTCCCAGGATTTTGAAATTCTTAATTCTGGTTTGAATTTAATTCTAATTTATCTCATTTGTATATTTTTTTTTTCATATACAAATTCAGTTTGGTTATAAATAACTATTCCAATTTTTATAATCTTATCTGATTATAATGATATCAATCAACACATCCATATAATAATCTCAAAAAAATTATCCCTTCTATATCAAAATAGAAATATGGGTAAAATTATTTCATTTACCCATTTTAAAACAATATCGTGTTCAATCTTCTGTTCAAGTGTTTAGAAATTCCTATCGACTTCGTGGCGTCCCACGATTCGACCAGAATTCATAAACCACTCAACAGACTAGCCAACACAATATAAAACAATTTTTATATCAATTTACAAATACGCTCTCTCGTATATACACTCAACTCATTCTAGGGTGCTACTGACCCAATCTCTAATGAGCACATGTCACACAAGCCTAGGTGTTCACTCAACCTAAGCTCTGATACCAACTGAAACGACCCGCAAATCCGTGCTATCTGAGTTGACTAAAAACACCACACGTCTAACTCAAATTGCACAGAAATACGACTCATTATTAGAAAGAAGTTAGAGGATGAGAAATAGAAAGAAAGAAATATTAGAATAGAAGAAAACAAAGATCACAAACTCACAGCGGAACGAATAAAATATATTATATAACATAAGCTTCGAAATACAAATCTGTTTTGTACATATATACATACCCTCATCAGAGTACACATAACATTTGATCCAGCGGAAGTAACTCTAAATAACTAACGTTGAAGCCTCCTGCTTCAAGCTCCTCCAAGTGTATCTGTAAAAGCCTGAAACACTTGACTGCCCGTACAAATTTGGGCACCCAAGAGTTTAGGGAAAACAAAACAAAACAAACTCTGGGTCAGTCATGGGACTGGTGTGAGTAAACTCCAACCACTTGCTTAACTTTAAAAAATCCTTTCAAAAGAAAAGATAATAGTAAGACCAGCCCACACATAAACATGGACGGTTTTTACCTTACTATAACCCAAAAACACTTTGATATCAAATCCAGTGATATTATAATAATGTCTACCTCAAATAAATAACCAAATAGCAGAACGCTTGCATCTCACGTTCCACATATATAGTATAAAACCAAAAACCGCATGGCGCTTATTGGAGATTGGATTTCCAACATGACAAGGTATGGAACCACCTTCCGATGATGTATCTCTAGAGGCGAATACACCTGGGTTCAACAAGAACATCTTGCAACCCGGCCCACACATGACCGACCACTCATTTCGCTTGAGTGTATCGAATGTATATCACCAACGGTTGGACTCAAACCACCGTTTCCCGAATGGGCAGAATCGATAGATTTAGAAACAAAAGGAATTTCTCTAGATAGGTGATTATACACCCTAATGGGTGCGACCCACATAGCCATGCTGCCTGCCCGATTTTTGTCCTTTCCCGGTTGTTGAGGCCTGAGGCTACGCATACTTACCATTCATCGATAACACAATCACTTTGAATGCCACATTGTCAGATCCGTTAATCACTAGTTGAGTTTGCACAAATATTCTGGATGTTATGCTAAGGGATAAATCCGTTGCAACCATATATATTCATACAGACCAACCCATTTGATCATTGGAAATACTCTGTCAGACATTCGTCCATATACGTTCGTTCTGGGATTGAACGACACCGAAGGCACAATTTCTATTAATAGAAAAGCCCTTGCACTTTACTCCGTCTTCAATATATTCAGCATACTTGGTTCGCAACACTTATGCCGATACGGAGTGGTTCTTCGGATAATAATCCAACCGGTCTCTCCATATTGACAACGATGGTCAAAAACTTCGATAGTCTGTGATTTAACTATCGAATAAAAACAAGTGTTCATCCAACATATCAAACAAATCACTGGGCTCTTTAATTAATATTCATTAATTAAATCTCTTCACCATTTTTCTCTATCAATATTTGTTAACCAAATATTTCAATAACCAATCTTGGCCCTTTACGCTATTTTTTTGATTTTGTTTCCTTATCGAATTCTATATATATCGCTATATAGATTTCTAATTGTCAAATTTCTTAAAAATATTCTAACTCCTTAAATTCCCGGAAAAATTCGCCATAACCTCCCCTGTATCGGGAGCATCGGGAAATTTCAAATAGCTTTCCCGGTCCTTCTAATCTCAAAAAGAAAAAGAAGAAGCCAAGCGGCTTGCCGATACGGCGCATAAAACTCATATATGAATTTAAACAGGTACCTTTTTGTCGAGCACATTATTTATATACCTGCATTATCCTTGTCCCATACATGTCTCCTGTATGTCTATACCTGTCAAATTTATTTCAACTTCACACACTCGTTTTGACCCAACTCGCTAATTAACTCGTTAATTAACTCGTTAATTAACTCGTTGGTCTATTTCGCTTGTATATTGGAATATAACATATTTCAAATATATTTCAACCTACTTATCAAATAATGGAATTCAAATTTGAATTTAAGCGCTATGTTCGATTTCGAATATATATATTTACGAACGCCAAATTTACTTTTTCAAGGTTCGACTTTAGTTCAAACTCGGTTAACTAATTTCTACTTGACTTAGTTAATCCTAAATAATCAAAATAGGGTTATTGTTTCAAAAATCTCTGTACTTACTTCACTTGAGCTCGCCTTTATTTTCTAACTCAAGATTAGGCTTTTAAAATGGGACTTTGGATTTTTATTTGCTTAAAAATCCTTATATTTATATATAAAATCCATTATGGTTTATAATGGTTTCTAGCGCTGCGTTTTTGAAATTTTGATTTTGACATAACTCAAAATCTATACGACGAAATTCAGATTTTTCTCCTTTATTAGAAAACTATTATCGAATCGGTCCTGACGTTTCTTGTTTCAAAGAAATCCGACTTCAATTGAGTCCTGTATACTTGATTGAAGTTCGAATCGCTATTTTACGAACTGCAGTGCTGCGGCGAGTTCGTTTTAATTATATTTATATATATAAACTTTTAAACTTTGTTTGAATGAAATTCAATTCCATTCTGATTTTAATATATTCAAATCCATAGTTTCAATTCCATTTGAATTCCATATTCAAATCCCATAGTTAATTCCATTTCGAGTTCTATTTGAAATTCTATTTTCAATGTTTTAATTCAAGTTCTACTTTGAAATTCTACATTTGAATTTCCTTATTCAAATCCCATTTCCAATCTCCATTTAAATTTCTATACTCAAATCTAATTTCGTTCTATTAGAATTTCAAATCTCATATTAAACTTCACTTTGAATTCAAATGCCATATTTAAATTTCTCTTGAATTCAAATCCTAGATTTATATCCCTTGGATTCAAATTCTAGATTTATATCTCCTGAATTCCAATTCTGGATTTAAACTCCATTCTCAAATTTTGTTTGAAATTCCTATATTTAAAGTCTATTTGAATTCTCGAATATCCCAACTCCATTTGAAATTCAAATATTCAAACCCCATTTAAATTCTATTTGAAATTCTAAATGTTTCAAATTCCATTTTCTCTTATTTGAAATTCCCAATATTTCAAATTACATTCTTCTTTTATTTGAAATTCCATTTTTGAATTTCCTTTATTTCAATCCCATTTGAATTCCTTTGAACTCAAATTCTATTTCAATTCCCTTGAATTCAAATGCTATTTCAAAACTATTTGGATTTCCTATTTCAATCCTACTTTGAAATCCTACTTTCAAAGTTTATTTCAAATTCTATTTTTGAAATTCCATATTCAAACTTCTGCTTGAATTCCTATATCAAATTTCATGTTCAAATCCAATACTTGAATTTCTATTTCAAATCTCTATTCAAATTTCATATTTAAATTCCATTCAAATCTCTATTCAAATTTCACATTTGAATTCTTCTTTGAAATACTATATTTCAAATTCTATTCAATTCCTCTTTGAAATTCTATATTTCAAATTCTATTTTGAAATTCTACATTCAAATCTCTATTTGAATTTCTTTATTCGAATTCCTTTGAATTCAAATTTTACTTAAATTCCTTGAATTCAAATTCTATTTTTCATTCTAATTTCGTCTATTCAAGTTCTATTTGAACTTCTATTTGATTTCTAATATTCAATCTCCTCTTAAAATTCAAATATTTAAACTCCTTTTAAAATTCAAATGTTATACTCACATTTCATTCGAGTTCTATATTTAAAAATTCCATTTCACATCCTATTTTTTTTAAACAAGTCTCGACTTGAATTCCTTTTGAAATAGATATTTCTACTTTTCTTTGAAGATAGATTTCCCCTTTCCAATTTCACACTTGTATTTCTATTTCTGTATTATCAAATGATAATTCTTTTACTTCATTTATAACTTCGTTATAAAAGAACTATTTATAACTTCGTTTAAAAAGAAACTACTTGTTTTATTTTTCAAAACAAGTTTTATACTTTATTCCATTTAAAAATTCAAATTCTGTTTAAAAATAGAATTTTCCCTTTTTAAATCTCAAATATACTTCCATGATATTTTTAAATATCATTACTTAAGCCCAGTGATATTTAAACACACAAAGCAACGAATTGTTTATTTTTCTAACACATCATATATAAAAATATATATGCAAACAAATAAACAAACAGATAATATACTTTTGAGGAATCCAGTTGGATTCCTCCAACCTGTTTTCCTGCATCCACAGATGTTAGCACATAAATAATACCCATTCTGCTTCGTGGCAGAATATCGCGGTATAAAAGGTCATCCACTAATCATAGCGTGGGGCGTATAGGGTAATCATCCGCTATGAAACTGCGGGCATCCGCTAATGAGACTGCGGGAATCCAACCAATCAATCAACCCAATATATATATATATAGCCTAAATAACTAATATATATGAAACAACCATAAAACATTCACACAAGCAACAAACAATTATTTTTAATGAAATAAAAATAATTATAAATAAAAGGTGAGTGAGATTTACTCACCAGGGTTTTCCATTGCCAAGTATCCATTTATTCCAAATCGTCTTGCGTAATTATATACCTATGATGATTTATTTTATTTATCGATTAACCGAATATTTATTTAAATTAACATACCAAATAAATAAAATTATTCTACGAGTTTAAATTTCGTAAGAAGGCATACCTTTCTTCCTTGACCTATGTACGAAGCAACATCAACAATTACTGATAAATTCCATTGAGATAAACCCCAAAATATTCTTCGACATTTCACCGAACATTTTCCGTGCATTTACTTCTCCATTGCTAGACTTCCCCAAATTCAGATCGCAATATGAACAGTGCCTCCCATCACCTTGTTCAATGGTTCAAACGCCTACCAGATCGCACTTCCAGGCATCGTGACCCCTTCTATTAATCGCCCTCTCACAAATGTCGGAACCCCTATGACCTAAGCACCACACCAGATCCGATGTGAAACAATCACCGCATCTTCAGTACTATCGTGACCTACACCCACGCTCGTTGGTTCGAAGTCGCACTACCACCCTCACAGTCGATCGCGACTAAACTCCTGAGCTGCTGATTGCCTTGAACGGCCATGCCTTTTTTATTGAAGAATAGTTCGATCCTCATCGTCGAATTAACCCCAATGCCATCACCTGAACCTGAGACTTCTCCTAGGGCACTCGCTTCCTCAGGCTTGAATACAAACTACTCGAAGACCCCCCTTTTCCGATTTGCTGAAAATCGATGCTTTTAGATTTCCCACTGGATGGATTAAAACTGAAAAGGTGCAAGCTCGCGTATAAAGATAAGTGCGGCTTCTGATTGAAACAAAGAAGTGATGCCGTTTTGATTGAGGCTGACTTCGAAACAATTAAAACGAAAGAGGATTGATTTTTGATTTAAAGTGGAGCGCTGCCATTTTATTTGTTTACTGAAGTTGTTGTTCAATTCTTCAGAACTGATGGGAGATGGAGTCGCGATTTTATATAGATGTGGACAGAAACATATAGTACGAAAGCCATTAATCCCTTGTTTCTTTGATACTAAAGTAGGGAGACAGAATTTTGGCTCGAGGAAGGAGTAGCTGCGCGATTTTTAGTTTTTAGGTCGGCTGATTTGATTTTGTCTGATTTTATTATATAAAATATTTCGAAATATCTCGTGGTTCCTAAATAGCAAATCCCGAACCGCTATCCAACAGTAAGGACCAATGTATGCCGGTTATATCATCATTCTAAACTTAATGAATCTGGTTCTGAGATTTTAATTTGAACGTATAATTAAAATAGCCATACTAATTCATTTTAAATTCAAAACAAATAATTTCTTCAAAAATGAATTTCTATTATCATCGTTCAGTTTTATCTTCGAATTGAATTATTTCAAACTTCTCGTATTTCGATGAAATAAATCGTATTTCGATTATTTAATCGAAATCTAGTATAAAAATTCTTTTATATTATCAACACAATATTTAAAACGATATTAAATATTTAAAATAAATTGACCAAAAATCCGGGTCGTTACACTGCTAGTCCAGATCATGAAGAAATCAGAGCACGAAGTCCATGGCAAACTGGTATGCATGATATAAACCAAGAAAGACATGATGGCGAAGAAGTACAAGCAGTTCTTAGGAGATCAAGTAGAGCAAGAAAGCCAAATCCTAAGTATGCTAATGCTGCCATAGCAATAGAAGAGGAACCGGAAACATTTGAAGAAGCAACTCAAATTCCAGAGTGGAAGAAAGCAATGATTGAGGAGGTTGCTTCATTAGAAAAAAATCAAACTTGGGAACTCGTACCTAAGCCTAAAGATGTTGAACCTATTTCTTGCAAATGGGTATATAAAATAAAACGCAATGCAGACGGAGCAATTGAGAGGTATAAAGCGCGATTGGTAGCTCGGGGATTTTCACAACAATATGGGGTGGACTATGATGAAACGTTCAGTCCCGTTGCGAAGCTTACCACAATCCATGTCCTATTAGCACTTGCAGCAAACAAAGATTGGATGCTTTGGCAAATGGATGTAAAGAATGCGTTTCTACATGGAGAGTTAGATCGAGAGATATTTATGTGTCAACCCACGGGCTTTCAAAATAAGGAACATCCTGAATATGTATGCAAATTGCGGAAGGCACTTTATGGGCTAAAGCAAGCACCGAGAGCCTGGTATGGTAAAATTGCTGAGTTTTTAGTTCATAATGGTTATTTAGTGACCTCTGCAGATTCTAGTTTATTTGTTAAAAACAATGGAAAAAGTCTAGCCATTGTGTTAGTGTATGTGGACGATTTAATCATAACGGGTGATTATGAAGATGAGATTCTTCAAATAAAAGAAAATCTGTCAGTTCGCTTTCAAATGAAGGAACTTGGTGAACTCAAGTATTTTCTTGGCCTAGAGATTGAACACACCAGTGAAGGAATATTTCTTAGTCAGCAAAAATATTCCAAAGACTTGTTGAAGAAGTTTGGAATGCTAGAATGCAAACCAATTTCATCTCCTATAGAACCGAATGCTAAAATGTGTGTGCATGAAGGGAGAGATCTAGAAGATGCCACGATGTATCGCAAATTGATTGGAAGTTTGATTTATTTAACTTTGACCAGGCCTGACATTTCGTATGTTGTTGGCATATTGAGTCGATATATGCAAAATCCAAAGAAGCCCCACTTGGAAGCTGTTCGGCGAATTTTACGATATGTGAAAAGCACAATTGGGTATGGTATTTCATATGAAAGAGGCGGAGTCTGCAAATTAACTGGTTTTTGTGATGCGGACTATGCAGGTGATCATGATACTCGACGTTCGACCTCTGGTTATGTTTTCATGCTTGGGTCTGGAGCAGTCTCCTGGTGCAGCAAAAGGCAGCCAACGGTATCATCATCAACAGCAGAGGCAGAATACCGAGCTGCAGCAGTAGCAGCTCAAGAAAGCACTTGGCTTGTACAACTGCTAAGAGATTTGTGTCAACCAGTGAATTATGCAGTTCCTTTGTATTGCGACAACTTGTCGGCAATACGTTTGGCAGAGAATCCTATCTTTCATGCAAGAACTAAACATGTGGAGGTGCATTATCATTTTATCAGAGAAAAAGTTTTGCGGGGGGAGATAGTGTTAGAATATACTAACACAGAAAATCAAGTTGCGGATCTGTTCACAAAAGACTTGGCTGGTGGTAAATTTGATAGTTTTCGAAATCAACTTGGACTGGTAGAGAAATAATCAAAACTGATATTGAAGGGGAGTGTTAGAATGCAACATCAGTTTTTTTTTTAGTTGCTATATTACCGAGGCAGTACCTTCTTTTTTGGCATGTGATCCTATTTGTAGCATGAGATCCTGTTTTGTAGGTGTTTGTTGCTATAGTGTAGCTAGCTGAATAAGTTAGTGTCTGAAGTCATCACGTCCTTATATATGTATGCTTATCTTAATGTTTTGCGCATCCCATCCATGAAATAAGAAAACAATTTGTTTCGTTTTTCTCTCCTCTGCAAAATTATATTGTGCTGCTACTTTTATCTTCCTAATTTAGTTGCACTTCAGGTTTTCTACAGAAAACGCGTGAAAGCCTGTTCAGAGAAAAGAGCTAAGGAGTTGAGGTTTCTACTTTAGCACTTAACATATGCTAATATTTGATATGAAGAGGTCTGAGTAATGTATAAAACTTTAGTTGTTTTGCAATAAAAGATTCCAAATCCATTTCAAAGGCTAGCACGACTCAGATCAAAATGCATGCACCTTCCTGAAGAGTTTCGTCAACATTTCTAAATAGCAAAGTAAGTGCAATGTAGACTACGCATGTTAATAAAACAAACATTACTATGCATCATCTCCTTTGTATTTTTACCGATACTCTATTGCTGCTCCATAATAGACTAATAGTGCCACGTTGTAAATCAAAGTTCCATTACAAGAACAATAGAAATGGTAAGTTCCCGTAGTTGGTATTATGGCACAAATGCAATGTGCAAATGCAACTTAAAACCAAGTTTGAGAATCAATAACCCATGTAATCAGCAACAAGCTCTTGGAACTCAGTATCAGCAGTGAGTTTGAAAGAGTCGACCATTCTGTAGAGGATACAAGTTTGCTGCACAAAAGCGAGTAGAATCCTGATGCAAGGTTCGGGTACAATCCCTCTGCAACTGAAAAGCTCCAGCTCAAATTCTCTAAAAGTGACCTTCCTCATCTTCTTAATTGCCTCAATAGCTTCCTGCTCCGTGCATTGATTATCTTTCATGTAACAGGTTATGGCGTTAAATGCTTGCCCCTCTTTCACCTCTCTTTCGTAAGTCATCAAGTCATTAGCCAACCTACATATTAAAGAGGCCAGGTACAACAACCGTGAATTTTTACTGATAAGTTGAAAGGCATTGTTGCTGATTTTCTGGCCGGTGAGAAACAAAGTAATGCCTGAAAGCCCTGCACATGCACCAAAGGAAGTTGTTGCATTTTTTATGTATTCATCAAAGGTTGGAAAGTAGCTGGAGAGAATCCACTCCGTGTCTTTATTGTAGGCAGCTATTACATCTTCCCACTAATAGATGCAAAAATATTACAATCATGTAAACATCGTGAAGTACTTTCACCAAAGGACCTAAGTATAATTTTTTCCAAAAGTTGCAATCATACCGTTTCCTTCATGTATGGGAATAGATCACGACCTTGGGCTTTACTTCCTAGTGATGCCATTTCTAGTAAGAAAACACGTGAACTTTTAAAAACTGCGCTGTGTGGGTGATGATTTTCTACTAAAGATGCATCCCACCTAAACAAGCATGTACGATTTACAAATTAGAATAAACATTAAGTCAGAGGAGAACCATTCTAATAGACTCAGTATATCAACTTCCAAAGCAATGCCACCAGCTCAAATCGTCTATCTCCATGTTCTGAATTAAATCTCAGCCATACATAATGTGATTAAATTGATCAGTGAGTCCTATCTCGTGCTATTAAAATTGTCATATCATGTAAGCATCGATTGTTGAAATGGACTAAACACATGGGAACAGGGAAAATGAAGACGGAGGAGTTACATTTTTTTACAATCGTGAGAATAAGCATTTTTTTTACAAATAAATAAAGTTGCATTTTTTTACAAAGACTCCCAAATCAAAAACCCTATCAATAAAATTACATTTTTACAAATAAATAAAATTATTTCTCAGATTAGAAAAGCTATCCTTGGACTACTGTTTATTTTTATGTAAAGCCCTTCTTTATATTAATGGCTATGCAAAAAGGAATAAGCAGGAAAAAAAATGTTACCTCTGAAAGGCTTCTTGAAATGAATTCAATCCTCTATGATGTGCGGCATTATCGTGCAATTCATCCAATATAGCAATAAGAATGAAAGACTTGCAGAAAGCCAATCGATATTGTGAAAATTGGGGCTCAAACATGGACATGGCCGGACCAAAGTAAATATTAAGAATCCCCAGCCTTGGAAATTGCAGGTTCTCGAATCTCTGTTCATTAAACCATCTGCACAATAATTATAAAAGCAAAGAAATTTCAAAAAAACATTGAGTAGACTGTTTTACCTCTAACTTATTTTTTCTTCAACTAAAAACAATTTAAAAAAAAGGTTTAAAGTTGCCAGGTAAAAGATTTTTTTTCTTGATTATTGTCATTTTGTAATAGTAGATGTGGTTTTTCATATACTACAATCAACATGTAGGCTGTTCTAGACCGGGCTCAGAGTGCCCAATTTGACCAATCAGTGGTAGATAATAGAACTATGATTTCTTGATGACACACTATGCTTTACATATTTTAGCAATCATGCTTTTCCACTTGCGTAAATTAGAATTATGTGGATAGTTTAGCATATTTATACAGATAATGGGTTAATGACCTAAAACGTCGGTTTCAATTTCCCATGATATGCATGCAAAGGCAAAGCACCAGATAGCCCATAGATACCAACCTCCACATAAACCCAACAGAGCTCAAGTAGTCAAAGCCTAAGTTAGTACCTTACTGGAGACTAATGTTTCTGAGTAAAAACAAGAGTTAAACAATTTTAACGTCACATATTGACCGGAATATCTTCCAAATTAGAACACAGTTCAAGGTGGATAAAATACACTTCAAAGTAAAGGATTATTATTATTATTATTTTTTTTTTATAAAAACATTATCAAGATTCAAAATAAAAGCAATTTTAAAGAAAGTTAGATAGTTGCTTTTAAATGTTTATTGAACAGATATCAAAAGGATAAATATTATTCTTTGACATGACATATACAAGCATTCAAAATTACAATGTTTTGATCCATATTCCTGCACCTCCATACTTTACATATATAAAAAGCCCTAGTTCATGAAGACTAGAGCACATCAAGTAGGCTTTTTAGCTTGACGAAATCATATGTTTACATCCCATTATTATCATGTATTTTGAAATCTTCCTACTGTATTTCATATATAAAAGCAATTCCCCTCTTTCGTTTGTAATATAAAACGAGTCCGTATTTGTATGTCCAAAATCACAACTTAAAACTCAGTATTTTTTGGATCACATTTAAAGTTATATTATTTTGTTTTTATCAGGTTTTTTGTTTTGTTTTATTATATCTTACACTATGTGAAACCCAAGTGAATATATACTCCCTCAACACACCCCAACCCCCTCCCCCCCCCCTCTCGTTGCCAAAGGTGCCGTCGGAACACCATTCAGACTTTAAAACTCTTCATCTTCTAATATTACTTCAAAACTTATTTCCATTTTATATATCTCATCTCAAAATAAATAGGAAATCAATCGATAAATATTCCTTTTTATAATTCAAAATGAATTTTCACGTTTCTGAAAGTTTACGTAACTGGTTCTTTTGTTCAAAAAATAAAAGTACAGCAATAAGTGCTCATTAACTTTTCACTTCTTTGATATCTGATTTTAATGGTTATTTGTTTTACTTTCGTATTCTATTTATTTTAAATTCTATTTTAAACAATTTTTGGAGTTTAAACTAAAGTAATCTACTATAAGTACAAAAATCAAAATTGTTAGATATCGTTATGCTTTTTTATGAAATCGTCATTATAGATAGACAGATATTTTGTTGTAGTTATGGCATTACACATGAACTTTAAATGTATAATAATAATAATAATAATAAGCTGTAATAATATATTTTTTTGTTTTTCTTAATTTAGTTACGATAAACTCAAATTGTGTAGGTATAACACTCTTATTAAAACAGTAAGTTGCTTAATCAATACAAATTGAGTTTATCATTTTATGTAGTTATCGTTTTTGTACATACTAAAAATGCAAGATTTAATTTCAATTTTATACCAAAATATGTGGCAATCATTTATTTTCATCTAAGCTCTGCATCGAATCTAAATGCACTTTTAGCGCAGTGCTCTACTTTGCCAAAAACAACAATATATTTATTTTGAAACTCTGATTCCTTTTTGATTTCCTAAAGAGGAAAATCATACATATCGCGTAAACAGTAATATATAAGTGGAAATTAGAGACACATTAAACTCGTTTATTTTACATCGTTTCCTTTTAAAAACTATTTTCTACATTTTTTTTTCTTTTTTTCTTTTTTACTTCTTTGGTTTCCAAATTTTAAACCGACCACTCCGGCAATTATAAATTTCACCTTTAAAAAATTAGGAATATGATTTATAAAAGAAAATCGGACGGGACTAATGATATATGCAAGAATGAATATATATATATATATATATATATATGTGCGTGTGTGTGCGTGTGTGTGTGTGTGTGTATGTATGTATGTATGTGTATATATAAACACACACATTAAACGTACAAAAATGTTTTGCATTATGTAATTAAACGATATGCAGTATGAAGATAACTGATAAAAGAAAATTTGAAGGAACTAATGATATGTGCAAGAATATATATATATATAATATACATACATACATACATATATATATATGTATGTATGTATGTACATATATATACATATATATGTGTGTGTATGTGTATATACACACACACACATTAAATGTACAAAAATGTTTCGCATTACGTAATTAAACGATATGTAGTACCATGATAACTGATATAAATCTATATATGTATGTATGTATGTGTACATTATATGTACAAAAATGTTTTGCATTATGAAATTAAATGATATGTAGTATGAAGATAACTGATGTAAATTATTAAACGGTCATATTCACGGCTTTCATGCATTGTTCTGCGGCAGAACAAAGTATTACTATTTTTGCACGAACAAGCCAAAATTATAGTGGCCGCACTACTTTTGACATACATGAGAAGTAGGATGCTAAAACACCACAACAAAAGGAGCAAGGCTACGGTATCTCGACTACTTACTAATCCTCATGCGTAGAGGAGGATTCATACTCGTTACCAAACGAGTCTGTCCCAATAATATTGGCCTTCTTAATTTTATCTTTCGTCATCAATTCCAGGTCGAGCAATTTAAATATCAGCATTTGTTCAATAATGTACGATTACTTATTTATTTTTATTTGTATGGATATATTTGTGTTTACACAACTATTAATGCATTATTTCACTAACTTTTTTTTTTAATATTAGAGAATATTTTACCTCTCACATTCAATCATTTCTTGTTGGAAAACCTTCTGGAGTATTCCCAGGTCAATCGAAGCAAGTTCTATGCATTTTCTCTCAAGATCACTGCTATACCATGATCCTGTAATTATACTTCTAGCTTCCATTCTAGCTAGCAGATATTGTCTAGGATAGGATAAGGAAAACTCTATCTGCACAAAGTTTAGAAGACAATTTAGCGTGTATGCATGTGTGCACATAGGGGTGGGGGAGTGTGCACGTGCACCTCCCCCTCCTCCCTCTCCCTCTCTCTTAGGGTGTGCGTGTGCATTTGTGTGTGTGTGTGCGTGTGTGCGCGCATGTGTGTGTGCGTGTGCGTGTGCGTGTGTGTGTGTGTGTGTGAGAGAGAGAGAGAGAGATAGCCCTGATAACTTACAGCATGTATACATGTGCACTCATACATATGTACGAAGACAATGACCATGAATGTAATTTCACACTTTTTTGTAAATTCACAATACTCGAGTGAGACATTAACGAGCAAAAATTCTTTGAAATCAATGCTGAATTTACAAGTACAAAGACTGAAACCAATGCTGAATTTACATATCCAAAGACTAAATAGGAATACATGCAAGGAGGCCATAATCGGTATTCAGTTCATGCTTTTTCATATAACACTTTATGGCAGTATATGTGTCTATGGATTTTATTGTTATTTTACACAACTGTCCATGTAAAGTAAACAAATACAAGGCTGATTATGGATCAGTTATTACGCATTTTAGTTCTTAAATGTTGAACTTCATCGAAATCGATTATTTTGGCTTATTTAATATTTTCCTAAATTAGCAGTCGACTCTGCTTCCACCTACCACCGCCACACTTATCTGAATCATCAATTATAATTTAAACACATGAACAAGAAGTATAAAAATGCCGAGATCCACTACATAAGCATGAAAATGTCGAGATCCACTTAGCAGGTTCACGCTAGATAGTGAAAGTTACATCATGTTCCTGTAGACTATGGAAATATAAATAGGGACAAATTGGACGTTACTGAAACTGCTGAATGCAATAAAAATTTGCTACCAGATAACTGACGATCAAAACAATATTATACAATATTCCATATTCTTATTGAAAAGTACAGTGTGCCAACAATTTGTTAACTATATCATCAAGACTGAATAATTGATTAAAGAAATAATTTGCATGATTTTGGAGGAATCAAACAAAAATAATTTCTATTGACTTTACCTCTTCCCTTTTATTTATTTGAGATCGAGGCAAGTGCTTAACTGAAAGGAGTTTGACAACTTGGGCTTTTGAAATATCTTCAACCTCATCAATAAATTCTGATTCCTGTGGGAAACCAATTTGAGAACATCTATATAAATTCATTAACGCACATTCATTGCTGGAATTCTCTAGTAGGAACATTGAGAAATTTCCCCCATCTTTGTCTCTTAACGTTTTCAGGACATCTGTAGTAAAAAGCAGTAAGGGGCAATAATATTAGGATAGTATAAGAATTATTTTTGATAAGCACCAATAATAATGCTTTCTTAAAATTAAAATTTACAAAGAATGGATGTACGAGTGGCACTTACATGAATAGAACATGATCCAACATGTTCTGATATCCTAATTTTTAAACATTGTAGTGTGATATATATATATATATATATGTGTGTGTGTGTGTGTGTGTGTGTGTGTGTGTGTGTGTAGAGAGAGAGAGAGGAGCGTTCAATGACACCCCAAATAGTGAGTACCCAAAAAGCCCCCTACAGAAACCAAACATTTATATTAGTTTAAGTTAGTGGGAGGTGACAGAATGAGTGGAGGGAGAGAGAAACGGAATATGTGATGGAAATTAGGGGTATTTTGGAGTGCTGCACTGTTTTGGGTGTCACTGAACGCTCGATACACACACACACACAGAGAGAAAGAGACAGAGAGAGGGGGGTTCAATGGCACCCTTGTTTGTGAGCACCTCAAATGCACCTCCCTTATAGCTACACATTTATATTAGATTATGTTAGTGGGTAGAGAGAAAAGCAGTGGAGGGAGAGAGAAATGAAAAAATGGAATGGAAATCAAGGGGCATTTTGGGGTGTTGCATTGTTTCGGGTGCCACTGAGCACTCGTCATATATATATATATATATATATATATATATATATATATATATATATATATCCCCTATATATGTATATGTATGGGAATGTTCCGCTACAACTTAGGCTGCACGTGAATCTCCTCCTGAATTTCAACCACTCATTCCGATTTTAATATTAATTCTTTCTCTCTCTTCGGAGAAAGAAAAAATTAATATTAAAATCGGAACGAGTGGTTTGAATTCAGAGAGAGATTCGTGTAGCCTAAGAGGTGAAGCAGAACATTTTCCGATATATATATATATATATATATATATATATATATATATATATGAGGAGCGATCGGGGGCACCCCTGTTTGTGAGCACCCCTTTAGCACCCCTGCCGGTCCGTGAGCTACGGCGATCCAAATCGAACGAGAATTTGTAGATATTCAATTTACATATATTTAAGGACCTATCCAAAATTTGAGCTCGTTCCGACATCCGTACAATAATATATTTGGTGTTTAAATTTAATGGTTTGAATAAATGTCTGAACGGTGAATAATTGAACTAAGATTTTGAATATGCTATGGATGTCGGAACGAGCTCAAATTTTGGATAGGTCCTTAAATATATGTGGATTGAACATCTACAAATTCTCGTTCGATTTGGATCGCCGTAGCTCACGGACCGGCAGGGGTGCTAGAGCGGTGCTCATAAACAGGGGTGCCCCCGATCGCTCCTCTCTCTCTCTCTCTATATATATATGTGTATATATATATATATACATGGAAGCGGCTATATAGACACAAAATTGAACATAAATCAAATGACACAGAGTATTAGCCGTTTGATCGTTTTGTCTTTATGTGGAGAGGTGAAATTCATGGGGGATCCAATGGTGAAGATGCATTGTGCCATCAATTATGTCTATGTTTTGTGTCCAAATAGACTTTCCCTATATATATATATATATATATATGTGTGTGTGTGTGTGTGTGTGTGTGTATATGTGTGTAAAACGCGCACACACACAAAATGGGCACTTTCTATGAAAATATAAATTATATATAACATACTATATGACAAGCGGGTTCGATCATGCAAGGTAGAATCGGTTATTAGGATACAAAATTTGATACAAATTTAGAATCATTGGATTTGTTTGTATTTATATGAAAGGTAGAATTTCAGGGAAAATCAAATGGTTGAGATTGCTTGTATCCAAATTTGTGCCATCATTCTATATTTAAATAGACTTCTTCCACATATATAATATAAAACTACATATACAAATTCTGAACTATTTGGTTTGTTTGCCTTTACATGAAAGGTGAAATTCAAGAGAAGATATAATGGTTGAGATTGCCCGTGTCCAAATTTGTGTCACAATTTGCATCTAAATAGACTTTCTCATATATGTTGTGAAAATTAACACTTCGCGGAAACGTGCATCAGGATCTTAATCACTCAACATAGAGATAACTTTGACGAAAACAAGACAGAAAGACAATCAAAACACAAACACAAGATATTCCACCAAACCAACATTTTTATTGATTCACAAAAAATAAATTTTGTTTACACTTATTGGAACAAGACAAAAATGAACAAATTACAGTTGAATCAATAACTTAATTGAGAAAGAAAAAGAATATCTAGATGACTAATATTGTTGGATAAGAAAAACCATGAAGAACGGCGACTAACTCTTTATCATCTTTAATTTCAGCCACAATTTTGGTCACCAATTTGATGCCCAAGTGGGTCACATTATTTTTTAGTCCTGAATGTAGTTTATATAGATATCCAAAATGCCCTCTTCAAAATTGACAAGTATATATTTGGAGAAACCCGGTCTATGCAGAAATATCCAGCTCAAACATTTGGTAGAAACGACCAGACGTCATGCCGAGTCTCTGGAATTTCCAGACTCTACGCTCAGATGTCTGGTTTTATCCCCCAGATGTCTGAGCTGAAACCACTTAGAAAACTTCAAACTCCATATCTTCTCCTTCGAGCGGCAATTTGTGAATCATCTCCTACATCACCAAGCTACTTCCAAAAACTAACACATATAGCCTACTTCAACGCATATGTGATTTAAAATTATAAATCACAATGCTCCGACTTGATATGAAATCACGTCAAGAACTCCAACAACCACAAACATGTCAACCTAGCTCTCTCAAAGACCTTATTTCTCAACCAAAACTACATCACAAACATTAACCACCGTCCGCAAGTGATGCATCTTCCATATGAGGTACACCACATAAAACTGGTCTAAAAAACGTTTGTAATATCACAAATATGTCCATCTTACCTTTGTGAAATTTTCAAATCGACATCCATTTATCACTTGACCTGAGCTCATTACATGATATTATCGATTTCTCGAGCATCATCAACATAAAGACCCCTGTCTGAAATAACTCGACACATGTCTATCACTTAACCTAAGCTCCTTACCTGATCACTATCTTTCCCTTGAGCATCATCAACATGAAGACCCTTATTTGAAACATGACCCTTAATGTTAGAATAATAAGAAGTGACCATATTAACCTCTTCATCTTGTTGTGGACTAGGCCCTTCAATCGTCGCTCACTTTCCACGAACGACTATAGAACTAACCAATCTATGAAGGTTTCCTTCCTCCAAGACTCCTCTCATCATGTCACGATCACCTTTCTTCACTCTCAAAATTCCACCTTGAGTCTTATAAGTGCAACCACGACGATCCAACTGACCAAGAGAAATAAGATTATACGAACAAGTGGGTACATATCTGACTCCAGAGACTTCCCTAACCGCACCGTCATCCATACGAAACCGAATAGATCCAACACTACAAACCGATAGCTCTACTACATTGATCATTCTAATCATACCGATATTCTTCTCAAAAAAGAAAAAACAATTCACATCTCTGCAAATGTGAAAACGAACTCTCGAATCCATCTTCCAAGACTTATCTTAGACACACACACACACACACACTCTTCTCCTTTCACCCACTAGCTTTTCCTCCCACTCATATATTACTTAAAATATAAACGAGTAGTTATGGTTCATTTGCAAAGGTGATTACTCCGAAATAGGGATGTCGTACACCCCCCCCACACACATATATATATGTGTGTGTGTGTGTGTGTGTGTGAGAGAGAGAGAGAGAGAGAGAGATCAGATAAAAACATATTTTTCCATACTGCGTATTGTGGGAAATGCATTCTATAACGTTTTGTGTAAAACGCATGATACGGCTAAGAAACAATATAAATACCGCCTAAGTTTTGAACTATATATGCTTTGTTGTGGAAAAAATGATGTGGGAAAGCGCTTAATTCAAGATATGGTATTGCCTATTTGAATACCAATGCAATAAAATCAACTATGAAATCACACAAGAATAAACAATGAATATGAAAAAAAGGCACAGAAAAATTAACGTGATTGGAATATAAGTATCGTATGTTCATGAAGACGCAACAACTATTTATTTCTTCACTTTGAGAGAGAGTACAACGTGAAAGGAGTAGGAACCACTCAACAATTTCGCTCACCCTAACCTAAAAACGGATACATACATACGAATCTTATTGAGAATATTTTGATAGAGAACACTCTTTCTGATTCTTATGTGTTGAAAAAATGATTAGATGTATTCATATTTATAGACATAAGGACGAATACTGCCTTAGAGATAATCATAAAATATTCCGGATTTGCTTTATTTAGTTTCAACACAAATTTAGCATATTTGTGTTTGTTTCTACGTATACCCTCATTTGATTGATTCTTAAATCAATAAATCTCTCTTCTAGTATTAGTTAATTATCTTTCCAATTGGTTTTTCATATTTGATTGATTGCCGAAATCAATCAATATCTTCCCCTTTTAGAATAGATTTAAATCATCCAAATTTAACAATGTTTCATGCTACTCCCTAACATTAAAATACTAACTAATATTTAAATCGTAACCAGGCATGACCCTAGGGGTAGGTGAGCAAGGCGGCCGCCAAGGGCAACCAGCCCGGCAAGGGCAACATGCAGCGGTAGTAGTGGTGCTGACAATTGGTCATATTTTGAGTTAAATACACTTTATTTGCAGCGGGGTAAGTAGTTGTGTGGTTGCGTGTTGCATTCCCAGCTGGGCAACCAGGGTTGGAGACCTATCAATACATGATTATAGATTCTTTCAAACAAACAAAATTTTCGACTAGGGAAACATAAACGTTTGGGCCAGCCCTGATAGTAACACTTCTACACCAAACTAGTAACGTCCAACAAGATCAACTCAAACACTTAGAAGTTAGAACACTATCATTTATTGTATAACCTTTTTAAGCAAATCAAGATATCATACATATAAAGTAAATCTTCTAGTTACTTACTTTCAACCTTTTTGCTTCGTTCCTACTAAGAAATTTTAAGCACAGTGACAATAAGGCCATATCAGTGTGTATGCACACATGGCTTACACGTATAAAGGCCTCAATTTGGATACATCCAGAAAAAACCTTTGCAACTGGCCAAAAAAAATATTGCAATTTTAGGTCCCAAAATATAGACACAATCAAAAGATATTAGTATATAAGACTCAGACATGACTGGTTAGTTGTACATGTGTTTCCATGGTTGAAGGGCACTAGTTCAAGACTTTAAATATCACTAATTACATTTCTCCTTAAAATAATTTTGGTCAAATAGAATATTAATATAACGTCAATCAGATTATATGGTGAAGCTTTTTGTTGGAATTAAAGGTATATATGGTGATGCTTTTCATTGCAATTGGAGGAATTTATACCGGCATTTACATGGTAACCATGTAGACGTAAGAGACGAAAACCAAGAGTTGTAGAAATTGCATCTTTGAGCCCATATTTTTCGTTCCATTTTCTGCAAAATGATAGATATCGTTCCAAATGAGAAATAATGTTCCACTTACGTACATACATACGCCACTATGTATACATCCGTATATCGAAGTTCACTTATACACAAGTCACTAAATATGGAATAGAATGAAAAACCAAATAAATGATTTAAGATTGAAATGCACAAATTCTGTTAATGTTAGTCATAAAAAATTGGATATTATAGAGGTATGCGTATATTTGACAAAAATAACTGTGACTGGGTTGGTTCAAAAATTAGCGTCCTGGTTGGTACTATTTTGTGTTTCGTATTTCAAATTTTCAACACACACTACAAATTTGAGCATAGCAGAGAAGAAAAAATACAAAAATTTTAGCGACTACATCAATGGATGGACGATGGAGAGGGATAGATTGTTTTATGTGTTTTTTCCCTCCAGAACATGGAAAAACAATATAATTTTGCTTTCGATGTTTTGGAACATAACAAAAGCACAAAAATGATCAATTCCCTTTGTCATCTGTTCATCATCGTTATGGCTAAGAATTTTAAATCATTCCTTTTGCTTTCTCATATTTTACAATAAATATACAAAACGTAAAATAGAAAATTCAAAATGAGACGAAACATGCCCTAAATGTTAGGAAAGTAACAACAGCGACATGATTCTATATCAGTTTCATAGACACCATTTCATATTCTAACCCTGTTTGTAAACAAGCAAATATACTATGACGCTGAATTCTTCTTATGGTGGACAATATTTTTACAGTGTTAGAATGAGGAATAATGTACAGAAAAAACATAGTAGTCAAGGCAGTAAGGCGCAAGCATTGAGCCCGGGGCTTTTTTGAGCCTTGGGCTTTTTTGTGTGCCTTTTATATGAGTTTGATCTGCTATTTTACTAACTACAAATTAATTTTTAAACCATGTTTTATAATTCATTCAACTATCTACATATTTTATTAATAAGATTTAAATTTTAAACCACATTTTATAATTTATTGAACAATTAAATTTTTTATTTAACTATTTATAAACAAAATTTTGAATTTAGCAAAAAAAAAAGCCTAAAACTACAAAAGGTGCAATCAAACCGCAAAAAGGCACAAACTTGAGCCTTGGGCATTTTTGCGCTAAGGAGCGCCTAAGCGCGCGCCTTGATAACAATGAAAAAACTGTACGCTTATATTACAGTATTTATACAAGTGATGTTGAAAGAGAGGAAGAGTCATCTAAACCACTCCCTTTATCCTATCTTGAACTTTTCAGATCTGCTTTTGTAAACATAATTTTTCCAAGAATATTATATATGGGATTAGTCTACTAGGACACAATATATATATATATATATATATATATATATATATATATATATATATATATATATATATATATACAATTTGTAATACAATGGATCTCCATCATTAGATTACTCTTGAATTTCATTTTCTATATATGAACAAAATGATCATGCGGTGCAGATTATTTGTGTTATCAATTGTGTCTAATTTTTTATCCAAATAGCCGCTGCCATTATATACGCGAGCGTTACGACAAGCAATTTGCGCGAGTCATGACACATACTTGTGTGTAAATTATGTTTTTAGGAACGACATATGTTTAACACATTTAAAAAGAAATGATTTATAAGAATATTTTATTATATTTTTACGCTGAAATCATGTCTACTAGATTGAATTTTTATTTTTAATTTGGAATCTAATTTTTTATATTAGTTTCTTTTTTGTTATGTAATAAACAACGATATTGTAAAGAATGTTTATTTATTAGATTCTAATTCATGTGATATTAAGATTTGTTAATATTTACAAAATGCAAGTTGAATTTGCAAAATAATTTTATTGGTAAATCCTATTTTTGAAAGTTTGTGGTCAGATCAAAAGTTTGTGCTTTAAAGCCAACTTTTAATAAAGATTGTTAAAATTTCTAGAAATGCAATTTGAATTTGTAAAATGATTTAATTATTAGATACTATTTTTAAGTAAAAATAAAGATACATAAGGGTATTTTTGAAAGTTAGCGGTTGGACCAAAAATTTGCTCTTCCACGCCAGCTAGTAATAAAGATATATATACACAAACATAAATACATATGTATGCATGTGTGTATGTGTATCTATATGTGCATCGTATACACATTGCTTGTAACAAATGAAGCTTCCAATGTGACAACTTCTCGATTGAGCGTTCCTTTCATCATCTTTTGGAACGAGCACATGTATGTCTTAACAACATTTGATTATCACAAAACAAAATTCTCAATATTACGTGCCACCAATCTCACATATATACCATGTTATGCATTATGTTTCTTCTGATGTGAGACTTATTGATCAACCTGTGCACTCTCAGATACATGCAATGCTTACACAGACACGTGCACACACATTATGTGTGTGTGTGTGATTATATATTTAAAAAATGAATAGTTGAAGAAGCAATACTAAAAATTTATTAGTTATCCCGATGGCATAGGATTAGGCAAGTAGATGCAGGAAAATGAAAGAGGAGCTCATAAGCACTTAAATAACGAGAAATGAAAAACCCACTGACACACACACACACACACACACACACACACACACACACATATATATATATATATATATATATATATATATATATATATATATATATATATATATATGAGAGGTGGGTTCTAGGGCACACAAGTTTATATTTAAATAAGTTAGTGGAAGAGAGAGAAACATGAATGTGTGGTGGAAATTAGGAGAGCTGTAGGGGTGTTGCGGAGTTTGAGGTGTTGTCAATCATGTGCTTTGTTTTTAGAAACGTCTATGCATTTATAAAATCTCTATGCTATGTGCGATATACATGCATACAAAAATATATCTGGAAAAGAATATGATCTCAGATTGCTAAAGTATAAGCATTAAATCAAAAGGTAAATAATTAAATTGATAAACTTTGTACAAAGTGAAATTGTAGTAAACGTAAACTGGAAAATATAATAAAAAAGAATATATACATTTTTTGTTGGGAATGAGATTCGAACGTGGCAATATTTGTTTCTCAATTTTCAGTTGAAAATAAATGTTAACTTTTTATCTTAATGGGATTCGAATTCGTGACCCCATTTACATACAAGGACATTGGGGAAGTGTGCTGTTAGATTAAAATATTGTAACTCTATTACAACTAGTAACAAAAATATTTATACATGAATTATAATTAATGATTATCATGTATGCTTATCATATTTAAGTATAAGTTAACGTTTATCATTAATGATTATCATATCTAAGTATAAATTATCATGCATGTTTGTCATATAAAGTTTGAAGTTCATTATTCTTACTTATTATAAATTGTGTTATATGAGTATAACAGTAAGAAATTTTGTTTAAACCCACCAGCTTGGTAACAGAAAAGCCATTGAGTATCCACTTGTCGCAGGATAATGATCTTCTACACAATTTTTTTCTTCAATTTGTAAAAGAAAAGGATAAAATATTAACATTAATGTGTGGGATTCTTTATACTAAGCATTTTAAATCAGTACGTTGACATACGTTTACATACATATGTTTTATTTTAGCCAAATTAAATTTACTTTAAAGAAAAAAGATAGGATACTTGTATGATAATACATATCATTACTACAAAGCGTATGTAGCATATAACATATTACATCAAATCAAGCTACGTAAGTTTTGTACTTGTGACCTTTCATGCCAAAGTAAAAGGATTTAACCATCGAAACAGAGGTGCTGGTCATTAATTTTATTTGTTATTTTGCTTAGACTCATGAGTATTTGTTTTGTATCCATATATATGGCTAGGATCAATAGCTTTATTTATTTAGCATCATTCATACCCCTCTGATATATGTCACACATTTGTATTTAAACATTTGGTTCATGTGATAGAAGAGAGGAACCTGTAAAGTGATTCCAAGATTTGTTTGATTTGCTGTTTAAAAAATCTTTGAATTCCCAGTCTTTCTATTATGTCTACTGTTCTGAGAGCTTCACCGAGATACTCAAAGTGTAGCTCTCCTCCGGGCACAAAAGAGTATAAACAATCTCCAATCGAGTCTATCAACAGTTCTGTGGGAGCATCATCCTCTTGTGTATGTATCTACAAATTAATAACAAATATAATCAGAAACAACATGATAAAAACAGCTGAAGGATTACTGTTTTGTACTCATGTACCTATGTGAACATTATTAACTAGAGCAAAAGAACTACTTCCTCGATCAAATCACACAAAAAATTGGAATTATGTCTGCAAATGTAGCAATCAGTTACAACTTACACAATGAATCGTTGTTCGGGTAACTAGTTTTATTGTTATTATTTGGAAAAAGAAATTCCAGATCTGTTCAGTATTCACAGAGCAAAGATACACAAATAGAATGTCAAACATTACTCAGAAAATGAACATAACCCAAGTAAGTTACAGAACCGGATCACACTCTACGGATTCCACAGCAAGCCTGCTGATTTATATATTTTAGTGGAGAGGGTATTAGAAACCCCAACTTAATTGAATTGATGCACAGTGATATATCCGACAATATAACCTAAATCAAACAATGAAATTCAATTTGGAATTCATCTAGAATTCGATAAAAAGGTCATTTCACTATATAAATTGCATCCAAAATATGGAAACCGTTTGTTTTACTCGTAGGCAGTGTTTTTCATAGCCATGTCGAATTTGACCTCCAATAAGCAGAACCATTGATTACTATAATACGAAACTCAAATAGACGAACCCACGTCCTGCCTTCAAGCAAACGATTCAACTGTCAATTTTACTCTTGCTTTCTCACCATGTAGGTCTCTTTCATTCTTATCATTTTGAATAAAATAAATAAATACATACAGTAAAAATCATCATTTCAGAATCTAAACAACAAAAGTCACCACTGTGTTCTTCACTGTTGCAAGCTCTTCTAATACAACCTCAAGATTCATCAAATTTGATATCACTAAACATCTGTCGCTGTGCACTGCTACTTCTACATACAAATACAGTCATATTGGTGTAGCTGTGCACTACAACAATAAACAACTTCGCTTGCAGACTTTAAATATCATCTATAACTCCCTTAAGCAGCATTTTTGTATCAATATTTTTGCATATGTATTGTTGTTGAGTTTGTAAATTTTCACAAAATATTTACTACCGTTCCAACGGTTTGACCGGTTAAACTATAAAAATCTTGAATAGTTACTTGGCTCACAATCCGGTTATGAAAACTATGCTTGTAAAAAAAAATGGTGCCTTTTTTAAGCAAAAGCAATCAGCATTTATTTTTTGTTCTTGGCGGAGTTACTGCATATTGAAACAGTTTTTCAATTATACTTTTTTCCAGTATAATAGAACAACAATAGAAACAGAAATAAGGACTTGTTGCCTATTACAACCTAAACCAACTCACTTATGGTCAACCAATCGGGTATACCCTAGTGATCCGTTGGCCCAAGTCAACCGATCGGAAATCTCAAAATGACTGTTAGGCAAATTCTATTTCAACACAGCTAATTGCTGAGTAGCCCCCCAAAGTGCATTAAAATTGAGTAAACCCATCATTTTGCTGAGTAGCCCCCCTCTTATTTAAAAAAAAACCAATAATACCCTTCCTCGTAGTGCCTCTACGTGATTTTATAGTGAACCTCGTAGGGCCATTTCGTGATAAGTAATTATACCACGTAGAGCCTCTACGTGGTATAATTACTTACCACGCAGTTCCCCTACGAGGTTCGCTACAAAACCACGTAGAGGCACTACGAGGTAGTCTGAAAACAGGGAAAAAAAATATAACTGAAAAGGGTAGTTTCGTCCTTGAATTTTTTTATAAAACTGGGGGGCTACTCAGCAAATTGCTGGGTTGAAATAGAATTTGCCTGACTGTTATTATCCCACCGTTGATTTGACCAGTAGTTACCTTTAATGATGATATTCTATGTAGATGAAAGGAGTACACTACTAGAGATAAACGTAGCTTGAATTTCCTTTTTTGTTGTTGTTGTTGTTATTATTATTATTCCAAAAAATAAAAAAATAAAAAATAAATAAATAAAGGCGCTTGAGGAAGAAAAATAGAACCTGTAGGTGGAGACCGACGTTTGCCGTGAAGAAAGCCCCACTGTTCTTCCTCAACCAAAGTTCTTGACCATTGAACTTTACAGTGCGAGATAGACAATGATGCTTCTTTGGGTACGGAGAAGAAAAAGAAACAAGTTCACGCTTCGGAATGATCTGCACGAACGTGGAGGAGACTAAGGAAGTCATTTTCTTTTTCTGTTAATAGATCTCAAAGTCTTCCACTTAAAACTGATTAAGCTTATTTTTCATTTATAGACAGACTTTGCCAGCTCTCTTGCTACTTGATCGTTGAGTAATAAGTGCATTGTTTATGTTTTATTTTTCCGAGCGACTCAAATAAGCTGCATCCTTGGAGGTGAAACGAAGGAGTTTGAATTTCAAAACATAGTTAACTAAGGGTGCGTTCGCAGTAATTTTTTGGCACGCTGGATTTTGTTGTCGCGTCCGACGCGAGAACAAAATTCCACTGCCAAAAGAAACGACTGTTGAATGTTGGAAATCAGACCGTTGGCGTCCGACGCGTTGGACGTCAACGGTCTGATTTCCAACATTCCTTCCTCCCCTCTACATAAACTACCCCTCCACCCCTCTTCATCCACACTACAACATCAACCCAATTCTCTTCTAAAATTATCCACAACCGAAATCGAATAGCAATCAGGTTTTTTTCAATTTGTTATTCATATTTTTTTCGTTGTTTTTTTTAATTTATTTCTAAAATATTTTGTTTTTCAATTTTCAGTATGGCAAATCGAAAATCTGCACATCACTGGTCGTTTACTGCAACTCAGATTATGCTGCAATGTTCTGTTGATGCATACGATGCTTGTGGCAGCAACAAAAAATGTGTGCATAAAGTGATTGCAGAAAAGTTCAATGATGCCATAGAAACCATTCCGGACATCGTACCGATTGACGAAAGCAAAATCCGAAACAAATATGATAGTCTTCGACGGGATTGGATGAAATGGGATGCACTGATGAACAAGACTGGCGCGGGTTGGGATGCTTACAAAGGAACCGTCTCTGGAAGCGATGAATGGTGGAAAGATCGTGTTAAGGCCTGTAAATTATTTTGTTACCATTCAGTTATTGTTAGTTTCTTACAATTTTCCCTCTTAAATTTAGGAATTTGGATCGGGTGTCTTGAAATATAAGAAACGTCCACTAGAAAACTTAGAGCTGATGCAACAATTATTTCATGGGACGAATGCAACTAGTCAATCGTGGTACACTCCTGCTGCTACTGTACAACCGTCGCAGACTGGCACCCCGCCATCAACACAAACCACTTTTGACAGAACATGGGAATTCGCCGGGTTTTTTAATCCTTTGGATGACACGCAAAATAATCATATTCCAAACCTGAATTCGCCATCAAATCCTCCTTTGCAACAAAATCCAATTAATCCACCCAATTATGAAGCTCCAACCCAAAATCCAATGAATCTGCCAACCCAAAATCCAATGAATCCGCCCAGTCAACAAACTTCACGCCAACATTTAAGAAGAAGACGTGGTGAAAGTGACGATAAAATGGCTATGCTAATTGACCTAATGACCGAGAGACAGATGAAAAAACCTCGCACGCATTCTGATAGTCCTAATACAGGTACGAGCGTGGAATCAACGGGAAGTACTACAAATTATGCAAATACGGTAGCTCGCATGCAACGTCTTGGAGTAACGGGTGAGTTTGATGTTGCAGACGCACTATTGTTTGTTTTGGACCCCAAAATAAATGATATGTTCTCTGCTCTACCGGATGAGATAGCGAAAAGCTGGTTGATAAGAGGGCTTGCAGACAAACGCCACGAAAAAGAATACCAAACTTATCTGATAAATACCAACAAGTAGGAGGTTCATGTCATCGTGTTATTGTATTTCTGTCGTATTTATCTTTGTTTTTTCTTTTGTGTAATGAAATGTAGTCGTTTTTTTTTTAAATTAGTACTTAATTAAATCAAAAATAATAATTTAACATATAAATACCCCGCTCAAATACCTCGTTCGCCGCTAAAAACACATTCCCCGTTCGCTACAGTATCACGCTCAAATACCCCGCTCAAATGCCCCACTCAAATGCCCTGCTCGCGTTCGTTAAGAACGCACCCTAAGGCTTCCTTTGAATGCTGAATGTTTAATATTGAATACCGAATATGTTTATATTATTTGATTATCAAAATTCAAATTTATTGTTATATATTTTTTATTTACATATTTGACTATCATTTTTATTGTCTAAATATTAATGGTGTACATACATTCAATTATTATTTTTAATTAATAACGGTGCATTTACAAATTTATTCAATGTTCATGCAAACAAATAAAAAAAATTAGGTTTTCGACTCGTTTATTAGCGAAACTTATGAAACTACAACAAGTCAAAAAAGATTAGTAATTTGATCACGTAAATTCCACATAAATGCATGTGATTCAGCCGAGAACCCTTCACTATGATTTGGGAAAGTGTTGTTCGACTTGATTATCATTTTCATCATGAAAATCTCCAACGACATCATCTTGTTCTGCTTCCAAAAATAGCTTAATATTGAGTCAGACATGACATGGAAAATTATGTACCACCATACATGCAATCACAATATCACGCTAAACATAGAATTTGTACGGAGACATTTTAACTAAAATAGGGAATCTTTTTTTTTTAGTACACCAAAACTTCGTTCAATAATATTACTTAATCGTATATGTGCATGCTTAAATCTTTCTTTGTTGTTTTGTAGCGACATTGTTTTTATAACTTTTCAACCAATATCGTGTGTTGCGATAAGGAGATAAAAAGTCTTTCATATCTGTATAAGCGGCATCACAAAGGTAATACATATTTGTATTAAAATTAAGAAGTTAAGTTAATATTTTGACATTATTATTGTAACTAAAATAAATGAATTTATTTATATAAAGCAAGAATTGGAGAACTATTCGTAGGATTAGGAATTGTTTCATTGAGCATTCTTGAATCATGAGTTGTTCCCTCCACTACGCCATAGACGGCCTTCTGCAATAGATTTGCAAGGTGCTGCCAGCTAAAATTTTATAAATTTTGGTTCTACTGCAACGTTGTATTTTTAGTATTACCTTAGCCATAAACATGTATTGCTCTAGCCAAACAAGTGTAACACGATGCAACATTTTGATATAGTGTTGTTATAACAGACATTTCCATATCTTATGCAACGATCTGCGTCAGTCTAATTGTACGTTGGAGAACGTGACACCTCATCAATCCAAACATCACTCAATTTAAATAAGATGCTTAACTCACTTAAAATAAATTGGTCGGTCCTCTTTTTATTATTTGCTATGTGAACTTCAGCTCCTTTTTATTGGTTTTCAATGGCCATCAAGGGTTTTCCTCTCTGTCAAAAATCACGACTTCAACTGCTTTGGAAATTGCTCTCTACTGCTTTGATTACTCTGTGCTCTTGGTCGAATGATTTGGTATTTTCTGTTGATCGTTAATCTCCTGAATTGTTGTGAGTTCTCTGAATTTACTGCTTATATTTTCAATGATTGCCAATGATGAATTGCGTGATATTTATAGAGTTTTGAACTCCGATATAATCTCTTATTTCGTTAGCATTAGACTTGGTTGTGATATTCGTTATGATTTTGTTGAGTTTGAAATATTCAGCCATTCTGGAATAAACTACGTGATGAATCTTCTAGAGTTTTGAATTGGTCCTCCTTCGAAAATAATGAATCCATACTCGTTGTATATTTATAAAAAACTTCGTGATTTTATGGAACTTCGATCCTCTTTTGACATTATCAACATGGTCTTAAAATAAACATTTTGCAAATATTCCTCTGACTTATATAATCTGCTGCTTCAATGCATACTTTGAATTCATTAATAATACCCTATTACTTTGGAAAAAATTGTTTGAGAAACTGCACCATAGTTGCACCTCCGTTTTGTTCGAATTAAAAAGAATTTACCTCCTTTTTTATGCTCTACTGATTAGAACTGATACTACAGGTGTTCTTCTTTTCTGGTATTCACTGATGAATCAAAACATTATTATACTTGATTTTTGAACGGATACTGCACTTGAGCTTGCTTTTGCACTTGTTGCACTGCTTAAGATGTAACGTCCTGGAATTTTAGCGATTTAATAATTAATTTATCTAGTTATTTTAGTATATTGGTTCGATAAACTAAATGGATCAAATTTAAATATATTGAATATTGAATTAATTTAAAAAGTGGAGTAACATATTTAATTTCCGAAATAATCGGAATATAGTTAATTTGACGATATTTTGTGAATTAGATAATTTAAGATATTTAATTCAGTTTGGAATCAAATTATTATAACGAATATATTGTATAAACGAAAGTTTGAACGTATATATAAATTATAATATAATTTAAATCGAACCTGTAACGCTGCGGTAGTTCATAATATGGAGTTTTGAACTTCAACGACTATATAGGATTCATTATTAGTCGGATTTCTTCGAAACAAGAAACGTTGGAATCTATTAAACTGTATTTTTCTAATGGAAGTGAAAAATAAAAATTTCGCATTATAGATTATGAGTTATATCCAAATAAAATTTTGAAATAGTCGCTATGAAATTGTTTATGGACCATAACGGTTTATTTAATATAACTAGATATTGGTTTCGATTTTGGACAAGCTTTTTGAGACGTAGTTATAATTTAATTTTTAGAATTTTATTGTAATTTTTATTTTGAAAAATAAGCTACTTTTTATTTAGTGTATTTTACAACCTATATCAGCATTTTGGGGTTTCGTAGAGTAAGTTAACTGGTCCATTTTATTATATTTCTGAGATCGTGGCACATAGCTCGTCACGATCGTATTATTATTTCTATCCGTAGTGGTCCGAGCATTTTGCATTTGTGGCCTCTTTTTTTTCTTTTATCCCACTTTTTGCCTCTTTTTGCAAAATATTGCAAATATAGTCCCTTTTGGCCAGCTCAGCGCTGAGTTGATCAACGCTGACCAAAATACACTGGCGCAATCTGGGATTGTGCCAGTACACGTGTACACTAGCGCAATCCCAGATTGCGCCAGTCTACTAAAAGTAAAAAATTAAAAAAATTATCTTTTTTGGGCGCAATCCGAAATTGCACCCAAGTTTTTTTAGTTTAAAAAAGTGAGAGTCCATAAAAATTCGAATCAATATGTTCACATGCAAGTCACTGTCCCGTTTGTTGGATCTAGAATAACCCTAGAGGGGGGGTGAATAGGGTTTTTTCACAGTTTTTAACTGAATTAAAAACTTAACGAGATATATATAATAATAAACTGATCACAGAAAATAGCAGAAACTGAAATGCAGAAAATAAATTACACACAGATATACCCAGCTTCGGCAAAACCCTGCCTACTGCTGCATTTCTAAGGTTTCTACTAGGTGATAGAACAGTTCCCGCATACAAGACCATGTACACTCGCAAACCCCTGCTCCTATTCTAACCCTACGCTCAAAACCGTAGACTGATCTAATCCCCTAGATCAGATTTCCCGAATTACAAACCCTGTAACTCGTAACTCAGATTTACAGACTCTGAAACTGACAGTCAACACCTTGACTAAATCCCCCTAGATTTTACAGACCTAGAACTGTTCAGAAATGATTTTACAACACAATTTAAAAGAGAACAGAATGACAAAAAAAAATGTAAACCTAATTCTTAAAAAAAATAAAAAAAGAGTTTATATTAAAGGGGTCATCCCCTTTAAACAAAACCAAAACCCCTTTTTATCTTGGCCGGCCCATTTGTTTATTTGCCCGATCACTTTTGTTTTTGCTCTGGAAAAAAAAAATGGCGGTGGCGATTCTAGGGTTTTTCTTCTGACCCAAATCGAAGTCGATGTTGTTAATTTTTGGCTCTGGAAATGATTTCTGGTGCTCGTATCTTCGATTGCTTCTCTGTCTTGCTCGATTGTTGTGTGGCTATGTGATTCTTCACTCTGGCGATCGAAACCCTAATGAAATTGTGAGTATTTTAAAAATGTTGCTCTCTGATTTAGTTGTTGTTTGTTTTGATTTCGATGTCCCACTCTGCCTATGATGAAAAATGGTGTAAATATAGGGCAAAAAATAAAAACCCTAATCGAATCTGATTTCAATTGATGGCTTGACTGATTTGTGTGTGTTTCCCTTTTTGATTTGCCTTGATTTCTCGGCTTTGATAAAATTGGCTCTGTTTAAATTTGAATCGGCCTTTGGTTAAAAAAACTGCTTGATTGTCTGCGTGAATTTCTGCAATTCTGGTTTCCTCGGCTTTGAATTTGGTGAATGAAATACTGGAAACTAATGACTTGTGGTCCCTTGATGATTTTTGTGTGATTAGTTTCCTTGATTTAAAACCGTAAAAAACTGAGTCATTTCTGGAAATAAAACTTGTCCCTTTTGAAAGTTGCCTTGATCTTGATAAATTTATTTAAACATTGGTTGATTTTCTGGAGCCAATAATTCACTTCTTGCCAAACACTGAAATTCCTTGAATGCTATGTCAAAACTGGAAACCTTGCATGATTATTTAAATGGTGTTTGAATGACTATTTCTTCTACACCATTAAATCCTCTTGCCAAGTTTTGTTCAAAACAGGAAACAAAAACTTAATTGTCAAAGATGCTGTGATTTTTAACTTGCTGCCGAGTTTGATTTTCCTTTGTCATCCTGCCATATATAATAATACTGGAAAACTTTGATTGACCATGCCATACACTAATTCACTGATTAACTTGTGCATGCCATAAGCATTTATAATCTGCTCCTCTCTGTATTCTTGCTGAGTTGCTTCAACAAAGCGTTGCACTATATACTTGAAACTGAAACTCCAAGCACTTGTAACTTAACCTAAACTGTGCATTTGTGTTGCTTGACTATCCTTTGAACTCACTGCACATTGTATTGTGCCATTTCATTGCTGTCCCTTGTTCATTTTTGTGCTCGACTGCGTTGGCTTGCCAATACATTATGACTGAACCATGCTTGCTTTTTCATTTGAGTTTTCTGAACCAAGTTGCACACTCATGTATGTTGGTATTTGAATTACTCGACATTGTTACTTGTACCACCTGAAATGCTTCGACCATGTTAGTTTGCTTGAGTACATCTGTTATGACACCATTTCTCTTGCCATGCTCCACTAGCATGTTGTCCATGTTTTCTGTCCATTGATTGTTGCATGTGCTCCATGCGTTGAGCCTTTTAAACCAGTTCATGTGCACTTGACTTTTGCTCGAATACTTGGCTTTTATGGCTTTGTATGCTGCTGAATATCACATGTTGCTTTATGCATTCTGTCTTGAACATGTTACATGCTGAAATGTTCATTTTCATTGCTCCTCGACACCTAGACTTGATTTTATGTTTGTCACATCTTGACTATGCTGAACCATGGATTTGATCACCATGCATTTGGCTTGATCCTACTGTTTCACTATGCTGTATCATTCATATATGTTGACATCTGCTTGACAACATTTTGGCCTTGTTTTGTTGAGCTACTTTTCTTCTTGTATTCACATGTTTGGTTTCACTATTTTGCATGATTATGCTACTTGTTTTGATTGCCTCGACCACTTTGTCAATGCTGAGTTGACTTTGTTTGTCTTGTGTTGTGGCATGTTGTCCTGACATTCATCCCTATGCTTTGTTGTGTATGCACACTTGTTCATTGATGCATATGCGCTCGGCCATTTTATTTGGGTTGTGCTGTGTACTTGGATTTGAGCTGCTTTGTCATTTTGTTTGAGCTGTCCCTTGTATTTGATTTTCCCACTGTTGACTGTGCGCTGAGTTGAGATGGCCCACGCGGCTACTCCTCAGTTGCTCGCTGATTGGCGAGGCAGTGCACACGTGTGTATATACGCACGTGTGTATATGCAGCCATTAGACAAATTTTCCTGTCCCTGCATTGTATATATATATATACTGTCTATCTTGTGGTATTTACAGTGTATCACTGTGAATATTACAAGCTGTCTAGACACAGATTGATGGTTTTATGATTCAGACCAAGTCATGAAAAAGGATGAGAAACACACCGAATTCTGAGGCAAATAAAATTTTAAAAATAAAATTTATATTCGCGTGTAATTAGAATATTATTTCTGTTCCATATACTGTGTGTGTATTTCTGTGAATGACAGGTAAGCATGAAGATGACTGGACTGACTGTGATGACTGGACTGAAAATGACTGGACTGAAGGCTGAAGATAAGAAGATAGTGTGCGGTGTCAATGAATGTATGAGTCTGTATATACAAGTGAAAATGAATATATATGAAATGTAACTGTGTATATGTTGTGTGTATGTATGCCTGAGTGACAATGAATGAACTGTACTGAGGAGCTGTGAGAGAATTGTACAGATATATGTAATAAACAAATTTGATTGAAATAAAATATCATTTTATTGTTGTCAAACAAACTTGTCTATTATATTCTGTTTATATACAAGTACAATATACAGTGAATGTTTAAATAGTGGAGTTATACAAAGTTGTACTGTTTGAATGTTGAAATAAAATATTCTATTTAAGTAAAATACTGTGTTAATATTTGAATTTCTGTACAGTCGTATTTTATTTAAATATTATATTCAATGCTGTGATATATATATATAACAGTACCGTACCAAACACATTTATAATAGAAATATATTTGGTTGTTATCATCAAACAAAAATCATATAATTGTGTATACAACACCGTTATACACAACAATCTCCCCCTTTTGATGATGACAAACAAACATGAAGATTTTGAAAATAATAAATGTGTTTGACAGTGAATATTGAGCTCCCCCTATTTATTAGCTCCCCCTACAACAGACAACTCCCCCTATAACTGTGCATGAGTGAAATGTATGAATAATTAAATTTTCAAAATTAAAAATATTTATAAAATATTCACTCATAAATCAAAATCTAATCCATTCTCCCCCTTTTGTTATCATCAAAAGGATACAGATTTTAAAATATAGATGAATAGTGATTAACAAATATTATATCAGCTTAAGAGGAAGAACGATCATCATAAATCTCAATCAGTCAAACAAAAATCATAATATTCTGAGAACAAGTGGCATATTTCACATTTTAGAGAATGACGGATTTACGAGGAAATTTATATAAAATGGAGAAAAAAAAAATGATTTCCAAATATTTTCAAAAGAATTTTATAAAAATGAGTTCAAAAACAGTGATGAATTCGGACTTATAATTATAAATTCAATTTTAAATGACAAAATCGAATAATCTCAAATTCCAATATCAATCAACAAATCATAATACGTCATAAAATTTCAACACATTTCACAGATTAGAAAGTGGATTGATAGGCTGGTTAATATACACCAAGGAGAATTTCACATAGAAATTTATTTATTGCAAATTATTTTCTTTTCTTTTTCTTTTGATTTAAGAGCACCCTGACCACGCATAACCAGAGCTTGGATTTTTAAATGAGGTCAGTCGCAGCTTAAATTATAAGTTGTCTCTTAACCATTCATGACCAGAGCTTGGATTTTTAAATGAGGTTAGAAACACACTTATATATTAATTATATCATTTTCAGCTTTTAAAGAAAAAACTCCTCGATATATAAAACCAGTATGGATGATAGAAATGTGGTAAGTACAGAGATGGACTGTGAAATAAATTTCTAAATTAATTATATTATGAGATATGCATGAACTGTACCGGGATTATTGAAAATTTTCATTTATCACTAATTCTGAATAATAATATAACCACAATTCCATCACAAAAATTTTCACTGTTTATTTAAAATGATTTTAAGAAAAGAAAAAAAATTAAACTCTCCACATTTATATAAAATCATAACGGATGGCAGAAGGATGATAAGTAATGAAGATGGCCGTGAAATAATTGCCAGTTCAAAGATATTATAATAAATATTCAACCATCATGAAAATCTAAATAAAATTCTCCTCTTGTTGTGAAATATACTGCAGTCACAATTCATCACAATTTCTAAATCTGATTATAATTTTGATGAATTATAAATACAGTTTAATTTGGATATTGATTTCAATTTCTGAAAGAATAATCAATAAATAATTTTAAAATTGAAAATCAATTACAAGTGTAATATGCTGATCTATACATGACAAGAGAAAAAAAAATGTGTACAAGACAGAAAGAGTGTGTGGATTTATACATTGTGAAGATTTGATTCTAAGTACAGATGGGTAAGACAAAAGTAAGGCACTTCTGATACCACTTGGTGTCTCTAATTACGAGGAATTTTAACATGATACTGAACAAGAATGTCATAGACAAAAGAATCATAAATACAAAGCCCAATCAGACAAGTTAACAGATTATGCACATGTATCAGAGCAGCGGTCAGATTAAAGCAGGCAGTTATTTGAAAACAGTATCAGAGCAACACAGAACATAAAATCACGTCAGACTTGTCAGCGGATGGTCACATAAGATCATTCATGATCCAAGATTAGAAATACTGTTTATTTGAAATCATTTGAGGAATATGAAAAATATCAGGATTTAATAAATCAATCACACCAATTTATAAATTTTTGAATTGAGATATGTGTGAGATTTAATAAATCAACAATTTCAAACAATTTTCAACAAACAAATATTTAAATCATATAACCATGAAATAACAGAGAAATTCAAGACCGGATTTTCAAAGAATTTTCACAAGAATTTTCTGACAAGTCCTCAGGAGATTTCAGATCATTTATATCAGATTTGAGAGATATTCATGATCCAAACCAATTTATTTGAAATCATTTGAATCAATGTCAAGTTTGAGATATAATGAATATTCACACAAGATTGATAATTTCGGATTTAAACGGTGTGTGATATTCAAAATATTAAGAATTTCAGATGATTTCAAACAAAAATAATTTCAATCATAATACTCATGAATAAGATGAATTTCAAGATGAATCACTGATTCAAGACAATTTATTCAAGCCAATCTGAAAATTAATGAAATTATCATAACTGATAAGTAACAGAGTGCTGTAATGAGTATGTTATTTTAAGCTTTCCTAAACTGAATTAGTGAAAACTCAAAACAGCAGTGGCGTGTGAAATTCCATCAAATTTTCAGATCTTCAAAACTTTAGAATTCTGATTAACAGTGTTCAGGATATGACAATTATACATCAACACTGTTATGAATTCAGAAAACAGAAAAAGAACTTCAAAACTATTGCAGGAAAAAAAATAGTATCTGGGCATGATTAAAAGTATCAGAGTTCTATACACACAAAACAAATTTCCGGTATATCATGAATACTGCAATTCCAGAAGCACAAAAAAAATGACAATGATAAATCAAATTTAGAAAAAAAGAAGAAAGAGATAGAAGTGAGAAGAAGAAATAAGCAAAAGAAAAAAATCAAAACAAAAAAATATTTACAGAGGTGAGTTTAGAGATCATACCAGAATCCAATGTAAAGCAGAATCTCTACCTCAACAAATGTTGGCCTAAGGAACTGTAAATGACACAGAATTATAGACAATCTTGATTTCAAATTTCTTCTCAGCACAGCAGTTCCTCAGCCTTCACTGGTACCTAGCAGTTGAGTGAATTAAGTGGTCTAACAAAATTTGTAAAACCACTCTGAAATACGTTTACCACTTTTGGTACCCAAACCTGTTTGTATAACAAACCATCAGAATTTACCTTTGTACCCTTAGGAACCCAAATCTGTTTAAATTTAGTCAAAGTCGTTTTATTTTTATTCGGGATCCAAGATTGTTTAAATGGTTTATTATAAAACGATTTCTCATCACAATTTTGATTCAAAAAACCTTTGAAATTTTCAGAGTTCAAATTTTCAACGTAGTTCTTTCCAAAGCAATTTGAGGGATTTTTCAAATCATTTGAATTTTGTTTTCCAAAAACATTATTCTTCCCAAAACCAAGACCACGTTTATTTCCAACAGAAAGTTGGTTTTTCAACAACATATCCAAAGATCTTTCACCGTTTGAAAATTTAGATAGAATTGTTTCAAGTTGTTGAATTTCAGTTTTAAGATCATCGTTTTCTTTTATTAAATCTGAACAGCGACTTTTAGTGATCTTACATCTTTCAAACTCAGATTTCAAAACCAAATTTTCATCATTAAGCAATTTGATTTTGGTTTGGGACTTAGCCATTTTAGAATCAAAATATTTTCGACTTTCAGATTCAAGTTTCTTCCAATTTTCAATTTCGATTTCAAGCTCTTTCAAAATTAGATCTGTTTTCAACAAACTATCATTTTCAGCGTTTTCATGTTTGGAATTTTTGATAGCCTTGAAATTTATAAATTCCTTTTGTAAACAATTGTTTGCATCTTTTAGCTCAATCTCGTTATCTTTTAAAATTAAAATTTCTTCTTCAAGCCTTCGAATATTATTATTGAAATGAACGAGATCAGTTTTTAATTTCAAACAATTTTCACAATTAGGATTTTCAAATTTCACGACATTTGACAATTTCGATTCCAAACAATTCATCTTGTTGGTCAACTCAGAATTTATAGATTTCAGAGATTTATTTTTCGATTGGAGTTTGTCAACAGATTTGGTTAAATCAACACAAAAATAAACCAGATCTTCATATGAAAAATTTCTTATCTCATCATCTGTTGAGTCTTCATCAGCTGATTCATCTGTTGAACAAAGATCTGAATCTGAGTTGACAGTTGAGGGTTTTGAGAAGTTGCTGTCGTTTCCATATCTTGTAGTTAGAGCTGTCCAAATTTCCTGCGCAGTTAAACAATGAGAAATCAGACTGTATTGATTATCATCTAGGTGAGAATACAGAATATGTGTAGCACGAGAATTAGAAGCTTTATCTAAAATGTCAAACCCATTGATAACAACATCCCAACATTTAATATCAACAGATTTTAAATAAAATTCCATTTCGGATTTCCAATTTAAAAAATCTGTTCCAGTGAAAATAGTTGGAGATGAACTGGACTGACTCTCTGTGGACTGACAGCAAGGGTTACCCATGACTCTAGAGTTAATGAAATTACCAGGCTCTGATACCAATTGTTGGATCTAGAATAACCCTAGAGGGGGGGTGAATAGGGTTTTTTCACAGTTTTTAACTGAATTAAAAACTTAACGAGATATATATAATAATAAACTGATCACAGAAAATAGCAGAAACTGAAATGCAGAAAATAAATTACACACAGATATACCCAGCTTCGGCAAAACCCTGCCTACTGCTGCATTTCTAAGGTTTCTACTAGGTGATAGAACAGTTCCCGCATACAAGACCATGTACACTCGCAAACCCCTGCTCCTATTCTAACCCTACGCTCAAAACCGTAGACTGATCTAATCCCCTAGATCAGATTTCCCGAATTACAAACCCTGTAACTCGTAACTCAGATTTACAGACTCTGAAACTGACAGTCAACACCTTGACTAAATCCCCCTAGATTTTACAGACCTAGAACTGTTCAGAAATGATTTTACAACACAATTTAAAAGAGAACAGAAAGACAAAAAAAAATGTAAAACCTAATTCTTAAAAAAAAATAAAAAAAAGAGTTTATATTAAAGGGGTCATCCCCTTTAAACAAAACCAAAACCCCTTTTTATCTTGGCCGGCCCATTTGTTTATTTGCCCGATCACTTTTGTTTTTGCTCTGGAAAAAAAAAATGGCGGTGGCGATTCTAGGGTTTTTCTTCTGACCCAAATCGAAGTCGATGTTGTTAATTTTTGGCTCTGGAAATGATTTCTGGTGCTCGTATCTTCGATTGCTTCTCTGTCTTGCTCGATTGTTGTGTGGCTATGTGATTCTTCACTCTGGCGATCGAAACCCTAATGAAATTGTGAGTATTTTAAAAATGTTGCTCTCTGATTTAGTTGTTGTTGGTTTTGATTTCGATGTCCCACTCTGCCTATGATGAAAAATGGTGTAAATATAGGGCAAAAAATAAAAACCCTAATCGAATCTGATTTCAATTGATGGCTTGACTGATTTGTGTGTGTTTCCCTTTTTGATTTGCCTTGATTTCTCGGCTTTGATAAAATTGGCTCTGTTTAAATTTGAATCGGCCTTTGGTTAAAAAAACTGCTTGATTGTCTGCGTGAATTTCTGCAATTCTGGTTTCCTCGGCTTTGAATTTGGTGAATGAAATACTGGAAACTAATGACTTGTGGTCCCTTGATGATTTTTGTGTGATTAGTTTCCTTGTTTTAAAACCGTAAAAAACTGAGTCATTTCTGGAAATAAAACTTGTCCCTTTTGAAAGTTGCCTTGATCTTGATAAATTTATTTAAACATTGGTTGATTTTCTGGAGCCAATAATTCACTTCTGGCCAAACACTGAAATTCCTTGAATGCTATGTCAAAACTGGAAACCTTGCATGATTATTTAAATGGTGTTTGAATGACTATTTCTTCTACACCATTAAATCCTCTTGCCAAGTTTTGTTCAAAACAGGAAACAAAAACTTAATTGTCAAAGATGCTGTGATTTTTAACTTGCTGCCGAGTTTGATTTTCCTTTGTCATCCTGCCATATATAATAATACTGGAAAACTTTGATTGACCATGCCATACACTAATTCACTGATTAACTTGTGCGTGCCATAAGCATTTATAATCTGCTCCTCTCTGTATTCTTGCTGAGTTGCTTCAACAAAGCGTTGCACTATATACTTGAAACTGAAACTCCAAGCACTTGTAACTTAACCTAAACTGTGCATTTGTGTTGCTTGACTATCCTTTGAACTCACTGCACATTGTATTGTGCCATTTCATTGCTGTCCCTTGTTCATTTTTGTGCTCGACTGCGTTGGCTTGCCAATACATTATGACTGAACCATGCTTGCTTTTTCATTTGAGTTTTCTGAACCAAGTTGCACACTCATGTATGTTGGTATTTGAATTACTCGACATTGTTACTTGTACCACCTGAAATGCTTCGACCATGTTAGTTTGCTTGAGTACATCTGTTATGACACCATTTCTCTTGCCATGCTCCACTAGCATGTTGTCCATGTTTTCTGTCCATTGATTGTTGCATGTGCTCCATGCGTTGAGCCTTTTAAACCAGTTCATGTGCACTTGACTTTTGCTCGAATACTTGGCTTTTATGGCTTTGTATGCTGCTGAATATCACATGTTGCTTTATGCATTCTGTCTTGAACATGTTACATGCTGAAATGTTCATTTTCATTGCTCCTCGACACCTAGACTTGATTTTATGTTTGTCACATCTTGACTATGCTGAACCATGGATTTGATCACCATGCATTTGGCTTGATCCTACTGTTTCACTATGCTGTATCATTCATATATGTTGACATCTGCTTGACAACATTTTGGCCTTGTTTTGTTGAGCTACTTTTCTTCTTGTATTCACATGTTTGGTTTCACTGTTTTGCATGATTATGCTACTTGTTTTGATTGCCTCGACCACTTTGTCAATGCTGAGTTGACTTTGTTTGTCTTGTGTTGTGGCATGTTGTCCTGACATTCATCCCTATGCTTTGTTGTGTATGCACACTTGTTCATTGATGCATATGCGCTCGGCCATTTTATTTGGGTTGTGCTGTGTACTTGGATTTGAGCTGCTTTGTCATTTTGTTTGAGCTGTCCCTTGTATTTGATTTTCCCACTGTTGACTGTGCGCTGAGTTGAGATGGCCCACGCGGCTACTCCTCAGTTGCTCGCTGATTGGCGAGGCAGTGCACACGTGTGTATATACGCACGTGTGTATATGCAGCCATTAGACAAATTTTCCTGTCCCTGCATTGTATATATATATATACTGTCTATCTTGTGGTATTTACAGTGTATCACTGTGAATATTACAAGCTGTCTAGACACAGATTGATGGTTTTATGATTCAGATCAAGTCATGAAAAAGGATGAGAAACACACCGAATTCTGAGGCAAATAAAATTTTAAAAATAAAATTTATATTCGCGTGTAATTAGAATATTATTTCTGTTCCATATACTGTGTGTGTATTTCTGTGAATGACAGGTAAGCATGAAGATGACTGGACTGACTGTGATGACTGGACTGAAAATGACTGGACTGAAGGCTGAAGATAAGAAGATAGTGTGCGGTGTCAATGAATGTATGAGTCTGTATATACAAGTGAAAATGAATATATATGAAATGTAACTGTGTATATGTTGTGTGTATGTATGCCTGAGTGACAATGAATGAACTGTACTGAGGAGCTGTGAGAGAATTGTACAGATATATGTAATAAACAAATTTGATTGAAATAAAATATCATTTTATTGTTGTCAAACAAACTTGTCTATTATATTCTGTTTATATACAAGTACAATATACAGTGAATGTTTAAATAGTGGAGTTATACAAAGTTGTACTGTTTGAATGTTGAAATAAAATATTCTATTTAAGTAAAATACTGTGTTAATATTTGAATTTCTGTACAGTCGTATTTTATTTAAATATTATATTCAATGCTGTGATATATATATATAACAGTACCGTACCAAACACATTTATAATAGAAATATATTTGGTTGTTATCATCAAACAAAAATCATATAATTGTGTATACAACACCGTTATACACAACACCGTTCACCTAATTCCATGAGAGATCAAGTCTAGCTTCTTCTTTTTAGTTTTGTCACGTCTTTTTCTTCTTGTTTCTCCTGTTTGCTACCCAAAACTTCTTGCTGCTTCTCACTTCATTCTTTGCTTGTCTACCTTTTTCTGTTGCTTTAGATCCTTATACATTATTCTATTTTATTTTCTTACTTAAAATCTATGTCCAACACTTTCGGATCCTATACATACTTCACCTCCTTTTCCTGTGTTCAACTCCTCATTTTCTGTCATACCCAAGCCCAGTACAAGCTTTCCCCACCCATCACACTTGCCTTGACCGAATTATCCAACAAAGTATGTCATTTCTTTAAGGATTAATCGCCTGGGTCTAACACGAGTTTATTAAATATAAAAATTAAGAGACAGTGCCTATATTTGATTATGTTTGGCCACCAATCAGGCATGTTTAAAGTGGATTTTGCTTATTGCCTCCTGTTCTTTGGTTTGCCATCTAATTAATATAACTTATCCATGCTAGTATGAGCATATATAACTGAAACCCCAACAGTGAGCATTCAGGTGATGATTGAAAAAGAACGGGGTTTAAAATTTGTCTACGCACAGAGTAACTCCTCTATTTTTAACTTATTTATTATTATGGTTTGTTTCCCATTTTAAATGAAGATCAAACCGGCTGTTTACAATCCATTCACAACATATATGCATCACGTCACATATATGTGTGTGTGTGTGTATATATATATATGTGTATGTATGTATGTATGTATGACCAATAAAAAAGGGGAGGGTATTTACTGTCATTATATATCTCCAGTTTTAAGATCACATCCATATATGTGATTGAATAACCAATAAACAAAAGGGGTATTTACTCACTATTTGTTTATAGTTTGATTCCAGATTTTTCATGACAGTATAATAACTAAGCACTGCATATAAACAAGTGCTCCACACCCATAACTGGCGCACTATCAGATGAACTAGTAGTGGGAGCGGACGGGGTTTACAAGGATGTGTGGAGCACGCCGGGGTTCCATTAAATTCACATGTGAGAGGTTATACTGAGATATGCTTTCTCCATAATGCATGTGCAAAGTATGAATAAGCAGCATTGCGTGCCATGGATGTTCAAATGAAGAGTTTTGGAAGATGGTCCACGCAATCTAATGCTGGAAATCTAAGTCTGTAGAAGCCATGCATGTATTTGACGTAAAATTCTAATGCATTAACCAATAAATATATTAAGTCCGAAGGAATGAGAGAGGTTTCATGAATCGGTTGTGACCATACAACACCATAGACTTACTTGATAAGCATGTTGCAAACAGTATTAAATAAAATATGTAAAATAAGAGTGACTGGGCGCAGATTGTATGGACTCTCACTTTTGTTTTGTACTAAAAAAAAATGGGCGCAATTACGAATTGCGCCCAGAAAATACAATTTTTTATTTTTTTACTTTTAGTAGACTGACGCAATCTGGGATTGCGCTAGTGTGCACGTGTACCGGCGCAATCCCGGATTGCGCCAGTGTATTTTGGTCAGCGTTGGTCAACTCAACGCTGAACTGGCCAAAAGGGGGCTATATTTGCAATATTTTGCAAAAGAAGGCTAAAAGTGGGATAAAAGAAAAAAAAGGCCACAAATGCAAAATGCTCGAAAATAAATGGAAGTCTATGTAGCGGGGTACGCTAAACATTAAATGCTAAATAAAATAAACGGGACTTTTCACGGTCTGCCTATGCAAGCTATTATTTCAATCTACTAAGTGTTAACCATTAGTGCAACAGTGCTCTTCTATTTTTTTTTTGAAGTAAAAGGTAGTGAATCATCATGATTCACGCCTAAAATATATATCATTCATCAAGTAACCGTTCGTATATTTACAATGTATGTACAACCAAAACAGCAAAACAGCAAAATAGGCCATCACTACATACGGCCATACAAAAAGGAGCCATACATCATAGTTAACATTACATGACATTACATAACAGAAACAGCAAAAGGCTAGTGAAACAGTAAGCATCATCGTCAATCTTGTGGTCCAGTGATCCGCCCCCTCTTACGAACTCGGTCTGCAATGCTCTCAACGTTTCTTTTGCGCTCCATGCCTGCCCAATCACAGACGAAATTAAGAATAGAGTAAATAATACTGTTAGGGGCTTTGAATTTGCGGTTAAATTTTCTGGAGTTTCGTTCATGCCAGAGCAACCAAGTGTAAGCGAAGTTCAACAAAGAAAAAAGAAGACTATCATGAGAGGCATGCAAGGACGGGTAAATTGTGTGCCAAAAAACAAATTAAGTATTTATATTTATGAATATAATACACAGTCAAATAACAATCACAATATAACATGCATATATTTGCATTCCTTCCAGGATATAAGCTTCATACTGTTGTGATTTGTGACATAAAATCACATATGTTGATAGAGACGAGGCGTGGATGTGCTTGGCGGTAGAGGAGATGGTGCAGCAACAGAAAGAAGGTTAGAAGGAGCAGTTTGACGTTTGAGCGGATTTATTGATGGATTTTGACTCGGTCTTTCTATGACTTATCTACAAGTATTGAGGAGATATATTCCTAATATATCTCTAAGAGGAAAATTGGATATTTTCCTAGGCCATCTATTCTCCTATAAAAGCAGCATATTGGGTTGGATTAATGTATGACCGAATAGAGTGACAGCTGCGTGCCTCTAGTGCTTGGTGCCCTAGAGATGATTGGTGCCTCCAGTTAATCCAAAGCTTAGCCGTCGTTGTTCATTGTTCTCCTTCTCCAACAAAGAGTGTTAGTCATCTAGATATTCTTTCCCTTTCTCAATAAGGTTATTGATTCTTGTAATTTTGTTTATTGTTGGTTTTGATCCATTGAGTGTAAACAAAATTTGTTTTTGAGAATCAATAAAGAGGGTGGTTGGGTGGAATATCTTGTGTTTGCGCATGTGATTTCATATCTGTGTTTATTTCCATAAAAATCATCTTTAAGTAATTGGGTGAATAAGATCCTGGTCGCTTCCGCAAAGACGTAGTTTAACATAACAGTTGGTATCAAAGCTAGATCATCGCAAAGCTTATAGTGATTTTGGATTGGAAAAATTGATTTTTGTTTGAAAAAAATTGATTTTTTGTTGAAAAAAAAATCGATTTTTTTTTACGTCGGATATGATGGCGTTGTTGGTGATGACTAATTTTGATTGGGGATTTGAAGGCCTCAACTGTTTGGTTGATGGAGATGAAGAGGAGCCCTCAGATGTGGATGGGGGAAGATGGAAGAAGACGAAGATGTTGGCAATTGGTTTGATTTGCCTATACCTTGGTGATTCGGCTCATGTTTTCGACAGGGATCTTCACGTTGATGATGCTTGAGGGATCAGGAGTGATCGAGGAAAGAGCTCAGATCATGTGGTAGACGGGTGTCGTTGTGGAATTACAAGCACTTTTAGACCGTTGGTTGATGCACGGTGCAGCTCAGGTGGTAGATGCATTTTTTTTGCAGGCGGTGAGTTGTGTTTGTAATTGAGGTGTGGTCGTAGTCCTTTCAAATCGACTGGGCGTATCTCGTTGCCCTAAAATCGAGGTTGTGGGGTGTATCTCGTTGCCCGGAAATCGAGGTTGGTTTAATTGAGAGAAGGTGTCGTTGAAAGAGCTAGATGACTTGTTTGGTGATTGTTGGAGTGTTGATATGATTTCAGATTAAGGTGGAGCATTGTGATGGTCATTTCACATGTCCATGGAAGTCGGTTGACTTGTTGTTGATGTGATTTCATATCAAGGTGGAGTGTTGTGATTTGTGACATAAAATCACATATGTTGATAGAGACGAGGCGTGGACGTGCTTGGCGGTAGAGGAGATGGTGCAGCAATAGAAAGAAGGTTAGAAGGAGCAGTTTGAGCGGATTTATTGGTGGATTTTGACCTGGTCTTTCTGTGACTTATCTGCAAGTATTGAGGGGATATATTCCTAATATATCTCTAAGAGGAAAATTGGATATTTTTCCTAGGCCTTCTATTCTCCTATAAAAGCAGCACATTGGGTTGGATTAATGTATGACCGAATAGAGTGGCGGCTGCGTGCCTCTAGGGCTTGGTGCCCTAGAGATGATTGGTGCCTCCAGTTAATCCAAGGCTTAGCTGTCGTTCTTCATTGTTCTCCTTCTCCAACAAAGAGTGTTAGTCATCTAGATATTTTTTCCCTTTCTCAATAAGGTTATTGATTCTTGTAATTTTGTTTATTGTTGGTTTTGATCCATTGAGTGTAAACAAAATTTGTTTTTGAGAATCAATAAAGAGGGTGGTTGGGTGGAATATCTTGTGTTTGCATGTGTGATTTCATATCTGTGTTTGTTTCCATAGAAATCATCTTTAAGCAATTGGATGAATAAGATTCTGGTCGCTTCCGCAAAGGCGCAGTTTAACATAACACATACGTCTTCTTTCCATAAATGCAGACCATAACCTACCCATACTGCTAACACGGAGCCATGCTGTACTGATAATTGACACGAATCTTTATCTTTTTCCTTATCTATTTATATCACAACCCCTTGTTCATTTCAGAAGCACAAAACCGCAAGAAAACAAAATCAAAACCCTACTCTAAACCATACTTCAGCTCAACCTACCGTAGAAATATTTACCTCTATACTGTACTATACGAAACGACTTATCCTTCTCTTCTCCCACTATATATATGTGCCCATTGTCGCTCCATCTTCACACAAAACCAAATCTTTAAATCTTTTAATTTCCAAATCGTTTCCTACTGGAATGAAAACAGTCAGCTTCCTTGTATTTCGAATTCTACAATCAATTGATTTATAAAATCTATATATAAATACACACAGTTGGATAGACTCTTGCGGAAGTTGCACGGTGTAAACTAGAGCAGGCACTTCAAAATGGCATCACAGAAAAAGGGGCAAAGCAGATTTTGTTGTGGTGAATTATATTTGGAGGTGAGGTCAGGATGGAGTTACGGTGGTGCGCTCAGGAGGGAGGCGGTGGAGTTCCTATCTTCAGCGAGGGTGGCGAGGTGTTCTTGGAGTTGATCAATAATGGTGACCGAAGTTTTAGGACAAAGTATAAGGTGGGCGAACTCTAAAAAAACATGGTAATGGTTTTGAAAATAATAGCAAAATTTGTTTTAGTTTTTATGAAGGACGTGTGGTTCGAAAAATGGTTGGTAAGAATTTAGTTGGAGGAGAACTAAGCGGTGAAGTCGAAGAAGTTATTGTTGACTAATAGAGTTTGGTTAGATAGAAGCTTGTGGGCTTTACTAGATGCATGAAAATGGATGCACTAAAGGGGAGCAAGGTACATGGACATTGGGTTTAGAAGAAATAGCAGAAGTAAGGGAAAGGGACAGGCGACCTTGGTGATGGTAGTTGAGTTTGGTCATGGGACGTTTGCATGGAACAGTGGCGGAAGAAATGACGGTGGATAGATCTGCACGCAGGTGCATGGATTCCAAAGTCCGGTCCTGTTCAATAAAAAGTCATGCAGATTCAGGGGTACATAGGGAAATGGATGAGTGCATATTATGTTTGTATGCACAGCGTAGAGGAGAGAAGTTTAAATACACGGTAATGGCAGAAAGTTTTCTGTTACGAAGGCGTGAAGACATGAAGACAGGAGATGGTTGTTTCAAAGCGAATGGTAGCGGTGTAATACGCAAGGAGGATTCAGTCTTACCATATTTTAGGAGAAAAAGAGCAGTGGCATGGTATCACCTTTGTGCAGGCATCATGGAAAAAGGTGGAAGGACGGAGACATGAGCTATGGGTATGGTTTTGAAACTGTGAAGGGAAGTGCCTGTGCATTCAGATAGGTGGTGTTTGTTGCGATGAGAGTGGTGTTGAGATGATAACTGCAATGTTGGTGCACGTGCACCATGCACACAAATGCACATGAGCTTGGACTGATGAAAAACAGAATGAGTGAAGGAGAAGACACCATTCATAAGGGTTGATGCAGCAATGAAATGGGTCGGGTGATGATAGTGAGCCCAATATATAATTAAATAATATTTAAATTAATTTTTAATTTAAATTAGTATACATATTGGTAAATAAAATACTCGCGCATACGAACTCAGAATAATGAATCGTCAGTCATGTTGGGTCCGTATGGACGTAGGCTACGTGACGAAGCTGTTCTAGAGCAGATTGGAGCTCTTTTGAATGTATAGCAAAATAAAACGCTGGATTCAGATCTATCGACCGTTAATCATTATATAACGATTAACGACCAAGGTGAGTAAACTCACTAACTCTGATCATTTTTATAATGTTATAATCGTTATTCAATAGTGATAAATAATGGTTAAATGATGCGTGATAGTTGTTTGGATGAATTTCTGATAATTTGGTTGAAATAATATATACAGTTATATATTTAAATCATTGACTAAATATTGATTCTGATTATTATTATAAATAGATACTATTTATGTCGACTAACTTCTGTGGATGCAGGGAAACAGGTTGGAGGGATCCAACTGGATTCCTCGACAATTATACAGTAGTTTTTCATATATTACGTTATATGATATGACAAATAATGTGTCGTCAATTATTGTTTGTTTGAAATGTGGAATTACACTGGCCCTAAAATAACTGATATTGAAACATCGTAAAATATATTGGAAAGGAATTCAATTTGAAAAAGGGAAAATCTATTATTTATTATATATTAAATAGTAGAAATTTAATATTGATTGGGCTATATTACGATAACTTGTTTTAATTATATAAAACAAGCAGTTGATTTAAAAGCGATATTTGAAATGGAATGGAATAATTATCATTGGGAAATTTAGATCTTAAAATGGGAAATTGTTTCAAAGAAACGATGAAATTATTTTGAGATTCGAAATCCCAATAGAACTAAGTGAATCCATAAGGATTTGTAATCAGAATTTGACTATGTCAAATGGTTTAAAATAATTTGTTTTTAGAAAATATATATTATATAATTCAGAGTTAGGTAAGATGGTTAAAATTTGGTTTGAAACCAATAAAATATAATCAAGTAGGAAATCGATATTAAGTGACAAACCTGAGATCTAATTAATAAGTAGTTTACTTGCAAATGGAGTTTATGTAGTAGAATATGATTTTGAATTTTAAAATAACTCAATAGACAAGATTTTATCATATAATGGTATGTATTGTTTAAATGAAGATTTATATTGATAAAGGTGTTCAGATTTCTATAAGGGGATGATATTTACATTTTAAGTGAATAGTGTTTTAAAAGCAAACGTCGTGCATAGTAAAATGGTTATAACTGAAATGGGAGTTGTTTTCCCATACAATAATGTATGTTTTCTAAAATATAGAAAATAAGAAATATGGAAATGATGGAAATGTTTTCAGGCGTTAATAACGTATATTTTTTGGAATCTGGGAAAGATACGAGTTTATAAATAATAGGAAATGTTTTTCCAGGAAGCATGAAGGGTTAAACGGGTTTTGAAAAATATCTAGAAAGATATGAGAAACTAGAAAATTAATGTTAAATAAAAAGTGCCAGTGATTGTGTGATGTTAAGTTGTACATTTGAATGGATGTTTTTTTTACTTCTATATTTAAATAACCGACTATCGAAGTGTTCTGACCATCGTTGTCGATACGGAGAGACCAGTTGGATTTATTATCCGAAAACCACTCCGTATAGGCATAAGAGTCGCAAATTAGATCATGCTGAAGATAATTGAAGACAGAGTGAAATGCAAGGGTCATTTTGCTCCAGAATAGTGCTTTCGGTTTGTCCAGTTCCAGGACAACTTGTATGTATGAATGTCTGACAGAATATTCCTAACAGATAACATAAGACGATCTTTCCAAGTATTATGTCTGGTGGCGGAGGAATTCGTTTCTCTTAGCTTTTATACCCGTAATTTTTTTGGGAAGATCAACAAGTGATCTGACGGGTTTGACGATGTGGCATTCAAAGAGAATGGTGGCCAAATGTTCTGAATATATATGTATGTATGTATGTATGTATGTATGTATACGTAGCCTCAAGCCTCACAACCCGGAAAGGACAAAAATCGGGCAGGCTGCATGGCTAGTTGGGTCATACCCAAGCAGGGTGTATTGTCACCGACCTAGAGAAAATTCATATTTGTTCTTTTCGATTCTGTATCTTCGAGTTACGGTTGGACGACCGACAACCGGGGGTGACAATATATTCACTACACTTAAGCTAAATGAGTGGGCGGTCATGTGTGGCCGGGTTGCAAGACGTTCTTGTTGAACCCCGGTGTATACCCACTAGAGTACACTGATTGGAAGGTGATCCCGTACCTTGTCTGTTGGAATCCAATCTCCAATAAGCGCATTACGGTTTTTGATTTTATACTAATATGTAGAGCGTAAGATGCAAGCGTTCTGCTATTTGGTTATTTATTCGATTAGACATTATTATAATATCACTGGATTTTGATATCAAAATGTTTGGGATATAGTAAGATAAAAACCGTTCATTTAATGTATGGGTTGGTCTTACTATTAACCTTTTCTTTTAAAAGGATTTTTAAAGTTAAGCAATATGATTGGAGTTTACTCACACCAGCCCCATGACAAACCCAGAGTTTATTTTTGTTTGTTTTTCCCTAAACTCTTGGGTGCCCAAATTTGTATGGGCAGTCAAGTGTTTTCAGGATTTTACAGATTCACTTGGAGGAGCTCGAAGCAGGAGGCTTCACCGTTAGTTGTTTAGAGATTATTTCCGTTGTGATGTATATGAGTTATACTCTGATATGGTATGTTATTCAAATTCAGATTGTATTTCAAAGTTATGTTATATAATATATATTATTTGTTCCGCTGTGAGATTCGCGTTCACTCTGATTTGTTCTGTTGTGTTCTTCTTCTTCTTCTTCTATTCTGATTTTCTTTCTTTCTATTTCTCACCTTCTAACTTCTTTCTATTAGTGACCTAGCATTTTCGATTGTTAAATAGTCAACATGGTGTTTATGTTGATTTTCTGGGTCGAAAATCTCTCGGGCCGTTACAGTGGCATAAGAGCTAAAGATAAAGTGATTACCTTCGCTCTGTGGCTTGACTTAATAGAGATGGGGTTAGTAATACCTTAGACTGAGTTTGAGTGTATATATATGAGCGCGTATTTGTAAATTGATATAAAAACTGTTTTATATTGCGTTGATTGTTTTGGCAAGTGGTTTATGAATTCTAGTCGATACGGTAGTGCAAACTGTATTGATAGTTGTTTCTAAACTCTTGAACAGGGTAATTCGACACAATATTGTTTTGAATGCCGGGTAAAGGAAATAATTCTACCCAAAATATATTTTGATATAAAGAAAATATATATCTTGAGATTATTATAGTATATTGAATTTGCTAATCATTATTATAATCGAATAAGATTATATTTGAGATGATTATAAATAGCCAATCAGAATTCATATAAGTGTAATGTATAAATCAGGTGGATTAAATCTGAATTTAAACTAGATTTGGATTTGAAATCCTAGGAGAGATCTGGAAATGTTTTCCAAACATTTTGAATAATACTTTGAAATAATTTCAAAATGATAATGCTTGAAATAAGTTTTGGAGGTGATATAATATTGAACTCACTATGGTTAGTAGGAAATAATTCCGATGATGAAGACGACCATCATCGGTGTTCATTTTCGAGTTTCTAAGTGATGGATTACTACCAAAGATTTTGTTTTGAGTTCTTTTGAGGAAATAAGTTAGCGAAAGTGCAAATGTTTTGAATTGCTATTATTATACGTAAATAGATTTCAAACTGATTTGAAATAAAACCCAAGGATTTGAATTCCGAAATTTAAATTTAGCTTATGAAATTAAATGAATTGAAATGGTAAAAGTGCATAAATAAATTAGAAATTAACTTTAAAACTTAGTTAAATAAAATTGGAATTTATTTAAAGCCAGTTAAGTGGAAATCAGATTGGAATAGAATTAACCTGGCGAAGGAGATGAATTTTTGAAATAAGATTTTGGAATGTAATTGGATTATTGAGTAAAAATTTGAATTGAGCCAGAGGTTGAAATGGAATTTGGTCTGATAGAAGTGATGATTGGAATCGAGAAAAAATTGATTGGAGATCAATTGGTAATGCATAGGTATGTGCTAATTGGATATAAAAGGGGAGAGATAGAGTTGAATGCCCGACAAAAAGGTATATGTTTATATTTTATATTGGGTATGAGATTTATAAGCCTGTTGGGCAAGCCGCTTGGCTGTTTTATTTTCTTTTGGATTGGAGAAGGTCGAGAAAGGAAAATGGTAGTTGTATCGATTGAGCCATGCAAAGGAGGTGATGGCGAATTTTTTCGGAAATTTAAAGTGTTAGAAAATTTTCAGAAAATTTGAAAAATATCCGATAATGAGAAGGAATTAATATTTTAATTGAAATAAATATGTTCAGTTGAAACTGAAGTGAAGAAGTAAAACAAATGATTTTTATATAGTCAATAGGGATGGTAGAATTTTTCCACCTTAGTAATTTCGGGGACGAAATTCTTTTAAGGGGGAAGGTATATAACATCCCGGAATTTTAGCGATTTAATAATTAATTTATCTAATTATTTTAATATATTGGTTCGATAAAATGGGCCGAATTTAAATATATTGAATATTGAATTAATTTCAAAAGTGGAGTAATATATTTAATTTCCGAAATAATCGGAATATGGTTAATTTGACGATATTCTGTGAATTGGATAATTTAAGATATTTAATTTAGTTTGGAATCAAATTATAACAACGAACATATTGTATAAACGATAGTCTGAACGTATAAACTATAATATAATTTAAATCAAGCCCGTAACGCTGCGGTAGTTCGTAATGTGGAGTTTTGAACTTCAAACTAATATATAAGATTCGTTATTAGTCGGATTTCTTCGAAACAAGAAAAGTTAGGATATATTAAATTGTATTTTTCTAATGGAAGTGAAAAATAAAGATTTCGCGTTATAGATTGTGAGTTATATCCAAATAAAATTTTCAAATAGTCGCTATGGAATCATTTATGGACCGTAACGGTTTTTAATATAATTAGATGTTGGTTTCGAATTTGAACAAGCTTTTTGAGATGTAGTTATAATTTAATTTTTAGAATTTTACGGTAATTTTTATTTTAGAAAATAAGCTACTTTTTATTTGGAGTATTTTACACCCTATATCAGCATTTTGGGGTTTCACAGAGTAAATTAACTGGTCCATTTTATTATATTTCTGGGATCGTGGCACATAGCTCGTCACGATCATATTATTATTTCTGTCCCTAGCGATTCGAAAATAAATGGAAGTCTATGTAGCGGGGTACGCTAAACATTAAATGCTAAATAAAATAAAGGGATTTTTCACGGTTTGACTATGTAAGTTATTATTTCAATCTACTAAGTGTTAACCATTAGTGCAACATTGCTCTTCTAGTTTTAAGTATTTATATTTCTGAATATAATACACAGTCAAATAACAATCACAATATAACATGCATATATTTGCATTCCTTCCAAGATATAAGCTTCATACGTCTTCTCTCCATAAATGTAGACCATAACCTACCCATACTGCTAACACTGAGCCATGCTGTACGTGATAATTAACATGGATCTTTATCTTTTTCCTTATCTATTTATACCACAACTCCTTGTTCATTTTTGAAGCACAAAACCGCAAGAAAACAAAATCAAAACCCTACTCTAAACCATACTTCATCTCAGCCTACCATTGAAATATTTACCCCTATACCATACTCCACGAAACGACTTATCCTTTTCTTCCCCCATTATATATATGCGTGCCCATTCTCGCTCCGTCTTCACACAAAAAAAAATTAATTCTTTTAATTGCCAAATCGCTTCCTACTTGAAGGAAAACAGCCGGCTTCCTTGTATTTTAAAGTCTACAATCAATTGATTTATAAAATCTATATATAAATACATGCAGCTGGATAGACGCTTGCGGAAGTTGCGCAGTGTAAAGTGGAACAAGCATGTTAAAATGGCGTCACAGAAAAAGGGGTAAAGCAGATTTGTTGCGATGAATTATATATGGAGGTAAGGTCAGCATGGGGTTACTGTGGTGCATTCAAGAGGGAAGCGGTGGAGCTCCTATCTTCAGCGAGGGTGGCGAGGTGTTCTTGGAGGTTATCAGTAATGGTGACCGAAGTTTTGGGACAAAGTATAAGGTGGGCGAACTCTAAAAAAAACATTGTAATGGTTTTGAAAATAATAGAGAAATTTGTTTTAGTTTTTATGAAGGACATGTAGTTCGAAAGATGGTGGGCAAGAATTTGGTTGGAGGAGAACTAAGAGGTGGAGTCAAAGAAGTTATTGTTGACTGGTCGAGTTTGGTTAGATAGAAGTTTGCAGGCTTTACTAGATGCATGAAAATGGCTGCATTAAAGAGGAGCAAGGTGCATGGACATTAGGGTTAGAAGAAATAGCAGAAGTAGGGGGAATGGGCAGGAAGCCTTAGTGACGGCAGTTGAGTTTGGTCGTGGGATGTTTGCATGGAACAGTGGCGGAAGAAATGACGGTGGACAGATCTGCACGCATGTGCATGGATTCCAAAGTCCAGTCCTGTTCAATAAAAAGTCATGCAGATTCAAGGGTACATAGGGAAATGGATGAATGCAATTATGTTTGTATGCACAGCGTAGAGGGGAGAAGTTTGAATACATGGTAATGGCAGAAAATTTTCTGTTATGAAGGCGTGAAGACAGGAGATTGTTGTTTCAAAGTGAACGGTAGCGGTGAAATACGTAAGGAATATTTGGTCTTACCATATTTTAGGAGAAGAAGAGTAGTGGCATAGTATCACCTTTGTGCTGGCATCGTGGAAAAAGGTAGAAGGGCGGATACATGAGCTATGGGTACGGTTTTGAAACTGTGAAGGGAAGTGCCTATGCATTCAGATAGGTCGATTTTGTTGCGATGAGAGTAGCGTCGAGATGATCACTGCAATGATGGTGTACGTGCACCATGCACACAAATGCACAGAAGCTTGGACTGATGAACAACAGATTGAGTGAAGGAGAAGACACCGTTCATAAGGGTTGACGCAGCAATGAAATGGGTCGGGTGATGATGGTGAGCCCAATATATAATTAAATAATATTTAGTTTAATTTTTAATTTAAATTAGTATACATACTGGTAAATAAAATATCTCGTGCATAGGAGCTCAGAATGATGAATCGTCAGTCACGTTGGGTCCGTATGGACATAGGCTACGCGATGAAGCTGTTCTAGAGCAGATCAGAGCTCGTTTGAATGTATAGCAAAATAAAGCGCTGGATTCGGATCTATCGACCGTTAACCGTTATTTAACGATTAATGACCAAGGTGAGTAAACTCACTTACTCTGATCATTTTTACAATATTATAATCGTTATTCAATAGCAATAAATAATGGTTAAATGATGCGTGATAGTTGTTTGGATGAATTTTTGATAATTTGGTTGAAATAATATATACAGTTATATATTTAAATCATTGAATAAATATTGATTCTGATTATTATTATAAATAGATACTATTTATGTCGGCTAACATCTGTGGATGCAGGGGAATAGGTTGGAGAGATCGAACTGGGTTCCTCAACAATTATATTGTTGTTTTTCATATATTACGTTATATGATGTCATAAATAATGTGTCGTCAATTATTGTTTGTTTAAGATGTGGAATTACATTGTCCCTAAAATAACTGATATTGAAACATCGTAAATATATATTGGAAAGGAATTCAAGTTGAAAAAGGGAAAAGTCTATTATTTATTATATACTAAATGATAGAAATTTAATATTTATTGGGTTAGAATATGATAACTTGTTTTAATTACATAAAACAAGCAGTTGATTTAAAAGCGATATTTGAAATGGAATGAAATAATTATCATTGGGAAATTTAGATCTTAAAATGGGAAATTGTTTCAAGAAACGATGAAATTATTTTGAGGTTCGAAATCCCAATAGAACTAAGTGAATCCATAAGGATTTGTAATCAAAATTCGACTATGTCAAATGGTTTAAAATAATTTGTTTTTAGAAATTATATATTATATAATTCAGAGTTTGATAAGATGGTTAATATTTGGTTTGAAACTAATAAAATATAATCAAATAGGAAATCGATATTAAGTGACAAACCTGAGACCTAATTAATAAGTAGTTTACTTGCAAATGGAATTTATGTAGTAGATTATGATTCTGAATTTTAAAATAACTCAATAGACGAGATTTTATCATATAATGGTATGTATTGTTTAAATGAAGATTTATATTGATAAAGGTGTTCAGATTTCTATAAAGGGATGATATTCACATTTTAAGTGAATAGTGTTTTGGAAGCAAATTTTGTGCATAGTAAAATGGTTATAATTGAAATTGGAACTGTTTTCCCATATAATAATGTATATTTTCTAAAATACAAAAAATAAGAAATATGGAAATGATGGAAACGTTTTCGGACGTTAATAACGTATATTTTTTGGAATCTAGGAAAGATAGGAGTTTATAAATAATAGGAAATGTTTTTCCAAGAAGCATAAAGGATTAAACGGGTTTTGAAAATATCAGGAAAGATATGAGAAACTGGAAAATTAATGTTAAATAAAAAAGTCAGTGATTGTGTGATGTTAAGTTGTACATTTGAATGGATGTTTGTTTTTACTTTGATAGTTAAATAACCAACTATCGAAGTATTTTGGCCATCGTTGTCGATATGGAGAGACTGGTTGGATTTATTATCCGAAAACCACTCCATATAGGCATAAGCGTTGCGAATTAGATTATACTGAAGATAATTGAAGACGGAGTGAAATGCAAGGGTCGTTCTATTCCAGAATAGTGCTTTCGGTTTGTCCAGTCCCAGGACAACTTGTATGGATGAATGTCTGACAGAGTATTCCTAACAGATCACATAAGACCATCTTTTCAAGTATTACGTCTGGTGGCGGAGGAATTCATTTCTCTTAGCTTTTATTCCCGTAATATTTTTGGGAAGATCAACTAGTGATCTGATGGGTTTGATGATGTGGCATTCAAAGTGAATGGTGGCCAGATGTTCTGAATATATGTATACGTAGCCTTAAGCCTCATAACCCGGAAAGGACAAAAATCGGGAAGGCAGCATGGCTAGTTGGGTCATACCCAAGCAGGGTGTATTGTCACCGATCTAGAGAAAATTTATATTTGTTCTTCATTTTGATTCTGTATCTTCGAGTTACGGTTGGATGGCCGACAACCGGGGGTGACAATATATTCGCTACACTCAAGCTAAATGAGTGGGCGGTCATGTGTGGCCGGGTTGTAAGACGTTCTTGTTGAACACCAATGTATACCCTTTAGAGTATACTGATCGGAAGGTGATCCCATACCTCTTCTGTTGGAATCCAATCTCCAATAAGCGCCCTACGGTTTTTGATTTTATACTGTATATGTAGAGCGTGAGATGCAAGCATTCTGCTATTTGGTTATTTTTTCGATTAAATATTATTATAATATCACTGGATTTTGATATCAAAATGTTTGGGATATAGTAAGATAAAAACCGTTCATTTTAATGTGTGGGCTGGTCTTACTATTATCCTTTTCTTTTAAAAGGATTTTTAAAGTTAAGAAATATGGTTGGAGTTTACTCACATCAGTCCCGTGACTGACCCAGAGTTTATTTTTGTTTGTTTTTCCCTAAACTCTTGGCCGCCCAAATTTGTACAGACAGTCAAGTGTTTTCAGGATTTTACAGATTCACTTGTAGGAGCTCGAAGCAGTAGGCTTCACCATTAGTTATTTAGAGATTATTTCGCTGTGATGTATATGAGTTATACTCTGATATGGTATGTTATTCAAATTCAGATTGTATTTCAAAGTTACATTATACAATATATATTATTCGTTCCGCTGTAAGATTCACGTTCACTCTGATTTGTTTTGTTATGTTCTTCTTCTTCTTCTTGTATTCTGATTTTCTTTCTTTCTATTTTTCACCTTCTAACTTCTTTCTATTAATGACCTAGCATTTTCGATTGTTGAATAGTCAACATGGTGTTTTTGTTGATTTTCTGGGTCGAAAATCTCTCGGGCCGTTACATAAGAACTGATACTATATGTGATCCTTTGAACGAATACTTGTAATTCTTTCCTGTTATTTTGCATCTATTTACTACTTCAGTTTGTGGTTTTAAACTTGATGTGTACACAGATTTGCAGTTGCACCTGAATCTATGCATTATTGTTTCTCTGTTGTGTATGTGCATGGTCTTCTAATTGCAATCGAATATGACCTGCTTGGTGATTGTACTTGTGCTTTGATCAATGTATACTCGCACCATGCCTTATACATAGTTTTGTGATGCACTATACTTGGTGATATTTAGCCATTACTTTTTAATTGGTTGGATCGTTTTCTACCCTGTTCCATGCTGCTTCATTGCTTCATATACTTGAACATATGACGGTTCATATGAATGTTGTCTCCTGAATGTTGTATGTGACTTTTTTCACATCCTATTGTTATACTGGCTGCTTGCTGTAACGACCCGTATTTTTGCAGTCAAATATTTAATTTAATTTATTTTTTTGAATATTTTATTTAGAATATTAATGGGTTTTAATATTTAATTCGTTATTTAAATGAAGTTCGAACGTTACATATCTATATAATTATAAATCGAGCTCGAAATGGTGCGGTAGTTCGTAATATGGAGTTTAGAACTTCAATTGAATATACAGGGTCCGATACAAGTCGGATTTCTATGAAACAAGAAACGTTGGGATCGTGTTGATTATAATTTTCATATGGAAGAGAAAAATCCAGATTTTGTGTTATAGTTTGTTAGTTATGGCCAAATTAAATTTTAAAATAGTCGTTGTAGAAATCGTTATTAAATTATAGGCCCTTAAAATGGTCATTTTGCAAACAAAGTCCATTTTCGATGAAATCAGTTTCATTGGAACCGTAATGATAAATTATTGCACGGTGTTAAATTGCATGGCAAACCGATGTCATATGTGACCACGGTAGCCATAAATGCCCAATCAATTTCTATAGCGCATAACTAATTTAATTTAATTTAATATAATGATATTTGAGTATAACTGGAGCAGACGATCGAATTAAGCCATGAAACCAACTCCATTGAGTTTGTATCGACGATTAGAGTTAGTATAGGTATATAATTTGTTATTTTTGAAGGCTGGGTAATTTGGTGTCCAAAATGGCATTATGGTGCGTATAAAAATAGCATACCGGAAATCTGTCTCGGAATTCGAGGAAATCTGTCCCATCGGGTCCGGAATAATTTTCTATGCTAGGATTAGAGGTGTCGTTATTTTTTTGGGATCGTGTGTGGCTATTCAAAACTAAAACATCTTCAGTGACAAATGGGTACAATAATACATATTTATTTAATCTATTATAACTTGCGGCCACTTATTTTCTTTTGGTTGCGTGCCAAATTCATTTGTCGTGCATCCTAATTTTTCTTTTACTTGAGCCCCAAACAAACTTTTACTTGCCTTCCAATTAATCTCTCTACCGTGCCACCCACGTTTTAGAAAATCACGCCCACGCATATAGCTAACTAGGATCTCTGCAAACCTATATCTCAATGCCTTTCCAACCACGAAGTTCACCCCTATAAAACCACTTCTACTTCCTCTTTTCGTTGGTTTCAGCTAGTGAAGAAACCATAATTACTTCAATAAACTAAGCAAGCCCTCTTAATCTTCTTATACAAATTAAACAAAGCGCTTCATAATAAAACCGGAAGCCTTCCTCAAACCGAAAACTTCATTGAAGAAGCGAACGGGTGGCTCGACGTGGAGCTGAGATCGGAATGCTGGCACTGATGAGGTCGTCGGTGTCAGGAGGGGAAAGTGAGTTACTTACGCAAGCTGGAGAGGGCTGACATGGATATGAGGAGGCGGTTGAGGGCGTAGCTTTTGTTTGAAGGGTGGATGCTGCTGTTCGGAAATTGGAGAGTTGGCGTAGCATCAGGAAGGAGGGGACGACACAGTGATCTGATGATCAGAGAGAATCAGATGGCATGGGAAAGTGCATGGCTTGAATTTTATCTGTACACAGAGCCGGGATGGGAGCTGCTACTGTTTTGAGGTGGTGATGAGTCGGAGAGGTGATGTAGTCATCCGTAGGTGTCGGAATGAGGCTCAGGTGGGGGTAACGGTTAGAGGAATGATTGGAGTAATGTTCGAGATATAAAGTGAGGGTAGCGGCAGTTTTGTTCGTGCTTCAGGTTAATGCGAGAGGAAGTTTTAGAAGCTGGGTGAGAAGAAGGTCTTTTGCAGGATCGGTTACAGAAGGAAAGGGGCTTGTTATTATCACTGGGATGGTCATTGCTCTCAACGGTAGAGAAAGAGAGGGGGAGAGTGCTCTGTCAGAGGGAGAGGGCATGTTGGCGGTGACATGAGAGGATGAACGGAGGAGGGCTCGTGTGTCTGGAAGTTGGTCAATGCGTAGATGTGAGGACTGGAGACAGAAGTTGCAAACTAGATTGGGAACACAGATGTAGAGCGGCACAACTGTAGCATAGCAGATTGGAAACAAAAGGAGAATTAAAGAAGCAACACAATTGGTCCGAATAAAAGTATGCCGTGATTAAAAGTATGCCATGATGTTTTATTTTGGGCAAACGAAAACAATAAATTAAAATGGACAGGTCGACAAAATTCTGGAAGCCGACAACAAATGAAAAGAATCGGGTTTGGGAAACAGCTGCACCACTGGAGAAGCAAAAAGGGATCGACCGTAATTCTTAAAACTGTAAAATTTAAAACATGTAATTTGTCATTAACTTTATAATTAGAAATTAATTAGCTAATCAAATAGGGTCACTTATATTAATTTGAATTGATGCAGAAGGAAACCAGATCAGAACTGGAACGCTACATGAAGGACAATGTGGATAAGGAGGTCGGCAAATTATTTTAATCAAGTAATTCACCGTGATAATTGTGTAATTAAGAAATGGTTCAAAACTAGTCAAAATGGTTAGTTTATAGTGTTAACAACTTTTATTCTGTTAACAGAATCGGGCGATCCAAGATATGCTAACATCGCATCGGAAATATCTACACCATGGAATAGGAATGGACGAAACTAAAATCAACTGTGCTTTTCAGTTAAATTAAACGCTTGTTTAATTTAACTGAAAAGAACCGTTTTAACAGAAAATCAAAGCAAGGTGAGTTAAACTCACTCAGTTCTTCCCATTTATATTTAATATAAATATGGTTTTTATTTTGTGTGTTCTGCTTGCTAATGGTTGACTGTTTGCTAATTATATATTTATTTGTTGATTTAACTGATGAAATTAAACTGTTGTTTAATTTCAGTGAAATACCAAATTGTTATTTTAATGATTTGATCCAATAGAGGTAACTTACCTTATTGGTCACGTTTATTTATAAATGTGTTTAATTGTTTGAATTGTTTGTTAATTGGTTGATGTTAAATAGTCGTTATTTATTGTTACAGAAATTATCAGTTAAATGGAATTGAATGATATGATTTGTGATAATTGTTTTGGATACAGGGAAGAACAGGTTGGAGTAATCCAACCGGATTCCTCAAATTTATTAAATATTATTTATCTTCTTATCATCATGTATGAACTTTCATGATTGGATGATTGATTTGATTAGTGATCATTGACTGAAAATTCAACTTGTGTTTTGTTTTAACCAATGGGAAATATTGGTTGAGTAATCAGCAGTAAATGGCCAAAGAATAAATTGTTTTGTTTTATATTGACTAACCGTCAGGTGGTTCGACAGAACTGAAGTTATAAAATTTATTTTATAACTGAAATATTTTTTGAAATATATTATTTCGTATAATAGTTTATTAAATAAATATTTATTATTTATTATTTAAATCTATGAATAATTATTAACTGATTTTATAAAGCAGATTCTGATGTTAATCAAATTTATAAACAAGTGAATGGAAATTAACCTAACTGTTAAATTTGAATAATTGTTTCATTAAGAAATAATTAAGTGGGATTATTTAAATTAATTATACTATTAATTATTTTATAGTGAGCACTAATTGGGATTGATTAATGAGATAACCGTGTTTTGCGTTAATTAAATCGACCATTTTTATTAGGTAGTGTGTTTTGAATTAAATGGTTTATTGAATATTGTTTAAATTTTGATAAGGTTTTAAAAGTGATTTACTAATTATATTAGTTAATAAAGTAATTAACTACTGAAGTATTTAATGATCAAAGTAAATTATTATCCTGATTAATAATAAGTTAGGAGAGTTAAGTTTAATTGAAATTCATTTAAAATTTTATCGTTGGAATTGAAATAAAATCCAATGGAATGGTGAACGGAGTTATGAACAAGTTTTATGTTAAACTTGAGTTTTATATCAAAGTTATAAAAGGAATTTAAGCAAATACGATAGCTTGAATTAGAATAACTCAATATTGGATTAAGTTAAATGGAAATTGAGATGAAAATGGTTTATACTAAACCAGGGTTATAAAAATGGGATTTAAAGTGTAAAAGTGTTAATTTTGCATTAAAATTACTTAATAATGTAAAAAGAGGGGATTAAAATAAGATTTCCAAAGCAGAAATGGTTCAATGGAAGAAAAGGGATTGGTAAAGGTGAGTTTGGTAAAAGAAGTGGGTCGTAGGGTTGTATAACCAAATCCAAATTATAACATGAATTGGTTTAAAGAGGTAGAGGTTAAAAAGTTGGGTGTTATAAAGAAGTTACTTAATTGAATCAATAAGTAAAGGTATATTAGAGAAAGAGATTTTCAAAGAATGATAGGGTTTACGAAACTGTATTTTGAATATAATAGTTAAATGGAATTTGAATTTATATTAGAATAAAATATTGGTTTTTGGAATTTCAACTTGTATTTGTCTCCAGATATGAACGTTGTTGATCAAGGTCTAAGAGGTAGTTAAAATACCCCAACTTGAACGACATCAGGATTATCTACGGATGATATTAGTTGTAATGGTAAAAGAGGTTAGTAAATATGTATTATTTCCATTAGAGAAATAATAGTGCAATGATTAATGGAAATGTAGGGAATATATAACGAGAGTTCCAAAGTAAAAGGGAAATAAAAAGGGGTTGCCGGAAATATAATGATATGTTCGAGTTAAAAAGGAAATGTAAAGTTGAATTTTATTATATAAGAATAAGCATGGATTTTGTTTCAAGTAATAAACAAAAGATATTTTGTAATGTTGTTTTACGAATAGTAAATTGAATTGATTTCCCATATTGGATAATAATGTGGATAATATTTTGAAAGTAAATAGAAAACTGGATATGATATAGAATTTTCCTATGTATTAAAATAAATTTGTTAAAATAATGATCATATGTTAAATAGGAAGCGAAAGAACTATATTTATAATATCGAAATAATTAAGAGTTTTAAATGTACATTTGTTTTAATTAAAAGGCCAAGTGATGTTGAATACTGAACCAGTGAACCCATTGGGATTTCATGATTGAATCACTGTTTATTTTGATAGTTAAATCACCGACTATCAAATCTGTCCAATACGATTGTTGGTATGGAAAGACCGGGATTGAAGTCATATTCGAAAACCATTCCGACCAACAAATACGTGAAGATATCAGAAGAAGATAGAGATGGAGCATTGAAGACCGTAGATCTTCATAAATGGAAGAATTACTAATAATCTCTGATGTTGCAACTAGAGATAAACTGTGATTCTGTCGTGGTTGGAATCTACGGATTACAAGGACTACTCACTACTAATCTATGGGGTGATTCCTATATTGGATGCAGTAGGAGAGTACCTTCAGTTCATCCTGTTCCTGGATGACTTGTATGGACGGATGTCTGATAGAGTATTTCCAAAGGAATTACCTACGTTGATTTCTTCAAACGTACCACAGTTGATGGCGGAGAAATGGGTTTTCTCTAGCCAAATAACTAGAGTATTTTTGTGGACGTCAATTAGTGATATCTGACGGATCTGATGATGTGGCATTCAAAGTAATGAAGACCAAATGTTCGAAAAGGGAATTCAAACCTTAAGCCTCATCAACCGGGAAATGACAAAAGTCGGGCAGGTAGCATGGCTATGTGGGTCGCTCCCATTAGGGTGTATAATCACCTATCTAGAGAAATTCCTTTTGCTTCTTAAATCTATTTCGATGCTGTCCCTTTTGGGAAACGGTGATTTAAGCCCAACTGTTGGTGATATACATTCGATACACTCAAGCGAAATGAGTGGTCAATCATGTGTGGGTTGGGTTGCAAGACGTTCTTGTTGAACCCAGTGTATTCGCCTCTAGAGATACACTATCAGCAGGTAGTCCCATACCTTGTCACAGTCGGAATTCAATATCCAATAAGTGCCCACGGTTTTGATTGTATACTATATATATGTGGAGCGTGAGATGCAAGCGTTCCGCTAGATTGATATCTACTTGTATTTAGACACTATTATAATATCGGAAAAGATATTGATTTCAAAAATGTTTTGGGTTATCGTAAGATAAAAGCCGTTCGTATTTATGTGTGGAATTGGTCATACGATTATCCTTTCCTTTCGAAAAGATTTTTGAACTTTAAGCAAGTTGGATGATTAACCTTACTACTGTGCGAGTTTTTTCTCACTCTGGTCCACCAGACTAACCCGGTGTTTTGTAAATGCTCGGGTTAGACCGGGGTGTACAGGTCCAGGTTATCAGATGCTGCGAAGTCCAGGGATGAGCTGGAATGTTCAGACATATGATATCTAGTATTTATTTCGCTGTGTGACTGTATATGAGGACATGTTATTATCACTGTCCAGATGTGTGATATACTCTGATGATTGTAAGTATTTTAAAAGCTCTCAGTAAAGTTTTATTTTTATATTATATTTTGTTCCGCTGCGATGTGAGACTCTGATTCTTTGGTGTGGTGTTTCTTCTTTTTCTTCTTCTATTCTAACTTTCTTTCTTATCTCACCCTCTAACTTCTTTCTAATAACTATCCAGTGTTTGGAAGGTCGGCATAAGTAACGGTAAATGTATTTATGTCAATTTTCGGGGTCAAAAATCCTTGGGTCGTTACAGTGGTATCATAGCTATTGGTCTAGTATTAACCTTGGCTCTATGATATAACTCGATAGAGATAGGGTTAGTAATACCCTAGATCGAGATTGAGTGTATATATATGAGAGTGTATTTGTAAATGTTATATACAAATGTTTTGTGTTGTGTTGGTTGATCGGTTCAAGTATTGAGAAGCATTGAGCTAGCAATGAACACAATATTGTTTTGTAAAAGAGGTAAATGAAATAATTTTACCTAAATTATATTTTTGTATGGAGAAGAAATAACTTTATCAAATTATTGAGATATTAGTGTATTTAATCGATCTGAATGGAATTCAAATTAGGTTGAAAATTTGAATTGAAACTTAACCTGGTTAAGTGTAATTAAATTGAGAATTATATCGAAATAAAATAAAAAATACTTGGAGATTGAAGATTTGAATGAATGAAGAACAATCAAATAGAAATCAATCGGATATTAATCGATTGATGATCAAATCTATAAAACCAAAATAAAATATAAATATTGAATGTAAATTCAATTGATTTGGTTGTGTATTGGTTGTTGATTGTGAATCATTGTTATTGGATGATAGTTGGTTTGAATGGAATAATCAACAATTCAATGGAGCTAAATGAATTATAAACTAAAGAATAATTTCTAGTATAATTAAACTGAAATGAGACCGCATATTAATTGGAATTTATGATTTAACCCGGTAGTTGATAATGAATCGATGTTGTGCGTTTAATTTTGGAATTAGTGTAGTTATACTTGTTGATTAGTGAAATATTATCTCAGAATTGCATATATCTGTTACTGATATGTGAACTGAGTTAAGTACAAGTGCCAGATGGCTAGACAGATTGATATTGATTGAGTAAATCACATATGCATTGGGCAATTATGCTCAATAGCGCTCGTAAAAGGTACGCCTACGCGAAAATATAAAATTTTGAGTTTTGATTTTTTTCCGACCGTGTGGGTTGATGTATATATATTATTTGTTCTTGCGATATCGCAGATGTCACTCCGTATAGAGGAGACTCTGCCGAATTTTTACGGGAATTTAAAGTGCTAGAAAATTTTCAAAGTTTTTGGAAATATACGTTTATGGTATTAAATAGGTTTGTGATTTAAAATAAATTTGATTCGGAAATTAATGGGATTTGTACATTTTTCTTACCTTAGCAATTTCGGGGACGAAATTATTTTAAGGTGGAAAGAATGTAACGACCCATATTTTTGTAGTCAAATATTTTATTTAGAATATTAATGGGTTTTAATATTTCATTCTTTATTTAAACGAAGTTCGAACGTTATATATTTATATAATTATAAATCAAGCTCGAAATGGCGTGACAGTTCGTAATATGGAGTTTTGAACTTTAATTGAATATACAGGGTCCGATATAAGTCGGATTGCTGTGAAACAAGAAACGTTGGGATTGTGTTGATTATAATTTTCATATGGAAGAGAAAAATCCAGATTTCGTGTTATAGTTTGTTAGTTATGGCCAAATCAAATTATAAAATAGTCGTTGTAGAAATCATTATTAAATTATATTCCCTTAAAATGGTCATTTTGCAAACAGAGTCCATTTTCGATGAAATTGGTTTCATTGGAACCGTAATGACAAATTATTGCACGGTGTTAAATTGCATGGCAAACCGATGTCGTATGTGACCATGGTAGCCATAAACGCCCAATCAATTTCTATAGCGCATAACTAATTTAATATAAAGATATTTGAGTATAATTGGAGCAAACGATCGAATTAAGCAACAAAACCAGTTCCATTGAGTTTGTATCGACGATTAGAGTCAGTATAGGTATATAGTTTGTTATTTTTGGAGACTGGGTAATTTGGTGTCCAAAATGGCATTATGGTGCGTATAAAAATAGCGTACCAGAAAACTGTCTTGGAATTCGACGAAATCTCAGGTCCGGAATAATTTTCTATGCTAGGATTAGGGGTTTCGTTATTTTTTTGGGATCATGTGTGGCTATTCAAAACTAAAACGTCTTCAGTGACAAATGGGTACACTAATACATATTCATTTAATCGATTATAACTTGCGGCTGCTTATTTTCTTTTGGTTGCGTGCCAAATTCATTTGTCGTGCATCCCAATTTTTCTTTTACTTGAGCCCCAAACAAACTTTTACTTGCCTTTCAATTAATCTCTCTACCGTGCCACCCACGTTTTATAAAATCACGCCCACGCATACAACTTACTAGGATCTCTACAAACCTATTTCTCAATGCCTTGCCAACCACGAAGTTATCTCCTATAAAACCACTTCTACTTCCTCTTTTCGTTGGTTTCAGCTAATGAAGAAACCATAATTCCTTCAATAAAGCTAAGCAGACCCTCTCAGTCTTCTTATACAAACTAAACAAAGCGCTTCATAATAAAACCGGAAGCCTTCCTTAAACCGAAAACTTCATTGAAGAAGCAAACGGGTGGCTCGACGTGGAGCTGAGGTCAGAATGCTGGCACTGATGAGTTCGTCGGTGTCAGGAGGGGAACGTGAGTTACTTACGCAAGCTAGAGAGAGGTGACATGGATATGAGGAGGTAGTTGAGGGCGTAGCTTTTGTTTGAAGGGTGGATGCTGCTGTTCGGAGATTGGAGAGTTGGCGTAGCATCAGGAAGGAGGGGACGACACGGTGATTTGATGACCGGAGAGAATCAGATGGCATGAGAAAGTGCATGGCTTGAGTTTGATCTGTACACAGAGACGGGAAGGGAGCTGCTACTGTTTTGAGGTGGTGATGAGTCGGAGAGGTGCTGTACTCATCCGTCGGTGTCGGAATGAGGCTCAAGTGGGGGTAACGGTTAGAGGAATGAATGGAGTAATGTTTGAGATATAAAGTGAGGGTAGCAATTTATTGCATGCTTCAGGTAAATGCGAGAGGAAGTTTTAGAAGCTAGGTGGAGGATCGGTTACAGAAGGAAGGGGGCATGTTATTGTCACTGGGATGGTCATTGCTCTCAACAGTTGAGAAAGAGAGGGGGCAAGTGCTCTGTCAGAGGGTGAGGGCATGTTGGCGGCGATATGGGAGGATGAACGGAGGAGGGCTCGTGTGTTTGGAAGTTGGTCAGCGCGTGGATGTGAGGACTGGAGACAGAAGTTGCAAACTGGATTGGGAACGAAGATGTAGAGCGGCACAACTGTAGCATAGCAGATTGGAAACAAAAGGAGAATTAAAGAAGCAACACAATTGGTTCGAATAAAAGTATGCCGTGATGTTTTATTTTAGGCAAACGAAAACAACAAATTAAGATAGACAGGTCGACAAAATTCTGGAAGCCGACAGCAATGAAAAGAATCAGGTTTGGGAAACAGCTGCACCACTGGAGAAGCAGAAAGGGATCAACTGTAATTCTTAAAACTGTAAAATTTAAAACATGTAATTTGCCATTAACTTTATAATTAGGAATTAATTAGCTAATTAAATAGGGTCACTTATATCAATTAGAATTGATGCAGAAGGAAACCAGATCAGAACTGGAACGCTACGTGAAGGACGATGTGGGTAAGGAGGTCGGCAAATTATTTTAATCAAGTAATTCACCGTGATAATTGTGTAATTAAGAAATGGTTCAAAACTAATCAAAATGATTAGTTTATAGTGTTAACAACTTTTATTCTGTTAACAGAATCGGGCAATCCAAGATACGCTAGCATCGCATCGGAAATGTCTACGCCATGGAATAGGAATGGACGAAAATGAAATCAACTGTGCTTTTCAGTTAAATTAAACGCTTGTTTAATTTAACTGAAAAGAACTGTTTTAACAGAAAATCAAAGCAAGGTGAGTTAAACTCACTCAGTTCTTCCCATTTATATTCTATATAAATAGGGTTTTTTTTTGTGTGTTCTGCTTGCTAATGGTTGCCTGTTTGCTAATTATATATTTATTTGTTGATTTAACTGATGAAATTAAACTGTTGTTTAATTTCAGTGAAATACCAAATTGTTATTTTAACGATTTGATCCAATAAAGGTAACTTACCTTATTGGTCACATTTATTTATAAACGTGTTTAATTGTTGAATTATTTGAACTGTTTGTTAATTGGTTGATGTTAAATAGTCGTTATTTATTGTTATAGAAATTATCAGTTAAATGGAATTGAATGATCTGATTTTTGATAACCGTTTTGGATATAGGGAAGAACAGGTTGGAGGGATCTAAAAGAATTCCCCAAATTTATTAAATATTATTTATCTTCTTATCATCATATATGAACTATCATGATTGGGTGATTGATTTGATTAGTGATCATTGATTGAAAATTCAACTTGTGTTTTGTTTTAACCAATGGGAAATATTGGTTGAGTAATTAGCAATAAATGGCCTAAGAATAAATTGTTTTGTTTTATATTGACTTACCGTCAGGTGGATCGATAGAACTGAAGTTATAAAATTTATTTTATAACTGAAATAGTTTTTGAAATATATTATTTCGTATAATAGTTTATTAAATAAATATTTACTATTTATTATTTAAATTTATGATTAATTATTAACTGGTTTTATAAAGCAGATTCTGATGTTAATCAGATTTGTAAACAAGTGAATTGAAATTAACCTAACTGTTAAATTTGAATAATTGTTTTGTTAAGAAATAATTAAGTGAGATTATTTAAATTAATTATACTATTAATTAATTTATAGTGAGCACTAATTGGGATTGGTTAATGAGATAACCGTGTTTTTCGTTAATTAAATCGATCGTTTTTATTAGGTAGTGTGTTTTGAATTAAATGGTTTATTGAATATTGTTCAAATTTTGATAAGGTTTTAAAAGTGATTTACTAATTATTTTAGTTAATAAAGTAATTAACTACTGAAGTAGTTAATGATCAAAGTAAATTATTATCCTGATTAACAATAAGTTAGGAGAGTTAATTTTTATTGAAATTCATTTAAAATTTTATTATTGGAATTGAAATAAAATACAATGGAATGGTGAAAGGACTTATGAACAGGTTTTATGTTAAACTTGAGTTTTTTTTGAAACAAAAATGTGTGATCTTCTATAAAGACGAGAGCACACATATAAATAATAAAAACAATAAAGATACAATATTCGATCCACAACCCAAATGAAGAACCAAACAAAACTAAACACAACTACAAGGATGTAAAGGAAAGTAGATAGATGAGCTCCGGATAAACTACCGCCCATCAAACTTCAATATCGAATTCCGGCAAAGCCACCACCCGATAATGAAGTATATCTACTCCAATACATGAACAAGATGCTCAAAACTAAAAACAACAACAACGAAAAAAAACTGAACAACCCCAGAGCAAACACTACAAAAAAAGCCTCTCACTAGAAAACGAGCATCAGCCCAAACAGCATCCATCCAGCTCCACAGCTAACATCAGCTACCAGAAACGTGAAAGAAACTAGACAAAAAACATAAGTAACCAACACATATATTTATGGGTATGTGTGCATATTTATATATGTATATATCAAAGAATATATATATATAAACATATATCCATATATATATATGTGAAGTAACAAAAAAGAAAAACTAAAAACAAATACGAGGTCTAATACGAATAAAATAACTATTAATTCTAAAAAATAAACACAAATTAATTCTAACCTTCCTCAGAAACTCTCAAAAATTGATTCCCCAAAAAACTTATAGTGAGAGTTAGACATCCAATCCAAAAAGAAATTAACAATCCTAGTAATTAAAGTATCAGTAGATACAGAAAGAGAATTAAAAAATCTCTGATTTCTCTCCAACCAAATGAATCAACTAATGATAGAGACTAAGGAATCCAACACATATTTCTGTCTAGAATTATAAGAAACTCTATGGTGATGCCAATAATCAACACAATTCCTAAAGGAAAAAGAACTATCAAAAACAAAAATCCTAATAACCATAATTAAAATGTGATAAGTAACACTACAAGAGAAAAATAAATGATCAACATCCTCATCCAAATGACTACAGAAACAACACTTACCATCAAACACAATATTCTTCTTCTTTAAAAACTCAACCGTATTAAGCTTCTTATGAATAACCAGCCACATAAGAAACTTAGCTTTAGGAGGAGCATTAGATTTCCAAAGAAACTGAAAAGGATAATAAGAAACACCAGAAAAATTAACAAAATTATACATGTAATTAACAGAGAATACCAAACTCCTATCAAAACCCCAATTAATAGAATCGCTATTCTCATCAAGATGGTAAAGATCTAACTTAGCTTTAAGTAAAGCTAATTGCCTTAACATGCCCCCCTTCTAAAATATTATCAAAGGAAAACTCCCATGGGGGATCCAAATCAACTCTATAAACATCAATAATTAAAGCATTCTTGAAGCGGCAGTTATTATAAAGCTCACTAAAAACAATTTTAAGAGGCAAATGAGAAATCAAAGCATCATGCCAAAAATATGTAAGATTCCCAGAATGAACAATCAACTTACAACCTAAATTAAAAAAAATCAAAACACTTCAGAACAGACTTCCAAAAATACAATAATCTATTAAACCAACTAAAACTAGAACCAATAATAAACTCCCTCCCAGAATAATAAATTTTGGAGATAATATTATTCCAAGTAGCCGACACTTCAGGGCTTCTATATCTCCAAAGCCATTTGGCTAACAAGGAAGAATTAAAGTTAAACAAATTAATGATCCCCAGGCACCATCCTTTTTTGACTTACAACACACTTCCCAGTTAACTAAACAATTAAAGCCTCTACAAATAGAAACACCACTACACAGGAATTAAGCCTGATTCTGTAGATTCTCTCAATAACCCAATGAGGAAAACGATGAATAACCATCCAATAAGAGGGAATGGCAGGCAACACCGAATTAACAAGCACTAATCTATCAGCTCTAGACAAGAATCTATTATTCCAACCCGATAATCTACTGTTGGTCTTATCAATAATAACTAACCAATCATCCTTCTTAAGTTTTGAAGGCCTAATCTTAAAACCTAAATAATCAAAGGGAAATTTCATGACAGAACAGTTCAAAGTGTCAGCAACCAGAGACTCAACATTATCATGATCATTAAGGACCAATAAAGCACTCTTATCAAAATTGATTCTAAGCCTAGAAAGCATCTCAAAACAATAAAGAATAAACTTCAGAGCAATAATATGCTTAAGAAGGTGCGAGAAACATAATAATGTATCATCAGCAAATGGTAAAATAGATAAATCATTTTTAAAATCCTCATTACCAATACGACCTAAGACACCTAATCTAACCGCTCTCTTAATAATTCTAGAGAAAACATCAACCGCTAAATGAAAGAGAAAAGGAGAAAGAGGGTCACCTTGTCTAAGACCTCTCTTAAACTTGAGCTTTATATCAAAGTTATAAAAGTAATTTAAGCAAATACGATAGCTTGAATTAGACTAACTCAATATTGGATTAAGTTAAATGGAAATTGAGATGAAAATGGTTTATACTAAACCAGGGTTATATAAATGAGATTTAAAGCGTAACAGCGTTAATTTTGCATTAAAATTACTTAATAATGGGATTAAGTAAAAAGAGGGGATTAAAATAAGATTTCCAAAACGGAAATGATACAATGGAAAAAAAGGGATTGATAAAGGTAAGTTTGGTAAAAGAAGTGGGTCGTAGGTTTGTATAAACAAATCCGAGTTATAACTTGAATTGGTTCACAGAGGCAGAGGTTTAAAAGTGGTGTGTTATAAAGAAGTTGCTTAATTGAATCAATAAATAAAAGTATATTAGAGAAATAGATTTTCAAAGAATGATAGGGTTTATGAAACTGTATTTTGAATATAATAGTTAAATAGAATTCGAAATTATATTAGAATGAAATATTGGTTTTTAGGATTTTAACTTGTATTTATCTCCAGATATGAACGTTGTTGATCAAGGACTGAGAGGTAATTAAAATACCCTAACTTGAACGACATCAGGATTATCTGCGGATGATATTAGTTGTAATGGTAAAACAGGTTAGTAAATATGTATTATTTCCATTAGAGAAATAATAGTGCAACGATTAATGAAAATGTGGGGAATATATAACGAGAGTTCCAAAGCAAAAGGGAAATAAAAAGGGGTTGCCGGAAATATAATGATATGTTCGAGTTAAAAAGGAAATGTAAAGTTGAATTTTATTATATAAGAATAAGCATGGATTTTGTTTTAAGTAATGAACAAAAGATATTTTGTAATGTTGTTTTACGAATAGTAAATTGAATTGATTTCCCATATTGGATAATAATGTGGATAATATTTTGAAAGTAAATAAAAAACTGGATATGATATAGAATTTTCCTATGTATTAAAATAAATTTGTTAAAAGAATGATTGTATGTTAAATAGGAAGCGAAAGAACTATATTTATAATATCGAAATAATTAAGAGTTTTAAATGTACATTTGTTTCAATTAAAAGGCCAAGTGATGTTGAATACTGAACCAGTGAACCCATTGGATTTTCATGATTGAATCAATGTTTATTTTGATAGTTAAATCACCGGCTATCAAATCTGTCCAATACAATTGTTGGTATGGAAAGACCGGGATCGAAGTCATATTCGAAAACCATTCTGACCAACAAATACGTGAAGATATCAGAAGAAGATAGAGATGGAGCATTGAAGACCGTAGATCTTCATAAACGGAAGAATTACTAATAATCTCTGATGTTGCAACCAGAGATAAACTGTGATTCTGTCGTGGTTGGAATCTACGGATTACAAGGACTACTCACTACTAATCTATGGGGTGATTCCTATATTGGATGCAGTAGGAGAGTACCTTCAGTTCATCCTGTTCCTGGATGACTTGTATGGATGGATGTCTAACAGAGAAGGAATTACATACGTTGATTTCTTCAAACGTACCACAGTTGATGGCGGAGAAATGGTTTTTCTCTAGCCAAATAACTAGAGTATTTTTGTGGATGTCAATTAGTGATATCTGACGGATCTGATGATGTGGTATTCAAAGTAATGAAGACTAAATGTTCGAAAAGGGAATTCAAACCTCAAGCCTCATCAACCAGGAAATGATAAAAATCGGGAAGGTAGAATGGCTATGTGGGTCGCTCCCATTAGGGTGTATAATCACCTATCTAAAGAAATTCCTTTTGCTTCTTAAATCTATTTCGATGCTGTCCCTTTCGGGAAACGGTGGATTGAGCCCAACCATTGGTGATATACATTCAATACACTCAAGCGAAATGAGTGGTCAGTCATGTGTGGGCCAGGTTGCAAGTGGTTCTTGTTGAACCCAGTGTATTTGCCTCTAGAGATACATTATCGGCAGGTGATCCCATACCTTGTCATAGTCGGAATTCAATCTCCAATAAGTCCCCGTGGTTTTGATTGTATACTATATATATGTGGAGCGTGAGATGCAAGCGTTCCGCTAGATTGATATATACTTGTATTTAGACACTATTATAATATCAGAAAAGATATTAATTTCAAAAATGCTTTGGGTTATCGTAAGATAAAAACCGTATGTATTTATGCGTGGATTTGGTCTTACAATTGTCCTTTTCTTTTGAAAAGATTTTTGAACTTTAAAAGCAAGTTGGATGATTACCCTTAATACTGTGCGAGATTTTTCTCACTCTGGTCCACCAGACTTACCCGGTGTTTTGTAAATGCTCGGGTTAGAATGGGGTGTACAGGTCCAGGTTATCGGATGCTGCGAAGTCCAGAAAAGAGTTGGAATGTTCATACGTATGATATCTAGTATTTATTCCGCTGTGTGACTATATATGAGGACAGGTTATTATCACTGTCCAGATGTGTGATGTACTCTGATGATTGTAAGTATATTAAAAGCTCTCAGTGAAGTTTTATTTCTATATTATATTTTGTTCCGCTGCGATGTGAGACCCTGATTCTATATTTTGGTGTTTCTTCTTTTTCTTCTTCTATTCTAACTTTCTTTCTTATCTCATCCTCTAATTTCCTTCTAATAACTATCCAGTGTTTTCGGTGTTTGGAAGGTCGCATGAGTAACGGTAAATGTATTTATGTCGATTTTCGGGGTCGAAAATCCTTGGGTCGTTACACTTGCATTATCTCATTGATAAAAATAGTCGCATCATTTGGTCATTTAAAGTTGCATTGGTTTTTCCTTTTGTTGTTATATATAATTTTTCATGTATTGCACCTGTGTTAGCCCCTTGGTTCATGCTGCCTTTCAACCTTGCTGGCATTATTGCATATTGATCATCACCTTGTTATGCTGTTTGAACCTATCATCTAGTTGTTGCACCATATATGTAAGTTGTGACTTTTGGATCTTGTTTTGTGCATATGTTACATGCTCCACTGATTTATATTTGCATCTGAAATACTTATGGCTTGATCATTCACCTTGTGTTTTGCCTAGTTCCATACAATTAACCCTGTGCTTTCGTACATGCATGCTCATTCCTTGTTGCACCAGCATTGACCATTTATATTGTACTTCCTTATGTCAGTTGATATGATGCCACTAAGCTCTTTGTACATGTGCACTAGTTCGACTTGTTCATGACACATTTTGCTTGTATATACTGATCCGACTTGTATTCCATGTTGTTTTCCATATCCGACTTATGCACCTACACATTAATATATGTGTATATCCGTGTATTGTGCATGTGTAATTTATATATATGAGCTATTTGAATGGAAGACATAAATTTTTTATCAGAAGACCACTATAACTGAGTTGTGACTGTTAAGATTCAGATAATTTAAAATGTTGGTTCTGATCAACAAACCAGTATAGTTGTGTCGGGGCTGATCTGTGAGCACTAGAGATATAGTCTGCCTTATGGTATTTATAGTGTATCACTATGAATATTACAAGTAGTCTAGACTCGTATAAATATCAGGCCAAGTCTAGAAAAATGATGAGAAACACACCAAATTCTAAGCCAAATAAAATTTAAAATAAGATTATATTTGCTTGTATATAAATTTATTTTTGTTCTAGATTACTGTGTATGTTTCTATGATAGGTATACAGGTGAATGGACTGGAATAGAGCACAAGAAGACTTAGTGTGTCAGTGTTAGTGAATGTATATGTAATTGAGTATGTATAACTGAGTGAATCGAGTGGAATTAGTGAGGAACATCTATATATGTGATTGACTATGTTATTAACAGTGAATTGTAAATAGTGAAGTCAAAAATATGTATTATTTCAAATGTTGAAATAAAATATTTATTTGAATGAAAATACAATTTTAATATTTAATTTCGTGTAGTAGTATGTAGTTCTCAATTTTGTTATTATATATATATATATATTTAAAAAAAAAAATCTGTGGCAACATTTTTGGAATGTTGCTGCAGACACTAATGGATGTTGCTAAAGACCCAAATAAAGTTCTACTGATGTTGCCTTAGATCGTCAAAATGTGGCTTTTGAGGTCTAAGGCAACGGTGGAAATTGCATCGCAGCAAAAGTGTTTCCAAAGACCTATGGCAATATTGTGTGGGCCTGAGCCAACATTTTTTGAGTGTTGTAGAAGGTTGTTTATGGCGTAATGCTTCCATCCCACCATCACGTATAAAACTTTCATACCGAAATCACATGCCGCCATGACATTTTGGTAGCAGTTGCCTTGACTTCTGCCTCGAAATAGAGTTTTCTCATGGATTGAAATTTTTGCATCTACTAAAGTTTTGTCTAATGCCTCAATGGCACACTTCAAAGGTCCTTGTCATAAATCTGCATTATATCATATATTTTCAGTAGACTTATCAAAATCAGGTGGTAATATCATTTCCCAAGCAAAATTTCTCATGGCCGTCAATATTTCATGAAAATATTTGCTAGTTGTTTGACCTGAATGTTGAAAACGATATCTAACAATATGATTTATACAATTATGACTTATGATCATTAAAAACATTGTCATTTTCTCTTCAATATTTATATGCTTATTATCTTGAAGCCAGTTCTTTTCTCAAAAGTAGCAGCATAATTTTGTGAAGGATTATTTATCCATCCCGAAACATCATAATAGAAGAACCACGCATAAGCTTCTACATGTACCTTTTTCGAAAAAGTGACGAAAGTGAAACTTTTGTCAAACAGTCGTACGCTTCTTTGTCTTAAGCAACAGTAAAAGTGACAATAATTTCACCAGTTACCATTGTTTCAACATTGTCTTTAAATTTAAGAATGTGAATGATAACATATAATAAAACTAGTATGCACTATGTGACAAGTGTTGGAGAATGGAGTTTTGATGACAACAACCTTATTTCAATTATCACTAATTATAAAATATATTCCAACATTTTTGTCTAGAATATATATATATATACATATACATATATGCTTGATTTGTACACAGGATTTAATATTGAAGACTGTATAGTTTTAGAGTTCCAAGAGATTCAACATTCAAAGAGATTCATGACTCACGAGTATCAAGATATCAAGATTTCAAGAGCTGAAGACTATCAAGTAAATAGATTCTAATTTATATGTAAAACTCGGGTTATGTAACAACCTGTAATTTCCTACTATTTAATTTATTAAATTTAATATGGTTTTTAATGTTTTATAGTTATAAATAAAGCTTGATGATCTAGTTATGAAATTGACTAATTATAACATTCAATTATTGGGGTTTTTGAAATATATTTTTTAACATGATAGTTGATCAAGAAAAATTATAATTAAAATCAACGCTCGCGTCGTCAGATATCGATACTTCTATCTCCGTTAAAATTGATTTGTACAAACATTTAATATACAGTAGCGTATGTAATGAACATAATAAAATGATGTGCGAATGTTTTATTTAAAATTTTGAATATATTATTTTGCTTGTATCGGTGCAACAAGGAAAACGATATTCATATTCGTGTGGTTGGACAATTGGTTTTGAACCGCAGAGCAGATTGAAATTTGATTTCCGATATTCTCGGTTAATTAGATTTTTACTGAAACTAATAAACCCCATATAAATCATGTAAATTTAATTTACTAATGTTGAACAGTTAAACAGTTTACTCATTCCAACTCTTGGTGGACGTGAAAAGTGGAAAAGGTTAAACATGTTTACTCATTCCAGCTCATTTTCTATTCGAAACCATTGTCCATCTCTTTATATATTCCATCCCATTTTTTCATTTGGATTCATGAAATTGAAGAAAAATGAAGCTGCCACTATATATATGTAATATTAGATCTTGCTCGGAACTTAATGAAATTGAAAAAAACTCCAGATATATAAGGATCGTATGCTCAGTAGCTTCACGTCGGTAGGCAAGTTAGCATATGCGATGGAAATTTACAGACCTTTGGTTCTACTCAGCTTTTTATGGTTAGGGATTTAGATTAACACAAGGATTTATTCGCAATTTAAGTATTGTATTCGATCTCATGGTGGCAGAAGGGTTTGGGTGGCGAAATTTGGCCAATATCGACATCAAAAGATGTCGATGCTTGCACTAATGTCGTGGTTTCAGGATGGAAACGCATTGGAGAAGGGGCATGTGGGGTTCACGAGTTGGTGATGAGCAAGTGGTATTCTCGAAGCGAAGTTGGATGGTGCTGACGGTTTGTAAAATCGTTGAGCGGACTTGGGTATCACTAAAAATAGTGCACGGTGGGATGCATTCTCGTGTGCAGGCTTGAGCATGTATTTCACGATGGGGAAGAAGCTAAGAGTTGCTGACGTGTATACAATGAAGTGGTGAGGAGATTTCTATTTATTATTATATATATATATACATTAAAACGTTAATAACTTTTCCATACGTATTTAGTTTTAAGCGCGGTTGCATCCGCTGGACTCGTATTGAAATTCCGGACGTCATGGAGCTATTGCGGATTGATTCTGAGGCTATTGATTTTTAGGCCTACAATTGAATTTCAAACGCGCTTGAAACCAAAGGTGAGTGATTAAACCCACTCATGTCTAACTAAAGTATTCTAATATTAGTTAAATTAATATCATGTCATGATATGATTGTATTGATTGATGTTTGGTTGTTGAATTGCATATTTATATTGATTTGCATTAATAGTGTAGTTTAATTTTACTATTAGATTTAATTTTACAGTTAAGTTAAAATTCGACATTTAATTACTATTTAAAAACCTAACATTTGATAATTAGTTTATACGATATTGGACTGTTTGTATGTATTGACGTAATGAATGGTTTGGATTTGGTATATTTGACACATTGATGTTTGTTGTGTGAATTTATCCTTATTCAACTTGAGTTTTGATATGAACATTATTTATGTTGATTAATCCCAACCGCTTACCCTATATGTTATCGACATCGAATAAAACCGGGATTAATCACTAAAATGAATTAAAAATGTAGGTTGAAATGATAAATACATATGACCCTGATTTGGATTGAATGATCTAAATCCTTCCCAAAATACTAAAATTAGATTTTAAGTATTACTTGGCCATAAGATGGAAAATTATATACGGACACCTGTTGGTCAAATATAATTTGTTTTAACTGTGAATCTTGAAATATTGTTTTACAGATGATATAGACGATGTTTTATAAATTTATTTCCTTTGAATTTAAACTTTGGATTTGACATATAAAAACCGAAGGAAATTATTTAATATTGCAAACTGATGTTAAAAATGAAATCGAAATTGAATTAAATTTATTGGAATTGAATAATTTTATCTACGTTTGAAAATTACTTAAATTTATCTTGATTTTAAAGTGATGTTCGAATTAGGAACACGAGATTTCATAAATTGAAATAATTCAAAGTGAGAATCATAATTGAAGCTTCAAATATTTGAATCGAATTGTTTAAGTTGAATTTAAATTTATATCGAATGTTGAATTGAATCAAGATATCGAAGTTAAACTGATTGGGTTTTGAAATTTGAAATACGACTTCAAGTTAATTGAAATTTAAAAGAAACAATTCGAATTCGAACTATATTATTTTAAACCATTTTTATAAAGTATTTTAGTAGTTAACTATTTTACTTTACAAACTATTTTAATTATAACTATTTTAAACTCGTATATATATTTTAATTATCTTTGATAAACAATTTTAATAATCAACAATTTATTTTATAAACTACTTTAATATTTTAACTATAGATTTTATTAAGCTTTGATAATTCTTTTTTATATATAAACTATTTATTTTCTAAACTTTTCAAAATTATATATATAAACTATTTTATTATACTTTTCAACTATTTTGAATATTCAAATTGTTTTAATATTGGAATTGTTTAAAGATTTTAAATTGGTTTAAATGGAGATTTTATTATCAAATATATTATATCTTGAATATTGAAATGATTTTTTAAGAAAATATGATATTTTGATTTGAAGTATGAACCCTTTAAAATGTAAAAGAGCTGACCAGTGTGAAAAATATAAACGTTTGGTTGTTAAAGAGACCGGGATTGGATGTTGTCATATTCTTTGCCAACACCGAAAACCACTTTAACAACTGTGTACGCGATGGAGTTCCAAAATGAAGTAAGATGATTTGGAGGCGATTACTAGATTTAAAGAAAGAGAACGATGATGAATAGCCTTGACCTTCTGGATATAATAAAAGTGACTAAAACAAGAGTCGTACCCAGGTTAATGTGAGTTAGCTCTTCTTATTAGACATGCTTCTTTGATACCGTATCTACTACTTTGTGATTGATTGGGCACCCTTTGATTTTTTTAGAGTATTGTTTAGGGTGGGCGGTAGCTAGCGGCTATGCGTTACCATCGACCTGGGTCTGCAATATGGTAGAATCCTACTGATGGATATTGCCTCGATGCCTTTTCATATTTATCCTGATCGAACCCCGTACGATTTTGATTTAACATTGCCGTATCATGGCACATCCCTATCCATCGACGTAGTGGTGTGTTGTGTGCAGACTGTACGACAACGATATAAACGATGTAAGGGTAATAATGGTAATCTCGCTTATGCTATTTTAATATTTTGTATTTAACCATAGACACTATTATAACAATGTATTGTATTATATAGTATCTAGTTTGACGGATCCTTCGGAGATGGAAATTCCCGTAACATCTCTTAAGTTATTGCACTCATATTATCACATGAATTTGATTTAACTGATGTAAGAATAGTTTAGTTCTGATCCTAATGTTTTTTTCTTTTCATTTGCACTCGGGTCAGCCTGAGTTTTCAATTATTAAAGACATTGTTATGAAGATGAAGATGGAGCACAACAGATGTTTTTTTTTATTATTATTATTCCACTGCAAATATTGGTATGTTTGTGATAGTTAACTCTTATAATTGTTGTAAATTATAATCAAATGTATGTTTTAACAGCTTCATGAAATATTATTTATTTATTACATTTTGTCCTACTGCTGTGAGATTCTATGATTGTTTTTCTTATTTTTTTTATTACTACTAGTACCTATATGTATTTTAGATTTTTATAAGTGACGTATGAGGATCATTGTCGATTTGAACGATCAAAAATCCAGGTCATTACATTTGGTATGAAAACCTTGGCTCTATTTCGGATTCACTCATTAGAGATAGGGTAGTAATACCCCAGAATGAGTTTGAGTGTATATGAGAGAGCATACTTGTAATATGGTCATGTATTAGGTTGATTTGTTATGTTGAGTATTTATGAATTCCGGTTAGTAATTGGGACGCCAATGCATTGACAGGGATTTCTAAACACTTGAATTGGACTCATTAACATCATATTGTTTTGAATTATATTTTTTATATATAAAGAATTATTTGAAAATATATGAATTTTGATTTTGTTGATGATAATATTAGATTTTCATCATTTGTTATTCGATTAATCTATAATTAAAACTATTGGTTATTATATGGTTTAAAAATAATGAAATATTGAAAATTAATTGGTAATGAAATAAGAAAAAGTTAAATAGGAAATTAAGAATTTAATTTCGGGTGGTTTTGCAATATTGATTTAAAAATGGTTTTGAAATAATGTCATTATATGTTAAATTTCGTTTCATATAGAAATTATTTTCAAATGAATTTTAGAACTAAGTGTATGCTCCCCTCTTGTATTTGGAAAATGATTTTTGTGATGAGTGGATGCATCATCGACGTCTACTTCTAGGAGTTTGAGTGGGGAGACCGCTTAGAACTTTTGTTCCTTATTATGCCAGATTGAATTTCATTTAAATATTTTATAGGATGGTTTTATATAAAAGATATCATATATATGTATTATTTTGAAATATTGTTTAGAAATAAACCCGAAGTCGAATTCTTATGTTCTCGAATAACTAATTGATTGTCAAACCAATTAAATGAATTAAACTTAAAATTGCATAAACTTCCAGATAGTGAAATAAGGAAAAGTATCTACGAAAAAGGAAATTAAAGTGTGAAGCCATTGGATTTTGAATAATTTGGCAACTATTTAACTTAAATAATACTCATTTTTATATAGCATGTATATAACTTACCGAATGTATATAGGAAGTTAAAGTGTTATAGGAATAAGGAATTTGATTATACTAGTAGTGTTATGAATGATGAATGTTGAGATTGGCGGATGGCTTGTGAAAACATATAACACTATAGTCACGATTTAGAACTAAAATTAATGGAACTAGTTGAATAAACTAATGAATGAGACAAGATTGAATGAATTACAAGTGAATAGTGAGTATAGCGATAAGAATTGATATGAATCCAATTAGAAGAAAACAACTTGTATGTAAATGAAATAAATGCCAATAAATAAAGGCAAAATAACGGAACATGGATAAGAAGTGGAAATACGGAAAAAAAATGTGAATTACATATCACTAAAAACAACAAAATGGAATTCGTAGAAATAATATATTGACATGGCAAAAATTTGGAATTATGTTTTAAACTTGATGAATGTGACTATTTAGATGATTTACTTATTGCATTTGTTGAGATTACTTCTTTAATATATATTTTTTATTTGGTCGTTGAATGTTTCAGTAGGTACTAAGATCAAATACTTGCTTTTGGGGTTGTGTGCGAATAAATATTGTTTCTTTTGCTTTCTTAAAAGTAAGCTAAATTGCTAATAACGCCAATAAAAGGTACGTAAATCAGATTATATTTTACGTTTGGGTTATGTATATTATTTCCCCATGACTAGGGATGCCTCATCATTGAGATTAGATGTATATTTGTGACTACATATGAAAAGTGTTTTTACGGACCTAATCGTACAAAGGAGACTCTAGTGAAATTTTTCGTGAATTTAAGACTTAGAAAATTTTAGTTTTCAAACCTATATTAAACAACCTTTGTACGTTAATGTTTTTTAAAGTTAAGCAGGAAATTATATGGTTAAAAATAAAAATTGACAATTTCCTTACTATTCCTTTTCGAGGGCAAAAAATTTTGAGTGGGGGAGTGTGTAACAACCTGCAATTTCCTGCTATTTAATTTACTAAATTTAATATGATTTTTAATATTTTATAGTTATAAATAAATCTTAATGATTTACTTATGAAATTGACCAATTATAACAATAAATTATTGGGGTTTTTGAAATATATTTTTTTTCAACATGATAGTTGATCTAGAAAATTTATAATTAAAATCAACGTTCGCGTTGTCAGTTATCGATACTTCTATTTCCGTTAAAATCGATTTGTACAAACAATTAATAGACGGTAGCATATGTAACAAACATAATAAAATATTACACAAACGTTTTATTTGAAAATTTGAATATATTATTTTGTTTGTATCGGTGCAACAAGGAAAACAATATTCGTATTCATGTGGCTGGACAACCGGTTTAGAACTGCAGAGCAAATTGAAATTTGATTTCCCGTATTCTCGGTTAATTAGATTTTAACCGAAACTAATAAACCCCATATAAATCACGTAAATTTACATTACTAATGTTCAACGGTTAAACAGTTTACTCATTCCAACTTGTTGGTGGACGTGAAAAGTGGAAAGGCTAAACATGTTTACTCCTTCCAGCTCGTTTTCTATTTGAAACCATTTGTACATCTCTTTTTATATTCCATCCCATTTTTTCATTTGGATTCTGGCAATTGAAGAAAAATGAAGCCTCCACTATATATATATATATATGTTTGAGTGTGTGTGTGTGTGTATATATATATATATCAGATCTTGCTCGGTACTTAATTAAATTTAAAAAAACTCTAGATATGTAGGGATCGTATGCTCACTAGCTTCACGTCGGTAGGCATGTTAGCATATTGGATGGAAATTTCCAGACCTTTGGTTTTGTTCAGCTTTTTAGGGTTAAGGATTTTGATTAACACAGGGATTTATTCGCAGTTTAAGTATTGTATTCGATCTCGTGGTGGCACAAGGGTTTGAGTAGTGAAATTTGGCAAATATCGACATTAAAAATGTCGATGCTTGCACTGATGTCGTGGTTTCAAGCTGGAAACGCGTTGGAGAAGGGGCATGCAAGGTTCACGAGGTGGTGATGAGCAAGTGGTATTCTTGAAGGGAAGTTGGATGGCGCAGACGGTTTGTAAAATCGTTGAGTGGATTTGGGTATCACTAAAAATAGTGCACGGTGGGATGGGTTCTCGTGTGCAGGCTAGAGCATGTATTTCACGATGGGGAAGAAGCTAATAGTTGCTGACGTGTATACAATGAAGTGGTGAGGAGATTTCTATTTATTATTTTATATATAATTATAATTATATACATTAAAACATTAATAAATTTTCCATACGAATTTTTTTAAGCGCAGTTGGATCCGTTGGACTCATATTGAAATTCCGGACGTCATGGAGATATCGCGGATTGATTCTAAGTCAATTGATTTTTGGGCCTGCAATTGAATTTCAGACGCGCTTGAAACCAAAGGTGAGTGATTAAACCCAATCATGCCTAACTAAAGTATTCTAATATTAGTTAAATTAATATCATGTCATGATATGATTGTATTGATTGATGTTTGGTAGTTAAGTTGCATATTTATATTGATTTGCATTGATAGTGTAGTTTAATTTTACTACTAGATTTAATTTTACAGTTAAGTTAAAATTCGACATTTGATTACTGTTTAAAAACCTAACATTTGATAATTAGTTAATCTATACGATATTGGACTGTTTGTATGTATTGATGTGATGAATGGTTTGAATTTGATATATTTGACAAATTGATGTTTGTTGTGTGAATTTATCCTTATTCACCTTGATTTTTGATATGAACATTATTCATATTGATTAATCCCAAACAATTACCCTATATGTTACAGGCATCGAATAAACCCGGGATTAATCATTAAAATGAATTAAAAACGTAGGTTGAAATGATAAATATTTATGACCTTGATTTGGATTGAAATAATATATATCCTTCCCAAAATACTAAAATTAAATTTTAAGTATCACTTGGCCTAGTATAAAAAATATATGGACATTAGTTGGTTAAATATAAGTTTTAACCTTGAATCTTGAAATATTGTTTTAAAGATGATATAGACGATGTTTTGTAAATTGATTTCCTTTGAATTTGAACTTTGGATTTGATATATAAAAACCGAAGGAAATTGATTATTATTGTAAACTGATGTTAAAAATGAAATCGAAATTGAATTAGATTTATTGGAATTGTTTTGTTTATGTTTGAAATTTACTTAAATTTATCTTGATTTTAAAGTGATGTTCGAATTGGAAACTCGAGATTTCATAAATTGAAATAGTTCAAAGTGAGAGTCATAATTGAAGCTTCAAACATTTGAACCGGATTGTTTGAGTTGAATTGAAATTTATATCGAATGTTGAATTGAATCAAGATACAGAAGTTGAATTGATTGGATTTTGAAATTTGAAATATGACTTCAAGTTAATTTAGATTTAGAAGAAACAATTTGAATTCCAACTATACTATTTTAAACCATTCTTATAAAGTATTTCAGTAGTTAGCTATTTTACTTTACAAACGATTTTACTTTATAACTATGTTTTACTCATATATATATTTTAATTATCTTTAATAAACTATTTTAATAATCAACTATTTATTTTAAAATTACTTAATATTTTTAACTATAGATTTTATTAAATTTTGATAATTCTATTTTATAACTATTTATATTCAAACCTTTTCAAAAATATATAAAACTATTTTATTGTACTTTTCAACTATTTTAAATATTCAAATTATTTTAAGATTGGAATTGTTTCAAGATTTTAAATTGGTTTGAATAGAGATTTTATTATCAAATATATTCTATCTTGAATATTGAAATAAATTTTAAAGAAAATATGATAATTCGATATGAAGCACGAACCCATTAAAATGTAGAAGAACTGACCAGTGTGAAAATATAAATGTTTGGTTATTAAAGAGACTGGGATTGGATATTGTCATACTCTATGCCAATAATGAAAAGTACTTTAACAACTGTGTAATAGCCCGCATTTTACATATCGGAAGATTGTAAAATATTTTTATTTTATTCCCTGAGGGTTGGATCATTCTCATATTTTAATATGTTGCTTATGGGGATATGAAACATGTCCATAATTTTTACCAATTTTGTTTGTGACCATTTTACACCTATCAGTCTTGTACAGGGCATAATTTTTGACTCAGGTCGAATTAGGCAATGAGACCTGTGCCATTGAAAAGGAAATGATGATTGCCTTTCCGTAGAGTAGTTACATTAAAGATTTGGCTCAACGGTTTGGGAGGAATCGTTGTTTTAAGGTTTTTCAGTTGGCTGTCTAGGATTTTGAGCCACAATGGGCTGATTTTGAGAGGCCTATTAGTGGGTTGATGGAAGGCTATAAATAGGGGGTGGGAGGTATGAGAAATAATTTAGTTTCTCTATTCTCTCACTTGGTGGCCTATGCTCCTCTTTCGCTAACACCTTTCCACCAAATAAAATTAAAATCTAAGGAGGGAAATTGAAGATCAACACCATTGAATGCTAGATCTACATCAATTGAAGGGCAAATTTATCAAATCAAGGAGTTCAGATTCAATTGCTTGCTGTCCGAAATCTTATTACATTGATTTTAGCTTGTTTTGGAGGATCTGTGAGTGGTTTACATCTCTCACATGGATTCAATGAAATACATGAGTGTTTGATCATACTTTTCATCAATCTCAAGTGTTTTACCATAGATCTTTACCATTATAAGTCTTTTTTCATATGGAACACCTTATGAGCCAATTTAGCAAGTTTAAACTGGCTATTTTCTATGCCATTTAATATGCTTATGTCTATTAGATCCATCGTTTTGATCATATATTCATTTTGATCGTTGTGGTGAAATTTACATTATTCCAGTAATAATCGTCATATTCATGTTGTTAGCAACCTTAGGACATGTTTATGATTGTATTTTGTGAATTGGTTGAGTTGGTTTCGTCAATTGTATCGATTGGCGAAGTTTTGGTCGAAATTGGAGTTGCACTGGTGTGGTGCCGGTTTTGGGTTGGTCGCACCATGGTGTTGTTTTCTTGGGGAACAAGACAAGAAGCTGGTTCGGTCGAGCGAGCATAGAGAATCAGGGTCAGTTGAACAAGCCTAGGGGCAGGGTCGGTTGAGTGAGACTGAGGTTGAGCAGAGGAGGCCCGATCGAGTGGTATGGCTCGTGCATCGTGGGGTCAAGTAGTGGGTCGGTCCTTGCCTGAACGGTCGGGTCATTCACCTTTGGAGGTCATGTCGGTTTTGTAACGTGAGAGGTTGGTCGGTCGGGCTAGTTCCAGGGGAGGGTCAGTCATCATAGCAGGGTCGGTCAGTCGTAAGTTAAGATGGTCATAAGCCTGGTCGATCGTCCGTATACCCAGGTTGGTCCTGATTTTGGCAGTGCTTTAAAATGCTGTGGTGAATGGCCTATGTGCTGTCATTTGTTTTCTCTAGCAAATTCATGTACTGCTATGGATTTTTTTGGACCTTATAATTGATGTTTTTCTTTGGTTCGAAAATGACAATAACTTCGAAAAGAATTCAATAGGGAATATCGAAGTGAAGTGATGTGTATGTTGCCAGTCGTAGAGAAACTACAACTCAAAGGTATCCTGAGTTGGGTGATAATGGTGGGATAGTCGTCGTTGATGACGACTAGAGATACTGGAGGCTGAGAGATTATCGTTGTAGTAGGATTTAGCGGGCTTAAATCAGTGGTTACATGATTGTGTCTTATGGTCGAGTACCCTGGGTTTCGTTATATGGCCTAGACATATTTCGTTGTATGGCATGTGGGGGTTTAGTTAGAACCGAGGTTCACCATTGGCCCTTGACGGACGGAAAATTATTTGGCCGATCATACGATTAACGATGGTTTCAAAGCTAGGTTGGCCGTGATAGCCTGAGTCAGTCATGGACGGTTGAATGCTTGGTTGTAAAGATGATTGAGTTGACACTGCTAGGTATGAATGGTTGCTCATATTGAATTGTTGATCCTTTGGAAGTATGGATTGTAAAAGCTATCACTATCAGAGGCGAGGAAGGCGGTTGTGAGTTCTTCTCTGGAGCTGGGTAGATTAGTTTGTTTATTTACCCATTCTCATATACTTTATTGATGAAGTTTGTTAGCTATTTTATCGCTTATTAAGATTTTTGTCTGATTCAAGGTTTTATGTTTCCCTCTTATTACCTTGGGCTGTGCATCCGATTGTTTGATTGGGCAGACTAGGTGGTAGGTGACACGCGACTACTTAGTGAGAATGATGTTGCTGTTCGGAGGCGAGCAGGAGGCTGGCGTACTATTTTTACTACTATCTAGCACCATTATTTTGCATTATTTGTTATTCTTCTCTGAGTGTTGTAGTAAGGCAAAATTGTGTAAACACTATTGCTAAATCCAAGTGTATGGATACCGCTTTCTAGTTGTTATAGAAGTTCAGTGTATTTTTTTGCTTCACTAATAATTCATGTTGTATATATTCTATTATATTTTATCAGTTTGCGACAGGTTCCGATGATGTTTATCTACCTTGATGATCGTCCATAGCTGCCGTGCACACCTTTCAGCGCATTATTATTCCTCTTATAGCGCAGGGGTTATGGGCGGTCGTCACATTTGGTATTAGAGCTCTGGTCAACGATTTTGGCCAAAGTTCAAAGACATAATCACGTATGAGCGACATACTTGTAGATTTCAATTGGATGCTTACTATATATATTAGCATAATATCAACTGTATCTCTTTAGCAGTTTTCTTGAAATTGACTATTTTTTCTAAATTTCAGATTTAGAATGAGTAGACGAGCATCATGACATGCTGCTGGGGAAGTTAGCACTGGAGGGTGAAATGGCGGTGAACCAAATTACCCGGCCATGTTCGAAGCCATGGCAGAAGCATTTATAAGAAGGGTACCCGCTCCAGTGGCTACTACGGTAGATGTAGGTGTGCAAGTTCCTTGATTAGTGGATTTTGCAAAGCTGTGCAAGGACTTTACATCTCTAAGGGAAAGACCATTTAAAGGAACTGAGCCAGCTGAAGAGGTTCAGAGGTGATGGATTCTTGTGTTCGTATCCTTTTGAGACTTGGGTAGTGAGGATGCAATAAAGAGAAAACATGCATCAAGGCAGCTGCAAGGCAGGGCCATGAGCTACCATGGAGTGGTGGAATTCAGTTACACTTGAGACTCCAAAAGAGGAGACTTCATGGGAGCAATTCCAAACTAAGTTTGAAGCAAAGTTCATTTCCACTGTTGAGGAGTCTGTTCTCTTCAAGAAGTTTGTAGAGTTGAAGCAGAATGGTAGATCAGTTCTTGACTACATTTCTGATTTTGAAGCTTTATCTAGATATGCTCATTCATACATTGAAACACCCTATCAAAAGAACTAGAAGTTTGTCTTGGGGTTGGACGCTTACATAGGAAATCCGCTGGTGGATCATTTGGACGATCCATTTGAGAAGCTTATGGAAAAAGTTGTTCGTCATGAGGGCTTGTTTCCTAAGGAAGCAAATGTTGTCGCTGCAGCCAAGGAAACTGGGAAACCATAACAAGGTGGTGATAATAAGAAGGAAGCAGCAACAACAGAAAGGAAAGGATTGCCAGAAAAAGCAGAAAAGATAAGCAACTTACTATAACTACTGGTAGAAGGGTCATTATTCCAAGGATTGTAAAAATCCTAAAGCTAAAAAGTGGTGCTTTAAGTGTGGAAAGCCTAGGCATGAAAAGAAAGATTGTCTGGAATCAACTCAAGGGAAACAAGTGGTTAAGGCTTATGCTTTGGGGGCATTGTCGCCTTCTTCGAGAGCTACTACTGCCGAAGAGAAGGGGAAGGGTGTCGTGGTGCAAGGTGCTCTTTCTGTTAATGGTGTTTCAGTTCGTGTCCTTTTTGATACTGGAGCATCACATCCATTCATTTGTAATGAGCTTGTTTGTCGCTTGGGTTTGGAACCCGAGATTTGTGATAGACCCTTAATAGTGACTAATCCAGTTGGGGGTTCGTCCAATCTTTGCATGATTTGTCGTGGTCTAGTATTGTCGAGTCATGGTTTCTCTTTTGTGTGTGATTAATTTGATCTTAACTTCGCATGGTTTGGGATCATCTGGGCATGGATTGGCACAAGAGGTATGCGGGAAGGGTGAATTGCGAGAAGCCAGAGGTGAGATTCGGTGATGTGGAAGGGTGAGCGGTGTTGATACAGTGTAAGCACGAAGAGGGTGTCTATGTTAACTATCTATATTCGCTTATGATTCCACAAGAAGACTTTTCATCTATGCTAATCACAAATGAGTTTGAGGATGTCTTTGACGAGGTCATAGGGTTGCTGTCGCATTGTGAGATCGAGTATAGGATCAATTTGGTCGAGGGAGCTAGGCCATCGTTATGCCTCTTAGGTGGATGGCGCCTAAGAAACAACGAGATTTAGAGGTGCAGGTTTGTGACCTTTTGGGAAAAGGATTCATTTGGAGAAACACTTCTGAATGGGCTGCACCAGTGGTGTTTGCAACCATGGTGGATGGCTCATTAAGATTGTGTGTGGACTATCTTCAGCCGAATAAGGTGACCAAAAAATACAAGTATCCATTGCCAAGGATATATGACTTGTTTGATCTGCTTTACGAGGCCAAAGTGTTTTCTTTGATGGATTTGGCAACAGGATTTCCCCAGTTGAGGGTAGCAGAGGTTAGTGCGCCAAAGACTACTTTTAGGACACCATCTGAATTCTTCGAATAGTTGGTAATGTCATTCAGGTTGACTAACGTGCTAGCGTATTTCGTGGATCATATGAATAGAGTATTCAGAGATCAGTTGAACAAGTTTGTGCTTGTATTCGTGGATGATATTCTAGTTTACTCTAGGAATGAGGAAGAACATAAGACGCACTTGAAAGTTGTGTTGGAAATCTTGCGAAAGCATCAGCTAAGAGCTAAGTTTTCGAAGTGTCACTTCTAGAAGAGTGAATTGAGGTTCTTAGGCCATGCCGATTCTGGAAATGGAACATCTGTTGATCCCGCTAAAGTGGCAGCGATCCAAGACTGGGATAGACCTAAGAATGTGACAGATGTGAGAAGTTTACTTGGGTTGGTAGGTTATTACTGACGGTTTATCAAGGATTTCTCTAAGATAGCTGCACCATTGACAGGATTGATGAAGAAGAACCAAGTGTTCACATGGGATACGAAGTGTGAGCAAGCGTTCAGAATCCTGAAAGAGAGACTGACAAGTACTCCTGTGTTGACAATTCCAAGTGGGAATGAGGAGATGGAGGCATACACTGATGCGTGTGGTATTGGGCTTGGAGTAGTACTGAAGCAAAAGGATAAGGTTGTGGCCTACGCGAGTCAACACCTGAAGCCGCATGAGAGGAACTATCCGACTCATGATTTGGAGTTGGCAGCGATTGTATTTGCTATGAAGATGTGGAGGCATTACCTTCTGGGAGTCTGATTCGAGTTGTTTGCGGATCACAAATCATTGAAGTATCTTTTCTCCCAAAAGGATTCGAATTTTCGGCAACAACGATGGTTAGAGTTTCTGGCATCGTATGATTTTGGTATAAACAATATTCCTGGTAAAGGTAACACAATTGCAGATGCATTGAATTGAAAACACACAAATTTGGGAGCGATGTTTTCAGAATGGAAGAGCCTCGAGTATTTGGCAAGGTTTGATTTCAGCCTAGGATGTGAGTTGGAACCTAAAATGTTGGCAAGCTTATCAATAAGACCTACTCTTATCGAAAGGATTGGCGAGAGCCCAAAGCGAGATGTGAAGCTTGTCGAGTTTATCCAGAAGCTGGAACCAACTAATAAAGAGTTCGAGGTCGATCGAGAAGGTTGGCTTCGAAAGCAAGGACAATTAGTTGTTCGTGATATCGGCGGATTGAGAGATGAGGTTCTGAGAGAATGTCATCACTCAAAGTTGACAATTCATCCTGGTGGTAATAAGATATATCAAGACATGAAGCGAACTACTACTGGGAGGGGATGAAGCGAGATATTGGAAAATTCATTTCCAAGTGTATGAACTGTCAGTTGGTGAAAGCTGAGAAGAAGAAGCCGAGTGGTTTGCTTCAGCCATTGGAATATCCTACACGGAAATTGGAGAAAATATCGATGAACTACCTAGAATCAGGGCAGGAAACGAAGGGATTTGGGTCATCCTGGATCGTTTGACCAAAAGTGCAAGGTTTATTCTTGTCAAGTCGACTAGGACGACATCAAAGTTGGCTGAACTTTATCTGAAATGGATAGTTCGATTCCATGGTATCCCAAGGAGCATAGTAAGTGATCGAGATCCATTATTTACGAGTGGATTTTGGAAGTTTGCAGGAAGCTTTGGGAACCGAGTTGTGTTTAAGTACGGCTTATCATCTCCAAACTGATGGTTAAACTGAAAGGGTTAACCGAGTTTTGGAAGATCTCCTAAGAGCTTGTGTGTTGAATTTTGGGGGATCATGGGATGACCATCTGCATTTAGTGGAGTTTGCTTATAATAATAGCTACCACTCTAGCATTGGGATGACACAATACGCGGTGTTGCATGGGAGGCCTTGTAATTCTCTAGCTTGTTGGTTAGAAACTGGAGATAAGTTGGTGCATGGGCCAGAGATGATTAGAGAGACCTTGGATTGTATCGAGATCATTCGACAAGGAATGAAGGCAGCCCAAGATCGTTAGAAGAGCTATGCTGATAAGCGTCGAAAAGATTTGGAATTCGATGTTGGCAATATGGTTTTCGTGAAAATTTTAACATTGAAGCATGTGGTTCGATTCGGAAATAACGGATAGTTATCTCCAAGGTTTGTTGGACCGTTTCTGATAGTTGAGCGAACTGGGAAGCTCGCATATAGATTGAAGTTACCCGAGAAGATGTCGAGTGTGCATAATGTGTTCCATGTGTTGTTTCTACAGAAGTTCGTGCATGATTCAAATGTAGTGGTAGCTCCAGAGCAGTATGAAGACCTAGAAGTAGAAACTGTAGTTGCGAAAAGCTCGTAAACCACTTCGTGTTGTGGGAAATGACACGAAATAGCTTAGGAGGAAAACAGTTAAGCTAGTCAAGGTACAATGGAGTGAAGGTGGCAACGATTATACGTGGGAGACGGAAGACAACATGAAGGCGACTCATCCAGAACTCTTCGTCGGTAGGACCCTTTTGATATCGTATCATATATCGTCGTATCTTGTTAGTTGTTTGGTAGAATTCCACATGCTAGGATAAGGCTATGAATGCATGGCTTGATGGTTGCTAGTTTGGATGATAGAATTGGCTTCTTATGGATAATAGGCATGCTGAATTGTTGTGATTGCTTGTGTTTGCTTGGAATTTCGGGGGGCGAAACTCTTATGGGGGGAGAATGTAACAGCCTGCATTTTACATATCGGAAGATCGTAAAATATATTTATTTTATTCCCTGAGGGTTGGATCATTCTCATATTTTAATATGTTTCTTCTGGGGATGTGAGGCATGCCCACAATTTTTACCAATTTTGTTTGCGATCATTTTGCCCATGTCAGCCTTGTACAAAGCATAACTTTTGACTTAGGTCGAATTAGGCAATGATACTTGTCCTATTGGAAAGGAAATGTTGATTATCTTTCTTTAGAGTGGTTACATTAAAGATTTGGCTCAATGGTTTGGGAAGAATCATTGTTTTAAGGTTTTCTGTTGGTTGTACTGGATTTTAAGCCACAATGGGTTAACTTAGAGAGGCCCGTTAGTGGGCTGATGGAATGGCATAAATAGTGGGTGGGAGGTATGAGAAATATTTTAGTTTCTCTATTCTCTAATTTAGTGGCCTATGCTCCTCCTTTTGCTAACACCTTTCCACCATTAAAAATCAAAATCTAAGGAGAAAAATTGAAGATCTATACCAGTGGAGGCTGCATCTACATCAATTAAAGGGCGAATTCATCAAATGAAGGAGTTCGGATTCAACTGCTTGCTGTTCGGAATCTTATTACATTGATTTTAGCTTGTTTTGGAGAATTGGTGAGTGGTTTACATCTCTCACATGGATTCAATGAACTGTATGAGTGTTTGATCATACTTTTTATCAATCTCAAGTGTTTTACCATATATCTATACCATTGTAAGTCTATTTTCATATGAAACACCTTATGATCCAATTTAGCAAGTTTCAACTAGCTATTTTCTATGCTATTTCATATGCTTATGTCTATTAGACCCATCATTTTGATCATATGTTCATTTTGATGGTTGTGGTGAAATTTACAACATTCTAGTAATAATCGTCATATTCATTTTGTTAGCAACCTTATGACATTTTTATGGTTGTATTTGGTGAATTGGTTGAGTGGCTTTCGTCGATTGTATCGATTGGCGAAGTTTTGGTCGAAATTGGAGTTGTATTGGAGTGGTGTAGGTTTTGGATCACACGTGAAGGGTCGGTCGCACCATGGTGTTGTTTTCTTGGGGAACAAGATAAGAAGCAGGTTCGGTCGAGCGAGCATAAGGAAGCAGGGTCGGTTTAGCAAGCCTAGGGGCGGGGTCGGTCGAGCGAGCCTGAGGTAGAGCAGAGGAGGCAGGGTCGAGTGGTATGGCTCATGCATCGTTGGGTCGAGTAGTGGGTCGGTCCTTGCGTGAATGGTCGGGTCGGTCACCTTTTGGGGTCATTCCGGGTTTTGTAATGTGAGAGGCTGGTCGGTCGTGCTGGTTCCAGGGGAGGGTCAGTCATCATAACAGGGTCGGTCGGTTGTGAGTTTAGGTGGTCATAAGCCTGGTAGGTCGTCTATATGCCCTGGTCGGTTATGATTTTGGCAGTGCTTTAAAATGCTATGGTGAATGGCCTATGTGTCATGGTTTGTTTTCTCTCGCAAATTGATGTAGTGCTATGGATTGTTTTGGACCTTACGATTGATGTTTTTCTTTGGTTCGAAAATGACGATAACTTCGGAAAGTATTCAATGGGAAATATCAAAGTGAGGTGACGTGTACGTTGCCAGTCGTTGTGCAATGGGTGAAACTACAACTCAAAGGTGTTCTGATTTGGGTGATAATGGTGGGATAGTCACCATTGACGACTACTAGAGATATTATAGGCCAAGAGATTATCGTTGTCGTAGGTTCTAGCAGGCTCAAAGCAGGGGTTACACGATTTCGTCGTATGGTCGAGTATGCTGGATTTCGTCGTATGGTCTAAACACATTTCGTTGTGTGGTGTGTGGGGTTTTAACTAGAACAAGGTTTCCCCATTGGACCTTGACGAATGGAAAATTGTTTGGCCGATTATACGATTAACGATGTTTTCAAAGCAAGGTTGGCGGTGATAGCCAGAGTTAGTCATGGACTGTTGAATGCTTGGTTGTAAAGATGATTGAGTTGCTACTGCCAGGTATGAATGTTGCTCAGGTTGAATTGTTTTTCCTTTGAATGTATGGATTGTAAAGGCTATCACTGTCAGAGGTGGGGAAGGCGGTTGTGAGTTCTTCTCTGGAGCTAGGCAGATTAGTTCGTTTATTTACCCATTCTCATATAATTTATTGATGAAGTTTGTTAGCTGTTTTGTCGCTCACAAAGACTATTATCTGACTCAAGGTTTTAAGTTTCCCTCTTATTACCCTGGGTTGTTCATCCGATTGTTCGGATAGGCAGACAAGGTGACATGTGATTGCTTATTGAGGATGATGTTGCTGTTCGAAGGTGAGCAGGAGGCTGGCGTACTATTTTTACTACTATCAATACCATTATTTTCCGTAGTTTGTTATTCTACTCTGAGTGTTGTAGTGAGGCAAAATTGTGTAAACACTAATGCTAATTCTAAGTATATGGACACCATTTTCTAGTTGTTATGGAAGTTTAGTTTTTTTCTGCTTCACAAACAATGCCTATTGCATATTTCCTATTATATTTTATCCTTGCACTGTGAGTTTACGACAGGTTCCGATGATGTTTACCTACCTTGATGATCGGCCAACAGCTGCCGTGCACACCTTTCAGCGCATTACTATTCCTCTTGTATAGTGTAGGGGTTATAGGTGGTCATCACAGGCGATTAATAGATTTGAAGAAAGATAACGATGATGGATATCCTTGACCTTCGGGTCATAATTAAAATGACTAAAACAGGAGCCACACACATGTTATTGTGAATTAGCTGCTCTTAGCAGACATTCTTCTTCGATACCATATCTCTTACTTTATGATTGATTGGGCGCCCTTTGATTTTTTTGGGAGTATTGTCTGGGGTGGGTGGTAGCTGGCGGCTATGCGTTACTACCGACCTGGGTCCACAATACGTTAGAATATTACTGATGGGTATTGTCTTGATGCCTTGTCATATTTATCCTGATCCAACCCCCTATAATTTTGATTTAACATTGTCGTATCATGGCGCATCCCTATCCATCGACGTACAGGTATGTTATATGCAAACTATACGATAACGATATGAACGGTGTAAGGGTAATAATGGTAATCTCGCTTATGGTATTTTAATTTTGTATTTAACCATAGACACTATTATAATAGCGTATTGTACTATATAGTATCTTGTTTGATGGATCCTTAGGAGATGGAAATTCCCGTAACATCTCTTAAGTTATTGCACTCATATTATCACATGAATTTGATTTAACTCGTATGAGAATAGTTTAGTTCTGATCTAAGTGTTTTTGCCTTTCCATTTGCGCTCGGGTTAGCCTGAGTTTTCAGTTATTGAAGACAGTGTTATGAAGATGAAGATGGAGTTCGATAGACATTTTATTATTATTATTCCGCTGCAAATATTGGTATTTTTATGATAGTTAACTCTTATAATTGTTGTACATTATAATCAAATGTATGTTTTAACAGTTTCGTGAACTGTTATTTATTTATTATAATTTGTCCTTCCACTATGAGATTCTGTGGTTGTTTTTCTTCTTTCTTATTTTTCTTATATTAACCCAAATAACTATTTGTATTTTAGATTTGTTTAAGTGACATGTGAGGATCATTGTCGATTTGAACGATCAAAAATCCTGGTCATTACAGGTTTTCACTTTCAAATTCTGATCTCAAAATTTGTTTTCGTAATCTCTTTTTATATTCCTTTTCAAATTATTCTTATATTTCTTTGCTAAATGGTTTCAAATTATCATAAGTATTTTACTTAATGATCTCAAATATATATATATATAGTTTATAAAGTTTTTAATATTATGTTTATATATGTAGTTTTAAATCATATAACTTTGTAAATATGTTTATATTATAAATCACTATGTTTTTACATGTTTTTATAATTTAGAAACTTCATATGAAATATTAGTTTTGATTCTAGAATTTCTAGGATATATATATATATATATATATATTGGCTTTTACACTTAAAATTTAATTTTAAAAATAAATATATAAGGTATATGTCGACATAAGGGTAATGATATGTCGACATATAACTGTCATTTTTTTTCTTTTTTCAAAGGAAGTGTCTTTTCATTATTTGTAATGTTCCAGAAGCATTGCAACCATTGGGACACTATAAAAAGGGGCTGATTTCGATTTTTTTATTATTCTTTCTTCTCCATCTTCAACCCTTTACTTACCACCATTAAGATTCTTAAAATTCTTGATTTCTATACTTATACTCTGCCGATTCAGCAAAATTTATATCATTCTTCTTCTCTTTTCACTCTCTATCATCTACTCTCTGTTTGAAGTGCTAATTGAAGATTTCTAGGGCTATTATAATTGTTTGGGAAGTGTTTAGGAAAGGGTGTGTTCCTTATAGCCTTGAAATCAAGGAAATGGAGCGGTGTTAACCTTGTAGCCGTGAAATCAAGGGTGGTGGAACCAGTGTTAGTTGTAATTGTGAAATCAAGGGTACTGTACTTGGATATTGATAATAATAAAATTCTGCGCAATCTGGCATAGTGCGGGACTGGATGTTGGAGTAATCCAAATCAGTATAATATCTGTTGTGTTCTTCCCTTTTTTGCATTTTATATTTTCTTATATTTGTGTTTGCGATTGTTTATGTGTTTGTGATCATTTCTTGTGTGTTAATCAGTATGAAATTCATATAGTTATTCTATATTGTTTAGATTTCCCATAACTCTTTAAAACTCTATTCATCCCCTTCTGGTGTTAGTTTTGCCTTAAGATCCATATTTCACATCCTTAACAATTAGTATCGGAGCATAGGTTTTCAAAAAGATTTTAATTTGATTTTTGAAAATATTAAATGGAAATCAACACTGGTAATAATAGTTTTTTTGTAGATGGTCAGTCCACTGTCAGACCACCACTATTTATTGGAAGTAATTATTCATATTAGCCATGTAAAATGAAAATATATTTACAATCAGTAGGATTACACACATCCAATAACACACAGACTGAATATGTTGAACCCACTACTAATTTTGCACAATGGACTAATGAACAAAAAGCTTCTGCACAACATAATCCCAAGGCCATGAATATGTTATTATGTTCATTAGGAAGAAATGAATTTAATAGAGTGTCAATTTGTAAACCTGCTTATGAAATATGGAGAACATTGCAAGTTACTCATGAAGGAACTAGTAAAGTTAAACGGACAATGATATCAATGCCAATTAATCAGTTTGAGTTATTTAAAATGAATGAGAATGAATTTATCTCTGATTTGTATTGTAGATTCCAGGAGATCGTGCATTCATTAACAGCATTAGGAAAAACTTATTCAGAAGAAGAACAAGTCAGAAAAATACTTAGTTCATTGACTCTAGAATGGAATCAGGAAACATTGGAGATTGAAGAAGCCAATAATGTCAGTGTAATGAAAATTGAGGAGTCAATTGGGAATTAGATGTCGTTCAAAGTTCAGTTACAGTAAAGAAAGGAAAATAAACCCACATAAAAGAAATCTATAGCATTCAAAGCAATAACAAATGGTTCTAATTCAAGTAGCGGAGACGATGAAGCAATTGCTCTAATGACATAGAATTTCAGAAAATTTCTGAGATATAAAAGGAGAAATAATTTTCAGAGAAATAATCAAGGGAGTTCAAAAAGAAATGATGATAAATGTTATAACTGCAACAAACCAGGTCATATAAAGAGAATGTATCCATATTCAGAAAAATCAGACCAACAAACAGACAATAGTAATTCGTCAAAGAAGAGAAAGAGGGCATATGCAGCAACTTTAGATGATTTAGATTCATCATCAAGTGATGAAGAGCCAGATACTGGAAATTAAAATATATGTTTCACAGCGATTCGGAATTTCAGAAAATTTCGAAGAAATGGATCTAAAATCCAGGTACACCTTAATTAATTTATAATTTTTTGGTTGATTTGGATGACTGGATATTTTGCTTGTTTGCCTTGTTTGAATTTTAAAATTTAAAATTCAAACTTGAGATTTAAAATTCAAATTTGAAATTTGAATTTTGAAATTCATAATAGTAATAAATAATAATTAATTTTTTGAATGATTATTTGGATTAATATTATTTTAGGAAATAATAAAAACTGAAATATTAAACATTAATATAATAAAACAAAGTCATATAGACACAAGTCTTTCAATATGCACCTATATATGTCGACATACCCACAATGACATGTTGACATATATGCCAAAAATAGAAAACTAAATATAGAATTTTAAAAGTTCAAATTTTCAGACTTCACTCCAACTCCCAAGGTTTGAAAAGGTGTCATAAATTTCTGAAAAGTTGTGTCCATTCAATCTCTATTTATTTATCGATTCAATCTATTCTCTCTGCCTCTCATTCAAAATTCAAATAACTTTCTTCATATCTATTCTCTTCAAAACAACTCTTTAACGGCTTCCTCTAGCAACCAAAAACCATGAGATTGACCAAAACCCTCAAAGGCCATCTCTTTAATGATAAACAAGCTAATGACAAATGGAAAAGTCAACACGGGAGCATTCGCTATCTTCGAAGATTTTCCCTTTTATGATCTTCGTTCTCTTTTTCAACAAAATGAAGTTCTTAGCTTGGTTGATACTCGGGATAACGATGAAGTATGTTACCCGAATCTCATCAAAATGTTTATGAAATTTTGGGTGATGGCTTTTACGAAGGAAATGAGAATCAAGTATAGAGTAGTGTAAAAGGCACTGAAATTGTTTTAGATTGAAATTTTGGGTAATATTTTAAATTGTAATAGTATAAGCTTAGATTTTTCGAAATTCGAAATTGATGAAACAGATTTGGAGACTCATCATCACATTTTTGAAAGCGACCAAAACATGGATTTGGAAAACCGATTTTTCCACCCAAAGGCAAGAATCGTCAACCTCCTCCTTCAACATACAATTACTCCACATTCCGAAAATTTCAACAACCCTACCCTCAAAGTCCAAAAATCTCTCTTTGCGTTTGGTGTTTATAACATCAATTGGTCCAATGTTATTCTAAAAGAATTTAAGCCCAAAGAAATGTCCACCAAAGAAAACATTCTTTATCATGGAGTTCATCTTACCCATATCTTTAAATATTTTGGAGTGGTTCTAAAAGGAGAGGAATTTGTACCAAGAAGGGTCTTTAACTCGAGAAATATACATCTCATGCAAATTCCAATCACATTTAAACCTTATGAAACATTCGAAGACAAACAAGCTCGAATGCAACAACAACAAGAGGAAAATCCAATGGAAATCGATAAAGAAGAATCCTCTTTGAAAAATGTTGAGTGTCCAATAAATACTAGATCCATAACCAAAGAAATACTTGTCTAAAACCAAGTTAATTTAGCCAAGAACCAAAAGAAGATCATGAAGACTCTTACCAAGATGTCTAAGTTCATTGGAAAAATAGGAAGAAAACTTGGTTTATCATCTTCCTCCCGCTCATCCACTGAAATCTAAGCTTATCTAGTTTATGTTATCTTTCATATTTGCTTGTATTTACTTTCGAATCTCATATTTAGTATCTTAATTCCATTGAATGTATTTGTCTTTAAGTAGTAATGGATTGTGTTTATTTCTGTCAAAACAATCCTTAATTTACTGTAAAACATGTTAGAATTAAATAAATTAAAATAATATAATAAGAATTAACTAAAAACTGAAAATATCCAAAAAATTACATAGGGTATGTCGACATGTAAGAATGCACATGTTGACATATAACTGCCAGGTTTTCAAATTTGTTCAAAATTTGAAATTTAAATAACTGACTAATGTCTATTCAATTCCAATGAATTCCAACCTTATAAGTACCTCTTTCTCCCAGAAAAACTTACCGTAAACTTCCTCCTTCTTCTCTAATCACTCTTTTTCTATGATATCGAACTATAGCAAATCATATTCATAATTTGAGAGTAAAGCCTGAAGAAATATTAAATTCTTTCAAAAATATCCTTTCTATAATACTTCGTAGTCAACGACATCTCGAACTGAGTTAAATAAAGATGGTAAAACATCAAGAGAAGCACTTTGATGCCATTAGTGGGTTAATATCTTCTCTTTTCAGAGACGAAGACAACAACCTCGCTAAAGCACCACCCACTAAAGAAGATGAAGATTGGAAAGTCATCAAGAAGGATCCGATCTTTGAAGGAGACGGATGGGTGGAAGTTCCAAGAGACGTTTGAAATTGTTTTGAATTTGTTGGTATGATTTGATTAGTTTGCTTTGAATTTGGTGCAAATTTATTTAAAACTTTTGCTTGAATTGTTTTGCTTTGAAAACTTGCATATGGTTGAAATACTTGTGAATATTGAACAATGTATCAGTTAATACTTTATTGATTTGATTGGTTATATCCTTGTTTTCTTTAGAAGTGTCATAAAGTTAGGGGAGTTAATTATATTAAGTCGTAGACTTGGTAAAAGTATAATTTAGTGTAATATGGTTTAGTCACATTTTGTTAGTGACAAATGGGGAGAAATTATAAAATAGGGATTAATTAGGCTTAGTTTAAGGAGGAGTATGTAGAATTTATATAGGGTTCATGGTAAAAGGGGGAGTATTCGAAGGATCAGTTCAAAAAGTATCAACAAGTATGAATATTTTATAAATCAAGGTTGTGATCTTCAAAAAGGGGGAGATTGTTGGAGAATGGAGTTTTGATGACAAAACCTTATTTCAATTATCATTAATTATAAAATATATATTAACATCCTTGTCTGTAACACATATACATGTATGCAGGATCTGTATACATGATTTAATATTGAAGACTGTACAGATTTAGGGTTCCAAGAGATTCAAGACTCATGAGTATCAAGATATCAAGATTTCAAAAGCTCAAGACTATCAAGTAAGTCTAGTTTATATGTAAAACTTGGGTTAGCACTTTCAAAATCTGATTTCAAATTCTGATATCAAATTTTGTTTTCAAAATCTCTTTTTAAATTCCTTTTCAAATTATTCTTAAATTTCTTTACTGAATGATTTCAAACTGTCATAAGTATTTTACATAATGATTTCAAATATATATATATATATAGTTTATAAAGTTTTTAGTAATACGTTTTTATATATATAGTTTTAAATATATAAGTTAAAAAAATATGTTTATATTATATATCGCTATGTTTTTACATGTTTTTATACTTTAAAAACTTCATATAAAATATTAATTTTGATTCCAGCATTTCCAGAATATATATATTGGTTTTAACACCTGAAATTTAATTTTAAAAATAAATATATAAGGTTTATGTCGACATAGTGGTAATGACATTTCGACATATAGCTGCCATTTTTTTGATTATCAAAGGAAGTGTCTTTTCATTATTTGTAATGTTCCAGAATCTTTGCAACCATTGGGACACTATAAAATGGGGTTGATTTCGAATTTTCATTATTCTTTCTTCTCCATCTTCATCCCTTTGCTTACCACCAAAAAATTCTTAAAATTCTTGATTTCTACACTTACACTCTGCCGATTTCAACGAAATTTGTATCATTCTTCTTATTTTTACACTCTCTGTCATCTACTCTCTATTTGCAGTGCTAATTGAAGAGTTCTAGGGCTATAGTAATTGTTAGGAAATTTTGGGAAAGGGTGTGTTCCTTATAGCCCTGACATCACGGAAAGGGAGCGATGTTAACCTTATAGCCATGAAATCAAGGGTGGTGGAACCGGTGCTAATCTTGTAGCCGTGAAATCAAAGGTGTTGTACTTGAATATTGATAATAACACAACTCTGTGCAATCCAGCGTTGTGTGGGACTAGACGTAGGAGTAATCCAAACTAGTGTAAAATCTAGTGTGTTCTTTCGTTTTCTGCATTTTATATTATTTTTTATCTGTGTATGTGATTTTTTCTGTGTTTGTGATCATTTCTGGTGTGTTAATCAGTGTGAAATTCATATAGTTAATCTAGATTGTTTAGATTTTCCATAATCTCTTTAAAGCACAATTCACCCCCTCACGTGTTAGTTTTTCCTTAAGGTCTGCATTCCGCATCATTAACAACAAGGTATTAGAAGTTGAATTGAGCTCAAACATCATTGGAAGACAAGAAATATAATGAATGCGCCCTTTATGTACTAAAACAAGTTGAAACACATACAACCTAGTAATTGATTAACACAACTTTTGCAGCCCATGACGTGATTTATTGTAAAAACCGAACCTAGAAACATTATCTTATTCCCTTTTATTAGAAGATAATATATAATATTACATGCCTAATATATTAGTCAAGAACTCTATTATATTAACTATATACTCTTCGTCCATGAGTGCTATCCTCAATTCTAGATCCTGCAAAATAACACTTTTGCTTTGATATAATCCTACTGAGATAGTACATTCATGTCATTAAATTCTTTTAAAAAAGTAATTACGTCATTTAATGAAGGTCCATTACTAGTCTCCTCCTTTTTAATTTGTTATTTTATAGCGCCAACTAATTCTTCAATTTGTTTTTCTACCGATTCACCATTTGAACTTTTACGCTTCTTCTTTTTTGTGAACGAGGCGTATATTTGGAAGGACCACCCTCAGGAAAGTGTTTTTCTAATTGGAAGTTCTTGAAAAGAGCAGCTCTGCTTTTGAAAGCTGCATTTAATGTTTCACTATCTACATATTTATGCGTATGCTTTTTGTGTGATGTCATTCCTACACGTATGTTATGTAATGATGGTCGGAACAAAGCCCCCCTTCCTTCCACATAGGGCGCATGCATATGAGTTGACATACAAATCCCTTGTAACAAAAGGAATCCCTAATGTTACTTGCCTACCAACTCATATTTGTACTTCACGTGTGACACCCCACGTCCGTTAGTGTCACTCTTTATTAGAATGCATTAAGTTTCGTGAAGTGTTATAGGTAAACAGAAACAGAAACAGAAACATTATAAGATAGATATAAAATAACAGCAGAATTTAAAACTTTATTAAGCATAAAACATCGTGGTTCAAAACATGATTATAACATAAGTCTGAAATACATAAAACCCAGTACATCAACTTAAAACTTCTGTCTTGTACTAAAATCATCAGAGTACAATAAACATAAAAGGAGCATAATCCCCAAAACATAGCCACAGTAAAGAAGGTATAAAATCAAGCAGTACATCTAAGCAGCTCCAAATAGAATGAAAGAAGAGTCATGTTCAAGCTTGAGTATTCCCTCCCTGAGAAGCTGAGGGGGGGGGGGGGAAGAGAAAGAAGAGGAAACAAAATAGGTTAAACATAAGTCTGGTGAGTCCAGTTACTTTTAGCATATAAATAAATAAAAGCATCATGACAGGCATATAGAGATAATAGTATACAAGGCAGGTATGCATGGTGAACAGGTTAAACAGAATAGAATATATTGCGCTTCCCTAACAATTTTCTCTGCACCAATACTAGTATAACCGAAACAAGATGATCCCAACAAGTACAAGATGGTAAACTTAGGTGTACTTCGAGTGAGAGGTTTTACCCAATAAAATAACAGGTAGCCCAATGGAACAGATGGGTGTTACCCCAACGATAATAACGGGCTCCTAAACAGGCGAGACTAGATGTACCCTAATTACTACCCTAATCGATCGGCTCCCTAACTCCGTAGATACCCGTGCTGGCCCTACAGTAGGATGTTTCATGAAACACCCCACCTCCATTAAGGTCACTCACAAAGGGAATGCCTTAATTTTGGTGGAGGTTTATAAGTAAAAGCCACAGATAAACTCAAGACAGATATAAATACACATATTTTAAACAGCGGAAACCAACAGACTTTTATTCATCAATACGTGTTCAAAACCAAAAATTCCATAATGGTCTCAAAATACTTCCAACATTACAACATCATTACTGTCTTGATAATTAAAGAAGCATAAAACATAAATAAAGTGACAAAAATCCCCATAGTGATATCCAAAGCCATAGTCCGAGCAAAAGAGGCCCAAATCATACATCTACGTTCTTGGAGCTTGTACCGAGCCTGACTGAGCTGAGCTGTTTCCTCCTTGTGGACCTGGGGGGGAATGAAAGAAAAGAAGACGAAAAGAAAATAGGGTCATACATAAAGCCTGAGTAAATCTAGTAACTCTTCAGTATATGAATAAGAAAAGGGCATGATAGATATATACTGAAATTAGGATGTTGTCACAAGCTAGGGAAGTGTCGAATGTACTATCGCACCCATACTATATCTCTGCATCTACTTAAGTTTATTATGACTGGCACCCCATGGTGAGGGTGAAGTGATCCCCATTCTTATTAAAAGATCGGCTCCTACTCGCGTTAACATGTGTCATATGGCCCCCAAGAATTGTAGATACCTATGTTGGTCCCACCATGGGGTGTATCAAGACCCATGGTGGCGGCCCCGACACAAATTCTAGAAGGCATAGGTTATACTACCGGTGTCCCCAGTGCCCTGGTTGTTAGCTCCGGAGTGTGTGCATGCACGCACCCCGTTAGACCTGCACTGTGCACCCACTGCCGTCGTTTGACCGCTTACAATCAGCCCAATAATCGTGCCCCACCCTGCCTAGTTGCAGGGTACCGTTGATACCTAACTTGGGTTACTGCTGAAACGGGACCCTCGTTACCAGGATTTTCTAGTCAAACATGTTAAGTGGTTAAGTGTCTGTATTTACCTAACCCCACCCATTAATTCTTGTTAACATGTTGAATTTGGTTAAGTGTTATAGTTGACTTAACCCTACCATCTGTCCTTAGCCTTTTAGGAGCACCAGACCACTCACATTAGACAGGTATTGCTACGGTTACTGGATGTGTCGGTCTGTTCCGGGCAGGTTTACACCGTAGCTCAGTCTAACCTCGGGTCCTTATTGGGCTCAATGCTTAACCACCCACATTGGATAGGTATTGTTGTGACTACTGGACAGCCGGGCGGGTCCGGGCAGGTTTACATCACAACTCAATCCAACCTCGGGTTAAGCATATCGTGTTTTCTAAATTTACATATTTTATTACTTCTTAATTATATATGTAAATATCATATCTTTTATTTTTGGGTATATTAATTCATACTGCTCAAATGTCATTGTCGTTGGCATGTGCCAAACATGCCAACATATTTTTTTTCACGTTTTACACCCAACGTTATTACCCCCGTTTGTAACGTTCGCAACATTATAACAAATGTTGGGCTCGACACAATTCAGCCCAACTTTATTAAACGTGAGGAAAAAGGGGAAAATCCATAACATGTAATATTTTACAGCATATAAGGGTGTGTGGCGCATGAACTTGCAATTTAACGATACTAACATAAATGATGGGTCATGTGATCTTGCATTCAAGTCAAAGGATAACCAAGTAGGTGACATATGAAATGGCATAGTTTTGATTTATACAAACTTGTGTTTAAACATGTTGAACTTGGCATAATGCCGAACACAAAACTAGCATGATGTATATTCACCAAAAGGTCTAATTATAACATTTAATCACATAGCCTATTTCAACATGAACTTGCATAGTTTATGAAACCCAAACGATACTTAACATAGATCCAATTGTACTTGCAAACAAACATGAACTTGCATAGTTTATGAAACCCAAACGATACTTGCAAATAAACATAGATCCAATAATACTTGCAAATAAACATAGATCCCATCATACTTGCAAATAAACATAAGAATGATATCATAGGTTTTGGGTCATGTAGGCATAAAAGGTCTATAACATGTTTACATAAATTCTAACTTAGACTAAGGGATTATATATATAATCCATGCCATCTACATGTACAAAAAGGGATCAAATTTCTAGATTTTGCCACAACTTGCTATTGCTATTACTTTCATATACAAATATCCAATAGGTTTTCATCAATCAATTAAGGCCACAAATATCAATACACAAGTCATGACAGAATCATTACCATACATAGAATTTATGCAATATAACAACACAATTCTATTTTCATTTACATCGAATCACATCACAGTTTTTATTCATATTCTGAAAGGTCACTATACTTACAACGAATGCAGAATCTTGAATTCTGGATTCTGAATTCTGAAACTGAGATGCTCTCCTTTGGGTAGACTAACGTTGCGTTGATTAGTTTTGATTAAACTTTTATCTTCTTCTTAATTTGATTCATCTCTAAGCTTTAGTGTTGGCTTGTCTCTAGGCTTTCTAATTGGCGGCCATTCCTAGTTCCTTTCCAGCAGCATGACGGCTTTTGTATTCTATTATTTGTGTGAGTTTAGGGTTAGACTTGAGTTGTATTTATAGAATTTCAATCTAATTAGAGCCGTCGATGAAGCTAGAGTGAATCCAGACCATCCATCTCAATAGAAGCCAATTAGAAAGTGACATGTAAGCCCTAGTGACTCAGCCAAGCCTCAAAATTCGACCAGACCCTGATCAGGCCAGTCAGGACCTGACCAGCAGGTCATTCTGACCTGGGCGCACTTGGCAGGTGCGCCAGGCTAAAAATGTGCTGGCGCACTTCCCAAGTGCGCCGGTTCAACTTTGTTCTAGAGCACTTCCCAAGTGCGCCAGTGCATTTCTGGTTTTTCTGCCCAACTTCGTTCGTCCGTATCTTCTTCATACGATATCCGTTTTACGCAAACTTGGACTCTATCTCAAGCAAAATTTCGATACGAACGCAATGGCGTAACCCATTTCACTTGATTTCATCATTTATAATTAATTATAATTTAATTTGTGAAGCTTAGCGTTATAGAATTCACGGGGTGTTACATTCTCCCCCCCCCCTTAAAAGGATTTCGTCCCCGAAATCTTCAAGTTAGGAAGAACGTATCTCCTACCATCCAACAGTCCATCTACTCAACCAACAAACACAGGCATCCACTATCCTTAAAAGACCTCTAATGCTTCATGATTATATGCATAGTGTGTGTGTACATGTCCATATCTAATGCAGAAATCAGGCGGTCTACTGATTCAGTTGACCTCCTTAATGCGAATCATGTAAGTGTCATGAATCCATTATGTATGCAAATTTTCCTACTTATAATTCTACATGAGTACACAACTGTTCATACAAATGCGACAACCATATGAAAGCATATCAAATTTCAACCATATACAAATGAGAATACATATATGCATATGCAATATGAAGTGACTGAGCCGATCTATAACCTAGGGTGTGTGTGTGTATGCATCCACGAGCAACCACTAGTAACCACTAGTAACCACTAGCAACCACTAGCAACCATTTGCAGCCATCATCCGTAACATGTTTTCAAATACATGTTTGTAACCATTTGTTTTCTACCTAAGGAGTTAGGAAAAGGATCGAGGAGATATACCTAAAAAAGATAGATACAAGCACAACTTAAGGAAAAAGAGAGGTCAAAGATGTACCCTCAAAAAGAAGAGGGTAGGCAGCGCGTATTCTGTCTTCAGTTTCCCAAGTCGCGTCTTCCTCGGCGTTGCTCCACTGAACTTTAACGAGTTTGACTTCGCGGTTGCGTAGCTTTTTCACTTCAGTTCCTAAGATGCGGGTTGGAACTCTCCTCACAGTTGCTTCACGTTCCACTTCGGCTTCTTCTAAAATGTTAGGTTCCACCACTTCCGCAGACTCATGCGAACACTTCCGGAGGTGAGAAACATGAAAGACGTTGTGAACTCCGGCCAGTTTCTCGGGTAGCTCTAATCTATAGGCCATCTTCCCAACCTTCTCGATGATAGGAAATGGTCCCACAAATCTTGGTGCTAGCTTTCCTGCGGATCCAAAGCGAATGACGTTCCTTAAAGGTGATACCTTAAGGAAAACCCTGTCCCCAACCTCAAATTCAAGGTGGGTCCTTCTTTTGTCGGCGTAGGATTTCTGTCGGTCTTGGGCAGTCTTCATTCTCCGACGTATCAAGTCCACTTTCTCCAAAGTCTCTCGAATCATGTCTGGCCCAAGTATAAGCTTATCTGTAGACTCCCACCAACAAGTTGGTGATTTGCATGGTCTTTCATACAAGGCTTCGAAGGGTGCCATACCGATAGTAGCTTGGTAGCTGCTGTTATAGACAAATTCCACTAAAGGAAGGTGATCCTCCCAAGTCCCTCCAAAGTCAAGAACACAAAGTCTTAAAAGATCCTCCAAAACTCTATTCACCCTTTCCATCTGACCATCGGTTTGGGAGTGATAGGCCGTGCTCAAACATAACTGTGTGCCTATAGCTTCTTGCAGACTCCGCCAAAACTCACTTGTGAAGATAGGGTCTCGGTCACTAACAATTCTGGAGGGTATCCCATGGAGTCGAACTATTTCCTTGAGATAAAGAGATGCTAGAGATGAGGCGGTCCTTCTACTCTTGATAGGTATAAAGTGGGCGCTCTTAGTAAGCCTATCCACTATTACCCAAATGCTAGTGTTGCCTCTCCTCGACCTAAGCAGTCCATCAATGAAGTCCATTGAAATGCTATCCCACTTCCACTGTGGGACCTCTAAAGGATGAAGTAGTCCTCCAGGCTTCTTCTGTTCCGCCTTGACCCATTGGCAGGTCATGCACTTAGAAACAAAATCTGCCACGTCTTGTTTCATGCCATTCCAAAAGAAAATCCTTTTTATATCCTTGTACATCTTATCACCGCCAGGGTGTATAGTCATCTTGGAATGGTGCGCTTCTTCGAGAACCTTCTTTGTCAACTCCCTTTCTTGTGGGACGCATAATCTTCCATCTCGCCTTAGCCACCCCTTATCATCGATGGCGTACCTACTGAGGTGACTAGAAGTCTTACCCCTAATAAGTTTATCAATCACATCAACAACCTGAGGGTCTTTACGTTGTGCAGCCATTATTGAGTCCAAGAGAGTAGGGCGTACTTTGAGAGATGCTAGCAAACCCGGTACAAAATCTGAGGAGGGCCTAAAGTTAAAACTGGTTATATACTCCAGGCTTTGCCTTCCCACAAAGAGAGGGCTTAAGGTCAGTTTCTTTCGGCTCAACGCGTTTGCTACTATGTTGCCTTTGCTGGTAGTATAGGAAATTTCAAAGTCATACGAGGCAAGGAACTCCATCCATCTTTGCTGCCTCAATTTAAGATCCTTCTGCGAGAAGATATATTTCAACGATTTATGGTCAGTGTATAATTCAAACTTCTCACCTAGGAGATAATGGCGCCAAGACTTAAGTGCAAAGACAATGGCAGCTAACTCAAGATCGTGAGTTGGGTAGTTCTTTTCATGAACCTTCAATTGTCTTCCACCATAAGCTACTATCCTTCCTTCTTGCATTAGAACAGCGCCTAGTCCCGTTCCACATGCATCCGTGTATACTGTGAACATTTTGCTTCCATCAGGCAAGGTCAGAACTGGGGCTGTTGTGAGAGCCCTTTTTAATCGTTGGAAAGCAAACTCGCAGTCCAAATTCCAAGTGAACGCCAGATTCTTCTTTGTTAGCCTTGTGAGTGGGGCTGAGATTTTCGCGAAATCCCTAATAAACTTTTGGTAAAAACTGGCTAGCCCAAGAAAGCTTCGAACTTCGGTTGCATTTCTTGGTGTCTTCCAATCTTGTACTGCCACTACTTTCGCGGGGTCCACGGCCAACCCTTCTTTGGACACTATATGCCCCAAAAATCTTACTTCTTTTCTCCAGAAGTGACACTTGGAAAAATTTGGCTTTTAGTTGATGAGCTCGAAGAGTTTCCATGATTTCTTTCAAATGCTGAGCTGCTCTTCCTTACTATTTGAGAAGATTAAGATATCATCTACGAAGACAACCACAAATTTATTGAGGAATTCTCTGAACACCCTTCTCATTAGGTCTACGAAATAAGCGGGTGCGTTTGTCAAGCCGGAAGGCATGACAAGCCACTCAAAGAAACCGTCTGGGGTTCTGAACGCTGTCTTATCAATACTATCTTCAGCTACTCTTAGATGATGGAACCCAGTTGCCAGATCAAGTTGGGAGAAGACTGTTGCACCTACAAGCTGATCAAACAAATCATCGATTCGGGGAAGAGGGTGCCTATTTTTCTTGGTCAATTTATTTAACTCCCTATAGTCGACGCAAAGGCGAAGCGAACCGTCTGTTTTGGTTGCAACCACCACTGGAGCACCCCATTCCGAAATGCTCCGTCTAATGGACCCTTTTTCGAGAAGTTCTTTAACCTGCTTACAGAGCTCCTTTCTCTCCCTTGGAGCCATGTGTCTGACAGGTAAAGCTACAGGCTTTGCGTTATCCACAAGATATATGCGGAAGTCTATTTCCTGCCTCGGAGGTAAGCCTTTCACCTCCTCAAAGACATCCGGATATTCCCGGACTACTCTTACAGATTGCAAATTCTCATCTGAAGCATCAAGCGACTCTAGATAACTAAGCATAACAGCATTCAAAGGATTACAAGAAATTTCTAGAGTGTTACCAAGCTGGGTTAAGAGTCTAACTACTCTTTTCTCACAATCAAGAATGGCACTATTACTGGATAACCAGTCCATGCCTAAGATCAAACCATATCCCGAGAAGCCCAAGACAAAGGCATTACAACTAAACTCAACGCTGAGAATAGAGATTTTCAAACCCAAACAAACCATTGACAAGTAAGAGGAGCCCCCAATTGGATTTGAAACTACTAAGGGATCTTCTACCATACTAGTGTCTAGATGTAGAGAATCTACTAAGGCAGATGAAATAAAAGAGTGTGATGCGCCAGAGTCAAAAAGTGTACGAACTGGATGATCATAAAGATAGACTACACTTTCTACAGAAATATTACTACTTCGTTCCTGCTGAGGCGCCACTAGCGCATGAACCTGACCCCCTGAAGTGGATCCGGCTTTCTGTCCCTGCCCTTTCTTCTTTGGGCAGTCCTTAGCTTGGTGCCCAGTCTCTCCACAATGGAAGCAGCCACCCATTTTCGCCTTTCTTTTCCGGCAGTCTTTTTATATATGGCCCACAATGCCATAGAAATTGCACCTTCTCTTCTCACGGGGCTTATTGTTCTTCCCTCCTTTCTTGAAGTCTGGTTTCTTTGCTTGTAGACCTTCTTTCTTCTCTTCCCCCTTAGTTTCTTTCTTGCCATGATCTTCCTCGTGTAGCAATGCCATGTCCACCAAGCTTTCATAAGTCGCTCCCGTGGATACATGGGCCATGGCGAGGCTGTGTAGAGGCTCATTCAAACCCTTGACGAAGCGAAGTGCCTTCTTGTGTTGGGTGTTTACTAAGTCTAGCCTAAATCTGGCCAGCTGATTAAACTGATTAACATATTCCCTGATCGTCATGCACCCCTGTTTCAGAGTTAGGAACTTTTCCATTTGCAGGCTTCTTTCCGCTTGGGAGAGAAATTTCATTTCAAACCTTGTCCTGAAATATTCCCACGTTTCCACCGCCCTCTGAGCATTGGTAACTTCCCACTAATAGGAAGCTTCATCCTTAAGCAACCATACCGCTAGTTGTATCTTTTGCCTGTCATCAACCCCGAAGATGACAAACAGATCCTCAGTCTCCTTTAGCCAGTTTCTTGCCCCTACAAAGGATTATGTCCCATAAAAGTATTTACCACCCATTGTCTTGAAGTCTCTACATGTTTTTGCGAAGGCATTTCCACGAGGAGGTGGAGGAGGAGGAGGAACCGCGGCCACTGGAGGAGGGATGTCTGCTGGGCCCGCATCATTGGCCCTTGCTTCTAAGTACCTCCTAAACCAGCCGGGAATCGACACTCCTTCCGGGAGGTTAAGGTCTCCAGACATGCTGAAAAGAAAGGAAAGATTCAAAACGAAGGATAGAAAGAGATAGTGCATATGGCTTTGGGGGATTTTGTCTTTTATAAATATAACACTTTTTCTTGAAAAATGCTTCTTTAAACTTTCTTTTTGAAAACAATTTCCAAAAACTTTTATCTTATCTGGTAAACCTATGCTCTGATACCAAGTGAAACACCCCACCTCCGTTAAGGTCACTCACAAAGGGAATGCCTTAATTTTGGTGGAGGTTTATAAGTAAAAGCCACAGATAAACTCAAGACAGATATAAATACACATATTTTAAACAGCGGAAACCAACAGACTTTTATTCATCAATACGTGTTCAAAACCAAGCATTCCATAATTGTCTCAAAAATACTTCCAACATTACAACATCATTACTGTCTTGATAATTAAAGAAGCATAAAACTTAAATAAAGTGACAAAAATCCCCATAGTGATATCCAAAGCCATAGTCCGAGCAAAAGAGGCCCAAATCATACATCTACGTTCTTGGAGCTTGTACCGAGCCTGACTGAGTTGAGCTGTTTCCTCCCTGTGGACCTGGGGGAGCGAAAGAAAAGAAGACAAAAAGAAAATAGGGTCAGACATAAAGCCTGAGTAAATCTAGTAACTCTTCAGTATGTGAATAAGAAAAGGGCATGATAGATATATACTGAAAATAGGATGGTGTCGCAAGCTAGGGAAGTGTCGAATGTACTATCGCACCCATACTATATCTCTGCATCTACTTGAGTTTATTCTGACTGGCACCCCATGGTGAGTGTGAAGTGATCCCCATTCTTATTAAAAGATTGGCTCCTACTCGCGTTAACATGTGTCATACACCCCCCAAGAATTGTAGATACCTATGTTGGTCCCACCATGGGGTGTATCAAGACCCATGGTGGCGGCCCCGACACAAATTCTAGAAGGCATAGGTTATACTACTGGTGTCCCCAGTGCCCTGGTTGTCAGCTCCGGAGTGTGTGCACGCCCGCACCCCGTTAGACCTGCACTGTGCACCCACCGTCGTCGTTTGACCACTTAAAATCAGCCCAGTAATCGTGCCCCACCCTGCCTAGTTTCAGGGTACCGTTGATACCTAACTTGGGTTACTGCTGAAACGGTTCCCTCGTTACCAAGATTTTCTAGTCAAACATGTTAAGTGGTTAAGTGTCTGTATTTACCTAACCCCACTCATTAATTCTTGTTAACATATTGAATTTGGTTAAGTGTTATAGTTGACTTAACCCTACCATCTGTCCTTAGCCTTTTAGGAGCACCAGACCACTCGCATTAGACAGGTATTGCTACGGTTACTGGATGTGCCGGTCGGTTCCGGGCAGGTTTACACCGTAGCTCAGTCTAACCTCGGGTCCTTATTGGGCTCAATGCTTAACCACCCACATTGGATAGGTATTGTTGTGACTACTGGACAGTCGGGCGTGTCCGGGTAGGTTTACATCACAACTCAATCCAACCTCGGGTTAAGCATATCGTGTTTTCTAAATTTACATATTTTATTACTTCTTAATTATATATGTAAATATCATATCTTTTATTTTTGGGTATATTAATTCATACCGCTCAAATGTCATTGTCGTTGGCATGTGCCAAACATGCCAACATATTTTTTTTTCATGTTTTACACCCAACGTTATTGGCGCAGTTTGTAACGTTCGCAACATTATAACAAATGTTGGGCTCGACACAATTCAGCCCAACTTTATTAAACGTGAGAAAAAGGGGAAAATCCATAACATGTAATATTTTACAGCATATAAGGGTGTGTGGCGCATGAACTTGCAATTTAACGATACTAACATAAATGATGGGTCATGTGATCTTGCATTCAAGTCAAAGGATAACGAAGTAGGTGACATATGAAATGGCATTGTTTTGATTTATACAAACTTGTGTTTAAACATGTTGAACTTGGCATAATGTCAAACACAAAACTAGCATGATGTATATTCACCAAAAGGTCCAATTATAACATTTAATCACATAGCCTATTTCAACATGAACTTGCATAGTTTATGAAACCCAAACGATACTTAACATAGATCCAATTGTACTTGCAAACAAACATGAACTTGCATAGTTTATGAAACCCAAACGATACTTGCAAATAAACATAGATCCAATAATACTTGCAAATAAACATAGATCCAATCATACTTGCAAATAAACATAAGAATGATATCATAGGTTTTGGGTCATGTAGGCATAAAAGGTCTATAACATGTTTACATAAATTCTAACTTAGACTAAGGGATTATATATATAATCCATGCCATCTACATGTACAAAAAGGGATCAAATTTCTAGATTTTGCCACAACTTGCTATTGCTATTACTTTCATATACAAATATCCAATAGGTTTTCATCAATCAATTAAGGCCACAAATATCAATACACAAGTCATGACAGAATCATTACCATACATAGAATTTATGCAATATAACAACACAATTCTATTTTTATTTACATCGAATCACATCATAGATTTTATTCATATTCTGAAAGGTCACTATACTTACAACAATTGCAGAATCTTGAATTCTGGATTCTGAATTCTGAAACTGGGATGCGCTCCTTTGGGTAGACTAACGTTGCGTTGATTAATTTGATTAAACTTTTATCTTCTTCTTAATTTGATTCGTCTCTAAGCTTTAGTGTTGGCTTGTCTCTAGGCTTTCTAATTGGCGGCCATTCCTAGTTCCTTTCCAGTAGCATGACGGCTTATGTATTCTATTATTTGTGTGAGTTTAGGGTTAGACTTGAGTTGTATTTATAGAATTTCAATCTAATTTGAGCTGTCGATGAAGCTAGAGTGAATCCAAACCATCCATCTCAAGAGAAGCCAATCAGAAAGTGACATGTAAGCCCTAGTGACTCAGCCAAGCCTCAGAATTCGACCAGACCCTGATCAGGCTAGCCAGGACCTGACCAGCAGGTCATTCTGACCTGGGCGCACTTGGCAGGTGTGCCAGGCTAAAAATGTACTGGCGCACTTCCCAAGTGCGCCAGTTCAACTTTGTTCTGGCGCACTTCCCAAGTGCGCCAGTGCATTCTGACCCATTTTCTGGTTTTTCTGCCCAACTTCGTTCTTAGCTTCTTCATACGATATCCGTTTTACACAAACTTGGACGCTATCTCAAGCAGAATTTCGAGACGAACGCAATGACGTAACCCATTTCCCTTGATTTCATCATTTATAATTAATTATACTTTAATTTGTGAATCTTAGCGTTATAGAATTCACGAGGTGTTAAATATCACTTCCTAAAGTGGCAACCCCATTATTTCTAAGATGCACAACTATACCTACTGATGTCATAGCATCTTATCTTCCCGAGCAGGCAGAGCCATGCACACACATGACCCCGAGACACCTTCTTCCTAAGAGACCTCTTATAACCATCTCAGTAAGCATGCCCTGACCCTGACATAGTTTGGGGTACTCCATTTGATACCAAGATAGGTTACTGACTGATACGGGTCCCCGCTACAGATGATGCAAGCTCTCCCCTTTGTGTTGCATCCCCACAACTTGGATTTCAATAGGTTACGCTTAATGGTTTAACAAGATTGCATTACCCCCAACAAGTTAAGTTGTCGTGTGTGTATATATATATATATTTATTACCCTCCCCCACAAACTAACAAGATTAACTTAACCCTACTGATTCAAGCAAGTTAACTTAACCATTACTCCATTGACAAGTTCATATAACCCCCAACATATTTAAATAGATTAAGTATTTATTACCATTCATTCATTTATGGTTATAATGCACGATACCTCCCACGTTAAGTCTACCACTTGTGGATGTTGGATACGCCGGTTGGGCCTGGGTAGACTGCTTCCACAAGTCGGACTTAACCTCGTGTCTTAGCACCATCACATGTTTATGCACTTAGATCCCTCACATTAGATTTACCGCTTACGGATGCTGGATATGACGGGCGGTTCCGGGCAGACTTCTACCACAAGCGTAATCTAACCTCGTGTCTAAGCATGGTTACACTTTCTAATTACTGTAAATCTTGGCATATTCATTCTTTAACAATTATTCCTATTTCATTTATAGGTTTTTATGCCCCTTTCCCATGTCATATTCATCATGTACCATATGCCCCAAATTAAGGTCTCTGATCACAGTTTGGTTTTTGCCCCAAATCCATATTCATGTTTTCAATTCAAGTTATGCCCCAATTTCCCAGTACAAGTTATACCCTAGTTTTAACGTTTCCCCTTGTTCCCAATTTCACGCGTTCCCATATTTTAGCGATATGCCTAGGCTCGAAGGTAGCCTGGCTATAAAAATAAAAAGGGAAAGAAGAAGGAAAAAGAACAGAAATAAGCATAACAATAAGATAGGCATATAAGAATAGATCTAATGAACATGTGATAACAGAACTGATTAGGCATAGTTTTAGATCCAAATTCATATACATGTCAAGATTACATTTTGGGTGTTTATATCTAAAAATAGCATAAACTCATAAAGACTGGATCTAAGAAAACTAAGAAAAGCATATTGATGTTGAATAGGCGATCTTTGAATACGTACGTCGTTGCTAAAGAAAAGGCTAATTTAATCGGAGTTGGAGAAGCATCTCGTCGTCGCCATTGATTTAGATGAATAAAACAATGGGTATAGGGTCCTTTATATAGCCTATAGTCAACGAGTCTAGTCAGAAAACAAGTCCACAAATGCAGAATTGGATCTGCCCTGGATCTGGGAGGTGTCGACCTAAGTATTGACCTGGGCGTCGACATGGGTGTCGACCTGAGTGTCGACACCCCTGTATTGGTGTCGACGACCCATGGGTCGACACCCCTTGGGTAGGGTCAACCCCTAATGGTCCGAACTCCCGCCCATGCCCGCGTCTTCTGATTTTGGATTAATTTGAACTGTTTTGAATTGTTTTGTATATATATATAATTTTCTTATGCATATACAAAACTTCTAACCTCAGTAACTTCTACATACGATGTTTGTTTTACGCAAATCAGGCGTCTATCTAGAATTTTGAGACAAACGCAATGGCATAATCCATTTTACTTAATTCTGAATATTTATTTAAGAATTCCTTAATTTATTGTTAATAGTGTTTCTTAAATTACGGGTTGTTACATTCTCTCCTACTTAAAGGATTTCGTCCCCGAAATCTACAAGTTAAGAAGAATGTATATCCTAATATCCATCATCCATTTACTCATCCACCAATCACTGGCATCCATTGTCCTTAAAAGATTTCTAATGCTTACGAACATATGCAAAAGTATATGTACATGTCCCTATACTAATGCGAAAAATCAGGCGGTCTACTGATTCAGTCGACCTCCTTAATGCATCATATGTTAGTTTCATGAATCTAACGTGTATGGAAATAATCCTAACATATCATGTAAAGGTTATATGAGTGCACAATCATCCATCCAAATGAAAAATCCATGTGATGATACACTCATTTTCATCCATAAAAGAAGAAAAATGCACACACATCGATACATAGTATGAAAGTGATTGAGCCAGTCTAGTGCCTAATGTGTGTGTACATGCATCCACAAGCAACCACTAGCAAACACTTGCATCCACTTGCAACCATCAAACATAACATGTCTCAAACACATGTTTACATCCACTGGTTTTCCTACCTAAATGTCGAAGATTCGATTGATAGGATATACTCATACGATAGATACAAGTATTAATGAAAGCTGGTAAAAAGAAATTAAGAATGTACTCTCAAAAGGAAAGGATATGAAGCGTGAAACTTGTCTTCGGTTTCCCAAGTTGCATTCTCGCGGTCCACTTCCCATTGGACTTTTACTAACTTAACTTCCTTGTTGTAGTTTCTTAACCTTCGATCCAAGTATGCGAGCAGGTATTCATCTAACCATCGCCTCCCATTCCACCTCTAATCCTCAAGCATACTCGGTTCCACTACTTTGGTGGTATCATGCAAACACTTCCTTAAATGAGAAACGTGGAAAACATCATGAACGCTGGACAGTCTCTCTAATAGCTTTACTCTATAGGCCATTTGGCCAATCCTTTCTATTATGGGAAATGTCACTATGAACCTTGGTGCCAATTTCCCAACAGATCCAAAACAAACTACATTCCTCAAAGGTGATACCTTGATGAAAACCATATCTCCCACCTCAAACTCAATATCAGTCCTTCTCCTGTCTAGTAGGACTTCTTCATGTCCTGAACTGTCTTTATGTGCCTGCAGATAAGATCAATCTTTTTTGAAGTTTCTCTTACCATCTCAGGTCCAAGTAGAAGCCTTTCTGTAGATTCCCATCAACTAGTCGGTGATCTACAGGGTCGTACGTACAATGCTTCGAAGGGTGCTATGCATATACTAGCCTGATAACTGTTGTTGTAGGCGAACTCTATCAATGGAAGATCCTCCTCCCAAGTCCCTCGAAAGTCAAGGATACATAACCTCAAAAGATCCTCCAGAACTCTATTCACCTTCTCCGTCTGTCCATCGGTCTGAGGATGATATGCGATGCTGAAACATAATTGTGACCAAGTGAATCTTAAAGACTCTTCCAGAACTCACTAGTTAATATTGGATCTCGATCGCTCTCTATACTGGAAGGTACTCTATGTAGATGAACTATCTCATGAAGAGAAACCGATGCCAACCATGTCGCCATTCTCTTACTCTTAACCGGAATGAAATGAGCGCTATTAGTGAGCCTATCCACTATAACCCAAATACTGGTATTTCCCTTTCTCGATCTAGGCAACCCTCAATGAAATCCATCGGGACACTCTCCCACTTCCACTGTGGGACTTCCAAAGGATGAAGTAAACCACAAGGCTTCCTTTGCTCAGCTTTGACTTGCTGGCAAATCAAACATCGAGAAACGAACTCTGCTACATCTTTCTTCATCCTAGCCCAAAAGAAAACCCTCTTCATATCTCTATACATCTTATCACCTCCTTGATGTATAGTCATCGAATGGTGGGATTCCTCAAGGACTGTCTTCAACAGACTCCCAACTAGGGGAACACAACGCCTTCCATATCATCGCAACCACCCACTATTATCCGTGGAATGTCTACTGATGTAACTGGAAGCCTCTCCTCTACTGAGCCTACCTAAACTATCTGTAATTTATGGGTCCTGTCACTGTGAAGCTCCTATCTGATCCATAAGAGTAGGTCGCACCTCTTGTGATGCCAGTAAACCAGGTGTAAACTCGGTGGAAGGTCCAAAATCAATAGTCGATATGAACTCCAAGCTTTTCCTCTCCACAAACATAGGACTCAAAGCCATCCTCTGCCTACTCAATGTGTCATCCACCACATTACCCTTGCCAGGTGTATAAGCAATCTCAAATTCATAAGATGCCAAAAACTCCATCCATCACTATTGTCTCAAATTGAGACCCTTCTGCGAGAATAAGTACTTGAGAGATTTATCATCAGTGTACAACCCGAACCTCTCTCCTAGTAGATAATGACACCAAGTTTTAAGCGCAAATACTATGGCAGCTAACTCTAAGTCATGGGTAGGGTTGTTTTTTCTCATGAACTCTTAGTTGTCTACCTCCAAAACATACTACCCTTCCCTCTTGCATCAGAACCGCACCAAGCCCTGTACCACATGCATCAGTGTACACTATGAACACTTTATTCCTGTCAGGCATGGTCAAGACAGGGGCTATTGTTAAAGCCCTCTTCAATCGCTGAAAAGAATCCTCACAGTCTATACCCCAAGAAAATGTCAGATTCTTCTTCGTCATCCTGATGAGTGGGGATGATATCTTTGTGAAGTCCATAATGAACTTCCTATAATAGCCTGCTAGACCAAGAAAACTCCTTATCTCCATTGCATTCTTTGGAACTTGCCAATCTTAAACTGCAACTACCTTTGTGGGATCTACAACTATCCAATCTTCAGAGACCACATGCCCTAGAAATCTTACTTCCTTTCTCCAAAAATGGCATTTGGAGAATTTCGCCTAAAGCTGATGTGCACGAAGAGTCTTCATAACCTCCCTTAACCGTAGAGCATGCTCTTCCTCAGTCTTCGAGAAAATCAAGATATCATCAACAAAGACCACAATAAACTTATTTAGAAACTCCCGAAACACCCTACTCATCAGATCAACAAAATAGGCGAGTGCATTCGTCAAACCAAATGGCATGACGAGCCACTCAAAGAAACCATCTGGGTTTCTAAAAGCGGTCTTGTCTATGCTGTCCTCGGCCACCCTCAACTGATGAAACCCCATGGCCAAGTCTAACTGAGAGAAAACAAATGCACCAACAAGCTGGTCAAATAGATCATTTATCCTCAGAAGTGGGTGCCTATTTTTCCTAGTGAGCTTATTCAACTCCCTGTAATCTACACATAAGCGAAGCAAACTGTCCGGCTTAGTAGTGAATACTACCGGAGCACCCCATTCAGATATGCTTTTCCTAATAAACCCTTTCTCAAGTGGCTCCCCTGCTTGCTTGCTAAGCTCCCTACTTTCTCTTGGATCCATGTAGCGCACATGCAATGCAACTGGCTTTGCATTGTCCACCAAGTATATACGGAAATCAATCTCGTGCCTTGGGGGTAAGTCCCGAACCTCCTCAAGAACATCAGGATACTCACAGACTAATGTTACAAATCAGAGATCATCAATAGATGCATCAAGCGACTCTAGGAAACTAAGCATGACAGATCCCTTAGGGTCACAAGAAATCTTGAGGGTCCTCCCATAACAAGTCAAAAGTCTAACGACCCTCCTCTCACAATCCAGAATGGCACCATACATGAATAGCCAATCCATCCCTAGAATCAAACCATAGCCTATAAAACCAAGAACATGTGTGTCGCATTCAAACTCGATGCCCAACACAGATATCCTCAAACCTCGACAAATCATAGATAAATGAGTCGTTCCATGTAACACCCCGTAAATTTTAATATTAAAGTTAACAAATTGAAGAATACTTAATTTTAAATGTAAGAATCAAGGGTAATGGGTTACGTCGTTGTGTTCATCTCGGAATTCTGGTTGAGATAGAGTCCGAGTTTGCTTAAATTGGACTTCGTATGAAGAAGTTATGACTGTCGGAAGTTTCCAGAAAAATTAATATAATTAATTACAGCTTCATAAATATATATATATATATAACAGGGACCAGGTCGACCTAGTGTCGACCTCCCCATAGACAGGTCGACCTGGGGGTCGACCTGCCCCCCCCCCCCCCCCCCCCGGGGAAGATCTGAAAGATGACGATTTTGTGACTCAGTGCTGAGTCATTAGGGCTGAGGTGTCACCCTATCTTGGCTGGATGGTTTTGATTGATTCTAGGTTAATCGGATGGCCTAAATTAATCTTAAATTCTATAGAAACACATGTAGACTCAAACCCTAAAACCAAATAAAAATTAGAACCATGGTCGTCATGCTATCACCTTGCAACCTAGAGTAGCCGCCACCAACTAGAGGGAAAGTGAAGCTAATCAACTCAATTCAACTCAAATTTATAAACAACAACAACAACGAGTTTGTCTACCCCAAAGGCGAGCTTAATCAATTTCAGAACTCAGATTCCAGAACTCAAGACCTTCTTTGAGTTGTGAGTTCAATATCTTTAATAAGATAATTAATAAGTTAATTGGGTTAAGTTATAAATTGGGTTATATGGCTATGTTTGTGAGACATTGGAAAAATGTGATATTCTATGAATATATGCTAGTTGTACATAATGATAGTTTTGTTGTGGATCCCTTTTCATATGACAAATCACCTATATTCAACTTGATTCACGTTTGACATCATTTTATATGCAAGTTTGGGTGTAGATTATATGCTAGTTTCTATATGAATTGTACACATGTTTGGTATAGATTATATGTTAGTTTCTATATGAATTGTACACAAGTTTACATGTGAATCAAATAAAGTGACTATATGCAAGTTTAGGTAGAAATTGGATTCACATATATGCAAGTTTACACCTTTAGATTTAGATCTATGATGTACATAGTTTATGCAAGTTTGTGACTATGGCCTATGCAAGTTTTGGATGAAAAACTATATTCATATATGCAAGTTTTAGGTGAAAAACTATATTATATATATACAAGTTCACACCTTTAGGCCTACGTTTAGATTCATGACAATACAAAGTTTATGCAAATTATGTTTTAGCCCTTATTTGCAAGATTAGATCCATTTTATGTGTTAGCAAATTTGCGATGTTTCTTCCCTTTTATGTGTTAGACTAATTGCTAGTCTAATATATATATATATATATATATATATATATGTCATGATAAACGAACGAACAACATGGGGACAATGGGGGTTGAAACACCCCACCTCCATCAAGGTCACTCACAAAGGGAATGCCTTAACTTTGGTGGAGGTTTATAAGTAAAAGTCATAGATAAACACAAGACAGATGTATAAACACATATTTATAAGCAGCGGAAAACAACAGACTTTTATTTCATAAATACGTGTTCATACAAAACATTTCCATAACTATCACATAATAACTTCCAAAACATTACATCATCATTTCTGTCTTGGTTATTAAATAAAGAAGCATAAAACATAATTAAAACTGCATAAATCCCCGTAGAATGTGTCCAACAGCCATAGCCAAGGAAAGAGAGTCCAAACCGTACATCTACTATATTGAAGCTTGCAAAGAGTCTGACTAAGCTGGGTTGTTTCCTCCCTATGGACCTAGGGGGGGGGATGGAAGAAAAGAAGACGAAAGAAAATAGGGTCAGACATAAAGCCTGGTAAGTCAAGTGACTCTTCAGTATGAGAATAAGAAAAAGGGCATGATAGGTATAAACTGGAAATAGGAAGTATCATAAACTAAGATAAAGCAGTTTGAATCGAATATACTATCGCACCCCACACTATATCTCTGCACCTACTTGCATTGTCTCAACTGGCACCCCATGACCAGGGTGAAGTGACCCCCTTTCTAAAGATCGGCTCCTACTAGCATAATCATCTGCGTCTTACGACCCTAAAAGAATGTAGATACCTATGTTGGTCCCACCATGGGGTGTATCAAGTCCCATGGTGGCAGCCAAACACAACTCTAGAAAGCATAGGTTATACTACTGGTGCCCCCAGTGCCCTGTTTGTCTGCTCCGAAGTGTGTGCATGCCCGCACTCCGTTAGAACCCACACTGTTGCACCCACCGCCGTCGCTTTTGACCGCTTACAATCAGCCCGGTAATCGTGCCCCACCCTGCCTAGTTTCAGGGTACCATGATACCTAATTGGGTTGCTGTTGAAATGGGTCCACGTTACTAGGGTTTTCTAGTCAAACATGTTAAGTGGTTAAGTGTCTGTATTTACCTAACCCCACCCATCAGTTTATTTAACATGTTGAATTGGTTAAGTGTTTTAGTTAACTTAACCCTACCATCCTGACATGTCTGTCCTTAGCTTTTTAAAGCACCGACCACTCACATTAGACAGGTATTGTTACGGTTACTGGATGTGCCGGTCGGTTCCGGGTAGGTTTACACCGTAACTCAGTCTAACCTCGAGTCCTTATTGGGCTCAATGCTTAACCACCCACATTGGATAGGTATTGTTGTGACTACTAGACAGTTGGACGGGTCTGGGCAGGTTTACATCACAACTTAATCCAACCTCGTGTTAAGCATAATCGTATTTTCTAAATTTACATATTTGTCTCTATTACTTGTTACATGTAAATTTGCTAACAATTAAATGTTATGGCCCACTTTCCAAGTTTAACATTTTTGGTATAAGAATTTGTACCATTCAATTGCCACCAATTTTGGCATGTGACAAACATGCCAATTTCATATATTTTCACCAATTTATGTCAAGTTCCCTATAATTACCAATTTATCCCAATGTTACCCCATCTAAATATTAGGCTAACAATCTTAGCCTAATTTTCGTTTGCATGGTTTTTAACATATAATATTAGGCTAAAAACTTAGCTTAATTTAGCGTACACAAAAGTGGCATTCATTAACATAAATATGACATAGGTGTAAACTTGGCATTATTGGCATAGTCAATATGAACATCATAGGTGTGAACTTGCAAAATAGTCAACATGAATATCATAGGTGTGAACTTGCAACGTAGACTAAATCAATATACATATATGTGAATTTGCAACATAGGCTAAATCAACTTAAATACATGTGAACTTGCATTGAAATAGGGGTCTAACCAAATAGGAGTCACATGAATTAACATATGATTTGAGACAACATAAGCCTAAACATGTTTAAATCTAGGCATAACATCGAGCATCACTAGCATATGACAAGAATATAACACGTCCATAAAGTATGTATAATTTCATCGCATGTGTGAACTAGATCCAAATCATGTTTACTACTATAACATGAATCTTGTATTAAAATGGATCTTGGCATGGATCCAGTTATGAACTTGCAACTTTGTATAAACATATAAGCATGTATATGAACTTAATCATTTAGGCATAGAGGTTCCATTGTACAACATATAACTTGTCATAATCACCTAAGCATAGAGGTGTAAATATGAACCAAATAACTTGTATGTGAATTTGAATAGATCCAACATCAACTAGATTAATCCACAAACATTCTAATGGACCCAACATCAAGTCAATTATACCACAAACATCACAATACCACAATCATTACAACACATAGATATGAATTAACATCGTCGTTATACAATAACACAATTCCGTTTCCATTTTACATCGAATCAAATCCTAACTTTTATTCACATCGGAAAATCACTATACTTACAACGAATGACGGTCTTGTTTCCTGATTTCTGAGTTCTGAATTTGCAATGTTGTCCTTTGGGTAGACAACGTTGTTTGATTCTTGTTTTAACTTTAATTTTGGCTTGTCTCTAAGCTTTCTCTAACTGACGGCTACTCTTAGTTTCCTCCCAGCAGCATGACGACTCTAGTTCTATATTATTTGTGTGAATTTAGGTTGAGTGTTGAGTTGTATTTATAGAATTTCAGATTGATTTGAGCCATCAGATGATCATAGAGTGAATCCAGACCATACATACCTAGAGAAGCCAATCAGAAAGTGACAACTCAGCCCTAATGACACTACCAAGCTCATAAATTCGACCAGAAACCGACCAGGCCAGCCAGAGCCAAACCAGGTCGACTTGGCAGGTCAACCTGGTTACCCAGGTCGACCCCCAGGTCGACCTTGTGCCTGGGCGGGAATTTTCCCACCCAGCCCAGTTTGGGTCTGTTTTTCGAATTTCGAACAGAATTTGAACCGTTTGAATTTAAATTGAATTTTGAAACTTTCGGAGGTCATAACTCCTTCATACAGAGTCCGATTCACGCAAACTTGGACTCTATCTCAGGCAAAATTCCGAGACGAGCGCAATGGCATAACCCGTTTCCCTTAATTCTTTCATTTAGAATTAATTACTTTAATTTGTAAATTTACAGTTAACAGAAAATTTCGGGGTGTTACATTCTCCCTTCCTTAAAGGATTTCATCCCTGAAATCTTCAAGTCTAAAAGAACGTAAGTCCTAACATTCAATCGTCCATCTACTCAACCAACAAACACAGGCGTCCATTGTCCTTAAAAGACTTCTAATGCTTCATGATCATATGCATAGTGTGTGTACATGTCCTTATCTAATGCAACAATTAGGCGCTCTACTGATTCAGTTGACCTCCTTAATGCGAATCATGTAAGTGCCATGAATCCATTATGTATGCAAATTTTCTTTTTCCTACTCATAATTCTACATGAGTGTGCAACCATTCATACAAATGCGACATCCATATGACAACATATCAAGTTTCAACCACATACAAATACGAATACATATATGCATATGCAGTATGAAGTGACTGAGCCGATCTAAAACCTAGGTTGTGTGTGTATATGCATCCACAGCAACCACTAGCAACCACTTGCAGCCATCAACCATAACATGTTTCAAATACATGTTTACATCCAAAAGCGGTTTCTACCTAAGGATAAAGGATAATATGAGGAGATTATACCTAAAAAGATAGATACAAGCACAACTTAAGGAAAAAGAGAGGTCAAAGATGTACCCTCAAAAAGAAAAGGGTAAGTCGCGCGTATTCTGTCCTCAGTTTCCCAAATCGCGTCTTTCTCGGCGTCGCTCCACTAAACTTTGACAAGCTTGACTTCGCGGTTGCGTAGCTTCTTGATTTCAGTTCCTAGGATTCGAGTTGGAACTCTCCTCACAGTTGCTTCGCGTTCAACTTCGGCTTCTTCTAGAATGCTTGGCTCCACCACTTCCGCAGATTCATGTAGACATTTACGGAGATGAGAAACGTGAAAGACATTGTGAATTCCAGCCAACCTTTCGGGCAGCTCTACTCTATAAGCCATTTTCCCAATCTTCTCGATGATAGGTAACGGTCCTACAAATCTTGTTGCTAGCTTTCCTGCGGATCCAAAGCGAATGACGTTCCTTAAAGGAGATACCTTAAGGAAAACCGTGTCCCCAACCTCAAACTCAAGGTTGGTCCTTCTTTTGTCTACGTAGGATTTTTGTCTATCTTGGGCAATCTTCATTCTCCTTCGTATCAAGTCTACTTTTTCTTAAGTCTCTCTAATCATGTCTGGCCCAAGTATAAGCTTGTCAGTAGACTCCCACCAACAAGTTGGTGATCGGCACGGTCTTCCATATAGAGCTTCGAAGGGCGCCATGCAGATAGTGGCTTGGTAGCTATTGTTGTAGGCGAATTCCACTAAAGGAAGATGATCCTCCCATGTCCCTCCGAAGTCAAGAACGCACAGTCTCAGAAGATCTTCTAATACTCTGTTCACCCTTTCCGTCTGACCATCGGTTTGGGGGTGATAGGCCGTGCTCAAGCATAACTGTGTGCCTACAGCTTCTTGCAGACTCCGCCAAAATATGTTCGTAAAGATGGGGTCTCTGTCACTCACTATGCTGGAGGGTATTCCATGGAGTCGAACTATTTCCTTGAGATAAAGAGAAGCCAGAGACGAGGCAGTCCTTCTACTCTTGAAAGGTATAAAGTGGGTGCTTTTAGTGAGCCTCTCCACTATTACCCAAATGCTAGTATTGCCTCTTCTTCACCTAGGCAACCCATCAACGAAGTCCATTGAAATGTTATCCCACTTCCATTGCGGGACTTCTAGAGGATGAAGCAGTCCTCCAGGCTTCTTTTGTTCCGCCTTGACCTGTTGGCATGTCACGCACTTAGAAACGAAATCTGCCACGTCCTTCTTCATGTCGCTCCAATAGAAAACTCTCTTTACGTCCTTGTACATCTTGTCCCCACCTGGGTGTATTGTCATCTTGGAATGATGTGCTTCCTCGAGAACCATCTTTACTAAATCCCTTGTTTGTGGGACGCATAGTCTTCCATCCCGTCTCAGCCAACCCTTATCATCGATGGAGTACCTATTGAGGTGACTGGAAGTTTCACCCCTAATTAGTTTATCAATCACATCAACAAGCTGAGGGTCTTCATGTTGTGCGGCCCCTAATGAGTCTAAAAGAGTGGGTCGTACTTCTAGGGATGCCAATAAACCAGGTATAAAATCAGAGGAGGGCCTAAAGTCAAAATTGGCTATATACTCCAAGCTTTGCCTTTCTACAAAAAAGAGGGCTTAAGGTCAGCTTCTTTCTGCTCAACGCATCTGCTACTACGTTGCCTTTGCCAGGAGTATAGGAAATATCAAAATCATACGAGGCAAGGAACTCCATCCACCTTCGCTGCCTCAAGTTAAGATCCTTCTACGAGAAAAGATACTTCAACGATTAATGGTCAGTATATAATTCGAACTTCTCACCTAGGAGATAATGGCGCCAAGAATTAAGCGCAAATACGATGGCGGCCAACTCAAGGTCGTGGGTTGGGTAGTTCTTTTCATGAACTTTCAATTGTCTTCCACCATAAGCTACTACCCTCCCTGCTTGAATCAGAACAGCGCCTAGTCCCGTACCACAAGCATCCGTGTATACGGTGAACATCTTGCTTCCATCTGGCAAAGTCAGAACTGGGGCTGTTGTGAGAGCCCTTTTTAATCGTTGGAAGGCAAACACGCAATCCAAATCCTAAGAGAACGCCAGATTCTTCTTTGTTAGCCTTGTGAGTGGAGCTGTGATTTTCGCGAAATCCCTAATGAACTTTCGGTAAAAACCGGCTAGCCCAAGAAAGCTTTGAACTTCGGTTGCATTTCTTGGTGTCTTCCAATCTTGCACTGCCACCACTTTCGCGGGGTCTACAACTAACTCCTCTTTGGACACTATATGTTCAAGAAATCTTACTTCTTCTCTCCAAAAGTGGCACTTGGAGAATTTGGCTTTTAGCTGGTGAACTCGAAGAGTTTCCATGATCTCCTTTAGATGTTGAGTATGTTCTTCCTCATTCTTTGAGAAGATCAAAATATCATCTACGAAGACAACCACAAACTTATTGAGGAATTCTCTGAACACCTTGCTCATTAGGTCCACGAAATAAGCAGGTGCGTTTGTCAAGCCGAAAGGCATGACAAGCCACTCGTAGAAACCGTCTGGGGTTCTGAACGCCATTTTATCAATGCTATCTTCAGCTACCCTTAGATGATGGAACCCAGTAGCCAGATCAAGTTGGGAGAAGACCGACGCACCTATAAGCTGATCAAACAAATCGTCTATTCTGGGAAGCGGGTGTCTATTCTTTTTAGTCAGCTTGTTTAGCTCCCTATAGTCCACACAAAGACGTAGTGAACCATCTGCTTTGGTGGCGAACACCAATGGAGCACCCCATTCCGAGATACTCCGCCTTTTAAACCCCTTCTCGAGAAGCTCCTTAACTTGCTTACTGAGCTCCTTTCTCTCCTTTGGAGTCATGTGTCTAACAGGCAGAGCTACGGGCTTTGCATTATCAACAAGATATACGCGGAAGTCTATTTCCCGCTTTGGAGGTAAGCCCTTTACCTCTTCAAAGACATCCGGATATTCCCGGACCACTCTAACCGACTGCAAATTCTCAACAGAAGCATCAAGCGACTTTAGATAACTAAGCATAACAACATTCAAGGGATTACAAGAAATTTCTAGAGTGTTACCGAGCTGAGTCAAGAGTCTAACCACTCTCTTCTCACAATCAAGAATGGCACCATTACTGGATAACCAGTCCATGCCTAAGATCAGTCCATATCCTGAGAAGCCCAAAACAAAGGCACTACATCTAAATTCAACACTTAGAATAGAGATTTTCAAATCCAAGCAAATCATCGACAAATAAGTCGAGCCCCCAATTGGATTTAAAACAACCAAGGGATCTTCTACCATACTAGTGTCTAGGTGTAGAGATTCTACTAAAGTAGATGAAATAAAGGAGTGTGATGCACCCGAATCAAAGAGAGTGCGAACTGGATGATCATAGAGATAAACTAAGCTTTCTACAGAAATATTTCTACCTCGTTCCTATGGAGGTGCCACAAGCGCGTGAACCTGTCCTCCTGAGGTGGATCCAGTCCTCTGTCCCTGCCCCCGGTTCTTTGGGCAGTCCTTAGCCAAGTGTCCAGTCTCGCCGCAATTGAAACAACCACCATTCATCTTTGCCTTCTTCTTCCTGCAGTCTTTTGCTATATGTCCAACAATGCCACAGAAATTGCACTTTCTCTTTTCACGGGATTTGTTGTTCTTCCCGCCTTTCTTGAAGTCTGTTTTCTTAGCCTGTAAACCCTCTTTCTTTTCTTGAGGCACTTCCACCTTTGCCTCTTTCTTGCCTTTATCTTCCTCGTGTAGCAGCGCCATGTCCACCAAGCTTTCATAGGTCGCTCCTGTGGGTATATGGGTCATTGCAAGGATGTGTAGAGGCTCATTCAGACCTCTGACGAAGCGATTGTGTTGGGTGTTTACTAAATCCAGCCCAAACCTGGCTAGCTGATTAAACTGATTAACGTACTCCCTGATTGTCATACTCTCTTGCTTAAGAGTTAGGAACTTCTCCATCTGCAGGCTTCTTTCAGCTTGGGAGAGGAATTTCATCTCAAACCTCATCCTGAAATCTTCCCAAGTTTCTACTGGCCTCTCAGCATGGGTAACTTCCCACCAATAGGAAGCTTCATCTTTAAGCAACCACACTGCTAGTTGTATCTTTTGCCAGTCGTCAACTTCGAAGATGACGAACAAATCTTCGGTCTCCTTCAGCCAGTTCCTCGCTACAACAAATGATTTAGTTCCATAAAAGTCTTTTCCTCCCATAGCCTTGAAGTCTCTACACGTCTTAGCGAAAGTATTTCCATGAGAAGGAGGAGGAGGAGGAACCAGCCAGGGATCGGTACTCCTTCGAGAAGGTTAAGATCTCCAGACATGCTGGAACAAAAAGGAAAGTATTCAAGACAAAGGATAACGAGATAGTGCATGTGGCTTTGGGGAATTATGCCTTTTAAAAACAATGTTTTTCTTTAAAAAAAATGCTTCTTTAAACTTCTTTTTGAAAATAGTTTCAAAAACTTTTATCTAGTCTGGTAAACCTGTGCTCAGATAACAAGTGAAACACCCCACCTCCATCAAGGTCACTCACAAAGGGAATGCCTTAACTTTGGTGGAGGTTTATAAGTAAAAAATCACAGATAAACATAAGACAGATGTATAAACACATATATATAAGCAGCGGAAAACAAACAGACTTTTATTTCATAAATATATGTTCATACAAAACATTTCCATAACTGTCACATAATAACTTCCAAAACATTACATCATCATTTTTATCTTGGTTATTAAATAAAGAAGCATAAAACATAATTAAAACCGCATAAATCCCCATAGAATGTGTCCAACAGCCATAGCCAAGGAAAGAGAGTCCAAACCGTACATCTACTATCTTGGAGCTTGCAAAGAGTCTGACTAAGCTGGGTTGTTTCCTCCCTGTGGACCTAGGGGTGTGGGGAGGGGGAACGGAAGAAAAGAAGACGAAAGAAAATAGGGTCAGACATAAAGCCTGGTAAGTCTAGTGACTCTTCAGTACGAGAATAAGAAAAAGGGCATGATTGGTATAAACTGGAAATAGGAAGTATCATGAACTAGGATAAAGCAGTTTGAATCGAATATACTATCGCACCCCACACTATATCTCTGCACCTACTTGCATTGTCTCAACTGGCACCCCATGATCAGGGTTAAGTGATCCCCTTTCTAAAGATCAGCTCCTACTCGCATAATCATCTGTGTCTTACGTCCCCCAAAGATTGTAGATACCTATGCTGGTCCCACCATGTGGTGTATCAAGTCCCATGGTGGTAGTCCGACACAACTCTAGAAAGCATAGGTTATACTACTGGTGCCCCCAGTGCCCTGTTTGTCTGCTCCGAAGTGTGTGCACACCCGCACTCCGTTAGAACCCACACTGTTGCACCCACCGCCGTCGCTTTTGACTGCTTATAATCAGCCCAGTAATCGTGCCCCACCCTGCCTAGTTTCAGGGTACCGTGATACCTAATTGGGTTACTGCTGAAATGGGTCCCCGTTACTAGGGTTTTCTAGTCAAACATGTTAAGTGGTTAAGTGTTTGTATTTACCTAACCCCACCAATCAGTTTAATTAACATGTTGAATTGGTTAAGTGTTTTAGTTAACTTAACCCTACCATCCTGACATGTCTGTCCTTAGCTTTTTAAAGCACCGACCACTCACATTAGACAGGTATTGTTACGGTTACTGGATGTGCCGGTCGGTTCCGGGCAGGTTTATACCGTAACTCAGTCTAACCTCAGGTACTTATTGGGCTCAATGCTTAACCACCCACATTGGATAGGTATTGTTGTGACTACTGGACAGCCGGGCGGGTCCGGGAAGGTTTACATCACAACTCAATCCAACCTCGTGTTAAGCATACTCGTATTTTCTAAATTTACATATTTGTCTCTATTACTTGTTATATGTAAATTTGCTAACAATTAAATGTTATGGTCCACTTTCCAAGTTTAACATTTTTGGTATAAGAATTTATACCATTCAAGTGCCACAATTTTGGCATGTGACAAACATGCCAATTTCATATATTTTCACCAATTTATGTCAAGTTCCCTATAATTACCAATTTATCCCAACGTTACCCCGTCTAAATATTAGGCCAACAATCTTAGCCTAATTTTCGTTCGCATGGTTTTTAACATATAATATTAGGCTAAAAACTTAGCCTAATTTAGCGTACACAAAATTGGCATTCATTAACATAAACATGACATAGGTGTAAACTTGGCATTATTGGCATAGTCAATATGAACATCATAGGTGTGAACTTGCAAAATAGTCAACATGAATATATAGGTGTGAACTTGCAATGTAGACTAAATCAATATACATATATGTGAATTTGCAACATAGGCTAAATCAACTTACATACATGTGAACTTGCATTGAAATAGGGGTCTATCTAAATAGGTGTCACATGAATTATCATATGATTTAGACAACATAAGCCTAAACATGTTTAGATCTAGGCATAACATCGAGCATCACTAGCATATGACAAGAATATAAAATGTCCATAAAGTATGTATAATTTCATCGCATGTGTGAACTTGATCCAAATCATGTTTACTACTATAACATGAATCTTGTATTAAAATGGATCTTGGCATGGATCAAATTATGAACTTGCAACTTTTGTATAAACATATAAGCATGTATATGAACTTAATCATTTAGGCATAGAGGTTCCATTGTACAGCATATAACTTGTCATAATCACCTAAGCATAGAGGTGTAAATATGAACCAAATAACTTGTATGTGAATTTGAATAGATCCAACATCAACTAGATTAATCAACAAACATTCTAATGGATCCAACATCAAGTCAATTATACCACAAACATCACAATACCACAATCATTACAACACATAGATATGAATTAACATCGTCGTTATACAATAACACAATTCCATTTCCATTTTACATTGAATCAAATCCTAACTTTTATTCACATCGGAAAAATCACTATACTTACAACGAACGACGGTCTTGTTTTCTGATTTATGAGTTCTGAATTTGCAATGTTGTCCTTTGGGTAGACAACGTTGTTTGATTCTTGTTTTAACTTTAATTTTGGCTTGTCTCTAAGCTTTCTCTAACTGACGGCTACTCTTAGTTTCCTCCCACCAACATGACGGCTCTAGTTCTATATTATTTGTGTGAATTTAGGTTGAGTGTTGAGTTGTATTTATAAAATTTCAGATTGATTTAAGCTGTCAGATGATCATAGAGTGAATCCAAACCATACATACCAAGAGAAGCCAATCAGAAAGTGACAACTCAGCCCTAGTGACACAGCCAAGCTCAGAAATTCGACCAGAAACCGACCAGGCCAGCTAGGGCCAAACCAGGTCGACTGGGAAGGTCGACCCTATGGTCGACCTTGTTACCCAGGTCGACCCCCAAGTCGACCCGGTGCCTGGGCGGGAATTTTTCCGCCCAGCCCAGTTTGGGTCTGTTTTTTGAATTTCGAACAGAATTTGAACCGTTTGAATTTTAAATTGAATTTTGAAACTTTCGGAGGTCATAACTCCTTCATACGGTGTCCGATTCACGCAAACTCGGACTCTATCTCAGGCAAAATTCCGAGGCGAGCGCAATGGCGTAAACCGTTTCCCTTAATTCTTTCATTTAGAATTAATTATACTTTAATTTTTAAATTTACAGTTAATAGAAAATTTCGGGGTGTTACAGGGGTAATATTGAATATAAACATATTGAGAACTGGCATAATGGCCTTGAAAAAGGCATATAATTAAATTAAGACATTAATTGGAAAGATTGGCATTTATGGACATAATTGAGACAATTATGGACATAAGTATATTTCGAATTATTTACAAATTTTGAATAGGGATATTAATCCACTTTGGGGTTAAATAAAGATGTGTAATAATAAACCGCCTAAGACATGAGGTTAGACTCGTTTGTGGTGTAAGACTGCCCGGACCCACCCGGCAAATCCAGCAGCCACAAATGCCTGTCTAATGTGAGAGGTCGAAGGCATGAATTAAATGCGTAAGAGTTGTAAAGACACGACGTTAGGCTCGTTTGTGGTGTAAGACTGCCCCGACCCGCTCGACAAATCCAGCTGCCACAAATGCCAGTCTAATGTGGGAGGTCTTTACAAGGTTACGGTGTTAATGAATTAAGAAACATTTAACCAGATAAACATGTTGTGGGACATGAAGGGTTAGGTGGGTGCCTTGGGTGGCATGTGAAAATCAAGTGGGTTCCTTGGGTGGCATGTGAAATACGATTAGATACACTTAACCAAGATTGAAACATGTAAGAAGACATGGATAAGAATGGGGTTAAGTGGGAAAAACTTTAGAGGGCACCAAGTGTAGGTGGAAAGCTTGTGTCATGCATGGGGGCCCTTTTCAAACCAGTAACCCATTGAGTATCTTTGTGGGCTCGACCCAGGTCGAGGACGGGACACGCGTACTGGATTTGGTTGTAAGAGGTCAAAACGGGTTAGCGGTGGCAACGCAAGTCCAACGGGGTCATATGCGTGTGTGGGCCCGGGCTGGTAGGTAAGATGTTGTTGCATCGTGTAGGTATAAGACGTGCATTTCGGTGGTATTGGTTTGCCACTTTGCGAAGTGATACACCCCACTGTGGGCCCAGCACGGGTATCTACGAGTTAGGGAGCCGATCGAATGGGGGTAGTGGGTACACCTAGTGGAGATAGGGGCAGGCGGCACCTATGAAGACAGCTAGGGGTACACGAAACTACCATTATCATTATTAAGTCTAGTAGGTGGGATCAGCTTTTAGGGTGTTTGGTGTAGTGTAGTGTAGTAATTATCCTATAGTTATTAGGGACGCCTTTAACGTTATTCTTGTTCATCTTATTTCCTTTGTTTGCTCTGTCATACCCATTTGTTCACAGTCATTTCCTTATTTCCTAGCTTATGCCTTGTCCTAGTTACTTAATGATTATATTGTTAAAGTTATTGCACTCGCCAGACTTTATGTCTGACCCCTTTGTTTCCACCTCTTTTCTTCCTTTCCCCCCCAGGTGCTCAGGGTGGGACTAGTACTGGTGGAGCTTGATTTGGACAACTTTACCTCTTTCTTTGAAGTTGCTTAGATCGCTGAAGTAAAAGTTCAGCCTATCTTATTTATGGCTATTTTATGTTGGGGTTATGTCTTTCATTCTATGTACTCTGATTTAGACAAGATGGATATTATGTACTTGACTCTAGTCTTTGGTTTTTGATGATGTAATCAAACTTATTTGTTTACCGCTGCAATAAAAATGAAGTTTTAAATTTTTTAGTACTGTTTTATATCTGTCTGGTTGTTAAGTTTCTGTTCTATACACACTTAAAACGCTCCATGGAAGTTAATGCATTCCCTTTGTGAGTGACATTAATGGACGTGGGGTGTCACACGTGGTATCAGAGCTGAATGTTACCAGACCAGATATGAATTTTGAAAAACTATTTTTCAAAAGCATTTTATAAAGAAATACTCTCAAAAATACGTTTTAAGGAAAGTATTTTCAAGAGAAAAGTTTATTTTAAAAGCATAACCCCCAAGAGCCATATATATTTCTTTCGAATTCTTCGTTTGAAACTCTTCATTTTCTTTTCAGCATGTCTGGAATTCCTGAGATACCCGAGGGGATACCGATACCAGGATGGTTTAGAAGGTATCTGGAAGCTAGGGCCCATGTCGCAGGCCCAGCAAATGCTCCTCCTCCTCCCCGTGTTGACTTACTCAAATCCAAATGGTTCTCAACCGACCCCCTTATCCACCTGGAAACTTGAAGCTTAAGGATTGTTTTGGAGGTTGGGATTTAAAGGGAATGTATTTTGGCTTAGATCTACATCCAAATGCTAGGAAAGATGCTGTTGAGGGGTTAAGTACTATAAAGAATTGTATGATTACTCAATTTAACACTGCTAGGAGTCAACTCGAAACACGATTGAACCTGACCATGAGCAATGTTGACAAGCAACTAGAACGTCGGGTCAAATTTGGCTATGAGTTTCAAAGGATGAATGCTTGCCATCTTGATCATATTGGCATCTTGGAGAATGATAAAGTTGCATTGCTTCACCTGATCAGGTTTCAAGAATCTGAAATCGCCTCCTTAAAGAGTGGAAATGTTAGAGTAACAACTTGGAGGCTGAAAATGAGGAACTCAAAAGAGAGCTTAAGGCTGTAAGAAGGCAATTTCGAGAAGCTCAATCTGCTCAAGAACTCACGGAATGTCAAATGGCTTTAGAGAGACGAGCTTCAGCCTCTCATCAACAAGAAAAAGTGGTTCTTGAGGACAAGATTAATTCTTAGAATGAGACTCTAAGGACTCTGAAAGAAAGCAGAATCAAGCTGCATAAATCTCTTGACGAGGCTAGAATTAAGACTGACAATACTCTGTTCCAATTTTACGTTTACAGTGTTATGAACCATGGAAGCTTAAGCTATCTGGAAAAATACTTTCCACGGACTTTGGCTCTTGTTTGGGCACAAGTGCTTTCATACTCCGGCGGTGTTGATGATGAATTTCTCCAGGAAAGTCTCATGGAAGAAGAAGGCCGTAAGGCTTTGGTTGAAGATAGGAAGATACTGGCAGACGAGCGAGCCCAATATTCTAGGGAGGCAATCCTGGATGTTATTGCTATTCGTAGCTCATCCAGGCTCACCGACATTGAAGTTTTAAGCTCTCAAACATCCCCTACGGATCACCCTATCAAGGAAGTTACCGAAGTTCAACCTGATAAAGAACACATGGTTTAGGGGAATGTACTCCACCAATGCGCAGGACATGGCATAGAAAATGTCGGCACTTCTTTAAATGTGAATGATTACGAAATCGACCTTATATACCCAATAACCCGAGGTAAAATTGATATCTGTCAGTCCGTACCGGATTTGGATTATCTTACTTCTTCACCTGGGTTTGCTGAACTTAGTGCTTACTATTCATTTGCACCAGGTCCACCTTCGCCACCTCTATTGTCTACTAGTGCTGCCGCTATTGTAGATGCTACTATTTACTCGGTTTTAGTATCAACTAGTATTAGCCCGCACACCACACCTTTGCTGGGCGATCCAACATTACGTAATATGTCTGATCTGGAAGCTGTTGACTATGATTACAGCAAAGCGAGGATTAAATTTGGAATACAAAGGCTGTGTCTACTCTGATACGCAGAAAGAGTTCCGTTGTGAATAGCCCGGGAATCATTAACTTATCCTCTCCTGAGAGCCCTTGTGTAAACATAGAGTGGAAGTCAAGCAGTTGGTTCACCTCCTTCTTTCTCTATTAAGAAGTAGAATTTGTGACCCTCATACTTTGATTTCAGTCTATTTTCTTATCTGTCATGCACTTAGATCGGCTGTATATGCGAGTGTCGGTCCTCTCCTAATACTTTTGGGCTCATATATTCATGTTGTAACGTCTGGTATTGTAATGATTTCGCTGTTCGTTTTATGAATGATAGTATTTCACGGGGATTCAATCTTGTTAGTCGAAAAATCTCATCAGACGCTTAGCCTTTGTTGAAAAGTTATGGTGAACTTATGGTATGTTTAAGTGAGCATTATTAATTTTTACGCAATGGTGATGCCCCCATACCAAAGTTCTTTACAACTCTATTGGGGTAGAAACGATCATTTTTTTCTAAATTCTCTTAGTTATAGCTACAATTTTAGTTTGAATCCATCAGTTCGTGACTTTTGGATAGGTATTCAACCGTTTCTCCCGCTAACCTAGCAGTCCAACCTCTTTGGGGATTAGGTTTAAATATATCGGCTTTTTAATGCATTAGACCTTTTTTCTCAATAACTTGGTGGCCCAAGCCCTTCAGAGATTGGGGTTTGAATGCGCGAGGTTTATATATTTTTTTTTGTTCAACCCCCCATTTCTCCCTGACCTAGTGACCCAAGCCCTTCGGAGATTGGGATTTGAATGCGTGCCCCAGGTGAGGTCTTAGGTTTCATGTTTCGGTCTAACTTGGTCTTGTTTGTTCTGATTAGTCTAGAACCAAAAAGACATTGTTGGACACCCCTTTTCGGCTAGGATTTCTTTTACCCTCTTTCAGCTAGGATTTTTGTTACCCCCTTTCGACTAGGATTTCTATTACCCCCTTTCGGCTAAGATTTCTATTTGCGTCGGTCCTTCCAGCATGTTTGCCGGTCCTTCCGGCACTAGGACTGGTGCTTCCAACCTTGGTTTTTTCGGTCCTTCCAACTTTATGCATCATCCCGGGAGGTGGACAATAATTCCTCTTATCGAGCTTTGTTTCGATTTAAAGAATTTGTGTCATGCACCTAACAAGGTGCCTCTTTTTGGGATTGACAATTTTATCCGTAGGAAAAATTCAATATCACCTTTGCATTTTTCTCAAAGTTTGACGCTAGTCCCTTCAATGAATGCTTGTTAAGGATTTGATGTTCTTGTAGTGAAAAATGCAGCTTTCTGACTTGGTGGTCGTTTATTGAGTTTTTCACTATTTGCCCCAGTACATCTTATTCTTTTGAAGCGGTGTGCTTATTCGTATTGCTTAATAGGCATGATGTTCCTGATTCTTAAGTTGCTTCACCTAAAACATGCTTGGGACGCTTTTTGTTATGATTGGGTTTTAAATGAGCGATTGCTTCTTTTTTGCCCACATTTAAGAAATCGACTTTTAGTATAAGCTTATTAGTGTGTCATTTAGTAAGCACATAGCTTTTAATTTATAAGGCCTTTGTTTGATACAACGTAAGTAAATCATCATCAATTGCTTACAAGAATATAGCAAGTGATAAAGCTAAGTAAAGTAAAAGTGACGGAGGTCGCTTATTCAGAGCCACTGTAACCAGAAACTGGCTATCGGTCCTTAAGTAAATGCTGGCCTTGTATTGGTTTGGGCGATCTACCATTATTTGTTGCCCCTTGCTTGTAGAGAATTATAGCAGTGTTCACGGACTTGTATATATTGTTGCAAACGATAATTCCTAATCATTTCCTCAATTAGCGATTTTAGATGCCTACAATCATCAGTATCGTGTCGTGGCTGGTTATGAAATTGATAAAATCTCCCTGATCTTATAGCAACATCTTTAACTTGCATTTGTTTTGGGATTGGATACTTCTCGGTATCCTTAGTTTCCATGAAGATATTCCCTGTGATGTCATAAAGGGGAGTGTGCTCAGAATTCTTAAAAAAGTGGAGCTTCTTCTTAGCCCAGTCATCCTTTCCTTCGTTGCTCCTCTTCTGACTATCAAGGTTATTTTGTACACTACCGCTCCTTTTTAGCTATTCATTGCATGGATCTTCTCAGTTGGAAGATCTCCCATATGGATAATACATATTTCGGTTGACCGAGCCTAATTCGAATTGCATTAGGTCCGTTACCAATGTTAGTAATTGGAGATTACACAGTTCAAACAATTATGAATTCCGGTCAAATCAAAATGGATAAAGATAAACCCATTGATTCAAAAACGACTACTGATTACTAACATTTTTATATATAAAGATAAACAGAAACAAGTCTTCTTTTTTTATGAGAACCTAATAAACTTATACAGAAATGCTTATTTTTTATTTTATCTTTTCCAAAATACACACCGAATGCTCCTCAATACTGATATATTTTTCAGCTTCATCGAGTAGTTGCTCGAGGATGCTTGGTTTCTTCTTCTTAATCCACCATCCTAAGTTGGTCTTCTTACATATGGCCCCTTATAGAGCTATCAGAACCAGGCGGCGTTCATAATTTCCAACTTCGGCCGCTGCCATTTTAAACGAGTGAGAAAAACTTTGATGGACTCTCTTGGTCTTTGTGCTAGTTCACCTAGCTCCATGACATCCCGAACCTTAGTTACTTGGAACCTGAATTGCTCCCTGAATAATCTTGCTAGAGTAGTGAACTCATCCACAGACTTCGGTGGTAGCTTTGTGAACCAGAGATAGGCCACCCATTCTAGATAAGTTGCGAAATACATGCATTTGATCTCGTCGGTGGTGCGTGCCCCATTCATATGCTGATCATATTTGCACAGGAACACATTGGGATCACTTATCCCACTATAGGATTGCACTATTGGTGGTTTAAATTTTTGTGGATATATAGCCATCTTAATTCTTTCGGTGAATGGGGTCTTAGTAGGAGAAAATTCCCACTCCTTTCCATTGTCTTCCTTCTTCAAGCTTTGCTCCACGATTCCACGTGCCATTCCTAAGATATATTCCTGCTCTTTCCATCGATCCAAGGAATGGGTGCCGTTTTCTTCGCCAGACTCTCGTCTAGGTGAGTAATCATGATTTGGAGACAGGGGATCTAGACTTCCTTTCAAGAGAACTACCCCTTTAGTGGAACCAATCACCCGTTGAGAGGTTGTGTATCGGAATAGTTGCGCATAGGTTCTTTACGTTTTTTATAGTCAACATTAGCATGATATGAAACCTCCTGAATAGAGTTCCCCTGTTTTGTTCTTGAAGCAGAGGATCCTGCATCGTACGCGTGACTCATTTGAGCAGGTGGAAAACAGGTGGCACTTAATGTGGCTTTTGTAATAGCGGCTTGAGTAGTGAAAATTGACTCGAGCTTCTTCATCAATGCATTGTTTGCAATAGTTATTTGAATTGTTAGTCCTGCCATTGCTTCTTCCAACTCTCTCTTAGTTATAGCCACTTCAACTTTATACCAATCTCCTGCCTCGTAATGGTTGGTGGGTAAGGTAGCATCATTAACCTTTGCGGTGAGGTCGTTGATTTTACAAGTAACTTCCTTTGATCTGCTCATGACCTTGAACGAGGTTTAGAAATCTTATAGGATTTTAATGGCTTGAGATCACAAGGCAAGGCTTTTGAACTTGAAAAAGGTATGAAAGTAGAAGATGTGAATGCAGCCCCATGGTGGGCGCCAAAATGTTTTCACCAAAAAGTAGCTCAAACACCAATGGTATGTAAACTGTACTTCACCAATGTGGTTAAAAAGTAAATGGAGCCGCACTCAAAAAAAGTTAGAAGTGAAAATATGAAGAAACAAAAATGGGGACAAGGTTTTTAAAGTGGTTCGACCCTAAGCCTAGCCTACGTCCACTATGAAGGTAGTATGCATTATCACATCAATGATTACAAAGCATATACACTCTCTTTGTTCATACACCATCTCATTCTCTGAACATATTCCCATTCTCACATACAAATCTTGCATAAATTTACGGAATTCAATGGAGTAATGGTAGAATCCATGGAGGAGAAGGATAAATGAGTGACGGAGAAGGAGGATGCCTTTGACCTTCTACATTCACAAGGTCCCAATGGATTCCATGGTCAAATGAATGAACCACCTTCAAGCGGAGATGTAGATAATGGTTGAGAATGCCTAAGGAATGGTGGAGGAAAGAGTTTAGAAGCACTTCGTGGTGGCCAGGAGTCTCCCCTCGTTATGGTGGAAGCCATGGCCTATTTATAGGTGAGCTCTCCTGAAGAAATAAGTTGGAACTCATGTATGTAGGCTACGGGTCGCTTGTTTCCTTAATTACGAAAATGCGATCGCCCAGCTGTGGCTAATTGTCGATAGTTGTATCCAGCTGTCCTGAGCGATTTTATGGGAGCGAGCGGTTGCATAGAAGCGAGCGACCACATAGGTCTGAGCACATTGAATGGGCGGACAGGCGATGAGTGTATAGGCGGTTTATCAAAGCTTCTTAGTTAGTAAAAGAATGATCGACCAGATAATCCTATTAAGTCTTTTATTGACCGACAGATAGTATCTGGCTGAAGCTTCAGCATCTGATTATAGATGAGCAGTTGACCGACCAAGGCTTGTAGATTAGATATAAGTGCGATCACTCTGGAGCTGACATCTGTCGGGTTGGTAGGTAGCATATGATTGTAGCATTTGTGAATGATTGAGGAATGAGCGAGCGACGGGGTTGCAACCCATGAGCGGACATGGGATGCATGTGCGATCTCTGACATCTTTGTGTTCATTACTACGTTCGAATGACCGGGGTAGTTGAATAAATGGCTATAGGGTGGAATGCATGGCCGAAACCAATTCTTCTCCTCGTCTTGTACGACTGCTTTCTTTGGTATATGAGTGACTTCCTTAATATAGGCGATCTTTTCAGGATGTACGAGCCTTATTATCCTTTGGCAGTGCCATTCTTGAGCCAGCTTTGTGCGCGCGACCCCTCTGTATGGTCGTACTATATATGACCGATTCTAACTGTGTTGAGAGGACGACCCAACTTGTTCCGATGTATGCGACCTTCGTTGCCATGCTTAACCTGAAGCTAGCACTTGAACTTCGTACTGTGTGATCGTCCCTTGCCCCTCACAAACTGTCTGGGTGTACTGGGTTGGATTGGACTATGCACGACCGACCCTAATGACGCTTGACTCGTAGTTTTTACATAGATTTAATAGACTAATACATGTATGGTTTTTAAGGGATAAACACTTGTATTAGTTCTAGGCTTCCTCCCATTATGCTTGTATCAATAGAAAACTGGCCACACCTTCCTCCTTGCTGCTATCAGTGTTAGACCGAAACTCTTGTTCTTTGTTTATACTTAGCTGCCGGTATCTGCTTTGGATTGCTGTCGGCTCTCGGACTCTGCTTCCGGCAGCTCATTAGCATTGCCCTTTTCTTCATAGTCTTGGTTTCGGTGTCCGAAACCCTTTGTTCTTTCGGCTTTGGAGCTTCCGCTTCTTTATATTTGGCTATTGCAAATTTTGGTGCTAACACAAATCATACTTTACTTTGGGATTTCAAAACTAATCACTTTAGAAACTCAAATATCTATAATACAACATATCAAAACATATGCAACCATATCAGAAGGTTTCTCTCAATAACAAGGCAACTGTGTCCTAGCCTTCTCATTTCGATAATCATTCTATTGTATGTTCCTCTCGCAAGAGTATTCCTACACAGTATGTCCCTCCGCGGAATAGATACGCATACCCATTTGCCCAAATTTTTAATCATGGGGTACCTGAATCATACGTAACATATCAAATCATTTCTATCTCGAAGTGATAAATCATTTCGCAACAATAATCACAAGTATTTTCAAATCATAGTACATTTTCATTCCAAATCATTTAAACATTGTGGCTTAAGCCGTCGAAATTCTCTTTGTTTATAAAACATCTTTTACAAACCATTTATCACTTCAAAATATTTTCTAATTCCTCGAAATCAAACTTTCATTTCATATTCTTTTATGAAATCATCTTTCAAAATTATTCATTTAGACTCTCCTTCATAATTATATGAATCAAACTCTATCGATAAATCAACAGCATCACAAAAAGCACTATGAATAGGCTTACATCGGCTAATTTATTCAAAACAACTTAATATCGTACGAAACTTTATTTTATCAATTCTAATCACTTTTAAACAATTTATTATTATTTATTATAATTTATCCATATTTTTAATAATTTAAAAATATCTCATTCCTTAAAAATCAAGCTTCGGGTCTTAAACTAAAAAATCTATGATTTTCTAGAAAATTGATTTTGACTTATCTCAAAATATAACCATTGGATTTTAAAAATCTATATATAATTTGAAAACTCTTTTCATTTCAGATGCAATGTTTTCCGTCTCAGGAAGATCTGATGGTCAGATTTTCGATACGTCAGTTTGAAGTTAATGGTCGAAATTTGCGAGTTGCCGCTGCGCGACTAGTTCTATTCTGACCAAACTTCGATTTTTAAATTAAATTGGATCAACTATAATTTCAAAATGTTTTTTAATTATATAGCACATGTCAACAACCAATATAACATCCAATCCACATATCGTGGAATATACCATATAAGCCTTAATCCATTAATGCTAATTTGGTCTTGTCAATTAACAGATTAACCACAATATACAGTCAGTAATTATAAGCATCCATCAAAAATATATTATTGTCACTCATTTGAGTTCATATCCACAACTATTTAGTATAACTTCTATTCAATGACAATTTTAAAGGTTCAAATTTATTCCAATGTCAACACTATTATTTCTAAGTGTGCTATACTCAAGTAACTACACGTACTTCACTTAAAAATCATTTCTTTTCCACATTAGACATTATTAAACCATATAATAAATCCATATCATCAATCACAAATAAATATATAACTCAAACAAGATCAATATAGCAGTTAAAATTTAACTAGCCCTTATTATCGTCTAAAAGTTCTCACTGAGGGATCCACTCCTTCGCACCCTTTAAGCGCAGAACTACTCAAGCACCACTTAGCAAGAAATTATCACTTCTTCTAACTCAACATATCACTAACACATGATATTTATACATACGTTTGTGTTTAAGGTGAAAAGGTGGAAGCTTTTAAGCGTTTAAGGGGTAATGGTGAGATTTTTGGCAAGGGGAACTCGGTCAAAGGAGGATGTAGGGCCCACACGTGCTGACTGGACTAGAGTGAGGTTAGGTGGGGTCAGGCGTGGGCCATATGGATAGGTTGTGGTGAGCTTGCGTAGGAGGGGTGAAATAAAGTTTTCTTGGGTTTTAGTGGAATTTAGGGATTTTGGAGGTGGTGGGGTCCAGGAGTGGAGGGGGGTTGCTAGGTGGTGTACTGGTCAGAGGGGGTTTCGGTGGAGATGGTGTAGGCGGCAGGTGGTGTAGGGGTGGGAGGCAAAGCTATGTGAGGAGAAGGAGAAAAAAATTGAGTTAAGGAAGAAGAAAGTGTAAAATGGAAATGGAAATGGAAACTTCAACTTCATGTCAACTTATGGATATGAGAGAAGCTTCATGAGATGACATCTAAGGAAGGGGGAGTAGGATTCAAGGTGTGTTGTCTAAATTTGGAAAGATGTAGGAAATGGTGCAAAAAGAAAGTGATTATTTTAACAGATTTTTTTCTGTTCTTAAGGTTTAAGTAAGGGAGGTGGTATCTCTCTTGAATTATGTTAAACCTATGAAACTATTAGTACATGTTATTAAGTTATTAAGATTTTCATTTGTCATTTTATCAATATTTTTAATTTGTTCAGTACACCCAATACTACTTAATTTCAATTCAAATTTCAATAAATGATTCCTACGAGTTTTCAACTTGTATGACCAAACCGTAAGTCCAATCAATGTGAAATTTGAAATCCTATTATATTTCACTATAATGGATCCAATAAAATTTGACTCGTCAAATTCGTAGAACATTTGAAAATTTGCCTTATTTCTAGCTCTTATTGAATTTTAACTAATTTTTCAACAAGCAATTATATCACATACGAACTTCGATTGATATGAAATTTGGAACCTAACAATAATTTACTATTCTGGATCCGATGAAATTGGTTTCGTCGAAAATCTGAGATTGTTTGCAAAATATCTATTTTTAGGCTATTAAAATAATATTAAATTATCGATTTTCACGAAATTCATTTTAATTTGATTTTTAAAATTTCACTAGCTTATTCTAACCTTAACAAGATATAAAATAAAATTAGAATACATTTATAATAGTTTTCCAAGTCTAGATTAAATAATTACTAAAATATGAAATTTAGTCAGAAATATCCATTTAAAAATCCTTTTTAAATCTATTTTAAACTAACCAAAAGTTTGGGTCATTACATGTGGTCAGAATAGGACTAGTCGCATTGTGGTACTTCACGAACTTGGACCATAAACTTTAAACAACTATAGCTTATGCAATTTAAATCGGATTGACATGAAAAGAAAAACATTTTCTTTCTAATAGCAATAATTTTCAAAAGAAAATGGAATTTCAATATTTTAATGTAGAGATTCAGAGTCATGTTTAAGTCTATTTTGAAAAAGGTCGCTATGAATGCAGTTCATAGAACATAACACATATGGTTGTTTCATATTAATTAAAAATTTGAATTTGTTTGTAAAATCATTATAAATTATGTAAATGTAATTTGAATTGGAAAATGAAAGTTTTGGGTAGTATAAAGGTTATTTTAATCAAAATAGCTAATAAAAGCTATTTTACGACGCTTTTGAAACACTTTTGCAATGTTTTTCTAAAAATAGCATATTTTGATGTTTTAAACTTATGAATCATTATCTGAAACTTAAATGATCATTTTGTAAGGATTAATGAAATATTTTTAAAAGTCAATAGTACTTAAAACATATCGGTTTTAAGTAAGGTTTACTTTATCTTGAGATAAATTGTTTTCCAATTATTAATGAAGTTGGAAATGGTCGGAAGTAATCTTCGAATGTCGTTATTAAGTCCATAAGTAAACATGTACTATTTTAGGAATTTGAAATCTAGAGTTACTGTTATTCCGCTGATAGTATCAATCGAGTATGGAAGTTGATATCGGACAAAAGTGATGTAACTTCTATCTAGTTCCTATATAATATGATTTCAGATTAAACTTTCGAATTAAAGGTTTTCCAGAATTAATAAGGTGAGTTTGGATAGAAATAATTTTGAGATATTTGATATAGAATTCTGTTGTCGGACGCATACTACCTAAGGAATTTGAGAGATATTTATATTATTTTTTCACTTATAGTATTCGCTGATTATGAGAATTTGTATCGAATATAAGTTGATAATTTCTGTTTAAATCTTTTATTCATTTTCAATTGGTTTTTGGTTTGTTATGAATGGTGTCTTAAATAACATCATTCTTTAACATGCTAAAGATTAAATCATGATTTGCAATTTAGAGAGGATTAAGCTTTTGTAAAAACTATTTGAATGATGCTTAATGATCTTGATTTTGAGATGAATTTTAAGAGGAAAAGGAATGAAGAGTTAATGAATCTGGGTGAAAAGTTAATTAATGATGGTTGAGATTTTTGAAGCTAAATGATCTTTGATTTAAAAAAGTATGTTTTAAAGAGGAAGTTATGAAACGAATTTTTGGAAGATGGATTTTTGACTTTAATTTTTAAAGGTAATGGTTTATTTTTATTAATAAGTTTTGTAAGTAAGGATTTTGTTGAAATGATAAGGAATTGAAGACATTCGATTTACTGAAATCTAAAGTGAAAGAAGACTTAACTTAAATCCTATATAAGCCCATATGGTTTTCAAATAACACTTGTTATTCGAAAAGACCGAGAATGGATTTCTATCCGAAAACCATTTCAAATAATAATACGATGAAGAGAAAATGAAGATATTCAAGAGGTGGTTGAAGACTGGGGATCTTCACATCGAATGGATTACTTGCTGATGTCTCAGTTGGGTCGTACACCTAACACGAGCTTATAAGTGGCAGTGGTCCGGACGTACTTGGAGATTTTTTGGACTTGCAAATGCTCCTCTCCATTTTGGACGAGGAACAAGGTGCATCCGGTTTCGTTCTGGCCCAGAACAGATTTGTATGGATGCGTGTCTGACATTGTATTTTGTAATGTATTGGTTGATCTTTACTAAATATATTTCTGTTGGTCGTAGAGAATTTATTCTCTTAGCTTGACACCATCCTTTGAGATGTACGAGCTCGAAGGTTATATGGTTAGTGATTACCAATTATATGTTATAAAATGACAATGTGGAATTTTAAGTGATTGAGTTGTAGATGATCAAAGCGTGGCTTTAGGGTAAAGTGTAGTTTTGTGTAATAGGTCCTTGGCAAGCCTCACACCCTGATAATGGCCTAAAACAGAATGAATGCAGCAAGGCTATGCGCATCACTGCTATTAGGGTATGGTCATTCCCTTCTAGATAAAAAGTTATATTATGTTATGGCGCCCATGTATTTACTTATGTGGATGTTGGAAATGAGTGCTCGGTTAAAGGTTAGTTACGACCAGGGACTGTCATGTTCGAGCCCATTTATTGGAGTTAGCACATAGAGATGGGGCCCGCCTTGTGTTGGTAGGAGATTCATTTGTTGTTTCTTCAGAAACATCCTTGTAAAGGTGTTTCCTTCTGTAAGGAAGATCTTTTGCCTTGGTCATTGTTGGCATCCAATTTTCCACTACGAGCCTGTACAGTTTTAGTTGCATACCTATACGTCAACATAATAGGATGGGGTTTTACGTTGGCTAATATTAATACATTTACTTGCGAAATGGTTTCCACACTATGCACTAATAATAATATCAAAGGATTTTTCACGTATCAAGCATTTTTGGATATTATAAGAACAAAACTCGCCCATTGGTGTGCGCTTGCATTATGTGATGTGGCATGAGCTTTATGATAGCTTCATTTTCCAAAAAGCACTGAAAATTTTCTTGCACTGGTGTTCCTAAGGGAAAATTCGTTCTGTGTTTACAGCGTGGTCTTATGATTTACCTCACTCTAAAATAAACCTAGAAACAACTGTTTTAGTTCTCACACTAGCTCCATGACTGATCTGCAGTTCATTGTCCCTTCACCTAAACTCTGGGTGCCTATAACTTTCCACACAGGAAACCTAGTAGTTTTGGTTTGCAGATTAGTCTGGGAGTCAATTTAGAGCACGTGTTATATTAGGACTAGAGCTATACTATTTGGAGTTATATATTCTTCCGCTAAGCTCTAGTGTTTTCCGCTGTGTATTGTTGTACTCTGATATCTCATTATAACCCTGATGTAAGAAATTGTTATTGCAATAAAGGTTCTTTTATTTCTATTCTGATTTGTTACTACCCCCAATAACAATCTGTCTTTGTGAACGGTTTGAGTTGGTTTAATTATCACTTAAAGCAATCAAAAATGCAGGTCGTTTTAGAAGGCTCTTAGGCATGAGAGCATTTTCCAAAGGAAGTTGAGGATGTTGCATATGTTAATGAGAAAGGAGAATCAAACCACAAAAGGGCTATGGAAATAAGAAGAAGTGGAATGGAAAGAGAAAACAACAACAAGGTTGGAATGTCCATAAGAAAGCTAAAGGTGAAGTTAGCTTTAATAGCAATGAGAAAGATCACTACTCTAGGGATTGTAAATCTGCTAAGGCTAAAAAGAAGTGCTTCGACTGTGATAAGCATGTGCACATTAAGAAGAATTCCCGGATCCACCCAAGGACCACATGCAGCAACCTAGGACGACAGGTGAGTGAAAGTTGTTATTTTAGAATTTGAATAGTTAAAGTAATAGGGTTGACTAGGCGTGGGACATCGATTTAAGCAAACAATTTTGCTGCTGCGTTTAGCAAAAGACAGATGTCCATCTGGTGAATGCGTGGATGATGATTCGTTCGGTGTGGTTTCATATCCGAGTGGGTTTTTAGTCAGTACAAGAGCATCAACCACAGTGCTAGCTTTATGATAGAGACTGCAGACCAATCATTTGGCTATAGATAAGAATCATTCCTAATAGTACTTCCGTTGCAGCAATTATAGTGCTAACAATGAAATAGGTAAACATTTTAATAATCACCCTAAGTAATGCAAGAACACTTCATCCTTGTAACACTAGAACTGTTCTAAAGTCTATTTTCTCTTGATTGTTCGATTTCTAGTAGTCATTTATGTTAACCCCAAAATTTGCACTGGCCAAATATAAAGAAGCAAAAGATCCAGAACAGGAAGAACGAAGGGTTTCGGGTAGTGAAATCCGAACCATGGAGGAACAAGGCAAATGCGTTACCAAAAGCAAGGACCGAGAGATAATACCAACAACAAAGGGATTCGGTTTGCAATGGTTACAACCAAGACTCAACATCGAAATAGGTTATCGGTGAAGAAGAGTCGAACCGCCACTAGCAATAGAAGAATGATCCAAGAGAATGGACCCGACACCAAGCTAAAGCTAAAAGCATAAAAGAGGCAATCAACACCACAAACAACCAATACAATCATAAAAGGAGGAAGCCAAGAATCCATGAGAAATAAGGAGATAGAGGCATCAAAGGCATAATAAACCAAAACCAAATAGGATCTCTCAGGAAACCAACCATCAAGACAAAAGATTGATGGTTACCAAAGAGAAACTTCAGAAATCAACAATTAAAGTACCAAAAGAATGCTGCCGGAGGACCGAAACCTACCCCAGAAATTTACCGGAAGAAAACCAAACTTAGAGGAGAAGAGCTATTCGCACAGACTCGCTTAGTGTCAGTACCGGAAGGGGTGGTAGAACTAGGATCATAAGAAATAAAAGAACGAAAGTAAACTCTATAAGGACTTGAAGATAAAACCCGAGCCTATGACCGAAAGCTGAAGGCCTTCCCCAAAGCTATCCTTACCGACACGCTTGGTATCGATGTGAAAGGTAGAAGCAGCATCAACAAGAAGCTCCAGAGACCGAGACCATACCTCCTAAAGCCAATTCCAACAGTCCAAAAGCCATATTGGACCCACTAGCAAAGCCAGGTAGAAAGTAAAATGAGTCGACACTAAGGAAGTATCATTGACCCTAGCGCAAAAGGTTGCTACCGAGAGTCCGAGACCAAGCCACTAAGAGGAATACCAGCGGAACCACTCCCAAAGGCCCGAGATTGATATTCTGAAGGCAAAAAGACATCAGTGAAGACATTCGAGAAGAAGAAAGATGGATGAAACCTTTCTATCAGAACGGAAAGTCACAAAAGCGGCCGAAACCTTGTTAAAGCATCCGAGAGGGGCTTCTGCTGGATTAACAACAGAAGGGGCCCCGATTTTCCTAAAATAAGACCCCTGGGGTCTCATTTTGGGGGACTTTTCTCATTCCGCAACCTTACCCTCATTTTCCAGAGAGCAAATCGTAATTTGTAAATCAATTTTGGGGATTTCTCATGTAACATTCTCTATGAATAAAATCATCAAAGCCCTTAAGGTGGACGTAGGTTCAATCTGAACTGCCACTATAAATTGTCGTGTTCTTTAATATTTCTTATATTATACGATGTATTGTTGTGCAGTGCTATTTAGTGCTTCCCAATCCTACCCTTTCAGTGGGTACTTAACTACCTTATGCTTTCCCCTCATAAAAAGCTTCATACGCAAGCCTCATTCTTTACCCTAGGTCACCTAAACCCCTTCTTACAAGCCACTTAGCTTCCTTTCATGTGTTGTGCTTATGGAACCTTTATCCAAAGATAACTGTTCGTCTTTGAGTTGCGTAAGCGTGATACTCACCCTCTGAGGGAAGAGTAACTAATCTTTCGGGCTCTAAACCTTGATCTCTAAGAAACGATGAACCAACTCAAGCTTGTAGGAACTACGTAACCACATTTCCCCCTTAAGTCCACTTTTATAGACTTATCTTAGATGTTGACGAAAAATATCGTTAACATTTTTGCGCTAGAAGGAGGGCGTGAACCTCCGAACCTTTGATTAACCTTTCCACATCACTGGTTGTTCCGTTCCGGAGAGAACTAAGTTTTGAAGAAGTAAAACCAAAGAGAAAGGGTCTCGAAATGATATTTTTAATCTTCAACTTGCTACTTAAATTATCGTCGATTAAAGATTTATTTAACCTTAAATCTCCAGCTTTCCTCTCATATCTCTTTCCAGAATTCCCGTACTGTCCTTATCCCGTATTCCAACATAACGAGATATTCTCTGAATGCCATAAAATAGAAAGACCATAAGAAGATTGGGAGCAAGGTTCCAATGCTTCCGTCGTTATAGAAACTAGCATGCTATCAAGTTCCAACTCTACAAACCGAAGAGTTAACCCCAATTTTAACAAAAGGAAGAAACGATGAACTGGAAGCATTATACTTGACTTTATAGGTTGACGCTACTAGGAGGTCTGTTGAAGATCTTTTGTCTCATGGTAGCCTACTCGAGTCCCCTTACGAAACTTTCATTATTGGGTTAGCCATACACTTTGCATGTTTCTAGCGATTCACATGGTATCATCAAATGATACAAGTCTTGGATAAGAATCTACAATGCAGTAGAACGCCCTTATTTACGATCCTTTACTCCGACAGCATCTAGGGTTCCTCAAACAATGTGATATCTTACACCAAATGGAATTAAAGGTGAAGGCATCTTTCAAATTTAGTGGCAAAGCTAGATCCTTGCTGCAAACCAGTTTTGTTCCACAAAAAGACTATAATACATTAAGAGAGACAACTGATGCAGAAAAAGATATGCTTCCATTACTCGAACAAAGTGATGAAGTAATAGGAAGACCCCCAATTGTAACACAACCTCTAAACTTAGGTACCAAAGATGGAAATGCCGAAAGGATCAAGGTCCTAAAGCAGCAGGTGCTTGAGATGAAGACTCTATGGGAAAAAGTTCAATCACAAGAAACATCAGGAAGGCCTATTTCATTAAATATTAATTACAAAGAAAGCCGAGGCAATAAAGGTAAGGACAGTCTAGAAGACCAAACATTGGAGGATCTGGTCCTAAGAGCTCAAACTGTGGAAACATAGAAGCCTACTTTAGAGACAAGACGGAGAAGACTAACACAAATCCATTTGAAAGCAAGAAGGAAGGAGCCTTAGATAAGCACCTAAATAATGATGAAATAGTGGCACCCTCCACTGACGATGCCATGAAAATAGTAGTACCGTCATGCATGATTGTTCCCACAAGGCGCCATGGAATTACCGATCCAACAAAACCAGAAATCAAGGAATCCTCAACCTCAATGACATGCTTAGCAACACAAATTGATATTACTAGAAGATTTATTGAAGCAGATTTGGCCCGAAGGTCCTTAGGGATAGCACCTTATGAAGTAGAATCGAGAGTAAAGGCTCCTCAAGTGTTTGATAGCCAATTTAAACCCTTTTTGAGTCTACTAAGCGGTCCATCTTTACAAAAGGACAATGGAATGTCGGAAGAAGCTACTGTTCAAAGGAGAACAAAATCCTGCTGCCACAAGAAGATATGAAGGAAAGAGTGCTAAAGCTTCGCCTAGTATAAAGATGCCACACCTAATATATGACGGGACTACAGATCCTGAAGAGCACCTTGCTTCCTTTGTCAGTTATATAGAATTCCATAATGCTTTTGTAACTATGCGATGCCGAATGTTTCCACTAACACCACGAGAAGTAGCTTCTAAATGGTATCACCGAAGGCAATGACATTCATTCTTGGGAACAATTCTCATATGATTTCTCTGCACAATTTTGTAGCCGTAAGAATCCAATGGTGGACTACCTTACCATTATAAGCATAAAACAAGGGCAAGAGGAATCTCTAGCCAGTTACCTGAAATGATTTAGAAGCTTCGAGAGCAAAGGGTATGAGCAACCATGATAAGCTTGTCGACATCCATTCAGACTGATTGAGAAAACACCTTTTTGGAAGAGTTGTACATACATGGATGTAAAGACTTGCCAGAATTTTACCATCGAGTAAATACATTCATTTGCATGGAAGAGTTGTATCATTCGGAAAGGAGGTCGGTTGTTACAAGGAAAAAGGAAAATCTCACCCTCATCAGAATCTTCAGGATGGGATGGGAAACCAAGATTTCATGAAGACCAAAAGAAGCCAAAGAAAGAAGGATCAAGTGCCAATACCATAACCTTAAGCAAGCCTATTTCGCATATATGTGCAGTGATGAAGGAGAGAGTCAACTTTTCAGTTCCTTTCAAATCTAAGAATCATCCAAAGGAGAGAGGTATTGCGAATATCACAAGAAAAATGGACACCAAACTGACAAATGTAAGGTGTTGGAAGGTGTAATACAAAGGATCATCCAAGAAGGACACCTAAAAGAGTTCATCAATGATGAACTAGAATCAACTCAACAACCGCTTGACCTCAAGCCAAATGACCTAGTAGTCGAGACCGCTTCTGTGCCTATGCCTCCCAAATCAAGGTTTGTTAACTCTTATGGCAAAGGTCCCGAGGTCGGAGGTAGGGAGGAGCCCTCCGAACTTAGAACTCTCAACTCTAATCAGGGGAATGGTTACAATTACGGATCAAAGGACCGTTACTCTGGTAAGTGCTCAGGGACCTGTACTTTTTGCATTTGCCAAACTTCGGGACATGCAACACTTTCATCCCCCGCATTTCAGAAAGGTAGCTAGGTGTTAAGTAAGCTCCTATTGAAACTTCTTCTGAATTGAGCAGTTGCCACTCTACCAATTGCTAAGTTTTGTATACACCTTGTGCTTGTGAGTGTTTTCAATGGTTTGTATATAGATAGTTGTACTAGGATTTGTGTGCATACTTGAGGCTTTTGCAGTATTAAGATTAGTATAAGGTTAGCCTAGATAGCCTTCAGACCCAGTCCTCTCCTTTAGCGAAAAGGGTCGAGAATAGTATTTAGAATATCTAGCTCTATGAGTTTAGGATGGATAAGAGGTCTTTCGCCAAGTGTCATGGACGATTGTATGAATGATTGTGATGTTTTGATTTTAAAACATGATTTGAACCTTGACTTAAGCCATAATACCATGACGCCGAAGGGTTTTTCTAAAATGCCTCGACGTTGTGGATTCTGACACAATAACTTTGTTTTGTGTCTGGTGGTAAGTTTTGTATTTCGTTTACGAGTTCTCAAGCTAAGATGCTATGCGACATTTGGTCAATTTCGCTTGCCAACAAAGCTTTATGTGAATACACTTTTCACATCATCCTTGATGGGCATTAGTAATTTGACCATCTGCGGAACTATGGTTCCGCCCCCAACTATTTTTATGGTTTCACACTACGCGAGCTATATGTTCATTACGACGCAAGTCGTGTGCTCTTCGCTACACAAGCTGTGTGCTCACCTGACCAATGCTCCATATGAGTACGTCTGACCAATGCTCTACAGGAGTACGCCCAACCAATGCTCTTTATGAGTACATTCCGACCAATGCTCTACATCAGTACGTCCAACCAATGCTCCAAAAAGGGTTTCTAACATCTTATCTGTAGAAGGGAGCAAAATCTCAGAGGGAGCACTCAAGAGCACGTACATGCTCTGCTCAAATATTATCCCGTAGAAGGGAACAAAAAGCTCAAAGGGAGCGCTTGGAGCATGTACATCCTCTGCTCAAATCTCATCCTGTAGAAGGGAACAAAAAGCTTGAAGGGAGCACCCGAAAATACGTACAACCTTTACTTAAAGAACATAGCCAAAATGGCCACATCAAAGCCCAAAGAAGCGGCTCATTAAATCAAATCAGAATTTAAAAAGTCCGCCTACAAATCAGAAATGAGGCCCAAATGGTGGCTCGCCAAGTGAAATGACAATTCAAAGCAAAGATCTATATATACCTGAATCTGCGCTTGATTCAGAACTCCTATTAATTGCCATAAGTGGATCTCTGGCCTTCCCTTAAAATACTCGAATATGGGTTTGGTTTGAGACTTCTGTTACATTCCAGAAGTGAATTTCTAGCCTTCATTCAGATACTCGAATCTGGGTTTGGTTTGAGACTTCTATTACATTCCAGTAGTGGATTTCTGGCCTTCATTTAGATACTCGAATTTGGGTTTGGTTCGAGAGTTTTATTACATTCCAGAAGTGGATTTTTGGTCTTTCAGCAAATACCATAATATGGATTAAGTTCGGGGATTCTATTATCTATATATTTGGATATCTAGACTTTTGTTGAATGTTTGAATCAAGATTATGGTTCGAAACTCCTAACTGATACCAAGATGAATTTATAGGCATCTATCAACAATACCCGAATCTGGGTTTCAAGGCTGCTAGTTGTTACCGCTAGATATAGACTTCTAATCCTCTCTTATGGGTTCCCCGAGTATGGTTTTCGACAATTCCCTTCACGCCCTCAGAAAAGAGGTTTAGGATTTCCAACTTAGTACCCTAATTTGGGTCGAAAAACCTTCAATCTTTATCCTCGGAAAAAGAATCAGCTGTCAATTCCTAGAATGGTAGATGGAGTCTACTATTTCAAAAGCTTTCAGATGAAGACCATGATTTCTTACCTCATACAGGGAGGTTTTCTAAACTTACGTAATGCTCATTCTTAACCTCATAGTTACATGCACTGTTTAAAATAATATTTAACATGTTGTTTGCAGAACATGTTAACCCGATATGCTAATCAAAAGTGCCTTCTGATTTTCTATTACAAACACCTGAGTATAAGGATACAAACTTACCATCTCACATTTCTAAGGATAAATCAGTTGAATGCTTAAATAACAAAGCTTATGCCACATTGCATCACTATTTTGGGTTATACAAGATTAATGTCGAAACTATTCTAATGATTCTTGAGTTACAGGCAAAACAATGATACAAGTAGAGGATTTTGCCCAAAAGAACAAAGGCTGCTTTATGCTAAGTGGGTAATTGTTAACACCAAAACTTGCACTGGCCAAATATAAAGAAGCAAAAGGTCCATAATGGGAAGAAAAATGGGTTTTGGGCATTGAAAACTAAACCATGGAGGAAAAAGGCTTCGAATAAGGCTAAGGCTTTATTAAAAACAAGGACCGAGAGCTAATACCGACAAAAAGGGATTCCGTTTGCAACTGTTACTACCAAGACTCAACATCGAAATAGGTTATCGGTGAAGAAGAAGCGAACCGCCACTAGCAATAGAAGAATGATCCAAGAGAATGGAGCCAACACCAAGTTAAAGCTAAAAGCATAAAAGAGGCAGTCAACACCACAAACAACCATTACAATCTTAAAAGGAGGAAGCCAGGAATCCATGAGAAAGATGGGTACCGACATGGTAGTGTCGACCGAAAAAAAAGCTAATGTTGATTCAACCCCGGAAGGTAAACCACCTGAAATCAAAAGCAGATAGAAAAGAGGATGAAAGCCTATAACCCGAAACCAAGGAAGGCAAAAGGGCTATCAGCATTAACTTGCTTGATGCCGATACAAAAGGATATAGAGGCATCATGTAATGACCTGCATTTTACGTGTCGAAGGATCGTAGAATATTTATTTATTTTTCATATGAGGTTGTATAGTTGTGTAACTTTGGGAAACGACTATTGGGGTCATTTCTCATGTTCATGATTTTTACCGATTTTTAAATGACTGTTTTGTCCCTAGAGAAGCTTGTTTCGCCTATAACTTTTGATTGGTAAGGAGTTTTGACCTGAACCACTTCCAATAGATCCAGATGATGGTTTACCTTTCTCTAGAGTGGTCACACGTGTCAAACAGACTTACCATTTGGCAGATATGGCTGAATTAAGGGTTAGAAGGTGAAAAACAGCTTAACTGGGCCTAATTACGGTGATTAGCAGCTAGGCCCATAACCCATTTCGGGATTAGGGTTATGGGGAGGCTGAAATTAGTTGGGAAACGATCTATTTTCATTTTCTCAGCCGCTTAAAACATTTCTCTTACCCTAGCCATGGCATCCGCCTTCTAAAATCACCTTCTAATCACTAATTAAGAAGATCTACATCAAATCAAGGCAAATGAACACCAAATCAGAGTTGGAGCTGCTGTGTTGCATAGGAAAACGCCCCAAATCAGAGATAGTTTCATATCTAAGTTTTATTTGTGGCTAAGGTGGGTGATTTGCATTGTTTTTCACTAATTACGGCTAATTAGGGGTGATTAGTGTTAAGTAGCGAAATTATAAATCAGAATAAATCTGGAAAAAATTGTAAAATTCTAAAATATTATTTTAGGCCTCTGTTAGAAATTTGGGTTAATTTGGTTATGTTTCGCTAATCCTATCATTAGATTTGCTTAAACATGCTTAACGGGAATATATGGGTTTTGGGTATGTTTGATCCGTTTCGACATATCAAATTGTTGTATTGGTGTTTATGATCAATTCTTTATGTTGCTATGACCGTATGGTATGCTTTGTGATTGATTAGAACAGTTAGAATAGTCGAAAACGCCATCGTATGGAATAAAAACAATCGCTGGAATAGTTGCAGGAAAACTGTGCAGGAAGTGGATCGGATTGCCCCTCCCCCACTGAATCAACCTGCTCGTGACTGGTGGCACCCTACCGACCCACTCGAGATTTTGGTACCGTGAGCTGGCTTGGATTATATGCCACGAACCAACAGGAGACTCACGAGCTGAACTCCCAACCCGAATCCCTTCCACGAACCGATGATGGAGCCATGACCCGAACTGATGTACCACGAATGGATTTGAGGAACCCGCCACGAACCGTACCGCCAGGAGATGTGGACCACGACCTGGAGCTTGACCACGAGCGGAAGGAGACCGAACCGAACCGGGGAACAACATGACTCACGAACTGATCCGAAGTAAGGTGAAGAGGAAATACCGAATCGATCCGGAGGAGACCAAAACCGGAGATGAAAAGGTAGTCGAAATGGGAAGTTTATACTCAGGGTCCAGTTGGGACCAACGAGTTGGCTTCATGGTTGGGCTTTGCTGCGGGACGTGTGCTAAGGGTTATCGACGTCCATAACTTTGATCTACCACCAAGACGGATGTTTGGCTATAGATCAGTGCAGTGGGGTAGATATTACTCCATGGGGAAGAGTGATCGTAGCATGGCTATGAGCCAGTGCAGTGGAGTCGTCATGACTTCATGGGGCAGAGTGGACATAGCAATGACTAGTGACTATGGATCAGTGCAGTGGTGTCATCATGACTCCATGGGGCAGAGTGATCACAGCAAGGAATGGGTGGTCAAAGCGGTGGATATTGTATGCTTTACGGACTGAGTGAGAGATGTGAGGATGGTTGTTATGCTTGATTGTTTGATACCACTATGACATGCATACCCCTCCCCCGTATCTCTACACCATATGTCAGTGTCACCTTAGAGTATTGTACATCTTGCTGTGCTAACTCTTTGGTTGCAGGTTCAGGTTTGGTTTAGTATACCTGTTATTGTTCTGTTTTGCTGCTTATCGCTTATACCAGACTTTCTTCTAACCCAGAGTTTTATGTCTCTTCTTATTACTCTGGGTGCTCTTAAACGGGCATACTAGAGACATGTTAGGTGATTATGCACGAATAGCTGTACCGAAGACGAGCAAGAGGCTTCCACGTATGATATATATATGGATATTCTCCCTGTGTCGCTGCTGGTCACTACTTTGGGCATTAGTAGTGTACGTTTATTACTTTACTTTAGAGACAGTTTGAAAAGTTGTAATAATGATGATGTGGAACATAAGCTATATTTGGATTTTCCGCTGCTATGATGTTTAGATTTTCAGCTTATGCACTGTTTCGCCTGTTTTATGTCAAAGTTATGTTATTATTATATTTTATCCCATGCGCTATGAGACATTCTGCAGGTTCCTAGTTAGTTCAAATTCCTTTCTTTGACGACATCTCGTGCTGGTTGGACATCTGTACAGCGCACTTTCCTTGGAAATGTCGGCTGGTGCAGGGCGGGCCATCACACTTGGTATCAGAGCTCTAGGTTGTGTAGTTAACCTAGGGAAAGACACCAGGGAGAGATAGTATATGTATATGAGAGCGCGTATTTGTGATATTTTGGTTTTCAAAAGCAATATATATACTATTAGTATATCTAAGGACGGAGTCGCACTACACTGGCATCACTGGAGAGATGGTTAATCGTTTTCTCCTTACAGATTGAACAATGAGCCGACATACGAGGGTTACTGGTAGAGGAGCTAATAATGGGAATGCTCCTGATATGAGGATGACGTTCACTAACTTCATGAGAGAGATGCTTAAGGATGTTCAGAGGGAAGCTCCTAATGCTGCAAATGGTGGTGGTGCAGCGGTTCAGGCGCCTAGGGCCGATTTCGCCAAGCTTTGCAAGGATTACACTAGTCTTGGTGGGAAGCCGTTCCACGGAATGGAGTCCGCTATAGAAGTTTAGGATTGGCTTGATAGTCATGAGCGTATCTTCGAGAATCTGGGAATTGAAGACGCGATGAAGAGGAAGCTAGCATCCCGTCAGCTGCACGGACGGGCTATGAATTGGTGGAATGCTATTAAGGCAGCTACCCTTGAGGATCAAGTTACTTGGGATCAGTTTAAGCCACGATTCAGTGATAAGTTTATCCCAGCTGCCCATAAGTCAGAGTTGTTTAGGAAGTTCTTGGAGCTTAAGCAAAATGGTAGGGCAGTCTCAGAGTATATTGCTGAATTTGATACTCTATCGAAATATGGATTACCCCTTATTGACACTGCTGAGAAGAAGAATGAGAAGTTCATAACTTGCTTAGATGGGTACTTGAGGGAAAGGCTTATAAATCATATTGATGAGACTTTTGAATCGATTGTTGGGAAAGCATTGAAGTCAGAGAGCCTTTATCTTAAGCCCAAGACTAAAGTCGATGTTGCATCTACAGAGGGGCTAAAGCTGCAAGCAAGCGGTGGAAGCATGAATAATTCTCAGAACAAAAGGAAACAGAATCAGACCAAGGATGTTCAGAAGAAGAGTAGGAAAGATGTTGAGTGCTTTAGCTGTGGCAAGAAGGGCCATTATGCTAAAGAATGTCGATCAAAGCCAGCGGACAGGAAGTGCTTCAACTATGGCCAAGTGGGACATCACAAGGATAAATGTACGCACCCCTCTAAAGAGAAGCAGATTGTGAAAGCATATGCTATTAATGTTGTTCCTTCTTCGTCAAATGCCCCAACTGCGCGGAGAAAGGAAAGAATGTTGTCATTCAAGGTATTCTTTCTGTTTATGATGTTCCTGTTCGAGTATTGTTTGATACTGGGGCTTCCCGTTCCTTTATATCTAGTGACCTGGTAGATAGGTTGGGATTGGAACCCGAGATAGTCAATAAACCTTTAGCGGTGAAGAACCCGATTGGTGGTTCGACTAGCCTTAGTTTGATTTTTCGTAATGTGGTCTTATCAAGTCATGGATGTATGTTTGCTTGTGATTGCTTTGTTTTGGGATTTACTGGGTTTGGCATTATTTTGGGAGTCGATTGGCTCCAAAGGTACGGGGTGGTGGTAGACTGTGAGGGCTTTTTGGTGACAGTTAGAGCGGATGATGGGCGGAGGGTAATGTTTGGTGGTCTACCTAGTGATGGCGTAATGGCTAGTTTCCTAAATTCCCTCCACATTCCGCATGATGAGTTGTCAGATGTTCCCGTGGCTGGCCAATATCCGGATGTCTTCGAGGAAGTGACCGGACTTCCACCACACTGAGAGATAGAGTTTCGTATTGATTTAGTGAAAGATGCCAGAACTATAGTGATGCCACTTAGTCGTATGGCACCAAGGGAGCAGTGAGAGCTCCGGGTGCATGTAAGCGATCTTTTGAAGAAGGGATTTATTAGAAGAAGTGTCTCCAAGTGGGGATCACCAGTTGTGTTTGCTACTAAGGCAGATGGTCCCCTTCGATTGTGTGTGTACTACCGCGAATTGAATAAGGTGACAAGGAAGAATAAGTATCCCCTACCGCGGATAGATGCTTTGTTTGATTAGTTGAGTGGTGCGAGAGTGTTCTCCCAGTTGGATCTCGCGACAGGTTTTCATCAGCTTTAGGTGGAAGCTGAGAGTATAGCTAAAACGGCCTTTCGAACACCGTCTGGATTATATGAGTGGTTGGTCATGCCATTCGGGTTGACCAATGCACCAGCATATTTTGTGGATCTTATCAATAGAGTATTCCGAGATCAATTGAATAAGTTTGTTCTTGTGTTCATAGACGATATTTTGGTTTATTCGAGGAAAGTAGAAGAACACAAGGAACATTTGAGGATAGTGATGGAGGTGTTGAGAAAACACTAATTGAAAGCAAATTTTTCTAAGTGTCACTTCTGGAGTAGGGAAGTGAGAATCTTAGGCCATGTTGTTTCAGAGAATGGTATTGCCGTGGATCCTGCAAAGGTGGCTACGGTACAAGATTGGTCTACGCCCAAAAATGCAACAGACATAAGAAGTTTCTTGGGATTAGCTGGATATTAACGGAAGTTTATCCAAGACTTCACCAAGATAGCGGCACCGTTAACTCAGTTGAACAGGAAGAATCAAGCTTTTGTTTGGGACGAAAAGTGCGAGGTTGCATTTAAGAGTCTAAAGGAAAAGTTGACGTGTGTGTTGGATCTAGATTAACCATAGAGGCGGGGTGAATAGGGTTTATCACAGTTTTTAACTGAATTAAAAATCTAACGAGATCTATAATAATAAACAGATCATAGAATATAGCGGAAACAGAAATGCAGAAAATAAATCACACACAGATATACCCAGCTTCGGCAAAACTCGGCCTACTGCTGCATTTCAAAGGTTTCTACTAGGTGATAGAACAAATCCCGCATACAAGACCATGTACACTTGCAAACCCTACTCCTATTCTAACCCTACGCTCAAAACCGTAGACTGATCTATTCTCCTAGATCAGATTTCCCCTGGTTACAGACCCGTAAACAGTAACCCAGATTTTACAGACTCTGTCAACTGTCAGTCACCACCCTGACTGAACTCCCTAGTATTTTACAGACACTAGAACTGTTTCGGTTCGATTAAAATACAACAAAAATAAAAACAAAAGAAACACTTTTGAAATTGAATGAAGGAGTTTAAATGTAAGGGGTCATCCCCTTTTAAAAAAAACAAAGCCCAAGCTCCTTATCATTTCTTGGTCGGCCCATTTGGTTATTCATTTTCTCTGATCCCTTGGTTCTCTGGAAAAATGGCGGCGGCTTGAAAAAAGAATACGAGCTAGGGTTTCCTCACTAAACCCCCAAATCGAATCGATCCTTGATGAAATGAAGTTCTCTGATGCTCGACTTCTCTGTTGCTTTCTGCTACTTCGATCTGGAATTTGTTCGGTCGAAAACGATTGAAAAATGTGAGTTTTCTCTGATTTGAAAGTTTTTTTTACTCTCGAGTTGATTGTAGTTCTTTTTTTGGCCTGTGATGAATTGGTGTAATATAGGATAAAGGAATCCTATGATAGCTCTCTGATTTCGCTGATTAAAGGCTCGATTTGATTAAAAAGAAATTTTCTCGGTTTCTTCCTCGATTAAATTTTACTGATTTGTAACCACTTGTGATTCTGATATTCTCGGCTTTGAATGGATTTCCCTTTTTGAAATTCGTGATTGACAGATTTAATCCTTGCCTTTGAAAGTGGTAATTTGAAATGATTTAAAACTGTCATGAAATCACACTGCCATTTCTGGAAAGAAATCTTGAATGAGGATTGATTAATTACTGGAAATCCAGAATTCAATTTCGAAATTGATTTGAGCTTATTTCTGATTATAAAACTTGCCAAAAAAAAAACTTATTCAATTTCTGCATGCCTTCATTTTTTTTGTTGCCATGGATTCGACTTTGAATTCCTGTGTGATTTACACTTGACATGTATTTGTCACTTAAATAAATTGCTTCCTTGATTACTGCTCTGCCTTGAATGATTTTGAATGCATGAATAAGTCTGCACTTTCACTGGTTCACTGTGTGAATTTCAATCTGGAAATAAACCACCTTGTCAAAAGCATTGATTGTTGAACATAAAATTCTAGAACCCAATGATATTTGCATGTACATTGATTTTCTACAGGAACACCTGAACTGTTTTGTTGCATGTAGACATATTGAACATGTCAAACCTGCTAACTGAAACTTTTCATATGTGATAACAGCACACACATTTGTGCATGCACTTTGTGTTCCCATTTACATCTGCTATACTTGTAAATTCTGATGTATATGCACCTTTTGTTCCACATGTGTCAGTCCATTAAAGAAATGTTGCTTCTTAACTGATCTGCCATATGAAATCCTTGATCTGCCATGCACTTATATACTTGTTGTTGAACCTTGAACTTGCTGTTGACAGTTTATTTGTTGACCCCATTTACCAGCAATGTGTGACACTATCAATCTGCTAGCTGTATTTGTATCACCATACTTGTATTAAACTCGTGACATATTACTGTTGCACCATTTATATTTGGACTATTTTGAACTGTCAATTGCTGTGCTCACTGTGTGCCCATGTTGTGTTCTTGACTCTGGTTCATGCATGCAGTAGCTTTGTACTGGCTCGACCTTTTGTAGCTGCTTACATGATACATTGACTTTAATTTAACTTGAGCTTGAATATGTTGTCTTGTCACTTGTGCCACTGCCACCTTTGCTGATTTGCCTTGATCATGACTGTTGTTGTACACACTACATGTATTGTTGCTTAGTTACTTTGTTCACTGAAAGTACCTTGAGCTCAACTGAGCTGCACTACCACTATGCTGCACACTTGCCACTTGATCTGGCTTGACACTTGCTCTTGTTTTCAAAAACTGATCTGCTTTGTTGTTCACTGATTCCATGTACTTGTTGTTGACTCACTCACTTGTATTAGACCATGCTAATTTCCATCCTTCATGTGATTTCCCTGATTGTCTTGACCTTGACAATGCATGTATACTGCTGATATATTTTCTTGCTTGCTCTTTTTGATGTTCTGCTTCGACACTTGGTTATATATATGTGTATTCAATTGCACTGAGTCGAGAAGGTCCTCATGGCTACTCCTCCGCTGCTCATTGATTGGCGAGGCAGTGCATACGTGTATTTATACACGTGTGTATTTGCAGCATTCGAAAATTTTCTGTCCCTGTACATATACAAACTGTCTGTCCAGACACGAATGAATCAGATCAAGTCAGAAAAATGATGAGAAACACACCAGAAAACTAAGGCAAATAAAATTTCAAAAATAAAATTCAAATCTGCATGTATTCAGTTTTTATTTTTATTGCTGTGTACTGTGTGTGTGTGTTTCTGTATATGACAGGTATGAAGACTGGACTGAATGCAGAAAGCTGTGAAGACAAAAGATAAAAGACAGAAGACAGTGAAAATAAGAAGAGTGTTAGTGTGTCTGTGTAAATATATACGAATCTGTGTAAATGAAATTGTATATATGAAATGCAAACCGAGTGAATGTATGAGTGTTATAGTGAGGAGCTAATGAATATGAGAAAGTGATTGTACTGATTATTTGTAATAAACAAAATCTGTTTGAAATAAAAATATTATTTCATTGTTGTCAAACATACTTGTCTATTCTATTCTGTTTATTTATAAGTACAAATATGTGAAGTGATTAAATAGTGGAGTTAAAATAGATGTACTGTTTGAATGTTAGAAATATATTATTTACATTTTAAATAAAATACAATAAATATTTGATTTTCTGTACATATGTATTTTATTTAAATATAAATATTACATTCATGTCTGTGATGTAAATATAGAACAGTACAGTAACAAACACATTTATAAAATATATTTGGTTGTTATCATCAAACAAAAATCATATAATTGTGTATACAATACCGTTATATTCAACAATCTCCCCCTTTTGATGATGACAAACAAATATAAGATTTTGAATCCAACAAATGTGTTTTACAGTGAAAAATGAACTCCCCCTATTTATTAGCTCCCCCTACAACAGAAAACTCCCCCTATAACTGTGCATGAGTGAATTGAACTGAATGATAATGAATTTTCAAAAGTAAAAATATTTATAAAATATTCACTAATAAATCAAAATCTAATCCATTCTCCCCCTTTTGTTATCATCAAAAGGATACAGATTTTAAAATACAAATGAAAATTGACTAAAAATATAATATCGGCTTAAGAGGAAGAACGATCATCATAAATTTCAATCAGTCAAACAAAAATCATAATAATCCAAAAACAGGTGGCATATTTCACATTGTAGAGAATGACGAATATACGATGAATTTTATATAAAATGGAGAGAGTTTTAAAAACTATTCATTTCCAATTATTTTCAAAGGATTTTTATAAAAAATAAAGCACAAAAACAGTGATGGATTTGGACTATAATTAATAATTCAATTTAAGTGACAAGATCGAATAATCTCAAATCCCAATATCTATCAATCAACAAATCATAATACGTCATAATATTTCAACACATTTCACAGATTAGAAAGATGGAATGATAGGCTGGTTTTTATATACTAAGGGGAATTTCAGATTAATTTCTATTTTTAGCTCTTTATTTCCTTTTTTTTTTTATTATTTAAGAGCACACTGACCACACATAACCAGTGCTTGGATTTTAAATGGGATCAGTCGCAGCTTAAATTATAAGACATCTCATAACCATGCATAACCAGAGCTTGGATTTTTAAATGAGGTTAGAGACACTCTAATATATTAGTTATATTTATTATTTTCAGCATTATAAAGGAAAAACTCCTCGGTATATGAAACCAATATGGATGATTGAAATGTGGTAGGTACAGAAAGGACTGTGAAATAAATTTCTAAATTAATTATATTATGAGATAAGCTCGACTGTACTGGGATTATTGATAATTTTCGATTATCACTAATTCTGAATATTAATATAGTCCCATTTCTATCACAAATAATTTTCACTGTTTTAAAATAGGATGATTTAAAAAATAAATAAACTCTCCACATTAATATAAAATCATGATGGATGGCAGACAGGTGGTAGATAAAGGGGATGGTCGTGAAATAATTGCAAGTTCAAAGATATTATAATAAATATTCAACCATCATGAAAATATTTAATTAAAATCTCCTCTTTTTGAGAAATATACTGCAGTCACAATTCATCACAATTTCAAAGTCTGATAATAATTTTGATGAATTATAAATATAATACTATTTGGATATTGATTTCAATTTCTGAATGAATAATTAATAAATAATTTTAAAATTGAAAAAACAATTACAAAAGGAATATGAAGAGCTATACCGGACAAGAGGGAAAAATTTGTACAAGGCAAAAAAAGTGTGTGGATCTATACAAGGTGAAGATTAGAATCTAAGTACAGATGGGTGAAACAAATATAAGGCACTTCTGATACCACTTGGTGTCTCCATAATTGAGGATTTTAAAATGACACTGGAGACAAACAAGGATATCACGATCAAAACAAGAAGATCAGTCACAAGGCCCATGTAGACAAAATAATAGATTTGACAAGCAGTAGACAGATTAAAAAGACAGCTATTTGAAAAAACAGTATCAGAGCAGCACGACAGAAACAATTTCAAACAGACTTGTCAAGATAATGATTCATGACCTAAGATTAAAAATACCTTTTATTTTAAATCATTTGATGGAAGATGAAGATATCAGGATTCAATGAATCGATCACACTAGATTGTAATTTTTTTTATTCGAGATATGTGTGAGATTCAGTAAATCAATAATTTCAAATGATTTTAAACAAACAAATACTCAAACCAAATAATCATGGAATAACAGAGAATTTTAAGACAAGTTTTACAAAAGAAATTTTCACAAGTATCTCTGACAAGTGTGAGATTAAATTCAGATCATTTACATCAAATTTGAGAGGTATTCATGAACTAGAAAATTAAAGTAATTTATTTGAAATCACTTGAATCAATGTCAAGTTCTGGGATGTAATGAATCAGTCACACAAGGTTGATAATTTCAAATTTAGGAGGTGTGTGATTATTCAAAATATCAATAATTTCAGATGATTTCAAACAAACAAATTCTAGCCATAATGATCATGAGTAATGATGGTTTTCAAGATGTATCACTGAGATTTAAGACAGATTAATTTCCAAGCCAATCCGAAAATCAATGAAATTTTCACAACTGATAAATAGCAGTGTGCTGTAATGAGTATAATATTTTAAGCATTTCCAAAATTAATTGGAAGAAACTCAAAACAACATAAGAGTGTGAAATTTCATTAATTATTCAGATCTTCAAAAAATTTAGAATTCAAATTAACAGTGTTCAAGATATGGCACGAATACATCAACACTGTTATGAATTCAGAGAATCAGAAAACAAACTTCAAATCAAATGCAGGTATTTACAAAAATAAATTCAAGATCTGGACATGATTAAACACATCAGAGTTTTATAGAAATGAAGCAAATTTCCAGAAATAATATGAATTCTGCAATATGAAGTTAATGAAGCCTAAGAAGTTACAAAGGTATGACAGTGACAACTCAAAAACAAAAGAAAACAAAGAAAAAATAAACAGAAGGGATAGAAGGAGAAATAAACAAAGAAAATAAAAACAAAGAATATTTACAAAGGTGAGTTTAGAGATCATACCAGAATCCAATGAAAATCAGAATCTCTAACTCAACAGACTTGGCTGAGAAGCTGTGAATGATTTCATAATATGAAGTAGTTTGAATTCAGTTTCTCTTTCTGCATAGCAGCTCCTCAGCCTCCTCAGGTACCTAACAGTTTAGGGGATCGAGTGGTCTGACAAAATTTGTAAAACCACTCTGAAATATGTTTACCACTTTTGGTACCCAAACCTGTTTGTATAACAAACCATCAAAATTAACCTTTGTACCCTTAGGAACCCAAATCTGTTTAAACTTAACGAAGCCCGTTTTATTTCCTTTTAGGCTCCAAGAATGTTTAAATGGTTTATTACAGAACAAATTCACATTTTGCTTTTGATTCAAAAATCCTTGGAATTATCAAAGTTCAAATTATCAAAACAATTATTTCCAAAGCAGTTTGAGGGACTTTCCAAATCATTTGAATTTCGTTTTTCAAAAACATTATTTTTTCCAAAGCCAAGTCCACTTTTATTTCCAGATGAAAACTGATTTTTCAACAACATATTCAAAGATTTTTCACCATTAGAAAATTTTGCCAAAGTTGTTTCAAGTTGTTGAATTTTAGTTTTAAGATCACTATTTTCTTTCACTAAATCTGAACAACGATTTTCAGTGATCTTACATCTTTCAAAATCATATTTCAAAACCAAATTTTCATCTTTAAGCAAATTAATTTTTGTTTGGGACTCAGCAATCTCAGATTCAAAATGTTTTCGATTTTCAGATTCAAATTTCTTGAATCTTTCAATCTCATTTTCAAGTTCTTCTAAAATAAAATTTGATTTCAACAAATTCTCCTTTTCAGCAATTTCAAATTTGGAATTTATATCTGTTTTAAAATTTTAAATTCCTTTTGCTGAAGGTTATTCAAATTTGATAACTCAATCTTGTTCTCATTTAAGATCAGAATCTCATCTTCAAACTTTTGAATATTTTTATTGAGATGAACAAGATTGGTTTTCAATCTCAAACAATTTTTGCAAACTGAATTTGAAGAATTTTTAACATATTCAAGTTGTGATTCCAAATCATCAATTTTGTTGGTCATCTCAAAATTCTTAGATTTCAGAGACTTATTTTTCAATTTGAGTTTATCAATAGATTTCGTTAAATCAAGACACATGTAAACCAGATCTTCGTATGATAAATTTTCTGTTTCAGCATTTGTTGATTCTCCATCGTCTGATCCATCTGAAGTTTCATCTACATGACTTGTTAAGCAAAAATCTGAATCTGAGTTGTCATCCTGGGGTTTTGAGCAGCTGTTGTCAATTTGTCCATACTTTGTATTGAGAGCTGTCCAGATTTCCTGTGCAGTTAAACAATGGGAGATCAGACTGTATTGATCATCATCAAGATAAGAATATAGAATATGTGTAGAACGAGAATTAAAAACTTTATCTACCATATCGTACCCATTTATAACAACATCCCAACATTTAATATTAACAGATTTTAAATAAAATTTCATTTTGGATTTCCAGTTTAAAAAATCTGTTCCATTGAAAATAGTTGGAGGTGGACTGGACTGACTCTCACAAGAATGATGACTAGGATTACTCATGACTCTAGAGTTAAAGAAATACCTCACTCTGATACCACTTGTTGGATCTAGATTAACCCTAGAGGGGGGTGAATAGGGTTTATCACAGTTTTTAACTGAATTAAAAATCTAACGAGATCTATAATAATAAATAGATCACAGAATATAGCAGAAATAGAAATGCAGAAAATAAATCACACACAGATATACCCAGCTTCGGCAAAACCCTGTCTACTGCTGCATTTCAAAGGTTTCTACTAGGTGATAGAACAAATCCCGCATACAAGACCATGTACACTTGCAAACCCTGCTCCTATTCTAACCTACGCTCAAAACCGTAGACTGGTCTAATCTCCTATATCAGATTTCCCCTGATTACAGACCCATAAACAGTAACCCAGATTTTACAGACTCTGTCAACTGTCAGTCACCACCCTGACTGAACTCCCTAGTATTTTACAGACACTAGAACTGTTTCGGTTCGATTAAAATACAACAAAAATAAAAACAAAAGAAACACTTTTGAAATTGAATGAAGGAGTTTAAATGTAAGGGGTCATCCCCTTTTAAAAAAAACAAAGCCCAAGCTCCTTATCATTTCTTGGCCGGCCCATTTGGTTATTCATTTTCTCTGATCCCTTGGTTCTCTAGAAAAATGGCGGCGGCTTGAAAAAAGAATACGAGCTAGGGTTTCCTCAATAAACCCCCAAATTGAATTGATCTCTTGATGAAATGAAGTACTCTGATGCTCGACTTCTCTGTTGCTTTCTGCTACTTCGATCTGGAATTTGTTCAGTCGAAAACGATTGAAAAATGTGAGTTTTCTCTGATTTGAAAGTTTTTTTTTTTGCTCTCGAGTTGATTGTAGTTCTTTTTTTTCGCCTGTGATGAATTGGTGTAATATAGGATAAAGGAATCCTATGATAGCTCTCTGATTTCGCTAATTAAAGGCTCGATTTGATTAAAAAGAAATTTGCTCGATTTCTTCCTCGATTAAATTTTACTGATTTGTTTCCACTTGTGATTCTGATATTCTCGGCTTTGAATGGATTTCCCTTTTTGAAATTTCTGATTGACAGATTTAATCCTTGCCTTTGAAAGTGGTAATTTGAAATGATTTAAAACTGTCATGAAATCACACTGCCATTTCTGGAAAGAAATCTTGAATGAGGATTGATTAATTACTGGAAATCCAGAATTCAATTTCAAAATTGATTTGAGCTTATTTCTGATTATAAAACTTGCCAAAAAAAACTTATTCAATTTCTGCATGCCTTCATTTTTTGTTGTTGCCATGGATTCGACTTTGAATTCCTGTGTGATTTACACTTGACATGTATTTGTCACTTGAATAAATTGCTTCCTTGATTAGTGCTCTGCTTTGAATGATTTTGAATGCGTGAATAAGTCTGCACTTTCACTGGTTCACTGTGTGAATTTCAATTTGGAAATAAACCACCTTGTCAAAAGCATTGATTGCTGAACATAAAATTCTAGAACCCAATGATATTTGCATGTACATTGATTTTCTGCAGGAACACCTGAACTATTTTGTTGCATGTAGACATATTGAACATGTCAAACCTGCTAACTGAAACTTTTCATATGTGATAACAGCACACACATTTGTGCATGCACTTTGTGTTCCCATTTACATCTGCTATACTTGTAAATTCTGATGTATATGCACCTTTTGTTCCACATGTGTCAGTCCATTAAAGAAATGTTGCTTCTTAACTGATCTGCCATATGAAATCCTTGATCTGCCATGCACTTATATACTTGTTGCTGAACCTTGAACTTGATGTTGACAGTTTATTTGTTGACCCCATTTACCAGCAATGTGTGACACTGTCAATCTTCTAGTTGTATTTGTATCACCATACTTGTATTAAACCCATGACATATTACTGTTGCACCATTTATATTTGGACTATTTTGAACTGTCAATTGTTGTGCTCACTGTGTGCCCATGTTGTGTTCTTGACTCTGGTTCATGCATGCAGTAGCTTTGTACTGGCTCGACCTTTTGTAGCTGCTTACATGATACATTGACTTTAATTTAACTTGAGCTTGAATATGTTGACTTGTCACTTGTGCCACTGCCACCTTTGCTGATTTGCCTTGATCATGACTGTTGTTGTACACACTACATGTATTGTTGCTTAGTTACTTTGTTCACTGAAAGTACCTTGAGCTCAACTGAGCTGCACTACCACTATGCTGCACACTTGCCACTTGATCTGGCTTGACACTTGCTCTTGTTTTCAAAAACTGATCTGCTTTGTTGTTCACTGATTCCATGTACTTATTGTTGACTCACTCACTTGTATTAGACTATGCTAATTTCCATCCTTCATGTGATTTCCCTGATTGTCTTGACCTTGACAATGCATGTATACTGCTGATATATTTTCTTACTTGCTCTTTTTGATGTTCTGCTTCGACACTTGGTTATGTATATGTGTATTCAATTGCACTGAGTCGAGAAGGTCCCCATGGCTGCTCCTCAGTTGCTCATTGATTGGTGAGGCAGTGCATACGTGTATTTATACACGTGTGTATTTGCAGCCATTCGAAAATTTTTTGTCCCTGTACATATACAAATTGTCTGTCTAGACACGAATGAATCAGATCAAGTCAGAAAAATGATGAGAAACACACCAGAAAACTGAGGCAAATAAAATTTCAAAAATAAAATTCAAATCTGCATGTATTCAGTTTTTATTTCTATTGCAGTGTACTGTGTGTGTGTGTTTCTGTATATGACAGGTATGAAGACTGGACTGAATGCAGAAAGCTGTGAAGACAAATGATAAAAGACAGAAGACAGTGAAAATAAGAAGAGTGTCAGTGTGTCTGTGTAAATATATACGAATCTGTGTAAATGAAATTGTATATATGAAATGCAAACTGAGTGAATGTATGAGTGTTATAGTGAGGAGCTAATGTATATGAAAAAGTGATTGTACTGATTATTTGTAATAAACAAAATCTGTTTGAAATAAAAATATTATTTCATTGTTGTCAAACAGACTTGTCTATTCTATTCTGTTTATTTATAAGTACAAATATGTGAAGTGATTAAATATTGGAGTTAAAATAGATGTACTGTTTGAATGTTAGAAATATAATATTTACATTTTAAATAAAATGTAGTAAATATTTGATTTTCTGTACAGATGTATTTTATTTAAATATAAATATTGCATTCCTGTCTATGATGTAAATATAGAACAGTACAGTAACAAACACATTTATAAAATATATTTGGTTATTATCATCAAACAAAAATCATATAATTGTGTATACAATACCGTTATATACAACAGTGTGCACCAATGTTAGTCATTCCTAAGGGGAATAAAGAGCTGACAGTATATACAGATGCATGTGGTACCGGACTAGGTGCTGTATTGATGCAAGGAGGTAGGGTTGTAGCTTATGCAAGTCGGCAACTAAAACCGCATGAGAAAAGATATCCTACTCAAGATTTGGAATTAGCAGCGATCGTGTTCGCATTGAAGATGCGGGGACATTATCTCTTAGGAGAAAGATTCGAGTTGTTTACTGATCATAAATCGTTAAAGTACCTTTTCTCCCAGAAGGATCTAAATCTTCGACAGCAGAGATGGTTAGAATTCTTGTCTTCCTATGATTTCGATATCTCATATACACCAGGAAAGGGTAATGCGGTAGCTAATGCAATGAGTAGAAGACATTCCAGTTTAGGGGCTATATTTCTTGAGTGGAAGCAACTGGAGTATATCGCAGGGTATGATTTCAGATCAAAGTGCGAATTGGATCCAGAGATGTTAGCAAGTTTGGCGATCAGACCCACTTTGATTAAGAGGATTGGTTCCAGTCAGAGGGGTGATCCTAACCTGTTGGAAATCATCTCCAAGTTAGAGATGGGTATCGACGAGGAGATGAACAAGTATGGGCTTGATCGAGATGGATGGCTTCGAAAGAATGGGAGACTAGGTGTGACCAATGTCAATGGATTGATAGATGAAGTACTTAGAGGATGTCATCGCTCAAAACTGACTATATATCCCAGTGGTAATAAAATGTATCGAGACATGAAGCAGACCTACTACTGGGAAAGGATGAAAAGAGACATTGGGAAGTTTATATCCAAATGCATGAATTGCCAGTTAGTTAAAGCTGAGCAAAAGAAACCTAGTGGTTTGTTGCAACCATTGGAAATTCCAAAATGGAAATGGGAACAAGTCTCAATGGATTTCATTGATGGGTTACCAAGGACTAGATCAGGCCATGATAGCATTTAAGTGATTATGGACTGATTGACCAAGAGTGCAAGGTTTATACCCGTCAAGTCGAATAAAACAACAGCTAAGTTAGCAAAACTGTATATGAAATGGGTAGTGAGATTTCATGGAGTACCCAGAGGCATTGTAAGTGACCGAGATCCGTTGTTCACAAGTGGATTTCGGAAGAGCTTACAAGAGGCTTTATGATCAGAATTACATCTCAGTACTATGTATCATCCTCAAACCGACGGTCAGACAGAGAGGGGGAATCGAGTATTAGAAGATCTCTTGAGAGCTTGATTATTAGATTTTGGTGGATTATGGGATGACCATTTGCATCTAGTGGAGTTTGCATATAATAATAGTTATCAGTCCAGTATTGGTATGGCTCCATATAATGCTTTATAAAGAAGACCATGCAACTCACCATCATGTTGGTTAGATACACGTGAGAAATTTGTGCTTGGGCCAGATGTGATAAGAGAAACCTTGGATAAGATCAAGGTTATTCAACAGCGAATGAAGGCTGCCCAAGATAGGCAGAAGAGTTATGCTGATAAGAGGAGAAGAGATCTGAAATTCTCCATTGGGGACTTGGTGTTTGTCAAGATTTCTCCGTTAAAGAGCGTGATACGATTTGGAAGGAGAGGCAAGTTAACAACAAGATTTGTTGGTCCATTCCCAGTTCTCGAGCAAGTTAGGAATTTGGCATATAAAAGTGGATTACCTAACAAGATGACGAGAGTTCATAACGTATTTCATGTTTCCCAGTTAAGGAAATTTGTGCACGACCTCGATGTGGCTATTTCACCTAATCAGTTGGATAATATCGAAGTAGAACCCGAGGCGGTTGGGAACCGCAAGCCGATTCGTATGGTTGAGCACGATACGAAGAAACTTCGAAGGAAAGCGGTGAATCTAGTCAAGGTTCAGTGGCGCGAGGATGAGAATGAATGTACTTGGGAGACAGAGGAGAGCATTAGGGAGATGTAGCCAGAACTCTTTGCCTGGTAAGATTTTAATAGTGATAGTTCTTCCCTCGTTAGTAGACCGCATGCTAGGATAGGCTTGTTATGTTATTATGCATGTTTGATTGTTGTAAATGATTGATAAGCATGCGGGATCCTTTGTATGTTTTGGTTAGGGAATTTCAGGGAAGAAATTTCTTAAGGGGGGAAGAGTGTAACGACCCGCATTCTACGTATCGAAGGATCGTATAATATTTATTTCTTTTTCATATGAGGTCGTATAGCTGTGTAACTTTGGGGAACGACTATTGGGGTCATTTCCCATGTTCACGATTTTTGCCAATTTTTAAATGACCGTTTTGTCCTTGGCGAATCTTGTTTCGCCTATAACTTTTGATTGGTAAGGAGTTTTGACCTGAAACCCTTTCCATTGGATCTGGATGATGGTTTACCGTTCCGTAGAGTGGTCACACGTGTCAATGACTGAATTAAGGTTTATAAGGTGAAAAATAACTTAACCGGGCCTAATTAGGTGATTAGCAGCAAGGCCCATAACCCATTTCGAGATTAGGGTTATGGGGAGGCTGAAAATAGTTGGGAAACGATCTATTTTCATTTTCTCAGCTACCTAAAACATTTCTGTAACCCTAGCCATGGCCTCCACCTTCTAAAATCATCTCAAATCACCTTCTAATCACTAATTAAGAAGATCTACATCAAATCAAGGCAAATCAACACCAAATCAGAGTTGGAGCTGCTGTATTGCATAGGAAAACGCCCCAAATTAGAGATAGTTTCAGATCTAAGTTTTATTTGTGGCTAAGGTGAGTGATTTGCATTGTTTTTCACTAATTACGGCTAATTAGGGGTGATTAGTGTTGAGTAGCGAAATTATAACTCAGAGAAAATCTGGAAAAATTTGTAAAATTCTAAAATATTATTTTAGGCCTCTATTAGAAATTTGGGTTGATTTGGTTAAGTTTTGCTAATCCTATCATTAGATTTTCTTAAACATGCTTAAGGGGAAAATTTGGGTTTTGGGTATATTTGATCCGTTTTGACATATAAAATTGTTGTTTTGGTGTTTGTGGTCAATTCTATATGCTGCTCTGACTGTATGGTATGCTTTGTGATTGATTAGAATAACAAGAATAGTCGAAAACGTCGTCTTATGGCGTAAAAACAGTCGTTGGAAGAGTTGCAGGAAAACTGTACAGGCACTACTACAAAAGTAGGCAAATTCAACGCTAATTTAATGTGGCCTTATATTGAAAAAGTTTTGCCGTTGCCTCTTTTTTCAAATAGGCAACACCAGAGACCCGTCGCATTTGCGGCCGTTCCCTTAGCCCTCTAAGGCAACGCTTTTTCCCATCTACTGCCACGGAAGGAAAGTATTGCATTATAGCCGTAATGCAACACTATTTGCACGTAATGCAACATTATTCAGCGTTGCCTTAAGTATTAGTTAGGGTCTGTCTTCCAGTGGGGCCATGTCAGCTGTCTACGTGTCACACGACACGTCATCTCTCCATGTCAGTTGCCAACGTGGCACATGCCACGTCAACTATCCACGTCAGCTGTGGGGTCCACGTGCGACCCCACTGCAATATGTAATGCAACACCACTACAATATGTAATGCAACACCACTGTAATATGTAATGCAAAAACATTATCATGAAATGCAATATCAATAAAAGCTAACGCAACAGTAGAAGATAGCAAATACAATGCTTTAATTAAAAATTTTGCAATACAGGCTTTGCACAAGAAACTCGTCTAAAGCAATTGTTTTAATTATCCAAATATCAAAACTCAAAAATCAGCTACAGAGTTTTCTTCATTGTATACAGTAAGCTCCATTCCTGGCCATTCCTCCATTCCTGGCCAATTCATTAGCGCATTTTGAACATGTACACATGTGTCCACATCTGCAAAATGTATTACTCATATATATATATATATATATATATATATATGAATCATATATATGCAGCAGTCCAATTGCAATAGGAAATATATATGTATGTACCTATACATATGTGTGTCACATCTGCAAAATGTATCCCTCTGCCTTCCAGAATTAAATATGCACCTGAAATGAGAACAAGTTATTTGATAAGTGGTGGAATCGAATGGTCATTGGCCTTCTTAACAAAATGTTATGAACACAATTATTACAGTGGACTTATTGACCATTGGTGATTGGTCACTCATGCCAGCTACCAAGCAATTTCAGTATGCTTCGTCTTCTGAGCAGAAAGTTGTCAATTCGCATATTCCTGCCACGTTCAGTGTGTCACTTCATATCCTTTCAAGCTTCAGAACCATATTGTCATCTACATCTTCAACTCCTAATTAAAAAAACCTCCATCGTCAAAAGTTCCCAAAAAAAAAAAAAAAAAACAATGGAGGACTCTTCACTATGCATCACTGCCACTGTTCTTACAGGACATTGGAGTTACGAATTTGTGCAACTCACGCTTAGGCATACTCTGGAGCATAATGAGTGGCCTATACGGGTTATACCCAATAACTCTTTTCTAATAACATGCCCATTTTACAGTAAGCATGATCATGCGCTAATGTTAAAACTTTTTACAAAACGTGGAGGTGCTTTTTATGTGCAACAATGGTCTGGTGAAGAATTTGAGCCTGAACTAGCATTCGAGGTAGAATCATGGGATGGAGTTGTTGGCTTTCTCGACTTCCTGAAGAAAAATGTTCCTGCAATTAATGATGCCAATGGGAAATGTGCGTGAAATTGACGACTGTCCTTGGTCTCGAATTGACCATAGATCATTATACCTAAAAATGGAATTTTATGAAGGCATTGGCTTGGAGAATACTTTTGCTGCTCAATTCGACAACAAGGTTTACCTCATTAGGGTTCAACACTGTACCCATGCTCATCCTCTTACAAGGCCTGAACTTCTGTTTGTAGGCAATAGGGAGCTACCAATGATACGATTTTTTTTTATCGTAGGTAAATTTTACTTCCATCCACAGTTTCTTTTAGTTAATCTACACTATGTTTGGCCAATCGAGGTAAATTTGCCAAAGAACACACTCACAAAGTGTTCATTCAACTATGCTCTATCCTTAACATACATACATACAATGAGACACAACCACACATGCACACACTCACATACATACATCATTATTAGCATCTACAGATGGGAAATATATGCATTATTAGCATTTGATTTAACCCACTATAGTTATCATCATTTAACATAATATTTCAAATATCATACCATTTTTTGGGAGTACCACAACCCCTAGCCGAGAACTTGTGCAAAGTATATAAATATAAACTAAACCTTTTCTTATTTGATTGTGACCATATAATGAGACACAACCAGATGACCGACATTCAACTAGAAAGTAGCTATACCAACATTAGCATAAAACAACACATTATCACAAGTGGATTATCTTATCTAGAAGTAATCATTTCTTCTTAAAACTATGATCGTTTATATGAGGTGCTAATTGGAATATATCAATGATCATGTAAACCCCTTTCAGTCACTCTAACATAGACAATGCCTCTGACATGGACAATGACTCTGGCATGGACACTGACTCTGAAGAAAAAGAAAAAGATGCTGGTGCTAATGCTGGTGTGGATGTTGGTGATGACAGGTGATGATGTTGGTGCTGATGTTTGTGAATGTTGGTTTTTTTCTGCTGGTAATGATTTTTGGCTTGAAAGTTTGTGAATATCTGTGAAACTTTGTGAATGTTGTGATGAATCCTGGTGATGGTTGTTGGCTTGAATGTTTGTGGAAGTTTGTGATTGTTGGTGATGAATGTTGGCTTGGATGTTTGTGAATGGCTTGAATGGTAGTGAATGTTTGCGAATGCTAGTGATTTTTTTAATCTTTTATCGGGAACTTGCTTGAGCGTGCATGTATACTTGTGTGTGCGTGTATACTTATGTGTGTATACTTGAGCGTGTATACTTGTGCGTGTATACTTATGATACTTGAGCATGTATACTTGTGATACTTGTGCGTGTATACTTGTGCGTGCCTTCAGATGGCTGCCTTATGATACTTGTGCGTGTATACTTATGATACTTGAGCGTGTATACTTATGATACTTGTGCGTGTATACTTATGATACTTGAGCGTGTATACTTATGATACTTATGCGTGTATACTTGTGCGTGCCTTCAGATGCTGCCTTATGATACTTATGCATGTATACTTGTGCGTGTATACTTGAGCGTGTATACTTGTGCGTGTGTTTATACTTGTGCGTGTATGCACTACGTGTATGATGTGTATTGTAATAAAAAATCGTGTATACTTGTGCGTGTATGCACTGCGTGTATCACAAAACCTCAGTGCAAACACACCGCAGTGCAAACACACCGCAGTGCAAATTAACCTCAAGCATACAAATTAAACACCGGTATAAGGTATGAACCTCAAGCAGTGCAAATTAACCGCAGTCCCCATTCCTTAACTAGCTCTACAATAAACCAATGTCTTTTTCATGCCAATAGCCCGGTTCTCATGGTTTATTGCTGGGTATAATTTTCGAATAAACCTCAGCATAATCCCAAATCCTAAATCAACAATAAGCGCAACTAATTACTCATAAGCGAATGGGTTTTCCAAAATGTAACAAATGAACAAATTACTAAATACTCATTATCCAATCTATAATAAGCGCAACTAATTCACAGTGCTATACAAATTGAATCTGAGGGAAAAAACTAGCGATGTCAGCACCCTAAGCAATCAAAGCTAGAAAGCGTTTCAAAGCTTCATCTTTTTCGAAATAGAATTTGTTGTCGAGGAGAGGAGCGATTACATGATTAGGTTTAAATTTGTGAATTTAGGTTTAAATTTTTGTCAATAGTAAAAAGGGGGAAAATCGATTAGATGATATAGAAGAAAACGATTTCATGAAGGGAGAGGATCGCGCCAAAATTTCGTCAAAATTATGCAATGACGTGGCTGTCAATGGTTGGATGATGGCTAACATTAAGATCATCAGATCCATAAATGGTTTGAACCGTTGGATTAATCTTTCATCCACGGTTGGGGTTTTTATATGTTGATAACGTGGATCGCTGAGCTGGATTATATATACGTAATGCTACTCTTTTAACTGGTGTTGCACATCAAAACACTAAAATTCCCACCGCAACAGTGCATACACGTATAATGCAACAACATATGAATACTGTTGCAGAAGCTCAAAGAAATCATAGCTTTCGCCACACTTTTCATGCAACACACACAAATTAGTGTCGAATATGCCCACTTTTGTAGTAGTGAGGGACCGGATCGGATCGTTCCTCCCCCACTGAATCGACCCGCTCGTGACTGGTGGCACCCAACCGACCCACTCGAGATTTTGGTACCGTGACCTGGCTTGGATTATACTCCACGAACCAACCGGAGACTCACGAGCTGAACTCTCGACCCGAACCCCTTCCACGAACCGGTGATGGAGCCACGACCCAAACCAATGTACCACGAATGGATTTGAGGAACTCGACCTGATCCGGAGTGCTTGGGGAGGAGGACCGAACCGGAGGAGCTCGCCACAAACCGAACCGCCAGGAGATGTGGACCATGACCTGGAGCTTGACCACAAGCGGAAGGAGACTGAACCGAAACGGGGAACAGCATTACTCACGAACCGATCTGAAGCAAGGTGAAGAGGAAATACCAAATCGATCCGTAGGAGACCAAAACCCGAGATGCAAAGGTAGTCCAAATGGGAAGTTTATACTCAGAGTCCAGTTGGGACCAACGAGTTGGCTTCATGGTTCGATTTTGCTGCGGGACGTGAGCTAAGGGGTTATCGACGTCCATAACTTTGTTCCACCACCAAGACAGATGTTTGGCTATGGATCAGTGCAGTGGGGTAGACATTACTCCATGCAGCAGAGTCATCGTAGCATGGTTATGAGCCAATGCAGTGGAGTTGTCATGACTTCATGGGGCAGAGTGGACATAGCAAGGACTAGTGGCTATGAATCAGTGCAGTGGTGTCATCATGACTCCATGGTGCAGAGTGATCATAGCAAGGAATGAGTGGTCAAAGCGGTGGATATCGTATGCTTTATGCACTGAGTGAGAGATGTGAGGATGGTTGCTATGCTTGATTGTTTGATACCACTATGACACGCACACCCCTCCCCCGTATCTTTACACCATATGTTAGTGTCACCTTAGAGTATTGTACATCTTGATGTGCTAACTCTTTGGTTGCAGGTCCAGGTTCAGGTATAGTTTAGTATACCTGTTATTGTTCTGTTTTGCTGCTTATCACTCATAGCAAACTTTTGTCTGACCCAGAGTTTTATGTCTCTTCTTATTACTCTGGGTGGTCTTAAACGGGTGTACTAGAGACAGGTCAGGTGATTATGCACGAGTAGCTGTACCGGAGACGAGCAGGAGGCTTCCACGTATGATATATATATATATATTCTCCTTGTGTCGCTGCTGGTCACTACTTTGGGCTTTAGTAGTGTACGTTTCTTACTTTACTTTAGAGATAGTTTGAAAAGTTGTAATAATGATGATGTGGAACATAAGTTGTATTTGGATTTTCCGCTACTATGATGTTTAGTTTTTCAGCTTATGCACTGTCTCGCCTGTTTTATGTCAAAGTTATGTTATTATTATATTTTATCCCATGCGCTGTGAGACATTACAGGTTCCTAGTTAGTTCAAATTCCTTTCTTTTCCTTTCTTTGATGACCATCCCATGTTGGTTGGACATCTGTACATCGCACTTTCATTGGAAATGTCGGCTGGTGCGGGGCGGGCCGTCACACATCAAAGGCAAGAAACCGAAACCAAAGAGGATCTCTCCGGAAACCAGCCATCAAGGCCAAAGATTGATGGTAACCGAAGGGAAACTTCAAAAATCAACAAGTAAAGTACCAAAAGCATGCTGCCGGAGGAGCGAAACCTACCCCAGAAATTTACTGGAAGAAAACCAAACTTAGAGGAGAAGAGCTATCCACACAGATTCGCTTAGTGTCGGTACGAAAAGGGGTGACGGATCCAGGATCATAAGAAATAAAAGCACAAAAGTAAACGCTATGAAGACTTGAAGATAAAACCAAAGCCTATGACCGAAAGCTGAAGGCATTTCTCAAACCTATCCATACAGACAATCTTGATATCGATATGGAAGGTAGAAGCAACATCAACAAGAAGCTCCAGAGACCGAGACCAGCTCTCCTAAAGCCAATTCCGACAGTCCGAAAGACATATTGGACTCACTAACAAAGCCAGGTAGAAAGGAAAATGAGCCGACCCTAAGGAAGCATCATTGACTCCAGCGCAAAAGGTTGTCATCGAATGTCCAAGACCAAGCCATCGAGAGGCATGCTAGCGGAATCACTCCGGAAGGCCCGAGATTGATATTGTGAAGGCAAGAAGACATCAATGAAGACATTCAATAAGAAGAAAGACGACCGAAACCTTTCTGCCGGAACCGAAAGTCACAAGAGCGGCATAAACCTTGTTAAAGCATCTTTGAGAAGGGCTTTTGCTGGATTAACAAAAGAAGGGGCCCCGATTTTCCTATAAATAAGACCCCGGGGTTCTCATTTTGGGGGACTTTTCTCATTCCGCAATCTTACCCTCATTTTCAAGAAAGAAAAACCTAATTTGTAAATCAATTTGGGGATTCTCATGTAACCTCCTCTATGAATAAAATCATCAAAGCCCTTAAGGTGGACGTAGGTTCAATCCGAACCGAACCACTATAAATTGTCGTGTTCTTTACTATTTCTCATATTATATGATGTATTGTTGTGTAGTGCTATTTAGTGCTTCCCAATCCAACCCTTTCAATGGGTACTTAACTACCTCATGCTTTTCTCTCAACAAAAGCTTCATACGCAAGTCTCATCTTTACCCTAGGTCACCTAAGCCCCTTCTTACAAGCCACTTAGCTTCCTATCTTGCGTTGTGCTTAGGGAACGTTTATCCCTAGATAACTGTTGGTCTTTGAGTTGCGTAAGCGTGATACTCACCCCTTGAGGGAAGAGTAACCTCGGGCTCTAGACCTTGATCTCTAAGAAATTGTGAACCAACTCAAGCATGCAGGAGAGACCCCATTTTCCCCTTAGGTCCACATCCATAAACTTATCTCTGGTGCTGACGAAAAATAACATTAACAATTTCTGTTCATCAGACTTTATGCTTGACCATTCTCCACTCTTCTCTTCCTCCCCCCTCCCCGTTAGGCTTACAAGGCATAGAATGATACATGTAGCTTGGACAATTCATTTTGGTTTTGTATTCTCAATTTTTTTTTTTTTGATGTATTCACTTCTTCCTTTTGTCATTCTATTTGTTTTTCGTATATGTTGGATCTTGAGTGGGGATGTTTGTTTTATACTCTAATAAGACTTATTAGATTGAGATTGTATGACATTTGAGTTGTTATGATTTATTTTGAATAAACTTTGGTTTTAAATAATAAGTTGCTTTATTCTGAAATATTTTGACTGTAATTATTTTTATGTCTTATGGATCATAGTCTTTGTTGAGTTTTATTATACCCAGACATCCAGGTTCCTTGATATGACTCGTTAGATGCATGCTAAAGGGCATAGGGTGTCATATTTGTTGTCACCAAAAACGCAAAAATCAATATATAATGGACGCACTTTTTCTTACGAAAACAAAAAATCAAAAGTAATAAACGAAACAAACCTCAATATTTTTGAATTCAGTAACTTTGATGATTGTGATACATACCATGATCATTTAGCAAATGAATTCTAGAGATCCAAATTTTTTGATAATCTAGTTTTATTAGTGAATTTAGGAAACATACACTAAATGATAATTTTTGATAGTTGATATATTTTCCTAATATTTCGGCTTACAAAGATTTTTATAAGCCATTTTAAATACAAGAATTCTGTTTAGATCAAAACATATTTTATTAAAAAGTGAGGCTGTAAATATAACCTTGCGATTATAACTTCATTTTTAATCTCCACCGTATACTGGTATACTGGCTTCCACTTCATCTTTCGTGCATCCCGTACCCACGTTTTTTAGTCAGTGTAGCATTTCTCTTTTAAATATATAAAACAAAATTAGGAGGTTTGATTTCCATTGATTTTGATAATAATTATATATATAAAATTACGTAAGTATCCAAATTTAAAATATACCTTCTACTTAAATTAAGCATTTAAATTTTAAAGGGGTTTCAAAGTTAGAAATTATATCATGAGAATTGCATAATAAATCGGAGGCAAAATAGTTGTAGAAGGATTAGGTGAAGGTGGTTCTATTTGAAGTCATTTTATAAAACAATGGACCATTTTGGAAAGCATGTAAACTGTCCATCGCAGTGTTAAAACTGAATCCAAGAGAGATTAATTATTTGTATGTTCAAAAGAATTATTCAAGTTTTAATATCTTTTTCTAGTTAAGTGAAAGTTACAAGAAGTCCTCAATATTTGGAATGCTCTTCTCATAACAAATGACTTAAAATTGTTTTTTTTTTTCTTGTGGTCTGAAGTGACTGAAGCTGATTTACTGAGGACAATGCTCAAACTAAATTTGAGAAATGGCCGAGAATCATTTATTCAGTAGGCATTAGATGGTATTTAGAATATCAAAAAATCAATGGTTTAAAACCAAGCTATTTCTATGAAAACAGAGTTCTTTTATTAACAAGGCAGTTGTATCTAGGAAAAAAAATAAAAAAAAATCAACAGCAACACAATAAACACCCGGGCACCGTTTTGAAATTTACTCGTTTCCTACATACAAAAGATTATACATCCGTCCGCAGCAGTAGCTCAGCTGTTAAAGACTTACACCATGCTAACAGTCGTGCGGGTTCAAAACCGAAATGACATGCTAAGAGCTTACCACGTGCACACGTCAAGATCAGTTATTTATGTGATCCTCACGGATCAGACTAGGTGCATTAGGGAAGATTTTACGACTCTAGTGTGTTTCCCACTTGAAAAAAAAAAAAAAAAAAAAAAAAAAAAATCTTCATGATACAAAGATGTCCATCCATTTATTCATAGTTCACAATGACATCCAAGATGAACGTTGATAATGAATGAATGATTGATTTTAGTAACATGCAGTTCTTCATGTTTTGAACCCAAAATCTCCATGGTGAAAACCTCAACGAAGGGTTTAGAATTATAGTAAAAATAAAAATAAACAAAGGATGTTGAATAGAAAAACAACGTTGGCAGTCTAATTTAATAAGAACAGTGGTTGCAAAAGGGGACATCACACACGAAGCTTCGGCTTCGGGTGAGTTAAGGCTGGTGGACTTTGAGATTGAGAACATTTCTTTAATCCGCTAACTATTATCATTTTCCCTGCGCTTTGCCGGGAATCTTTTTGTCTTCAAGTGTTCGGTATTAATTGAAACTTGAGTAGACAGCATAGGTGAAGATTCCCTTGAACAAGGAAAAAAAAAAAAAAATATTCTACGATTAATTTTCTCAGTTGTACTCTACGAATGATTCCCTTAAAAAAAGAATCTTTTAAGTGTTTAAATTTATTTTTCAATCATGTTTATTTATATTCCAAAGAGCAGTACCAAAAAAATAGAACGGATTGTACTTACCAATTCAGAATCTACATAATATAAGGCTTTAGCATTCTACCGTGGATTTTGGTGAAAATACTAAGAGTGCGTTGTTGATGAACGAGAAGCGGTGTATTTAAGCATTTAAGCGTGACATTTGAGCGTGGTACTGTAACGAACGAAAAATCTGTTTTTTTTTGCTGCGAACGGGGTATTTGAGCATGGTATTTGAGAGGGGTATTTAATTGTTAAATTAATTGTTTTGATTTGATTAAATACTAATTTCACAAACAAAATGACTAACATTTCAATCACACGAACTGAAATACAAACATAAATAACACAAATAGACTGAAATTAAAACAAGTACATGAAAATCTAAAATAAACGATGATTTGCTAATGCGTTCAACTCCGCTGAAATAAACCCACGTATACCCTCATCATTATGTATCTCAACAATCTCCACATTCCGCGGATCATTGCGGAAACTTATCAGAATCTCCCAAAACTCCACATTTACCGATTCCCGAACAATCTCGTAGCAATGGGTAACAAGGTGGCTCACACGGTCGGTCAAAAACGAGCGGCTCGAGCTGTCACGCTCTACCTGTCTATGCCTAGAGGGCTGACCAGAAGGGGGATCGCCGGTAGTCATCCATTCAGCATAGTAACCGGCGTCGGTAGCGGTGAAAGAAGCAGCTAACACATGTGCTGGCGGAGGTGCAGGTGCAGTAAGAGGCGCAACATCAGGATCGGGTATGCACAAGTAGCTTTACGCAAACAATCATCGAATAAAAGGTCCTGCTCTCGGAACTTCATCAGCGAGTTCCTCTTGAATTGTCTATATGATCTGTCAACGCCGGTAGCCCAAAAATTGTCAGAACCATCCATAAAATCGAACACTGCATCCCATTCCCCGCCAGATGTCTTGAGTAGTCTGGATATATATATATATATATATATATATATATATATATATATAATCGATTTAGGCACGGATTGATATGCCTAATTGCCTATGACTGAATATTATCCTTTATTTTGCGCATGTTTGAGAAATTTGATTAAACTGGATAATTGAATAATTTGGGGCTAGTTAGACATATGCTGTAAAACTGTAATGAAAAGAGAACGTGGATTGATAATACACAAACTTGATTAAGTTTTTAAAATGACTATAGTACGATTGTGATAGAAAAATGAACTGTAACATATATTTGCATAAAGATGATGATTTGGTTTGTAAAATGACTATGGTACAGGTTATCATAGTATGGTTAGTAGCCAATCGATGGGTAGTGTAACGCCTCACCTCGAGACCCATCATAACAGAGAGCATTACAGAGTAATACTGTGTATTAAAGAAGAGAATATGGCTGGTTAGTAGCGACCATTCATAACCTTATATTGAACAAGTCATAAGTACATCGATATTGTACTCCTTTTTTTCCTTTTGTTGATCAATGTAATTATTAATTAGATAACAAAAGGCTACAATGGCTACATAATCAATTTAGAACAAGACATACTTTATTTGCGTTAATCGGCCTTTTGGTCCGGTTCCCAAAAGTACACCAGACACGCTCGACTCAACACATCACTTGGCATTAAAGCCCGAAGTATCGCCAAAACATTTAGGACACAAGCTCAAAGGAAGTAGAGCAAGAAGAAGCCTCACCACTTCTCAAAACAATGCATTTAGCACATTCTTATATCCCTCTATTTAGGGATTTCGAATCTCTCGCTCCACATAATTTTTAATCCCACATTTAGGAAAACTTCGAACCCCTCACTTCCTAAAAGCTTCGGGTCCCTCTGCCACGTACCACAAAGCTTTGATTCCCTCTCCATCGTGAAGCTCGGATCCCTCCACTTCGTATCAGAGAACTTCAGATCTCTCACCACCAAATACTTCGAATCCCTCCCAGCAAGTCTCGTATCCCTCTCATTTGTGTCTGAGACTACAACTCCCTCCATCGTGAATTTCTGAATCCATTTGCACACCACATCCATCATATCCCTAGGGATACGAGGTCATATCCCCTAGAGGATACGATAAACTCATATTCGTCAAGGATAAGAGCTAACCATATCCCAATGGGATACGATCCCTTAGGGGAAATGAAAGACTCGTATCCCCTAGGGATACGAGGTAACTATATCCCTCAGGGGATAAAATTTCGTATCCCCTGGGGTATGAAATTCGTACCCCTAAGAGGAAATATGTGTTTCTGTGTGTATTTCAGGAGGGAGTCGAAATTCTAAGCATGGGTCTCTAGGGATACGAAATTATGCCGTGTGGTCCTCAAGTCCTACTTACTCACACCTAACTCTTCAACTATAATTACCCCTGTGCCCATTCATTACAGGCATTGGATTCTTGCTCATTTGACATCTCTTAGAGCACTAAGATCTCATTAATGGTAGCCTAGTGCTTGAGAAAGAAGAATCATAAAAATTACTTTAAACAACTATATGGTCTCAATAGGACTAGTCGCAAAGTGGCACTTCGTGAACTTTGACCATAAACTCGAGACAACTATAGCTTATGCAATTTAAATTGGATTGACGTGAAAACAAAAAAGTTTTCTTTCTAATAGAAATAGTTTTCAAAGGAAAACGGAATTCAAATTTTTAGTGTATAGCTTTCAAATCAGTTTAAGTCTATTTGGCAAAAGGTAGCTGTGAATGCAGTTCGTAGACCATAACACAAATGGTTGTCTTAAATTTATTAAAAACATGGAAAAAAAATTGTAATATCATTATAAATTGCTAAATGTGTTTGGAATTGGAAAATGATAGTTTTTGGTAGTATAAAGGTTATTTTGACCAAATTAGCTATTAAAAACTATTTTGCGATGCTTTTGAAACATTTTTGCAACGTTTTTCTGAAAATAGCATATTTTAATGTTTTAAACTTATGAATCATTCTCTGAAACTTAAATGATCATTTTGTAAGGATTAATGAAATATTTTTAGAAGTTTGTAGTAATGCTTTAAACTTATGAATCATTATCCGAAACTTAAATGATTATCTTGTAAAAATTAGTGAAATATTTTTAGAAGTCTATAGTACTTAAAACATGTTGGTTTTAAGTAAGATTTAATTTACCTTGAGATAAATGGTTTTCCGGTTATTAATGGAAATGAAAATGGTGGGAAGTATTCTTCGAATGTCAATATTAAGTCCATAAGTAAACTTGTAATAGTTAAAGAATTTGAAAGGTAGAGTTAGTGTTATTCCGCTGATAGTATCAGTTGAGTATGGAGGTTGATATTGGGGATAAGTGATGTAACTTCTATCCAGTTCCTATATAATATGATTTCAGTTTAATCTTTCGGATTAAAGATTTTCAAGAATTAATAAGGTGAGTTTGGATAGAAATAATTTTCATATATTTGATATAGAATTATGTTATCAAACGCATACTATCTGAGGAATTTGAGAGATATTTATATCGTTATTCCACTTATAGCATTCACTGACTATGAGAACTAGTATTGAATATAAGTTGATAATTTCTGTTTAAATCTTATATTTAGTATCAATTGGTTTTTGGTTTGTTGTGAACGATGTTTTAAATAACATCATTCTTTAACCCGCTAAAGATTAAGTCATGATTTGTAATTTAAACAGGATGAGGATTTTATAAAAACTATTTGAATGATACTTAATGATCTTGATCTGGAGATGGGTTTTAAAAGGAAAAGGAATGAAGAGTTAATGAATCTGGGAGAAAAGTTAATTAATGTTGGTTGACATTTTTGAAGCTAAATTATCTTTGATTTAAAAAGGTATATTTTAAAGAGGAAGATATGAAATGAATTTCTGGAAGATGGATTTTTGACTTAAAGGTTTATGGGAAATGGTTTTTTTATTAATAAGTTTTCAATTAAGGATTTTGCTAAAAGGATAAGGAATTGAAGAGATTCGATTTACTGAAATCTGAAGTGAAATGAGACTTAACTAAAATACCGTATAAGTCCATATGGTTTTCAAACAACGCTCTTTATTCGAAAAGACTAAGATTGGATTTCTATCCGAAAACTATTTCGAATAATAATACGATGAAATGGAGCAAATGAAGATATTAAAGATGGTGGTTGAAGACCGGGAATCTTCACATCGAATGGATTACTCGCTGATGTCTCAGTTGGGTCGTACACCTAGTACGAGGTTATAAGTACAGTGGTCCAGACATACTTGGAGGTTTCCTGGACTCGCAAGCGCCTCTCTCCATTTTGAACGAGGAATAAGATGCCTCTGGTTTCATTCAGACCCAGAACAGACTTGTATGGATGCGTGTTTGACATTATATTTTGTAATGTATTGATTGATCTTAAATAAACATATTTCTGTTGGTGGCAGAGAATTTATTCTCTTAGCTTAACACCGTTCTTTGAGACATACGAGCTCAAAGGTTATATGGTTAGTGATTAACAATTATATGTTATAAAATGACAATGTGGCATGCTAAGTGATTGAGCTGCAGATGATCAAAGCATGAATTTACGGTAAAGCGTAGCTTTGTGTAACAGGTCCTCGTCAAGCCTCACACCCCAATAATGGTCTAAAACAGAATGAATGCAGCAAGGCTATGCACGTCGCTCCCATTATTATATGGTCGTTCCCTTCTAGATAAAAAGTTATAATGAAGCCCATGTATTTACTTACGTGGAAATCTACTTTATGTGGATGTTGGAAATGAGCGCTCGGTTAAGAGTTGGTTACGACCGGGGAATGACATGTTTAGGCCCATCTATCGGAGTCAGCACATAGAGATGGACCAACCTTGTGTTGGTAGGAGATTCATCTGTTGTTTCTCTGGAAACATCTCTCAAGAGGTGTTTCCTTCGATAAGAAAGATCCTTTGCCTTGGTCATTGTTGGCATCCAATTTTCCACTACGTGCTTGTACGATTTTAGTTGCATTCCTATATGTCCACATAATATGATGGGTATTATATTGGCTAAGATTAATACATTTACTTGCGAAATGGTTTCCACACTATGCACTAATAATAATATCTGAGGATTTTTCTACATATCAAGCATTTTTTGGCTATTATAAGGACAAAACTCGCTCACTCGTGTGCGCTTGTGTGTGATGTGGGATGAGCATTATGATAACTTCATTTTTCAAAAAGCATTGCAAATTTTCATGCACTGGTATTCATATGGGAAAACTCGTTCAGTGTATACAGCGTGATATTATGATTTACCTCATTTTAAAATGAACCTAAAAACAACTGTTCCAGTTCTTACACCAGTCCCTTGACTGACCTGGAGTTTATTGTTCCTTCACCTAAACTCTGAGTGATCATAATTTTCCATATGGGAAACCTAATAGTTTCAGTTTACATATTAGTCTTGGAGTCAATTTACATCATGTGCTATATTAGGACTGGAGCTATTCTATTTGGAGCTATATATTCTTTCGCTGAGCTCTAGTGTTTTCCACTGTGTACGATTGTACTCTGATATCTCATTGTAACTTTGATGTAAGAAATTACTATTGCAATAAAGGTTCTTTTATTTCTGTTCTGATGTATTGCTACCCCAATAAAAAACTGTCTTTGTGAACGATTTGAGGTGGTTTAATTACCAACTTAAAGCAGTTAAAAATGCATGTCATTTCAGAAAGCTCTTAGTTACGAGACCATTTTCCAAAGGAAGTTGAGGCCGTTGCAGATGTTAATGAGAAAGGAGAATCAAAACCACAAAACGGCGGTGGAAATAGGAAGAAGTAGAACAAAAAAAGAAAACAACAACAAGGTTGGAATGGTCATTTTGTTTTATTTGCAATGAGAAAGGTCACTACACGAGGGATTTCAAATCTACTAAGGTTGAAAAGAAGTGCTTCGACCATGATAAGCCTGTGCACATTAAGAAGAATTGCCTAAAGCCACCAAAAGACCACGTGCATCGACTTAGGATAATAGGTGAGAGAAAGTTATTATTTTAGAATTTGAACAGTTAAAATAATAGGGTTGACTACGCGTGGGAGATCAATTTATGTAAACAATTACGCTGCTGCATTCAGTGCTGGACAGATGTCCATCTGGTGAATCCGTGGATGTTGATTCATTTGGTGCGGTTTCATGTCTGAGTGGGTTTTTAGTTAACACAAAGGGCATCAACCACCGTGCTAGGTCTATGATAGAGAGTGGATGCCAATCATCTAGTTAGAAGTAGGAATCGTTCCTAACAGTACTTCTATTATAGCAATTATAGTGTTAACAATCAAATAGGTAAACGTTCTAAATGACCACCCTAAGTAATGCATGAACACTTCATCCTTGTAACACTAGAGCCGTTCTCAAGTCTATTACTTCTTGATTGTTCAATTTCTTGTAGTCATTTCTATTCATCAGACTTTATGCTTGAACATTCTCCATTCTTTTCTTCCTTCATTAGTCTCATAAGGCAGAAAATGATACATGCTGCTCGGACAATTCATTTTGGATTTATATTCTCATTTTGTTGATGTATTCACTTTTTCCTTTTGTTAATCTATTTGTTTTTCATATATGTTGGATCTTGAGAAGGAATGTTTGCTTTGTACTCTAATAAGACTTATGAGTTTAAGATTGTATGACATTTGAGTTGTTATGGTTTATTTTGAATAAACTTCGGTTTTGAATAATAAGTTGTTTTATTCTGAAATATTTTCACTATAATTATTTTTATGTCTTATGGATCTTAGTCTCTATTGAGTTTTATTATACCCTGACGCCCAGATTCCTTGATATGACTCGTTTGATGTTTGCTAAAGGGTGTGGGATGTCATATTTGTTGTCACCAAAAATGCAAAAATCAATATTTAATGGATGGACTTTTTCTTATGAATTTTTTTTTTTCAAAAGTAACAAACCAAACAAAATATAATACTTTTGGATTCAACAATTTTGATGATTGTGATATACCATGATCATTTAGCACGTGAATTCTAGAGATCCAATTTTTTGATAATCTAGTTTTATTAGTGAATTTAGGAAACATACACTGAATGATAATTTTTGATAGTCGATATATTTTCCTAATATTTTGGCTTATAAATATTTTTATATGCCATTGTATATACAACAATTCTGTTCAAAATAGAAACATATTTTTTTTAAAAAGTGAGGCAGCAAATATAACCTTTCGGTTATAACTTCAATCTTAATCTTTACCGTATACTGGTGTTATACCGAAATCTGGGCCCAACACCCAAATGCAGATCATAGATCACAGAATGCAGAAAAAAGTAAAATCAGAGGAGACACACAAGGTTTTATAGTGGTTCTGCTCAAACCAAGCCTACGTCCACTTTATCTCTTCTTAAATCCTAAGAAGTAACAAGTACAATTCTCTTGGTTTATACACGAAATCCTCGTGTTTACAATGAAAAAGAAATGAGAAAAATGAAGATTATACACGAAATCCTCATGTTGTAGTGTGGAATTTGGCTCATTTGCTGCTGAAAATGTTTTGCAGAGAGCAATGGTGGAAGATGTAAGGAGTTAGAGCCAAAAGATCCTTGAAAAGGCCGTCAAATGGTGCATTTATAGTAGCAGGAGAACTTCTGGGAGGACCGGTTCGTGACAGGGTACGTGGCACCCGATCAGGAAAAGTAGCAGCAGAAGTAGCCTTGGGAACATGTCAAGATCTACGCGTGTATTAGCAGGTTCGGTGGTCGGATCGTGGGTCGCGAATGGGGTCGGGTCGTGGTGAGGCCTTTACGAACCGATGTCTGGTCGTGAGCTGGAGTGGTGAAGCTAGTGTCCACGATCGGGTTGTGGAAGAGGGTCGTGGTCCACCTGAGCTCCACGAGCCAGAAGGGTCTTCACGAGTGGAAGGAGAAGGCGAGCCCTAGCCCATGTGCCGAGGGGGGGGAGGGCGATCCAGGTTCCTGCTCACGAGTCGAGGTGGATCCCACGAGCCAAGGTGTGTCCCACGAGCCGATCCATATTCTGAACTTTCCGATGTTTCGTGACTTTATCCAAGCGATTGCCAGATTACACCAATTTACAGAAACATGCATAACTTCCAAACCGTAAGTCCGATTGAGCCAAATGAAAGCTCAACCGGAAGCTTATTAAAAGAGCTATAGGTTTTACATTGCAAAGCATAGTAATTGTTGTTTTCAGGCCCAAAATAGGTCGTCTGATAGGAGTTTCGGGCCATTCTTTGTTTGTGATGCGATTTCGGTCAAACTGCTTCATGTCTGCTGAAGATTTTTTCAATGCCTGCGCATGCTGTTATCCAGATATTTCATGTGTGACAGCTTTTACCAAAAAGCGTGTCAACAAATTTGCCCTTTAGAACATATCTTGCTGGTTGAAGGAAGATGTGTTCTGGATAATCCAGGAAATCTATATCTGTATAGAGATAGAAATAAAACAATTATGCCAAATCCTAACATTATTATCCAAACTTTCCCGAGCATAAACCATACTCGAGGAATGTCCAAGTCATCCTGCCAAATCCTGGCAAGGGCCAAACCTTCTAGGCATAATCCATACCAAGAAGTTCAAACCGAGTATAATCCATACCCGATTTCTTTTGTCACATCCTGACAAGACCATTTGCAGTTCCTAAGTATAATCCATACTTAAGATTCCAAAGCGAGTACAAACCATACTCGAGTTATCAATCGAGTATCATCCATACTCATATCCAGAGAAAACTATATTTGCCACAGCCTGACAAGATAGTTCGACCCTAGGTATAATCCACACTTAGTGTTTCAAAATAAGTATAAGCCATACTTTAACCGAGGTTGAGGATCTTGCCACATCCTGACAAGATACTTAAATTTACCAAACATAATCCATGCTTGGAAAATCCTTCCTTATTCAATTCAAAATGCAAAACCAAATCAAATCCTGATTGGTTTGACACCAAGTCCAGAGCATGCTTTGGGGCTACATCCAAACCCCATACGTGTGTACTCCGATTCAACCAATCGGAAAACCTAATGAAAGCAAAAACAAATCTTAAAGCCTAAGAAATGCAGAAAATGAAAGTGGATCTCATTCAGATCAGTTGATGATGAGCCCACGAGAGCTCGATCCAGGGTCATTCCCTCTTAGGGGAGCAAGAGGTGGCAGCGTAGGTGCAGGCGCTATTGGTAGTTTCACATACTTGGACAGCTCTCCACGTCTAACCCATTCCTCAATCAAATCGCGAAGATGTCTATAGTCATTGGTGTCATGACCATCCATGTCATGGAATATGCAGTGCTTTCCAGAATCACGTTTTCTTTGCAATGGCTCTCTCCTGGGAAGCTTTGGGTTGGAGATAGCACTGTTCGTGTCCAAATAGATGTCTGAGAGTGAGGCATTAAGTTCTGTGTACTTTTCATATCTCGGCCCTCTCTGCGGTTGAGTGTTGCGGTCATTCTTGTCGGCGGCTTTTCCTTTGCCATTTCCAGAATCGGACGGTTCTCCGTCTTTAACCATGTTGACATCGAGAATGCATTTCTTAGAAGTTGCATCTTCTTCTCATAGAAATCTGTCTGCTTCGAGGTAGAATTCGCCGAGATTGCGCGGTGGATCTCGATACAAAGACTTCTTGAACTCCGAGTTATCCAAGACACTGGATACCGCTGCCATCAATACCATTGATGGTTCAGGGCGATCAACTAATGCTGCTGCAACATTGATTCTTTCCAGAAATGAGCGTAGAGTTTCTCTTGGCCTCTGCTTGATTTTAGTGAGTGATATGACGTTCTTGGGTCGAGCGATGTTGACCCAAAACTGTTTGAGGAAGCGAGCAACCAACATATTCCAGTTGTTGATCGATTCCGCCTCTAACTGCCGAATCCACCTGGCTGCTATATCAGTTAGAAAGAGGTGAAAACATTTAGCCATGATGTTTTCCGATGCCGATTGAACTTCCATATGCCGTTTGTAGCGCATCAGACGCACGGTAGGATCGGTCCTGCCGTTGTAGGGCTCCAGTTGTTGAAGTTTAAAATCTGGGGGATTGCGAGAATTCCTGATTTCCTGAGTGAATGGGTTGTGACTGACATCATCCACATAGCTCTGATAAGTGCGTCCTCTTGAGAGGCATTGAATGAGATTGGCAAGCCGATCGCCTTCAAAAAGTTGTTGAAAGTAGCCAAGATCAGAGCTGGTGCCCCCAACGTTGAGCGCGAGAGAAGGAAGCTGCTGGTGAGTTGTCGTGAACGGCTCGCGGATCGCAGTTCGTGGAGCAAGGGAGCTAACCCAACCCGGTCGTGAGTCAGGGAGGTCAGACCGTGAGGTAGGTTCGTGGAGGGAGGCTCGTGGCTCGAGAGGGGCGACCCGACCCGATGCTGGTGGCCTATCACGAGCAGATTCCTGCTGTAGTGGAATGGGAGCTTCAGGTTCACGAGCCGCTCAGAGGACGATCCGACCCATCCATGAGGGGCTTATCGAGCTGCTTCGATAGCTTGATTTCCAGCTAGTTGTTCATTGTCGCTTGACCTGCCATCCATTCAAACGAAGAATTCATCCATCATTTTTTGTTGTTTTTGGAGGAGATCGTCTTGCCTTGCCATTTGATCTCTTAATTAAGCGAGAATGCCGTCCATCTCGTCTCTAGTTAAGTAAGCAGAGGGATCTCCATGAGAGGAAGCCTCTGGGCTTGCCTCGTTCCTCGCGTCTTCATTTCCAACATCCTCAGCACCCTCAGTACGAGAGAGGGTTCCATCCTTCTTTCTTTTAACCATTGATGCAGTAGCCAAAAATTCCAAGATGAAGTTGAGGTTGTCGTGTGCCCCCTTCTTGGCGCCCCAAAATGTTAGACCGAAATCTGGGACTAACACCCAAATGCAGATCACAAAATGTAGAAAAAAGTAAAATCAGAGGAGACACACGAGATTTTTGTAGTGGTTCGGCTCAAACCAAACCTACGTCCACTTTATCTCTTCTTAAATCCTAAGAAGTTACAAGTATAATTCTCTTGGTTTATACACGAAATCCTCGTGTTTACAATGAAAAAGAAATGAGAAAAATGAAGATTATACACGAAATCCTCGTGTTGTAGGGTGGAAATTGGCTCCTTTGTTGCTGAAATTGTTTTACAGAGAGCAATGGTGGAAGACGTAAGGAGTTAGAGCCAAAAGATCCTTGAAAATGCCTTCAAATGGTGTATTTATTGCTGCGGGAGAGCTTCTGGGAGGACCGGTTCGTGACAGGGTACGTGGCACCCGATCCGGGAAAGTAGAAGCGGGAGTTGCCTTGGGAATAGGTCAAGATCTACGCGTGTACTAGCAGGTTCGGTGGTCGGATTGCGGGTCGTGAATGGGGTCGGGTCGTGGTGAGGCCTTTACGAACCAATGTCTGATCGCGAGCTGGAGTGGTGAAGCTAGTGTCCACGATCGTGTCATGGAAGAGGGTCGTGGTCCACCTGAGCTTCACGAGCCAGAATGGTCTTCACGAGTGGAAGGAGAAGGCGAGACCTAGCCACGAGCCGAGGGGGGAGGGGGCGATCCAGGTTCCTGCTCATGAGTCGAGGTGGATCCCACAAGCCAAGGTGGGTCCCACGAGCCGATCCATATTCTGAAGTTTCTAATATTTCGTCACTTTATCCAAGCGATTGCCAGATTACACCAGTTTATGGAAACAGGCATAACTTCCAAACCATATGTCCGATTGAGCCAAACGAAAGCTCAACCTGAAGCTTATTCAGAAAGCTACAGGTTTAACGGTGCAAAACACCGTACTTGCTGTTTTCGGGCCCAAAATAGGTCGTCTAATAGGAGTTTCAGACCATTCTTTGTTTGTGATGCGATTTCGGTAAACTTCTTCATGTCTGCTGACGATGTTTTCAGTGCCTGCGCCTGTTGTTATCCAGATATTTCATGTGTGACAGCTTTTACCAAAAAGTGTGCCAACAAATTTTCCCCCTAGAACATATCTTGCTAGTTGAAGGAAGATGTGTTCTGGATAATCCAGGAAATCTATATCTGTATAGAGATAGAAATAAAACAATTGTGCCAAAACCTGACATTATTATCCAAACTTTCCCGAGCATAAACCATACTCGAGGAACGTCCAAGTCATCCTGCCAAATCCTCGTAAAGGCAAACCTTCTAGCCATAATCCATACCAAGAAGTTCAAACCGAGTATAATCCATACCCAATTTCTTTTGTCACATCCCGACAAGACCGTTTGCACTTCCTAAGTATAATCCATACTTAAGATTCCAAAGCGAGTACAAACCTTATTCGAATTATCAATCTGAGTATCATCCATACTCATATCCAGAGAAAACTATATTTGCCACAGCCTGACAAGATAGTTCTACCCTAGGCGTAATCCACTCCTAGTGTTTCAAAATAAGTATAAGCCATACTTTAACCGAGGTTGAGGATCTTGCCACATCCTGACAAGATACTTAAATTTACCAAACATAATCCATGCTTGGAAAATCCTTCCTTATTCAATTCAAAACGCAAAACTAAATCAAATCCTGATTGGTTTGACACCAAGTCCAGAGCACGCTTTTGGGCTACATCCTAACCCCGTACGTGTGTACTCCGATTCAACCAATCGGAAAACCTAATGAAAGCAAAAACAAATCTTAAAGCCTAAGAAATGTAGAAAATGAAAGTGGATCTCATCCAGATCAGTTGATGATGAGCCCACGAGAGTTTGATCCAGGGTCGTTCCCTCTTCGGGGAGCAGGAGTTGGCAGCGCAGGTGCAGGCGCTGTTGGTAGTTTCACATACTTGGGTAGCTCTCCACGTCTACCCCTTCCTCAATCAAATCGCGAAGATGTCTGCAGTCATTGGTGTCATGACCGTCCATGCCATGGAATATGCAGTGCTTTCCAGAATCACGTTCTCTTTGCGATGGCTCCCTTCTGGGAGTCTTTGGGTAGGAGATAGCACCATTCGTGTCCAGATAGATGTTTGAGAGTGGGGCATTGAGTTCAGTGTACTTTTCATATCTTGGCCCTCTCTGGGGCTGAGTGTTGCGGTCATTCCTAGCGGAGGCTTTTCCTTTGTCATTTCCAGAATCGGATGGTTCTCCGTCTTTAACCATGTTGACGTCGATAATGCATTTCTCAGAAGTTGCATTTTCTTCCCGAAGAAATTTGTCTGCTTCGAGGTAGAATTCGCCGAGATTGCGCGGTGGATCTCGGTACAAAGACTTCTTGAACTCCGAGTTATACAAGACACCGGATACCACTACCATCAATACCATTAATGGTTCAGGGCGATCAACTATTGCTGCTGCAACATTGAATCTTTCCAGAATTGAGCATAGAGTTTCTTTGGGCCTCTGCTTGATTGTAGTGAGTGACATGACGTTCTTGGGTCGAGCGATGTGGACCCGAAACTATTTGAGGAAGCGAGCGACCGACATATTCCTGGTGTTGATCGATTTCTCCTCTAGCTGCCGAATCCACATGGCTGTTATATCAGTTAGAAAGAGGGGAAAACATTTAGCCATGATGTTTTCCGATGCCGATTGAACTTCTATATGCCATTTGTAGCACATCAGATGCACGGTAGGAGCGATCCTGCCATTGTAGGGCTCTAGTTGTGGAAGTTAGAAATCTGGGGGATTGCGAGAATTCCTGAGTGAACGAGTTATGATTGACGTCATCCACATCGCTCTGATAAGTGCGGCCTCTTGGGAGGTGTTAAATGAGATTTGCAAGCCGATCGCCTTCAAAAATTGTTGCAAGTTGCCAAGATCAGAGCTGGTGCTCCCAGCGTTGAGCGCGAGAGAAGGAAGCTACTGGTGAGCTGTCGTGAGTGGGTCGCGGTTCGTGGATCAAGTCGGGTGAGTCGACCCGGTTAAAAGTCAGGTAGGTCAGCTCGTTTGGTAGGCTCTTGGAGGGAGGCTCGTGGCTCGAGAGGGGCGATCCGACCCGTTGCTGGAGGCCTATCACGAGCCGATTCTTGCTGCAGTTGAATGGGAGCTTCAGGGTTCACGAGCCGCTCAGAGGTCGATCCGACCCGTCCGTGAGGGGCTTGTCGAGCTGCTTCGGTAGCTTGATTCCCAGCAAGTTGTTCATTGTCGCTTGGCCTGCCATCCATCCGAGCGAAGAATTCATCCATCATTTTTTGTTGTTTTTGGAGGAGATCTTCTTGCCTTTCCATTTGATCTCTTATTTCAGCGAGAATGTTGTTCATCTCGTCTCTAGTTAAGTAAGCAGTGGGATCTCCGTGAGAGGAAGCCTCCGGGCTTGCCTCGTTCCTCGCGTCTTCATTTCCAACATCCTCAGCACCTTCAGTATGGGAGAGGGTTCCATCCTTCTTTCTTTTAACCATTGATCCAGTAGCCGAAAATTCCAAGCAGAAGTTGAGGTTGTCGTGTGCCCCCATCCTGACACGCCAAAATGTTAGACCGAAATCTGGGCCTAACACCAAAATGCAGATCACAAATCATAGAATGCAGAAAAAAGTAAAATCAGAGGAGATACATGAGTTTTTTTATAGTGGTTTGGCTCAAACCAAGCCTACGTCCACTTTCTCTCTTCTTAAATCCAAAGAAGTTACAAGTACAATTCTCTTGGTTTATACACGAAATCCTCATGTTTACAATGAAAAAGGAAATGATAAAAATGAAGATTATACATGAAATCCTCGTGTTGTAGTATGGAATTTGGCTCCTTTGCTGCTGAAAATGTTTTGTAGAGAGCAATGGTGGAAGACGTAGGGAGTTAGAGCCAAAAGATCCTTGAAAATGCCTTCAAATGGTGTATTTATAGCTGCATGAGAGCTTCTGGGAGGACCGGATCGTGATAGGGTACGTGGCACCCGATCCAGGAAAGTAGGAGCGGGAGTAGCCCTGGGAATAGGTTAAGATCCCACGCCTGTATTAGCAGGTTCGGAGGTCGGATCGCGGGTCGTGATTGGGGTCGGGTCGTGGTGAGGCCTTTACGAACCGATGTCTGGTCGCGAGCTGGAGTGGTGAAGCTAGTGTCCACGATCGGGTCGTGGTCCACCTGAGCTCCACGAGCCAAAAGGGTCTTCACGAGTGGAAGGAGAAGGCGAGCCCTAGCCCACGAGCCGGGGGGGAGGGCGATCCCGGTTCCTGCTCACGAGTCATGGTGGATCCCACGAGCCAAGGTGGGTCCCACGAGCCGATACACATTCTGAACTTTCTGATGTTTCGTCACTTTATCCAAGCGATTGCCAGATTACACCAGTTTACGGAATCGAGCATAACATCCAAACCGTATGTCCGATTGAGCCAAACGAAAGCTCATCCTGAAGCTTATTTAGAGAGCTACAGGTTTTATTATGCAAAGCACCGTAATTGCTGTTTTTGGTCCCAAAATAGGTCGTCTAATAGGAGTTTCGGGCCATTCTTTATTTGTGATGCGATTTCGGTCAAACTGCTTCATGTCTGCTGATGATGTTTTCAGTGCCTGCGCATGCTATTATCCAGATATTTCATGTGTGACAGCTTTTACCAAAAAGTGTGTCAACAAGTTTTCCCCCACAACATATCTTGCTAGTTGAAGGAAGATGTGTTCAGGATAATCCAGGAAATCTATATCTGTATATAGATAGAAATAAAATAATTGTTCCAAATCCTAACATTATTATCCAAACTTTCCCGAGCATAAACCATACTCGAAGAACGTCCAAGTCATCCTGCCAAATCCTGGCAAGGGCCAAACCTTCTAGGCATAATCCATACCAAGAAGTTCAAACCGAGTATAATCCATACCCGATTTCTTTTGTCACATCCTGACAAGACCGTTTGCAGTTCCTAAGTATAATCCATACTTAAGATTCCAAAGAGAGTATAAACCATACTGGAGTTTTCAATCTGAGTATCATCCATACTCATATCCAGAGAAAACTATATTTGCCACAGCCTGACAAGATAGTTTGACCCTAGGCATAATCCACACCTAATGTTTCAAATTATGCATAAGCCATACTTTAATCGAGGTTGAGGATCTTGCCACATCCTGACAAAATAATTAAATTCACCAAACATAATGCATGCTTGGAAAATCCTTCCTTATTCAATTCATAATGCAAAACCAAATCAAATCCTGATTGGTTTGACACCGAGTCCAGAGCACGCTTTAGGGCTACATCCTAACCCCGTATAGTGTGTACTCCGATTCAACCAATCGGAAATCCTAATGAAAGCAAAAAAAAATCTTAAAGCCTAAGAAAAGCATAAAATGAAAGTTGATCTCATCCAGATCAGTTGATGATGAGTGCACGAGAGCTCGATCCAGGGTCATTCCCTCCCCGGGGAGCAGGAGGTGGCAGCGCAGGTGCAGGCGCTGTTGGTAGTTTCACATATTTGGGCTGCTCTCCACGTCTAACCCGTTCCTCAATCAAATCGTGAAGATGTCTACATTCATTGGTGTCATGATCGTCCATGTCATGGAATATGCAGTGCTTTCTTGAATCATGTTCTCTTTGCGATGGCTCCCTCCTGGGAGGCTTTGGGTAGGAGATAACACCGTTCGTGTCCAGATAGATGTCTGAGAGTGGGGCATTGAGTTCAGTGTACTTTTCATATCTGGGCCCTCTCTGAGGCTGAGTGTTGCGGTCATCAGCGGCTTTTCCTTTGCCATTTCAAGAATCGTACGGTTCTCCGTCTTTAACCATGTTGACGTGGAGAATGCGTTTCTCAGACGTTGCATCTTCTTCCCACAGAAATCTGTCTGCTTCGAGGTAGAATTCATCGGGATTGCGCAGTGGATCTCGATACAAAGACTTCTTGAAATCCGAGTTATCCAAGACACCAGATACCGCTGCCATCAATACCATTGATGGTTCAGGGCGATCAACTAATGCTGCTATGACATTGAATCTTTCCAGAAATGCGCGTAGAGTTTCTCTGGGCCTCTGCTTGGTTGTAGTGAGTGACATGACGTTATAGGGTCGAGCGATGTGGACCCGAAACTATTTGAGGAAGCGAGCGACCAACATATTCCAGCTGTTGATCGATTCCGACTCTAGCTGCCAAATCCACATGGCTGCTATATCAGTTAGAAAGAGGGGAAAACATTTAGTCATGACGTTTTCCGGTGCCGATTGAACTTCCATATGTCATTTGTAGCGCATCAGATGCACGGTAGGATCGGTCTTGCCATTGTAGGGCTCCAGTTGTGGAAGTTTGAAATCTGAGGGATTGCTAGAATTCCTGATTTCCTGAGTGAACGGGTTTTGATTGACGTCATCCACATCGCTCTGATAAGTGCGGCCTCTTGAGAGGCGTTGAATGAGACTGGCATGCCGATTGCCTTCAAAAAGTTGTTTCAAGTTGCCAAGATCAGAGCTGGTGCCCCCAGTGTTGAGCGCGAGAGAAGGAAGCTGTTGCTGAGCTGTCGTGAGCGGCTTACGGTTCATGGACCAAGGGGGGCGACCGGACCCGATCGTGAGTCAAGGAGGACAGCTCGTGAGGTAGGTTCGTGGAGGGAGGCTCGTGGCTCGAAAGGGGCGACCCAACCCGGTGTTGGAGCCCTATCACGAGCCGATTCCTACTGTAGTTGAATGGGAGCTTCAGGGTTCACGAGCCGCTTAGAAGGCGATCTGAACCGTCTGTAAGTGGCTTGTCGAGCTGCTTCAGTAGCTTGATTTCCAGCGAGTTGTTCGTTGCTACTGGGCCTTCCATCCATCCGAGCGAAGGATTCGTCCATCATTTTCTGTTGTTTTTGGAGGAGATCGTCTTGCCTTGCCATTTGATCTCTTAATTCAGCGAGAACGCCGTCCATCTCATCTCTAGTTAAGTAAGCAGAGGGATCTCCATGAGAGGAAGCCTCCGGGCTTGCCTCGTTCCTTGCGTCTGCATTTCCAACATCCTCAGCACCTTCAGTATGGGGGAGGGTTCCATCCTTCTTTCTTTTAACCATTGATCCAATAGCCAAAAATTCCAAGCAAAAGTTGAGGTTGTCGTGTGCCCCTTCCTGGCGAGCCAAAATGTTAGATCAAAATATAGCCTAACACTCAAATGCAGATCACAGAATGCAGAAAAAAGTAAAATCAGAGGAGACACACGAGATTTTTATAGTGGTTCGGCTCAAACCAAGCCTACGTTCACTTTATCTCTTTTTAAATCCTAAGAAGTTACAAGTACAATTCTCTTGGTTTATACACGAAATCCTCGTGTTTACAATGAAAAAGAAATGAGAAAAATGAAGACTATACACGAAATCCTCGTGTTGTCATGTGGAATTTGTCTCCTTTGCTGTTGAAAATGTTTTGCAGAGAGCAATGGTGGAAGACATAAGGAGTTAGAGCCAAAAGATCCTTGAAAATGCCTTCAAATGGTGTATTTATAGCTGTAGGAGAGCTTCTGAGAGGACCGGTTCGCGATAGGGTACGCGGCACCCGATCCGGGAAAGTAAGAGCGGGAGTAGCCTTGGGAATAGATCAAGATCTACGCGTGTATTAACAGGTTCGGTGGTCGCATCGTGGGTCGCGAATGGGGTCGGGTCGTGGTGAGGCCTTTACGAACTGATGTCTGCTGACGAGCTGGAGTGTTGAAGCTAGTGTCCACGATCGGGTCGTGGAAGAGGGTCGTGGTCCACCCGAGCTCCACGAGCCAGAAGGGTCTTCACGAGTGGAAGGAGAAGGCGAGCCCTAGCCCACGAGCCGATGGGGGGCGATCCAGGTTCCTACTCACTGAGTCGAGGTGGATCCCACGAGCCAAGGTGGTTTCCACGAGCCGATCCATGTTCTGAACTTTCTGATATTTCGTCACTTTATCCAAGCGATTGCCTGATTACACCAGTTTACGGAAATAGGCATAACTTCCAAACCGTTATTCCGATTGAGCCAAGCGAAAGCTCAACCTGAAGCTTATTCAGAGAGCTACAGGTTTTACCGTGCAAAGCACTATAATTGCTGTTTTCGGGTCCAAAATAGGCCGTCTAATAGGAGTTTCGGGCCATTCTTTGTTTGTGATGCGATTTCGGTCAAACTGCTTCATGTCTGCTACGATATTTTCAGTGCCTGTGAATGCTGTTATCTAGATACTTCATGTGTGACAGCTTTTGCCAAAAAGTGTGTCAACAAGTTTGCGCTCCAGAACATATCTTGCTGGTTGAAGGAAGATGTGTTCTGGATAATCCAGGAATTCTATATCTATATAGAGATAGAAATAAAACAATTGTGCCAAATCCTGACATAATTATCCAGACTTTCCCGAGCATAAACCATACTCGAGAAACGTCCAAGTCATCCTGCCAAATCCTGGTAAGGGCCAAATCTTCTAGGCATAATCCATACCAAGAAGTTCAAAGCGAGTATAATCCATACTCGATTTCTTTTGTCACATCCTGACAAGACTGTTTGCAGTTCCTATGTATAATCCATACTTAAGATTCCAAAGCGAGTATAAACCATACTCGAGTTATCAATCTGAGTATCATCCATACTCGACCCTAGGCGTAATCCACACCTAGTGTTTCAAAATAAGTATAAGCCATACTTTAACCGAGGTTGAGGATTTTGCCACATCCTGACAAGATACTTAAATTCACCGAACATAATCCATGCTTCGAAAATCCTTCCTTATTCAATTCAAAATGCCAAACCAAATAATACCCTGATTGGTTTGACACCGAGTCCAGAGCACGCTTTGGGGCTACGTCCTAACCCCGTACGTGTGTACTCCGATTCAACCGATCGGAAAACCTAATGAAAGCAAAAACAAATCTTAAAGCCTAAGAAATGCAGAAAATGAAAGTTGATCTCATCCAGTTCTGTTGATGATGAGCACACGAGAGCTCGATCCAGGGTCATTCCCTCTCCGGGGAGCAGGAGGTGGCAGCGCAGGTGAAACACCCCACCTCCGTTAAGGTCACTCACAAATGGAATGCCTTAACTTTGGTGGAGCATTTTAGGTAAAAGATTCAGATAAATTACAAGACAGACAAATAAAGCTGCGGAAAATAAAGTCATTTTATAAACAATGTGGTTTAGTCAAGCTTTTACAATAGTTGTCTCTATCATACTTAAAAGTAATACATAGAGCTTCTGTCTTTATTTAAGAACTTCCAAATATAAATGAAGCATAAAAATAACAATGATATTCCCCAATAAAACATGAACCAGCCATAGCAGTGGAAGAGAGAGTCCAAAGCAATACATCGCCTATCTTCGAGCTTGGAAAGAAAACTGAGCTAAGTGGTAACATATCCTCCCTTTGAACCTAGGGGGGAACGGAATAAAAGAGGCAAAACAAAACTAGGTCAGACATAAGTCTGGTAAGTCTAGCGACTTTCAGCATATAAGCAGGCGAAAGCATCATGACATGAATAAACTGAATCTAAGACAATACCATGAGAACAAGGATAACAAAATAACATACGATTATTATAGATATGATAAGGCAACATAAAATGAATGCGCTTCTACTCTTTCTCTGCTTTGGTACTACCTTGTTATTCTGATTTTCATATCTCTGCACCACCAAACTTGTGTCACAACTAGTAATCTATATAAAATGATCGTATTATAATGTAATCCCAATCCCCGCAATTGTGGTAGCCTTCACATGTACATCTATCGTGAGGATTCCACCTCAATCTGCCTAATTGCCATGAACATGTTAGATGTACCCTTACTACCCTATCGATCGACTCCTTACTCGTATTAATTTTTCCTTGTGTCTGTGTCAATCGGCCCTCTCTTGCGTGTAGATACCCTGTGCTGGTCCCACCATAAGGTGTATCAATCCTTATGATAACAACCCAACATGATTCATGATGCGCAGTGTATAACTACTGGTACCCAGTGTCTGCTTTTTCCCACTTCGGATTACGTGCACGCCTGTAAACCGTCGAAACCTACACTGACGTACCCTCTGCCGCTATTTTGACCACTTATAATCAACCCAGTAACTCTGCCCCACCCTGCCTAGTTCAGGGTACCATGATACATCTATGTGGGTTACTGCTGAAATGGGTCCCTATTACTGGGGTGTCCTACTGGTTAAGTTTGTGGGCCTATATTTAGTAATATTACATTATTACCTACCAACCTGATATGTACTTAACCCTCGCACCGATTCAAGCATGTTTATTTAATGGTTAAGTTTGTGGGCCTATATTTACTAATATTACCCACCAACCCGATATGTACTTAACCCTCCAACTGATTCAAGCATGTTTATTTAATGGTTAAGTTTGTTGGCCTATATTTACTAATATTACCCACCATCCCGATATGTACTTAACCCTCCTACTGATTCAAGAATGTTTATTTAATGGTTAAGTTTGTGGGCCTATATTTACTAATATTACCCACCAACCCGATATGTACTTAACCCTCCTACTGATTCAAGCATGTTTATTTAATGGTTAAGTTTGTGGGCCTATATTTTTCTATTATTACCCACCAACCCGATATGTACTTAACCCTCCTACTGACTCAAGTCATATTGGTTAAGTGTTGCACTCTTGTTTTAACTTAACCTTACCACAAATCAAGTCATATTGGTTAAGTGTTTCCCTCTTGTTTTAACTTAAGCTTACCACAAATCAAGTTGTAATGGTTAAGTGTTTGTTGTTACTTAACCCTACCCATTCATCATGCTATACTAGTTAAGTGCTTCCTATTAACTTAACCCTAGTCATTCATCTTGTTATATTGGTTAAGTGTTTCTCATTAACTTAACCCTAGTCATTCATGTTATATTGGTTAAGTGTTCCTATGAAATTAACCCTAGTCATTCATCTTGTTATATTGGGTAAGTGTTTCTCATCAACTTAACCCTAGTCATTCATCTTGTTCATTAGCATTAATTGATTTATTAATGCACCAACCTCTCACATTAGATATGTGTTGTTGCGGTTACTGGATGTTCCAGGCGGTTCCGGTAAGTTTTACACCACAACTTAATCTAACCTCGGGTTTTTCTTGGGCATGATGCACTAACCTCTCACATTAGATAGGTGTTGTTGTGGTTACTGGATGTGCCAGGCGGTTCCGAGTAGTTTTACACCACAACTCAGTCTAACCTCGGGTTAGGCATGTTCATCTTTAATTTACACATTTACCATATATACCCAAATCTAGATTTTACATGCTAATTACCAAATTCAACAAAACTAGTCATGATCCAATTCCCAAATTATGCCCAACAAAATCCAATTTCCTGTTATTAATCAAAATTGGCTATAACCAATCTTCCCTAAATTTGCAATAATAGTCATGCCCAAAATCACTATGCATTGTGTTTGGCGTCCCAAATCAATAGTTAAGCCCAAGCTAAATTTAATATTCCAATTTATAGTTTATGCCCAAAACTAGGTTTTTTTCATGCCAAGCCAATTCTAGGTTCAATATGTCAAATTACATATTGCATAATTCATGTCAAATTTCCCCAAATTGCATCTTAGCAGTCATGCCATAATACATGTTCCAAATTATGCCAAATAAATGTCAATTTCATGTTATACCCAATTACCCCTGCATTCATAACGTACGTATTTCGAGATTCAATGCAAGATTCATGAAATAAGCGGAGAAACAATATGGAACATAAGAGGCATAAGAATAGGCATATGACGATAAGAACTATTGGCCCAATAAATTTGATATACCAAATTGACAAGTTTTGCATAGAATACATTGCAGGCATATAGATATGATATGAATATCATTATGTACCATCTCAAACGTATAGCTTTGACAAGAGTTATATCATGAACTTAAACAAGATTACAATTCCATATACAACAAGGATAGATATGATTGGATCAATTCCATAGTCAATAATGATTCCCAAAGGCATATACAAGCATGGATTCAAATGAAAGGATTACTTACATCAGGCATAAATCTAATGGATTTGATTTGAATAACATCGCAGGCATAAATCTAATAGATTAGATTTGATAAATCTAAAAGGATTATCACATAATCAAGTATAGCTTAGATCCAGATTATTACATGCCAAGAATTTCAATTAAGAATTCACATCTGAAAGTAACTTGTATTTACAAAAAGAGAATGATTCTTGCATTTCTGGAATATGTTTTCTGAAACTGAAAAGCGATCCCTTGACGTAGATTATCGATTCTCTAATTAGATTTGATTCTTAGAAAATAGTTGTTTAAATCGTTGAATTAGCCTTTGAATCTCTACTTGAATTCTAAACTTGATTTCTACGAATAACTTGAGCGGCATAACCCCGTCTTTATTTTATTTTTGATATGAATTAGGGTAGAGTATAGGCATAATGGAGTTGTATAGGGAAAACTGTTGCCTTAGGGGTGTTTATATAGCATAGGGATCAACAAATTTGGTCAGAACGGGCGTCCAAATGCCGAAAAACGAACCAGACCTCGGATCTGGAAATAGGGGGAAGGTCGACCCCCTGGTCGACCTAGGTCCTGGGCGGGAAATTTCCCGCCTAGCCTAGGTGTGTGATTTGAATTTCAAACTTAAATATGAGTTGTTTTAATTTATTTAAATTCCTGAAACTTCTGAGGGCTATAACTTCCTCATACGAAGTCCAATTTACGAAAACTTGGACTCTATTCCAAGCAGAATTTCGAGATGAACGCAATGGCTTAAGCCGTATCCCTTAAATCTCACTTTAAAAATTAAGTATTCTTTAATTAGTTCTTTTAATATTCTCAGAAAATACGGGGTGTTACATTCTCCCCTCCTTAAAGGATTTTGTCCCTGAAATCTCTAAGTTAAGAAGAATGCATATTCTAACATCCAACATCCATCTACTCAACCATTCAATCACAAGCGTCCACTGTCCTTAAAAGATCTCTAATGATTTCATGATCATATGCATAGTGTGTGTACATGTCCTTATCTAATGCAAAATCAGGTGGTCTACTGATTCAGTTGACCTCCTCAATGCGAATTATGTCAGTGCGGTGAGTCCATCATATATGCAATTATTCCTAATCGTACTTTATAACTTCTACATAAGTGCACAATCATTCATACAAATGCGATATCCATATGATAACACATCAAGTTTCAGTTCATATATATAAAAATTCACTCATGCATATGCAATATGAAAGTGACTGAGCTAATCTAATGCCTAATATATGTATATGCATCCATGAGCAACCACTAGCAACCACTTGCAACCACCAATCATAACATGTTTCAAACACATGTTTACATTAATTGGCTTCTACCTAAGGATTAAGGATAGGATAGAGAGGATATACTTAAAAGGTAGATACAAGCATGCATAAACTTAAGGGAAGAGAGATCAAGGATGTACCCTCAAAAAGAAAAGTGTAGGCTGCGCGTATCTAGTCTTCAGTCTTCTAAGTCGCATCTTCTTGAGCTTCACTCCATTATACCTTAACTAATTTAACTTCACGATTGTGAGGCTTCTTGACCTCCATTTCCAAAACCCACTAGTAAAGATAGGACCTCGATCACTTACTATGCTAGAGGGTATCCAATGTAGTCGAACTATCTTTCCAAGATAAAAAGGTGTTAACCATGATACCAAGTGTATATACTAAGATGATTAGAGGTCTATCCTCTACTTAGCTTATCCATCATGTCACAAATCTGAGGGTCTAAAGCTAAAGGTTGCTATGTACTTTTTACCTCTCTTAAGGTCAGTCATACTTAGGGCGCCTCCCACAACGATTTATTTCTCACGCAAACCATCCTAGTCGAACTCGACATCCTTCAAGTACAAGCCCCATAGGCTTAAACCAATATCAGACAAGCACCCAAGGAATACCTCCTCTGAATTTGGATGATCTATGTGAGATGATACTAGCAAAACAACCAAACAATTGAGCACTTAACCGACTCTGGCTACCCTTGCCAATCTTGCTCCAAAACTATTGTTGATTGCATAACTGGCTTTGCATTTTCAAATAGATATATGCGGAAGTCTATCTCAAGTTTTAGGGGAAAACCCCTAACCTAATCAAAACATCAGCGTACTCATGGACTATTCTAACGAATCACAAATCGTTGATAGATGCGTCAAATGATTCTAGGTAGTTAAGCCAAACTGATCCCTTAGGAACGCACGAAATCTCGAGGGTATTCCCGAGGAAAGTCAAAAGTCTAACTACCCTCCTTTCACAATTACTAGCTAACCAATCCATGCCTAGAATCAACCCATAGCCTATGAAACCAAAAACATAAGCATTACACTTAAACTCAATACTTAACATAGCTATTCTCAAATCCTTACAAACCAAAGATAAATGAGCCGAACCACCAACTGGATTTGAGACAATAATGGGATCTTCTATTATACTAGCACTAAGGTGTAGAGACTAAACTACGGAAGAAGATATAAACGAATGTGAAGCGCTAAAATCAAAAATAGTACTAACATGATGATCGAAAAGAAAAACTAAACTTTACTATCTTTCTCTCAGGTACGCTAGCGGTGAAAGCATGCACTTGCCTTCCTGAAAATCCTGTCCTTTGTCCTTGTCCTTGTCATCCGGGCAATCATTGATAAGATGCCCTGCCTCACCATGCTGAAAACAACCACTTGTGTTTCACTTCGTACAAATAAATAACCCGCTATACCGCAGAAAAGATACTTCCTCTTGTTGTGGGATATATTATTTCCTCCGCCCTTCTTATATTCCAATCCCTTGTTTGTGATTCTTCCCCTTTGGCCTCTTTCTCTTTACTTCCTTTGTGAACCATGTTGACAAGTCTCTCAAACGTTGCCTCCATCGCACGGGAAACCATACAAAGCTTGGAAGAGAATTAACCGCAGGTGAAACTACTACGACTATGGATAGAGGTTGGGCACTTCTTCGCCCTTTGACAGGTGTCGTAGTCTCAGCAAGCCTACAGAACCATGCCGCGATGAGGTTACCTCCCAGAAAGCCATGAGCCCCGGAGACTCAGGAAAGAATGAAATAAGGGTTAAAACAGAGGATCAAAAGATAGTGCATATGGCTTTGGGGAGTATGCCTTTAAACAAAACCTTTCTTTTGAAAATGCTTCTTTTAGAACCGTTCTGAAAATAATTTTCAAATCTTTTATCTGATCCGGTAACCTTTTGCTCTGATACCAAGTTAAACACTCCACCTCCGTTAAGGTCACTCACAGAGGGAATGCCTTAACTTTGGTTGAGAATTTTAGGTAAAAGATGCAAATAAATTACAAGACAGACAAATAAAGCAGCGGAAAATAAAGTCATATTATAAACAATGTGGTTCAGTCAATCTTTTACAATAGTTGTCTCAATCATACTTAAAAGTAATACATAGAAATTCTGTCTTGATTTAAAAACTTCCAAATATAAAAGAAGCATAAAAATAACAATGATATTCCTTAATAAAGCATGAACCAACCATAGCAGTGGAAGAGAGAGTCCAAAGCAATACATCGCCTATCTTCGAGCTTGGAAAGAAAACTGAGCTAAGTGGTAACATTTTCTCCCTTCGAACTTGGGGGGGGGGGGGGAGGGATGGAAAAAAAGAGGCGCAACATAACTAGGTTAGACATAAGTCTGGTAAGTCCAGTGACTTTCAGCATATATCAGGCAAAAGCATCATGACATGAATAAACTGAATATAAGACAATACCGTGAGAACAAGGATAACAAGATAATATACGATTAGTATAGATATGATAAGACAAGATAAAATGAATGCGCTACTACTCTTTATCTGCTTCGGTACTACCTTGTTATTCTGATTTTCATATCTCTGAACCACCTAACTAGTGTCCCAACTAGTAATCTACATAAAATGATCATATTGTAATGTGATCCCAATCATTGCAATTGTGGTATCCTTCAGGTGTACATCTATCGTGAGGATTCCACCTCAATCTGCCTAATTGCCATGAACATGTTAGATGTACCCTTACTACCCTATCGATCGGCTCCTTGCTCGTATTAATTTTTCCTTGTGTCTGTGTCAATCGGCCTTCTCTTGTGTGTAGATACCCTATGCTGGTCCCACCATAAGGTGTATCAATCCTTATGATAGCAACCTGACATGATTCAAGATGCTCAGTGTATAACTACTGGTACCCAGTGCCTGATTTTCCCCACTCCGGAGTACGTGCACGCCCGTAAACCGTCGGAACCTACACTGACGTACCCTCTGCCATTGTTTTGACCGCTTATAATCAGCCCAGTAATCGTGTCCCACCCTGCCTAGTTCAGGGTTCCATGATACATCTATGTGGATTACTGCTGAAATGGGTCCCCGTTACTAGGGTTTCCAACTGGTTAAGTTTGTGGGTCTATATTTACTAATATTACCCACCAACCCGATTTGTTATCCCACTGATTCAAGCATGTTTATTTAATGGTTAAGTTTGTGGGCATATACTTACTAATATTACCCACCAACCTGATATGTACTTAACCCTCCTACTGATTCAAGCATGTTTATTAAATGGTTAAGTTTATGGGCCTATATTTACTAATATTACCCACCAACCCGATATGTACTTAACCCTCCTACTGATTCAAGCATGTTTATTTAATGGTTAAGTTTATGGGCCTATATTTACTAATATTACCCACCAACCCGATATGTACTTAACCCTCCTACTGATTCAAGCATGTTTATTTAATGGTTAAGTTTGTGGGCCTATATTTACTAATATTACCAACCAACCCGATATGTTCTTAACCCTCCTACTGATTCAAGCATGTTTATTTAATGGTTAAGTTTGTGGGCCTATATTTACTAATATTACCCACCAACCCGATATGTACTTAACCCTCCTACTGATTCAAGCATGTTTATTTAATGGTTAAGTTTGTGGGGCTATATTTACTAATATTACCAACAAACTTGATATGTACTTAACCCTCCTACTGATTCAAGCATGTTTATTTAATGGTTAAGTTTGTGGGCCTATATTTACTAATATTACCCACCAACCAGATATGTACTTAACCCTCCTACTGATTCAAGCATATTTATTTAATGGTTCAGTTTGTGGGCCTATATTTACTAATATTACCCACCAACTCGATATGTACTTAACCCTCCTACTGATTCAAGCATGTTTATTTAATGGTTAAGTTTTTCTTGTTAACTTAGCCCCACGTGTTCATCATGTTGTATTGGTTAAGTGTCATCAATCAATTCAAGTTACTTAACCCACCTACTTATCATGTTACTTTGGTTAAGTGTTGCCTTCTTGTGTAAACTTAACCCTACCACAAATCAATTTATATTGGTTAAGTGTTGCCCTCTTGTTTTAACTTAACCTTACCGCAAATCAAGTCATATTGGTTAAGTGTTGCCCTCTTGTTTTAACTTAAGCTTACCACAAGTCAAGTTGTATTGTGTAACACCCCACCTCGGATAGGGTCACTCGCAAAGGGAATGCACTAGTTTTGGTGGAGTATTATCTAGGTAAACATACACAGAGATATCACAAGGCAGAACATAAATAAAGCAGCGGTAGAAATTAAAAACCAAATTTTTATTTCTTTCAAGAAAAGAGTCAAAACCTCATATATCCAAGGTACAAATTATTCCATTACATCGAGTTCCAAATAAAGAAGCACAAACTTAAGATAGCAAAAGTAAATTATTCCCCATAAATAGCAGAAGTGCAGCCATAGCATAGCTCAAGACCAAACCGTACATGAGCTGACAGAAAGCAAGCTAAATCCAAGCTAAGAGCTAGTGTTTCCTCCCTGAGAACCTGGGGGGAGGGGGGAAAGGAAAGAAAAAGAGGCGAAAGAAAAAGGGTCAGTCATAAGACTGGTAAGCCATAGTGACTTTCAGTATAAAAACTAATAAAGGTAACATGACATGTGAAAACTGGAATTAAACATAAGGATGATAACAGGACTGATAAGATAATTAAGATAACAAGATAAGTCAAGTCTAGCATCGCATATTCAAGGTTCGCTGCACCAACTGTACTAGTGTTCTAACCCATGTCAAGTATTAATCATGAAATGATCCCTTGGCCCAGTATCATGAAGTGACCCATTACGGGGTCCCACGGTACGATCTATTAATCGATCGGCTCCCTACAAGTTCTAGCTCGTCATGTGTCTGTGTCATATGGCCCTATCCTGAAAGGTAGTCACCTATGCTAGGTCCACCATAGGGTGTATCAAGTCCTATGGTGCCAACCACCGACACGAATCAAGCACGCACAGTGTAAACCTACTGGTGCCCAATGCCTGCTTTTTCAACTCCGGACTACGTGCACGACCATAGTCCGCCTGAACCTACAATGGCGCACCTACTCAGCCGTCGTTCTGGTCGCTTACAATCAGCCCAGTAATCGTGCCCTACCCTGCCTAGTCCCAGGGTATCGTGATACATCTAAGTGGGTTACTGCTGAAATGGACCGCGTAACTAGGGTTTCTAATGGGTTAAGTGTTGTCATTCAAATTCGTGACTTAACCCTATCTAGATCATGTATCAAGTTGGTTAAGTGTGTTCAAGCGGTTCATGACTTAACCCTATCAAATCATCGTGTCAAGTTGGTTAAGTATATTCAAGTGGTTCATGACTTAACCCTATCATGTGGCATTAATTCATTAATGCACCCCAACCTCTCACATTAGACTAATTGTTGTGGTCACTGGATTTGCTGGGCGGTTCCGGGCAGATTTACACCACAACATAGTCTAACCTCGGGTTTTACGTGCGATATGACCAACTACCCACATTGGACCCTATTGTTTACAGTCACTGGATTCGTCGGGCGGTTCCGGGCAGATTTACACTGCAAACTCAACCCAACCTCGAGTTGGACATTTTCAAGTTTATCTAAGTGTCATGCCCATGTTCAAGTTTTCATGTCAAAGTTCATGTCGAGTTTTCATGTTAGGTTTAATGTAAATTTCATGTCAAGTTCTTGTCCATATACAGGTTCAAGTTATAATAACGTTCATGTTCAAAGCCAATTCATGTTTTACCTAATCTACCCAAGTCGTATTCCCATCGTACATACACTCGAATCGATACAAATAAATCTAATTAGGGAATAACATAAAAAGGGACGGGTATAAGGTGGGAAAAGTGATTACTAGCATAACATGGTATGATTATAACATTACTGGCATATGGAATATCGGCCTTAAACATAAAGATTCCAAATCTAGCAAAATAAGGTACTAGTCAAGATAACAGTTGACATAAGGTGATAGTATAGTCATGGTAACGGTTGACATAAGATGATAGTCATAAACTTGTGACTAATAGCAGATTCAACATTGTAGGCATGATAATATGAGGGGTTTTTCTTTTTTGATTTACAACATGAATAGGCCCCAAATCAATGTCATAGTAATATGCCCAAAAGTCAAGATCCAAGCTGAACAAGAATGGATGTAAAACAGTCATCATACATAGGTCCAATTTCAATTTACAACATATTCATATTACATTTATAGTTTAAATCTAAAAGTAACTGGGGCTTACAGATCGTGGTTCGAGAATTAGAAAAAGAAAGTCGGTGTTGAATCTTTATATGCTTAGTCAAGTCCTAACAGAAATCCTCAAATCAACAATTCTCTTAATGTAGTTTTGACGTAGAAGAAGTAGTCCCTTTCTCTAGCCTTTCAACCAGAATTAGAGCAGCATAAGGTCAGAGAGAATTTTGTGTAGAGAGACTAGTGTTAGGGGTTGTTTATATAGGGTCAGGTCAATAAATGTAGACAGAAACGAGGCCAGAAACATCAAAGTGAATCCAGCTTCAAAAGTGGGCTCGGCCTCCAGGTCGACCCCCAGGTCGACACCTAGGTCGACACTATGGTCGACCTGGTCCTGGGCAGGTCGACTCTATAGTCGACCCCCAGGTCAACCTGGTCCTGGGCGGGAAATTTCCCGCCCAGTCTGTTTTGGTTTGAATTCGAAATTTGAATTCGAATTCTGAGCTGTTTTTAACTTGAAATTTTCTGAAAACTTCGAAAGGTCATAACTTGGTCATACGGACTCCGATTTTCAAAAACTCGAACTCGTTTCCAAGCAGAATTTCGAGAAGAACGCAATGGCGTAATCCGCTACCCTTGATTCTTATTTTAAAAATTAATTCTGCCTTGATTTATAGTTATAACACGTTATCAAAATACGGGTTGTTACATTCTCCCCTCCTTAAAGGATTTCGTCCCCGAAATCTCTAAGTTAGGGAGGATGTGTCCTACCATCCATCACCCATCTACTCAAAACATCATCCACAAGCAACCATTGTCCTTAAAAGGTTTCTAGTGCTGTATGAACATATGCAGAAAGTGTGTGTATATGTACTTATCTAATGCAAAAGATCAGGCGATTACTGATCAGTAGACCTCCTTAATGCAAAATATGTTAGTGTAATGAATCCAACATGTATGCAAAAATTCCTAACATACTTTATAATCTCTACATGAGTGCACAAACATTCATTCATATGCAACATCCAAGTGATAGCATAACAAGTTCCATCTATGTACAAGTATAAGCACTTATACATATGCAACATGAAAATGTGACTGAGCCGATCTAGTGCCTAATGTGTGTCATGCATCCACTAGCAAACACTTGCAACCATTTGCAAACATCAACCATAACATGTTTCAATCACCTGTTTACATTCATATGTTTCTACCTAAGGTTCTCAAGATAAGATCGAGAAGATAACAAGACAAACGTAGGTAGTAGAAGCATGATACAAAAATGTTTTCAAGTTTATAGGAAAAAGAGATCGAGAATGTACCCTCAAAAAGAAATGGGTAAATTGCGCGTATCTTCTCTTCGGTTTCCCAAGTTGCGTCTTCTTGGGCTTCACTCCACTGAACTTTAACTAGCTTGACTTCTCGATTCCTTAGCTTCTTGATCTCCGTTCCTAAGATACGAATCGGAACTCGCCTCAATGTTGCTTCTTTTTCCACTTCTATGTCTTCAAGGATACTTGGCTCAACCACTTCGGCTGATTCATGTAAGCACTTTCGGAGATGCGAGACATGAAAGACATTGTGTACTCCGGCCAGCCTCTCGGGTAATTCTACCTTATAGGCCATCTGCCCAACCCTCTCAGTGATAGGGAACCGTCCTACGAACCTTGGTTCTAGCTTTCCAACCGCTCCAAAACGAACTACATTGCGTAAAGGAGAAACTTTTATAAAGACCATATCTCCGACTTCGAACTCTAGGTCTATCCTTCTCTTGTCCGCATAAGATTTCTGTCTATCTTGGGCCGTTTTCATCCGTCTTCGTATCAACTCAACCTTCTCAGAAGTGTCCCTTATCATGTCGGGCCCAAGTATAAGCCTGTCTGTCGTCTCCCACCAACAAGTTGGCGACTTGCACGGTCTTCCATACAGGGCTTCGAACGGTGCCATTCCGATGCTAGCTTGGTAACTGTTATTATATGCAAACTCCACGAGTGGAAGATGGTCTTCCCAGGTACCACCAAAGTCAAGAATGCATAGTCTTAAAAGATCCTCTAGTACCCTATTTACCCTTTCGGTTTGTCCATCCGTCTGCGGGTGGTAGGCCATGCTTAAACTCAATCGTGTACCCATGGCCTCTTGCAGACTATTCCAAAACTGGCTAGTGAAAATCGGGTCACGATCACTAACTATACTAGAAGGGACCCCATGCAACCGTACTATCTCTTGAAGGTAAATAGACGCTAGCCATGATGCGGTCCTCTTGCTTTTCACCGGAATGAAGTGAGCACTTTTTGTATGTCTATCAACTATGACCCATATGCTAGTATTTCCCTTCCTTGACCTAGGCAGCCCATCCACGAAATCCATCGAGATACTCTCCCATTTCCATTGCGGAACCTCCAAAGGATGTAATAGCCCACCGGGCTTCTTCGACTCGGCTTTTACTTGTTGTCACACCATGCACTTCGAAACGAACTCTGCCACGTCCTTTTTCATTCCAGCCCAAAAGAAAATGATTTTCATATCTCTGTACATCTTATCCCCTCCAGGATGTATGGTCATCTTTGAGTGATGCGCCTCTTCGAGAACTTTCCTTACTAAGTCTCCCACTTGTGGGGCGCATAGCCTTCCATCACGCCTTAGACATCCCTTGTCATATATGGCATACCTACCGAGGTGACTTGACGTATCACCACTAATCAGCTTGTCCATGATTTCGACTATCTGTGGGTCTTCCTTCTGTGAAGTCCCTACTTGATCTAGAAGTGTAGGACTTAACTCAAGTGATGCTAACGTAGCAGTCAATGACTCAACAACAGGTGTAAAATCAAAGGTTGCTATAAACTCAAGGCTTTTTCCTTTCAACAAACAAGGGGCTCAAAGTCAACCTTTTTCTACTTAGCGCGTCCGCCACCACGTTAACCTTGCCAGGGGTATAAGCTATATCAAAGTCATATGATGCCAAGAATTCCATCCACCGCTGTTGTCTCAGATTCAAATCTTTCTGTGAGAAGAGGTACTTGAGCGATTTATGGTCGGTATACAGCTCGAACCTCTCCCCTAGAAGATAATGGCGCCAAGATTTAAGTGCAAAAACGATCGCGGCCAACTCCAAGTCATGCGTGGGATAGTTTTTCTCATGAACTTTAAGTTGTCTGCCCCCGTAGCATATTACTCTTCCTTTTTGCATTAGGACAGCGCCTAATCCCGTGCCGCACGCATCTGTGTACACCATAAACACCTTGCCTCCGTCAGGTAATGCCAAAACTGGAGCTGTGGTGAGGGCTCGCTTGAATCTCTGAAAAGCAGCGTCACACTCTATGTCCCATGCAAAAGCTAGGTTCTTCTTTGTTAACTTAGTAAAAGGGGCTGAAATCTTAGCAAAGTCTTTAATGAACTTCCTATAGTAGCCCGCCAAACCGAGAAAGCTCCTCACCTCCGTTGCATTCTTAGGAATTTTCCAGTCTTGTACCGCAACTACCTTTGCGGGGTCTACGGACATGCCTTGCTTAGAAACTACATGTCCAAGAAACCGAGCTTCCTCCAAAAATGGCATTTGGAGAACTTAGCCTTTAACTGGTGTGCTCTAAGTGTTTCCATGACTTCCTTGAGATGTCTAGCATGCTCTTCTTCATCTTTTGAGAAGATCAAAATATCATCCACGAAAACTACCACAAACTTGTTAAGGAACTCCCAAACACCCTACTCATCAAATCTACAAAGTACGCGGGTGCATTTGTTAATCCAAACGGCATGATGAGCCATTCGAAGAAACCATCTGGAGTCCTAAACGCAGTTTTGTCAATGCTATCCTCAGCCACTCTAAGCTGATGGAATCCTGTGGCTAGATCGAGTTGAGAGAAAACAGATGCTCCCACAAGATGGTCAAACAAATCGTCGATTCTTGGTAGTGGGTGCCTATTCTTCTTTGTCTGCTTGTTTAACTCACGATAATCTACGCATAGACGAAGCGATCCATCCACCTTAGTAGCGAATACCACCGGAGCACCCCATTCAGAAACGCTTCGCCTTATGAAATTTTTCTCAAGCAACTCCTTAACTTGTTTACTGAGCTCTCTTCTTTCTCGCGGGGCCATGTGCCTAACGGGCAATGAAACTGGCTTGGCATTATCAACAAGATAAATTTGGTAGGAGGTAACCCCCTCACCTCATCAAAGACATCTGGATATTCTCAGACCACTCTTACAGATTGCAAATTATCGACGGACGAGTCAAGAGTTCAAGATAACACAATATGACTTGACCCTTAGGGTTACAAGAAATTTCAAGGGTATTACCGAGGCGAGTCATGAGCCTCACTACCTTTCGTTCACAATCAAGAATGGCTTCATAATTGGAGAGCCAATCCATACCTAGGATCAAACCATATCCCATAAACCTGAGAACATAAGCATTACACGTGAATTCTACGCTTAAGATAGAGATCCTCAAATCCTCACACATCATAGATAAATGGGCGGAGCCCCCAATTGGATTTGAAACTATAACGGGATCCTCAACCAGACTAGTACTTAGGTGCAGATTTTCAACAATATCAGAAGAAATAAAAGTATGTGATGCGCCAAAGTCAAATAAGGTTCGAATAGGAAAGTCAGAAATGTAAACAAGGCTTTCTACAGAAATATTACTACCTCGGTCAAGAGTTGGAGTGGTGTTGAGAGCATGCAGCTGCCCTCGAGAAGGTCCTGCTCGCTGGGTCTACCCTTGTCCTTGCTTCTTAGGGCAATCCTTGCTGATGTGTCCAGTATCTCCACAATGAAAGCATTCACCCAACTTTCTCTTCTTCTTTCTACAGTCTTTAGCTAGATGTCCCATAATACCACAAAAGTTACACTTCCTCGTCTCACGTGGTTTGTTTTTGCTCTTATTATTCTTGTTATTCTTGTTGCCTCCCTTCTTGAAGTCAACTTTCTTATTTTGAGTCTCATTAGGCTTAACCTCATTCTTGCTATTCTTGTCTTCCTCATGAAGTAGAGCCATATCCACCAAGCTTTCAAAGGTCGCCCCCATGGGTATATGAGTTATGGCCAAACTGTGTAGTGGCTCATTCAATCCTCGAGCAAAGCGTACAGCCTTTTTCTGGGTTGTGTTGACCAAGTCCAAACCGAACCGAGCAAGCTGATTAAACTTATTCATGTACTCCCTAATAGACATGTCCCCTTGCTTGAGTTCTAGGAATCTTTCCATCTGAACGTTCTCTTCTGCTGACGATAAGAATTTAAGCCCAAACCTCTCTCTAAAGTCTGCCTAAGTCTCAACTGGCCTGGTAGCGTTGGTGACTTCCCACCAAAATGCAGCTTCCTCTTTCAACAACCATGCTGCCAACTGAACTATCCTATGGTCCTCCACATCAAAGATAATAAACAAGTCTTCCGTCTCCTTTAGCCAGTTTCGTGCTTTAACAAAGGTCTCAGTTCCAACGAAGTTCTTGCCGCCCATTGCTTTAAAGTCTTTGCATATCTTGGCAAAGGTGGTACCAGGAGGAGGAGGAACCGCAGCCACTGGAGGAGGAGGAGGGATGTCTGCCGGGCCTGCGCCGTTGGCCCTAACTTCTAAGTACCTTCGGAACCATCCAAGTACGGGTATTCCCTTAGGAAGGTTAAGATCAGACATGCTGAAAAACGTAAAGAAAAAGATTCAAACGAGGAAACAAAGTAAAGTGCTAATGGCTTTTGGGGAATAGCCCTTTTAAACATAAATCTTTTCTTGAAAAATGCTTCTTTATAAATGGTTTTGAAAATAGTTTCAGAAGGTTTTTAAAACTTTTGCCCAGCCTGGTAACCTTCTGCTCTGATACCAAGTGTAACACCCCACCTCCGCTAGGGTCACTCACAAAGGGAATGCACTAGTTTTGGTGGAGTATTATCTAGGTAAACATACACAGAGATATCACAAGGCAGAACATAAATAAAGCAGCGGTAGAAATTAAAAACCAAATTTTTATTTCTTTCAAGAAAAGAGTCAAAACCTCATATATCCAAGGTACAAATTATTCCATTACATCGAGTTCCAAATAAAGAAGCATAAACTTAAGATAGCAAAAGTAAATTATTCCCCATAAATTGCAGAAGTGCAGCCATAGCATAGCTCAAGACCAAACCGTACATGAGCTGACAGAAAGCAAGCTAAATCCAAGCTAAGAGCTAGTGTTTCCTCCCTGAGAACCTTGGGGGGGGGGAAACGAAAGAAAAAGAGGTGAAAGAAAAAGGGTCAATCAAAAGACTGGTAAGCCCTAGTGACTTTCAGTATAAAAACTAGTAAAGGTAACATGACATGTGAAAACTGGAATTAAACATAAGGATGATAACAGGAATGATAAGATAATTAAGATAACAAGATAAGTCAAGTCTAGCATCGCATATTCAAGGTTCGTTGCACCAACTATACTAGTGTTCTAACCCATGTCAAGTATTATTCATGAAATGATCCCTTGACCCAATATCATGAAGTGACCCATTATGGGGTCCCACGGTACGATCTATTAATCGATCGGCTCCCTACAAGTTCTAGCTCGTCATGTGTCTATGTCATACGACCCTATCCTAAAATGTAGTCACCTGTGCTAGGTCCACCATAGGGTGTATCAAGCCCTATGGTGCCAACCATCGACACGAATCAAGCACGCACAGTGTAAACCTACTGGTGCCTAATGCCTGCTTTTTCATCTCCGGACTACGTGCACGACTATAGTCCGCCTGAACCTACATTGGTGCACCTACTCAGCCGTCGTTCTGGTCGCTTAGAATCAGCCCAGTAATTGTGCTCCACCCTGCCTAGTCCCAGGGTATCTTGATACATCTAAGTGGGTTACTGCTGAAAAGGACCGCGTAACTAGGGTTTCTAATGGGTTAAGTGTTGTCATTCAAATTCGTGACTTAACCCTATCCAGATCATGTATCAAGTTGGTTAAGTGTGTTCAAGCGGTTCATGACTTAACCCTATCAAATCATCGTGTCAAGTTGGTTAAGTATATTCAAGTGGTTCGTGACTTAACCCTATCATGTGGCATTAATTCATTAATGCACCCCAACCTCTCACATTAGACTAATTGTTGTGGTCACTGGATTTGCCGGGCGGTTCCGGGCAGATTTACACCACAACATAGTCTAACCTCGGGTTTTACGTGCGATATGACCAACTACCCACATTGGATCCTATTGTTTGCAGTCACTGCATTCACCGGGCGGTTCCGGGCAGATTTACACTACAAACTCAACCCAACCTCGAGTTGGCCATTTTCAAGTTTATCTAAGTGTCATGCCCATGTTCAAGTTTTCATGTCAAAGTTCATGTCGAGTTTTCATGTTAGGTTTCATGTAAATTTCATGTCAAGTTCTTGTCCATATACAGGTTCAAGTTATAATAACGTTCATGTTCAAAGCCAATTCATGTTTTACCTAATCTACCCAAGTCGTATTCCCATCGCACATACACTCGAATCGATACAAATAAATCTAATTAGGGAATAACATAAAAAGGGACGGGTATAAGGTGGCAAAAGTGATTACTAGCATAGCATGGTATAATTATAACATTACTGGCATATGGAATATCGGCCTCAAACATAAAGATTCCAAATCTAGAAAAATAAGGCACTAGTCAAGATAACAGTTGACATAAGGTGATAGTATAGTCATGGTAACGGTTGATATAAGATGATAGTCATAAACTTGTGACTAATAGCAGATTCAACATTGTAGGCATGATAATATGAGGGGTTTTTCTTTTTTGATTTACAACATGAATAGGACCCAAATCAATGTCATAGTAATATGGCCAAAAGTCAAGATCCAAGATGAACAAGAATGGATGTAAAACAGTCATCATACATAGGTCCAATTTCAATTTACAACATATTCATATTACATTTACATTTTAAATCTAAAAGTAACTAGGGCTTACAGATCGTGGTTCGAGAATTAGAAAAAGAAAGTCGATGTTGAATCTTTATATGCTTAGTCAAGTCCTAACAGAAATCCCAAAATCAGCAATTTTCTTAACGTAGTTTCGACGTAGAAGAAGTAGTCTCTTTCTCTAACTTTTCAACTAGAATTAGAGCAGCATAAGGTCAGAGAGAATTTTGTGTAGAGAGACTAGTGTTAGGGGCTGTTTATATAGGGTTAGGTCAACGAATGTAGACAGAAACGAGGCCAGAAACATCAAAGTGAATCCAGCTTCAAAACTGGGCTCGGCCACCAGGTCGACCCCCAGGTCGACACCCAGGTCGACACTATGGTCGACCTGGTCCTGGGCAGGTCGACTCTATAGTCGACCCCCAGGTCGACCTGGTCCTGGGCGGGAAATTTCCCGCCCAGTCTGTTCTGTGGTTTGAATTCGAAATTTGAATTCGAATTCTGAGCTGTTTTGAACTTGAAATTTTCTGAAAACTTCGAAAGGTCGTAACTTAGTCATACGGACTCCGATTTTCGAAAACTCGGACTCGTTTCCAAGCAGAATTTCGAGACGAACCCAACGACGTAACCCGCTGCCCTTGATTCTTATTTTAAAAACTAATTCTGCCTTGATTTATAGTTATAACACGTTATCAAAATACGGGTTGTTACATATTGATTAAGTGTTGCCCTCATGTTTTAACTTAAGCTTACCACAAGTTAAGTTGTATTGATTAAGTGTTTCTTATTACTTAACCCTACCCATTCATCATGCTATACCGGTTAAGTGTTTGCTATTAACTTAACCCCAGTCATCCTCCTTTTTATATTGGTTAAGTGTTTCTCATTAACTTAACCCTAGTCATTCATGTTATATTGGTTAAGTGTTTCTACGAACTTAACCCTAGTCATTCATCTTGTTATATTGGTTAAGTGTTTCTCATTAACTTAACACTAGTCATTCATCTTGTTCATTGCATTAATTGATTTACTAATGCACCAACCTCTCACATAAGATATGTGTTGTTACGGTTACTGGATGTGCCGGGCGGTTCCGGGCAGTTTTACACCACAACTCAATCTAACCTCAGGTTTTTCTTGGGTATGATGCACTAACCTCTCACATTAGATAGGTGTTGTTGTGGTTACTGGATGTGCCGGGCGGTTCTGGGCAGTTTTACACACAACTCAATCTAACCTCGGGTTAAGCATGTTCATCTTTAATTTACACATTTACCATATATGCCCAAATATAGATTTTACATGCTAATTACCAAATTCACCAAAGCTAGTCATGACCCAATTCCCAAGTTATGCCCAAAAAATTCCAATTTCCAGTTATTAATCAAAATTGGCTATACCCAATCTTCCCTAAATTTGCAATAATAGTCATGCCCAAAATCACTATGCATTACGTTTGGCGACCCAAATCAATAGTTAAGCCCAAGCTAAATTTAATATTCCAATTTACAGTTTATGCTAAAAAGTAGGTTTTTTTCATGCCAAATTTCATACTTTGTCGTTCGTGCCAATTCTAGGTTCAATATGTCAAATTACATATTCCATAATTCATGTCAGATTTCCCCAAATTGCATCTTAGCAGCCATGCCATAATACATGTTCCAAATTATGCCAAATAATTGTCAATTTCATGTTATACCCAATTACCCCTGCATTCATAACGTACGTATTTCGAGATTCCATGCAAGATTCATGAAATAAGCGGAGAAACAATATGGAACATAAGAGGCAAAAGAATAGGCCTATGACGATAAGAACTATTGGTCCAATAAATTTGATATACCAAATTGACAAATTTTGCATAGAATACATTGCAGGCATATATATATGATATGAATATCATTATGAACCATCACAGACGTATAGGTTTGATAAGAGTTATATCATGAACTTAAACAAGATTACAATTCCGATATACAACAAGGATAGATATGATTGGACCAATTCCATAGTCAATAATGATTCCCAAAGGCATATACAAGCACAGATTCAAATGAAATTATTACTTACATCATGCATAAATCTAATGGATTAGATTTGAATAACATCACAGGCATAAATCTAATATATTAGATTTGATAAATCTAAAAGGATTATCTCATAATCAAGTATAGCTTAGATCCAGATTATTACATGCCAATAATTTCAATTAAGAATTCACATCTGAAAGTAACTTGAACATACAAAAAGAGAATGATTCTTGTATTTTAAGAATTTATTTTCTGAAACTGAAAAGCAATCCCTTGACGTAGATTATCGATTCTCTGATCAGATTTGATTCTTAGAAAATAGTTGTTGAAGTCGTTGAATTAGCCTTTGAATCTCTACTTGAATTATAAACTTGATTTCTACAAAGAACTTGAATGGCATAACCCCATCTTTAATTTATTTTTGATAAGAATTAGGGTAGAGTATAGGTGTAATTGAGTTGTGTAGAGAAAATTGTTGACTAGGGGTGTTTACATAGCATAGGGATCAACGAATCTGGTCAGAACGGGCGTCCAAATGCAGAAAAACGAACCAGGCCTCGGATTTAGAAATAGGGGGGAGGTCGACCCCCTTGTCAACCTATGTCGACCCATGTCAACCCCCTGGTCGACCTGGGTCCTGGACGAGAAATTTCCTGCCCGGCCTGGTTGTGTGATTTGAATTTCGAACTTAAATCTGAGCTGTTTTAATTTATTTAAATTCCTGAAACTTCCGAGTGCCATAACTTCCTCATACGAAGTCCGATTTATGAAAACTTGGACTCTATTGCAAGCAGAATTTTGAGAAGAACGCAACGACATAATCCATTTTCCTTAATTTTCAGTTTGAAAATTAAGAATTCTTTAATTCGTTCTTTTAATATTCTCAGAAAATACGGGGTGTTACAGCAGGTGCAGGCGTTGTTGGTAGTTTCACATACTTGGGTAGCTCTCCACGTCTAACCCGTTCCTCAATCAAATCGCGAAGATGTCTACAGTCATTGGTGTCATGACCGTCCATGTCATTGAATATGCAGTGCTTTCCAGAATCACGTTCTCTTTACGATGGCTCCCTCATAGGAGGCTTTGGGTAGGAGATAGCACCATTCGTGTCCAGAAAGATGTCTGAGAGTGGGGCAATGAGTTCAGTGTACTTTTCATGTCTGGGCCCTATTTGGAGCTGAGTGTTGCGGTCATTCTTAACGGCATCTTTTCCTTTTCCATTTCCAGAATCGGACGCTTCTCCGTCTTTAACCGTGTTGACGTCGAGAATGCGTTTCTCAGAAGTTGCATCTTCTTCCTGCAGAAATATGTCTGCTTCGAGGTAGAATTCGCCGAGATTGCGCGGTGGATCTCGGTACAAAGACTTCTTGAACTCCGAGTTATCTAAGACATCGGATACCGCTGCCATCAGTACCATTGAGGGTTCAGGGTGATCAACTAATGCTGCTGCAACATTGAATCTTTCCAGAAATGAGCGTAGAGTTTCTCTGAGCCTCTGCTTGATCGTAGTGAGTGACATGACGTTCTTGGGTCGAGCGATGTGGACCCGAAACTATTTGAGGAAGTGAGCGACCAACATATTCCAGCTGTTGATCAATTCCGCCTCTAGCTGCTGAATCCACATGGCTGCTATATCAGTTAGAAAGAGGGGAAAACATTTAGCCATGACGTTTTCCGATGCCGATTGAACTTCCATATGCCTTTTGTAGCTCATCAGATGCACGATAGGATCGGTCCTACCATTGTAGGGCTCCAGTTGTGGAAGTTTGAAATCTGGGGGATTGCGAGAATTCCTGATTTCCTGAGTGAGTGGGTTGTGATTGACGTCATCCACGTCACTCTGATAAGTGCGGCCTCTTGAGAGGCGTTGAATGAGATTGGCAAGCCGATCGCCTTCAGAAAGTTGTTGCAAGTTGCCAAGATCAGAGCTGGTCCTCCTAGCATTGAGCACGAGAGAAGGAAGCTGCTGGTGAGCTGTCGTGAGCGGGTCGCGGGTCGCGGTTTGTGGATCAAGGGGGGCAACCCGACCTGATCGTGAGTCAGGGAGGTCATCTCGTGAGGTAGGTTCGTGGACGGAGACTCGTGGTTCGAGAGGGGAGACCCGACCCGGTGCTGGAGGCCTATCACGAGTCGATTCCTGTTGCAGTTGAATGGAAGCTTTAGGGTTCACGAACCGCTCAGAGGGCGATCCGACATGTCCATGAGGTGCTTGTCGAGCTGCTTCGGTAGCTTGATTTCCAGCGAGTTGTTCATTGCTGCTTGGCCTGCCATCCATCCGAGCGAAGAATTCATCCATCATTTTCTGTTGTTTTTTGAGGAGATCATTTTGCCTTGCCATTTGATCTCTTAATTCAGCGAGAACGCCGTCCATCTCATCTCTAGTTAAGTAAGTAAAGGGATCTCCATGAGAGGAAGCCTCCGGGCTTGCCTCGTTCTTCGCGTCTTCATTTCCAACATCCTCAGCACCTTCAGTACGGTAGAGGGTTCCATCCTTCTTTCTTTTAACCATCGATCAAGTAGCCAAAAATTCCAAGCAGAAGTTGAGGTTGTCGTGTGCCCCCTTCCTGGCGCGCCAAAATGTTAGACCGAAATCTGGGCCTAACACCCAATTGATGATCATAGATCACAGAATGCAGAAAAAAGTTGAATCAGAGGAGACACACGAGATTTTTATATTGGTTTGGCTCAAACCAAGCCTATGTCCACTTTATCTCTTCTTAAATACAAAGAAGTTACAAGTACAATTCTCTTGGTTTATACGCGAAATCCTCGTATTTACAATGAAAAAGAAATGATAAAAATGAAGATTATACACGAAATCCTTGTTTTGTAGTGTGGAATTTGGCTCCTTTACAGATGAAAGTGTTGTGCAGAGAGCAATGGGGGAAGACGTAAGGATTTAAAGCCAAAATATCCTTGAAAATGCTTTCAAATGGTGTATTTATAGCTGTAGGAGAGCTTTTGGGAGGAGTAGCCTTGGGAACAGGTCAAGATCTACGCGTGTATTAACAGGTTCGGTGGTCGGATCACGGGTCACGAATAGGGTTAGGTCGTGGTGAGGCCTGTATGAACCGATGTCTGGTCGCGAGCTGAGGTAGCGAAGCTAGTGTCCACGAACGGGTCGTGGAAGAGGGTCGTGGTCCACCTGAGCTTCACGAGCCAGAAGGTTCTTCATGAGTGAAAGGAGAAGGCGAGCCCCAGACCACGAGCCGATGGGGGGCGATCTAGGTTCCTGCTCACGAGTCGAGGTGGATCCCATGAGCCAAGGTGGGTCCCGAGAGCCGATCCATATTCTGAACTTTCTGATGTTTCGTCACTTTATCCATGTGATTGCCAGATTACACCAGTTTATGGAAACGTGCATAACTTCCAAACCGTAAGTCCGATTCAGCCAAACGAAAGCTCAACCTGAAGCTTATTCAGAAAGCTACAGGTTTTAAAGTGCAAACACTGTAATTGCTGTATTCGGGCCCAAAATAGGTCGTCTGATAGGAGTTTCGGGCCATTCTTTATTTGTGATGCGATTTCTGTCAAACTGCTTCATGTCTGCTGACGATGTTTTCAGTGCCTGCGCATGCTGTTATCCAGATATTTCATGTGTGACAGTTTTTACCAAAATTTGTGTCAACAAGTTTGCCCCCCAGAACATATCTTACTGGTTGAAGGAAGATGTGTTATGGATAATCCAGGAAATCTATATCTGTATAGAGATAGAAACAAAACAATTGTGCCAAATCCTGACATTATTATACAAACTTTCCGGAGCATAAACCATACTCGAGGAACGTCCAAGTCATCCTGCAAATCCTGGCAAAGGCCAAACCTTCTAGGCATTATCCTTTCCAAGATGTTCAAACCGAGTATAATCCATACCCGATTTCTTTTGTAACATCTTAACAAGACCGTTTGCAGTTCCTATGTATAATCCATACTTAAGATTCCAAAGCGAGCACAAACCATACTCGAGTTATCAATCTGAGTATCATCCATACTCATATCCAGAGAAAACTATATTTGCCATAGCCTGACAAGATAGTTCGACCCTAGCCGTAATCTACACCTAGTGTTTCAAAATAAGTATAAGCCGTACTTTAACCGAGGTTGAGGATATTGCCACATCCTGACAAGATACTTAAATTCACCAAACATAATCCATGCTTAGAAAATCCTTCCTTATTCAATTCAAAATGCAAAACCAAATCAAATACTGATTGGTTTAACACCGAGTCCAAAGCACGCTTTGGGGCTACATTCTAACCCCGTACGTGTGTACTACGATTCAACCAGTCAGAAAACCTAATGAAAGAAAAAACAAATCTTAAAGCTCAAGAAATGCAGAAAATGAAAGTTGATCTCATCCAGATCAGTTGATGATGAGCCCACGAGAGCTCGTTCCAGGGTCATTCCCTCTCCGGGGAGCAGGAGGTGGCAGCGCAGGTTTAGGCGTTGTTGGTAGTTTCACATACTTGGGCAACTCTCCACGTCTAACCCATTCCTCAATCAAATCGCGAAGATGTCTACAGTCATTCGTGTCATGACCGTCCATGACATGGAATATGCATTGCTTTCCAGAATCACATTCTCTTTGCAATGGCTCCCTCCTGGGAGGCTTTGGGTAGGAGATAGCATCGTTCATGTCCAGATAGATGTCTGAGAGTGGGAGCATTGAGTTTAATGTACTTTTAATATCTGTGCCCTCTCTGGGGGTGAGTGTTGCAGTCATTCTTGACGGCGGCTTTTCCTTGAATTAGACGGTTCTCCGTCTTAACCATGTTGATGTTGAGAATGCGTTTCTCAGAAGTTGCATCTTCTTCTCGCAGAAATCTGTTTGCTTCGAGGTAGAATTCGCCGAGATTGCGCGGTGGATCTTGGTACAAAGACTTCTTGAACTCCGAGTTATCCAAGACACTGGATACCGCTGCCATCAGTACCATTGATGGTTCAGGGCGATCAACTAACGCTGCTGCAACATTGAATCTTTCTAGAAATTAGTGTAGAGTTTCTTTGGGCCTCTGCTTGATTGTAGTGAGTGACATGACGTTCTTGGGTCGAGCAATGTGGGCCCTAAACTGTTTGAGGAAGCGAGCGACCAACATATTCCAACTGTTGATCGATTCCTCCTCTAGCTGTCGAATCCACATGGATGCTATATCAGTTAGAAAGAGGGGAAAACATTTAGCCATGAAGTTTTCCGTTGTCGATTGAACTTCCATATGCCGTTTGTAGAGCATCAGATGCACGGTAGGATCGGTCCGGCTGTTGTAAGGCTCCAGCTGTGGAAGTTGGAAATCTGGGGGATTGCGAGAATTCCTGATTTCCTGAGTGAATGGGTTGTGATTGACGTCTTCCACGTCGCTCTGATAAGTGCGGCCTTTTGAGAGGCGCTAAATGAGATTGGCAAGCCGATCGCCTTCAAAAAGTTGTTGCAAGTTGCCAAGATCAGAGCTGGTGCCCCCAGCGTTGAGCGTGTGAGAAGGAAGCTGCTGGTGAGCTGTCGTAAGTAGTTCACGGTTCGTGGATCAAGGGGCGACCCTACCCGATCGTGAGTTAGGAGGTCTGCTCTTGAGGTAGGTTCATGGAGGGAGGCTCGTGGCTCAAGAGGGGCAACCGACCCGGTACTGGAGCCCTATCACAGGCCAATTCCTGCTGTAGTTGAATGGGAGCTTCAAGGTTCACGAGTCGCTTAGAGGGCGAAACGACCCGTCCGTGAGGGGCTTGTCGAGCTGCTTCAGTAGGTTGATTTACAGCGAGCTGTTCATTGCCGCTTGGCCTGCCATCCATCCGAGTGAAGAATTCGTCCATCATTTTCTGTGGGCTTTGGAGGAGATCGTCTTGCCTTGCCATTTGATCTCTTAATTCAGCGAGAATGCCGTCCATCTTGTCTCTAGTTAAGTAAGCAAAGGGATCTCCATGAGAGGAAGCCTCCATGCTTGCCTCATTCCACGCGTCTTCATATCCAACATCCTCAGCACCTTCAGTACGAGATCGGGTTCCATATTTCTTTCTTTTAACCATCGATCCAGTAGCCAAAAATTCCAAGCATAATTTGAGGTTGTCGTGTGCCCCCTTCCTGGCATGCCAAAATGTTAGACCGAAATCTGGGCTTAACACCCAAATGTAGATCACAAAATGCAGAAAAAACTAAAATCAGAGGAGACACACGAGATTTTTATAGTGGTTCGGCTCAAACCAAGCCTACGTCCACTTCATCTTTTCTTAAATCCTAAGATGTTACAAGTACAATTATCTTGGTTTATACATGAATTCCTCGTGTTTACATTGAAAAAGAAATGAGAAAAATGAAAATTATACACGAAATCCTCGTGTTGAAGTGTGGAATTTGGCTCCTTTGTTGCTGAAAATGTTTTGCAGAGATCAATGTTGGAAGACGTAAGGAGTTAGAGCAAAAAGATCCTTGAAAATTCCTTTAAATGGTGTATTTATAGCTGTAGGAGAGCTTCTATGAGGACCAGTTCGTGATAGGGTACGTGGCACCCTAGCCGGGAAAGTAAGAGCGGTAGTAGCCTGGGAACAGGTCAAGATCAACGCGTGTATCAGCAGGTTCGGTGGTCGGATCGCGGGTCGTGAATGGGGTCAGGTCATGGTGAGGCCATTACAAACCGATGTCTGGTCGCGAGCTGGAGTGGTTAAGCTAGTGTCCACGATTGCATCGTGGAAGAGGGTCGTGGTCCACCTGAGCTCCACGAGCCAGAAGGGTCTTCACGAGTGGAAGGAGAAGGCGAGCCCTAGCCCACGAGCCGGGGGGGATCCAGGTTCCTGCTCACGAGTCGAGGTCGATCCCACGAGCCAAGGTGGGTCCCACGAGCCAATCCATATTCTGAACTTTCTGATGTTTCGTCACTTTATCCAAGCAATTGGCAGATTACACCAGTTTACGGAAACGAACATAACTTCCAAAACGTAAGTCCGATTGAGCCAAGCGAAAACTCAACCTGAAGCTTGTTCAGAGAGCTACAGGTTTTACAGTGCAAAGCAGTGTAATTGCCATTTTCAAGCGTAAAATAGGTCATCTGATAGGTGTTTCAGGCCATTCTTTGTTTATGATGCGATTTCGGTCAAACTGCTTCATGTCTGCAGACGATGTTTTCAGTGCCTGTGCATGCTGTTACCCAGATATTTCATATGTGAAAGCTTTTACAAAAAGTGTGTTAACAAGTTTGCCCCCCAGAACATATCTTGTGGTTAAAGGAAGATGTGTTATGGATAATCCAGGAAATCTATATCTGTATAGAGACAGAAATAAACAATTGTGCCTAATCCTGACATTATTATCCAAACTTTCCCGAGCATAAACCATACCCGAGTAACGTCCAAGTCATCCTGCCAAATATTAGCAATGGCCAAACCTTCTAGGCATAATCCATACCAAGAAGTTCAAACCGAGTATAATCCATACCTGATTTCTTTTGTCACATCCTGACAAGACCATTTGCAGTTCTTAAGTATAATCCATACTTAAGATTATAAAGCGAGTACAAACCATACTCGAGTTATCAATCTGAGTATCATCCATAAACATATCCAGAGAAAACTATATTTTCCACAGCCTTATAAGAAAGTTCAACCCTAGGCGTAATCCACACCTAGTGTTTCAAAATAAGTATAAGCCATACTTTAACCGAGTTTGAGGATCTTGCCACATCCTGACAAGATACTTAAATTCACCAAATATAATCCATGCTTGGAAAATCCTTCCTCATTCAATTCAAAACGCAAAACCAAATCAAATCCTGATTGGTTTGACACCGAGTCCAGAGCACGCTTTGGGGCTACATCCTAACCCCGTACGTGTGTACTCCGATTCAACCAATTTGAAAACCTAACAAAAGCAAAAACAAGTCTTAAAGCCTAAGAAATGCATAAAATGAAAGTTGATCCCATCCAGATCAGTTGATGATGAGCCCACGAGAGAACGATCCAGGGTCATTCCATCTTCGAGGAGCAGGAGGTGGCAGCGCAGGTGCAGGCGTTGTTGGTAGTTTCACATACTTGGGCAGCTCTCCACGTCTAACCCGTTCCTCAATCAAATCGCGAAGATGTCTACAGTCATTGGTGTCATGACCGTCCATGTCATGGAATATGCAGTGCTTTCCACAATCACGTTCTCTTTGCTATGGCTCCCTCTTGGGAGGCTTTGGGGAGGAGATAGCACCGTTTGTGTCGAGATAGATATCTGAGAGTGGGGCATTGAGTTCCGTGTACTTTTCATATCTGGACCCCCTGTTGGGTGAGTGTTGCGGTCATTCTTGACGGCGGCTTTTCCTTTCCATCTCCAGAATCGGGTGGTTCTCCATCTTCAACCATGTTGATGTCGAGAATGCATTTCTTAGAAGTTGCATCTTCTTCCTGCAGAAATCTGTCTGCTTCGAGGTAGAATTCACCGAGATTGTGCGGTGGATCTCGGTACAAAGTCTCCTTGAACTCCGAGATATCCAAGACACCGGATACCGCTGCCATCAGTACCATTGATGGTTCAGGGCGATCAACTAATGCTGCTACAACATTGAATCTTTCCAGAAATGAGCGTAGAGTTTATCTAGGCCTCTGCTTGAATGTAGTGGGTGACATGACGTTCTTGTGTCGAGCGATGTGGACCCGAAACTATTTGAGGAAGCTAGCGACCAACATATTCCAGCTGTTGATCGATTCCGTCTCTAGCTGCTGAATCCACATGGCTGCTATATCAGTTAGAAAGAGGTGAAAACATTAAGCCATGACGTTTTCTGATGCCGATTGAACTTCCATACGCCGTTTGTAGCGCATCAGATGCACGGTAGGATCGATCCTACCGTTGTAGGGCTCTAGTTGTGTAAGTTTAAAATCTGGGGGATTGCGAGAATTCCTGATTTCCTGAGTGAATGGGTTGTGATTGACGTCATCCACATCGCTCTGATAAGTGCGGCCTCTTAAGAGGCATTGAATGATTTTGGCAAGCCGATCGCCATCAAAAAGTTGTTGCAAGTTGCCAAGATCAGAGCTGGTGCCCCTAGCATTGAGCGTGAGAGAAAGAAGCTGTTGGTGAGCTGTCGTGAGCAGGTCGTGGGTCGCGGTTCATGGATCATGGGGGGTGACCCGACCCAGTCTTGAGTCAGGGAGGTCAGCTCATGAGGTAGGTTCGTGGAGGGAGGCTCGTGGCTCTAGAGGGGCGACCCGACCCGGTGGTGGAGGCCTATCACGAGCCGATTCCTCCTGTTGTTGAATGAGAGCTTTAGGCTTCACGAGCCGCTCATAGGGCGATCCGATCTGTCCGTGAGGGGCTTATCGAGATGCTTCGGTAGCTTGATTTCCAGCGAGTTGTTCATTGCCGCTTGGCCTGCCATCCATCCGAGCGATGAATTCATCCATCATTTTCTGTTGTTTTTGGAGGAGATCGTCTTGCCTTGCCATTTGATCTGTTAATTCAGCGAGAACGCTATCCATCTCATCTCTAGTTAAATAAGCAGAGGGACCTCCATGAGAGGAAGCCTCCGGGCTTGCCTCATTCCTCGCATCTTCATTTCCAACATCCTCACCACCTTCAGTACGGGAGAGGGTTCCATCCTTCTTTCTTTTAACCATTGATCCAGTAGCCAAAAATTCCAAGCAGAATTTGAGGTTGTCGTGTGCCCCCTTCCTGGCGCGCCAAAATGTTAGATCGAAATCTGGGCCTAACATCCAAATGCAGATCACAGATCACAGAATGCAGAAAAAAGTAAAATTAGAGGAGACACACGAGATTTTATAGTGGTTCGGCTCAAACCAAGCCTACTTCCACTTTATCTCTTCTTAAATCCCAAGAAGTTACAAGTACAATTCTCTTGGTTTGTGCACAAAATCCTCGTGTTTACAATGAAAAAGAAATGAGAAAAATGAAGATTATACACGAAATCCTCGTGTTGTAGGGTGGAATTTGGCTCCTTTGATGCTGAAAATGTTTTGCAGAGAGCAATGGTGGAAGACGTAAGGAGTTAGACCAAAAGATCCTTGAAAATGCCTTCAAATGGTTTATTTATAGCCGCGGGAGAACTTCTGGGAGGACCGGTTCGTGACAGGGTACGTGGCACCCGATCCGGGAAAGTAGGAGCGGGAGTAGCCTTGGGAACAGTTCAAGATCTACGCGTGTATTAGCCGGTTTGGTGGTCGGATCAAGGGTCGTGAATGGGGTCGGGTCATGTTGAGGCCTTTACGAACCAATGTCTGGTCGCGAGCTGGAGTGGTGAAGCTAGTGTCCACGATCGGGTCGTGGAAGAGGGTCGTGGTCCACCTGAGCTCCACGAGCCAGAAGGGTCTTCACGAGTGAAAGGAGAAGGCGAGCCCAAGCCCACGAGCCAAGGGTGGCGATCCAGGTTCCTGCTCAAGAGTCGAGGTGAATCTCATGAGCCAAGGTGGGTCCCATGAGCCGATCCATATTTTGAACTTTCTGATGTTTCGTCACTTTATCCAAGCGATTGCCAGATTACACCAGTTTACGGAAACGAGCATAACTTCTAAACCGTAAGTCCGATTGAGCCAAACGAAAGCTCAACCTGAAGCTTATTCAGAGAGCTTCAAGTTTTATAGTGCAAAGCATTGTAATTGCTGTTTTCGGGACCAAAATAGGTCGTCTGATAGGAGTTTCGGGCCATTCTTTGTTTGTGATGCGATTTCGGTCAAACTACTTCATGTCTGCTGACGATGTTTTCAGTGCCTGCACTTGCTTTTATCCAGATATTTCATGTGTGACATCTTTCACCAAAAAGTGTGTCAACAAGTTTTCCCTCCAGAACATATCTTGCTGTTTGAAGGAAGATGTGTTATGGATAATCCAGGAAATCTATATCTGTATAGAGATAGAAATAAGAAAATTGTGCCAAATCCTGACATTATTATCCAAACTTTCCCGAGTATAAACCATACTCAAGGAATGTCCAGGTCATCCTGCCAAATCCTAGCAAGGGCCAAACCTTCTAGGCATAATTCATACCAAGAAGTTCAAACCGAGTATAATCGATACCCGATTTCTTTTGTCACATCCTGACAAGACTGTTTGTAGTTCCTAAGTATAATATATACTTAAGATTCCAAAGCGAGTATAAACCATACTCGAGTTATCAATCTGAGTATCATCCATACTCGTATCCAGAGAAAACTATATTTGCCATAGCCTGACAAGATAGTTCGACCGCGTAATCCACACCTAGTGTTTCAAAATAAGTATAAGCCACACTTTAACCGAGGTTGAGGATCTTGCCACATCCTGACAAGATTCTTAAATTCACCAAACATAATCCATGCTTGGGAAATCCTTCCTTATTCAATTCAAAATGCAAAACCAAATCAAATCCTGATTGGTTTGACACCGAGTCCAGAGCATGCTTTCGGGCTACATCCTAACCCCATACATGTGTACTCCAATTCAACCAATCGGAAAACCTAATGAAAGCAAAAACAAATCTTAAAGCCTAAGAAATGCAGAAAATGAAAGTTGATCTCATCCAGATCAGTTGATGATGAGCCCACGAGAGCTCTATCCAGGGTCATTCCCTCTTCGGGGAGCAGGAGGTGGCACCGCATGTGTAGGCGCTGTTGGTAGTTTCACATACTTGGGCAGCTCTCTACGTCTAACGCGTTCCTCAATCAAATCGCAAAGATGTCTACAGTCATTGGTGTCATGACCGTCCTTGTCATAGGATATGAAGTGCTTTACAGAATCACGTTCTCTTTGTAATGGCTCCCTCCTGGGAGGCTTTGGGTAGAAGATAGCACCGTTCGTGTCCAGATAGATGTCTGAGAGTGGGGCATAGAGTTAAGTGTACTTTTCATATCTGGGCCCTCTCTGGGGTGAGTGTTGCGGTCATTCTTGATGGTGGCTTTTCCATTCCATCTCCAGAATCGGACGGTTCTCCGTCTTTAACCATGTTTACATTGAGAATGTGTTTCTCAGAAGTTGCATCTTCTTCCTGTAGAAATCTATCTGCTTCGAGGTAGAATTCGCCGAGATTGCGTGGTGGATCTTGGTAAAAAGACTTCTTGAACTCCGAGTTATCCAAGACACCGGATACCGCTGCCATCAGTACCATTGATGGTTCAGGGCGATCAACTAATGCTGCTACAACATTGAATCTTTCTAGAAATGAGCGTAGAGTTTCTATGGGCCTCTTCTTGATTGTAGTGGGTGACATGACGTTCTTGTGTCGAGCGATGTGGACCCGAAACTGTTTGAGGAAGCTAGCGACCAACATATTCCAGTTGTTGATCGATTCTGTCTCTAGCTGCCGAATCCACATGGCTACTATATCAGTTAGAAAGAGGGGAAAACATTAAGCCATGACGTTTTCTGACGCTGATTGAACTTTCATATGCCGTTTGTAGTGCAACAGATGCACGGTAGGATCGATCCTACCATTGTAGGGATCTAGTTGTGGAAGCTTAAAATCTGGAGGATTGCGAGAATCCCAGATTTCCTGAGTGAACTGGTTGTGATTGACGTCATCCACATCGCTCTGATAAGTGCGGCCTCCTAAGAGGCATTGAATGATTTTGGCAAGTCGATCGCTTTCAAAAAGTTATGGCAAGTTACCAAGATCAGAGCTGGTGCCCCTAGCATTGAGCGTGAGAGAAGGAAGCTGTTGTTGAGCTGTCGTGAGCAAGCCGCGGGTCGCGGTTCATAGATCAAGGGGGGCGACCCGACCTAGTCGTGAGTCAGGGAGGTCAGCTCGTGAGGTAGGTTCGCGGAGGGAGGCTCGTGGCTCGATAGGGACGACCTGACCCGGTGCTGGAGGCCTATCACGAGCCGATTCCTCCTGCAGTTGAATGGGAGCTTCAGGGTTCATGAGCCGCTCAGAGGGCGATCCGACCCGTCCGTAAGGGGCTTGTCGAGCGACTTCGGTAGCTTGATTTCCAGCGAGTTGTTCATTGCCGCTTGGCCTGCCATCCATCCGAGCGATGAATTCGTCCATCATTTTCTGTTGTTTTCGGAGGAGATCGTCTTGCCTTTCCATTTGATCTGTTAATTCAGCGAGAACACCGTCATCTCGTCTCTAGTTAAGTAAGCAGAGGGATCTCCATGAGAGGAAGCCTCCGGGCTTGCCTCATTCCTCGCGTCTTCATTTCCAACATCCTCAGCACCTTCAGTACGGGAGAGGGTTCCATCCTTCTTCCTTTTAACCTTTGATCCAGTAGCCAAAAATTCCAAGCAGAAGTTGAGGTTGTCGTGTGCCCCCTTCCTTGCGCGCCAAAATGTTAAACAGAAATCTAGGCCTAACACCCAAATGCAGATCACAGATCACAGAATGCAGAAAAAAGTAAAATCAGAGGAGACACACGAGATTTTTATAGTAGTTCGGCTCAAACCAACTCTACATGCACTTTATCTCTTCTTAAATCCTAAGAAGTTACAAGTACAATTCTCTTAGTTTATACACAAAATCCTCATGTCTACAATGAAAATGAAATGAGAAAAATGAAGATTATACACGAAATCCTCGTGTTGTAGTGTGGAATTTGGCTCCTTTGCTATTGATAATGTTTTGTAGAGAGCAATGGTGTAAGACGTAAGGAGTTAGGGCCAGAAGATCCTTGAAAATTCCTTCAAGTGGTGTATTTATAGCTGTAGGAGAGCTTCTAGGATGACCGGTTCGTGACAGGGTACGTGGCACCCGATCCGAGAAAGTAGGAGTGGGAGTAGCCTTGGGAACATGTCAAGATCTACGTGTGTATTAGCAGGTTTGGTGGTCGCATCGCGGGTCGCGAATGGGGTCGGGTCATGGTGAGGCCTTTACGAACCGATGTCTGGTCGCGAGCTGGAGTGGTGAAGCTAGTGTCCACGATCGGGTCGTGGAAGAGGGTCGTGGTCCACCTTAGCTCCACGAGCCAGAAGGGTCTTCACGAGTGAAAGGAGAAGGCGAGCCCGAGCCCACGAGCCAAGGGGGCGGTCCAGGTTCCTGCTCACGAGTCGAGGTGGATCCCACGAGCCAAGGAGGCTCCACGAGACGATCCGTATTCTGAAATTTCTGATGTTTCGTCACTTTATCCAAGCGATTGCCAGATTACACCAGTTTATGGAAATGGGCATAACTTCCAAACCGCAAGTCCGTTTGAGCCAAACAAAAGCTCAACCTGAAGGTTATTCAGAGAGATACAGGTTTTACAGTGCAAAGCATTTTAATTGCTGTTTTCGGGCCCAAAATAGGTCGTCTGATAGGAGTTTTGGGCCATTACTTGTTTGTGATGCGATTTCGATCAAACTGCTTCATATCCGCTAACGATGTTTTCAGTGCCTACGCATACTATTATCCATATATTTCATGTGTGACAGCTTTTACCAAAAAGTGTGTCAACAAGTTTGCTCCCCAGAACATATCTTGCTGGTTGAAGGAAGATGTGTTCTGGATAATCCAGGAAATCTATATCTGTATAGAGATAGAAATAAAACAATTGTGCCAAATCCTGACATTATTATCCAAACTTTCCCGATCATAAACCATACTTGAGGAATGTCCAAGTAATCCTGCCAAATCCTGGCAAGGGCCAAACCATCTAGGCATAATCCATACCAAGAAGTTCAAACCGAGTATAATCCATACCCAATTTCTTTTGTCACATCCTGACAAGACCGCCTGCAGTTCCTAATTATAATCCATACTAAAGATTCCAAAGCGAGTATAAACCATACTCGATTTATCAATCTAAGTATCATCCATACTCATATCCTAAGAAAATTATATTTGCCACAGCCTGACAAGATAGTTCGACCTTAATCGTAATCCACACCTAGTGTATCAAAATAAGTATAAGCCATACTTTAACCGAGGTTGGGGATCTTGCCACATCATGACAAGATACTTAAATTCACCAAACATAATCCATGATTGGAAAATCCTTCCTTATTTAATTCAAAATGCAAAACCAAATCAAATCCTGATTGGGTTGACACCGAGTCTAGAGCATGCTTTGGGGTTACATCCTAACCCCGTACGTGTGTACTCGGATTCAACCAATCGGAAAACCTAATGAAAGCAAAAACAAATCTTAAAGCCTAAGAAATGCAGAAAATGAAAGTTGATCTCATCCAGATCATTTGATTATGAGCCCACGAGAGCTCGATCCAGGGTCAATCCCTCTCCGGTGAGTATGAGATGGCAGCGCAGGTGTAGGCGCTGTTGGTAGTTTCACATACTTGGGAAGCTCTTGACGTCTAACCCATTCCTCAATCAAATCGCGAAGATGTCTACAGTCATTGGTGTCATGATTGTCCATGTCATGGAATATGCAGTGCTTTCCAGAATCAAGTTCTCTTTTCGATGGCTCCCTCCTAGGAGGCTTTGGGTAGGAGATAGCACCGTTCGTGTCTAGATAGATGTAACAACCCGAATTTTTATAACATGTTGAAACTAGAAATCAAGGCAGAATTAATTTTTAAAACAAGAATCAAGGGAAACGGGTTATGCCATTGCGTTCGTCTCAAAATTCTGCTTGGAAACGAGTCCGAGTTTGCAAGAATTGGAGTCCGTATGAGGGGGATATGACCCTCCGAAGTTTCTGGAATTTTCAGAATAAAAAACAGCTCGAAATTCGAATTCGAAATTCGAATTCAAACCCCAGAACAGGCTGGGCGGGAAAATTCCCGCCCAGGGGCTATGTCGACCATAGTGTCGACCTCCCAGGGACCAGGTCGACCATAGTGTCGACCTGGGGGTCGACCTGCCTCCTGAACCTATTTCCTGAACCAGATGCATTCTGATGTATTTAGACTTGTTTCGTGACCAGATTCGTTTGCCTAACCCTATATAAACTCACCCCTAGCCTCATTCTCTCCACACCATTTCATTTCCGTCCTTATGCTGCTTTTGAAATAATTAAATTAAAGAGAGAATGGCTACTTCTTCTTCGTCAAGACAACATCTAGGAATTGCAAATTGGGGGTTTTCAACTAGAACAAGACTAAACAAATGGAGTTTCAACAACTGCAACAACCGTTTGTAGAATCAAATCTCTGCACTCTAACTCTCGATCCGCGCTCTGTAAGTTCTAGTTACTTTGAGATTTAAACTTGTTAAATTTAATGTGGGCATGGAATGAAATGAAATTGGACCTAAGCTTGATTATCTATTTAGATCTGTTCTTGCCTCTTCTTGAATCTATGATTTTGGGTTATTTCTTATCGATTGAATCATGCCTATTCATGTTGTTGGACCTAGTTTATTATTCAAATGCTAGATTGTAACATAAATTCTTGGATCTTGACTATTGAGAATATTGTCTACGACGTTGAAACCATTGTTAATGACATAAGACTATGACTATGCCTATGACTGTGGATATAAGATTTTGCCTATGCCTATGACTATGACTGCGGACATAAGATTTTGCATATGCCTATGCCTATGACTGTGAACATAAGACTATGCTTATGCCTATGACAGTGAACATAAGTCTATTGCCTATGACTATGACAAGGACAATTGTGGCTAATCACCTATGACTCTTGACTATGAGAATTATTACCTATGATTATGAACATAAGGCCATTATCTATGACCATGACTTTGAAACTATTACTGTTAATTTCCTATGACTATTTGCCTATAACTATTTTTGATAATTATCCATGACTATTGTGATTAATCGCTTATGATTCACAACTATGAGATTTTTACCTATGACCATGACTATGACTACTGGGGTTAATCGCCTAAGACTGTTATAGTTGATTGTTCATGCCCATAACACTATAGTTGAAAACCATGTTGTACACCGAATTGGCATTTTGTTGGACCGTATACCAAGGGTGTGACTTGCTTAGTTTATTCGCAATTATGTACACCAAAACCACTGGATCCATTATCCTTGTATTTGGCTTGCTTTCGCATGCTTATTCTTTTATGCCAGCGTTTATCATGACCATCGCCTTGTCTTGCTAGATTTGAAATCCTATATGCCAGTGATGTTGTAACCAATTATCTCAAGTTATATCATACTAGTCTTGTAACCCCTTTTATCGCTTTATACTAGTCCCTTTTACCTATCATAGTTTTGATGTTATTCCCTCTATTTTGAGATTTGGATTTATTTGTAGTATAGATCGATTCACATTCACGTGCGATGGGAATACAATTTGGCTAGATTAGGCAAATCATGAATTGGTTATGAACATGAATTATGAACTTGATAATAGGAAAAACTTGAAACATGAACATTGTTATAACTTGAATCTAGATGTGGGCACGAAACTTATCCTTGAAACTTGACACGAACTCGACATGAAACTTGAACATGGACATGACATTAGAATAAACATGATAATGGCCAACTCGAGGTTGGGTTGAGTTTGCAGTGTAAATCTGCCTGGAACCTCCCGGCAAATCCAGTTACTACAAATAATAGGATCCAATGTGGGTAGTTGGCCATATCGCGCTTGAAACCCGAGGTCAGACTGAGTTGTGGTGTAAATCTGCCCGGAACCGCCCGGCATATCCAGTGACCACAACAACAGGTCTGATGTGAGAGGTTGGGGTGCATTAATGAATTAATGCCACATGATAGGGTTAAGTCATGAACCGCTTGAATATACTTAACCAATTTAACACGATGACTTGATAGGGTTAAGTCATGAACTGCTTGAATATACTTAACCAATTTAACACGATGATTTGATAGGGTTAAGTCATGAACTGCTTGAATATATTAACCAACTTGATACATGATTCGTAGGGCTAAGTCATGAACTTGAATGATAACACTTAGCCAATTTGACATGACACGTAGGCGGGTTAAGTCACGAACTCGAATGACAACGCTTAACCAACTTGACATGCTAGACTGATGGGGTTAAGTCTCGAATTTAAATGACAACACTTAACCTACTGGACGGAAACCCTAGTTGCGCGGTCCTTTTCAGCGGTAACCCACTAGATGTATCACGGTACCCTGGAACTAGGCAGGGTGGGGCACGATTACTGGGCTGATTGTAAGCGACTAGAACGACGGCTGAGTTGGTGCGCCAGTGTAGGTTCTAATGGAGTGCGGGCGTGCACACACTCCAGAGCAGAAAAAGCAGGCATTGGGCATCAGTAGGTTTACACTGTGCGTGCTTGATTCGTGTCGGTGGTTGGCACCCTAGGGCTTGATACACCCTATGGTGGACCTAGCATAGGTGACTACATTTCGTGATTGGGTCGTATGACACAGACACCTGAATGAGCTAGGACTTGTAGGGAGCCGATCGATTAATAAATCGTTACGTGGAATTCGTTAGGTAGCATAATCCCTAGTGGTCCTAGGTGGCATAAACCCTAATCGAATCTAGAAAACGTTCAATAGCTAGCATAATCCCTAGTGGTCCTAGTTGGCATAAATCCTAGTTGAACACGCGATAGTTCAAGATAAGGAAACCTAGCCAGAACAAGGGTGGCGGTCCAAACGAACGTTGAAGTAGTATAGAAATACGTGATGAAACCCATACGATATACGGTAAGGGACTGTACATATACATGGAAAGGATGATACGGGTTGGGGTACAGTACAGTTGGTGCAGAGAATATAGGAAATCAAAGAAAATAGTGGGACGGTGAAGCTTAGAAATCTGGCGATGTTATACTTAGTAGAAACCTTGCAATGTGATACGTGGTAGGAACCTTGATATTCTTGATAGGAAGCATGGGATGTTATACTTGATTCATCGTGCCTGTAGCTTACCTTGTCATCATGCTTATGTTTACTTTCAGTTTATTCATGCCATATTATCTTCACCTGTTTTTATGCTGAAAGCCACTAGGACTTACTCAGTCTTTATGACTGACCCAGTTTGTTTTGCCTCTTTTTCTTTCGTTCCCCCCCCCCAGGTTCGCAGGGTAGGAATACAGCTTAGTTACGATCTTACCAAGCTCCAAGGCTCTTTCATGTATTGCTTGGACTTCTCTTGGCTATGACTTGCTTTGCCGCTTTATTGGGGAATGATTTATGACTATGGTTTTATGCTTCTTTACTATTGCAAGACAGATTTTGATGTAATGGATTTAATAGCATTTTGATGTAAAAGGCTTTAGACCTTTCTAGATTTTTAAAGCAATAAAATTTTGTCCTTCTTCCGCTGTTTTATATGTTCTGTCTTGTAATATTTATGTGTATGTTTACCTAGATAATGCTCCACCAAAGCTAGTGCATTCCCTTTGTGAGTGACCCTAGCGGAGGTGGGGTGTTACATTTGGTATCAGAGCAGAAGGTTACCATACTGGGCAAAAGTTTTTAAAACCTTTTGAAATTATTTTCAAAACCATTTACAAAGAAGCATTTTTCAATAAAAGTTTTATTTTTAAAGGCTATTCCCCAATGGCCATTAGCATTATCCTTTGTTTCCTTGTTTGAATCCCTTTTCCTTTCTTTCCTCCATCTGTAGTCACATTAGTTCCATCTACTACTAATCTTATTTCAAGCTTTATAGGGTTGCTGTGCGATGGAGGTAGTTCTCGAGAGACCTGTTAACACGTTATATAAGAGGGGATAAGAGTGGTTAAGGCGAATGAGGCTCAGAACAAGAAGGTAGAAATGTTTCTGTAGGAAAGTCTAGTTTATCTTTCTATCCTGTTCGTACCCTTTTTGATTATGGTACATCGCACCCTTTTTATTTCTGCCTCGATAGTTGAGTCTCTGCACCTTAGTACTAGCGTGGTAGAGGATCCTATTTTTGTCTCAAATCCTGTTGGGGAATCGGCTCATTTATTCATGACTTGTTTGGATTTGAGAATGTCTATGCTAAGTGTTGAGTTTAGAAGTAAAGCTTATGTTTTGGGGTATGGGTTGATTGTAGGAATGGAGTGGTAGTCCAGAAATGGTTCCATTCTCGAGTATGAAAAGAGGGTAGTTAGACGCTTGATTTGCCTTGGTAATGCCCTCGAAGTCTAGTGTAACCCTTAGGGTTCTGCCATGTTTAGTTACCTAGAATCTCTTGATACATTTAACGATCCGCTCGAGCAGTGTTCGCCACTAAGGCGGATGGTTCATTTCGCTTATGCATGAGTTATAGAAAATCACCTTAGTATGTACACTTGGCAACATGGTTGGCATTTGTTTATTTTCAAGAGATAATTCATTTATGTCGAATACCTTCTAGTAAGTGAATGAGATCCAAGATTCACTAGTGAATTTTGGAGAGCTTGCATGAAACCATGAGTACGCAGTTATGTTTGAATTTGGTATACTAGAAAAAGAATAAGCGAAAGTGGAATGAGAGGCGACAGTGGAATGAGTTCCAACTCATATTTTGGGAACAAGAATTAAGGAACTACGAAATTGTGAAGTTAAAGACGGTCAAAGCACAATGGAGTTAAGCTCAAGGAAATACGACTTAGAAGATTGAAGACTAGACACGCGCATCATATCTCTTTTTAAGAATATATCCTTGATCCCTCTTTTCCTGTAGAGCTTACTTGTATGCTATCTTTTAAGTATAACCTCTCGGTCCTGTTCTCAATCCTATTTCTGTTGCAATCCCCATAGGGAGTATGACTTATCCGTTAGTAATACATGTTGGGGCTTGAGGGTGTCCGTTGTGTTGACTAAACTTTTTGGGTTTTATAGGATATGGGTTGGTGCTTAGGGGGTTCTTCTCCTATTCAGTATATATGTGACGTAGATTTCCAGCTTTGACATTGCCTAATGGGCACAAAGTTTTTACTTGCTTCTATCATTCGGCTATATCTTTAGGTAAGAACAATTGGGTGAAACATGTGTTTGAGACATGTTATGATTGATGGTTGCAGGTGGTCGCAAGTGGTTGCTCGTGGTTGCATAACACACATTAGGCACTAGATCGGCTCAGACACATTTTCATATTGCATATGCATGAGTGTTTATACTTGTTTATGGATGAAATTGAATGTGTTATCATGTGAATGTTGCATATGGATGGATGTTTGAGCACACATATAGTGTTTATGTGATTAGGGCTATTTGCATACATGTTGGACTCATGGCACTAAACATATTTTGCATTAAGAAGATCAATCAGGCCTGATCATTTGCATTAGATAAGGAACATATACACACACTTTCTGCATATGTTCATACAGCCTTAGAAATCTCTTAAGGACAATGGATGCCTGTGATTGATGATTGAGTAGACGGATGATTGGATGGTAGGACATATTCTTCTGAACTTGAAGATTTCGGGGACGAAATCCTTTAAGGAGGGGAGAATGTAACAACCCGAATTTTTATAACATGTTGAAACTAGAAATCAAGGAAGAATTAATTTTTAAAACAAGAATCAAGGGAAACGGGTTACGCCATTGTGTTCGTCTCGAAATTCTGCTTGGAAACGAGTCCGAGTTTGCAAGAATTGGAGTCCGTATGACGGAGATATGACCCTCCGAAGTTTTAGGAATTTTCAGAATTAAAAAAAGCTCGAAATTCGAATTCGAAGTTCGAATTCAAACCCCAGAACAGGCTGGCGGGAAAATTCCCGCCCAGGGGCCAGGTCGACCTGGGGGTCGACTATAGTGTCGACCTCCCAGGGACCAGGTCGACCATAGTGTCGACCTGGGGGTCGACCTGCCTCCCGAACCTATTTCCTGAACCAGATGCATTCTGATGTATTTAGACTTGTTTCGTGACCAGATTCGTTTGCCTAACCCTATATAAACTCACCACTAGCCTCATTCTATCCACACCATTTCATTTCTGTCCTTATGCTGCTTCTGAAATAATTAAATTAAAGTGAGAATGGCTACTTCTTCTTCGTCAAGACAACATCTAGGAATTGCAAATTGGGGGTTTTCAACTAGAACAAGACTAAACAAATGGAGATTCAACAACTGCAACAACCGTTTCTAGAATCAAATCTCTGGACTCTAACTCTCGATCCGCGCTCTGCAAGTTCCAGTTACTTTAAGATTTAAACTTGTTAAATTTAATGTGGGCATGGAATGAAATGAAATTGGACCTAAGCTTGATTATCTATTTAGATTTGTTCTTGTCTCTTCTTGAATCTATGATTTTGGGTTATTTCTTATCGATTGAATCATGCCTATTCATGTTGTTGGACCTAGTTTATTATTCAAATGCTAGATTGTAACATAAATTCTTGGATCTTGACTATTGAGAATACTGTCTACGACGTTGAAACCATTGTTAATGACATAAGACTATGACTATGCCTATGACTATGGACATAAGATTTTGCCTATGCCTATGACTATGACTGCGGACATAAGATTTTGCCTATGCCTATGACTATGACTGTGAACATAAGACTATGCCTATGCCTATGACAGTGATCATAAGGCTATTGCCTATGACTATGACAAGGACAATTGTGGCTAATCACCTATGACTCTTGACTATGAGAATTATTACCTATGATTATGAACATAAGGCCATTATCTATGACCATGACTTTGAAACTATTACTGTTAATTGCCTATGACTATTTGCCTAGAACTATTTTTGATAATTATCCTTGACTATTGTGATTAATCGCTTATGATTCACAACTATGAGATTTTTACCTATGACCATGACTATGACTACCGGGGTTAATTGCCTAAGACTGTTATAGTTGATTGTTCATGCCCATAACACTATAGTTGAAAACCATGTTGCCGAATTGGCATTTTGTTGGATCGTATACCTAGGGTGTGACTTGTTTAGTTTATTCGCAATTATGTACACCAAAACCACTGGATCCATTAGCCAAGTATTTGGCTTGCTTTCGCATACCTATTCTTTTATGTCAGCGTTTATCATGACCATCGCCTTGTCTTGCTAGATTTGAAATCCTATATGCCAGTGATGTTGTAACCAATTATCTCAAGTTATATCATACTAGTCTTGTAACCCCTTTTATCACTTTATACTAGTCCCTTTTACCTATCATAGTTTTGATGTTATCGCACACACTTTGGAGCAGAAAAAGCAGGCATTGGGCATCAGTAGGTTTACATTATGCGTGCTTGATTCGTGTCGGTGGTTGGCACCCTAGGGCTTGATACACCCTATGGTGGACTAGCACTGGTGACTACATTTCGTGATTGGGCCGTATGACACAAACACATGAACGAGCTAGGACTTGTAGGGAGCCGATCAATTAATAGATCATTACGTGGAATTCGTTAGGTAGCATAATCCCTAGTGGTCCTAGGTGGCATAAACCCTAATCGAATCTAGAAAACGCTCAATAGCTAGCATAATCCCTTGTGGTCCTAGGTGGCATAAATCCTAGTTGAACACGCGATAGTTCATGATAAGGAAACCTAGCCAGAACAAGGGTGGCGGTCCAAACGATTTCAAGAATGGTGGCCCTACGTTGAAGTAGTATAGAAATACTTGATGAAACCCGTACGATATACGGCAAGGGACTGTACATATACATGGAAAGGATGATACGGGTTGGGGTACTAGTACAGTGGGTGCAGAGAATATAGGAAATCAAAGAAAATAGTTGGACGGTGAAGCTTAGAAATCTGGTGATGTTATACTTAGTAGAAACCTTGCAATGTGATACGTGGTAGGAACCTTGATATTCTTGGTAGGAAGCATGGGATGTTATACTTGATTCATTGTTCCTGTAGCTTACCTTGTCATCATGCTTATGTTTACTTTCAGTTTATTCATGCCATATTATCTTCACCTGTTTTTATGCTGAAAGCCACTAGGACTTACTCAGTCTTTATGACTGACCCAGTTCGTTTCGCCTCATTTTCTTTCGACCCCCCAGGTTCGCAGGGTAGGGATACAGCTTAGTTCGGATCTTACCAAGCTCCAAGGCTCTTTCATGTATTGCTTGGACTTCTCTTGGCTATGGCTTGCTTTGCCGCTTTATTGGGGAATGATTTATGACTTTGGTTTTATGCTTCTTTACTATTACAAGACAGATTTTGATGTAATGGATTTAATAGCATTTTGATGTAAAAGGATTTAGACCTTTCTAAATTTTTAAAGCAATGAAATTTTGTCCTTCTTCCGCTATTTTATATGTTCTGTCTTGTAATATTTCTGTGTATGTTTACCTAGATAATGCTCCACCAAAGCTAGTGCATTCCCTTTGTGAGTGACCCTAGCGGAGGTGGGGTGTTACAATAGATGTCTGAGAGTGGGGCACTGAGTTCAGTGTACTTTTCATATCTGGACCCTCTCTGGGGCTGAGTGTTGCGGTCATTCTTGATGGCGGCTTTTCCTTTGCCATTTCCAGAATCGGACGGTTCTCCGTCTTTAACTATGTTGAGGTCGAGAATGCGTTTCTCAGAAGTTGTATCTTCTTCCCGCGGAAATCTGTCTGCTTCGAGGTAGAATTCGCCGAGATTGCACGGTGGATCCCGGTACAAAGACTTCTTAAACTCCGAGTTATCCAAGACATCAGATACCGCTGCCATCAGTACCATTGATGGTTCAGGGCGATCAACTAATGCTGCTGCAACATTGAATCTTTCCAGAAATGAGCGTAGAGTTTCTCTGGGTCTTTGCTTGATTGTAGTAAGTGACATGACGTTCTTGGGTCGAGTGATGTGGACCCGAAACTGTTTGAGGAAGCGAGCGACCAACATATTCCAGCTGTTGATCGATTCCTTCTCTAGCTGCTGAATCCATATGGCTGCTATATTAGTTAGAAAGAGAGGAAAACATTTAGCCATAACGTTTTCCGATGCCGATTGAACTTCCATATGCCGTTTGTAGTGCATCAGATGCACGGTAGGATCGGTCCTGCCGTTGTAGGGATCCAGTTGTGGAAGTTTGAAATCAGGGGGATTGCGAGAATTTCTAAGTGAACGGGTTGTGATTGACATCATCCACGTCTCTCTGATAAGTGCGGCCTCTTGAGAGGCGTTGAATGAGACTGGAAAGCCGATGGTCATCAAAAAGTTGTTGCAAGTTGACAAGACCAGAGCTGGTGCCCCCAGCGTTGAGCGCGGGAGAAGGAAGTTGCTGGTGAGCTGTCGTGAGCATGTTGCGGGTCGGGTTCGTGGATCAAGGGGGGAGACCCGACCCAGTCGTGGGTCAGGGAGGTCAGCTCGTGAAGTAGGTTCATGGAGGGAGGCTCGTGGCTCGAGAGGGACGACCCGACTCGGTGTTGGAGGCCTATCACGAGCCAATTCCTACTGCACTTGAATGGGTTCTTCAGGGTTCACGAGCCGCTCAGAGGGCTATTCGACGCGCTCGTGAGGGGCTTGTCGAGCTGCTTTGGTAGCTTGATTTCAAACGAGTTGTTCATTGCCGCTTGGCCTGCAATACATTCGAGCGAATAATCCGTCCATCATTTTCTGTTGTTTTTGGAGGAGATCGTCTTGCCTTGCCATTTCATCTCTTAATTCAGCGAGAACGTCATCCATCTCGTCTCTAGTTAAGTAAGCAGAGGGATATCCATAAGAGGAAGCCCCGAGCTTGCCTCCTTCCTCGCGTCTTCATTTCCAACATCCTCAGCACCTTCAGTACGGGAGAGGGTTCCATCCTTCTTTCTTTTAACCATTGATCCAGTAGCCAAAAACTCCAAGCAGAAGTTGAGGTTGTCATGTGCCCCCTTCCTGGTGTGACAACCCGCCCCGCACCAACCGACATTTACTCCAAAAGTGTGTTGTACACATGTCAAGTTAGCACGGGACGGTCATCAGAAAAGGAAAGAAAGATGATGAAGAATCGACAAGGAATCTGTAGAATGTCTCACAACGCATGGAACAAAATATAATAACAACATACTTGACATAAAACAGGTGAGACAGTGCATAAGCTGAAAACAAACTATCATAGCAGCGGAAAATCTAAAGTACAACTTATGATCCAAAGCCAACATTATTACAACTTTTAAAATCTGTCTCAAAAAGCTAAACAAGAAAGGTACACTACTAATGCCCAAAGTAGTGACCAGCAACGACACAGGGAGAATAACTATATATCATACGTGGAAGCCTCCTGCTCGCCTCCGAATCAGCTACTCGCGCATCACCAGCTAACCTGTCTCTAGTCTGCTCGTGTGAGCACCCAGAGTAATAAGAAGAGACATAAAACTCTGGGTCGGACAAAAAGTCTGGTATGAGCGATAAGCAGCTAAACAGAACAATAACAGGTACACTAAACCATACCTGAACCTGGACCTGCAACCAAAGAGTTAGCACTACATACTGTACAATACTCCAAGGTGCCACTACATACGGTGTAAAGAATACGGGGGTGGGGTGTGCATGTCATAATGATGGCAGACAATCAAGCATAGCAACCATCCTCACATCTCTCACTCAGTGCGTAAAGTATACGATATCCACCACTTCGATCACCTCAATACCTTGCTATGATCACCTTGCCCCATGAAGTCATAAATGGCTTCACTGCACTGATACATAGCCACTAATCCTTCGCTATGTCCACTTTGCCCCATGGAGTTGTTCACCCCATCTGCGCTGGCTCATAGCCTTACTAATCCTTTACTATGTCCACTTTGCCCCCATGGAGTTGTACACTGCATCTGCGCTGGCTCATAGTCCTACTACGATCACTTTGCCCCTCGAGTCATAGTGACTCTACTGCACTGATAACGTAGTCCTATCATTCATGGTGAATCGAAGTTATGAACATCGACGATTCCTTAGCACACGTCCCGCAGCAAAGCCCAACCATGAAGTGGACTCATTGGTTCCCAACTGGATCCTGAGCTCCAACTTCCATTTGGACTACCTTTGCATCTCGGGTTATTGGTCATCACCAGATCGGTTCGGATCTCCCCCTAATCATCAGTTCGGTTCGGATCAGAATGCTCCTTCTTCACTGGATCGGGTCGGCAGACATCACCCCTGGTGGATCGGGTCGGGTTCTTCAAGTCCAATCACCACGCGTCGGTTCGGTTCGGAGGTGGCCATGCGGGTCGGATGCTGCATGCTAAGAGAGGTGCAAGTGGACGGAGCTTCCCCAGTTCATGTTGCCCTCCTCTGATCGGATCGGGGTGTGAAGTGCGAGAGCGGATCGGGTACGAGAGCTATTGTGGCGAAGGGCGTTGTAGTGGTTGGTTCGGGTCCTCCTAACCGATCCGATCCGGTTCGGGTGTTTTCCTGCACTTTTTCCAGCAAGCAGTTTACGCCACTCGATGGCGTTTTCGACCATTCCAACTATTCTAATCAACCACAAAGCATACCATGCAGTCATAGCAACATGTATAATCAACCCCAAACACCAAAACAACAATATGATAGGTTAAAATGGATTAAACATAGCCAAAACCCCCTATTTTCCCTTAAACATGTTCAAGCATAATTAATGATAGGATTAGCAAAACTTAACCAAATTAACCCAAGTTCATATCAAAGGTCTAAAACATCATTTAATAATTTATAAATATTTTTCCGGAATTTTATCATGTTTAAATTCGCTAATTAACACTAATTACCCTTAATTAACCATAATTAGTGAGGAACTATGCAAATCACTCACCTTAGCCACAAATAAACCTTAGATCTGAAATAAATCTCTGTTTAGGCACGAATACCAATGCTAAACAGCAACTCTAATCTTGATTTGGTGAAGATCTCCCTTGGTTTGATGTTGCTAAGCTTAATCCTTGATTAAAGAGTGATTTGGAGGTGATTTAGAGGTTGGAGGCCATTTTTAGGGTTTCTAAGAGGTAAGCGGAGGCTAGAAAACTGAAATAGAATGAAACCCTATCTCATTTCAGCCCCCCATAACCCTATTCCCGAAATGGGTTATGGGCCCATTCACTAACCACCCTATTTGGCCCGGTTAAGCAGTTTTTCACCTCCCAAAACTTATTTCAGCCATATCTACCAAACGGTAAGTCCATTTTTCGCATTTGACCACTCTACGGAAAGGTAAACCATCAAACGAATCTAATGGAAGTGGTTTCAGGTCAAAATTCCTTTCTAGTCAAAAGTTATGGCCAAAACAGTATCTGCTAGGGGTAAAACGGTCATTTAAAAATCGACAAAAATCATGAACATGGGGAATGACCCCAATCTTCGTTTCCCAAAGTTACATGGCCATACGCCTTCATATGAGAAAGAAATAAATATTCTACAATCCTCCGATGTGTAGAATGCGGGTTGTTACACCTGGTGTGCCAAAATATTAGACCGAAATCTGGGCCTAACACCTAAATGCATATAACAGATCACATAATGCAGAAAAAAGTAAAATCAGAGGATACACACGAGATTTTGATAGTGGTTCGACTCAAACCAAGCCTACGTCCACTTTATATCTTCTTAAATCCTAAGAAGTTACAAGTACAATTCTCTTGGTTTATACACGAAATCCTCGTGCTACAATAAAAAAGAAATGAGAGAAATGAAGATTATACACGAAATCCTCTTGTTATAGTGTGGAACATGGCTCCTTTGCTGCTGAAAATGTTTTGCAGAGAGCAATGGTGAAAGACGTAAGGAGTTAAAACCAAAAGATCCTTGAAAATGCCTCCAAATGGTGTATTTATAGCTGCAGGAGAGCTTCTGGGGGGACCGGTTTGTGACAGGGTACGTGGCAACCGATCTGGGAAAGTATGAGCGGGAGTAGCCTTGGGAAAGGTCAAGATCTACGCGTGTATTAACAGGTTCGGTGGTTGGATCGCGGGTCACGAAAGGGGTCGGGTCGTGGTGAGGCCTTTACGAATCGATGTCTGGTCGCGAGCTTGTGTGGTAAAGCTAGTGTCCACGATCGGGTCGTGGAAGAGGGTCGCGTCACCTGAGCTCCACGAGCCAAAAGGGTCTTCACGAGTTGAAGGAGAAGGCGAGCCCTCGCCCATGAGCCGAGGGAGGCGATATAGGTTCCTGCTCATGAGTCGAGGTGGATCCCACGAGCCAAGGTAGGTCCCATGAGTCGATCCATATTCTGAACTTTCTAATATTTCGTCACTTTATCCAAGCAATTGCCAGATTACACAAGTTTACGGAAACATACATAACTTCCAAACCGTAAGTCCAATTGAGCCAAACGATGGCTCAACCTGAAGCTTATTCAGAGAGCTACAGGTTTTACAGTGCAAAGCATTGTAATTGCTGTTTTCGGGCCCAAAATAGGTTGTCTGATAGGAGTTTCGGGCCATTCTTTGTTTGTAATGCGATTTTGGACAAACTGCTACATGTCTGCTGACGATGTTTTCAGTGCCTCCGCATGCTGTTATCCAAATATTTCATGTGTGAGAGCTTTTACAAAAAAGTGTGTCAACAAGTTTTCCCCCCAGAACATATCTTGCTGGTTGAAGGAAGATGTGTTCTGGATAATCCAAGAAATCTATATCTGTATAAAGATAGAAATAAAACAATTGTGCCAAATCCTGACATTATTATCTAAACTTTCCTAAGCATAAACCATACTAGAGGAACGTCCAAGTCATCCTGCCAAATCCTAGCAAGGGACAAACCTTCTAGGCATAATCCATACCAAGAAGTTCAAACCGAGTATAATCCATACCCGATTTCTTTTGTCATATCCTGACAAGACCGTTTGCAGTTCCTTAGTATAATCCATACTTAAGATTCCAAAACTGTAACACCCCGCATTTTCTATGAATGTATAAGTGACAAATCAGAGAATAATTAAATTATAAAATAAGAATCAAGGGAAACGGGTTGCGCCATTGCGTTCGTCTCAAAATTCTGCTTGGAAACGAGTCCGAGTTTTCGAGAAACGGAGTCCATATGAGGGAGATATGGCCCTCCGAAGTTTCAGACAATTTCAGAATCGAAAACAGCTCGAAAATTCGAATTCAAAATCCCAGAACAGGCTGGGCGGGAAAATTTCCGCCCATGGACCAGGTCGACCTGGGGGTCGACCATAATGTCGACCTCCCAGGGGCCAGGTCGACCATAGTGTCGACCTAGGGGCCGACCTGGCCAGACCAGGTCGACCATAGTGTCGACCTGGGGTCGACCTGCCTCCTGAACCCACTTTCTGAACCTGATGCATTCTGATGTATTTAGACTCGTTTTCTGTCCGGATTCGTCTGCCTAATCCTATATAAACAGCCCCTAGCCTCATTTTCTCTACACAATTTCATTCTGTCTATATTCTGCCTCTATTCAAATTAAAAATAAAAATAAAAATGGCGTCGCTAATCTGCTGGAATCAAAACTTGAACTGATGCATCTTCTTCCAACCTGAATAGAATTAAAAGCTAAATCAAATCTCAAATCAAAGTCTAGAGCTACGAGAACAATTAAAGAGCAATAATTCAACATTTCTGCATCAACAACAGTTTATTATCCTTTCTTAAAAACCACGAAAGGCAAGTACAGTTATTTTCCGATATAAACTTTAATTATGGTTGTTGCATGATTATAAATCTGAATCTGAGGTTATGTATATTCTTATCTGTCAGATCTGTTTTTCTGTGACTATTCTGTACCTCTTTCTTCTTTCTGTTCTATAGCCAGGCTACCACGAGCCTGCGCCACATCTCATAAGAGATTAACGCACAAACGCTAAATTTTGGGACAAATAATAATGCGTAATTGGACATGAAACTGTTGCCTATGAGACTATTGCCTATGACTATGATTCATCGACTATGAGACTATTGCCTATGACTATGATTCATTGACTATGAGACTATTGTCTATGACTATGATTCATGACTATGAGACTATTGCCTATAGCATTGAATAAGAAACTATTATGATTAGTCGCCCATGACTATTGTGGTTAGTTGCCTATAACTATTGTAGTTAGTTTCTTATGCCTGTTCCCTTAATGATGTTAGATCTCATATTTAGTACGTAACTTTGCTAGTTTATTCCCATTCACTGTTATGTACATCGAGCCTATAGGGCCATTTCATGAGTATTTAGAGAACTTGTGGAAACATGTTATACGGGGGTTGGGCGTAGCTTAATTAAGTAAATCTGGCATGGCAAATATGTTGGCATAATCTGAGTTGGCTATAATAGTGAATGATTTACATGTGTATTAGTCTTGGACATAAATGGTGAACTAGACTATTAAATCTAGTTTTGACACGAACTGAAAATGGGAATATTAAGGCTAAAATTTGGGGCATATATCGTATTATGAATTATGACCTTGATTTAGGCATGTAAGTTTAGGCTAAATTTATGATTAGGCAAGATATGTAAATAGAGTTTTAGATCTGCTAAATCTGTTATCTGCTAAATCTGTTAAATTGCCTAATCCGTTATCCGCTAAAACTGTTGAATTGCCTAAACTGCTAAATCTTTTATCTTCTAAATCTGTTGAATCGCTTAAACTGCTCGATCTGCCACCTATTGAATTGTCCGATCTGTTGAAAACTAGATAAGGGTAATCTGGGTATGGAAATCCGTAGGCTCAACCTAAGATTTAGTAGAACATGGAAATTTGATTAATCTGTTATATTCTATGAAGAAGTTTAATCTGTTAAATAAACAGAATTAGTCTGATATCTGAAAAATCTGTATTGGAATGAATTGGCTATGACACGAGGTTAGACTCTGTTTGCGGTAGAAGCCTGCCCGGAACCAACCGGCTTAACCAGCGACCGCAAACTGTCAGCCTAATGTGAGAGGTCGTAGGCATAACTAAAATATGCTTAGACATGAGGTTAGGTCTGGCTTGTGGCAGAAGTCTGCCCGGAACCGCCCGGCATATCCAGCGACCACAAGCTACCGACCTAATGTGAGAGGTCTGTGCATTAATATTTAATTAATGCAAATCTGGGATAAATATGATGTCTAAAACGTGTTGGGTGGATAGGGTTAAACCATTTGGACTAATGAATGTAACAAACCCGTTTTGTGAATCTGTAGGCCCAATTACAAAGTTAGACAAATCTGTAAATCTGTTAAATCCGTATATCTGATCCGTTAGTCTGAAAACTTGTCTGATCTGTGAACTAGTTGATCTGAACTCTGTATGTCTGAACTTGTAAACAAGTTAATCTGAAATCTGTTAGTCTGGGGACACAAGGTTAGGAGGGAAATTACTTGTGTCATCTGTTGTTTGGGACCCATATTAGTCAGTAACCCTTTCTGTTATCAAACTTTTACCCAGCATTAGGTAGGGTCTGGGCACGCTTACTGAACTAATTATAAGCGGTTCATTCTGATAATGGCGAGGGGTGTTGATGGTGCGTTCCAACCGGGTCATGTGCGTGCATGGATCCCGGTCTGCCTCTGAGGATGTAGGACGCTGTGACATCTGTAAATAGGTCTGTGCCAATTGGTTGTCACTTTAGGGAGTGATACACCCTACTGTGGATCCGACACAGGGTATTTATGTATTAGGGAGCCGATTGCTTGAGGTAGGGTTTTAGGGTACACTTAGTTTTGTCTGTTTCTGTTGGTACCGTCTGTTTCTGTTGGGTGGCAACACCTGTCTGTTTCTGCGTGGTACCGTCTGATCGGGTGGTAAAGGCCCATTTACTAGTGTACACCTAATTCTACATTCTGTTTCCGTAGGGATTAATCATTTTCTGTTTCTGTACCTTCCGTTCGGGTGGTAAAGGCCCATTATTAGCATTCTGTTTCTGTCTGTTTCTGTTCGGGTGGTAAAGGCGCATTACTAGCATTCTGTTCTGTGGAAATTATTCTGTTCCCGTTTCTGTTTCAGTTTAGACATTAGGGTGACACCTAATCCTGTTATACTAGTATTAGTGCAGAGAAATAAAAAGTAATATTATTATGTTCCTTCTGTTTAGCCTAAGTACATCTGGTGCTCCTGTTACTGTTATCTCATCCAGTTTTATTTGCATGCCATGATTATTATTATTTGTTCATATGCTGAAAGTCACTGGACTTGCCAGACTTTATGTCTGACCTTGCTTGTTTCGCCCCTTTTACTTCCGTTTCCCCCCCAGGTTTTCTAAGGAGGGAATACTTTAGCTTGATCCGGATTTCTTCCGCTTGAAGTACTTAGAGTGCTTAAAGTATGGCTTGACTCATTATGGCAGCTTCTGTGGGGATTATGATTTTAAAGTTTTGTACTCTGATGATTTTCTGAACAAGACTGATATTTATGTACTTGAGTTTTTGGTAAAGATGTAACCAAACTGATTCTGTTTTCCGCTGTAATAAAGTTATAATTTCTCAAGTATTGTTTATCTGTCTTGTAAATTTCTGTTCTGTCTACTAAAACGCTCCACCAAAGTTAAGGCATTCCCTTTGTGAGTGTCCATAACGAAGGTGGGGTGTTACACTTGGTATCAGAACTGAAGGTTACCAGATTAGATAAAAGTTTTTGAAAACTATTTTCCAAAAGGTTTTAAAAGGAAGTATTTTCAAAAATAAAGTTTATTTTGAAAAACATAATCCCCAAAAAGCCATATATCTATCTTTTCAGTTCTCCATTTAAAATCTTTTTCTTTCATTCCAGCATGTCTGGGAATCTAACTTTCCAGAGGGCGTGCCAATACTTGGCTGGTTCAGGAGGTACTTAGAGGTTAGGGCCAACGATGCAGGCCCAACAGATATTCCTCCTCCAGCTGCAGTGATTCCTCCTCCTCCGCCTCCTCCTCGTGCAATTGCTTTTTCAAAGATCTGTAAAGATTTTAAGGCCATGGGTGGAAAGGATTTCAAGGGAACTGAATCATTCGTAGAATCGAGGAATTGGCTCAAAGAAACCGAGGATCTGTTCGTTATTTTCGAGGTAGACGATAGGCAGAAGGTACAATTGGCGGTATGGTTGCTCAAGGACGAAGCTTCCTATTGGTGGGAAGTCACTAACGCCGAGAGGCAGGTTGAAACATGGATGGATTTCAGAACAAGGTTTGAGATGAAATTCCTCTCGCAAGCTGAACAAAGTCTACAACTGGAAAAGTTCTTATCTCTTAAGCAAGGAAGTATGACAATCAAGGAATACGTCAACCAGTTCAACCAACTGGCTAGGTTCGGACTAGATTTAGTCAACACACAGCATAAAAAGGCTCTCTGCTTTGTTAAAGGATTGAACGAGCCACTGCACAGCCTAGCCATGACCCATGTACCCATGGGAGCGACTTACGAGAGATTGGTGGATATGGCACTACTGCACGAGGAAGACAACGGCAAGAAAGAGGCAAAGAAGGAAGAACCACAGAACAAGAAAGCATGGCCCAAAAAGGAAACACAAAAGAAGGGTGAAAAGTATGAAGATAAGAAGGAGAAAAGTGCTTTACTTGTGGAAGCTCGACTCATCTGAACAAGGATTGCAGAAAAAGAAAGGGCACTTGCTTCAACTGTAGTGAGATGGGACACTTCACTAGGGACTGTCCGAAGAAACGAGGGCAAAGGCAGAGGGCAGGACCAACTTCTGGAAGGCAGGCGAACACTCTCGAGGCTAGTGGATAGGATAGAAATAGGAAAACTTTCTGTAGGAGGTTTAATTTCTTTAACTGATTTTTGGGTTAAAACTCTTTTCTGATTCTGGCATTTCGATTCTGTAATTGGTACTCTGCACTTGAATACTAGTATTGTTTCTGGTTCTGCTGTAGACTCAGACCCATAAGGGTTATGACTCCTCCAATTGTGATAAGCTGGGTATCTGTGTTGGGCGTTAAGTTGACTATGATGCATACATTCTAGGTTTTTATCGTGCTTAGTTCCTAAGAATCATTTAGTAATCTGATATGTACCGGTAATCTGTAAATATTTGAAGTTGTATTAGGGAGCCGACACATGGTATTTATGTATTAGGGAGCCGATCGCTTGGGGTAGGGCTTTAGGGTACACTTAGTTCTGTCTGTTTCTGTTGGTACCATCTGTTTCTGTTGGATGGCAACACCTGTCTGTTTCTGCGTGGTACCGTCTGATCGGGTGGTAAAGGCTCATTTACTAGTGTACACCTAATTCTACATTCTGTTTCCATAGGGATTAATCTGTTTCTGTTTCTGTACCTTCCGTTCGGGTGGTAAAGGCCCATTATTAGCATTCTGTTTCTGTCTGTTCGGCTGGTAAAGGCCCATTATTAGCATTCTGTTTCTGTCTGTTTCTATTCGGGTGGTAAAGGCGCATTACTAGCATTCTGTTCTGTGGAAATTATTTAGTTCCCGTTTCTGTTTCAGTTTAGACATTAGGGTGACACATAATCCTGTTATACTAGTATTAGTGCAGAGAAATAAAAAGTAATATTATTCTGTTCCTTCTGTTTAAACTAAGTACATCTGCTGCTCCTGTTATCTCATCCAGTTTTATTTGCATGCCATGATTATTATTATCTGTTCATATGCTGAAAGTCACTGGACTTGCTAGACTTTATGTCTGACCTTGCTTGTTTCGCCCCTTTTTCTTCCGTTCCCCCCAGGTTTTCTAAGGAGGGAATACTTTAGCTTGATCCGGATTTCTTCCGCTTGAAGTACTTAGAGTGCTTAAAGTATGGCTTGACTCATTATGGCAGCTTCTGTGGGGATTATGATTTTAAAGTTTTGTACTCTGATGATTTTCTGAACAAGACTGATATTTATGTACTTGAGTTTTTGGTAAAGATGTAACCAAACTGATTTCTGTTTTCCGCTGTAATAAAGTTATAATTTCTCAAGTATTGTTTATCTGTCTTGTAAATTTCTGTTCTGTCTACTAAAACTCTCCACCAAAGTTAAGGCATTTCCTTTGTGAGTGTCCTTAACGGAGGTGGGGTGTTACAAAAGCAAGTATAAACCATACTAGAGTTATCAATCTGAGTATCATCCATACGCATATCCAGAGAAAACTATATTTTCCACAGCCTGACAAGATAGTTCGACCCTAGGCGTAATCCACAACTAGTGTTTCAAAATAAGTATAAACCATACTTTAACCCAGGTTGAGGACCTTGCCACATCCTGACAAGATACTTAAATTCACCAAACATAATCCATGCCTGGAAAATCCTTTTTTATTCAATTCAAAATGCAAAACCAAATCAAATCCTGATTGTTTTGACACCGAGTCCAGCGCACGCTTTGGGGCTACATCCTAACCCAGTACGTGTGTACTCTGATTCAACCAATCGGAAAACCTAATGAAAGCAAGAACAAATCTTAAAGCCTAATAAATGCAGAAAATGAAAGTTGATCTCATCCAAATCAGTTGATGATGAGCCCACGAGAGCTCGATCCAGTGTCATTCTCTCTCCGGGGAGCAGGAGGTGGTAGCGTAGGTACAGGCGCTGTTGGTAGTTTCACATACTTGGGCGTCTCTCCACGTCTAACCTGTTCCTCAATCAAATCGCGAAGATGTCAACAGTCATTGGTGTCATGACCATCCATGTCATGGAATATGCAGTGCTTTCCAGAATTACATTCTCTTTGAAATGGCTCCCTCCTGGGAGGCTTTGGGTAGGAGATAGCACCGTTCGTGTCCAGATAGATGTCTGAGAGTGGGGCATTGAGTTTAGTGTACTTTTCATAACTGGGCCCTCTCTGGGGCTGAGTGTTGCGGTCATTCTTGATGGTGGCTTTTCCTTTGCCATTTCCAGAATCGGCCGGTTCTCTGTCTTTAACCATGTTGACGTCGAGAATGCATTTCTCAAAAGTTGCATCTTCTTCCAACAGAAATCTGTTTGCTTTGAGGTAGAATTCGGTTAGACTGCGCGGCGGAACTCAGTACAAAGATTTCTTGAACTCCGAGTTATCCAAGACATACCGATGCCATCAGTACCATTGATGGTTCAGGGCGATCAACTAATGCTACTGCAACATTGAATCTTTCCAGAAATGAGTGTAGAGTTTCTCTGGGCCTCTGCTTGATTGTAGTGAGTGACATGACGTTCTTGGGTCGATCGATGTGGACCCGAAACTGTTTGAGGAAGCAAGCGACCAACATATTCCAGCTGTTGATTGATTCCTCCTTTAGCCGCCGAATCCACATGGCTGCTATATTAGTTAGAAAGAGGGGGAACATTTAGCCATGACGTTTTCCGATGCCGATTGAACATCCATATGCCATTTGTAGCGCATTAGATGCACGGTAGGATCGGTCCTGCCGTTATAGGGCTCCAGTTGTGTAAGTTTGAAATCTGGGGGACTGCGAGAATTCATGATTTCCTGAGTGAACGGGTTGTGATTGACATCATTCACGTTGCTCTGATAAGTGCGGCCTCTAGACAGACGTTGAATGAGATTGGCAAGCCGATCTCCTTCAAAAAGTTATTGCAAGTTGGCAAGATCAGAGCTGGTGCCCCCAGCGTTGAGCACGAGAGAAGGAAGCTGCTGGTGAGCTGTCGTGAGCGGGTCGCGGTTCGTGGATCAAGGGGGCGATCCGACACAGTCGTGAGTCAGGGAAGTCAGCTCGTGAGGTAGGTTCATGGAGGGAGACTCGTGGCTCGAGAGGGGCGACCCAACCTGGTGCTGGAGGCCTATCACGAGCCGATTCCTGCTGAAGTTGAACGGGAGCTTTAGGGTTCACGATCTGCTCAGATGGCGATCCGACCCATCCGTGAGGGGCTTGTCGAGCTGCTTCGGTAGCTTGATTTCCAGCGAGTTTTTCATTGCCGCTCGGCAAGCCATCAATCCAGCGAAGAATTCGTCCATCATTTTCTGTTGTTTTTGGAGGAGATCATCTTGCCTTGCCATTTGATCTCTTAATTCGGTGATAACGACGTCTATCTCATCTTTAGTTAAGTAAGTAGAGGGATCTCCATGAGAGGAAGCATCCGGGCTTGCCTCGTTCCTCGCATCTTCATTTCCAACATCCTCAGCACCTTCAGTACGGGAGAGGGTTCCATCCTTCTTTATTTTAACCATTGATCCAGTAGTCGAAAATTCCAAGCAGAAGTTGAGGTTGTCGTGTGCCCCCTTCCTGACGCGCAAAAATGTTAGACCGAAATTTGGGCCTAACACCCAAATGCAGATCACAGATCACAGAATGCAGAAAAAAGTAAAATCAGTGGAGACACACGAGATTTTTATAGTGGTTCGGCTCAAACCAAGCCTACGTCCACTTTATCTCTTCTTAAATCCAAAGAAATTACAAGTAGAATTCTCTTGGTTTATACACGAAATCCTCGTGTTTACAATGAAAAAGAAATAAGAAAAATGAAGATTATACACGAAATCCTCGTGTTGTAGTGTGGAATTTGGCTTCTTTGTTGCTAAAAAATGTTTTGCAGAGAGCAATGGTGGAAGACGTAAGGAGTTAGAGCCAAAAGATCCTTGAAAATGCCTTCAAATGGTGTATTTATAGCTGCAGGATAGCTTCTGGGAGGACTGGTTCGTGACAGGGTACGTGGCACCCGATCCGGGAAAGTGGGAGTGGGAGTAGCCTTGGGAACAGGTTAAGATCTAACCCACGTACCCTGTCATTCTTGACAACGACTTTTCCTTTGCCATTTACAGAATCGGACGGTTCTCCGTCTTTAACCATATTGACATCGAGAATGCATTTCTCAGAAGTTGCATCTTCTTCCCGCAGAAATCTGTCTGCTTCGAGGTAGAATTCGCCGACATTGCGCGGTGGATCTCGGTATAAAGAGTTCTTGAACTCCGAGTTATCCAAGACACCGGATACCGCTGCCATCAGTACCATTGATGGTTCAGGGCGATTAACTAATGCTGCTGCAAAATTGAATCTTTCCAGAAATGAGCGTAGAGTTTCTTTGGGCCTCTGCTTGATCGTAGTGGGTGACATGACGTTCTTGGGTCGAGCGATGTGGACCCGAAACTGCTTGAGGAAGCGAGCGACCAACATATTCTAGTTGTTGATCGATTCCGCCTCTAGCTGCCGAATCCACATGGTTGCTATATCAGTTAGAAAGATGGGAAAACATTTAGCCATGACGTTTTCTGATGCCGATTGAACTTCCATATGACGTTTGTAGCGCATCAGATGTACGGTAAGATCGGTCCTGCCGTAGTAGGGCTCCAGTTGTGGAAGTTTGAAATCTAGGGGATTGCGAGAATTCCTGATTTCCTGAGTGAATGGGTTGTGATTGACGTCATCCACTTCGCTCTGATAAGTGCGGCCTCTTGAGAGGCGTTGAATGATATTGGCAAGCCGATCACCTTCAAAAAGCTGTTGCAAGTTGCCAAGATCAGAGCTGGTGCCCCCAGCGTCGAGCGCGAGAGAAGGAAGCTGCTGGTGAGCTGTCGTGAGCGGGTCACGGGTCGCAGGTTGAGGTTCGTTGATCAAGGGGCGACCCGACCCGGTCATGAGTCAGAGAGGTCAGCTCATGAGGTAGGTTCATGGAGGGAGGCTTATGGCTCGAGAGGGGCGACCCGACCTAGTGCTGGAGGCCTATCACGAGCCAATTCCTACTACAGTTGAATGGGAGCTTCAGGGTTTACGAGCCGCTCAGAGGGCGTCCGACCCGTCCATGAGGGGCTTGTCAAGCTGCTTCAGAAGCTTGATTTTCAGCGAGTTGTTCATTGCCGCTTGGCCTGCCATCCATCGGAGCGAAGAATTCGTCCATCATTTTCTGTTGTTTTTGGGGGTGATCATCTTGCCTTGCCATTTGATCTCTTAATTCAGTGAGAATGCCGTCCATCTCGTCTCTAGTTAAGTAAGCAGAGGGATCCCCATGAGAGGAAGCCTCCAGGCTTGCCTCGTTCCTCACATCTTCATTTCCAACATCATCAGCTCCTTCAGTACGAAAAAGGGTTCCATCCTTCTTTCTTTTAACCATTGATCCAGTAGCCAAAAATTCCAAGCAGAAGTTGAGGTTGTCGTGTGCCCCCTTCCTAGCACGCCAATATGTTAGACCGAAATCTGGGCCTAACACCCAAATGCAGATCACAGAATGCAGAAAAAGTAAAATCAGAGGAGATACACGAGATTTTTATAGTGGTTCGGCTCAAACCAAGCCTACGTCCACTTTATCCCTTCTTAAATCCTAAGAAGTTACAAGTACAATTCTCTTAGTTTATACACGAAATCCTCGTGTTTACAATGAAAAAGAAATGAGAAAAATGAAGATTATACACGAAATCCTCGTGTTGTAGTGTGGAATTTGGATCCTTTGCTGCTGAAAATGTTTTGAAGAGAGCAATGGTGGAAGACGTAAGGAGTTAGAGCCAAAAGATCCTTGAAAATGCCTTCAAATGGTGTATTTATAGCTGCAGGAGAGCTTCTGGGAGGACCGGTTAGTGACAGGGTACGTGGCACCCGATCCGGGAAAGTAGGAGCGGGAGTAGCCTGGGGAACAGGTCAAGATCTCCGCATGTATTAGCAGGTTTGGTGGTCGGATCGCGGGTCGCGAATGGGGTCGGGTCATGGTGAGGCCTTTACGAACCGATGTCTGGTCGCGAGCTGGAGTAGTGAAGCTAGTGTCCACGATCGGGTCATGGAAGAGGGTCGTGGTCCACCTGAGCTCCACGAGCCAGAAGGGCCTTCACGAGTGGACGGAGAAGGCGAGCCCTAGCCCATGATCAGGGGGCGACCCGGGTTCCTGCTCACGAGTCAAGGTGGATCCCACAAGCCCAGGTGGGTCCCACAAGCTGATTCATATTCTGAACTTTCTAATGTTTCATCACTTTTTCCAAGCGATTACTAGATTACTCCAGTTTACGGAAACGGGCATAACTTCCAAACCGTAAGTCCGATTGAGCCAAACTAAAGCTCGATCTGAAGCTTATTCAGAGAGCTACAGGTATTACAAAGCAAAGCATTGTATTTGCTGTTTTCGGGCCCAAATAGGTTGTCTAATAGGAGTTTCCGGCCATTCTTTGTTTGTGATGCGATTTCGGTCAAACTGCTTCATGTCTACTGACGATGTTTTCAGTGCCTGCGCATGCTGTTATCCAGATATTTCATGTGTGACAGCTTTTACCAGAAAGCGTGTCAACAAGTTTGCCCCCTAGAACATATCTTGCTAGTTGAAGGAAGATATGTTCTGGATAATCCAGGAAATCTATATCTATATAGAGAAAGAAATAAAACAATTGTGCCAAATCCTGACATTATTTTCCAATCTTTCCCAAGCATAAACCATACTCGAGGAACGTCCAAGTCATCCTGCCAAATCCTGGTAAGGGCCAAACCTTCTAGGCATAATCCATACCAAGAAGTTCAAACCGAGTATAATCCATACCCGATTTCTTTTGTCACATCCTGACAAGACCGTTTGCAGTTCCTAAGTATAATCCATACTTAAGATTCTAAAGCGAGTATAAACCATACTCGAGTTATCAATCTGAGTATCATCCATACTCATGTTCAGAGAAAACTATATTTGCCACAGCCTGACAAGGGAGTTCGGCCTTAGATGTAATCCACACCTAGTGTTTCAAAATAAGTATAAGCCACACTTTAACCGAGGTTGAGGATCTTGCCACATCCTGACAAGATACTTAAATTCACCAAACATAATCCATGCTTGGAAAATCCTTCCTTATTCAATTCAAAATGCAAAACTAAATCAAATCCTAATTTTTTTGACACCGAGTCCAGAGCACGCTTTGGGGCTACATTCTAACCCGGTACGTGTGTACTCCGATTCAACCAATCGGAAAACCTAATGAAAGCAAAAACAAATCTTAAAGCCTAAGAAATGCTCGAAATGAAAGTTGATCTCATCCAGATCAGTTGATGATGAGACCACGAGAGCTCGATCCAGTGTCATTCCCTCTCCGGGCAGTAGGATGTGGTAGCGCAGGTGCAGGCGCTGTTGGTAGTTTCACATACTTGGGCAGCTCTCCACATCTAACCCGTTCCTCAATCAAATCGCAAAGATGTCTACAGTCATTGGTTTCATGACCGTCCATGTCATGGAATATGCAGTGCTTTCCAGAATCATGTTCTCTTTGCGATGGCTCCCTCCTGGGAGGCTTTGGGTTGGAGATAGCATAGTTCGTGTCCAAATAGATGTCTGAGAGTGTAGCATTGAGTTCAGTGTACTTTTCGTATCTGGGTCCTTCTGGGGCTAAGTGTTGCGGTCATTCTTGACGGCGGCTTTTCCTTTGCCATTTCCAGAATCGGAAGGTTCTCCGTCTTTAACCATGTTGACGTTGAGAATGCGTTTCTCTGAAGTTGCATCTTCTTCCCGAAAAAATCTGTCTGCTTCGAGGTAGAATTCGCCGAGATTGCGTGGTGGATCTCGGCACAAAGACTTCTTGAACTCCGAGTTGTCCAAGACACCGGATACCGCTGCCATCAGTACCATTGGTGGTTCAGGGCGATCAACTAATGCTGCTGCAACATTGAATCTTTCCAGAAATGAGCGTAGAGTTTCTCTGGGCCTCTGCTTGATTGTAGTGAGCGACATGACGTTCTTGGGTCAAGCAATGTGGTCAGTGTAGCATTTCTCTTTTAAAAATATATAACAAAATTAGGGGGTTTGATTTCCATAGATTTTGAAAATTATTATATAATTATAAAATTACGATAAGTATCCAAATTTAAAATGTACCTTCTACATAAATTAAGCATTTAAAGAGGTTTCAAAGTTAGAAAATTATATCATGAGAATTGCATAATAAATCAGTGGCAAAATAGTTTTAGAATGATCGGGTGAATGTTTATAAACAAGTTGTTTCTATAAAAACAGTTAGTTTTTCATCAACAAGCCAGTTGTATCTGAAAAAAAAAACAATGGCAATGCGATCAACCCTAAAGTATCCTTTTGAAATTACTTCACTCATTTTTTATGTATGAAAAACTATGCATGATACATGATGTTCATCAATTTATCCGTAGTTCATAATTAATAACATCCGTTAAAATAATATTGTGATTCTCACCCTCAAAGATCAATGTTGTTAATGAACCAGGGGCAGAGGCACCTATGTGCTGACTTGGGCACTTGCCCCCGAGCATATAAAAAAAAAGAACACTAGAACAAAGGGGAAATACAAGAAAACAGAAACCGTAAGTCCTGCTATCGCCTAACTCGAGATTGAACGGTGCCATGGAACCCTTCAAATCGTTAAATAACCCCAATTATCAAGAGCCCTAATTTACAAATTGATTCTAGCGTCTACTCCGCGGCTGCCGATTCCAAATCATTAAATAATCCCAATTCTCCACGGCTGCCAATGCGTATAATTTTAGGTATCCAATTTTATACCTTTGAATTTATGTTCAGTATATGTGATGCTAATTAAAGAGAATTTGTGTTCAGTATTATTTCTTAGATGATGTCTGTTGAATCACAAACATTGTTGTATTCTTTATTAGATTGCACTTGTCCTTCCTTGAATATATCAAATACTGTTATTGACCTGGATAATTTAGACTGTGAGAATTTAGACTGTGGAAAATTTAGACTGTGGAAAATTTGTACTTGATTGGTGATTTGAAATGATATTTATAATCAAATGCTCAACATGAAAAAAAAATTCAGGGGCCACTTCCACCGAGCCCATATGGTTCCCGTCTTGCCCGCCCGTTACTTAGTTCTTGGCTCTGCCACTGTAATGAACGAATGCTTGTTTTTGGTGACATGCAATTCTTCATGTTTTGAATCAAAGATCTCCATGGTGAAAACGTCAATAACAAAGGGTTTAGAGTTATATTAAAAATAAAAATAAAAATTAATAAAGACTATTGAATAGAAAAATAATGTTGGCAGTGTAATTTAATAAGAACAAAAGTTGCAAAAGGGGACATCATTTAGCAGACAATAATTTGCATGGACCCAATTTGTATCAAAGCATCAGGTGAGTTAGGGTTAGTGGACTTTGGGAACATTTCTTTAATCCAGTTATTACTATTATTTTCCCTGTGCGTGCTTTATTAGGAATCCTTCTGTCTCTAAGTGTTTGGTATTAATCGAAATTTGATTAGAAAGCGAAGGTGAAGATTCCTCAAAAAATATTTTATATGAATGGTCTTCTCTGTTTGAATAATTCCCATTTTATATTGTAGATACATCAAGTTAGCTTCAACAATATTATATAGGATAATTCACTATTTTTGGCTGGTTTTGTAGGATTATTACATGATTAGCCATGTTTCAGAAATAATTACAAATATAGACCTGTTTTGATTGTGGAGGGATACTTCTGCCTTTTGAAAACTCGCCTTTGTGCGCCTTTTCAAAACTCGCCTATGTATTTGGGGTAATTTTCAAATTATATAAGTACTCACTAGCCTTCTAATAGTTCTGATTCATACTCAACCACATCTTCTCAGCTCCATATATTTTCAAATATGGCTAATCAAAAAATGGTTGAGCAAGAGGTTAACTCGTATCCAGTCTACTGCCATTGTGGATATATGGCTGAAGTTGTCGTATCTGATGATGGTGAAAACATTGGTCGTCGAAGTCTTCTTTGTTCCAATTATCCCTATGGATGCAATTTTTTAGAATGGATTGATGAACCGCTTTGTCGTAAGGGCATAACATATGCGAATGAGCTGGAGCAAGAAAATAGACGTCTCAAAAAACTCATAGAGGACTTGTAATTTATACCTAACCAGTAGTGTTTCTATTATCCGTCGTCGTTGTAGGTTTCTGAAGTTTAGTTTGAATTATTGTATTATCCGTTGTCAATGTATGTTTCTAAAGTTTAGTTTGAATTATTATTTGTGTGTTTGTAGGAGTTGGAAGATTAATACAAAGTATTGTATGCTTGTGTTATTCAAATGAAATATTTTATGTTTTTAAAGTCTGAATTAAAGCTTTGTATGTTTGCGGGTTCATATACTATACATTGTGACATAAAGATGAATTGACAACTAGTTGCCACAAATTAAAGTTGGGTCAGACTGTTTATGTATAGTACGATCTGCCACAAATCAGGTGATTTGACTAGACATGGGTAAAGTTGATCCAATATTTCGAAATAGTTGTGTTGACAAACATCTGCCAAATATGACCCAACATTTGTCCATTGTGATAAAGTCGTTGTAAGGACAAAGGCCAACGTTTTATTTCGAATTCAAGGCTTGTTTTTTGTGATCAGGACGAGCATAGGACAATTAATTCTGCTTTTTTTAATCGATGGCATGATTAAAGCACTGCCAATTCTGAATTGATAACGACCATACTGAGTTGATTAAAGTTGATATGACAGTGACCTATCAAAGCTGGTCTCCATATTTCATAGGTTTCCAGCACATTATGTCTCAAACACTTCAAGTCTATCTTCTAATAAACTCAAGAAAAATATACTCACTCAACAATGGCGCCTACTTTTATTACTACATGCTATTCGATGGTGAACTGGTTATGGATCAGCGCCAAAATGGAAGTAATGTGGGAGGATTCTGCAAACCAAGGAGAGTTCGAAGGGGTTGCACGCTTGATGGTTTGAAAGAAACAGTCTTCCAAACAACCAAAATTAACCCTCCCGAATATGATATCGAGTTGTCGGTTAACTGGCCCACTGAATCGGGGACGAGAACCGTATCACTTTTAGAAGATGTAGATGTACAAGTACTGTTTTCTACTGTTAATAAATCGATTGAGTTGTGTGTTGGAAAAACAACAAATGAAATCGTGGAAGATGTCATGGAAGAAATAGTCACACTGCCTATAGTGAGTAGCAGTTTAGGTTATTTCACAGAAATGTTGCAAACTCATGATCCTTCACTCATCTTTAGTTCTCCTTTGTACACCAATCCGTATTTTCCACCAAATGTGGCTGAGCAGCAGCAGCAACAACAAGAAGAACAACAAACTGATCAGTCAGAACTGTTAGATATGAGCCAAAGGTATGTGTTATTGATCAATTTTGCTTTATAACTACTAACTGAAATGTACAAGTTAACTAAAATACATTTATTAATAGAGTGACTGTAGAATCTGAAGAAGACTGGTGTGTAGGTCCTTCACAATAGACCGAACATGTTAACAGCATGGCGGTTGCCATGACAACTGTTGATGATACATGCTGGACCGAAGTCAACAACGAACCACCGGGGTATGACTTTCCAAACATAGTAGATCCCGAAGAAGATAGTGATGAAGTTCAAATGGAAGCACCCATGGACGATGATCTCTGCACGACGCAAATGATGGCCAGATCCGTAGTGGCTAATATAGAGTTTTCTGGAGAAAAATTCTCGGCTGTCTACGTACAAAATGGTTCTGCTATAGGGATGGTATTCCAAGTCAAGGAACAATTGCTCCACCAACTTACGGAATAGTCTATTCTGCACGGTGTTTCATACAAGCCAATTAAGTCGAATAAAACAATATATACCGCTGTATGTAATGTTGATGCTACTTGTTCATGGCGAATACATGCTATTGCGTCAAAGAGATCACAAATTGGATGGTGGGAAATCAGAAAGTTGCCTCACGAACATAATTGTGTCAACCCGACGATTAATTTAAACCACAAGCAAGCCACTTCTGCGTTTGTTGTATCCAAAATCATTGCTTTTGTGAAGGTCAATTTGGATATCTCAGCTGGGATGGTGCAACTGCTTGTTGACGAGTAACTCTTCATCAAAATCGATTACATGAAAGCCTGGCGAATGTTGAATAAAGCGTTGGAAAAAATATACCGTGACTAGGCCGAATCATATTCGTATTTGCCTTAGTATTTTGCAGAAATAAAAAGACGCAATCCAGGTTCAATAGGACATATAGTACATGATAAGTTTGGAGTATTCGATTGTGCTTTTTTGGCTTTTGGTCCTTCCATTGCAGGTTTTCTACACTGTCATCCAGTGCACTCTATTGACGGGACATATTTGTATGGTAAGTACAAAGGAATACTGCTAGTTGCTACTGCTGTAGATGCGGATGACTGCCTTTTCCCATTAGCTTATGGGGTGGTCGAATCCGAATCATAAGATAGTTGGGCCTGGTTCTTTCCATGCATGCGTGAGTTCATTTATAGTGTACGAAACAGACACATTACATTCATATCTGACATAATTAAAGAGATTCCAAGCACTTTGCAGGATAGATGGCGACAACCTCATAAACATAGGTTCTGTGCAAGGCATCTGAAAGCAAATTTTCAAGCTGCAGGTCATCGAGACAGGCAACTTGTAGGCTTGTTTTACGCTACTGCATGTGCTTCAGAAGTGGTTGAATACACTAAACTTAGAGGAGAAATCAAGGCAATTAAGCCGGAGGCGCATACTTGGATTGAACGAAGCCTAGGGAATTGCAAAGAAAACTGGGCTCTTTGCAGAGATAACGGTGTCCGCTTCCATATTATGAAGACCAACGCATCTGAATGATTTAATGGTGTACTAAAAGGCGCTAGATCCTTACCTATAAAGGCGTTGGTTGCAAGAAAGTTCTTTCTGTAACACCCCACACCCGCTAAGGTCACTCATACCAGGGGAATGCCTTAGTTTCGGTGGAGTATTTTAAGTGAATATAGAACAGTAAAATTACAACAAGACAGATATAAGTAATACTTGAAAATTTAAAACATCATTTCATTGCAGCGAAAAGTAATACATGTTTGGTTACATCACAAAACCATAAACCAGAGTCAAGCACATAATATCCATCTTGATAAAATAGAAGTACATAATCCCACTACATAACTAATAGCCATAAAAGGAAAGATAAGCTCGGCTTCACTTCAACGGTCCAAGCTCCATAGGATAGATACAGCAATCAGATCAAAGCCCACTAGCACCAGGCCCACTCTAATAACCTGGGGTTGGGGAAAAAGATAAAAACAACGGGGTCAGACATAAGTCTGAGTGAGTCCTATAACCCTAACAATACAATCATTAAAATAACCAGAGAAGACATAAGTCGATATACGGTAACGCCTGGGGATGCATGGCTACACCAAGCAGCTTGGCAAACTTAGGATAAACTAAGATAACCGTAAAGACGCATTTACCCACCCAAGGATAATTACTAAATTACACCGCCCCAGACCTACTCAAAGATAATTCCTACACTGCACCACACCAGTTTTACCTACCTAAGATTAATTCCTACTTAAAGGTTGATCCCACTAAATGTACTTAGTAATTTTTACCCAGTAGTTTCTAGTACCCCTACATAGGTGCCGTCTGCCCCTATCATTACTAAGTGTACCCACTACTCCCAAGCGATCGGCTCCCTAACGTAGATACCCGTGCTGGTCCCACAATGGGGTGTATCATTTCCCCAAAGTGGCAACCTGATAATATCAACGGTGCACGGCTTTATATCTACACGATGTAACAACGATTTACTAACCAGCCCGGGTCCACACACGCATATGAAACCCGTTGGTCCTACGTTGCCACCGCTAACCCGTTTTTGGCCTCTTATAGTCAAGCCCAATATGCGTGTCCCGTCACCCGACTTGGGTCGAGCCCACAAAGATACGTTTGGGATATTGGTTGAGATGGGCCCCCACAAGCTACCACCTAAGCTTGTTATTTTTTTTTATCTAGTGTATCCCACTTAACCCCTTTAACCATGTCTACTTACATGTTATAAATACTTTGGTTAAGTCATTAATCATATTTTGATTACCTTTCAAGGCACCCACTAGATTTCCACATGACACCCAAGTCCTTTACTTAATTCCCACATGCCACCCGAGGCACTTACTTAACCCCTTAATCATGTTTAATTACATGTTCCACTTTGGTTAAGTATTCTAATCGTGTTTTCTATTGCCACCCAAGGCAACCCACTAGTTTTCTCATGCCACCCAAGGCACCCACTTAACCCTCAAGCCCCACTACATGCTTATATGGTTAAGTGTTTCTTAATTAATTAAGACCGTGATCCTCATAAAGACCTCTCACATTAGACTATCTTTTATGACCGCTGGTTAAGCCGGTTGGGTCCGGGCAGCCTTATGTCATAACCGAGTCTAACCTCGTGTCTTTACATTAATCACGTATTTAGTTTGTGCCTAAGACCTCTCACATTGGGCTAACATTTGTAGCAACTGGTTAAGCCGGTTGGGTCCGGGCAGTTTTACGCTACAACTGAGTCCAACCTCGTGTCTTAGTCGATTAATTACACTTAATTAATCACCCCCATAATTTATATTAATTACCCCTAATTAATATCAAGTTTTTCATAACATGGGTAGACCTAACTCAATAGGTAAATTCCCATGGGGTAGACCTAACTCAATAGGTAAATTCCCACTTATGTTAATTTGTTTTTATGGTATGCTTAATCATACCCAATCATACTTTTTATTAACATCTTTATTAACCCCATCGTTCCCCACGCAAATCGTTTTCATTTCACGACATAATAAAAGGGAAGATCCATCACAACATCATGGGTTTAACCAAATCTTAGCATATAACTTTGTCATGGGTTAAGAGAATGTCAACTTGCATACATGAGCATATATTAACCCAACTATATTTAACCCAAACTTGCATATTATCGCACATGACTTGCATAACATATTGCATATGAACTTGCATATTATCATACACATATCTTGCACAACATGTTGAACTTGCATATTAGCATTCACATAACTTGCATAAGCACACATAACTTGCATAACATGTTGAACTTGCATATAAGCATTCTCACAACTTGCATAACATGTTAAACATGCATCTAAGCATACACATAACTTGCATAAGCATTCACATACTTGCATATTAACAAACATGTAACTTGCATAGCATATCTTGCATATTAACATACATGTAACTTGCATATTAACAAACATGTAACTTGCATAGCATATCTTGCATATTAACATACATGTAACTTGCATATTAACAAACATGTAACTTGCATAGCATATCTTGCATATTAACATACATGTAACTTGCATATTAACAAACATGTAACTTGCATAGCATATATTATCATACATGTAACTTGCATATGAACTTGTTAAACATGCATAAACCCACTTGTTAAATATGCATAAAACAACTTATTAATCATGCATATTATCACATACTTAGCATGCATAGAATCACATACTAAACTTGCATAATATCATATGCTTAGCATGCATAGAATCACATACTAAACTTGCATAATATCATATACTTAGCATGCATAGAATCACATACTAAACTTGCATAATATCATATACTTAGCATGCATAGAATCACATACTCATCATGCATAATATCACCTACTTAACTTGCATAAAATCAATTACTTATTATGCATAAACCCACATATCCAACTTGCATAAACTCTCATATTCAACTTGCATAAACTTACATATTCAACATAGGATTAATATTATACATAGATTAGCATATCATTACAAATGATTCAAACTCACAAACCCGCATTCAAGACCATAAGTCTCATTACACCTAATCTACTTATCTTAACAATTGACCATCAAAGTGATAGAAACTCACCACTAGCAATTTGCACTCCAAATGAAGATTAAGATGCTTAGAATGGATTAGAAGTTGATTAGAGAGGTTGATTAGCTTGCTTTCCTCTTCATTGATTTGTGGAGGCCATGATCAAGTTTCATTTTGCCATAGTTTAGTTACAAGATTTAATTATGAATGAATTAGGGTAGGGTTATGGTCTTATTTATAGGATTAGGTTGCATTTTAGACCCTTAGATTAACCCTAGATTAATTTAGACCCGTCAGATCCAAGAAGCTTCCAGAACCAGCCCTCCAAGCCAGCCCAAGACCCAACCTGGTGCAACCTGGTGTACCCAGGTTCACTGGACGCCAAGCCCCTGTCGATAGGCAAGTCGACACCCCTGTCGACAGGCCTGTCGACAGCCCTGTCGACATGGGTAGGGCGGGAATCTTCCCGCCTGGCCCGCCTGCTCTATTTTAAATTCAGAATTTAAATTATTAAATCTGTTTTTAGTTTTCAATTTTCTGCAAACTTCATCGGGCCATAACTGGGCCATACGGACTCCGATTTTCGAAAACTCGGACTCTATTTCGCGTATTTTTCCGAGACGAACGCAATGACGTAGCCCGTTTCCCCCAATTCTCACATCTGAGATTATTTATTCTGTAATTAGTGAATTTTAGCATTAACCGAAATTCGGGGTGTTACATTCACCCCTCCTTAAAGGATTTCGTCCCCGAAATCTCTAAGCTAAGGAGAATGCATATCCTACCATCCAAACAACCATCTACTCAATCCATCAAACACGGGCATCCATTGTCCTTAAAACAATTTCTAATGATGTATGAGCATATGCGAAAAGTGTGTGTATATGTTCCCTATCTAATGTACGAACATATGCAAACCATGATAGTGCCATGCATCCAATATGTATGCGAGATAACCCTATCGACACATACAGTATCTATATGAGTGCACAATCATTCACCAAAATGCATCATCCATATGATAACACAATCGTTATACATCCATAAATATAGCTAACTACACACAATTTTATGCAATATGCAATATGAAGTGATTGAGCCGATCTAGTGCCTAGAGTGTGTATATATGCATCCACGAGCAACCACTAGCAAACACTTGCATCCACTTGCATCCATCAACCATAACATGTCTCAAACACATGTTTCAACCATAGGTTTTCCCTATCTAAAGGTCAAACAGCACTAATCGAGAGGACATACTAAAGATAAGATAAGTACTAGGCAAGCGATAGAGGAGAAGTTAAAAGACATACTCTCAAAAAGAAATGGATACAAAGAACGCATCTTCGCTTCCGTCTCCCAAGTAGCATTGCTTTCGTCATCTCCCTATTGCACTCTAACTAGCTGAACTTCTCTGTTCCGCAACTTCCTAGTCTCTGACCCAATGATGCGAGTAGGAGCTCGTCGAATCGTCTCATCGCGCTCTAACTCTACTTCTTTAAACAAACTCGGCTCTACCACCTCAGCGGTCTCATGTAAGCACTTCCTCAAATGGGACACATGAAATACATCACGTACACTACTAAGTCTCTCAGGCAACTCCACTCTATATGCTATCCGTCCAATCCTTTCCTTAACAGGAAAGAGTCCAACAAACCTTGGTACTCACTTCCTAACAGATCCAAAGTGAACCACATTCCGTAACGGAGATACCTTAATAAAAAGCATGTCCTAATATCAAACTCAAGCTCTGTTCTCCTCTTGTCCATATAAGATTCCGCCGCTTTCATCCTTCTTCGAATCAAACCAACCTTCTCTGAAGACTCTCTAATCTCATCGGCCCAACCAAGATCTTACCCGTAGATTCCCACCAACCTGTAGGTGATCAACAAGGCCTTTCATAAAGAGCTTCGAAAGGAGCCATACCAATACTGGACTGAAAGCTGCTATTACATGCGAACTCCACCAATGGAAGATGCTCTTCCCATGTTCCTCCAAAATCCAAAATACATAACCTCAAAAGATATTCTAAGATACGGTTCACCCTCACGGTCTAACCGTCCGTCTGAGGGTGATATGCGGTGCTCAAACACAACTGAGTCCCTACCGCCTCTTGCAAACTCTTCCAAAACTCACTAGTGAAGATAGGATCTCGATCGCTCACTATACTGGAAGGTACACCATGCAATCCAATAATCTCTCGAAGGTAAACTGAAGCTAGACATGTAATAGTCCTCTTGCTCTTCACGGGTATGAAATGGGCACACTTAGTAAGTCTATCTACCATAAGCCCAATCCCCGTATTACCCTTCCTTGATTTCGGTAATCCAATGAGACACTATCCCACTTCCTATTACGGAACTTCTAACGGATGAAGCAACCCTCCGGGTTTCTTCTGCTCCGCTTCCACTTGTTAGCACACCAAGCATCTAGCGACATACTTGGCCGCGTCTTTCTTCAGATTGGCCAAAAAGAAAAACTCGCTTTATGTCTTGGTACCTCTTGTCCCTACCGGGATGAATGGTTATCTTCGACCGATGTATATCATCAAGTATAACCTTCCTCAAACTCTCGTCTTGCGGTACTCAAAGTCTACCGTCTCTACGCAACCACCCCTTACCATCTAGGGTGTACCTACTCAAATGGCTGGACGACTCCCCTCCTTATGAGCTTTTCTACTAACTCAACCAACTATGGGTCGTCACGCTATGTCTCGCCACTCCGTCCCAAAAGAGTAGGCCTAACCTCCAAGGAGGCTAGCAAACTGGGTACAAGGTTAACGGAAGGTCTAAGGTCAACCATAGAAATAAACCCTAAGCTCTGTCGTTTAACGATCAATGAACTCAAGGACAACCTTTTTCTTCTTAAGGCGTCTGCTACCATGTTTCCCTTGTTAGGGGTATACGCTTTTCTCAAACTTATAAGATGCTAAGAATCCTATCCAAAATCGTCACAACTGTCCATCTCTCACGCAGACCACCCTAGTCGAATTCGACATCCCCCAAATGCAAGCCCCAAAGGCCGAAACCAATATCAGACAAACACCCAAGGGATATCTCCTTCGAGTTCAGGCAACCTACGTGAGATGATACTAAAATAAATAAATAATGGCTAAACAATTAAGCCTTTGACCAACTTTGGATGTCCTCGCCAGTCTCGCTCCAAAACCACCGTTTATCCCATAACTGGCTTTGCTCAACCTATTGAGCATATACGAAACTTATTATGCTCCTTGAAAAGACCAAGATGTCATTTACAAACTTATTTAGGTACTCCCTGAACACCCTTCTCATCCAATCAACAAAGTATGCGGGGGCGTTCGTCAAACCAAATAGCATCACCAGCCACTCATAAAAACCCTCCGGAGTCCTAACGACAGTCTTCTCCCTACTATCCTCAGCCACTCTCAACTGACGAAACCCCGTGGCTGAGTCCAACTTGCGAAAATACTGAGGCGCCAACTAACTGATCAAAGAGATCATCAATCCTCGGCAATGGGTGTCTATTCTTCTTTGTGAGTTTATTTAGTTCTCTTTAGCCTACACAAAGTCTGAGGGACCCATCCGCCTTCGTGGCAAGAACTACTGGAGCACCCCCCTCCGATATACTTCCTCTTATGAACCCCTTCTCAAGCAATTGCCTACTCACTTATGGAGTTCCCTCCTCTCACGAGGAGCCTTGTGGCACACTGGCCAAGTCACTGGTTTGGCATTGTTTACCAGATATATTCGGAAGTCAATCTTCCGCTCCGGAGGTAAGCCCTTCACCTTCTCAAACACATCCGAGTATTCCCGGACCACTTCTAACAGATCGCAAACTCTCGACCGACGTGTCAAGCGATTCTAGATAACTTAGCATAACAGATTCTATGGGATTACAAGAGATCTCGAGAGTGTTACCCAAGCGGGTCATAAGCCTAACAACTCTCCCTTCAGAATCAAGAACGGCACCCCTACTGGATAACCAGTCCATGCCCCAAAACTAACCCATAGCCCGTGAAGCCCAACAAGCATCACATCCAAACCCAACGCTAAGTATAGAAACTTTCAAACCCAAACACATCATGGAGCCCAATTGGGTTTGAAACAACTAAGGGATCATCTACTAAACTGGTGTCTAAGTGCAGTGACTCAACTAACAATGATGAGATAAACAAACTCGATACATCAGAATCAAATAAAGTTTGGATCGGATAACAAAGAAATCCAAATTCCAACCTAAACGGTCTTATCCCCATCCGGCACCCTAGTTGTGAGGGAATACAACTACCCTCCAGAAGATTCCATACCTTGCCCTTGCTTCTTTGGTCAACCCTAATAAGGTGTCCTATTCCTCCCAAAAGGATAACTACTAGCCTTCTCCTTCCCATTCTCCACTCGTAACCTCCCATCAATGAGGTTTCGTCCTTCATTAACCAAACAACTATTAGGGCCTTCCTCCCATCGTCCATCCAATAAGTACTTACAAGTCCTCCTCCTTCTTGAACCAACTTCTAATCTGATTTACGTCTAATTCCCTTGAAGCGGTTTTCCATTCTTATCTATCTTAGAAAGATCATCTACACACGGAGGGGAAACTCAAATCGAGAGAGAAAGAGATTCAAACGGAGAATTCGAAAGATAAAGATATGGCTATCGGGGATTATGCTTTTCTCTCAAAAACTTTTCTCTTAAAAGACATGTTTTTGAAAATACTCCTTCAAAAATTTTCTTAGAAAAATAGTTTTTCTAAAATTTTTATCTGTTCTTGGTAACCTTAAGCTCTGATACCACGTGTAACACCCCACACCCGCTAAGGTCACTCATACCAGGGGAATGCCTTAGTTTCGGTGGAGTATTTTAAGTGAATATAGAACAGTAAAATTACAACAAGACAGATATAAGTAATACTTGAAAATTTAAAACATCATTTCATTGCAGCGAAAAGTAATACATGTTTGGTTACATCACAAAACCATAAACCAGAGTCAAGCACATAATATCCATCTTGATAAAATAGAAGTACATAATCCCACTACATAACTAATAGCCATAAAAGGAAAGATAAGCTCGGCTTCACTTCAACGGTCCAAGCTCCATAGGATAGATACATCAATCAGATCAAAGCCCACTAGCACCAGGCCCACTCTAATAACCTGGGGTTGGGGAAAAAGATAAAAACAACGGGGTCAGACATAAGTCTGAGTGAGTCCTATAACCCTAACAATACAATCATTAAAATAACCAGAGAAGACATAAGTCGATATACGGTAACGCCTGGGGATGCATGGCTACACCAAGCAGCTTGGCAAACTTAGGATAAACTAAGATAACCGTAAAGACGCATTTACCCACCCAAGGATAATTACTAAATTACACCGCCCCAGACCTACTCAAAGATAATTCCTACACTGCACCACACCAGTTTTACCTACCTAAGATTAATTCCTACTTAAAGGTTGATCCCACTAAATGTACTTAGTAATTTTTACCCAGTAGTTTCTAGTACCCCGACATAGGTGCCGTCTGCCCCTATCATTACTAGGTGTACCCACTACTCCCAAGCGATCGGCTCCCTAACGTAGATACCCGTGCTGGTCCCACAATGGGGTGTATCATTTCCCCAAAGTGGCAACCTGATAATATCAACGGTGCACGGCTTTATATCTACACGATGTAACAACGATTTACTAACCAGCCCGGGTCCACACACGCATATGAAACCCGTTGGTCCTACGTTGCCACCGCTAACCCGTTTTTGGCCTCTTATAGTCAAGCCCAATATGCGTGTCCCGTCACCCGACTTGGGTCGAGCCCACAAAGATACGTTTGGGATATTGGTTGAGATGGGCCCCCATAAGCTACCACCTAAGCTTGTTATTTTTTTTTTATCTAGTGTATCCCACTTAACCCCTTTAACCATGTCTACTTACATGTTATAAATACTTTGGTTAAGTCATTAATCATATTTTGATTACCTTTCAAGGCACCCACTAGATTTCCACATGACACCCAAGTCCTTTACTTAATTCCCACATGCCACCCGAGGCACTTACTTAACCCCTTAATCATGTTTAATTACATGTTCCACTTTGGTTAAGTATTCTAATCGTGTTTTCTATTGCCACCCAAGGCAACCCACTAGTTTTCTCATGCCACCCAAGGCACCCACTTAACCCTCAAGCCCCACTACATGCTTATATGGTTAAGTGTTTCTTAATTAATTAAGACCGTGATCCTCATAAAGACCTCTCACATTAGACTATCTTTTATGACCGCTGGTTAAGCCGGTTGGGTCCGGGCAGCCTTATGTCATAACCGAGTCTAACCTCGTGTCTTTACATTAATCACGTATTTAGTTTGTGCCTAAGACCTCTCACATTGGGCTAACATTTGTAGCAACTGGTTAAGCCGGTTGGGTCCGGGCAGTTTTACGCTACAACTGAGTCCAACCTCGTGTCTTAGTCGATTAATTACACTTAATTAATCACCCCCATAATTTATATTAATTATCCCTAATTAATATCAAGTTTTTCATAACATGGGTAGACCTAACTCAATAGGTAAATTCCCATGGGGTAGACCTAACTCAATAGGTAAATTCCCACTTATGTTAATTTGTTTTTATGGTATGCTTAATCATACCCAATCATACTTTTTATTAACATCTTTATTAACCCCATCGTTCCCCACGCAAATCGTTTTCATTTCACGACATAATAAAAGGGAAGATCCATCACAACATCATGGGTTTAACCAAATCTTAGCATATAACTTTGTCATGGGTTAAGAGAATGTCAACTTGCATACATGAGCATATATTAACCCAACTATATTTAACCCAAACTTGCATATTATCGCACATGACTTGCATAACATATTGCATATGAACTTGCATATTATCATACACATATCTTGCATAACATGTTGAACTTGCATATTAGCATTCACATAACTTGCATAAGCACACATAACTTGCATAACATGTTGAACTTGCATATAAGCATTCTCACAACTTGCATAACATGTTAAACATGCATCTAAGCATACACATAACTTGCATAAGCATTCACATACTTGCATATTAACAAACATGTAACTTGCATAGCATATCTTGCATATTAACATACATGTAACTTGCATATTAACAAACATGTAACTTGCATAGCATATCTTGCATATTAACATACATGTAACTTGCATATTAACAAACATGTAACTTGCATAGCATATCTTGCATATTAACATACATGTAACTTGCATATTAACAAACATGTAACTTGCATAGCATATATTATCATACATGTAACTTGCATATGAACTTGTTAAACATGCATAAACCCACTTGTTAAATATGCATAAAACAACTTATTAATCATGCATATTATCACATACTTAGCATGCATAGAATCACATACTAAACTTGCATAATATCATATGCTTAGCATGCATAGAATCACATACTAAACTTGCATAATATCATATACTTAGCATGCATAGAATCACATACTAAACTTGCATAATATCATATACTTAGCATGCATAGAATCACATACTCATCATGCATAATATCACCTACTTAACTTGCATAAAATCAATTACTTATTATGCATAAACCCACATATCCAACTTGCATAAACTCTCATATTCAACTTGCATAAACTTACATATTCAACATAGGATTAATATTATACATAGATTAGCATATCATTACAAATGATTCAAACTCACAAACCCGCATTCAAGACCATAAGTCTCATTACACCTAATCTACTTATCTTAACAATTGACCATCAAAGTGATAGAAACTCACCACTAGCAATTTGCACTCCAAATGAAGATTAAGATGCTTAGAATGGATTAGAAGTTGATTAGAGAGGTTGATTAGCTTGCTTTCCTCTTCATTGATTTGTGGAGGCCATGATCAAGTTTCATTTTGCCATAGTTTAGTTACAAGATTTAATTATGAATGAATTAGGGTAGGGTTATGGTCTTATTTATAGGATTAGGTTGCATTTTAGACCCTTAGATTAACCCTAGATTAATTTAGACCCGTCAGATCCAAGAAGCTTCCAGAACCAGCCCTCCAAGCCAGCCCAAGACCCAACCTGGTGCAACCTGGTGTACCCAGGTTCACTGGACGCCAAGCCCCTGTCGACAGGCAAGTCGACAGGCAAGTCGACACCCCTGTCGACAGGCCTGTCGACAGCCCTGTCGACATGGGTAGGGCGGGAATCTTCCCGCCTGGCCCGCCTGCTCTATTTTAAATTCAGAATTTAAATTATTAAATCTGTTTTTAGTTTTCAATTTTCTGCAAACTTCATCGGGCCATAACTGGGCCATACGGACTCCGATTTTCGAAAACTCGGACTCTATTTCGCGTATTTTTCCGAGACGAACGCAATGACGTAGCCCGTTTCCCCCAATTCTCACATCTGAGATTACTTATTCTGTAATTAGTGAATTTTAGCATTAACCGAAATTCGGGGTGTTACACTTTCGATCAGTTGATTATTTCTATAAGAGACGAGAAATAAGGGAGGGTCTAGATTCGAAATTTACTCCAAAATGGGAAGCTAAAATTGAAGCTCGGGCTATTAACGCATGTCGTTGTAGGCTTTTTCGATTTGGCCGATATAAATGGCAAGTGATTAACGGTTACGGCGATGAATATGATGTTGTGATCGACGGTTCTGATGTCACCTGTACATGCAGAATCCCACTTCTGCAGAAGATACCATGTGCTCATGTGATAGCGGCTTGTTCAACACAGGATTTTGGTAGCAATAGAGCACGTCACGATTTTAGTTCTGAATAGTACTCCATCCAAAGTTATAGAGCTACATACGACCCAGAATTTAATCCTATACGCGATATGAAATATTGGGACCCGTACACTGGGCCACGAATATTGACTCCATCTGTCAGAAGACTAGCCGGACGACTGAAATCAACGAGATTCAAAAACATTATGGATGAACATCAAATACCCAAAACAAGCAGGTGCAGCAAATGTGGATCGCAGGGACATAGCCGAAAGCGGTGCACTTCAGTAGCCTAAAATGGAGACGTATGTATGTTGATATGATGTCAGTGTTAGTGGTATTTCGTGTATTTGTATTTCTTATGTTTCGAACTTATCTGTCCTTAACCGGACTATGTATCTCTCTTGTATTTAAATATTAGAATTTGGTGTTTATTTTATGTTGTTAGGTTAAGCATATATACTATTTTATTATCGTGGTAGTTCGCAGTTTAATGTTTACAACTTCATTCGAATATATAAGAATCGTTATATGTCGGATTTCATTGAAACCCAAAACATTCGAATCTATAAACCTAAATTTTAGTAATGAAGTAGAAAAAATGGAATTTCATATTATAAATATTGAGTTATGTCCAAATCAAATTTCAGGAAAGTCGCTATGGAATTAAAAAAAATATACGGGCGAGTTTTGAAAAGGCGCCTTCGTGTGAGTTTTGAAAACACGCCTTCATTAACTCCAAACAGGTCTATTCCTGTAATTACTTTTAAAACATGGCTAATCATGATATAAAGTTTACAAACAGGTCTAACATGGTGAATTTCCCTATTATATAATGACTTGCGCAATTTGCTACAGCTTTATGATGTTGATACAACGACAGTATTGAGTATTGTACAATGACTTGTAATTTGCTACAACTTTCTTACCTCCGTGCTACCTTGTAATTGAGTATGAGCTTGTTGACACTGATTGTAGTGTCAACAAAACACCATTCGTATTAATGAAAATTAATGGGACTCACGTGGATTTTTCTGATTTCCACTAATTGGGAGCCAGACTTAATTTTATGCCGCCGAAAACAGATGGACTGACTGATTTACAACAGTGGTCAGAGTTATATTTACATTACTAAAAACGCGGTGTGAACAAACTCATACACTTTGTAATCTACTACCCTTTTCACTTTATGTTAGAAAATAGCAAAAATAAAAATCGACAATCATGCGTACCTTAGAATTGAATCAGTAGTAAGTAATGATTAGGGTCCATTCGCAGTTTTTCCCAACTACGTTACCGTTGCGTTGGCGTCGGACACGTCGGACGCATGACATGCCCATTCAACAGCCAAAAAGCACGCAGCCAATGGGCGAAATTGGTCCGCTAGCGTCGAATGCCATTTCTAAAATCTACATTTACATTTTCTCTAATTTTGGAACAACTCTTCCTAGTTCTGCGTAATAAGTACCTATATAAGACGCCAGCTTATAAATTGTGCATAGTTTTTAAATTCTTCCTAACAAGTTCGTAATAAGTGCCTAAGGCAGCTCATAAAATCTAAATTATGTCTAATTTCTATCCAATTCATCCTAACTTGTGAAAATAATTGTGCCTAATTTTGGTTACAGGTCGTTTATAAACGATAAAAAATGGTGAATTAGTAGTTAATTAATTCAAAACAAATAAGTTAAAAATCACATTATATATAAATACCACATTCAAATATCATGCTTAAATACCCCATTCGTAGCAAAAAACGCATTCTCCGTTTACAACAGTGTCACACTCAAATACCCAGTTACCGTTCGCTGAAAACGCACCCTTAGTTACCTCAATTTTAACGTCCATGGTTGCGTTGAGCTTGCTGATGCTGCTTGATAAATTTCTAACACTCTGTACATAACACTGGTTCAATTTAGCTTAATATGTACATAACACAATAAATTCGTTTTTATAGATTTATGTATTTTCATTATTATTCGAAACAATACCATTAAATGTCTAAAAATTTAATTAAGTCATGTATGTATTTCAAAGAGCAGTACCGAAATTAAATTCTAATGGATTATACTAACCAATTCATAATCTACAAAATGTAAGGTTTTAGGATTCTACACTTGATCTTTAGTGCAAATTACCAAAACATGAGGAAAAATTAAAGATTCTTAGCTATTCCCAACCAAGTGTCTGTTTTGGACAACCTAGCAAGTTGGACTGAATTGTTTATTTAGCCGGCTTACTTTAATTCAGTTTAAAATAAGCTGGCTAAGTAAGCAAATCTGCTCCGACATAGCCAGTTTATTTAAAGTCGGCTAAGACCAACACTCTCAAAAGAGACGTTGGTCCATAGCTGACTTTAAATTGGCCGGTTATGTTTACTCCACGCTCCATCAAATTGTTGCCCCTACTCCTTGACTTTGCCTCTTCCCCTCTACATGTACCTCACAATTTAAACAATTATATACATCACTAACTCATCAATTTTTCCAGTTCTATGCTACCTTTATGTCATTTCATCTTCTTGTAATGTCAAAAAAATATGAAAGACAAATCATAGAATCCATCTTAATTCAATCAGAATGCTTACAATTCTCAAAGAAGTGAAAATCAATATCCTCCGCAATCTTCTCATCAATAAAATCAAAATTATAATTTTGGTTATATCCAATAGGCTCCTAATTCATATTAAGCATAACAAAACCAAAGTTTTTATCATTTCCAACAAAATTCAAACCATCACCAAAATTTTCAAAATTCAAATTACTCGCAAAATACGTCTTTTTAGCAAAACTACATTGATCAAAAATGTGTCCCTGGTTAGCCAACAACGATCAGGGTTGCATAATCTATCGCATAATTTAACAAGAAATCTAAATACCCAATTTTGGGACAATAATTTGAGCATTAAAGAAAATCTAGTTAGAAAATCAGGTACGTTCTTAAGACGAAAATGTAAATTTTAGAAATCCTAATTTATCATCTGCCAATACTTAGGAAAACAACTGATAAGAATCAACATTAACGCTTTTCCTAATGTTGGTACCGTAAATCTGTCGTCAAAAGCTCAAAAAATGTCAAATTATCGCCCGACAAGCAAGGTTAATTAGCCTACTAGGGTTGAATGTATTAAAGACAATAAGAAAGAACAAGTCAAAGTGATAGTTCATTTTGAAACTCTGTGTGCAAATTTCTCAACTATCGAAGTCCTAACAATACCCCAAGACCCACTGATTCCTCGAAGTAGTCTTGAAAAAGAATTAATGCCAATTGTCAATATTGGAAAGAGATAATGGTCAATCTTGATACAAGGCAAAAAAAACATGAATTCGGTACTACTTTTAAATTTACTCTAATGTTTTAATGTTATTTTTATTTTCTACTGACAGCACTTCAAATTGTACAACTTAACCAAGCAAATGTTTTGTATATGTCCGGACATAATAATCAACCATTTAACATGCACAATTGTTAATACATTCTCTCTAGAGAGGAAAAATGGAGTAAAGTTCAACAGGAGCACTCGACAATGCACTTTCTTCCTAGAAAGATGAGTGATGAATCAAGCCTTGGTAGTTCAGATACACTTGAAGGCACCCCTTTTACAACCAATCCAGGTGGTAGGCTGCCTAGAAAATTCAAGGGGAAGATAAAAAAATAATAACCCACTATAGCCCCGACTGTGAATGTAACACCCCACCTCCGCTAGGGTCACTCACAAAGGGAATGCACTAGTTTTGGAGGAGCGTTATCGAGGTAAACAAATACAAAAATATTACAAGACAGAACATAAATAAAACAGCGGAAGAATCAAAAGATAAATTTCATAACTTTCAAAATAGTCAAAGCCTTTTACATCAAATAGCCAAGGTCATTATTTCCCATTACAATAAATTCTGTCTTGCATAAATAAAGAAGTGTAAACTTGAAACAATAAAAGGAGCTTAATTCCCCAAAGGTAGCAGAAATGCAGCCATAGCATAGCTCAAGATCAAACTGTACATGAGCTGAACCGAAAGCAAGTGAAATCCAAGCTAAGTGCTAGAGTTTCCTCCCTGAGAACCTGGGGGGGGAACGGAAGAAAAAGAGGCGAAAGAAAATGGGTCAGTCATAAAGACTAGTAAGTCCAAGTGACTTTCAGCATAAAAACAGATAAAGGTAACATGACATGTATAAACTGAAAGTAATCATACGAGTGATGACAAGATGGGCAAGATAGACTAAGATAACATGATAAATCAAGTATAAATCAAGTATAGCATCACGTATTCAAGGTTCGCTGCATCAACTGTACTAGAATCCCAAACCCATGTCTTATATTAATCATGAAATGATTCTATCATGAAATGACCCATTTCTAGGTCCAACGAAATGATCCACTAGTCGATCGGCTCCCTACAAGTTCTAGCTCGTCGTGTGTTTGAGTCATACGGCCCTATCACGAATGTAGTCACTTGTGCTAGGTCCACCATAGGGTGTATCAAGCCCTATGGTGCTAACCACCGACACGAATCAAGAAAGCATAGATAAACCTACTGATGCCCAATGCCAGCTTTTTCAACTCCGGACCACGTGCACGACCATAGCCCGCCTGAACTTACACTGGCGCACCAACACAGCCGTCGTTCTGGTCGCTTACAATCAGCCCAGTAATCGTGCCCCACCCTGCCTAGTTCCAGGGTACCATGATACATCTAGTGGGTTACTGCTGAAATGGACCGCGTAACTAGGGTTTCCGTCTAATAGGTTAAGTGTTGTCATTTAAATTCGTGACTTAGCCCCTATCAGTCTAGCATGTCAAGTTGGTTAAGTGTTGTGTTTCATGTTCGTGACTTAACCCGCCTATGAATCATGTATCAAGTTGGTTAAGTGTTGTCTTTCATGTTCATGACTTAACCCTATCATGTAGCATTAATTCATTAATGCACCCCAACCTCTCACATCAGACCTGTTGTTGTGGTCACTGGATATGCCGGGTGGTTCCGGGCAGAATTACACCACAACTCAGTCTGACCTCGGGTTTTCAAGTGAGATATGACCAACTACTCACATTGGATCCTATTGTTTGCAGTCACTGGATTTGTCGGGCGGTACTGGGCAGATTTACACTGCAAACTCAACCCAACCTCGAGTTGGCCATTTTCAAGTTCATTCTAGTGTCATGTCCATGTTCATATTTTCAAGTCAAGTTCGTGTCAAGTTTCAAGGATAAGTTTCATGTCAAGCTTCCTATAATTACCAATTTTTCCCAACGTTACCCCGTCTAAATATTTGGCTAACAATCTTAGCCTAATTTTCCGTCCGCATGGTTTTTGGCATATAATATTAGGCTAAAATGTAACGACCCAGAAAATCTGAACCAATTTAAAAATTTTAAATTGGCTAAAATAATGGATTTTAAATATTTAAAATAAATATTTTAAACAATGGCGATGAAAACTGAGTTGAATCGACATTTGAAAACGAATATAATTAATTATAATTATATATAGAATTGAAAATAGTGCGGTAGTTCGATAATTCGATTTCAAACTTCAATTGAATATACCGGGTGCAAAACAATCCGGATTTTAGTGAAACCAAAAATAATGGAATCTAATTGGTAATATCTTTCTAACGAATCCGACCAATCGAAATTTGATAGCGGGAATCAAAAGATATGTCCAGTTGAAAATTCTGAATAGTCGCTATGGAATTCAGGCCCTTAAAAATGGATATTTTGCAAATGACCTCGGATTTCGACGAAACCACTTTTGTTGGATCCGCAGGGTCAAGTTATTGTTAGGTTTCAAATTTCATAATTTTTCGAATCAATATGGGAGCATGGCAAAGGAAAACGCGTTTGACCAGTTTCCGTTGATTTTAATCGACTGGAAATTGGCCATTTTTCAAACGGTCTCAGAATTCGACGAAACTAGTTTTGTTAGGACCGTATCGTCAATACGAAGCTAGAAAATATTTTTCTGGAATTTTTCTAGTTAGTATGTGACCCCGGTAATTTGAAATGTGCGTTTAAAATTCAATATAATGATTTAAATGAAAATTCAAAAGGAAACTGATTGTAACGATTAAATCAGCTTGCGATACATATCCCATTGTGTTCGGAATGAGGGTTAAACGCTATGGACGACAGGCGGTGGGCCTCGTTTAGAGGTCATATGTAAAAGTCAACCTATTTGCAAAATTAAATAATAAAAAAAAATCTAATTTCCCTCCGTTATATCCTTTCTGCCCCCCCTTCAAAATTCAATCGCTCAGGAAAAAAAAGAAAAAAAAAAGAGAACCCTAAACCTAATCGATCGCCGACGAAGCGCCGCCTCGACCCAATTTTCAACCGCTGGAGATCACCGAGCTCGTCGAGCTCCTCGGAAGGGAAAGGCGACATCAGGCTCTCCAGGGAGGCGCACTCCGATGAACTCCCAGGGGTCGAGATCGATGGGGGGCGGCGGAACCCTAGTTTCGAGCTCAAGTCCGACAGGGCTGAGCAATGTAAACTGTGAGCTTCTTCCTTTCCTTTTTTTCATTTTATTTTATATAATTAGTTTATTTAATTTAGTAAATAAAGCAGTAATTAAATTTTTGAAAAGCAATGATCTAGTTTGAAAAAAACTGAATTTATATATAGTATTGATTTAAAAATAATTTTTAAAAGAATAAAAACTGATTTTTAAAAAGAATAAAAAATAATTTTTAAAAGAATAAAAACTGATTTTGTTTTAAATAAAGACTGATTTTGTTTTAGAAGTAAAAATTGATTTTGTTTTAGAAGTAAAAACTGATTTTGTTTTAAAAATAAAAACTGATTTTGTTTTAAAAATAAAAACTGATTTTGTTTAAAAGTAAAAACTTTAAATAGGAAAAAGGTTTAATCTTTAAAGAGAAAAAGGATTTGAACTTTAAGAAGTAAAAATCATATTTTTATATATTGAATAGCGTGGAAAAAAATCATATTTTTATATATTGAATAGCGTGGAAAAAATCATATTTTTATATATTGAATAGCATCGTAAAAATTCGATTTTTACATACGTAGAGAATACGGGTTAAAGCGACAAAAAGGCGAAGATTTCTCTAAAGGAAGTGTCGTGCAGTTGGATAGCTATTGGTGAGATTTCTGATTTAAAAATTATATATATGTGTTGAAAATGAAAGTGAATTGCTATATATAAATATCTATATATATATATATATATATACGCCCCTCGTCCACAAACCATGGACGATATCTATTGGTTGAAATTGTTATGAAAATTGATTGATAGCGAATGATTGTTTGGGATTGTTTGTGATTGATATTGGTTGATTGTGGTTGAAAAATACCCATTTGTGGTTGTGAAATATTTGGTTGAAACCACATAGGATTAGTTTGTGGAAATGAAATAAATATATACATGCCGCCTGCGTGCGAACTAGATGCATGATCCCCATTGTCAAAAACCGCGAGGTTTTAAGGTAGAGCGAGGAGCCGTACTAGGGACGGTGCCGGTTTAACTACCCTGCCGTTATGCTGCCGAAATTTTGAATAATATTCGTGTGTTTGAATTATTTTCATTTGCTTAAACTATATTTATTCATTGAATAGAAAACATTCATGTGTTGAATTGATATTCATTCGTTGTTTAGAAATTCATGTGTTGAATGGTATTCATATTTTGAAATAAATTGTTCGATAATAAAAATCACATTTTTATCTATATATAGAAACTATAGAAAACATTCATGTGTTGAATTGATAATTCATTCGTTGTTTAGAAATTCATGTGTTGAATGGTATTCATATTTTGAAATAAATTGTTCGATAATAAAAATCACATTTTTATCTATATATAGAAACTATAGAAAACATTCATGTGTTGAATTGATATTCATTCGTTGTTTAGAAATTCATGTGTTGAATGGTATTCATATTTTGAAATAAATTGTTCGATAATAAAAATCACATTTTTATCTATATATAGAAACTATAGAAAACATTCATGTGTTGAATTGATATTCATTCGTTGTTTAGAAATTCATGTGTTGAATGGTATTCATATTTTGAAATAAATTGTTCGATAATAAAAATCACATTTTTATCTATATATAGAAACTATAGAAAACATTCATGTGTTGAATTGATATTCATTCGTTGTTTAGAAATTCATGTGTTGAATGGTATTCATATTTTGAAATAAATTGTTCGATAATAAAAATCACATTTTTATCTATATATAGAAACTATAGAAAACCTTCATGTGTTGAATTGATATTCATTCGTTGTTTAGAAATTCATGTGTTGAATGGTATTCATATTTTGAAATAAATTGTTCGATAATAAAAATCACATTTTTATCTATATATAGAAACTATAGAAAACATTCATGTGTTGAATTGATATTCATTCGTTGTTTAGAAATTCATGTGTTGAATGGTATTCATATTTTGAAATAAATTGTTCGATAATAAAAATCACATTTTTATCTATATATAGAAACTATAGAAAACATTCATGTGTTGAATTGATATTCATTCGTTGTTTAGAAATTCATGTGTTGAATGGTATTCATATTTTGAAATAAATTGTTCGATAATAAAAATCACATTTTTATCTATATATAGAAACTATAGAAAACATTCATGTGTTGAACTGATATTCATTCGTTGTTTAGAAATTCATGTGTTGAATGGTATTCATATTTTGAAATAAATTGTTCGATAATAAAAATCACATTTTTATCTATATATAGAAACTATAGAAAACCTTCATGTGTTGAATTGATATTCATTCGTTGTTTAGAAATTCATGTGTTGAATGGTATTCATATTTTGAAATAAATTGTTCGATAATAAAAATCACATTTTTATCTATATATAGAAACTATAGAAAACATTCGTGTGTTGAATTGATATTCATTCGTTGATTAGAAATTCATGTGTTGAATGGTATTCATATTTTGAAGTAAATTGTTTGATAATAAAAATCACCTTTTATCGACTATATGAACTATATAGAAAAATAGTGTTTTGAAATGAATCGTTTTACAATAAAAATCACATTTTTATTGTATGCATAAATCGTTGAAATGTGAAGTGTTAAAAATAGCCACTTGTTCAAAATAAACATATATGAGTTGAAATATTCATTAATTAGCTAATGAAATAATTTGCACCTATGTATGTAACATTAGGATAAATGGTGTTTTTAAACCAAACAGAAATCGAATACGAAGTTGAATAGAAAATGATAAATGTTAAGAACTGTGTATATATGTACATACATATTCATTGAACAGGTTATAGCAAAGGGGCTAGAGAAGAGGAATAAAATTTTGTGCCCGACAAATAGGTACACATTTACTGCTTTGTTTGGGTGATGATTTTATGAGCCTGTTGGCTAGCCGCTTGGCTTTTTCTTTTTCTTCTTGAGATTAGAAGTACCGGGAACGCTATTTGCGATTTCCCGATGCTCCCGGTGCAGGGGAGGTTATGGCGAAATTTTTCCAAAATTTAAGGCGTTAGAAAAATATTTGAAGTGAAAACGATATTGAAATCACTGAATGAACTATATTTATATAAATATATAAATATAAATAAAATTAAAACGAAACGAGGCCGTGCAGTTCGTATTTTGAAACCGTGATTTCAAACAACTAGTACGGGGAATCCGACCATTGGATTTTCCCGAAACCTCAACCGTCGGGTTCGCCTTGGAATAATCTTTCCAACGGCACCAACCTTGTAAAAATCCAACGGTTGGATTGTCTGGAATGTTTAATTCAAATCTGAAGAAAAACAGCGCCAGAAACGATTATATTTATATATAAATATAAATATAATTTTAATTAATCGAATAACGACGCTGCAGTTCGTATTTTGAAATCGAAAATTCAAACGATTGTACCGGGAGATCCGACCGTTGGATTTTCCCGAAACTGGAACCGTTGGATTCGTTTTGAAAAGACCTTTCTAATGATGTAAATTTTGTGAAGATCCAACGGTTAGATTTTCAGATATGTGTAAATCAAATCTGAAGAAAAACAGCGCCACGGCCGCCTTATGGCCCGAAGCGTCGTTTTGAATAGAATAGCTATTTTAAAATAAATAAAAATAGCGATAAATAGCTATAAAATATCATAAGCGATATGGAATGGAAATAAACTGAATTTGCTTGATTTGTGTGGCTTTTGATGGTTGAATGTGTTTGGTGTGAAAATTACATTAAAGAACACAATTGGTGTTGTCGAATAATTTAACCATTGAAATAAATCGATTTGAAATTCTAAATATACGTGAATTATTTGGAAAGGCCGAGTTAATTCTCATTTCGAATAATCGACCGACGATTGAAATTCGAAGATGAAGACGATGGTCGAAGACCGGAGATCTTCACCTCGTTTGGATGGTAACCGAGGTCCTGATTGGGAGGCATCCCGAAATATGGATAATGAGTGGTGATCGTCCAGACGTACATGGTGATAGAAGGGTTTGCGAGGTATTTAGTGCCTCCGGTTTCGTTCAGACCCAGAACGGACTTGTAAATGGACTGTGTGTCTGACATTGGAGTTTATTCTGTGTTGATTGATTTCTGTTAAATATACATCTGTTTGGCGGCGGAGAATTTATTCTTTTGCTTAACGCCCTTCTCTGAGACGCACGAGCTCAGAGGTTGTATATCGATGGACATCAGTCGCATGGCATGAATTGTCTGTGTGGCATGCTAAGATGCAGTGATCAGGGCTTCTGTTGAAAAGCAAAGTCTTGTGGTGATGATCAAAGCACCGCCTGTGTGGCGTAGCTTTGTGTATAACGTGAATTCGCGAGCCTCACACCCCGGTATGAACCTAAAACGAGAGAGGACATCAGGGAGGGCCTGCGTTTCTTTCTAGCTAGGGTGGTGTCAGTGACCTACCAGCCCTGATATTTATATACTTTTCACCTATGTGGTTGTTGCTGTTGCGAGGCGCCTCAGTTTGATCGGACGATCCGGGTCCGATGGAGTCATTCGTTGGCTCGTTTACGCCCCAAAGGGCGGAGAAACGTAGTGTTCAGGCATAATAATCCACATCGGTGGACCGGCCCTGACGATCTAAAGGGTTGATGCGTTCTGATCCTGAGACATGGGCTAGATTGTCTCGAATTCGGTAAGGACTATCTTTTGCCTTGGTTCATGACGGAAATCCAATTTCCAAATACGACACCGTGCGGTTTTGATTGTATACCTATATATGGCGACATAGTGGTATAGGGCATTAATGCCATCTATGATTGATAGTTATGATTTGAAATTGTTTTCAAAACATATAAACACTAGCAATAATATCAAATGCCTTTGTTTTATTCGTATCAAGCATATTTTGGCCGTTATAAGGTAAAAACTCTATCATCCGGTTTGCGTTGCATTGTGTGATGGGAACTGAGTCTTATAACGGCTTCATTTTTATAAAAAGCATAGCGATGTTTAAAAGAAAGATTTGTTTTAAAGCACTGGCAATCCAATGGAGTAAACCCGTTCCACGAAAGTGGCGTGGTCCTGTGATTAGCCAAAATATATGTGTTGAGTAGATTTCTCATACCAGTCCCATGACTGACTCGTAGTTTGTTTCACTTTCAAACTCGGGTGCCCCTTTTTCCACACGGGCAGCCTTGTATTCAGGTTTAGCTGGTTCTTTCTGGATAGCTGGAGCTGAAGATGGATTCTATCATTTATTTCTTTTTATGCTGTTCAGCTCCTATTGTACATATTTTGTTTATTTCCGCTGTAGACATTTATGTATAGCTGAACTGTATTTGTTCTAAGTAAGATCCTGTATACTGTGTAACTCTGATGATACTTTTATCCAGTATATTTTGTTGTTCATTATCTGGTGTATTTATTTAATTCTGTTCTGCTATTATATGTTTCTGTGTTATATTCCAAAGATAACCTTGTTTCCGTGAGAACGGGAATTCGGGTCGTCTCAACGTGGTATCAGAGCTTTGGTTAAGCTTAGTTCTGGAATATAACATTTGAACGAACTCGTCAGAAATAGAACCAGTAGTGTTCTAGGACGGGTAACTCTATACAGATAGGATCAGCAAGATCCTAGTATGAGTAAAGCAGAATGAAATTACACCTCGATAGACACATTTACATTGAAGTATGTGTTTCTATATTTTAAACTATCTTTTCTGTGACCTGACACTTGATCTGCTAATTGCAGAAGTACTAGAAAAATGAGTGCCAGAAACAGAAGGAATACAGAACCCGATCTAGAGGCTCTATTAAACAAATATCGAAATCTGAACGGAGCGCAATTCTCGGGCAATGAATCTATTATTCAAACTCAAGCTTGGTTGAGTTCTGTCGAAAGAATCTTTGAGCATATCCAGCTGAGAGATGACCAGAAACGGTTAGTAGCATCTTGGGCGCTCAAAGAAGAAGCTTTAATCTGGTGGGAAACAATCATCAAAAATAATCCAGAAGGTGATATCACCTGGGACAGATTTAAAGTGATTTTCCTAGAAAGATTTACTCCTCCAGAAGCAACCGAGAGATTATGTGATGAATTTTCTTATCTAATACAAGGTGACATGACCATCCCAGAATATCATAAGAAATTCAACGAGCTTGCTCACTTTGCCCCTCATCTAATTCAAAATCCGAAGAGGAAAAATATGAGATTTATTCACGGACTTCAAAGGAAATACCAGAACAAGGTATTGGGGCATGTGAAGCTTCCTTTTCCAGAAATGATTTATATGGCTTATCAGTATGAAGATCTCCATAAGAAAGGAATGTTGCGCGACGAAGAAGAAGTCTGTTTTAGTGACAAAACAGAGTTGGAAACTGATATTCCTGAAGCCAGTACAAGGTCTGAGGACAGTAAAGAGCCTAAAGTAAATCGAAAGAGGGCTAGATCTGAAAAAGAACCTGCCACGACTGCCATATGCAATAATTGCCATAAGCCAGGGCATTTTCAGGGGAAGTGCAAACCCTCGAAAAAGCGATCAAAGAATGGATCTAAATCCAAAGAGAGATTTCAAGAGAAAAGAGGTTGCAGTAAATGCAAGCAGACTGGTCATCTTGCAAAGGATTGCTGGCTCTTGAGGAAGCCTGAAGTAGTTCAGGTGAATGAATTGGTAGAAACTTCTGATCCCTCAGCAAGTCAAGAAAGGGCTGATGTTTTAGAAGGAACGCTTACTGTCAAAAACATTCCAGTTAAAGTACTGTTTGACACAGGTGCGTCGCGAAGCTTTATTTCAAAGAGCGCCGCTAAGAAACTTGATTTAAACTTGAGGAAGCTTAAGGAACCAATGACTGTCCGAAATCCAGTCGGAGGCTCCATCAATCTCAGTTGGGTTTGTGCAGTACCCGTCTCTTTTTCTTGCTATAAATTCCCTATTATCTCTGTCGTCATGAATTTTGATGAATTCGATCTTATTTTGGGATTGGATTGGTTAACCAAATATGAAGCAGAGGTTAGATGCGCCGAGAGAGTTGTTAGAGCTAAGATTAAATCCGGGAGTTATATAACCATACCGTGTGAAGGTCAGAATGCTAATAGAAAAGACTTCTGGGCAGCTCTAAATGTTTCTCCAGCTCAAATAGAAAATGTCCCTGAAATCACTGAGAATATTCCCGACCTCATCAAAGATATCCCAGTCGTCAAAAACTACGCGGATGTGTTCGAAGAAGTTGTTCGCTTACCTCCGCAAAGAGAAATAGATTTCAAGATTGCTTTGATTCCTAATGCAAGGCCGATAGTTCACGCTATTAGAAGAATGTCCTTGAAAGAGAAAGAGGAATTAGACAATCAAACACGACAGCTAGTATGGAAAGGTCTGATCAGGCCTAGTTTCTCTGATTGGGGTGCAGCCGTGGTATTTGTCCCAAAATCTGACGGTACTCTACGACTATGCGTGGATTATCGTGATCTGAACAAGCAGACAATAAAGAATAAATATCCATTGCCGCGGATAGATGATTTGTTAGATCGATTAAATGGAGCACAAGTATTTTCAAGAATGGACCTAGCTACAGGTTTCCATCAACTTCGAATTGCCGAAGAGTGTGTTCCAATGACAGCGTTCAGAGGCCCCGACTTATTCTACGAGTGGTTAGTAATGCCGTTCGGCTTATGTAACGCTCCAGCTTACTTCGTCGATCTGATGAACAGAGTATTCAGAGGAGTATTGAATAAATTTGTTCTGGTTTTTATTGATGATATTCTAATCTTCTCTAAATCAAAAGCCGAACATGAAAAGCATCTGGAACAGGTTTTGGAGATTCTCAGACGGAATGTATTAAAAGCCAAATTTTCCAAATGTATCTTCTGGCAAGATGAAGTGAAATTTCTGGGCCACGTCGTATCGAAAGAAGGAATTGCTGTGGATCCAAGTAAAATCACAGCTATTCAGAACTGGAAACAGCCTAGTACTCCCACTGAAGTCCGCAGTTTTCTCGGATTGGCTAGCTATTACCGGAAGTTCGTTAAAGACTTTTCGAAGATATCTGGTCACTTAACGAAGCTTACAAAGAAGCATTCTAAGTTCAAATGGACTCAAGAAAGTGAGGAAGCTTTCGAAGAGCTAAAGTTGAGATTAACTACTGCTCCAGTGTTAACCATCATCGATGGCAACCAAGATCGAAAAGTCTGGACTGATGCGTCTAGAGAAGGCCTTGGAGCAGTGTTAATGCAAAGAGGTCAAGTGATTGGCTATGCTAGCCGTCAACTGAAGCCGCACGAGAAAAACTATGTAACTCATGATCTTGAGTTATTGGCTATCATATTTTCTTTGAAAATCTGGAGACACTATCTTCTGGGCGAGAGATTTGAACTGTTTACAGATCACCAGTCGTTAAAGTATCTGTTCACTCAGAAGGACTTAAATTTGAGGCAGCAACGTTGGCTAGAGTTTCTTGCAGCATATGACTTCGAAATTATGTATACTCCAGGGAAAGCCAATGTCGTGGCCGATGCGCTGAGTCGAAAGAATGTAATGATCGCCAGCTTTATTATCACGACATCCTTGATTGACAAAATATCTATTCTTCAGAAAGAGGATAACTTTATTAAAGATATGATCAAAAGGATTCAGAAAGGCGAACCCTCGTGTTTTCAAATAGATAACGACGAGACCTTGAGATTAAAAGGAAGGATTTGTGTTCCTGACATCCCAGAGTTAAAAAGGGAAGTGTTAGACGAGTGTCACAAGTCCAAGCTGAGTATCCATCCTGGCGTGGCCAAAATGTATAACGATCTCAAAAGAACATTCTGGTGGAAGGCTATGAAGAGAGACGTTTCAATATATGTTAGCCGATGCCCTACTTGCCAGCTAGTCAAAAGTGACCAACAGAAATTGGCTGGATTATTACAACCACTGGAAGTTCCTGGTTGGAAGTGGGAGCATATCTCCATGGATTTCATTGATGGTCTGCCCAGAACCAGAAAGGGAAATGACAGTATTTGGGTGATCGTAGATCGCTTCACGAAGACCGCCCATTTTATACCTGTCAAATCAAATAGAACCGCTCAGAGTCTGGCGCAGATATACTTCAGGGAAATAGTTAGACTACATGGAGTGCCACTCAGTATAGTCAGTGATAGGGATACAATATTCACTAGCAAATTCTGGGAAGCATTTCAAGTCGAGCTGGGAACGAAGTTAAACTTGAGCACCGCTTATCATCCTCAGACAGACGGTCAGACTGAGAGGGTGAATCGCATCTTAGAAGATCTATTGCGGGCTTGTGTTATAGATTTCGGTGGATCATGGGAAGACCATCTGCATTTGGCTGAATTCTCTTATAACAACAACTACCAGGCGAGTCTGACAATGTCGCCATTCGAAGCATTATATGGTAGACCGTGCCGATCTCCTGCTTGTTGGGTCGAGCCTGGAAATAGACTTGTGTTGGGTCCCGATATGATTCGAGAAGCTGCCGACAAAGTCGATTTTTTAAAAAGCGATTACTCGCCGCTCAAAGCCGACAAAAGAGCTATGCCGATAAAAGAAGAAGAGATATATCCTTTGAAGTTGACGACTATGTATATTTGAAAGTATCGCCGATGAGAGGAGTTATCCGGTTCGGTAAAACTGGAAAGTTAGCGCCCAAATTCATTGGTCCGTTTCCTATTCTGGAACGGATTGGGACTCTCGCTTATAGGGTCAAATTGCCAGACTGGTTGCCTGGAGTGCATGATGTATTTCATATATCTCAACTTCGAAAGCACGTTCATGATCCAGACTTGATCGTGGAAGAAGCAGCTCAGCAAGATATTGAAATTACTCCAGAATTAGCCGTGAGGCGAGAGCCGCTAAAGATCATCGGCAAAGAAGCCAAAGAGCTGAGGAACAAGAAGGTTCGCTTAGTCAAAGTGCAATGGAGTGGAGATCCGCGAGATTGTACTTGGGAAACTGAGGAGAGCATTCAGAAAGCTTATCCTAGATGCCGAGTGGATATCTCTGATTGACTCCGGTGCAAGGTACATTTACCATACTTTGCATTACCATTTAATTCTCTATTCTGTTGCTATTTTCTTCCCATGGATGTGCACTATTTATTCTATACTCTGAAGGTTAGAAACAAATTGGTTGTTGTATTGTGTGATTGTAGATTTATCAAACCACTTTCGACTTTGTTCCTTTTCGGGGACGAAAAGTTTTAAGTGGGGAAGATTGTAACGACCCAGAAAATCTGAACCAATTTAAAAATTTTAAATTAGCTAAAATAATGGATTTTAAATATTTAAAATAAATATTTTAAACAATGGCGATGAAAACTGAGTTGAATCGACATTTGAAAACGAATATAATTAATTATAATTATATATAGAATTGAAAATAGTGCGGTAGTTCGATAATTCGATTTCAAACTTCAATTGAATATACCGGGTGCAAAACAATCCGGATTTTAGTGAAACCAAAAATAATGGAATCTAATTGGTAATATCTTTCTAACGAATCCGACCAATCGAAATTTGATAGCGGAAATCAAAAGATATGTCCAGTTGAAAATTCTGAATAGTCGCTATGGAATTCAGGCCCTTAAAAATGGATATTTTGCAAATGACCTCGGATTTCGACGAAACCACTTTTGTTGGATCCGCAGGGTCAAGTTATTGTTAGGTTTCAAATTTCATAATTTTTCGAATCAATATGGGAGCGTGGCAAAGGAAAACGCGTTTGACCAGTTTCCGTTGATTTTAATCGACTGGAAATTGGCCATTTTTCAAACGGTCTCAGAATTCGACGAAACTAGTTTTGTTAGGACCGTATCGTCAATACGAAGCTAGAAAATATTTTTCTGGAATTTTTCTAGTTAGTATGTGACCCCGGTAATTTGAAATGTGTGTTTAAAATTCAATATAATGATTTAAATGAAAATTCAAAAGGAAACTGATTGTAACGATTAAATCAGCTTGCGATACATATCCCATTGTGTTCGGAATGAGGGTTAAACGCTATGGACGACAGGCGGTGGGCCTCGTTTAGAGGTCATATGTAAAAGTCAACCTATTTGCAAAATTAAATAATTAAATAATAAAAAAAATCTAATTTCCCTCCTTTATATCCTTTCTGCCCCCCCCCTTCAAAATTCAATCGCTCAGGGAAAAAAAGAAAAAAAAGAGAACCCTAAACCTAATCGATCGCCGACGAAGCGCCGCCTCGACCCAATTTTCAACCGCTGGAGATCACCGAGCTCGTCGAGCTCCTCGGAAGGGAAAGGCGACATCAGGCTCTCCAGGGAGGCGCACTCCGATGAACTCCCAGGGGTCGAGATCGATGGGGGGCGGCGGAACCCTAGTTTCGAGCTCAAGTCCGACAGGGCTGAGCAATGTAAACTGTGAGCTTCTTCCTTTCCTTTTTTTCATTTTATTTTATATAATTAGTTTATTTAATTTAGTAAATAAAGCAGTAATTAAATTTTTGAAAAGCAATGATCTAGTTTGAAAAAAACTGAATTTATATATAGTATTGATTTAAAAATAATTTTTAAAAGAATAAAAACTGATTTTTAAAAAGAATAAAAAATAATTTTTAAAAGAATAAAAACTGATTTTGTTTTAAATAAAGACTGATTTTGTTTTAGAAGTAAAAACTGATTTTGTTTTAGAAGTAAAAACTGATTTTGTTTTAAAAATAAAAACTGATTTTGTTTTAAAAATAAAAACTGATTTTGTTTAAAAGTAAAAACTTTAAATAGGAAAAAGGTTTAATCTTTAAAGAGAAAAAGGATTTGAACTTTAAGAAGTAAAAATCATATTTTTATATATTGAATAGCGTGGAAAAAAAATCATATTTTTATATAGAATAGCGTGAAAAAATTCATATTTTTATATATTGAATAGCATCGTAAAAATTCGATTTTTACATATGTAGAGAATACGGGTGAAAGCGACAAAAAGGCGAAGATTTCTCTAAAGGAAGTGTCGTGCAGTTGGATAGCTATTGGTGAGATTTCTGATTTAAAAATTATATATATGTGTTGAAAATGAAAGCGAATTGCTATATATAAATATCTATATATATATATACGCCCCTCGTCCACAAACCATGGACGATATCTATTGGTTGAAATTGTTGTGAAAATTGATTGATAGCGAATGATTGTTTGGGATTGTTTGTGATTGATATTGGTTGATTGTGGTTGAAAAATACCCATTTGTGGTTGTGAAATATTTGGTTGAAACCACATAGGATTAGTTTGTGGAAATGAAATAAATATATACATGCCGCCTGCGTGCGAACTAGATGCATGATCCCCATTGTCAAAAACCGCGAGGTTTTAAGGTAGAGCGAGGAGCCGTACTAGGGACGGTGCCGGTTTAACTACCCTGCAGTTATGCTGCCGAAATTTTGAATAATATTCGTGTGTTTGAATTATTTTCATTTGCTTAAACTATATTTATTCATTGAATAGAAAACATTCATGTGTTGAATTGATATTCATTCGTTGTTTAGAAATTCATGTGTTGAATGGTATTCATATTTTGAAATAAATTGTTCGATAATAAAAATCACATTTTTATCTATATATAGAAACTATAGAAAACATTCATGTGTTGAATTGATATTCATTCGTTGTTTAGAAATTCATGTGTTGAATGGTATTCATATTTTGAAATAAATTGTTCGATAATAAAAATCACATTTTTATCTATATATAGAAACTATAGAAAACATTCATGTGTTGAATTGATATTCATTCGTTGTTTAGAAATTCATGTGTTGAATGGTATTCATATTTTGAAATAAATTGTTCGATAATAAAAATCACATTTTTATCTATATATAGAAACTATAGAAAACATTCATGTGTTGAATTGATATTCATTCGTTGTTTAGAAATTCATGTGTTGAATGGTATTCATATTTTGAAATAAATTGTTCGATAATAAAAATCACATTTTTATCTATATATAGAAACTATAGAAAACATTCATGTGTTGAATTGATATTCATTCGTTGTTTAGAAATTCATGTGTTGAATGGTATTCATATTTTGAAATAAATTGTTCGATAATAAAAATCACATTTTTATCTATATATAGAAACTATAGAAAACATTCATGTGTTGAATTGATATTCATTCGTTGTTTAGAAATTCATGTGTTGAATGGTATTCATATTTTGAAATAAATTGTTCGATAATAAAAATCACATTTTTATCTATATATAGAAACTATAGAAAACATTCATGTGTTGAATTGATATTCATTCGTTGTTTAGAAATTCATGTGTTGAATGGTATTCATATTTTGAAATAAATTGTTCGATAATAAAAATCACATTTTTATCTATATATAGAAACTATAGAAAACATTCATGTGTTGAATTGATATTCATTCGTTGTTTAGAAATTCATGTGTTGAATGGTATTCATATTTTGAAATAAATTGTTCGATAATAAAAATCACATTTTTATCTATATATAGAAACTATAGAAAACCTTCTTGTGTTGAATTGATATTCATTCGTTGTTTAGAAATTCATGTGTTGAATGGTATTCATATTTTGAAATAAATTGTTCGATAATAAAAATCACATTTTTATCTATATATAGAAACTATAGAAAACATTCATGTGTTGAATTGATATTCATTCGTTGATTAGAAATTCATGTGTTGAATGGTATTCATATTTTGAAGTAAATTGTTTGATAATAAAAATCACCTTTTATCGACTATATGAACTATATAGAAAAATAGTGTTTTGAAATGAATCGTTTTACAATAAAAATCACATTTTTATTGTATGCATAAATCGTTGAAATGTGAAGTGTTAAAAATAGCCACTTGTTCAAAATAAACATATATGAGTCGAAATATTCATTAATTAGCTAATGAAATAATTTGCACCTATGTATGTAACATTAGGATAAATGGTGTTTTTTAACCAAATAGAAATCGAATACGAAGTTGAATAGAAAATGATAAATGTTAAGAACTATATATATATGTACATACATATTCATTGAACAGGTTATAGCAAAGGGGCTAGAGAAGAGGAATAAAATTTTGTGCCCGACAAATAGGTACACATTTACTGCTTTGTTTGGGTGATGATTTTATGAGCCTGTTGGCTAGCCGCTTGGCTTTTTCTTTTTCTTTTTGAGATTAGAAGGACCGGGAACGCTATTTGCGATTTCCCGATGCTCCCGGTGCAGGGGAGGTTATGGCGAAATTTTTCCAAAATTTAAGGCGTTAGAAAAATATTTGAAGTGAAAACGATATTGAAATCACTGAATGAACTATATTTATATAAATATATAAATATAAATAAAATTAAAATGAAACGAGGCCGTGCAGTTCGTATTTTGAAACCGTGATTTCAAACAACTAGTACGGGGAATCCGACCATTGGATTTTCCCGAAACCTCAACCGTCGGGTTCGCCTTGGAATAATCTTTCCAACGGCACCAACCTTGTAAAAATCCAACGGTTGGATTGTCTGGAATGTTTAATTCAAATCTGAAGAAAAACAGCGCCAGAAACGATTATATTTATATATAAATATAAATATAATTTTAATTAATCGAATAACGACGCTGCAGTTCGTATTTTGAAATCGAAAATTCAAACGATTGTACCGGGAGATCCGACCGTCGAATTTTCCCGAAACTGGAACCGTTGGATTCGTTTTGAAAAGACCTTTCTAATGATGTAAATTTTGTGAAGATCCAACGGTTAGATTTTCAGATATATGTAAATCAAATCTGAAGAAAAACAGCGCCACGGCCGCCTTATGGCCCGAAGCGTCGTTTTGAATAGAATAGCTATTTTAAAATAAATAAAAATAGCGATAAATAGCTATAAAATATCATAAGCGATATGGAATGGAAATAAACTGAATTTGCTTGATTTGTGTGGCTTTTGATGGTTGAATGTGTTTGGTGTGAAAATTACATTAAAGAACACAATTGGTGTTGTCGAATAATTTAACCATTGAAATAAATCGATTTGAAATTCTAAATATACGTGAATTATTTGGAAAGGCCGAGTTAATTCTCATTTCGAATAATCGACCGACGATTGAAATTCGAAGATGAAGACGATGGTCGAAGACCGGAGATCTTCACCTCGTTTGGATGGTAACCGAGGTCCTGATTGGGAGGCATCCCGAAATATGGATAATGAGTGGTGATCGTCCAGACGTACGTGGTGATCGAAGGGTTTGCGAGGTATTTAGTGCCTCCGGTTTCGTTCAGACCCCGAACGGACTTGTAAATGGACTGTGTGTCTGACATTGGAGTTTATTCTGTGTTGATTGATTTCTGTTAAATATACATCTGTTTGGCGGCGGAGAATTTATTCTTTTGCTTAACGCCCTTCTCTGAGACGCACGAGCTCAGAGGTTGTATATCGATGGACATCAGTCGCATGGCATGAATTGTCTGTGTGGCATGCTAAGATGCAGTGATCAGGGCTTCTGTTGAAAAGCAAAGTCTTGTGGTGATGATCAAAGCACCGCCTGTGTGGCGTAGTTTTGTGTATAACGTGAATTCGCGAGCCTCACACCCCGGTATGAACCTAAAACGAGAGAGGACATCAGGGAGGGCCTGCGTTTCTTTCTAGCTAGGGTGGTGTCAGTGACCTACCAGCCCTGACATTTATATACTTTTCACCTATGTGGTTGTTGCTGTTGCGAGGCGCCTCGGTTTGATCGGACGATCCGGGTCCGATGGAGTCATTCGTTGGCTCGTTTACGCCCCAAAGGGCGGAGAAACGTAGTGTTCAGGCATAATAATCCACATCGGTGGACCGGCCCTGACGATCTAAAGGGTTGTTGCGTTCTGATCCTGAGACATGGGCTAGATTGTCTCGAATTCGGTAAGTACTATCTTTTGCCTTGGTTCATGACGGAAATCCAATTTCCAAATACGACACCGTGCGGTTTTGATTGTATACCTATATATGGCGACATAGTGGTATGGGGCATTAATGCCGTCTATGATTGATAGTTATGATTTGAAATTGTTTTCAAAACATATAAACACTAGCAATAATATCAAATGCCTTTGTTTTATTCGTATCAAGCATATTTTGGCCGTTATAAGGTAAAAACTCTATCCTCCGGTTTGCGTTGCATTGTGTGATGGGAACTGAGTCTTATAACGGCTTCATTTTTATAAAAAGCATAGCGATGTTTAAAAGAAAGATTTGTTTTAAAGCACTGGCAATCCAATGGAGTAAACCCGTTCCACGAAAGTGGCGTGGTCCTGTGATTAGCCAAAATATATGTGTTGAGTAGATTTCTCATACCAGTCCCATGACTGACTCGTAGTTTGTTTCACTTTCAAACTCGGGTGCCCCTTTTTCCACACGGGCAGCCTTGTATTCAGGTTTAGCTGGTTCTTTCTGGATAGCTGGAGCTGAAGATGGATTCTATCATTTATTTCTTTTTATGCTGTTCAGCTCCTATTGTACATATTTTGTTTATTTCCGCTGTAGACATTTATGTATAGCTGAACTGTATTTGTTCTAAGTAAGATCCTGTATACTGTGTAACTCTGATGATACTTTTATCCAGTATATTTTGTTGTTCATTATCTGGTGTATTTATTTAATTCTGTTCTGCTATTATATGTTTCTGTGTTATATTCCAAAGATAACCTTGTTTCCGTGAGAACGGGAATTCGGGTCGTCTCATAAAAACATAGCCTAATTTAACGTACACAAAATTGGCATAAAGAAATTTATTAACATAAGCATGACATAGGCATAAACTTGGCATCATCGGCATAGTCAATATGAACATCATAGGTGTGAACTTGCAAAATAATCAACATGAATATCATAGGTGTGATCTAGCAGCATAGACTGAACCAACATACATATATGTGAATTTGCAACATAGACTAAATCAACTTACATATATGTGAACTTGCAAATCAATCACGAACATATGAATAAGTGTGAACTTGAAATATGACATAGGTTTAACATATACACATAAACATGCAGATCTAACATTTGGTCAAATATGTGATATGATTTCACAACCTAAAACTTGCATAACATGATAAACTGCACAACTTGTCATAACGGGTTATACTCCAAGTTCATATACATATGAATAGACTTGTTCATCAATTCCCGAATGAACATGATGATAGAATAGAACCACAGGCATAGATCAACATAATAAACATTGCCCTATTATCAATTTATTTCCAAGGCATGACCTAACTGAATAAATTGATTAAAACATCGCAGGCATAACATTATGAACATGAAAAGATTTGAATAATAATCTAGATTCAATTTCATAGTCATAATTCTAGGCAATAACCTGTTGGTCATGAATCATAGGTGATTAGTCACAATTGTTCTTGTCATAGTTATAGGCAACAGTCTTATGTTCACGGTCATAGGCATAGGCATAGTCTTATGTTCATAGTCATAGGCATAAGCATAGTCTTAGGCCATTAACAATAGTTTCAACGTCATAGGAAATATTCCCAATAGTCAAGATCCAAGAAGAAAACAAGAATAGATATGAATCATACATAAATCAACTCCAGTTTATAACATGCCCATATTAGATTTATAGTTTTTGTCTAAAAGTAATTGGAACTTACAGATCGTGGTCTAAGAAATTTAGATGCAGAAGTCAAGTCTAGAAATTAGTCGTTGAATTGTTGAATCACTGAATCTTGCTTTGATTGTAGAAGCAAATCCCTAATAAGAAATTCCTAGACGTAGTTTTCAAGAAATAATCTTCACGATTTAATTTAATTTAATTTATTTTAGAGGAAGAAGAAGAAGCCATGATCATCAAGAGTTTGAGCAGCATAAGGTTAGAGAACAATGGTGTAAAGAGAATGAGGCTAGGAGGCTGTTTATATAGGGTTCAATCTAATTAGATACGTCGATGAAGCTAGAAGAAATCAAGGCCATTCATCTAAAGAAAAGCCAATCAAAAAATGACAAGTCAGCCCAAGTGACACACTAGAGCTCAGAAATTCGACCAGAACCCGACCAGGCCAGCCATGGCCTGAGCAAGCAGGTTTCGGCTCGGCCTGGGTGCACCTGCAAAGTGAGCCAATGCAAAATTGCATGGGCGCGCTTCCCAAGTGTGCCAGTGCAATTTTGTTCTGGCGCACTTCCCAAGTGCGCCAGTGCATTCTGGCCCGTTACTGGTTTTGTAACACCCCGTGTATTCTATAACAGTGAAATTCACAAATTAAAGTATAATTAATTTCAAATCAAAGAATTAAGGGAAACGGGATACTCCATTGTGTTCGTCTCGGAAAAATACGCGAAATAGAGTCCGAGTTTTCGAAAAACGGAGTCCGTATGAAGAAGATATGGCCTCCGGAAGTTTCAGAATTCAAGTTTAAAATTCAAAATCAGGCCCAATTGGCCAGGGCGGGAAAATTCCTGCCTAAGGCACCCAGGTCGACTTGGCAGTCGACCTGGGCTAGCCAGGTCGACTGGGCAGTCGACCTGGGTAACACGTGTCGACTGCCAAGTCGACACGGTGTCGACTGGGTTGTCGACCTGGCCCCAGAGCCAGGTCGAACCCAGCCCACCCTGGCTGGCCTGGTCTGTGTTTGGTCGATTTTCTGAGCCTTGCCTTATCACTAGGGCTAGGTGTCAGCTCTTAGTTGGTCTCTCCTTCAAACGAACGGCTATCATTGAACCAAGCTTCATCGACGGTTTAAATCAACTCACAAACTCTATAAAAAGGACCTAAGACTAACCCTAATTCACATAAACTAAAATGGAGATGAGACCGTCATGCTGCTGAGGAGAGACTGAAGATAGCCGTCAGAAATAGGGAGACAACTAGAAGATAATTCGAAGCTTAAAGCAACGTTAATCAAATCAAAGCAATGCCTACAACAAAGGATAGCATCTCCAAATTCAGAATTCAGATTTCTGAATTAAAGATTCGCCATACGCTGTAAGTAGAGTGCTATTCCGATGTGAATTAAATAATTGTGTTGATTTGTGTAATGTAAGAAATGGAATTGTGGCGATAATAATCTATATTTGTATGTTGCTTTGATGCAAAACGATTTGGGAATATTATGGTATACGATTGGATATTTGCAAGTACGCGATTTGCGTTGGAAACGAAATGGAATTGTGGCGATAATGACTTATATTTGTATGTTATTTTGATTCTAACGATTTGGCAATGCTATAGTTTGATTCATACAAGTATGTGGCTTATGTTGACAACCACATGTTGTGGAATTTTGATTGGGACTTATGCAAGCATATGATTCATGTTGAAAGTAACAACTATATGTTGTAATAATTTGTTTAAGATTCATGCAAGTATATGATTCATGTTAACAACTATATGTTATGATATTTTAATTGGAATTCATGCAAGTATATGATTCGTTATTATGCTAATATGATGTACATACTTTTATGACCACTTTTAGTGTGTAATTGAATCGACTAAGTATTATGATTCATATGAAGTTATGCTGGAATTGGCATCATAGTTCAAGTATAAAAATCATATTTTTGTGATAGTGACAAAAGCACGCATCTTTGTAAATTTGTATTAATTTTATGAACATGACTAAACTATGTTCGTTATTATGCCCAATTGAAAAACATGTTTTTAGGCTCATATTGTTATCATAAGTTACATTAGAATTACATTAGAATTACATTCCTCTTGCAAGTTTACATAGATAAAATAAAAACCATGATGTAAGTTTAGATATGTTTATGCTATAATTCTATGAATAGAATGAAAACCATGATTCATATAAGAATTAGGTTGGGATAATTCTAGTTGAACCATACTTTTGTATTAGTGACAAAAGTAAGTACCTTTTTGTTAACATGTAGTGATTTTATGAACACGATTAGTTTATATCATGCCTAAATAAAAATATAGGCTTATATTTCTAGTCAAGACCCAGTGCCAATAATAATGATATCTAATTTAGTTAGATTCTTAATTTCAAGTTTACATGGTTAGTTGAACCTATGATTCATGTTTAAGTTTATGCCATTATCATATGACTAGAATAATTCATGTTTAAGTACTGCTTATGCCATAATCATATGAGTAAAATAATTCATGATTAAGTATTGTCTATGCATTAACCATATGAATAGAATGATTTATGTTTAAGTATTATTTATGCTATGATTATATGGATAAAATGATTCATGTTATGCCATGATTATATGATGTTACAATTGCAAGTTCACATGTGCCTATTTTATGTTAATTGAATCGTTCGTTGCAAGTTCATGCGTTCACACTCCCCCTTTTCATGATATCTTATAAACACCATGTTGTAAGCCTCCCCTTTTCATTTGGCTTAATTGGGTTTAAGTATTAAACCCAACACACCTTACATTGGAGCGAACGTGTAAAACGGGGGTAATGACGTTTGGGCTAAAATATAGAATATATGTGTTGGCATGTTCAACGCATGCCAACAATCTTGAAAAGCAATTAAGTGGCATAAATGAAATTTAACCAATAAAGATGAATTTGAATAATGGGCCGCAAATATTTACATATAAAAAGAAGAAAGACAAAATATGTAAATGTAGAAAATACGATGTGTTTAACCCGAGGTTGGATTGAGTTGTGATGTAAACCTGCTCGGAACCGCCCGGCTGTCCAGTAGTCACAACAATACCTATCCAATGTGGGTGGTTAAACACGGAGCCCAATAAGGACCCGAGGTTAGACTGAGTTGTGGCGTAAGACTGCCCGGACCCAACCGGCAACAGGCAGCCACAACAATACTTGTCTAATGTGAGAGGTCAAGGCTTTAATAAGACAATTAAGCCTGAGTCAGGATTGATAGGATTAAGTAAATTATATTAATACTTAATCAAAATGGAACATGCTAAACTAAATAGACTGATTGGGGGTTAGGTTTATAAAACACTTAACCAACTTAGCATGTTGGCTAGAAATAGAAAACCTAGTAGCGGGGGACCCTTTTCGCAGTAACCCTACAAGGTATCATGATACCCTGAAACTAGGCAGGGTGGGTCACGATTACTAGGCTGATTGTAAGAGGTCAAATCGACAGCGGTGGTGCAGCAGTGTTGGTTCTAACGGGGTGCGGGCGTGCACACACTCCGGCGTAGAAAAATAAGGCACTGGGCACCAGTAGCATACCTGTGCATTCTAGGATTGTGTCGGGCCGCCACCATGGGACTTGATACACCCCATGGTGGGACCAGCACAGGTAACTACAACATCGGGGGTCGTAAGACACATGTAACTATGCGAGTAGGAGCCGATCATCATAAAATGGATCACTTCACCCTGATTATGGGGTGCCTGTTGGGAACTAGTTTATATGGGTACAGAGATTAAAATGGGGTACGATAGTATATTCGATCCTAGACAACTGAACTAAGTTTATGGTGCTTTCCCATTTCTAGTTTATACTTATCATACCCAGTTCTTTATTCATAGACTGAATAGTCCTAGACTTACTCAGGCTTTATGTCTGACTCTACTTTTCTTTCGTCTTCTTTTCTTCCGTTCCCCCCCCAGGTCCACAGGGAGGGAATACCGCAGCTTGACCAACCTTCATATCCAGCTTGAAGAGAAAGAATGTATTGCTTGGATCTTTTCGTTTTGGACTATGGCTTTGGACGGCAATTATGGGACTTTTGCAGTTTATTTATGTTTTCATTATGCTTCTTTAAATAATGTAATCAAGACAGTTATGAAGAGGTTATGTTTTTGGAAGTATTGTAAGACAATTATGGTATGGTTGGTGTAACACGTATTTTAATGAAATAAAAGTTGTTGTTTTCCGCTGTTCAAAAATATGTGTTCTTATATCTGTCTTGTATATCTGTGACTTATACTTATAATCCTCCACCAAAATTAGGGCATTCCCTTTGAGAGTGACCCTAATGGAGGTGGGATGTTTCACTTGGTATCAGAGCATAGGTTTACCAGATAAGATAAAAAGTTTTGAAAATTTATTTTCAAAAAGGAAATTTAAAGAAGCATTTTTAAAAGAAAAATATTATTTTATTTTAAAAAGGCAAAGTCCCCCCCCCCCCCAAAGCCATAGGTACTACCTTCTATCCTTCGTTTTGAATCTATCCTTTCTGTTTCAGCATGTCTGGAGACCTTACTCCCCAGCGGCTGATGCTTTCACTCCTCCTCCTCCACGTGAACCAGCAAGCGGAAGAGTCCCAGAGTAGGAAGACGAATAATAGTCAACCAAGAAAGGATCGTAACAGTAATAATAAGAAACGGGAAAAAAGGAAATGCAATTTTTGTGGTACGGAAGGGCACATAGCCAAGGATTGTAGAAAGAGGAAAAGAAAGCAAGGAGAATGTTTTCATTGTGGGGAGACTGGACACATCATCAAAGACTTCCCTGAGAAGACAGACTTTGAGAAGGGCGTGAAAGACAACAAGTCCCGAGAGAAGAGGGAGTGTAAATTCTGTGGCAAAGTGGGGCACTTAGTGAAGGATTGCCGGAAAAAGAAGGCCAAGATGAATGGTGGGTGCTTTTCTTGCGGTGAGACAGACCACATGGCTAAGGACTGCCCAAAGAAACGAGGTAGAAATACTTCTGTAGAAAGTGTAGTTTATCTTTATGATCACCCCGTTCGCACTTTATTTGATTCCGGCGCATCACACTCCTTTATCTCGTCTGCTTTAGTAAAATCTCTGCACCTAAAAACTAGTACGGTAGAGGACCCTTTTATTGTTTCAAACCCAATTGGGGGCCCAGCTCATTTGTCTATGATCTGTGTGGGATTGAAAACTTCTATTCTAAGCATAAGGTTTAAATGTAGTGCCTTTGTTTTGGGCTTTTCGGAATATGGTTTGATTTTGGGCATGGATTGGCTATCCAGTAATGGGGCCATCCTTGATTTTGAGAAAAGGGTTGTTAGGCTCCTAACCCAGCTCGGTAACACTTTGGAAATTTCTTGTAATCCCTCGTATGCGGTTATGCTTAGTTATCTTGAATTGCTAGATGCCTCCGTTGAAAATTTGCAATCGGTTAGAATGGTCCGGGAATATCCGGATGTCTTCGAAGAGGTGAAGGGCTTGCCTCCGAAGCGGGAGATAGACTTCCGCATATATCTCGTAGATAATGAAAAGCCTGTTGCGTTGCCCGTTAGACACATGGCTCCACGGGAATGGAAAGAGCTCAGTAAACAGATTAAAGAGCTTCTAGAGAAGGGGTTCATTAGAAGGAGCATTTCAGAATGGGGCGCTCCAGTAGTGTTCGCCACTAAGGCAGAAGGTTCATTTCGCTTATGAATGAGTTGTGGAGAATCACCTTAGTAAGTACATTTGGCAACATGGCTGGCATTTATTTCCAAGGGATGGTTCTGCTACGTGGAATACCTGATAGTAAGTGGACGAGGTCTAGAATTCACTAGTGAATTTTGGAGAGCTTGCATGAAACCATGAGTACGCCGTCATGCTTGAGCCGAGTATACTAGAAGTAGAGTAAGTGAAAGAGGAACGAGAGGCAACAGTGAAATAGGTTCCAACTCATATTTTGGAAACAAGAATTAAGAAGCTACGAAATTGTGAAGTTAAAGACGGACAAAGCATAATGGAGTTAAGCTCAAGGAATGCGACTTAGAAGATTGAAGACTAGATTCGTGCATCATATCTCTTCTTAAGAGTATATCCTTGATCCCTCTCTTCCTGTAGAGCTTACTTGCATGCTATCTTTTGTGTATATCCTCTCGGTCCCATTCTCAATCCAATTTCTGTTGCAAACCCCATAGGGAGTATGACTCATCTGTTAGTAACACATGTTGGGGCTGGAGGGTGTTCGTTGGTTTGACTAAACTTTTTGGGTTTTATAGGATACGGGTTGGTCTTAGGAAGGGACTCCCTTGTGACCTAAAAGGAGTCCATCATGATTAGTTTCCTAGAATCATATATGGTGGTTGGGTTGAGTAATTCTTTGGGTGTCAGTCTGATGTTGATTTCGGTCTTCGGGGCTGATGCTTAGAGAGTTCTTCTCCCAATCAATATATATATGGCATAGATCTCCAGTTTTGACATTGCCTAATGGGCACAAAGTTTTTACTTGCTTCTATCATTCGACTATACCTTTAGGTAGGACCATTTCCTATCATTGAGAAAATTGGGAAAATGGCCTATAGATTAGAGCTACCCGAAAAATTGGCCGGAGTTCACAACGTTTTTCATGTTTCACATCTCCGAAAATGTCTACATGAGTCTGCTGAAGTGGTAGAGCCAAATATCCTAGAAGAAGCTGAAGTGGAGCGCGAAGCAACCGTGAGGAAAGTTCCAACCCGCATATTAGGAACGGAAGTGAAGAAGCTACGCAACCGCGAAGTCAAGCTCGTCAAAGTTCAGTGGAGCAACGCCGAGGGAGACGCGACTTGGGAAACTGAAGCTAGAATACGCACTGCCTACCCTTTTCTTTTCGAGGGTACATCATTGATCTTTCTTTTTCCTTAAGTTGCACTTTTATCTATCTTTTTAGGTATATTTCCTCGACCTTATCTTTTAGGTAGAAACCCTTTGGATGAAAACATGTAATTGAAACATGTTATGGATGATGGTTGCAAGTGGTTGCAAGTGATTGCTAGTGGTTGCTCGTGGTTGCATATACACACACAATCTAGGTTTTAGATCGGCTCAGTCACTTCATATTACATATGCATATATGTTTGCATTCGTATATGGTTGAACTTTAATGTGTTGTCATATGGATGTTGCATTTGTATGAATGATTGTGCACTCATGTAGAATCATGAATAGGAAAATTTGCATACATAATGGATTCATGGCACTTACATAATTCGCATTAAGGAGGTCAACTGAATCAGTAGACCGCCTGATTTTGCATTAGATAAGTACATGTACACACACACTTCGCATATGATCATGAAGCATTAGAAGTCTTTTAAGGACAATGGATACTCGTGTTTGATGGATGAGTAGATGGATGTTTGGATGTTAGGATATATATATTTTTCCTAAACTTGAAGATTTCGGGGGCGAAATCCTTTTAAGTGGGGGAGAATGTAACACCCCGTGTATTCTATAACAGTGAAATTCACAAATTAAAGTATAATTAATTTAAAATCAAAGAATTAAGGGAAACGGGATATGCCATTGTGTTCGTCTCGGAAAAATACGCGAAATAGAGTCCGAGTTTTCGAAAAACGGAGTCCGTATGAAGAAGATATGGCCTCCGGAAGTTTCAGAATTCAAGTTTAAAATTCAAAATCGGGCCCAATTGGCCAGGGCGGGAAAATTCCCGCCTAAGGCACCCAGGTCGACTTGGCAGTCGACCTGGGCTAGCCAGGTCGACTGGGCAGTCGACCTGGGTAACCCGTGTCGACTGCCAAGTCGACACGGTGTCGACTGGGTTGTCGACCTGGCCCCAGAGCCAGGTCGAACCCAGCCCACCCTGGCTGGCCTGGTCTGTGTTTGGTCGATTTTCTGAGCCTTGCCTTGTCACTAGGGCTAGGTGTCAGCTCCTGGTTGGTCTCTCCTTCAAACGAACGGCTATCATTGAACCAAGCTTCATCGACGGTCTAAATCAACTCACAAACTCTATAAAAAGGACCTAAGACTAACCCTAATTCACATAAACTAAAATGGAGATGATACCGTCATGCTGCTGAGGAGAGACTGAAGATAGCCGTCAGAAATAGGGAGACAACTAGAAGATAATTCGAAGCTTAAAGCAACGTTAATCAAATCAAAGCAACACCTACAAAAAGGATAGCATCTCCAAATTCAGAATTCAGATTTCTGAATTAAAGATTCGCCATACGCTGTAAGTAGAGTGCTATTCCGATGTGAATTAAATAATTGTGTTGATTTGTGTAATGTAAGAAATGGAATTGTGGCGATAATAATCTATATTTGTATGTTGCTTTGATGCAAAACGATTTGGGAATATTATGGTATACGATTGGATATTTCAAGTACGCGATTTGCGTTGGAAACGAAATGGAATTGTGGCGATAATGACTTATATTTGTATGTTATTTTGATTCTAACGATTTGTCAATGCTATGGTTTGATTCATACAAGTATGTGGCTTATGTTGACAACCACATGTTGTGGAATTTTGATTGGGACTTATGCAAGCATATGATTCATGTTGAAAGTAACAACTATATGTTGTAATAATTTGTTTAAGATTCATGCAAGTATATGATTCATGTTAACAACTATATGTTATGATATTTTAATTGGAATTCATGCAAGTATATGATTCGTTATTATGCTAATATGATGTACATACTTTTATGACCACTTTTAGTGTGTAATTGAATCGACTAAGTATTATGATTCATATGAAGTTATGCTGGAATTGGCATCATAGTTCAAGTATAAAAATCATATTTTTGTGATAGTGACAAAAGCACGCATCTTTGTAAATTTGTATTAATTTTATGAACATGACTAAACTATGTTCGTTATTATGCCTAATTGAAAAACATGTTTTTAGGCTCATATTGTTATCATAAGTTACATTAGAATTACATTAGAATTACATTCCTCTTGCAAGTTTACATAGATAAAATAAAAACCATGATGTAAGTTTAGATATGTTTATGCTATAATTCTATGAATAGAATGAAAACCATGATTCATATAAGAATTAGGTTGGGATAATTCTAGTTGAACCATACTTTTGTATTAGTGACAAAAGTAAGTACCTTTTTGTTAACATGTAGTGATTTTATGAACACGATTAGTTTATATCATGCCTAAATAAAAATATAGGCTTATATTTCTAGTCAAGACCCAGTGCCAATAATAATGATATCTAATTTAGTTAGATTCTTAATTTCAAGTTTACATGGTTAGTTGAACCTATGATTCATGTTTAAGTTTATGCCATTATCATATGACTAGAATAATTCATGTTTAAGTACTGCTTATGCCATAATCATATGAGTAAAATAATTCATGATTAAGTATTGTCTATGCATTAACCATATGAATAGAATGATTTATGTTTAAGTATTATTTATGCTATGATTATATGGATAAAATGATTCATGTTATGCCATGATTATATGATGTTACAATTGCAAGTTCACATGTGCCTATTTTATGTTAATTGAATCGTTCGTTGCAAGTTCATGCGTTCACACTCCCCTTTTCCATGATATCTTATAAACACCATGTTGTAAGCCTCCCCTTTTCATTTGGCTTAATTGGGTTTAAGTATTAAACCCAACACACCTTACATTGGAGCGAACGTGTAAAACGGGGGTAATGACGTTTGGGCTAAAATATAGAATATATGTGTTGGCATGTTCAACGCATGCCAACAATCTTGAAAAGCAATTAAGTGGCATAAATGAAATTTAACCAATAAAGATGAATTTGAATAATGGGCCGCAAATATTTACATATAAAAAGAAGAAAGACAAAATATGTAAATGTAGAAAATACGATGTGTTTAACCCGAGGTTGGATTGAGTTGTGATGTAAACCTGCCCGGAACCGCCCGGCTGTCCAGTAGTCACAACAATACCTATCCAATGTGGGTGGTTAAACACGGAGCCCAATAAGGACCCGAGGTTAGACTGAGTTGTGGCGTAAGACTGCCCGGACCCAACCGGCAACAGGCAGCCACAACAATACCTGTCTAATGTGAGAGGTCAAGGCTTTAATAAGACAATTAAGGCTGAGTCAGGATTGATAGGATTAAGTAAATTATATTAATACTTAATAAAAATGGAACTTTTTAAACTAAACAGACTGATTGGGGGTTAGGTTTATAAAACACTTAACCAACTTAGCATGTTGGCTAGAAACAGAAAACCTAGTAGCGGGGGACCCTTTTCGCAGTAACCCTACAAGGTATCATGATACCCTGAAACTAGGCAGGGTGGGGCACGATTATTGGGTTGATTGTAAGAGGTCAAATCGACGGCGGTGGTGCAACAGTTTAGGTTCTAACGGGGTGCGGGCGTGCACACACTCCGGCACAGAAAAATAAGGCACTGGGCACCAGTAGCATACCTGTGCATTCTAGGATTGTGTCGGGTCGCCACCATGGGACTTGATACACCCCATGGTGGGACCAGCACAGGTAGCTACAACATCGGGGGCCGTAAGACACATGTAACTATGCGAGTAGGAGCCGATCATCATAAAATGGATCACTTCACCCTGATTATGGGGTGCCTGTTGGGAACTAGTTTATATGGGTACAGAGATTAAAATGGGGTACGATAGTATATTCGATCCTAGACAACTGAACTAAGTTTATGGTGCTTTCCCATTTCTAGTTTATACTTATCATACCCAGTTCTTTATTCATAGACTGAATAGTCCTAGACCTACTCAGGCTTTATGTCTGACTCTACTTTTCTTTCATCTTCTTTTCTTCCGTTCCCCCCAGGTCCACAGGGAGGGAATACCGCAGCTTGACCAGCCTTCATATCCAGCTTGAAGAGAAAGAATGTATTGCTTGGATCTTTTCGTTTTGGACTATGGCTTTGGACGACAATTATGGGACTTTTGCAGTTTATTTATGTTTTCATTATGCTTCTTTAAATAATGTAATCAAGACAGTTATGAAGAGGTTATGTTTTTGGAAGTATTGTAAGACAATTATGGTATGGTTGGTGTAACACGTATTTTAATGAAATAAAAGTTGTTGTTTTCCGCTGTTCAAAAATATGTGTTCTTATATCTGTCTTGTATATCTGTGACTTATACTTATAAACCTCCACCAAAATTAGGGCATTCCCTTTGAGAGTGACCCTAATGGAGGTGGGGTGTTTCAGGTTTTTCTGCCTAACTTCGTTCGTCCATATCTTCTTCGTACGTTATCTGTTTGACGCGAACTCGGACTCTATTTCAAGCAGAATTCCGAGATGAACGTAATGGCATAACCCGTTTCCCTTGATTCTTATTTTAAAAATTAATTCTGCCTTGATTCATGGTTTTAACATGTTATTAAAATTCGGGTTGTTACAGTGAACAAATTACTGTTCGTGTGGCTGTTGATGAAGAATCGAATAAAACGTACATCGAGACGAAGGAAGCTAAGAGACTTGAGAGAGCTAAGGAAAACCAACAATGTCACGATGTTATACATCAGTAAAGGAATGAAAAGTTAGAATTAAGAAGACTGGAGTTCGCTTGACAAAAAAGAGCTGGTGATATAACTCTTTTAAGTAGCAGATAAATGGACTTAATCCGCTGCAACGAATATGTATAGAAAGAAAATTGAGGGGTATTATAGATTTCATGGAGGTTAGTGGACAACTGGTTTCGAATTACTTATTCGACTTTTGAAAGTAAAATATGCTAAGTTAAGGGTTAATGTTTTCGATGATTATTGTTGTTTTAGTTGTGTGCATCGTTAACTCATTTGATATTATCCTTGTTTCGTTATAACCTTTGTTTACTATCCACATAACAAAATCGTTAACAACTTAATACTGCATTATATGTATCAAATTAAGACACACTTAAATGGTACAGCACGTAAAAACAAATGCGTGTAATACATGAAATTACTCAAATACAGTTATTTAGATTTTAGGTTGTCGATAAAGCATCTATAACAATTAAGTTCATTAACTATTCGAGACAGTCTATAGACAGTAAAAGATATTACACTTTTCAATAAAAATCATGCAAATTACTATCGATTTCCTATATGCTTCCAGTAGTGTTCTATCTGTTCTCTTAGATCTAGATAAGCTTGTGGATTTCGAATGTCGTAAAATTTGTTGTACGTATTTCACAAAAGTATTTGGCTCATCATAAAGTTTTTTTCTAAACGCCACAAAATATTTAAATAGTTTTATGTTGAAGCTCGCATCCATCGCATTCTTCTTCCACAATCATATTATTTAAAATAATACAATAATAGATGATATCGGATAAAACGGTGATATAATGGTAGTGTGCTTCCTTCCTTCATATATGTAACCTACCTTGAAGCACTCTAAATTCTTATTCAATATCTTTCCTCAAACTCTCTTGTTGCTTGGTGAATTTTGCTTCTTTTGCATTATTTGGCCTTTTGTATGATTGCACAAGTGTTTTCTATTTTGGATACATACCATCTACCAAGTAATGTCCCATTGAATGATTTTTGCGTCTAACTTTATAATCGCATGATGGTGATATATCATTGTATAAATCTTTAGATAAATATGACTGTCGTCAATATCATTTAATGAACCGTATGCTCCAAAAAAGCAAGTCATATGTACAAATCAAACGAAGCTACCGCTTCTGACACCAATCGTAGTCTGTTTTAAGGACTCTTATATTTCCCTTGTAATGCGCAAATGGACAGTTTTTCCATGTCCAATGCATACAATCTAAGCTACCTAACATACCTGGAAATCTACGTTGAGTTCCTATTGCTAACAATATGTGAATATCACGACCTACTGGTGACTGAAGGTACTCTTCTCCATATAAAAAAAATATCATTTTAAATTTTTTTCATGAACTAGATTGTCATTGAGTCTCTAACTCTAATTTTTTTTCATTTTACAAATCATGTGTTGTTCCATATGATATCATAGGAAGTGCAACTGTAACCATCTGCAGCGGTGAAATTCATAGTTCATTTATACCATTTCTTCGATGTGTGGAAAATATGTTTGATTTAGAAACTTTGTCCATAACTGTAATGTCCCATATTTTCCGTAGTCAGATATTTAATTTATTTTATTAAATATTACTTTGGTATTATAAATGGATTTAAATTATATAATGCGGTTATTAAATGAAGTTTAAATGTTTAATTTATATATAATTATAAAGCGAACTCAAAATGTCGTGGTAGTTCGTAAATTTCGTTTTGAACTTCAATTGAATATACAGAATCCGATATAATCGAAATTCTGTGAAACAAGAAACGTTTGAATCTAATTGATAGTAATTTTCATACGAAAAAGAAAAATGGAAATTTCATCTTATAGATTGTTAGTTATGTCCGATTCAAAATGTAAAATAATCGCTATGGAAATCATTATAAATAGAAACGTTTATTTAATAAATTTAATTCGATTTAAAAATGAATTTGAGCGTGACTCGAGATAACCCTTGATTTAAGCTACGAAATGAATTCACTCAATTCGTGTTGACGTTTAGAGTGAATACACATATATTGTTTGTAATTTTTGGAGACTGGGTAATTTTGGTGTTCAAAATAGCGTTGTTTAACGCGTAAAATAGAATAATCGCTTATCAAACAAACTCCGTTTCCAGCGAAACTAATTTTATTAATTCTGTAATGGTCAGGTGTCATGGTATTTCAGGTTTCAAGTTATTTGGATTTATTCTGTGATCATAGGAAATTTAAACATGTGATTTTTCACGTGTGAATATAAAGAGACTTTTACAAACGACCTCGGGATTCAACGAAACCTCTCTGATTGTGTTCGGAATATTTTTCTATGCTAGGACTAGTAGTTTCATCATGACTGGGGATCGTATGTGGGTATTTTATCTCGTTACTTTGTGATGAAGTATTGGTTAATAATATTTAAATAAATTAACATCCCTATAAATACCCATTCCAAGTCAATTACACTAACTTCTACCCTGAAATTTAGACCAGCCACCACTGTAATATTCAATGGCCAAAATAACATTATCTTCCTCCCCTCTTAACTCTTGATCCACTCATTTATATACAAAAACTCCAACTACAAAAATGTAAGGGTAGGTGAGAGCTCCCAATTGACCGGAGGTGATCGTATTTAGTGTTGCAAGCTGACCGAATATTGCTCGAAAGGTAGCTACGGTTGTGAGTGTTTTGTGGTCGAACTATGATGGCGTGCGACTAGGTGGCGTCTGATCGACGTCAGATGGAGCAGGGGATGGTGCGGCGGTGAAAGTTTATTGCGTGTGGTTACTGCAGTAGGAACGAACGGAATGGGGTTTGAACAAAGGAGCAGCAGAACGTGGATCATGAAACAAAGAAGGTACTGTATAAAGGTGGGGTACTGGAGATTTTCATGGCCTTTGTTTTGGAGAAGAATTAAGTTAACGGGAAGAAACAAAAGAGAGTGGAACGAAATTTGCTTGGCACTTTGGAACGTGATGAAGTTTTTAACTCATGCCAGCATGTTATTTTGGACAAAGCAAGGATGGTTGATATACTTGGAGGAATAGAAAAAGGATGGCATTCTTTTGGAATGATGATGTGAAACACCCTACCTCCGTTAAGGTCACTCACAAAGGGAATGCCTTAATTTTGGTGGAGGTTTATAAGTAAAAGCCACAGATAAACTCAAGACAGATATAAATACACATATTTTAAACAGCGGAAACCAAACAGACTTTTATTTCATCAATACTTGTTCAAACAAAACATTCCATAATTGTCTCAAAATACTTCCAACATTACAACCTCATTACTGTCTTTATTGTTAAAGAAGCATAAAACATAAATAAAGTGACAAAAATCCCCATAGTGATATCTAAAGCCAAAATCCGAGCAAGAGAGATCCAAATCATACATCTACGTTCTTGGAGCTTGTACAGAGTCTGACTGAGCTGAGTTGTTTCCTCCCTGTGGACCTGAGGGGAGGGGGAACGAAAGAAAAGAAGACGAAAAGAAAATAGAGTCAGACATAAAGCCTGAGTAAATCTAGTAACTCTTCAGTATGGGAATAAGAAAAGGGGCATGATAGATATAAACTAAAAATAGGAAAGTGTCACAAGCTAAGGAAGTGTCGAATGTACTATCGCACCCATACCATATCTCTGCACCTACTTGAGTTTATTCCAACTGGCACCCCATGCTGAGGGGTAAGTGATCCCCAATTTCTAAAGATCGGCTCCTACTCACGTTAACATGTGTCATACGGCCCCCAAGAATTGTAAATACCTATGCTAGTCCCACAATGGGGTGTATCAAGACCCATGGTGGCGGCCCCGACACAAATTCTAGAAGGCATAGGTTATACTACTGGTGTCCCCAGTGCCCTGGTTGTCTGCTTCGGAGTGTGTGCATGCCCGCAGCCCGTTAGACCTACACTGTGCACCCACCGCCGTCATTTGACCGCTTACAATCAGCCCAGTAATTGTGCCCCACTCTGCCTAGTTTCAGGGTACCGTTGATACCTTACTTGGGTTACTGCTGAAACGGGTCCCTCGTTACCAGGATTTTCTAGTCAAACATGTTAAGTGGTTAAGTGTCTGTATTTACCTAACCTCAACCATCAATTCTTGTTAACATGTTGAATTTGGTTAAGTGTTATAGTTGACTTAACCCTACCATCTGTCCTTAGCCTCTTAGAACACCTGACCACTCACATTAGACAGATATTGCTACGGTTACCGGATGTGCCGGTCGGTTCCGGGCAGGTTTACACCGTAGCTCAGTCTAACCTCAGGTCGTTATTGGGCTCAATACATAACAACCCACATTGGATAGGTATCGGTGTGACTACTGGACAGCCGGGCAGGTCCGGGCAGGTTTACATCACAACTCAATCCAACCTTGGGTTAAGCATATCGTGTTTTCTAAATTTACATATTTTATTACTTCTCAATTATATATGTAAATTTCATGTTCTTTATTCTTGGGTATATCAATTCATGCCAGTTAAATGTCATTGTTGTTGGCATCTGCCAACCATGCCAACATATATTTTTCATGTTTTACACCCAACGTTATTACCCACGTTTATACGTTCGCAACATTATAACAAATGTTGGGCTTGTCACAATTCAGCCCAACTTTATAAACGTGAGAAAAAAGGGAAATCAAGAACATGTAATACATAAAGGTGTGTGGCGCATGAACTTGCAATTTAGCGATTCAACTAACATATAATAAGGGTCATGTGAACTTGCATTCAAATCAAAGTATAACTAAGTAGGTGACATATGAAATGGCATAGTTTAGGCTAATACAAACTTGTGTTTAAACATGTTTAACTTGGCATAATGTCAACCACAAAACTAGCATGTTGTATATTCACCAAAATGTCCAATTATAACATCTAATCACCTAGCCTATTTCAACATGAACTTGCATAGTTTATGAAACCCAAACGATACTTAACATAGAATTTATATCATACAATAACACAATTCTATTTTCATTTACATCGAATCATATCACAATTTTTATTCATATTCTGAAAGGTCACTATACTTACAACAAATGCAGAATCTTGAATTCTGGATTCTGAATTCTGAAACTGAGATGCGCTCCTTTGGGTAGACTAACGTTGTGTTAATTAATTTGATTAAACTTTAATCTTCTTCTTAATTTGATTCATCTCTAGGATTTTCTCTCTTGACGGCTATGTTCAATTCCTCCCTGGCAGCATGACGACTCCTTTCTTATTTTTTTGTGTGAATTTTCAGTTGAGACTTAGGGTGTATTTATAGATTTTTAAATTGTTTTGAGTCGTCAGATGAAGACAGGAGGAATCTAGACCATACAAAGTTCAAAGAGCCAATCAAGAGGTGACACGTCATCCCTAGTGACACACAGAGCCACAGAAATTCGAGCCAGAGCCAGACCTAGCCAGCCAGGTCGACCAGGCAGGTCGACTGGCAGGTCGACACCCAGGTCGACACTATGGTCGACCTGGGGTGGCCAGGTCGACACCATGGTCGACCCTATGGTCGACCCGGTCTCTAGGCGGGAATTTTCCCGCCCAGCCCAGTTTTAACCTGATTTTTCGAATTTTGAATTTTTAACTGAGCTGTTTGAATTTAAATCTTATTTTGAAACTTCCGAAGGCCATAACTCCTTCATACGGAGTCCGATTCGCGCAAACTCGGACTCTATCTCAAGCAGAATTCCGGGACGAACGCAATGGCATAACCCATTTCCCTTAATTCTTTCATTTAGAATTAAATACACTTTTATTTATGAAGCTTAATGTTATAGAATTCACGGGGTGTTACATTCTCCCCCCTTAAAAGGATTTCGTCCCCGAAATCTTCAAGCTAGGAAGAATGTATATCCTACCATCCAACAGTCCATCTACTCAACCAACAAACACAGGCACCCACTATCCTTAAAAGACTTCTAATGCTTCATGATCATATGCATAGTATGTGTACATGTCCTTATCTAATGGAGAAATCAGGCGGTCTACTGATTTAGTTGACCTCCTTAATGCGAATCATGTAAGTGTCATGAATCCATTATGTATGCAAATTTTTCCTACTCATAATTCTATATGAGTGCACAACTATTCATACAAATGCGACGACCATATGACAGCATATCAAGTTTCAACCATAGACAAATGAGAATACATATTTATGCATATGCAATATGAAGTGACTGAGCCGATCTATAACCTAGGGTGTGTGTGTATATGCATCCACGAGCAACCACTAGCAATCACTAGCAACCATTTGCAGCCATCATCCGTAACATATTTTCAAATACATGTTTGCATCCATTTGTTTTCTACCTAAGGAGTTAGGAAAAGGACCGAGGAGATATACCTAAAAAGATAGATAAATCATAACTTAAGGAAAAAGAGAGATCAAAGATGTACCCTCAAAAAGAAGAGGGTAGGCAGCGCGTATTCTATCCTCAGTTTCCCAAGTCGCGTCTTCCTCGGCATCGCTCCACTGAACATTAACAAGTTTGACTTCGCAGTTGCGTAGCTTTTTCACTTCAGTTCCTAAGATGCGGGTTGGAACTCTCCTCACAATTGCCTCACGTTCCACTTCGGCTTCTTCTAGAATGCTAGGTTCCACCACTTCCGCAGACTCATGCAAACACTTCCGGAGGTGAGAAACGTAAAAGACGTTGTGAACTCTGGCCAGTCTCTCGGGTAGCTCTAATCTATAGGCCATCTTCCCAACCTTCTCGATGATAGGAAACGGTCCTACAAATCATGGTGCTAGCTTTCCTGCGGATCCAAATCAAACGACGTTCCTTAAAGGTGATACCTTAAGGAAAACCCTGTCCCCAACCTCAAACTCAAGCTCGGTCCTTCTCTTGTCGGCGTAGGATTTTTGTCTGTCTTGGGCAGTCTTCATTCTCCTACGTATCAAGTCCACTTTCTCCGAAGTCTCTCGAATCATGTCTGGCCCAAGTATAAGCTTATCTGTAGACTCCCACCCACAAGTTGGTGATTTGCACGGTCTTCCATACAAGGCTTCGAAGGGTGCCATGCCGATGGTAGCTTGGTAGCTGTTGTTGTAGGCAAATTCCACTAAAGGAATGTGATCCTCCCACATCCCTCCAAAGTCAAGAACGCAAAGTCTCAAAAGGTCCTCTAAAACTCTATTCACCCTTTCCGTCTGGCCATCGGTTTGGGGGTGATAGGGCGTGCTCAAACATAACTGTGTGCCTACAGTTCTTGCAGACTCCGCCAAAACTCACTTGTGAAGATAGGGTCTTGGTCACTAACAATGCTGGAGGGTATCCCATGGAGTCGAACTATTTCCTTGAGATAAAGAGATGCTAGAAATGCAGCAGTCCTTCTACTTTTGATAGGTATAAAGTGGGCGCTCTTAGTAAGCCTATCCACTATTACACAAATGATAGTGTTGCCTCTTCTCGACCTAGGCAGTTCATCAATGAAGTCCATTGAAATTCTATCCCACTTCCACTGTAGGACCTCCAAAGGATGAAGTAGTCCTCCAGGTTTCTTCTGTTCCGCCTTGACCCGTTGGCAGGTCATGCGCTTAGAAACAAAATCTGCCACGTCTTGCTTCATGTCGTTCCAAAAGAATGTCCTTTTTATATCCTTGTACATCTTATCACCACCAGGGTGTATAGTTATCTTGGAATGATTCGCTTCCTCGAGAACTTTCTTTGTCAACTCCCTTGCTTGTGGGACGCATAATTTTCCATCTCGCCTCAGCCAGCCCTTATCATCGATGGCGTACCTACTGAGGTGACTAGAAGTCTCACCCCTAATAAGTCTATCAATCACATCAACAAGCTGAGGGTCTTCATGTTGTGAAGCCCCTATTGAGTCCAAGAGAGTATGGCGTACTTCGAGAGATGCTAACAAACCTGGTACAAAATCTGAGGAGTGCTTAAAGTTAAAACTGGCTATATACTCCAAGCTTTGCCTTTCCACAAAGAGAGGGCTTAAGGTCAGTTTCTTTCGGCTCAACGTGTGTGCTACCACGTTGCCTTTGCCGGGAGTATAGGAAATTTCAAAGTCATACGAGGCAAGAAACTCCATTCATCTTTGCTGCCTCAAGTTAAGATCCTTCTACGAGAAGAGATATTTCAATGATTTATGGTCAGTGTATAATTCGAACTTCTCACCTAGGAGATAATGGCACCAAGACTTAAGCGCAAAGACGATGGCGGCTAACTCAAGATCGTGGGTTGGGCAGTTCTTTTCATGAACTTTCAATTGTCTTCCTCCATAAGCTACTACCCTTCATTCTTGCATTAGAACAACACCTAGTCCCGTTCCATATGCATCTGTGTACACTGTGAACAATTTGCTTCCATCGGGCAAAGTTAGAACTGGAGCTGTTGTAAGAGCCCTTTTTAATCGTTGGAAAGAAATGTCACAGTCCAAATCCCAAGTGAACGCCAGATTCTTCTTTGTTAGCCTTGTGAGTGGAGCTGAGATTTTCGCGAAATTCCTAATAAATTTTCGGTAAAAACCGGCTAGCCCAAGAAAGCTTCGAACTTCAGTTGCATTTCTTGGTGTCCTTCAATCTTGCACTGCCACCACTCTCGCGGGGTCCACAGCCAACCCCTCTTTGGACACTATGTGCCCCAGAAATCTTACCTCCTTTCTCCAGAAGTGGCATTTGGAGAATTTGGCTTTTAGCTGATGTGTACAGAGACTTTCCATGATTTCTTTCAGATGCTGAGCATGCTCTTCCTCATTCTTTGAGAAGATTAAGATATCATCTATGAAGACAACCACGAATTTGTTGAGGAATTCTCTGAACACCCTGCTCATTAGGTCTACAAAATAAGCGGGTGCGTTTGTCAAGCCGAAAGGCATGACAAGCCACTTGAAAAAACCGTCTAGGGTTCTGAATGCCATTTTATCAATGCTATCTTCAGCTACTCTTAGCTGATGGAACCCAGTTGCCAGATCAAGTTGGGAGAAGACCGTCGCACCTACAAGCTGATCAAACAAATCGTCGATTCAGGGAAGAGGGTGCCTATTTTTCTTGGTCAATTTGTTTAACTCCCTATAGTCAACGCAAAGGCGAAGCGAACCGTCCGCTTTGGTTGCGAACACCACTGGAGCACCCCATTCCGAAATGCTCCGTCTAATGAACCCCTTTTCGAGAAGTTCTTTAACCTGCTTACTGAGCTCCCTTCTCTCCTTTGGAGCCATGTGTCTAACAGGTAAAGCTACATGCTTTGCATTATCCACAAGATATATATGCGGAAGTCTATTTCCCACCTCGGAGGTAAGCCTTTCACCTCCTCAAAGACATCCGGATATTCCCGGACTACTCTAACTGATTGCAAATTCTCACCAGAAGCATCAAGCGACTCTAGATAACTAAGCATAACAGCATTCAAGGGATTACAAGAAATTTCTAGAGTGTTACCAAGCCGAGTCAAGAGCCTAACTACTCTTTTCTTATAATTAAGAATGGCACTATTACTGGATAACCAGTCCATGCCTAAGATCAAACCATATCCCGAGAAGCCCAAAACAAAGGCATTACAGCTAAACTCAACGCTGAGAATAGAGATTTTCAAACCCAAACAAACCATTGACAAGTAAGCGGAGTCCCCAATTGGATTTGAAACTACTAAGGGATCTTCTACCATACCAGTGTCTAGATGCAGAGATTCTACTAAGGAAGATGAAATAAAAGAGTGTGATGCACCAAAGTCAAAAAGTGTGCGAACTGGATGATCATAAAGATAAACTACACTTTCTACAGAAATATTACTACCTCGTTCCTGCTGAGGTGCCACTAGCGCATGGACCTGACCCCCTGAAGTGGATCCGGCTTCCTATCCCTGCCCTTTCTTCTTTGGGCAGTCCTTAGCTTGGTGCCCAGTCTCTCCACAATGGAAGCAACCACCCATCTTCGCCTTCCTTTTTCGGTAGTCTTTTGATATCTGTCCCACAATGCCACAGAAATTGCACCTTCTCTTCTCACGAGGCTTATTGTTCTTCCATCCTTTCTTGAAGTCTGTTTTCTTTGCTTGTAGACCCTCTTTCTTCTCTTCCACCTTAGTTTCTTTCTTGTCGTGATCTTCCTCGTGTAGAAACGCCATGTCCACAAAGCTTTCATAAGTCGCTCCCGTGGATACATGGGTCATAGCAAGGCTGTGCAGAGGCTCATTCAAACCTTTGACGAAGCGAAGCGCCTTCTTGTGTTGGGTGTTTACTAAGTCTAGCCCAAATCTGGCCAGCTGATTAAACTGATTAACATACTCCCTGATTGTCATAATTCCCTGTTTCAGAGTTAGAAACTTCTCCATTTGCAGGCTTCTTTCAGCTTGGGAGAGGAATTTCATCTCAAACCTTGTCCTGAAGTCTTCCCATGTTTCCACCGCCCTCTGAGCATTGGTAATTTCCCACCAACAGGAAGCTTCATCCTTAAGAAACCATACCGCTAGTTGTATCTTTTGCCTTTCATTAACTCCGAAGATGACAAACAGATCCTCAGTCTCCTTTAACCAGTTTCTTGCTCCTACAAAAGATTTTGTTCCATAAAAGTCTTTTCCACCCATAGCCTTGAAGTCTCTACATGTTTTTGCGAAGGCATTTCCACGAGGAGGTGGAGGAGGTGGAGGAGGAGGAGGAACCGCGGCCACTGGAGGAGGGATGTCCGCTGGGCCCGCGCCATTGGCCCTTGCTTCTAAATACCTCCTAAACCAGCCGGGTATCGACACTCCTTCAGGAAGGTTAAGGTCTCCAGACATGCTGAAACAGAAAGGAAAAAATTCAAAACGAAGGATAGAGAGAGATAGATATGACATAAGGCTTTGGGGGATTTTGTCTTTTTATAAATATAACACTTTTTCTTGAAAAATGCTTCTTTAAACTTTCTTTTTGTAAACAATTTCAAAAACTTTTATCTTATCTGGTAAACCTATGCTTTGATACCAAGTGAAACACCCCACCTCCGTTAAGGTCACTCACAAAGGGAATGCCTTAATTTTGGTGGAGGTTTATAAGTAAAAGCCACAGATAAACTGAAGACAGATATAAATACACATATTTTAAACAGCGGAAACCAAACAGACTTTTATTTCATCAACACTTGTTCAAACAAAACATTCCAAAATTGTCTCAAAATACTTCCAACATTACAACCTCATTACTGTCTTGATTATTAAAGAAGCATAAAACATAAATAAAGTGACAAAAATCCCCATAGTGATATCCAAAGCCAAAATCCGAGCAAAAGAGATCCAAATCATACATCTACGTTCTTGGAGGTTGTACAGAGTCTGACTGAGCTGAGTTGTTTCCTCCCTGTGGACCTGTGGGGGGAAACGAAAGAAAAGAAGACGAAAAGAAAATAGAGTCAGACATAAAGCCTGAGTAAATCTAGTAACTCTTCAGTATGTGAATAAGAAAAGGGGCATGATAGATATAAACTAAAAATAGGAAAGTGTCACAAGCTAAGGAAGTGTCGAATGTACTATCGCACCCATACCATATCTCTGCACCTACTTGAGTTTATTCCAACTGGTACCCCATGCTGAGGGGTAAGTGATCCCCAATTTCTAAAGATCGGCTCCTACTCGCGTTAACATGTGTCATACGGCCCCCAAGAATTGTAGATACCTATACTGGTCCAACCATGGGGTGTATCAAGACCCATGGTGGCAGCTCCAACACAAATTCTAGAAGGCATAGGTTATACTACTGGTGTCCCCAGTGCCCTGATTGTATGCTCCGGAGTGTGTGCACGCCCGCACCCCGTTAGACCTACACTGTGCACCCACCGCCTTCGTTTGACCGCTTACAATCAGCCCAGTAATAGTGCCCCACCCTGCCTAGTTTCAGGGTACCGTTGATACCTTACTTGGGTTACTGCTGAAACGGGTCCCTCGTTACCAGGATTTTCTAGTCAAACATGTTAAGTGGTTAAGTGTCTGTATTTACCTAACCTCAACCATCAATTCTTGTTAACATGTTGAATTTGGTTAAGTGTTATAGTTGACTTAACCCTACCATCTGTCCTTAGCCTCTTAGAGCACATGACCACTCACATTAGACAGATATTGCTACGGTTACCGGATGTGCCGGTCGGTTCCGGACAGGTTTACACCGTAGCTCAGTCTAACCTCGGGTCGTTATTGGGCTCAATGCTTAACCACTCACATTGGATAGGTATTGTTGTGACTACTGGACAGCCGGGCGGGTCCGGGCAGGTTTACATCACAACTCAATCCAACCTCGGGTTAAGCATATCGTGTTTTCTAAATTTACATATTTTATTACTTCTCAATTATATATGTAAATTTCATGTTCTTTATTCTTGGGTATATCAATTCATGCCACTTAAATGTCATTGTCGTTGGCATGTGCCAACCATGCCAACATATATTTTTCATGTTTTACACCCAACGTTATTACCCCCGTTTATACATTCGCAACATTATAAAAAATGTTGGGCTTGTCACAATTCAACCCAACTTTATAAACGTGAGAAAAAAGGGAAATCAAGAACATGTAATACATAAAGGTGTGTGGCGCATGAACTTGCAATTTAGTGATTCAACTAACATATAATATGGGTCATGTGAACTTGCATTCAAATCAAAGTATAACTAAGTAGGTGACATATGAAATGGCATAGTTTAGGCTGATACAAACTTGTGTTTAAACATGTTTAACTTGGCATAATGTCAACCACAAAACTAGCATGTTGTATATTCACCAAAATGTCCAATTATAACATCTAATCACCTAGCCTATTTCAGCATGAACTTGCATAGTTTATGAAACCCAAACGATACTTAACATAGATCCAATTATACTTGCAAATAAACATGAACTTGCATAGTTTATGAAACCCAAACGATACTTAACATAGATCCAATTATACTTGCAGATAAACATAAGAATGATATCATAGGTTTTGGGTCATGTAGGCATTAAAAGGTTTCAAATCTAGAACATGTTTACATAAGCCTTAATTTAGACTTAGTGAATGTATATAGTCCATGCCATAGGCATAAACATAAAGGGATCAAATTCTAGTTTTTGCCACAAACTTGCAAGTGCCATTGTTTTCATATACAATTGTTCAATAGGCTTGCATCAATCAATTTAGGCCACAAATATCAATACACAAGTCATAACATAATCATTACAATACACAGAATTTATATCATACAATAACACAATTCTATTTTCATTTACATCGAATCACATCACAATTTTTATTCATATTCTGAAAGGTCACTATACTTACAACGAATGCAGAATCTTGAATTCTGAAACTGAGATGCGCTCCTTTGGGTAAACTAACGTTGTGTTGATTAATTTGATTAAACTTTAATCTTCTTCTTAATTTGATTCGTCTCAAGGCTTTTTTCTCTTGACGGCTATGTTCAATTCCTCCCTGGCAGCATGATGACTCCTTTCCTATTTTTTTTTGTGAATTTTCAGTTGAGACTTAGGGTGTATTTATAGATTTTTAAATTGTTTTGAGCCGTCAGATGAAGACAGGAGGAATCTAGACCATACAAAGTTCAAAGAGCCAATCAAGAGGTGACACGTCAGCCCTAGTGACACACAGAGCCATAGAAATTCGAGCCAGAGCCAGACCTTGCCAGCCAGGTCGACTAGGCAGGTCGACTGGCAGGTTGACACCCAGGTCGACACTATGGTCGACCTGGGTTGGCCAGGTCGACACCATGGTCGACCCTATGGTCGACCTGGTCTCTGGGCGGGAATTTTCCCGCCCAGCCCAGTTTGAACCTGATTTTTCGAATTTTGAATTTTAAACTGAGGTGTTTGAATTTAAATCTTATTCTGAAACTTCCAAAGGCCATAACTCCTTCATACGGAGTCCGATTCACGCAAACTCGGACTCTATCTCAAGCAGAATTCCGAGACGAACACAATGGCGTAACCCATTTTCCTTAATTCATTCATTTAGAATTAATTACACTTTAATTTGTGAAGCTTAATGTTATAGAATTCACGGGGTGTTACATGATGCGTAGTAAAAAAAGATCCGGCTTTAATCTTTTTCGTTAGCAACAGTGGGAAGGAAGAACGAATGAGGCTCAGTGAAAGCAAAAGAGAGTCAGCCGGTTATCACTAATCACCGTAATTAAAATTAATAACTTTTAATTATGTTATTTATCCCGATTAAGATAGGGTAAATGAAAAATGTTTATACTACTTTTACATGGTCCAGGTGGGTACAATATCGCGATTGTTGGAACAAAGCAGTTGTGTATAAAGAAGGATTGGAACACATATTTCTTCCTAGACCGAATTGAGCAACATAAATAAATAGTGTTTTTTAATATTATCTTAATTAATTCATATATAATTATTACGTGTATGAGTTTCTATTATGTCAACAGAATAAATCGAAAACAAATTACACTGAATCATGTTGATGGAGAAAACACTATGGAATCGTTTTGGAGGGGGACAGAGATAGCTGGAAATTTCAATTAAATTAAACACTGTTTAATTTAACTGTAACAAAACTGTTTCAACGAATGAAAACAAAGTGTGTATATCTCACTTAGTTTTTATCCCACTTATATTTGTATAGGTCGGGTTTTAATTTGTGGGCTATGGTTGATAACTGTTTGCTGTGTGCTGAATATTAGTTATGTATTGGTTGAATTGGTTGATTTAAATGTTCGTTTATTTTAAACGAAATTTAATCGTTACTTTTAACGACTATTTTCAAACGAAGTAACTTACATTATTAGTTACGTTTATAATAATACAAACGTGTTGAATTTAAATATGGGTGCTTGAGTTGCTGTGTTGATTGTTAATTTAATATTATATCTGTTTATTTTGATATTATAACTATATGAACTGTTTAACCAATATGTTGAATAATTGATTTGTCTATTTATTGTTGAATCATAATTCAATATTTTTTATGATATTAACCAATGTGTAGTATTGGTTGAGTAGTTAGCACATCAGATGGCTTATAAATCAATCGTTTTATAAGTATGGATTTACCGTCAGGTAAATAGACTGAAACGAAGTTATAAAACTTATTTTATAACTAAAGATAGATTTTTAAATCTATTATTTTAATGCTCGTTATTTAAAAAGGAAATAAGTATTTATTATTTAAATTTATTAATAATTATAGAATGATTTTATAATGCCAATTCTTATGTTAATAAGAATTATAAGCAAGTGAGCATAAATTAATGTAGCGGTTAAGAATTGGAATAATTGTTCTTAGAAAACGGTTAAACGGAATTATTTAAATTAATTATATTATTAATTAAATTAAAGGAAGAATCAATTGAGAATTTATTATCGAGATAATCATGAGGTGGTTATCTAATTCAACTATTTTAATTGGAACTCGTTATTTGATTAATTTACTTTTAACTAATCGAATGGAATTTTTAATGAATTATTGTTTTGAATTTTAATAAGACTTTAAAAAGAAATTTTTAAATTTGTACAATTATCTTTGAAGAATATTTTAAACTTACTTAACCTTTTAATTAAGTAAAGAAGTTAGTTTAGTTTTTATAAGAAGGAAATTTAATCGATCATTTAGGATAAATTCCCGGGTTTGATATTTAAGTTAACTTAACTTAATAAGTGTTTTCAAAACAATAACGTGGTTTGAAAACGGTTTAGGGTTTGGAAATTAAATGGATTTACCAATTTATGGTCTTGTTGAGCATTTTGGATATCGAACTTCTACGAATCTTGACGATAAGAACAACCTCTACTCAAGGTCTGAGAGGTAATTGAAATACCCTAGCTTCAACTATTTCACTATTATCTGATAGATCGTATTAGTTTGTGTTCAAAATGAGTATTAGAATTGAATATCATCTTCAACCATGAAACCAATATTCAAGAATGAGATTATCACGTAAGACCGATAATAAGAATTTAAAGTCAAGTAGTTAATGTTGAAGTAAATTTATTATTTTAATTTAAGAGACTAGTTTTTAAAGGAAAATGATTCAAGTAATCGAGCGTATAATGAAATATAGTTAAATTGTGAAAAGATTTTATAATCGTGCATATACTTAAAACCTGAGTCTTTGTGAATAAAGTTATAAAAGGGATTTCAACGAATATGACAGCTTAAAATAAATGTTTACTTAATATTCGAATTAGGTGAAAAAGTAAATGAGATAAAATGGGGTTTTCGTCATACCATAGTTTGTAAATGAGGTTTATAAGAGGGATGTGAAATTAAAATGTTGAATTTAAATGGGCAAGACTTAATAACGAGATTAATTGAAGTGAATTGAATTGAAATGATGTTTCAAAGAGGGAAATGGTTAAAAGGATTACAATTGAAATATAATGGGTTGATAACGAGTTAAGAAAAGAATTAAAACCTAACTGGAGATTGGCTGAGTTGAGTGATTTTCTGAGTATTAATCTAATGTTAATTTCGGTCTTCGGGGTTAATACTTAGGGGATTATTCTCTTACCAATTAACAGTCAAGAACTAATGAATGGCAAAGTAATGGAAATGAAAAGGAATTTGTGTAAAAACATAATGTTATATTTCAAAGTAAGGAAATGAGATTAGAATGGTTTTATTCTAAAAGATAAGTATGGGATATTGTTTTCAAGTAATGAGACAACAGAGGTTTTCGTAATACTTGTTTCGCGAATATTAAGCTAAACTGATTTCCTACTTATAGATAATGAAAAATGCTATAATAATGTTTTGCGAATGTTAATTAAATGAAGTATTGGGTATTGCTATAATATATTTTCCAAGTATTAAAATCAAACAGTTTGCGAACATTAGTTTATTAAAGTGAAGTGATGTTTTCTTCCAAATATTGAAATATTGAATTAACCATTCGTTAATAATTTCTAATTAAAGAAGCCAAGTGATGTTGAGTACTAAACCAGTGAATTCTATTTTATTTTTATTTGAATGGTTATTTACTTAATAGTTAAAGAACCGACTATCAAATTTGGCCCATACGATTGTTGGTACAAAAAGACCAGGATCAAATTTATATCTAAATATCATTCCGACCAACAAATGCGAAAATGTGGAAGATATCAAAGGCTGATTGAAACCTGGAGCAATCAAAGACTGTAGATCTTCATAAATGGAAGAACCACTTAAAATTTTCGAGATGACACGGAGATATGCTGGGGTTCTATCATGGTTGAAATAACGAACTGCAAGGACTACTCGCTACTGATCTATAGGGCGATTCCCAGGATGTGGTAGGAGGGTGCCTTCGGTTCATCCTGTTCCTGGATGACTTATATGGACAGATGTATGATGGAGTATTTCCAAAGGGGTCGCATACGTTGATTTCTTCAAACGTAACATAATTGGGTCGCTCCTAACTAGGGTTATTTTATGGACGTTAATTAGTGATTTTCTGGAGGATCCGACAATGTATAATTCAAAGTGAATGATGTCCAGATGTTCTGAAGGTAGGGTTAAACCTCAAGCCTCATCAACTAGGTAATGGCAGAAATCAGGTAGGTCGCACCCATCAAAAGGGTATATCATTACCTAATCTGGAGAAATCAAATGCCTTCGGTTGTTCCTTTTTATTTTTGTTTATATGCTATCGGTTCGGTTGGCTGGCCCCCAACCATGGTAACTATATATTCGGTACTCTCAAGCGAAGTGAGGGGCTGGTCATGTTTAGCCGGGTTGCAAGATGTTCTTGTTGAGTGTATTCATCTCTGGAGGTACTTTGTCGGAAGGTAGTCTCATACCTTGCCATAGTCGGAAATCCATTCTCCAATAAGAGCCTACGGTTTTGATTGTATACTATGTATGTGGAGCGTGAAATGCAAGCGTTCTGCTAGATTGATATTTGTTTGTATTTATACACTATCATAATATCAGAATAAGATATGATTTCAAAAAAAAGGGTTATCGTAAGGTAAAAACCATTCGTGTTTATGTGTGGATTGGTCTTATGTTTATCTTTTTCTTTTGTAAACAAATGTTTTGACTTTAAAATCAATTAGGATGTTGGTTATTAACTTAATGGTTTTCTCACTCTGGTTCACCTGACAGATCTGGTATTTGTGATGCTAGGGTTAGAGCGGGTTTTACAGGTTTAGGTTATCGTATGCAGTGAAGTCCAAATACGAGCTACAGGAGTCTAGACGTATGATATATCTAGTGTATTTTCGTTGTGTGCTGTATATGTGGATAGATTAATATAACTGTCCAGATGTGTTGATGTACTCTTATGATTGTAAGTATATTTCAAAGATCTCAATAAAGTTTTATTTCTATATTATATTTGTTCAGCTGCGATGTGAGACTCTATTTGTGTTGGTTCTTCTTCTCCTCCTATTTTAATATTTCTTTCTTTCTTATCTCACCCTCTAATTTCTTTCTAATAACTATCAGGTGTTTTCGATACTTGAGTTCTGACAGTAATACGTTATTTATTGTTGTTGGAATTCAGGCGTCAAATTACCTTGCTAGGTCGTTACGGTGGTATTACAACATAAGGTTACGTAATAACCTTGGCTCTATGGCGTAACTCTATAGAGATTGAGTTAGTAATACCCTAGATTGAGTTGAGTGTATATATATGTAACAACCCGTATTTTGAATAACATGTTATAACATAAAACAAGGCAGAATTAAATATTAAAATCTGAATCAATGGAAACGGGCTGTGCCATTGCGTTCGTCTCAGAAAAATACGCGAAATAGAGTCCGAGTTTTCGAAAAACGGAGTCCGTATGACCAAGTTATGGCCCAATGAAGTTTTCAGAAAATTCCAAGCCCGAAAACAGTTTTTCAGCAAAAACAGGATAGACGGGAATTTTCCCGCCCCAGGCAGGGTCGACACAGGGGTCGACACCCCTGTCGACCCCCCTATGGGTGGACACCCTTGTCGACCCATGGGTCGACCCCCCTGTCGACCCAGGGGTCGACCCCCCCGGTCGGACCAGTTTTTCTGGTGCACCATTTTGACAGGTTAGGTCTTGCTCTGGAAGTTTCTGACGGGAGTTGATGTCTCAGATTCGATTTAGGGTTAATCCTATGGTCTAAATTAACCTAATCACCTATAAAAAGACCCCTAGACCTAGCCTAAACCCTCATTAATCATTCCTACAACTAAACGTTGTCCAAATATTCACCAATCATGGCCTCCATCTTCTTCATGAAAGCATGAGTGTCTCAAATCAATCTATGTCATAAAAGAGCCATCTTTCTTAAGTAAAAGAGTCTTCTTTCTTTGTCGTTGGAGTTATTACTTCTTGTTTCAAGGCGTTTAAGTGGAGCTTATTATTTTCTTTGCGGATTTTGCTTGTGGCTTCGTCTCAATTTTTATATATATTGATCTAGATCGCATAACCGCTCATTGTAAGCCCAATACTACTCTTAGATCCTAACTATGAAGTTAAATGTGATATGTTGCAAGTTGAGTTTGGGCCTAAGTATGATATATGCTTTGATCTTATCATGTTATGCATGAATATATTCTATGCATGTTTGTAAACCTATGATCTTATCATGTTATGCATGAATATATTCTATGCACGTTTGAAAACCTATCACCTTGACCTTGTGGGCTAAAAGCTATAAGCTTTATGTTGAAATGTTGCATTATATAACATGAGAACTCTTATAACCTTTATGATAACTTGCATATAATGCTATATGCGAACTTTTAGCCATCATCCTATGTCATTCATAATCATGTTTCACCTATTTGCTTAAGTTGGTATTATGCATGTTTTGAGGCCTATGATGTAATATGCAAGCTTATGAACCTATTTATGTCTCATATGCCACCATGTTTAACTTGTGGTCAACCTTATTACCTTATGCCCCTTTTTGTCATGCTTTTGCCAAGTTCCCTCTTTTGATCTATGATTGTTATGCGAAACGTACATGCGATGGGAATGCGTTGGGTTTGGGTAATATTAATGACATGAAAACATGATTTTAAAATATGACATGAACATTGACTTGTGATTATGTTTGTAAACATAATGATGGACATGACACTTAGAAAATATGAGTGTGGCCAACTCGAGGTTGGGTTGAGCTTGTAGCATAAATCTACCCGGAACCGACCGGCCTAACTAGTGGCTACAAGCAATAGGACCCAATGTGAGTAGTTGGTCATGTTGCACTAGAAACCTGAGGTTAGACCAAGTTGTGGTGTAAAGCTACCCGGACCCGCCCGGCTTAACTAGTAACCACAACAAGGTCTAATGTGAGAGGTTGGGTGCATTAAACTAATTAATGCGACATGGTAGGGTTAAGTCATGGACCACTTGAATACTTAACCAATTAGACATGATGGGTTGACGCGGTTAAGTCATGAACCTTGGGTACACTTAACCAACTTGATACTTGATTGGATGGGTTAACCACACTTAACCCACTAGAAAACCCTAGTTACGTGGTCCTTCTCAGCAGTAACCCACTAGGGAGTATCGGATACCCTAGGGACTAGGCTAGGGTGGGGCATGATTACTGGGCTGGAGTGTAAGCGACCAAAAAGATGGCAAAAGTAGGTGCGCCATAGTAGATTCCAACGGACCATGGTCGTGCACATTGTCCGGGGATGAAAGACAGACTTGGGCACCAGTAGGTTTTGACTGTGCGTGCTTGTTTCGTGTCAGTGGTTGACACCCTAGGGCCGGATACACCCTAGGGTGGACCTAGCACAGTCGACTACATTTCATGTTTGGACTGTATGACACCGATACACGACGAGTTAGGCTGATAGGGAGCCGATCGACTAGACCGAGTAGTTGGACCTTGATTTAGGTCATCTCGTGGGTTTGGGCCAGCTTTGGGCCAAGGGATCATTTCTTGTTTATACTTGACATGGATTGGGATACTAGTACACACCTGGTGAAACTTAACCTTGTATATGCGATGCCACACTTGATCTATCTTGTTAACCTTTCACCATGCCAGTTATCACCCTACATCTCATCTCTGTTTTACATGTTCAGTTAACTTTACTAGTTTTTATTCTAATAGTAGATAGGACTTACCAGTCTTTTTGACTGACCCGTTTTCTTTCGCCTCTTTTCTTCCGTTTCCCCCCTCCCCCCCAGGTTTGCAGGGTGGGAACACTGTTACTTAGCTGGATCTTTTGCTGCTTTTCTGGATAGCTCACGTATGGTTTGAGCATGCTATGGCCTTATGCTACTTTGGGGATAGTTACCTTATGTTTCTTTTTCAGTTTTCAGTTTATGTTCTAGACTTTGTTTTATGGGAAAATAATGAACAAGTACTTTGATGTAACTTGACTATGGTTTTGAAATGCTAGTTTTATCCGCTGCTTTATTTACTCTGTTTTTACTTATATGTTCTATCTTGTGATATCTGCATGCATGTTTACCTTGTTTAACGCCCCTCCAAAGCTAGTGTCCTTGCAAGAGTGGCACTGGCGGAGGTGGGGTGTTACATTTGGTATTAGAGCATAAGGTTTACAAGATTTGAGCAAAAGGTTTTTAAAACTTACCTTTTGAAAAACTATTTCAAAACCAATTAAGTATTTTCCAAAGAAAAGTCTAGTTATTTTAAAAGGCTACTCCCCAAAAGCCATTAGCACTATCCTTCGTTTCCTTGTTCTAAATCTATCTTTTCCTTTTTCAGTATGGCCGATCTTAACCTTCCCGAGGGAGTGACCATTCCCGGGTGGTTCCGGAGGTACTTGGAAGCTAGGGCCAACAATGTGGGCCCAGCAACCACCCCCACCGTAACTGAGGTCCCTCCTCCTCCTCCTCCTCCTCAGAATCCACAAGCAGATTTCGCTAAGATTTGCAAAGACTTTAAGGCGATGGGTGGCAAGAATTTCATTGGGACGGAGACTTTTATGGAGGCACGAAATTGGTTAAAAGAAACTGAGGATCTCTTCGCTATCTTTGATGTGGAAGACCATAGGAAGGTTTTATTGGCAGCATGGCTATTAAAAGAAGAGGCTGCTTATTGGTGGGAAGTCACCAATGCTACTAGACCTATAGAGACTTGGGCCGACTTTAGGACGAGGTTTGGGCTTAAGTTTCTATTATCAGCTGAGGCGAATCTGCAATTGGAGAATTTTATATCTTTGAAGCAAGGGGACATGACAGTGAGGGAGTATGTGAATAAGTTTAACCAGCTTGCTCGATTCGGTTTGGACATGGTTAATACTCCCCAGAAGAAGGCTTTACGCTTTGCACGAGGATTGAATGAGCCATTACAAGGTTTAGCCCTGTCTCATATACCCATGGGGTCCACTTTCGAAGGTCTAGTAGACATGGCATTGCTTCAAGGAGACGATAAGAATGGCAAGAAGGAAGTCAAGGCTAATGAGACTGAAGCCAAGAAGACAGACTCCAAGTGGGGAGGAAATCAGAGCAATCAGAGCAATCAAAACAACAAGAACAACAAGGGAAACAAGGCCAAGGCAAAGGACCCAAGAAAATGCAACTTCTGTGGGATTGTTGGGCACATAGCCAAGGATTGCAGAAAGAAGAAGAGGAAGCGGGGCGAATGCTTTCATTGTGGAGAGACTGGACACTTTAGCAAGGATTGCCCCAAGAAGCAAGGACAAGGGCAAGGGCAGAATCAGTGTGCAGGACCTTCTGGAGGGCAAGTGTATGCTCTCAACGCTGCTCCAGTTCAGGACCGAGGTAGTATTTCTGTAGAAAGTCTTGTTTATATTTCTGATTATCCTGTTCGCACCTTATTTGATTCTGGCGCATCGCATAGTTTTATTTCTTCTGATCTTGTTGAAAGTTTGCACCTAAGTACTAGTCTAGTTGAGGATCCCGTTAGTGTTTCAAATCCAATTGGGGGTTCCTCCCATCTATCTATGATTTGTGTGGATTTGAAGATTTCTATCTTGACCGTAGAATTCACGTGTAATGCTTATGTTCTCGGGTTCACGGGATACGGGTTGATCTTGGGCATGGATTGGTTGTCCAGTTATGGAGCCATTCTCGATTGTGAACATAGGGTGGTGAGGCTCATGACTCGCCTCGGTAATACCCTAGAAATTTCTTGTAACCCTTGAAGTCCCGTCATGTTATGTTACCTTGAATCTCTTGACTCGTCCATCGATGATCTGCAATCTGTAAGGGTGGTCTGAGACTATCCTGATGTCTTTGAAGAAGTTAAGGGATTACCCCCTAAACGAGAGATAGATTTCCGTATTTATCTAGTCGATAATGCCAAGCCAGTATCATTTCCCGTTAGGCACATGGCCCCACGAGAAAGAAGGGAGCTTAGTAAGCAAATCAAGGAGTTGCTTGAGAAGAATTTTATTAGGCGAAGAATTTCTGAATGGGGTGCCCCGGTGGTATTCGCTACTAAGGCGGATGGTTCGCTTCGTCTATGTGTTGATTATCGAGAATTGAACAAGCTGACAAAGAAGAATAGGCACCCGTTACCGAGGATTGACGATCTCTTTGACCAGCTTGTAGGTGCTTTTGTTTTCTCTCAGCTCGATCTAGCCACCGAATTCCATCAGCTTAGAGTGGCTGAGGATAGTATTGATAAAACTGCGTTTAGGACTCCAGATGGATTCTCTGAATGGCTTGTCATGCCATTCGGTTTGACTATTGCACCCGCCTACTTCGTAGATTTGATGAGTAGGGTGTTCAGGGAGTTCCTTAACAAGTTCGTGGTTGTCTTCGTGGATGATATTCTGATCTTCTCAAAGGATGAGGAAGAGCATGCTAGGCACGTCAAGGAAGTGATGGATACGCTTAGAGCGCATCAGTTGAAAGCCAAGTTCTCCAAATGTCATTTCTGGAGAAGGGAAGTTCGGTTTCTTGGACATATAGTTTCTAAGCAAGGCATAGCGGTGGATCCCGCGAAAGTGGTTGTAGTTCAAGACTGGAAGACTCCTAGGAATGCAACCGAAGTAAGAAGTTTTCTTGGTCTGGCGGGCTACTATAGGAAGTTCATCAGGGACTTCGCTAAGATTTCGGCCCCTCTTACTAAGTTGACAAAGAAGAACTTAGTCTTTGCATGGGACTTGGAGTGCGAGCTTGCTTTTCAAAGACTCAAGGGAGCCCTTACCACAGCTCCAGTTTTGGCATTACCCGATTGTGGTAAGATGTTTACCGTGTACACCGATGCATGTGGCACGGGGTTAGGCGCTGTTCTAATGCAAGAGGGTAGAGTGATATGTTATGGGGGTAGGCAACTTAAAGTTCATGAGAAGAACTATCCCACTCATGATTTGGAATTGGCGGCGATCATCTTTGCTCTCAAATCCTGGCGCCACTATCTTCTAAGCGAAAGGTTTGAGTTGTATACTGATCACAAGTCACTCAAGTACCTCTTCTCGCAGAAGGATCTGAATCTAAGGCCGCAAAGGTGGATGGAATTCTTGGCATCATATGACTTCGAGATAGCTTATACCCCTGGCAAGGGTAACGTTGTGGCAGACGCACTAAGCAGAAGGAGGTTGACTTTGAGTCCCATATTTATTGAGATGAAGAACTTAGAGTTCTTGGCAACCTTTGATTTCACGACGACTGTTGAGTCGATGACGGGTTCATTAGCATCCCTCGAGCTTAGACCCACACTTCTTGATCAAGTTGGGGCTTCGCAGAAGGAAGATCCACAGATAGTCGAGGTCATGGACAAGTTGATTCGTGGTGAGACGTCTAGTCACCTTGCTAGATATACTATTGACGATAAAGGTTGGCTAAGGCGTGATGGAAGGCTATGCGTTCCACAAGTAGGAGACTTGGTGCATAAAGTTCTCGAAGAAGCACATCACTCGAAGATGACTATACATCCTGGAGGAGATAAGATGTATAGAGATATGAAGCACATTTTCTTTTAGGCCGGAATGAAGAAAGATGTGGCAGAGTATGTTTCAAAGTGCATGGTGTGCCAACAAGTGAAAGCTGAGTCAAAGAAACCAGGCGGGCTATTACATCCATTGGAGGTCCCGCAATGGAAGTGGGAGAGTATTTCTATGGATTTTGTGGATGGATTGCCTAGGTCAAGGAAAGGGAATACGAGCATATGGGTCATAGTTGATAGACTGACGAAGAGTGCTCATTTCATCCCAGTGAAGAGCAAGAGGACTGCATCATGGCTAGCATCTATTTATCTTCGAGAGATAGTGCGGTTGCATGGAGTTCCTTCTAGCATATTTAGCGATCATGACCCAATTTTCACTAGCCAGTTGCAAGAAGCGATGGGTACGCGATTGAATCTGAGTACAGGCTATCACCCCCAGACGGATGGCCAAACCGAAAGGAAGAATAGAGTGCTAGAAGATCTTTTGAGGCTTTGCGTTCTTGACTTTGGTGGTACTTGGGAAGACCACCTTCCTCTTGTAGAGTTTGCTTATAATAATAGCTATCAAGCCAGCATAGGGATGGCACCATTTGAAGCTTTGTATGGGAGGCCGTGTAGGTCACCATCTTGTTGGTGGGAGACAACAGATAGGCTTATACTTGGGCCCGATATGATACGGGACACATCCGAGAAAGTTGAATTGGTGAGAAGACGGATGAAAGCAGCCCAAGATAGACAGAAATCCTATGCTGACAAGCGAAGGGCAGATTTGGAATTCGAAGTAGGAGACATGGTTTTCGTGAAGGTTTCTTCTTTGCGCAATGTGGTACGTTTTGGAGCAATTGGGAAGTTGGCACCAAGGTTCGTAGGACCCTTCCCTATCATAAAGAGAATTGGAAAGATGGCCTATAAGGTGGAATTGCCCGAGAAGCTAGCCGGAGTGCATAATGTCTTTCATGTCTCGCATCTCCGAAAGTGCCTTCATGAGTCCGCTGAGGTGGTTGAACCAAGCATTCTTGAAGACGTGGAGGTAGAGAAAGAGGCAACCTTGAGGAGAGCTCCGATTCGTATCTTGGGAACAGAGATCAAGAAGCTAAGAAATCGAGAAGTCAAATTGGTGAAAGTTCAGTGGAGTGAAGCCGATGAAGATGCAACTTGGGAAACCGAGGAGAAGATGCGTGGGCTTTATCCATTCCTTTTTGAGGGTACATTTTCAATCTCCTTTCTTAATCAGCATATCTTTCTTTTTGCTATCCATGTTTATCCTGTTTATCTTAACCTTGTCATGAAAACCTTAGGTAGAAACCCTTTGGATGAAACATGTATTTGAAACATGTTATGCTTGATGTTTGCAAGTGGTTGCAAGTGTTTGCAAGTGGATACTCGTGGATGCATGATACACATTAGGCACTAAGATCGGCTCACACACTTTCATACCGCATATGCATGAGTGTTTATGCTTATTCATGGATGAAACTTGTTATGCTATCACGTGGATGTTGCATATGGATGGATGTTATGTGCACTCATGTAGAGATTATAAATTATGTTAGGATTTTGCATACATATGGACTCATTTCACTAACATACCTTGCATTAAGGAGGTTTACTGAATCAGTAACCGCCTGATTTTTGCATTAGATAAGTACATATACACACACCTTTCGCATATGATCATACAACATTTAGAATCTTTTAAGGACAATGAATGCTCGTGGATGATGTGTTGAGTAGATGGATGATGGATGGTAGGATACGTTCTTCCTAACTTGAAGATTTCGGGGACGAAATCCTTTAAGGTGGGGAGAATGTAACAACCCGTATTTTGAATAACATGTTATAACATAAAACAAGGCAGAATTAAATATTAAAATCTGAATCAAGGGAAATGGGCTGTGCCATTGCGTTCGTCTCAGAAAAATACGCGAAATAGAGTCCGAGTTTTCGAAAAACGGAGTCCGTATGACCAAGTTATGGCCCAATGAAGTTTTCAGAAAATTCCAAGCCCGAAAACAGTTTTTCAGCAAAAATAGGATAGGCGGGAATTTTCCCGCCCCAGGCAGGGTCGACACAGGGGTCGACACCCCTGTCGACCCCCCCTATGGGTCGACACCCATGTCGACCCATGGGTCGACCCCACTGTCGACCCAGGGGTCGACCCCCCCGGTCGGGCCAGTTTTTCTGGTGCACCATTTTGACAGGTTAGGTCTTGCTCTGGAAGTTTCTGACGGGAGTTGATGGCTCAGATTCGATTTAGGGTTAATCCTATGGTCTAAATTAACCTAATCACCTATAAAAAGACCCCTAGACCTAGCCTAAACCCTCATTAATCATTCCTACAACTAAATGTTGTCCAAATATTCACCAATCATGGCCTCCATCTTCTTCATGAAAGCATGAGTGTCTCAAATCAATCTATGTCATAAAAGAGCCATCTTTCTTAAGTAAAAGAGCCTTCTTTCTTTGTCGTTGGAGTTATTACTTCTTGTTTCAAGGCGTTTAAGTGGAGCTTCTTATTTTCTTTACGGATTTTGCTTGTGGCTTCGTCTCAATCTTTATATATATTGATCTAGATCGCATAACCGCTCATTGTAAGCCCTATACTACTCTTAGATCCTAACTATGAAGTTAAATGTGATATGTTGCAAGTTGAGTTTGGGCCTAAGTATGATATATGCTTTGATCTTATCATGTTATGCATGAATATATTCTATGCATGTTTGTAAACCTATGATCTTATCATGTTATGCATGAATATATTCTATGCACGTTTGAAAACCTATCACCTTGACCTTGTGGGCTAAAAGCAATAAGCTTTATGTTGAAATGTTGCATTATATAACATGAGAACTCTTATAACCTTTATGATAACTTGCATATAATGCTATATGCGAACTTTTAGCCATCATCCTATGTCATTCATAATCATGTTTCACCTATTTGCTTAAGTTGGTATTATGCATGTTTTGAGGCCTACGATGTAATATGCAAGCTTATGAACCTATTTATGTCTCATATGCCACCATGTTTAACTTGTGGTCAACCTTATTACCTTATGCCCCTTTTTGTCATGCTTTTGCCAAGTTCCCTCTTTTGATCTATGATTGTTATGCGAAACGTACATGCGATGGGAATGCGTTGGGTTTGGGTAATATTAATGACATGAAAACATGATTTTAAAATATGACATGAACATTGACTTGTGATTATGTTTGTAAACATAATGATGGACATGACACTTAGAAAATATGAGTGTGGCCAACTCGAGGTTGGGTTGAGCTTGTAGCATAAATCTACCCGGAACCGACCGGCCTAACCAGTGGCTACAAGCAATAGGACCCAATGTGAGTAGTTGGTCATGTTGCACTAGAAACCCGAGGTTAGACCAAGTTGTGGTGTAAAGCTACCCGGACCCGCCCGACTTAACTAGTAACCATAACAAGGTCTAATGTGAGAGGTTGGGTGCATTAAACTAATTAATGCCACATGGTAGGGTTAAGTCATGGACCACTTGAATACTTAACCAATTAGACATGATGGGTTGACGCGGTTAAGTCATGAACCTTGGGTACACTTAACCAACTTGATACTTGATTGGATGGGTTAACCACACTTAACCCACTAGAAAACCCTAGTTACGTGGTCCTTCTCAGCAGTAACCCACTAGGGAGTATCGGATACCCTAGGGACTAGGCTAGGGTGGGGCACGATTACTGGGCTGGAGTGTAAGCGACCAAAATGACGGCAAAAGTAGGTGCGCCATAGTAGATTCCAACGGACCATGGTCGTGCACATTGTCCGGGGATGAAAGACAGACTTGGGAACCAGTAGGTTTTGACCGTGCGTGCTTGTTTCGTGTCAGTGGTTGACACCCTAGGGCCGGATACACCCTAGGGTGGACCTAGCACAGTCGACTATATTTCTTGTTTGGACCGTATGACACCGATACACGACGAGTTAGGCTGATAGGGAGCCGATCGACTAGACCGAGTAGTTGGACCTTGATTTAGGTCATCTCGTGGGTTTGGGCCAGCTTTAGGCCAAGGGATCATTTCTTGTTTATACTTGACATGGATTGGGATACTAGTACACACCTGGTGCAACTTAACCTTGTATATGCGATGCCACACTTGATCTATCTTGTTAACCTTTCACCATGCCAGTTATCACCCTACATCTCATCTCTGTTTTACATGTTCAGTTAACTTTACTAGTTTTTATTCTAATAGTAGATAGGACTTACCAGTCTTTTTGACTGACCCGTTTTCTTTCGCCTCTTTTCTTCCGTTTCCCCCCTCCCCCCCCCCCCCCAGGTTTGCAGCGTGGGAACACTGTTACTTAGCTGGATCTTTTGCTGCTTTTCTGGATAGCTCACGTATGGTTTGAGCATGCTATGGCCTTATGCTACTTTGGGGATAGTTACCTTATGTTTCTTTTTCAGTTTTCAGTTTATGTTCTAGACTTTGTTTTATGGGAAAATAATGAACAAGTACTTTGATGTAACTTGACTATGGTTTTGAAATGCTAGTTTTATCCGCTGCTTTATTTACTCTGTTTTTACTTATATGTTATGTCTTGTGATATCTGCATGCATGTTTACCTTGTTTAACGCCCCTCCAAAGCTAGTGTCCTTGCAAGAGTGGAACTGGCGGAGGTGGGGTGTTACAATATATGAGAGGGCGTATTTGTAATTTTTATATAAAAATATTTTACATTGTGTTTTTTGATTTGTTCAATTTTGAACTCGCGATGGACACGATATTGTTTTGTAAAGAGGGTAAATGAAATAATTTTTGCCCAAATTATATTTTTGTATAGAAAAGAAATAATTTTATCAAATTATTTAGATACTGACTTGTTTGATTGATTTAAATGGAATTCAAATTGGATTAAAAATTTGAATGATTGAGTACAACCGAAGAGATTTCACATATGGAATGTGTGAATGAGAATTTTAAATTTGGAATTAAAATGAATCAAAATTTAACTTAAAAATAAATTAAATAATATTTGAAGAGGAATTAGATGATTTTTGGAATAAAAATCAGAATTTGTTTTTTTAAATGGAAGTAAACTAATTTTGAAAATAAATTAGTTAATTGAATAAGAATTGGAATTTAATTGATTGAATGAAGTTAAGGATGAATATTAATTATGGAAATCAACTAGATATTAATCGATTGATAACCAAAGCGAAGATAACCAAGTAAATATTAATACTAAATGTAGATTCAATCGGTTTGGTTAAATTGGTTGTGCATTATTTGTTGACTGATTATTGATTGTGTATCGTTTGTTGATTATGTGTTGAATTGGTTGAAATATATTCATCAAATGGTTTAACGAATAGTTACATGAATTGAAAACTAAAGAAAATAAATTCTAGTATTATGAATTGAAATGGAATCATATATGCATTGAAACTGTTGATGTAACCCTGTATTTGCATGAAATGATATTATATATTGAATTTTATAAATTTGTGCAGTTAACTTGTTAATCAATGAAAATATTATTGAATAATTATGTGTAATTATTACTTACATGTTGAATGGAAGTAAGTACAGGGAGCTGAAGGATTTGAGGTGATTTTGGTGGCGTAGATTGCACGTAAATTAAGCAATATGGTCAATAGCGCTTATAAGGTAAGCCTACGCAAAAATATAAATTTTGGTTTTTGGTTTTTGTTTTCCGACCATGTGGGTTAATGCATATATAATTGTTGATCCCGTGACATCGCAGAAATCACTCCCTACAGGCGAAACTCTACCGAATTTTTTCGGGAATTTTATGTGTTAGAAAATTTTCAATATTTTTGAATTGTTTTTGAATTGGTTTGGATTTAAAATAAATTATATTTTAGAAAGGATAATGGGATTGATAACATTTATTCTACCTTAGCAATTTCGGGGATGAAATTCTTATAAGGGGGAAGGATTGTAATGTCCCGTATTTTCCATGGTCAGATATTTAATTTATTTTATTATATTAAATATTAATTTGGTTTTATAAATGGATTTAAATTATATAATTCGTTTATTACAAGAAGTTTAAACGTTTAGTTTATATATAATTATAAAATGAACTCGAAATGTCGCGTTACTTCGTAAATTTCGTTTTGAACTTTTATTGAATATAGAGAATCCGATATAAGTCAGAATTCGGAGAAACAAGAAATGTTTGAATCTAATTGATAATAATTTTCATATGAAAGAGAAAATTGGAGATTTCAGAATATAGATTGTTATTTATGTCCAATTCAAAATTTTAAAATAGTCACTATGGAAATCATTATAAACAATAACGTTTATCTAATAAATTTAACTCAATTTAAAAAGGAATTTGAGCGTCACTCGAGATAAATATTGAATTAAGCCACAAAAGAATTCCGTTGAATTCGTATTGATTTTTAGAGTCAGGATACATATATTGTTTGCTATTTTTGGAGACTGGGTAATTTTGGTGTTCAAAATAGCGTTGTTTAACGTGTAAAATAGAATGATCGCTTATCAAACAAACTCCGTTTTCAGCGAAACTGATTTTATTAAATCTGTAATGGTCAGATGCCATAGTATTTCAAGTTTCAAGTTATCTGGATTTATTTTGTGATTGTAGGTAATTTAAACGCATAATTTTTCACGTGTGAATTACAAAGAGATTTATATAAACGACCTCGAAATTCGAAGAACCCTCTCCCATCGTGTCCAAAATATTTTTCTATGCTTGGATTAGGACTTTTATCTCAATAGGGAATCGTATATGGGTATTTTATCGTGTTACTTCATGACGAAGTATCGTTTAATAATATTTTAATTAACCACCATCCCTATAAATACCCATTCCAAGTCAATTATCCTAACTTCTACCTTGAAATTTAGGCCAGCTGCCACTGTAATATTCAATGGCCAAAATCACATTATCTTCCTTCACTCTTAACTCTTGATCCACTCATTTATATCCAAAAACTCCTACTACAAAAATGTAAGGCTGGGTGAGAGCTCCCTATTGACGGGAGGTGATTGTGTTTAGGACTACAAGATGACCGGAAATTGCTCGGAAGGTAGCTACGATTGTGTTGCAGTTTTTTTTGTTATCGAACGACGTTGCTGGGGAAGGAACTATTCTAGGCGATTATCTGTAGCGGTGGGGCGTGTGACTGGGTGACGTCTGATCGGTGTTAGATGGAGCAGGGGATGGTGCGGCGGTGAAAATTTGTTGCATGTGGTGTGTTGTTACTGGAGCAGGAACGAATGGGATGGGGCTTGAATAAAGGAGCATCAGAACGTGGATCATGAAACAAAGTAGGTACTATGTAAAGGTGGGGTACTGGAGAATTTCGTGGCCTTTGTTTTGGAGCAGAAGTAAAGTTATGGGAAGAAACAAAAGGGAGTGGAAGGAAATTTGCTTGGCACTCTGGAACGTTATGAAATTTTTAACTCATGCTAGCGTGTTATTTTGGACAAAGCAAGGTGGGTCAATATACTAGGAGGAATAGACAATTGCATTCTTTTGGAATGATGATGCATAGTAAAAAAAAAGATTTGGCTTTGTTCTTTTTTGTCATCAACAGTGGGAAGGAAGAACGAACGAGGCTCAGTGAAAAGCAGAAGAGAGTCAGTCAGTTATCACTAATCATCGTAATTAAAGTTAATGACTTTTAATTAAGTTATTTATTTCGATCAAAATAAGGTAAATGAAAATGTTCATACTATTTTTGCGTGGTTCAGGTGGATACAGTATCGCGATTGTGGGAACAAAGCAGCTGCATATAAAGAAAGATCAGACCGCATATTTCTTCCTAGACCGAATTGAGCAGCGTAAATAAATAGTGTTTTATAATATTAACTTAATTAATTCGTATGTAATTATAGCGTGTACGACTTTCTATTGTGTTAACAGAATAAATAGAATCAATTACATTGGAATCATGGTGACGGGCAAAAACATATGGAAACATTTTGGACGGGGACGGAGATAGCTGGAAAATAAGTTAAATTAAACACTGTTTAATTTAACTGTGACCAAACTGTTTCAACGAATGAAATCAAAGTCAGTATATCTCACTTAGTTTTTATCCCACTTGTATTTTATATAGGTCGGTTTTATTTTGTATGCTATGGCTGACAATTGTTTTCTGTTATATATTGGTTAAATTGGTTGATTTAAACATTCATTTATTTTAAACAAAATTTAATCGTTATTTTCAAAGATTATTTCCAAACGAGGTAACTTACCTTGTTGGTTACGTTTATAATAATATAAACATATTGAATATAAATATGGGTGCTTGAGCTGCTGTGTTGATTGTTTATTTAATATTATATCTGTATACTTTAATATTATAATTATATGAATTGTTTAACCAATATGGTTGAATGATTGATTTGTCTATTGATTGTTGAGTCATAATTCAATATTTGTTATGATATTAACCAATGTGCAGTATTGGTTGAGTGGTTGGCATCAGGTGGCTTATAAATCAATAGTTTTATAAATATGGATTTACCGTCAGGTAAATAGACTGAAATGAAGTTATAAAATTTATTTTATAACTGAAGATAGAATTTTAAATCTATTATTTAAATGAAAGTTATTTAGAATGGAAATAAATATTATTATTTATTATTTAAGTTTATTAATAATTATAGAATGATTTTATAATGTAAATTCTTATGTTAATAAGAATTATATGCAGATGAGCAGAAATTAATGTAGCGGTTAAGAATCTAAATAACTTTTCTGAGAAAACAGTTAAATGGAATTATTTAAATTAATTATATTATTAATTAATTTAAAGGAAGAATTAATTAGGAATGGATTACCGAGATAACTATGAGGTGAGTTGGCTAATTCAACTATTTTAATTTGGATTCGTTGTTTGATTAATTTACTTTTAATTAATTGAATGGAATTGTTAACAAATAATTGTTTTGAATTTTAATAAGACTTTAAAAAGAAATTTTAAATTTGTATAATTATCTCTAAAGGATGGTTTAAACTTAATTAGCCTTTTAATTAAGTAAAGTATATAATTTAGTTTTTTTAAGAAGGAAATTTAATTGGTCATTTGGGATAAATTCCCAAAGGTTCGAAATTTAAGTTAACTTAACTTAATAAATGTTTTCAAAACAACAATGTTGTTTGAAAAGGGTTTAAGGTTTGGAAATCAAATGGATTTACCAATTTATGGTTTTGTCGAACATTTTGGATATTTAACTTCTACGAATCTTGACGAAGAGAACGACTTTGACTCAAGGTGTGAGAGGTAATTAAAATACCCCAACCTGAATGATTTCACTATTATCTGATAGATCGTATTAGTTTGTGTTTAAAATGAGTGTTAGAATTGAATATCGTCTTCAATCATGAAACTAGTATTCAAGATGAGATTATCATGTAAGACCAATAATAAGATTTTAAAGTCAAGTAATATATATATATACACGTTAATAAGTTAATATTGAATTGTAAATAATTAAGATATTCAAATTGGTTTATAAATTATCATTTATTTAATAAAGCAGTTAACTACCTTTATAGTAGTTAATGTTGAAGTTAATTTATTATTTTAATTTAAGAGATTAGTTTCTAAAGGAAATTGATTTAAGTAATCGAGCGTATAATGAAGTATAGTTAAATTGTGAAAAGAGTTTATAAGGGTATATATTTAAAACCCGAGTTTTTGGGAATAAGGGATTTTAAGTGAATACGACTGTTTAAAATAAATGTTTACTTAATATTCGAATTAAGTGAAAAAGGAAATAAGATAAAACGGGGTTTTCGTTAGACTAGAGTTTATAAACGAGGTTTATAAGAAGAATGTTAAATTAAAGTGTTGAATTTAAATGAGCGAGACTTAATAATGAGATTAAATGAAGTGGACGGAATTGAAATGAGGTTTCAAAGAGGGAAATGGTTAAATGGATTACAAGTGAAATATAATGGGCTGATAATGAGTTAAGATAAGAACTGGAACTAACTGGAGATTGGTTGAGTTGAGTGATTTTCTAAGTATTAATCTGATGCTGATTTCGGTTTTCAGGGTTAATGCTTAGAGGATTATTCTCTTACCAATTTACAGTCAGCAACTAATGAATGGCGAAGTAATGGAAATGAAAAGGAGTTTGTGCGAAAACATAATGTTATATTTCAAAGTAAGGAAATGAGATTAGAATGGTTTTATTCTAAAAGATAAGTATGGGCTATTGTTTTCGACTAATGGCAACAGAGGTTTTTGTAATACTTGTTTCACGAATATTAAGCTAAACTGATTTCCTAGTTATAATAATGAAAAATGTTGTAATAATGTTTTACGAACGATAATTAAATGATGTATTGGGTATTGTTATAATACATTTTCCAAGTACCAAAATGAAATGATTTGCGAACATTACTGTACTAAAGTGAAATGATGTTTTCTTCCAAATATTGAAATATTGAATTAACCATTCGTTAATTATTTCTAATTAAAGAAGACAATTCATGTTGAGTACTGAACTAGTAAAGACTATTTTATTTTTATTTGAATGGTTGTTTATTTGATAGTTAAAGTACCGACTATCAAATTTGGCCCATACGATTGTTGGTGCGGAAAGGCCGGGATCGTATCTATATTCGAATACCATTCCGACCAGCAAATACGAAAATGTGAAAGGTATCAAACGCTGATTAAGATGAAGTAATCGAAGACCTTAGATCTTCATAAATGGAAGAACCACTTAAAATCTTTGAGTCAACACAGAGATATACTAGGGTTCTGTCATGGTTGAAATCTACGGATTGCAAGGAATACTTGCTACCGATCTATAGGGTGATTCCTAGGATGTGGTAAGAGGGTGCCTTCGGTCATCCTATTCCTGGATAACTTGTATGGACGAATGTCTGACATAGTATTTCCAAAGGGGTCGCGTATGTTGATTTCTTCGAACGTTCCATAGTTAGGTCGCTCCCAACGAGGGTATTTTTGTTTAAGTCAATTAGTGATTTTCTGGAGGATCCGACAATGTGGCATTCAAAGTGAATGATGTCCAGATGTTCTAAAGGTAGTGTTAAACCTCAAGCGTAATCAACTGGGAAATGGCTGAAATCGGGTAGGTTGCATATCTTTGTGGGTCGCACCCATCAAAAGGGTATATCATTACCTGATCTAGAGAAATCAAATGTCTTCGGTTATCCTTTTTTTGTATATATGCTATCAGTTCGGTTGGCTGGCCCCCAACCGTGGTAATGATATACTCGGTACTCTCAAGCGAAGTGAGGGGCCAATCATGTTTAGCCGGGTTGCAAGATGTTATTGTTGAACCCCAATGTATTCATCTCCGGAGGTACTTTGTCGGAAGGTAGTCCTATACCTTTCCATAGAGGAAATCCATTCTCCAATAAGATCTTGCGGTATTGATTGTATACTATGTATGTGGAGCGTGGGATGCAAATGTTCCTCTAGATTGATATTTATTTGTATTTAGACTCTATCATAATATTAGAATAAGATACGATTTCAAAAATGTTTTGTGTTATCGTAAGGTAAAAACCGTTCGTGTTTATGTGTGGATTGGTCTTACGACTATCCTTTTCTTTCGTAAAGAAATGTTTTGACTTTAAAACCAAATTGGATGTTGCTTATAAACTTAGTGGTTTTTTCACTCCGGTTCACCAGACTGATCCGGTTTTTGTAATGCTCGAGTTAGACCGGGTTTTACAGGTTTAGGTTATCTTATGTAGTGAAGTCCGAAGACGAGCTGCAGGAGTTCGGACGTATGATATATCTAGTGTATTTTCTGCTGTGTGTTGTATATTAGGACATATCATTATAACTGTCAATATGTGTTAATGCACTATGTTGATTGTAAGTATTTATTTAAAAGCTCTCGATAAAGTTTTATTTCTATATTATATTTGTTCTGATGCGATGTGAGACTCTGTGTTCTGTTAGTTCTTCTTCTTCTCCTCCTATTCTAATATTTCTTTCTTTCTTATCTCACCCTCTAATTTCTTTCTAATAACTACCTGGTGTTTTCGATTCTTGAGTTCTGGAGGAATACGGTTATGTATTACTGTCGGAATTTGTGCATCGAATTCCTTTGTCGGGTCGTTACAATAACCTTATTAAAGATAGACATACGAAATTTTTGTCAGAAATCTACTTCTTCACATAATGTCAGAGTTATAAAATCAAATATAGCAAAAGTCTAAATCACTACAGCAAAACAAACTTTTTACAGCGGGCAATTCCCGTTGTAGTAGGGTTTTCGCAACGGGCATTGCAGCCGTTGTTAGCCCAACTTGTAATAGGTCTCCTTTTACATTGTTATTGCCTATTGTAATAAAAACCTTTTTACAATGGGCAATGCCCTTTGTAATATGGTTTTCGCAATGGACATTTTGATCGTTGTATTAGACCACGTTGTAACAGGCCACCTTTTTACAATGGTCATTGCCCGTTGCAACAGACTATTGATGCCAATTGTAAAATGTTGAAACTTGAAAAGAAATATGATCGTTGTAATATAAAACATTTGCAAAAATAAAAATATTTAACTTAGAATTTTTAATTTTTATAAATATTTTATTATACTTTTGGACGCAGTTTTATTTCTTTCTATTACACAATTACTATACAAAATACTCATTTGTACAAATATTGCCTCGCTACATACACTCAGTTACACTCACTCACACTTACACTCAATGTCTTCATCTCCGGCGATTGATCCAAAATGTGCATTAAAATAACTGGGTAAAGAAGAACAAACAGGTTAAAAAAATGTTCATTGAGTAGGATTACGTACATTAAAAACTTGGAATAAAATTTGTGTTAGTTAATGTTGTCAAGAATAAAAACATGAGATACCCAATACCTCAATTAACCTTCCCCAAATTCACCTTTGTTAAATACACAAATAGCTAATAAACATGCTTCACCCTAGTTTAAATCTTTGACTTCTTTCTCTAGATTTTATCCAGTTGCACCTATCAAAATAAAATAAAAGCAATAAACTGGAAAAGAAATAATTTAATTTTCAAGTATAAAATTTAACTTGAATTTTTAGTTGTCTCAGTAATTTGGCTTGTTTCTCATCATTTTTCTAGGCAGATCATATATATATACACACACACATACATACTTGAACAACGTATAATATTCACAGCGATACAATACAAATATTTTTGTTCAAACATGTGTTATTTTTTTCCCATGGACAACTGCAAAATTCAAATCAAATGACTCAACTCACTGCAGTGTAATAGCCGTATGAAGAGATCACAAATGTATTTCAACATTTATACCAGTAATGCACAAGAAAAATACATGTATACACATATGTATATGTATATACGCATATATAATTAAAATGTGTAGGTGCATGTAGCAAGCAAAACAGGTCGAACAATATAACCAAACAGCAAATGCCAAGATACATAGGTTTGCCCTTCAAGGAAAGCAAATAGGCTCAAAATAAAGAGGATTATGGTCATGGCATGATACAAGCTAAGACAGCAGCACAAATATGTTAAGCACAAAGCCAATTCAGCTTAGCAACAAGAAGATCCAAAAAGCAATACTAAGTATTTCAGGTCAGCAAGGAACAAGGCAGCGGTAAAATGCACATGGCACAACAAAAATGTGCATGGTAAAAATGGTTAGTGCCTAGTTCAACATCAAATACATGGACAAGACCAAGTATTAAACATCTTAACTCAATAGGCCAGGGAACATAAAAAAAAACTCAGGTAGCAAGTTCACAAGGCCAAGTATCGAACAACTAAGGTAACAAGAAACACAAGTGTTAGTTACAAAACTAAGGAAAACAGTGATATTAAGCACAAATACAAGTATAATGCAGTTAGGTAGCAAGTACAGATCGAGCGAGCAATACTCAATAGTTACAAATGTAAAGATTGAAGTGCAGAATCTGTTCAAATCAATTTATAGATCAAGTGCAGTATCAGTTCGTTTGTTCAGAAAGTGACCGTTGTAATAGCATTCTATTACAACGGGCAGCATGTGCCTATTGTAAAATGGACATTATAATAAGGTATTTATGTTATAGTGAACGTAATGAATTTCTAGTACATAAAGAAATACTGAAATAAATAGATAGAGATGCAATCTTTAACTAATCTCCAACTAAAAAAGGTGAAATCTCAATACTATAATATTCAGTCGAACCTGAGCATATTGTAAAATAAAATAGGAGTTAGGGCTAACATTCTTATATAAGTAAATCAATTCAAGTGAAATGTTCGCAGAAATCCAGCAGTAACTTAAAAGGTATTTGGGATCACCGTCCCCTAAGAATATGTGACACTGTATACATATAACACAATACACTTTTATAATAGTGTCTATTATAAATATATTATTGAAATTAGCGTAAGCAGGATTACATTTTTACATTTACACTGTTTATAGGCATCATAGTCTATCCATACCGTAAACCCACCCGTGCCAGACTGGTGACTTCATAGGGTACTCCATAGTGTACGACACAAATTAAAATTATAGGTGGCTCGAATATGATAATATGGAAAGACACACGATGTTATACCCATGATATATAGGATTTTACTTGATTATGGGACTGCGTTGGTGGTAACACATAGCTACTACTACTGTTTACCTTGAATAATTCTCCCATAATCAAGGGTGGTCATCAGTCAAATCATAAAATAATAGATTTGGCATCGATGAAGCTGAAAGGTTTTACAATCAAATTATTAACTTATTTTAGTAATTTTAAACAGTTTAAACTAAGGATCTATGTAAAAACTAAATAAATCGAAGAATTCATACCATATTAGGGTTGCAAGAATCCATGAAACCAAAATGAAAAAGAAGTTGAATCGAATGTAAGCGTGTCAAATGCCACAGCCTCTAGATATATCCACGAGAATACATCTTCCTTTGATGGAATCGAAGAAGGAAAAATGGGGCGGTGCTAGCCGCCATTGTTAGGGCTTTAATTCCTTTTTTGGATCTAATCCCTTTCTATTGTTACCATGTATAATTAAGGTAACGATTACCCTTTATAATATTAGACGTTTACCATAATTTGAAGAAATAACCCGTATACTATTTCAATGCCAAATAAAATGTCAATAGATTGAAATTATATTTATCTAATGAATGGATTACCCTTTGCTATAATCTAAATGTGTGACCCTATAGGTTACTACAACATTGGCAATGATTTTAAATCGTGTTTAAAATCATAACAGTGATTGACATTTAGTAATACGTCACTGCTATCTATGTTATAATAAGATCAACAATTTGAAACAACCTTTTCTATGACTAGTATCACCCTATTTATAATTTAATCCTTTTATCTTGATCGATGAGTACAGTATTTGAAACAAATCAATACTAGTGCATGACCATGCATTTCATAGTCTCACTCAATCAAGAGGCCCATGGATAAATCTACTTATATCGTAGTGTTAAATTCCATCTAGGTCATTCATAATTTTCATTCGATTTGAGATGTATTCAATAATCACCTTTTTCATCACTCAGTTATAAGTAACTTTTGATGATATCAAAACAAAAATTTACTCGAATAAAATTATGATGATTTCTGGTCTGAGGACCATTACATCACTGTCACTATGAGAATAACTTATGATACTATTAATTATATTCCATGTAGTTTTCTAATGTTAAGTCAGCTCAGTATGCTATTCTCAAATACGTATTTATGTATTGACATTAATATCACGTATATTAATGATCAATGAGGTATGATCATCAGTCAATCAACATACTAGTCTCAATGCTTTATTGTTGTCCTATGTAAGCAATAAAATTTGACTCGGAAAATTCAAGAATTACAATACTTAATATATTATATAATCGCATGTTCAAGTCACTTACTTTAACTATATAATTTCGTATTATTATTCTAAGGACTTCTATTATGTTAATATTTATATTACGCAGTAAGTATAACATAACAGATATTTTTATTCCAAATAATTTAATAACATCAACAATGTTATTAACCACATCAAATGGATTTCCTTTAGGGCATAAACTCTAAAAATTTCCTTTAGTATAACATAACTAGACTCAGTCAATCATGTAGCGTGTACTCATGAAACTAGTGTAACTATCATGCTTCAGCCACGACAGAGTTTAAGTCAGTGGGTCTGCAACATTACAATCTTTTGTAACTTTTTAGATATTTCTATCTCCAATGTGAACAATTTCACATAAGAAATTATATTTCTTAAATATATGTTTGGATCGATAATGAGATCAAGGTTTTAGGCCTGAGCAATTGCCTCACTGTTATCACAATGTAAATCATTGGATCAACAATGGATTAAGTTCAATTATGAACTTATTAACCCAAACATTTTCTTCCTTATAATCAATATCTATTTCTTGTTTTAAAACTAGTATTATTCACAATAATTAATGTGTTATCAATGTATAACATTAGAATTATCGTGTCACTTCCACTCAATTTCTTGTCTATACTAGGTTCTATGGTATTTTGTTGTAACAACCTGAATTCCGACAAACCGATTTTTTTTCAAAATTCTAATCCATCGAAATCCATATTGGTTGCTCTAGTATCCTGCAAAAAAGACAGAGACATAAAATATATCAAAGCTCAGAAAATATCTCACAACACAATGGATAAAGCATAATATAACCAAAGTATAGCCTTACCGTAGTAATAATACTGCCTAACCAGTATCCAAAGCCATCATATCTCTGCCACAAATCTAACTTTCGAGCATGTTGTGAGGAGGGGGTCAGAACACAAGTTCTGTTGACTGGATTTAAACTATACACTTTGGATAATCCTACATATATCGTTCAATCACATTTTCTCATTTATTATGTTACTTGGGCTAACAACATTCAAGGCTTACACAAACATCGTACCCATTTACTTCCCAATGGATCAACCTAATACAGTATATATGTAGCAACCTCCCAAAATATTGAGGTACACCCTATGGTTCCCCACTCGCACGGTCTCCACTGTAATGCCACAGAAATGAACGCAGTCCCTCAACCTACGCCGGAGTGACGTACGGATCTCTTCCTAACAATATTACGTTCCGCATATATCTGTCATTACTATGCTATATAAGCGTACGGACTGCCACCTTTGTTCGAGTCAGATTCCATACCAGAGTAATGCCCTCAAGTCTACGATATACTACCCAGAGAAGACATGCATGTATCTAGACTTTCCCACGTATCGTCATTCGTATTCATTGCCTTAACCGCACATAATGTGCACCGAGTTCCGTGGCAGGGCTATACAAGAAACACGGAACCCGGTCGGGAGTTTTTCCATATCTGTACAGGCTCGCCTTTAAGTGCATCAATATATATATATATATATATATATATATCCCTCGGGTCAGTTTCTCGTGGTGGCTATGGCCCCACCATGGCCCCTCTCTCAACTAGTAAAGACTACAAGAGCTAAGCGACTTGCCCCTAATAAACAATCTAAACATCCAGTTGGCGTCTCCCCTCAATCACCGTACCTCGATAGTGAAAGGTGAATGTTCTATTGGGTTTAGCTCTGGTCTTTCCGCATCTCACTGACTACCGATGACGGGTATCTGACGATCTACTATCCTTGTTGGTCCTGACCTCGCCTCCCGTTGAGGCGAACGCCGAATTACCCTAGTGTCACCTCGTCATAGAATTCAAACTGCAAAGCTACTTTTGCAGTCAAGGCCCACCCACCTGGTAGTAATGCGCAGACCCAACCTCTGCGAGCACAGCCTAAACATCTGCCACCACACAAAGGACTACCAGAAGCACCTTACGTATCTCAGGAAGTTGCGTGCTTCCAATTCCATTCCTTCGGAGCTATCAGACTAATCAGATGGACATGCTCTCCCCTCGTGCCTCAAGACACCGCGATGATCTACCCCGTTGGGTTATTCACCCTCAAACGTGCGGACTAGCCCAAGAACCTCATTTCAATATGTTATTAGACTCTATGTCTAAACATTCTTTTACGCGCTTGCTTTACCTCATCAGGTTTCCATTTAACTTGGTTATGCCCATTCACATTGATTTCTTATTCAAATAAGTTCCTCTTGCTTATTAATTTTAGTCATATAGCTCAACCGATTTAAGTTTATTAATAAGCATACAACATGTTATTCTCTAGATTGTGATCCAAAGTCTGTAATACACAATCCCTTTATATTCTTGTTTGATTTCATATTTACAATAACTTGTTCTACTTAATATGTAATTAAGTAGATTTGGATTCACATGTTTTCTGTTTAACATGTCGGTCATTATTTATGATTAAATATAACTTATTTCATTTCATAAGTTTGCCTCCCTCTTTCCTATTTGATCATAATTCTATCTTACACTGTTACTACAACTTATCGTTGTTTACTTATTGACTTAGTTATCTTAACTAAGATTCACTAATAAGCCCCCTTTCCATTTATTATAACCTATGTTATAATTTTCTCTTGTCTCTAGGACAAACCTTAACATGTTATTCTTATTAGCAAATTTCCGGTTTCCAAGTTTTCAAATTACTTAATTTATAACTAAGTACAAATTCCTTCATTTCATAAATTTCCCCCCATTTACTGATTACTTAATTTACAATTAAGTACCAGTTATCTCATTACACAAGTTATCTCATTTTCTCACCAGTTTATTATAACCTAAGTTATGATATTGACCTGTCCCTAGGACAAGTCTACTTATTATATAACATTCTCATTAACGTAATTTATGTATAATAGGTTATTATCATTCCCCGTGCATTCCCTTTCTTTTATTGTTGTAATTATCTTTCATTCAATTCAGTTTATTTCCATTAATTACAATTAATGCTGTTTATCAGTCCTGTTATATATATATATATATATATATGTGTGTGTGTGTGTGTGTGTGTGTGTGTGTATTCATGCACTAGACCTCTCACATTAAGCCTATATTTGTGGATGTTGGATTTGCCTGGCGGTTCCGGGAAGACTTCTACCACAAGTTGACTTAACCACGTGTCTTAGCGCCACTACCTATTTCATTTATGCACTTAGACCCCTCACATTAGATTTACCAGTTGTGGATGCTAAATATGTCGGGCGGTTCCAGGCAGACTTCTACAACAAATGTGATCTAACTTCGTGTCTAAGCGCGATTACAGTTTCTTATTTACTGTAAATTTTCTATATAATTTAGGCATGTCTATTCTTTCAAGTCTATGTTTTACATGTCATCATATTAAACCCATTTTATGTCGTATGTTCTTTCTAACATACAACAAATTCTATTCTAACATGTAATCGTTTAATCATGTAATTGTTCAAATCAAAAAAATGAACATGTAATGTTCTCAATTTCTACCGTTAATGGTGGAGGTACATAAATGTCACATGCTAACATGAAATTGAAACAACAGTAATAGCTACACATATTTTGACAAGTTTGTATTTCAACATATGAATTTTCCACCATATTAATATCTTAGAATATTAATATTCCAACATGTAATATTCGCCACTTTAATCTCTTTAATATATGTTTAAACATTTCAACATATCATATTTCAACATGTCATATATAACATTTCAATGCTTTTTTAAATATTCTAGCAAATTCTCATCATATAATAACGAGGAATGTTAAACGATAATATATCATTATCAAAAATGATTTAGCTTAGATCCACTCACCTCATTTGCTTTCCAAATCCTGGATCTGGTCCAGATCTAGCATTCCATGGTTTTTCCTTAATTGGATTCAAAACCTGACAACCATGGATTCATAATTTTTACTAAAAGAAAAAGGAAAGAATGAGGAGGAAAATTGGATAGACCAGATCTAGAAAATTACCTCTCTTCGAATATGATTCTGAACACCTTCTAATTAATATTCATTCTTTTCCTCCAGATCTTGATTCAGAATTTTCCTAAACCAATTATCTTATTTTTCTGAAGAGATTTAAGGAGGAAGAAGATTGGCAGAGTATAGACGTTGTCTCAGATAATGTGAGATTTAGGCTAAGCTCTGCTAGACTATTTATAGGTGCTCAGGATCTTAACGTACACGCAGCGCTGAGTCAGCATTGAACGTCATTAAGAAAACAGTCTAGATTCATTGATGAACCTGGCTGGATTTGGGGGGCGTGTCGACCCCGGTGTCGATCCCGGAGTCGACACCCCTGGGTCCCATGAGATGTTCCGGAGCAGAAATTTTATTTTCAAATGTTTGAATTTCTGGAATTTATTAATCTGTTATATTCACATGTAATCTTCTTATGTGTATACAAATTTTCCAATGACCATTTTACGTGTATATATATACACACAACTTTTGTTTCGTTTTCAAAATTCAAGCGGTGCTACACCGTTATTTGATTCTTGCCATATTTCATTGATTGTTGCCTTATCTTGAACTTTATCTCTTATATATATTTATATATATTTTTGCACACACACACATATATATATATTCTCATGTATATATACATATATTTTCTTTACTTTCTTATATGTATATTTTTCCTTATATGTACATTTATACATATTTTCTCTCATGAACATGTGTTATTTTGGTCGTTCTCTTAAAACAAAAATATGACGACGGTGGGGATCGAACTCTGTACCTCTTGTATGTAAGTCATATGTTCTAACCAACTGGGCTACTAAGGCTATTGTTAATAAGACTTAGAACAATGGTAGCTATTGTTCTCTTCTTACTTTTCTTTTTTATATTTGGTACATTATTTCATTGCATGAACCTTTTTCTTAAATTTCTCCCAACTGGGCTACTAAGGCTATTGTTAATAAGACTTAGAACAATGGTAGCTATTGTTCTCTTCTTACTTCTCTTTTTTATATTTGGTACATTATTTCATTACATGAACCTTTTTCTTTAATTTCTCTTTTATTATTAATGCATAATCAGTGCATCCAATATATTTACACCGCTTGCAACCAATACTTTCTTTCTTTTAATGCATGAATTACATTTTTGTTTGCATTATCTTTATTTTATTTGTCATATATACATTTATTTCTATGCATATATATATGAATTATTTAATTATTAAATTGTCATAAAAATGCGAGGTGTTACATTCTCCCACTCTTAGGAAATTTCGTCTTCGAAATTTGATAAGGGTAAAAATCAATTAACCCTTCACATAATATACATCCACCATGTGTGCATCCAATTTTTGCAAACATTGTGCACTTATGCAAAGTGAAATACAATATAATAATGCATGTAAGCCTAAGCGGTACCTCCTATGTGTACGCAAATTTTTCAAAAATCCTTTTAAAATATGATGCTCACATCCTAAATATACTGGTCGTTCTATATGAATGCTATATTTTGAAAATCAAAATACATTTTCATTAAAATTTCCCGCATTCTTGCAGAGCAAGAGCGCAGTTCATCCAATTGTTGCATCCAAAATCCTACCAACCAACTTTATTTTTTTTGAATTTCAGAAAAAATTAATTTTCTAAATTCGATTTCTTATGTTATAAAAAGGCGGAAAACGAAAAACTTCACATCTCCCGTTTTTCTTTTTTGACCTCTTTCAAACCGTACTTGGATTTTATGAAACTATTTATAAAGATTCCCCTTTTTCCTATCCAAGCACAGCTTATGTAAGAAAATTTTCCATGTTGTAGCTTTTCTTTTTTGTCTTATCTTGGAGATTTTTACTCTTATTCATCTTTTGTCATAATTTGTCAAGTTTATCGCTTTATTGAATTTGCTATTTCCTTTTTGGTTGTACCATTCCTCTTTTCTTAGCTTATTTAATTATCTGATCTAAGTTGAATTTCAAATAAGCCTTCAACTAAAACAGGAAAACAGACACTCTACACAGCTACTACTAAGGGCCAAGAATCGGGGGACTATGTTCCCCTCTGACATCGAACCATGGGATCAATGACAGGTTTATGTGTTACCCTAACTACCCAACAGGAACCAAATAACAAAACGATCCCAACTGAAGTGCAATAACGGGTTGTACCCCTAACTTGAAAATTAACAACATGATCGAAATACTTACTTGCCCTTTACTATCTAGTAGTCACTACCAGTCCTAGCTGTGTACCAACAATTATTTCAAGCAAAACCCTAGGCTTTTCAACGCTTATGCATTCTAAGGGAACTTACCATTATTCCAAGATAATTCTCGCTATTTACTTCATAGCTTCAAAACTTTTCCCGTCTTCCCTAGACACTAATCCTTACCTACTCCATACTTTTAAAACATGGTTTGACCTTTTCATTTAAATTTTCTTCCAAAAATTTAAAAGTGTCAAAACTTTATTTTCCCTATGAAAACTTACTTTCGCCAAACAATAAAACATGTCATTTTATAAAAATGCAAATCATCATCATTTTTTTTCAAATCACAAAAACTGGAGCAAATAAGGACAAATAATTCTCAGTCAGGTTTACGACTGATTCTTGCCTATAAGGCCAGTTCAGTCTTTTACTTTAAGGTGCAAACATCTGCTCTATTCTTAATTTCTACAACTTATTTTGTCCACCTAACAAAATTTTCTCTTTTTAAACAATTTATCAAAAATGATTATCAAAATAATAGAAAATTCAAAATTTTCTTTATTAATAATTCTTTTATGAAATATAACAAGAAAGCTAGCGAGCTATACATGCTCTATAATATGCACCTTTTACTGAGAGAATTTTACTTTAGACAAAGTTTTCGCAAGAAATCACTATTTACAAAATATACCCCATTTTACTTTAAAACTCAATATGTGTACTTTATGTATTTAAAACTATAACTTTTAACATTAAAACATGAAAACACCATAAGCCATTTTTCCAAAATCTTTTATAATTTCAAGTTCATAAAAATTAACAATGGGGTTAGACTCAAAGCGGGCTTCCAATTTTTCTACGCTTTCCTAGACACTCCCATGAAGTCAATTCACTCAACTATATATATTTCTAATCCATTTTTTTTTCTCTTTTTAGCCTTGTCTAATTTATAAGGTTTTACAACCAAGCCCACTAATCCGAAATACTAACACATGGGATTCACCTTTCTTTCTTTCTTACTAAGTATATTATACACTAATCCGAAATACTAATTTTTTTTCTCTTTTTAACCAAGGTGTATATATATAATATTTATATTTTTTAAACATACAAATATGTTCACTCACTATTTATACAGGAATCATAAAACTAAGCTCTGATACCAGATGTATCAACCCGAATTCCGATAGATCGATTTTTTTTTCAAAATTCTAATCAATTGAAACCCATATTGGTTGTTCTGGTATTCTGCAGAAAAGACAGAGATATAAAATATATCAGAGCTCAGAAAATACTCATAGCAGAATGGATAAAGTATAATATAACCAAAGTATAGCCTTACCATAGTAATAATACTTCCTAACTAGTATCTAAAGCCATCATATCTCTGCTGCAAATCTAACATGCGAGTATGTTATGAGGATGGGGTCAGAACACAAGTTCTGATGACTAGATTTAGACTATACACTTTGGATAATCCTACATATACCATTCAATTACATTTTCTCATTTATTAGGTTACTTGGGTTAATAACACTCAAGGCTTACACACACGTCGTACACATTTATTTCCCAGTTGATTAACCTAAAACAGTATATATGTAGCTACTTCCCCCAATATTGAGGTACACCCCATGGTACCTTACTCGCATGGTCTCCACTGTAATGCCACAAAAATGAACGCAGTCCCTCATCCTACGCCGAAGTGACGCACGGATCTCTTCCTAACAATATAACATTCTGCATATATCTATCATTACTATGCTGCGTAAGCGTACAGACTGCCACCTTTGATAGAGTCAGGTTCCATACTAGAATAATGCCCTTAGTCTACAATACACCACCCAGAGCAAACATGCATGTATCTAAACTCACCCACGTACGTATCATCAATCGTATTTGTTGCCTTAACCGCACATAATGTGCACCGAGTTCCGTAGCAGGGCTATACAAGAAACACGGAACTCAGGAGCTTTTCCATATCTATATAGGCCCGTCTTTAAGGGCCTCAAAATACAGATATCCCTCGGGTCTGTTTTTCATGGTGGCTATGGCCCCACCTCGGCCCCTCCCTTAACTAGTAAAGACAACGAGAGCTAAGCGACTTGCCTCTAACAAACAATCTGAACATCCAGTTGTCGTCTGTAACACCCCGAAATTTTAACGACACTAAAGATGCTGAATTAAAGAATAATTAAAATACACTGTTAACAATGAATTAAGGAAAACTTAATTAAATATTAAGAATTAAGTAAAACAGACCATGCCATTGCATCCACCCCAGAATTATGGTCAAGATACCTAATTTGTGTAAATCGGACACCGTATGAAGAAGTTATTAAGGTTTGAATTTTATATGCACATAAGGAATATATATGTGTGTGTGTGTGTATGTATGTATGTATATAATTCAAAAATATTCAAAAATCAGCAAAACCAGAAATCCGGCGCGCAGATCAACAAAGGGCCGACCATATGAGGTCGACCCGAGACCCAGCTGGGTTGGTCGACCCAGGCTCATTGGGGTCGACCCAGGGGTCAACACCCATGAAGGGGGTCGAACTAGGGGTCGACCCACTTGAAGGGGGGTCGACCCACCCGTGGATCTGGAAACTTCTTTTTTGACATGGACGATTCTGATGGCTTTTGGTCCAATCTGATGGTCCTGGTTGCTCCACTACTCCTATATAAAGGACCATAGACCTAGGTTTTATTCATCTAAATGGTGATGACGGAGGAGCTCTACAACAACAATGATTGAATAGCCTAATCTACTCCAAATCCAATTCAGCAAGCATTACACAAATTCAACGATTGCTACAACAATAAATTCAACGTGTTCTTTGGAATAATTTGGATCCATTTCCTTAGATCTATTTATAGTGAGTTTATGTTACTTTTAGATTTGAATATTTAAGTAGTAATCGGGATATGCCCATTCATTTTTTTATTCCTATTTCTACCGTTATGTTATTGATTCGTTATTATGCCTGTTCTGATTCTCTTCTCTCCCTCTTTTCCCTTTTTATTTTTATGTAGCCAGGCTACCTTCGAGCCTAGGCCTAACGCTGAAAAATGCAAACTGCAAAATTGGGAATGATTGGGAAAGACATAACTTTAGGGCATAATTGGTATTGGAAAATATGAATATAATTTGGGCATAAATTGGGATATGTGTAAATACTGATTTGGGGTATAAATTGGAACGTATGTGCATATGCATTTTAGGCATACATTGGAAAATATGTGAATATGGATTTGGGTATAACTTGCATTGAAAGGGGTGAATATGGACTTGGGCATAAATAGGAAAATATGTGGATTTGGGTTTGTGCAATATATATATATATGTATGTATGTATGTATGTATGTATGTATGTATATGCCTTGATTTATGACAGGGGAAATAGAGCATATGGTGCATAATTAAAAGATGAATTGAAAAGGGGCATAAAATTCTATAATTCGAATAATGAATTGGGCATACACTTAAATATGGAAAAAAGAGGCATGAACACCTATAAGGACATAGGTAAAATTGGATAATAATGAAATGCCTAGGATTACGGTAATTAGAAACTGTAATTACACTTATGACACGAGGTTAGATTGCACTTGCGGTGGAAGTCTGCCAGGAACCGACCGGCATATTTAGCGACCGCAAGTGTCGAATCTGACCTAGGAGGTCGAAGTGTACAAATATGAGACATGCTCAGACACGAGGTTAAGCCTAATTTGTGGAATAAGTCTGCCCGGACCCGATAGGCATATCCAGCATCCACAAATGGCAGGCTTAATATGGGTGGTCTAGCATGCTGTAACCATAAATGAAAAAATGGTAATAAATCTTGAATACTTGACCTAGTTGAATCCATAGGGATTGTATTAATATAAACTAAAGTTGGGGTTGAGTAAAAAGTGGGTGAATAGTGGGTGGGTTAAGTAAATCGGAGGGGGTGGGTAATATTTACATATAGGCCCATAAATGTAACCCGATAAGGTTATGTAATTAAAGACACCTAGTGGTATACATAACCGGTAGAAATAATAAAGTTATGTAATTAAAAGACACCTTGTAAGGTAAGCATAACTTGTAGAAATGATAGAATTAGATATGCGTAATAATCTGCTAAGTAAACAACGATAAGTTGTAGTGATGGTGTAAAATGAAATTATGATTAAATGAGAAAGAATGAGAAAATTTTATGAAATAAGTTATATTTAATCATAAATGGTAAGTGACATGTTAATTGGAAAACATGTAAACTGATATACGCTTAATAACATACTAAGTAAAACATGTAAAGCAAGAATATAAAATAGATTGTGGATTACATATCTTGGTCCATAATCTAGAGAATAACATGTTGTGGGCTTATTAATAAAATTAAATGGGTTAAGTTATATGACTAAAATTATTAAACAAGAGAAACTTGGTAATTTAAATAAGAATTCAATATGAATTGGAATAACCAAGTTAATTGGAAACCTGATGAGGTGAGACAAGCGCGTAAAAGAATGTTTAGACATAGGGTCTAACAACATGCTAAAGCAAGGCGCTTAGACTAGTCCATATGGTTGAGGGTGAATAACCCAATGGGGTAGATCATCGAGGTGTTATAAGGCATGAGGGAAGCGCATATTCATCTGATTGTTCTGACGGCTCCAAAGGACTGGTAGGGGAAGCACGCAGCTTCCTGAGGTACATAAGGTGCTCCCAGTAGTCCTCTGTGCGGTGACAGATGTCTTAGGCTGTGCTTGTAGAGGTTGGGTCTGCGCGTAACTACTAGGTGGGTAGGCCTTAACTGCAGTTGTAGCTATGTTGCTAGAATGTTGTGACGTGGTGAGACCAGGGTGGCTCGGTGGTTGCTTCACGAGGAGGTAGAGGGTCAAGACCAATAAGGATAGTTGATCGTCAGATACTCGTCAGCGGCAACCAGTGGGATGCGAAAAGACTAAAGCTAAACCCAAGATACCATTTCTCCTTTCACTATCGAGGTAAGGGGTTGAGGGGTGACGCCACATGGATGTTTAGATTGGTTGTTATTAGGGGAAGTCGCTTAGCTCTTGTAGTATTTACTATTGAGGGAGGTACCGAGGTAGGGCCATAGCCACCATGGAAAACAGACCATAGGAATATATGTATTTGGAGGCTCTTAAAGGTGGTTCTGTACAGGTATGGAAAAGCTCCCGGCTAAGTTCCGTGTTTCTTGTTTAGCCCTACCACGGAACTTGGTGCACATTAGATGACGTGCGATTGAGGCATCGAGCTACAATTACAGTAAATACGTGGGACAGTCTAGATACATGCATATCTTCTCTGAGTGGTGTATCGTAGACTAAAGGGCATTATTCCGATAAGGAATCTAATTCGATCGATGGTGGCAGTCCATATGCTTACGTAGCATAGTAATGACAGATATATGCAGAATGTAACATTGTTATATAGAAATTCGTACGTCACTCCGGCATAGGATGAGGGACTGCGTTCATTACGGTGGAGACCATGCGAGTGGGGTATCATGGGGTGTATCTCAGTATTGAGAGATAACTACATATATTGTATTAGGTGAATCCAAGGGAAAGTAAATTGTATGATGCACGGATACGTCTTGAGTTCTACTAACCTCAGTAACCTAATAATCAAGAAAATGTAATGGAACGGTATTGGTAGGGATCATTCCATTTCTGATATATTAGTATCGGTTCGGTGCAGAGAAATGTATTTAAGAAGCGCAATATATCATGTTCATCTTATCTTGCTCAGTTCACACTTGTTATTGTTATTGTTATCTTGTTCTTCCAGTTTTATATACCTACCATGATACTTTTATTTATTTATATTTAAAAGTAATTGGACTCGCCAGACTTTATGTCTGACTCTTTTTGTTTCCTCTTCCCTTTCTTCCGTCCCCCCCCCTCCCCCAAGGTTCTCAGGGTGGGAGTGCTTAGAGTTGATTTGGATTCTTTCAGATTAGCTTGGGTTTTGGATATTGATGTACCTCTTGACTTCTTGTCAACTCTCATATGGATTTGCATGGAAAATATGGTTTTATGCTTTTGTACTCTGATATTCTGGAAAGACAAATTATTAATGTAATTGGTTACTTCAAACTTATGATGTAAACTCAGTACTTGGGACCATTATTTTTTGATTTAAATAAAGTTTTTAATTCCGCTACTATTTTACTTGTTTGTCTTTTGATATTATGTTTTTATTTACCTATAACGCTTCACGAAACTTAATGCATTCTAGATAGAGTGATATTAACGGACGTGGGGTGTCACATTTGGTACCAGAGCATATGGTTATAAGATAGGATAAAATATTTTGAAAATAGTTTTCAAAAAGGTCTCAAAAGAAAAGTATTTTTAAATAAAAAGTTTATTTTTGAAAAGCATATTTCCTAAAGCCATAAATATCTCTTGATTCTCCGCTTGATTCCTTTTCCTTTTTGTTCAGTGAATTGTTTCTTCCCGAAAGGATATCGCCATTTCGGCATGGTTCTGTGGGCATGTTGAAACTATGGTACACGTCGAAAGGCAAAGAAGTGCCCAACCCCCATATTTAGCCGCAGTGGTTTCACCTGCGGCTTATTTTCTCTCGAGCCTCATATGGATTTCTGTGCAATGGACGAAGCTTTCAAGAGACTTGTTAGCATGTTGCACAAGAATGGTAAAATGGAGAATAAGGGAGTTGGGGCTAAGGAGCACAGCCCAAAGATGAAAGAACATGGTGGCTTAAGAAGGGAATATAGATGAAAGAGGAAAGGAGGAAATACCATAATTACGGAACGGTGGGCCATCTGAAAAAGGATTGCAGAAAGAGGAAAGGCGTTTGGTCCCACTTTGGTAAGATGGGACACATTATTAAGGAGTGCCCAAGGAGACAAGGACAAGGCCAGAAGGCAGGATCTTCTAGAGGGTAAGCTAATGTTCTCATAGCTAGTGGACAGGATAGGGGTATGAAAGTTTCCATCGAAGGATTGATTTCTATTTCTAATCATCTTGTTAGGATTCTTTTTCTGGCACTTCACATTCTTTTATATCTGATTCTTTAGTTGAGTCTCTGCACCTAGATACTAGTATGGTTTTGGATCCTGTTATTGTCTCAAACCCCATTGGACGTACAGGTCATATATCGAGGATTTGTCGGGATTTGAGAATCTCTGTGTCAGACGTCGAGTTTGATTGCGATGCATATGTTCTTGATTTCATAAGATACGGTTTGGTTCTAGAGATGGACTGGTTAACCATATATGGAGCCATTCTAGATTGTGAGAGGAGGGTGGTTAGACTTTTGACTTGCCATGGAAAGATTCTTGAGATTTCTTATGACACCAAAAGGGTCTGTCATGCTTAGTCTCCTAGAACCCCTTGATATATCTGTCGAAGATTTGCGGTCTGTACCAATAGTTGTGAGTATCCTGATGTTTTGATGAGGTTCGGGGTTTACCCCCGAGGCACAAGATTGGTTTCTGCATATACTTGGTGGACAATGCAAATTCAGTTGCATGCATGTGCGACATGTGACTCCTAAAAGAAAAGAGGGAACTTTGTAAGCAAGTAGGGGAGCTACTTAAGAAGAGGTTTTATAGATGAATTATATCAGAATGGGAAACCTATTGAAAACAGTCCTTGAGGAAGCCCATCATTCTAAGATGACTATTCATTCAAGAGGCGATAAAGTGTATAGAGTTCGAGGTAGTGGAGCCAAACTTGTGAGAGGAAGTGAAAGTAGAGAAGGATGCAATGATTGGACGAGTTCCGACTTGCAAACTTGGATCGGAGGTTAAGGAATTGTGCAACAAAGAAGTGAAGCTAGTAAGAGTGCAACGGGGAAAGGGCCGCGAGAATGCTACTTGGGAGGCTGAAGACAAGATTCGCGCTTCATATCCTTTTCTTTTCGAGAATTTGTTCTTAACTTCTTTTTCCAAGCTTCGAATTAATACTTGTATTTATCTTTTGAATATCTCCAATCGATCGAGTCTTTAGGTAGAAAACTAATGAATGTAAACATGTGTTTGCGACATGTTATGTTTGGTGGATATAAGCGGTTGCTAGTGATTGCTCGTGGATGCATATACACACACAATAGGCACTAGATCGGCTCAATCACTTACATATTGCATATGGATGTGTGTGCATTTTAAATCTTTATGGATGAAAATGGGTGTATCATTGCATTGACATTTGGCTGGATGATTATGTACGCATTTAGAACTTTCATGTATTGGGATGATTTGCATGCATTTTGGTTACATGGCACAAACATACATTTCATTAAGGAGGTCAACTAAATCAGTGGATCGCCTGATCTTTCGCATTAGTTTACGGACATAAACATACACAATTGCATGTGTTCATAAAAGCATCATAAAATCCTTAAGGACAATGGATCCCTGTGATTGTTAGATGGATGTATGATTGTTGGATGTTAGGATATACGTTCTTCTTAACTTAGAGACTTCGGGGACAAAATCCTTTGAGTAAGAGAGAATATAACACCCCGAAATTTTAACGACACTTAAGATGATGAATTAAAGAATAATTATTGTGAAATACACTGTTAACAATGAATTAAGGAAAACTTAAGTAAACATTTAGAATTAAGTAAAATGAACCATGCCATTGCATCTGTCTTGGAATTTCGGTCAAGATAGACACCTCGTTTGCGTAAATCGCACACCGTATGAAGAATTTATTAAGGTTTGAAGTTTGTATGCATATAAGGAATATATATATATATATAATTCAAAAACATTGAAAAATCAGCAAAACCAGAAATCCGACGCGCAGATCAACAAAGGGTCGATCATATGAGGTCGACCCGAGACCTGGCTAGGTCGACCAAGGGGTCGGCCCAGGCTTATGGGGGTCGACCCCAGGGTCGAACCAGGGGTGACAGCCATGAAGGGGGGTGGACCCGGGGGTCGACCCACCTGAAGGGGGGTCGACCCAGCCATGGATTTGAAAACTTTTTTCTGACGTGGACGATTCTGATGGCTTCTGGTCCAATCTGAGGGTCCTGGTTGCTCTGCTACTCCTATATAAAGGACCCTAGACCTAGATTTTATTCATCTAAAAATGGTGACGACGGCGGAGCTCTATTGCAACAAAGATTGAATGGCCTAATCTACTCAAAATCCAATTCAGCATGCATTATACAAATTCAACGATTGCTACAACAACAAATTCAACGTGTTCTTCGCAGTAATTTAGATCCATTTCCTTAGAACTATTCACAGTGAGTTCATATTACTTTTAGATCAGAATATTTAAATAGTAATCGTGATATGTATATAAAAATTGGATCTTGAATCGGTGCCTAATCAGTTCTATTATGACATATTCATCAGATCTGTTCTTATATGTTTATATCGTCACCAAGTCAAATCTTGTCATAATATGACCATTTAGTTTTTATGACTATTTCTACCATTATCTTATTTGTTCGTTATTATGCCTGTTCTGATTCTCTTCTCTCCCTCTTTTCCCTTATTATTTTTATATAGCCAGGCCACCTTTGAGTCTAGGCCTAAGGCTGAAAAATGCGAACGTGCGAAATTGGGAATGACTGGGAAAGACATAACTTTGGGGAATAATTGGTATTGGAAAATATGAATATAATTTAGGCATAAATTGGGACATGTGTAAATACTAATTTGGGGCATAAATTGGAACGTATGTGAATATGAATTTTAGGCATACAATGGAAAATATGTGAATGTGGATTTGGGTATAACTTGCATTGAAAGGGGTGAATATGGACTTGGTGCATAAATAGGAAAATATGTAGATTTGGGTTTGTGATATATATATGTATGTATGTATGTATGTATATGCCTTGATTTATGACAGGGGAAATAGAGCATATGATGCATAATTAAAAGCTGAATTGAAAAGGGGCATAAAAGTCTATAATTCGAATAATAGATTGGGCATATAATTAAATATGGGAAAAAAGGGCATGAACACCTATAAGGACATAGGTAAAATTGGATAATAATGAAATGCCTAGGATTACGGTAATTATAAACTGTAATTACACTTACGACACGAGGTTAGATTGCACTTGCAGTGGAAGTCTGCTCCGAATTGACCAGCATATCCAACGACCGCAAGTGTCGAATCTAACATGAGAGGTCTAAGTGTACAAATATGAGAGTGCTAAGACACGAGGTTAAGCCCAATTTGTGGAATAAGTCTGCCCGGACCCGACCGGCATATCCAACATCCACAAATGGCAGGCTTAGTGTGGTGTAAAGTGGAATTATGATAAAATAAGAAAGAATGAGGAAAACTTTTGAAATAAGTTATATTTAATCATAAATGGTAAGTGATATGTTAATTGGAAAACATGTGAATTGAGATATACTTAATTACATATTAAGTAAAACATGTTATTGTAATGATGTAACCAAGCAAGAATATAAAATAGATTGTGGATTACAGACCTTGGGCCACAATCTAGAGAATAACATGTTGTGGGCTTATTAATAAACTTAAATGGGTCAAGTTATATGACTAAAATTAATAAGCAAGAGAAACTTGGTAATTTGAATAAGAGTTCAATATGAATTGGAATAACCAAGTTAACTGGAGACCTGATGAGGTGAGACAAGCGCGTAAAAAGACGTTGGGTCCAACAACATGTTAAAGTAAGGCGCTTAGACCAGTCCGTACGGTTTAGGGTGAATAACCCAACGGGGTAGATCATCGAGGTGTTATAAGGCACGAGGGAAGCGCACATTCATCTGATTGGTAGAAACATGCGGCTTCTTGAGGTATGTAAGGTGCTCCTAGTAGTCCTCTGTGCGGTGACAAATGTCTTAGGCTGTGCTCGTAGAGGTTGGATCTGCGTGTAACTACTAGTTGGGTGGGCCTTGACTGTAGATCTAGCTGTGCAGTGAGAATGTTGTGACGTGGTGACGGGTGGTTCGGCGGTTGCCTCACGGGGAGGCAAATGGTCAAGAGCAATAAGAATAGTAGATCGTTGGATACCCGTCATCGGCAGCCAGTGGGATGCGAAAAGACTAAAGCTAAACCCAAGATACCATTTCACCATTCACTATCGAGGTAAGGGGTTGAGGGGAGACGCCACATGGATGTTTAGATTGGTTGTTATTAGGGGCATTCGCTTAGCTCTTTAGTCTTTACTAGTTGAGGGAGAGATTGAGGTAGGGCCATAACCACCATGGAAAACAGACCCTAGGAATATCTGTATTTGGAGGCTCTTAAAGGCGGGCCTGTATGGGTATGGAAAAGCTCACGGTCGAGTTCCATGTTTCTTGTTTACCTCTGCCACAGAACTTGGTGCACATTAGAGGACATGCGATTGAGGCATCGAGCTACAATTACAGTAAATACGTAGGACAGTCTAGATACATGCATATCTGCTCTGGGTCGTGTATCGTAGACTAGAGGGCATTATTTCGATAAGGAATCTGATTCGATCGATGGTGGCAGTTTGTACGCTAACGTAGCATAGTAGTGACAGATATATGCGGAACGTAACATTGTTATATAGAAATCCGTACGTCACTCCGGCGTAGGACGAGGGGCTGCGTTCATTATGGTGGAGACCATGCGAGTGAGGTACCACGGGGTGTATCTCAATATTGAGAGATCACCACATATATTATATCAGGTGAATCCATGGGAAAGTAAATGGGTACGATGCGCAGATAAGTCCTGAGTTCTACTAACCTAAGTAACCTAAGAATCAAGAAAATGTAATGGAACGGTATTGATAGGGATCATTCCGTTTCTGATATACTAGTATCGGTGCGGTGTAGAGAAATGTATTTAAGAAGCGCAATATATCACGTTCATCTTGTCTTTCTTAGTTCACACTTGTTATTGTTACCTTGTTCTTCCAGTTTTATATACCTGCCATGATACTTTTATTTATATTTAAAAGTAACTGGACTCGCCAGACTTTATATCTGACCTTTTTTGTTTTCTCTTCTCTCTCTTCTGTCCCCCCCCCCCAGGTTCTCGGGGGGGGGAGTGCTTAGAGTTGATTTGGATTTTTTTAAGCTTAGCTTGGATTTGGATATTGATGTACCGCTTGACTTCTTGTCAACTCTTGTATGGCTTCGCATGGGAAATATGGTTTTACGCTTTTGTACTTTGATATTTTGGCAAGACAGATTATTGTTGTAATTGGTTACTTCAAACTTATGATGTAAACTTAGTATTTGCGACCATAATGTTTTGATTTAAATAAAGTTTTTAATTCCGCTGCTATTTTACATGTCTGTCTTGTGATATTATGTTCTTATTTACCTATATCACTTCACGAAACTTAATGCATTCTATATAGACTGACATTAACGGACGTGGGGTGTCACAGCGTCTCCCCTCCACCACTGTACCTCGATAGTGAAAGGTGAATGGTCTATTGGGTTTAGCTCTAGTCTTTCCGCATCCCACTAGCTGCCGATGATGGGTATCCGACGATCTACTATCCTTGTTGGTCCTGACCTTGCCTCCCGTTGAGGCGATCTCCGAGTCACCCTAATGTCACCTCGTCACAGCATTATGACTGCAAAGCTACTTTTGCAGTCAAGATCCACCCACTTGATAGTAATGCGCAGACCCAACCTCTGCAGGCACAGCGTAAACATTTTGCACCACACAGAGGACCACCAGGAGCACCTTACGTATCTTAGGAAGTCGCGTGCTTCCCCTTCCAGTCGTTCGGAGCTATCAGAGTAATCAGATGGACGTGTGCTCTCCTCATGGCACTGCAATGATCTACCCCGTTAGGTTATTCATCCTCAAACGTGCGGACTGGTCCAAGAACCTCATTTTAATATGTTATTAGACCCTATGTCTAAACATTCTTTTACCTTTCTTTACCTCATCAGGTTTCCATTTAACTTGGTTATTCCCATTCACATTGATTTCTTATTTAAGTTAGCAAGTTCCTCTTGCTTATTAATTTTAGTCATATAACTTAATCCATTTAAGTTTATTAATAAGCCCACAGCATGTTATTCTCTAGATTGTGATCCAAGGTCTGTAACCCACAATTCCTTTATATTCTTATTTGATTTCATATTTACAATAACATGTTCTACCTAATATTTAATTAAGTATATATCAATTCACATGTTTCTGTTTAACATGTCAGTCATTATTTATGATTAAATATAACTTATTTCATTTCATAAGTTTGCCTCACTCCTTCTTATTTAATCATAATTCCATCCTACACTATTACTACAACTTATCGTTGTTTACTTATTAACTTAGTTTTCTTAACTAAGATTCACTAATAAGTCTCATTTCCAGTTATTATAACCTATGTTATAATTTTCTCTTGTCCCTAGGACAAACCTTAACATGTTATTCTTATCAGCATATTTCAGATTTCCAAGTTTTCAACTTACTTAATTTATAATTAAGCACAACTTCTTTCATTTCATAAATTTTCCCCTATTTACTGGTTATTTAATTTACAATTAAGTACCACTTATCTCATTACACAAGTTATCTCATTTTCTCACCAGTTTATTATAACCTAAGTTATAATATCCACTTGTCCCTAGGACAAGTCTACTTATTATATAACATTCCCATTAATGTAATATATTTATAATCGGTTATTATCATTCCCCGTTCATTCCCTTTCTTTTACCATTATAATTATCTTTCATTCAATTCCATTTATTTCCATTAATTAAAATTAATGTTGTTTATCAGTTCTGCTATTTACGTATATTTATATGTATGAATATATATTCATGCACTAGACTAATCCAATTAAGCCTATACTTGCGGATGTTGGATTATGCTAGGCAGTTTCGGGCAGACTTCTCCCACAAGTTGACTTAACCTCGTGTCTTAGTGCCACTACCTGCTTTATTTATGCACTTAGATTCCTCACATGTGATTTATCACTTGTGGATGCTAGATATGTCGGGCGGTTCCGGGCAGACTTTTACCATAAGTGTAATCTAACCTCGTGTCTAAGCGCGGTTACAGTTTCCTATTTACTGTAAATTTGCTATATTATTTAGGCGTGTCGGTTCTTTCAAGTCTATGTTTTACATGTCATCATATTAAACCCATTTTATGTCGTATGTTCTTTCTAACATACAACAAATTCTATTCTAACATGTAATCATTTTTAATCATGTAATCATTCAAATCAAACAAACTAACATGTAATGTTCTCAATTTATACCATTAATGATCCGGGTCCATAAATGTCATAAGCTAACATGAAATTGAAACGACAGTAATTGCTACACATATTTTGACAGGTTTATATTTCAACATATGAATTTTCCAACATATTAATATCTTAGCATATTAATTTTCAAACATGTCATATTTCTCACATTAATTTTTTTGACATATGTTTAAACATTTCAACTTATCATATTTCAACATGTCATGTATAACATTTCAATGCTTTTTTAATTATTCTAGCAAACTCCCATCATATAATAACGGGGAATGTTAAACGATAATATATCATTATCGAAAATGATATAACTTAAATCCACTCACCTCATTTACTTTCCAAATCCTGGATCTAGTCCAGATCTAGCATTCCATGGTATTCCCCTAGTTGGATTCAGAACCTAACAACCATGGATTCATAATTTTTACTAAAAGAAAAAGGGAAGAAAAAGGAAGAAAATTGAATAGACCAGATCTAGAAAATCATCTCTCTTTGAATATAATTCTGAACACCTTCTTATTAATATTCATTATTTTCCTCCTGATCTTGATTTAGAATTTTTCTAAACTAATTATCTTATGTTTCTAAAGAGATTTGAGGAGGAAGAAGAACGGCAGAGCATAGACGTTGTCTCAGAGAATGTGAGATTCAGGCTAGGCTCTGCTAGCCTATATATAGGTGTTCAGGATCTCATCGTACACGCAGCGCTGAGTCAGCATTGAACGTTGTTAAGAAAATAGTCCAGATTCATCGATGAATCTGGTTGGATCTGGGGGGTGCCGACCTCGGTGTCGACCCCCTGGGTCCCACGAGATGTTCTAGAGCAGAAATTTTATTTTCAAATGTTTGAATTTTTGGAATTTATTTATCTGTTATATTCACATGTAATCTTCTTATGTGTATACAAATTTTCTGTTGACCATTTTACGTGTATATATATATATATACACACAACTTTTGTTTCGTTTTCAAAATTCAAACGGTGTTGCACCGTTATTTGATTCTTGCCATATTTCATTGATTGTTGCCTTATCTTGAACTTTATCTCTTGTATATTTTTTTTTGCACATATATATTCTCATATATATATATATATATATGTATACACATATATTTTCTTTACCTCCTTATATGTATATTTCTCCTTATATTTGCGTTTATACATATTTTCTCTCATGAACATGTGTTATTTTGGTCGTTCTCTTAAAACAAAAATATGACGGTGACGGGAATCGAACTCTGTTCCTCTTGTATGCAAGTCGCATGTTCTAATCAACTGGGCTACTAAGGCTATTGTTAACAAGACTTAGAACAATGGTAGTTAGTGTTCTCTTCTTACTTCTCTTTTTCATATTTGTTACAATATTTCATTGCATGAATCATTTTCTTTTATTTCTTTTTATTATTAATGCAAAATCGGTGCATGCAATATATTTACACCGCATGCAACCAATCCTTTCTTTCTTCTAATGCATGCATTACTATATTATTTGCATTATCTTTATTTTATTCTTCATATATACATTTATTGTAACAACCCCTATTTTTTCGATAATTTATATTATTAAATTTAATATAAATTTAATATGACTTTTAAATATATATTTTGTTATAAACAAAATTAATTGATTTAACTATATAAATTTTGATGTGTGAACTTAATTAAAGAGAATTAGGTAATGGATTTCAACTTATTATAACAATAATGAGTTGCGTTGATTGAAAACTTAACTTTGATTTTGTTTATAGTAATTAATAATGAAAATTTGAAACCCTAAAGAAAATGAATGGAATTGAGTTAAAGAATTTATAGTTGAAATTCAATTGAATTGTAAAAAAGAAAAGAAAAAAAATCAATGTTGGAATTAAATACAAATAAAATCAATTTGCAAAGTTAGTTTGAATTTATTTTGATTTGAGTAAAACTAACATGTTTTGAAATTAAATTGAAATAAATGTTTAATTGGAAGAAGGTGGTTAGAAATTTAATTGAGGAATTTATAGAAAGATATTAAGACTTAAATTGAAATTGATTAATTTTAAAATTAATTGCCTAGTTTAATTTGTATATCCAATTTAATATGATCTTTAATTTTGGTACCGTTTAATGATATATCTTTTACATACGTTTTCATATGTAGATAGTTTTGTATTTTGATATCATTAATTGTTATAAATGTTTGAATTGTCATGCACATTTTATTATTTCAAATTTCAACGAAAGAACAAACAGATTAATAAAAAAAAGGAACATTCATATCTGCAGGCCAACAAAGCTTATACTTCCTTTTACGATGGACAAAATTGTTGTTGATAGTTAATGTAAATAAAGAACTGATTTTGTGAATAATTCTTGAAATGGAATCAAATCAAAAATTTAGGTTCATTTTATAAATCAATACGATATGAATTTAATCTAGTTTATTAAGCGATGGACTTTCAATAGTTATATATGATTATAACTTGTATTTGGTAATATAAGAAATATTGTTCGATAAAGTATTTTATTATGACTTTTGAAATTAACATTGAATTAACAATATATAAAATAAATTTATAATTTTGGAATTCCTCGTATATTGAAAATTAGTGTAATAATTAACATTGGATTTTATATGTCGATTCGTTTTAAACTATGGTAAAATTTTGAGTAATCAAAACGATAAAATTTGCTACTTATGAATGTTGAATAAAAAGGAAGTTAATTAATTTAATATAATTAATGTTCAGCATAAATTGGTAAATAATAATTTAATTTGGCAATTGTTACATATATTATTGATTCCTATAACTGACATTTGTCTTAATTTAGGTTAGCAACGTTTGGAATCATATTAAATGTGAATAGGAAAAGCTTGAATATTTTATTTATCTCATTAACCATTGAGATTCTTTTATAAATAAATAATCAAAATTCTAATCTAATTCATTATTAACCTAATCTCGTCATTCTTGTAGCCGCCAGATGCTATTTTGTTCATAAACATGAAGGCGCACCTTTTCAAAACAAATGTTCAATGGCCTCTTGCTTTTTCAATTTCAAAAATTGATTATAAATCCATTTCTCAATGAAATTGCGCAAATCTGGATTCGTTGAGCTCATGAGTAGGAGGGCTTCATCTATATAGCTTTTGTTTCAAGTTCGACGTCATCAAACTGGGCTCTATTTCATGGCAGCGTGGCTAGGGTTACACTTTGATCAACATATGAGGTACGAAGCCTTGAAAATGGATGCATGAATTTGGGTTCATTCGGAAAATTGGGTTATGGTTTTCCTTGGAAGTAGCATATGTGTTTAGGAAGAAGAAGGGGGGCACGGAAACAAGATGATGTGGCAAGTATGGATGAATTTGCTCCATTTTCGTTTTTACAATTTATTTAATTCTAATCGCTAAAACTTGTATAATTTTTACGTACAATTTCAGAATAGCACGTTGTTTGTTGCGTTGGAATCGTATCGATGAGCTCTTCGCGATGCCGCTGGTTTGGGCTGATTCTGAGAAGGTTGAATTTTAGGCTAAAAATTTGGAATTTCAATCGCGTACAGAACAAAGGTGGGTGATTAAACTCACTCACGCATAACTAAATTATTCTAATATTAGTTAAATTAATATCTTGTCATGATATGATTGTATGTATCAATCTTTGACAGTTTAAAATTGCATATTTATATTGATTTGCATCGATAGTGTAGTTAAATTTGACTATTAAATATAATTTTTCAGTTAAGTTAAAATTTTGACATATCATTTCTGTTTAAAACCTGACATCAGAAATTTGTAAATTAATATGATATTGGACTGTTTTGTATGTATTGACGCGATGGGTTGCTTGAATTTGATATGTTGACATATTGATGTTAATTGTGTAAATTTACCTGTTATTCATATTTATTCGTATATGACTCTTGTTGTGCCGATTATTCCCAATCATTACCCTAGATGTTATGGGCATCGAATTAACCCGGGATTAATCATTAAAATGAATTTAGAACGTAGGTTTAAATGATAAATGCCTATGACCTTGATTTGCAGTGAAATGATATATCCTTTCCCAAAATACCAAAATTAAAATTTAGGTATCACTTGGCCATAGGACAGAAAATTATATACGAACAACGGTTGGTTAAATAAAATTTGATTTAACCATGAATTTTGAAATATTGTTTTAAAAACAATATAAGTGATGTTTTATAATTTATTTCCTTTGAACTTGAACCTTGAATTTTGAAATATAAACAAAAAGGGGAAATAAATTAGTATTGTAACTGAAGCTAAATAAAGTGAAATATAATGTAAATCGAATTTATTGAAATTGAATAGTTTCATCCATCTTTAAAATTTATTATGAATCAACATTGATTTGAATTATATATGAATTGTGAACTTGATATTTGTTATAAATTGAAATCATTGAAAATGAGAATCTGATTTGGAATGTATGAATTAATTTGATCGAATTGAAATAATGTAAATTGGAAGTTTAATTGATGGAATTATTGAGAATTAAGTTGGTTGAATTGAAGATTGAAATATGACTTCAAGTTTAATTGAAAATGTTAGAGAAACGATTCTAATTCCAACTATAGTATTTCAAATAATTTTATAAACTATTTTTGAGACGACCCGAACTTCCCCGTGAAGGAAAGCACGGATAGAATTGAGGACAAGACACAAAAGGACGCATATGGAAGAACATTTCATTGTTATTACAACAATTCCATCAGATACAAGAATATACAGAGTATAAATGAATAAATTACATTCGATAAATATCAGAGATTACAATAAATTACACAGCGGCGGAAAAATATACAAAACACAACTGAAAGTGATACACGGATACAGAGCTTTCCGAGCATCGTTCCAGCTGTTAATCAGGACCCTGCGAATATAAATCTGCAAAACCAAAACTACTAGCTGCCCGTGTGGAAAATAGGGGCACCCAGAGTTTAGGTTAAAACAATAAACTCCAGGTCAGTCATGTGACTGGTGTGAGAACTAAAGCAGTTATTAATCTTTATTTTTAAAGTTAGGTAAATCAAGGGACCACGCCGTATAACACGGAACGGGTTTCCTCCCAAGAATACCAGTGCATAAAACAAACAGCGCAATGCTAAATAAAGAAAAATGAAGCTGTTATAAGACCCAGGTCCCATCACACAATGCAACGCAAGCCGGAGGATAGGGTTTTTACCTTATAACAGCCAAAGCATGCTTGATACGTTTAAAACACATTATTTGATACTATTATAAGTGTATAGTGTCAAAACAATTTCAATCATAAATATCAATCATAGGCGGCATGGGTACCATCTATCATGTCGCCATACTAGTTCTACAATTAAAACCGCAATATCACGTATTGGAAATTGGATTCCATCATGAGCCGAGGCAAGGGGCAAGCTCCTCTCCGCGTTCGAGACACTCTAGCAAATGCCTCAGGACCCCACTATGATCCTTGGAATCGGCTGGGCCGGTCCTCTCTTACTTTTGAGGATTGGCAATTCCTGAACACACGTTTCTCGGTCCTTACAGACCTATATCCGAGGCGCCTCATATCCAACAACCACACAGGTGAAAAGTATATAAATGTCAGGGCTGGTAGGTCACTGACACCACCCTAGCTAGAAAGAAACGTCGTGCTCTCCCAGCGGTCCATCTCCCGTTTTTGACTCATACCGAGGTGTGAGGCTCGCGAATTCACGTTATACACAAAGCTATGCCACACAGGCCGTGCTTTGATCATCAACCACAAGACTTTGCTTTTCAACAGAAGCCTTGATCAATTGCCACTTACGCATGCCACACTGGCAATTCACTCCATGCGACTGATGTCCATCGATATACAACCTCTGAGCTCGTACGTCTCAGAGAAGGGCGTTAAGCAAGAGAATAAATTCTCCGCCGCCAAACAGATGTATATTTAATAGAGATCAATCAACACAGAATAAAATCCAATGTCAGACACACAATCCATTTACAAGTTCGTTCTGGGTCTGAACGAAACCGGAGGCACTTTCCTCGCATATCCATCGATCTCCAAGTACGTCTAGACGATCACCAACTGTTTCCCTCATCTTGGGTGTACAGCCCAATCAAGATCATCAGTAATCACCCAAACGATGTGAAGACTTCCGGTCTTCAACCACCGTCTTCATCTTCGACTTCTCGTCGAATCGGTTATCCAGAATGGGTGTAATCCCGGCCTTTCTGAATAACCCACGTATATAATAAACGAATGTTACACAAACACAACAAACGCCTCATTCCAATTCAGAATATGCTTTTATTCACAAAATCACGTTCTTAGGGAAATGTTCCCATTAATTTTATCCAAGATAAATTCTTCTAAATTTATTCTATAATCTTCTTTTGGATATCATTTCAAACTAGTCGGGATTAGCGAACCACACCGAAGTAATTATTTATTTTATTTCCCAATCCCAACCTATATATCCCATGGAGAAAACTGGTAATACTCCACATCTAACACCACGGTGTTATCGGTAAAATTAATTACCATTTCACGTTCAAATCTAATTAAAGATTTAACTATCGCTTTGGAGCAAAACTGGTGCTACTCCACTCTCGATCACCTTTCAGATTTGATAATTTAAATTATCAATTCACATTTTAATCTAATTAAAGATTCATTAAAACTTCACTTAGTTTTAATCTTTTCAAAAATCAACATCTTGCCTTTAACTGGGTTAAAGAACCAATGTCATCTAAAACATGATTCACGACAAACCCAAATCACATTTGATATTAAATACAAGGCTCTGAATAGAAAATATATCGGCTTATATTCAATATCAAATTCTGAAACCAACAAATATCGTATTGGAAATAACGATATATAATATATCTTTCAAATTCCCAAAACAATATCTGTATAGTCACGAAATCCAACATCGAAATATTCCGGAGATAATTTCGATTCAACTCCAGTCCAATCCACATATTGGGAATATCGATTATTTTTAAAATCACTTTCAATTTCAATTTATTTATTTCAACAATAAATTGATTTTAATTCTAGTTCAAGCTAGTTCATTTCGATAAAAATCTATTTTTATCTTTTCAAATATGGAGTTTTTCATCCCAGTTCTTTCCAATTCACATATTATGATTTTACACAAATTATCAATATTTTTAATAATTTTATCAAGGCCCGTACAGTCGATTTCCATCAACGGCTATCGAACTGCACTTACAGCGACCTTTTTCGAATTTGATTTGGACATAATTCCAAATCCAACCGTTAGATTTCAAATTTCTAATATTCATTGGAAAGCTCTTTTCGATACGAACCCAACGGTTCCGGTTTTAGGAGAATCCGACGGTCGGATCTCCCGCAACGTCAGTTTGAAATAAATGGTCGAAATTCATGAACTGCCGCAGCGCGGCGCGTTCTATTCAGGCCATTATATTATATATATAATATATATATAATATATTTCGTCGATATTATTTAAAACGGATTTTATAAATCGTTTTAAATTCGTTTCAAAACCATTTCAACACTATATTCAATTTCAGATCGATTTGATTTCAATTCAATTCGAATTCATTTCAACCTAATTCAATTTGAATTTACCTTCTATTTGATTCAATTCGAATTCGTTTCCTATCGATTTCAATTCAATTTCAATTTAATTTCATTTGAATTCATTTCTATTTTATTCGAATTCAAATTCACTTTCCATTCAATTCTAATTCTAATTCGTTTTCTATTCAATTCGAATCGAGTTCATTTTCTATTCAATTCGAATCGAATTCATTTTATATTCGATTCGAATTCATTTCAAATTGATTCAATAAAATTTCAATTTCAATTTTTATCTAATTCAATTTGAATTTCATTTCAAAATATTAGATTTTGAAATCACCTTTCCATATTCATTATAAAACGAATAAAATCGATATAGATATCGTTCGCGTCAAAATAACGCATCTCTAATCAACACGGCTTTATATTTTTCAAAAACTTCTTTATTCTATTCAAAAAATGAATATTTATCCCATTCAACACATGAATCTATATTTCTTTCAACACACGACTAATCTCAACACATGAGTACTGTCGACACATCACTATTTTTGCTATGTAAAAATATTTTATAAAACTATGGTATCTATCGTTTGATTTTAATTAGACTTCAACCGTAAAGTACTTCTAATTTTAAATATGATAAAGATGTAAATTTTATTGTATAAAATATTTCACTCAACACATGAACATCGTCAACACATGACTATTTTTATATTCAACACATGAATTTTCTTTTATAATATTCCTTATTTTCCCGATTGGAATGAGGCCCAATCAATCACCATATAACGTTAATTATATGGATTCCATACAACACATGTATATAATAGCATTGAAAAATAATCAACCATCAACCAAAGTGCACTACACTGTATAAGCATCAAATATAGATATCTAATGCTTATAACAGCCTGTCAATCAATCGATCGACATATTTAATCAATCAGGATGAGTGAACTTCCAAATTTCGTCCCAACACCCGTGTGGGGTTTCAAACAATCAAACACAGATTTTATTTGTGCAGTTGGGCGACGTGTAAAATTTATCGTCCCAATCAATATCAGTCAAATCAGTGTATATAAACAAATCGGCCGATTTGTTTATAAATATTCATTTATCCACTTTCACGTTAAAAATTATATTTTTAACGATAAACATTTTATTTTAACACAAGAATTTCTATTTATTTCATTTACACAATAAAAATGATATTTTTATTTTTCTAACATATTTTAGAAAATTTCGGCGGCATAACGGCACGATACTAGAAACGGGACGAGGCCTAGCCTTATCCCCGGTCTAGTGAAGGCCCACGCCATTCACACATCAATCAAATCCATTCCATTTCACCAAACAATTCAATTCAAACCAATTGGACTAACCAACTACACAACCAAACAATTTAACAAACAAGCCATCCATGGTCTGTGGATGACGGGTGTCGGGTGCTACTAAACACCGTCTACATCCTAGTATATATATATATAACTAGAAAAAGAGAATTTAGAGTGAGAAGTTCTCACCGAAAGCTATCCAACTTTCACGACACTTCATTGATAGAAATCTTCCTCGTTGTTGCCTTTTTCATCTTCGTTGCCCGTAGTCACTACATATATAAAAATCACACATTTTTATATATTGATGTCTTTAAAATAAAAATCACATTTTTATTCATTCACTTTCAATTTAAAAGTCATATTTTTATAATCACTTCATATATTAAAAATCGGATTTTTACTATGCTATTCAATATATAAAAATCGAATTTTTACTATGATGTTCAATATATATAAAAATCATATTTTTACTTCTCTATTTTCTATATAAAGACCTCGCCTTTTCAACTATAAAAACTTCACCCTTACAAAAATATAGATTTCATCGTTATGAAAATCACCACTTTATTTCAACGTATATAAAATAAAAATCAGATTTTTATTTCGCTACATATACAAAGATGATATTTTTATATTCTCTATCCTATAAAGATTATATTTTTAATACTTTAAAAATATAAAAATCATATTTTTAATATTTCTATATAGTAAAGATTATATTTTTAATACTTTAAAAACATAAAAATCATATTTTTATCACTTTAAAAATATAAAGATCATACCTTTTACCAAATAAAAATCAAATCTTGCCTTAAAATCAAACTTTTCTATACTTTCTTTTAAAAATCCTAATCTGAAAAATAAATAATAAAGTAAATAAATTATATAAATAAAAACAAAATTAACACGATAAACTTACAGTCAATTTGCCGAAGAAGGGGGGGGTTTTGCGGGTTCGGGTCTGGGTGGGGTCGGGCGTCGCAGGCGAAGGGAAGGGGAGGAGGAAGAAGAAAGGAGGCGGAGGATAGGAAGGTAGAAGATGAGAGGGGGGCGACGTCTTCGTCGATTTGGGGGTTCCGCGGTTTTGGCAGAGGGGGGGGGGGGCGCCACGTCGATCGAGGGGAAGAGCGGGGGGGGGGGGGGCTTGGTGGTAGCGGCGCCGCCCATCGCGCGGTGGCGGCTCCATCGGAGGAGCGACGAGCTCCTCCGCCCTTTTTTTTCGATCTGAATAGAAACGGGGGAGGGAGAGGGTTTTATAAAATTTATATTATTTAATTTATTATTTAATTCAAAAAGTTGACTTTTACATACGACCTCTAAACGAGGCCCACCGCCTGACGTCTATAGCGTTTTACCCCCATTCCGGACACAATGGGATATGTATCGTAGGCTGATTCGGCTGTTACAATCAGTTTCCGTTAAATTTACATTTAAATCACTTTATTGAATTTTAAACGTACATTTCAAATTACCGGGGTCACATACTAACTAGAAAAATTCCAGAAAAATATTTTCTAGCTTCGTATTGACGATACGGTCCTAACAAAACTAGTTTCATCGAATTCCGAGACCGTTGGAAAAATGGCCAATTTCCAGTCGATTAAAATCAACTGAAACTGGTCAAACGCGTTTTCCTTTGCCACGCTCACACATTGATTCGAAAAATTATGAAATTTGAAACCTAGCAATAATTTGACATCACGGACCCAACAAAAGTGGTTTCGTCGAAATCCGAGGTCATTTGCAAAATGTCCATTTTTAAGGGCCTGAATTCCATAGCGACTATTCAGAATTTTCAACTGGACATATCTTTTGATTCCCGTTATGAAATCTCGATTTTTCGGATTCGTTGGAAAGATCTTATCAATTAGATCATAATGTTTTTGGTTTCACTAAAATCCGGATTGTTTTGCACCCGGTACATTCAATTGAAGTTTGAAATCGAATTATCGAACTACCGCGCCATTTTCAATTCTATTCATAATTATATATAAATATTTATATTCTAACGACGACGTATATAAATATATACGTCGAATTCAATTCAAAATAAATTTCTCGTCGATATTATTTAAAATAATCTATTTTAAATATTCAAAATTCGCTAAATTGCCAAAATAAAAATTTTAAACTGGCCCAGATTTTCGGGTTATTACAATCTCCCCCACTTAAAACTTTTCGTCCCCGAAAAGGAACAAAGTCGAAAGTGGTTTGATAAGTCAACTCTACGTTCGATCTGGCTTCCATTCTCCAACTTTTCAGTTTCTGAGAATTTTCAAATTTTCGAAAATTTGGCTAATACCCTAAATTTTCGAAAAATTTCGCCATAACCTCCCCTGCACCGGGAGCATCGGGGAATTTCAAATAGCTTCCCCGGTCCTTCAGATCTCAAAAAGAAAAAGAAAAAGCCAAGCGGCTAGCCAATAGGCTCATAAAATCATCATCACCCAAACAAAAACAGTAAATTATGTAGTAAATATGTACCTATTTGTCGGGCAAACAAATTTTATTCTTCGGCTCTAGCCTCCTTGCTATGACCTGTTCAATGTGAGTACAAGTATATGCAAGCAAATGCGACCAATTTTCAATACAATTCAATATTTGGTTCAATTTGGTTAAAGGTTCAACATCTTAATTAATCAACCAAATAAACAAATAACACAAACATCAATCAATTAGTGGATTAGAGTTTCAAATTCATAATTTTGATACATATACAAAAAATCATGTTTTGATGCCAATTCACAACAATGTGTTCTAACTATATATGTTTTGGTTCTCACACCAGTCTAATGGAAATATATAGAAATCACACGTTCGAAATTCGAATATGAATACTGATGATGATGCACCATCATCAGAATCATCCCCGGATGTCTAGAATGTGATTCTATATCTATCCAGTATATTAAAACTTCGACTATACGTTCATGACGCGTATACGCGAAATCTATACATACTCGATTGTCCATATTCAATATAAATAAATATTCAAATACGTATAAAACGATATAAATTTTCAAAACAAAATTGTTTTCATTTGAAAAATATACTCTTTTCACCCGTTCTAGGATACTACTGATCCTATCTCTAACGAGTCATTCTAATTGGATATTGCTAATCCAATATCTGATGAATTCTTTCGTATGGTTCTAATGTGTCTTGTTCTCGAGCTCTGTAAACCAAAGCTCTGATACCAAACTGAGACGACCCGAACTTCCCCGTGAAGGAAAGCACGGATAGAATTGAGGACAAGACACAAAAGGACGCATATGGAAGAACATTTCATTGTTATTACAACAATTCCATCAGATACAAGAATATACAGAGTATAAATGAATAAATTACATTCGATAAATATCAGAGATTACAATAAATTACACAGCGGCGGAAAAATATACAAAACACAACTGAAAGTGATACACGGATACAGAGCTTTCCGAGCATCGTTCCAGCTGTTAATCAGGACCCTGCGAACATAAATCTGCAAAACCAAAACTACTAGCTGCCCGTGTGGAAAATAGTGGCACCCAGAGTTTAGGTTAAAACAATAAACTCCAGGTCAGTCATGTGACTGGTGTGAGAACTATAGCAGTTATTAATCTTTATTTTTAAAGTTAGGTAAATCAAGGGACCACGCCGTATAACACGGAACGGGTTTCCTCCCAAGAATACCAGTGCATAAAACAAACAGCGCAATGCTAAATAAAGAAAAATGAAGCTATTATAAGACCCAGGTCCCATCACACAATGCAACGCAAGCCGGAGGATATGGTTTTTACCTTATAACAGCCAAAGCATGCTTGATACGTTTAAAACACATTATTTGATACTATTATAAGTGTATAGTGTCAAAACAATTTCAATCATAAATATCAATCATAGGCGGCATGGGTACCATCTATCATGTCGCCATACTAGTTCTACAATTAAAACCACAATATCACGTATTGGAAATTGGATTCCATCATGAGCCGAGGCAAGGGGCAAGCTCCTCTCCGCGTTCGAGACACTCTAGCAAATGCCTCAGGACCCCACTATGATCCTTGGAATCGGCTGGGCCGGTCCTCTCTTACTTTTGAGGATTGGCAATTCCTGAACACACGTTTCCCGGTCCTTACAGACCTATATCCGAGGCGCCTCATATCCAACAACCACACAGGTGAAAAGTATATAAATGTCAGGGCTGGTAGGTCACTGACACCACCCTAGCTAGAAAGAAACGTCGTGCTCTCCCAGCGGTCCATCTCCCGTTTTTGACTCATACCGAGGTGTGAGGCTCGCGAATTCACGTTATACACAAAGCTATGCCACACAGGCCGTGATTTGATCATCAACCACAAGACTTTGCTTTTCAACAGAAGCCTTGATCAATTGCCACTTACGCATGCCACACTGGCAATTCACTCCATGCGACTGATGTCCATCGATATACAACCTCTGAGCTCGTACGTCTCAGAGAAGGGCGTTAAGCAAGAGAATAAATTCTCCGCCGCCAAACAGATGTATATTTAATAGAGATCAATCAACACAGAATAAAATCCAATGTCAGACACACAATCCATTTACAAGTTCGTTCTGGGTCTGAACGAAACCGGAGGCACTTTCCTCGCATATCCATCGATCTCCAAGTACGTCTGGACGATCACCAACTGTTTCCCTCATCTTGGGTGTACAGCCCAATCAAGATCATCAGTAATCACCCAAACGATGTGAAGACTTCCGGTCTTCAACCACCGTCTTCATCTTCGACTTCTCGTCGAATCGATTATCCAGAATGGGTGTAATCCCGGCCTTTCTGAATAACCCACGTATATAATAAACGAATGTTACACAAACACAACAAACGCCTCATTCCAATTCAGAATATGCTTTTATTCACAAAATCACGTTCTTAGGGAAATGTTCCCATTAATTTTATCCAAGATAAATTCTTCTAAATTTATTCTATAATCTTCCTTTGGATATCATTTCAAACTAGTCGGGATTAGCGAACCACACCGAAGTAATTATTTATTTTATTTCCCAATCCCAACCTATATATCCCATGGAGAAAACTGGTAATACTCCACATCTAACACCACGGTGTTATCGGTAAAATTAATTACCATTTCACGTTCAAATCTAATTAAAGATTTAACTATCGCTTTGGAGCAAAACTGGTGCTACTCCACTCTCGATCACCTTTCAGATTTGATAATTTAAATTATCAATTCACATTTTAATCTAATTAAAGATTCATTAAAACTTCACTTAGTTTTAATCTTTTCAAAAATCAACATCTTGCCTTTAACTGGGTTAAAGAACCAATGTCATCTAAAACATGATTCACGACAAACCCAAATCACATTTGATATTAAATACAAGGCTCTGAATAGAAAATATATCGGCTTATATTCAATATCAAATTCTGAAACCAACAAATATCGTATTGGAAATAACGATATATAATATATCTTTCAGATTCCCAAAACAATATCTGTATAGTCACGAAATCCAACATCGAAATATTCCGGAGATAATTTCGATTCAACTCCAGTCCAATCCACATATTGGGAATATCGATTATTTTTAAAATCACTTTCAATTTCAATTTATTTATTTCAACAATAAATTGATTTTAATTCTAGTTCAAGCTAGTTCATTTCGATAAAAATCTATTTTTATCTTTTCAAATATGGAGTTTTTCATCCCAGTTCTTTCCAATTCACATATTATGATTTTACACAAATTATCAATATTTTTAATAATTTTATCAAGGCCCGTACAGTCGATTTCCATCAACGGCTATCGAACTGCACTTACAGCGACCTTTTTCGAATTTGATTTGGACATAATTCCAAATCCAACCGTTAGATTTCAAATTTCTAATATTCGTTGGAAAGCTCTTTTCGATACGAACCCAACGGTTCCGGTTTTAGGAGAATCCGACGGTCGGATCTCCCGCAACGTCCGTTTGAAATAAATGGTCGAAATTCATGAACTGCCGCGGCGCGGCGCGTTCTATTCAGGCCATTATATTATATATATAATATATATAATATATATTTCGTCGATATTATTTAAAACGGATTTTATAAATCGTTTTAAATTCGTTTCAAAACCATTTCAACACTATATTCAATTTCAGATCGATTTGATTTCAATTCAATTCGAATTCATTTCAACTTAATTCAATTTGAATTTACCTTCTATTTGATTCAATTCGAATTCGTTTCCTATCGATTTCAATTCAATTTCAATTTAATTTCATTTGAATTCATTTCTATTTTATTCGAATTCAAATTCACTTTCCATTCAATTCAAATTCTAATTCGTTTTCTATTCAATTCGAATCGAGTTCATTTTCTATTCAATTCGAATCGAATTCATTTTATATTCGATTCGAATTCATTTCAAATTGATTCAATAAAATTTCAATTTCAATTTTTATCTAATTCAATTTGAATTTCATTTCAAAATATTAGATTTTGAAATCACCTTTCCATATTCATTATAAAACGAATAAAATCGATATAGATATCGTTCGCGTCAAAATAACGCATCTCTAATCAACACGGCTTTATATTTTTCAAAAACTTCTTTATTCTATTCAACAAATGAATATTTATCCCATTCAACACATGAATCTATATTTCTTTCAACACACGACTAATCTCAACACATGAGTACTGTCGACACATCACTATTTTTGCTATGTAAAAATATTTTATAAAACTATGGTATCTATCGTTTGATTTTAATTAGACTTCAACCGTAAAGTACTTCTAATTTTAAATATGATAAAGATGTAAATTTTATTGTATAAAATATTTCACTCAACACATGAACATCGTCAACACATGACTATTTTTATATTCAACACATGAATTTTCTTTTATAATATTCCTTATTTTCCCGATTGGAATGAGGCCCAATCAATCACCATATAACGTTAATTATATGGATTCCATACAACACATGTATATAATAGCATTGAAAAATAATCAACCATCAACCAAAGTGCACTACACTGTATAAGCATCAAATATAGATATCTAATGCTTATAACAGCCTGTCAATCAATCGATCGACATATTTAATCAATCAGGATGAGTGAACTTCCAAATTTCATCCCAACACCCGTGTGGGGTTTCAAACAATCAAACACAGATTTTATTTGTGCAGTTGGGCGACGTGTAAAATTTATCGTCCCAATCAATATCAGTCAAATCAGTGTATATAAACAAATCGGCCGATTTGTTTATAAATATTCATTTATCCACTTTCACGTTAAAAATTATATTTTTAACGATAAACATTTTATTTTAACACAAGAATTTCTATTTATTTCATTTACACAATAAAAATGATATTTTTATTTTTCTAACATATTTTAGAAAATTTCGGCGGCATAACGGCACGATACTAGAAACGGGACGAGGCCTAGCCTTATCCCCGGTCTAGTGAAGGCCCACGCCATTCACACATCAATCAAATCCATTCCATTTCACCAAACAATTCAATTCAAACCAATTGGACTAACCAACTACACAACCAAACAATTTAACAAACAAGCCATCCATGGTCTGTGGATGACGGGTGTCGGGTGCTACTAAACACCGTCTACATCCTAGTATATATATATAACTAGAAAAAGAGAATTTAGAGTGAGAAGTTCTCACCGAAAGCTATCCAACTTTCACGACACTTCATTGACAGAAATCTTCCTCGTTGTTGCCTTTTTCATCTTCGTTGCCCGTAGTCACTACATATATAAAAATCACATATTTTTATATATTGATGTCTTTAAAATAAAAATCACATTTTTATTCATTCACTTTCAATTTAAAAGTCATATTTTTATAATCACTTCATATATTAAAAATCGGATTTTTACTATGCTATTCAATATATAAAAATCGAATTTTTACTATGATGTTCAATATATATAAAAATCATATTTTTACTTCTCTATTTTCTATATAAAGACCTCGCCTTTTCAACTATAAAAACTTCACCCTTACAAAAATATAGATTTCATCGTTATGAAAATCACCACTTTATTTCAACGTATATAAAATAAAAATCAGATTTTTATTTCGCTACATATACAAAGATGATATTTTTATATTCTCTATCCTATAAAGATTATATTTTTAATACTTTAAAAATATAAAAATCATATTTTTAATATTTCTATATAGTAAAGATTATATTTTTAATACTTTAAAAACATAAAAATCATATTTTTATCACTTTAAAAATATAAAGATCATACCTTTTACCAAATAAAAATCAAATCTTGCCATAAAATCAAACTTTTCTATACTTTCTTTTAAAAATCCTAATCTGAAAAATAAATAATAAAGTAAATAAAGTATATAAATAAAAACAAAATTAACACGAAAAACTTACAGTCAATTTGCCGAAGAAGGGGGGGGGGTTTGCGGGTTCGGGTCTGGGTGGGGTCGGGCGTCGCAGGCAAAGGGAAGGGGAGGAGGAAGAAGAAAGGAGGCGGAGGATAGGAAGGTAGAAGACGAGAGGGGGGCGACGTCTTCGTCGATTTGGGGGTTCCGCGGTTTTGGCAGAGGGGGGGGCGCCACGTCGATCGAGGGGAAGAGCGGGGGTGGGGCTTGGTGGTAGCGGCGCCGCCCATGGCGCGGTGGCGGCTCCATCGGAGGAGCGACGAGCTCCTCCGCCCTTTTTTTTTCGATCTGAATAGAAACGGGGGAGGGAGAGGGTTTATAAAATTTATATTATTTAATTTATTATTTAATTCAAAAAGTTGACTTTTACATACGACCTCTAAACGAGGCCCACCGCCTGACGTCTATAGCGTTTTACCCCCATTCCGGACACAATGGGATATGTATCGTAGGCTGATTCGGCTGTTACAATCAGTTTCCGTTAAATTTACATTTAAATCACTTTATTGAATTTTAAACGTACATTTCAAATTACCGGGGTCACATACTAACTAGAAAAATTCCAGAAAAATATTTTCTAGCTTCGTATTGACGATACGGTCCTAACAAAACTAGTTTCATCGAATTCCGAGACCGTTGGAAAAATGGCCAATTTCCAGTCGATTAAAATCAACTGAAACTGGTCAAACGCGTTTTCCTTTGCCACGCTCACACATTGATTCGAAAAATTATGAAATTTGAAACCTAGCAATAATTTGACATCACGGACCCAACAAAAGTGGTTTCGTCGAAATCCGAGGTCATTTGCAAAATGTCCATTTTTAAGGGCCTGAATTCCATAGCGACTATTCAGAATTTTCAACTGGACATATCTTTTGATTCCCGTTATGAAATCTCGATTTTTCGGATTCGTTGGAAAGATCTTATCAATTAGATCATAATGTTTTTGGTTTCACTAAAATCCGGATTGTTTTGCACCCGGTACATTCAATTGAAGTTTGAAATCGAATTATCGAACTACCGCGCCATTTTCAATTCTATTCATAATTATATATAAATATTTATATTCTAACGACGACGTATATAAATATATACGTCGAATTCAATTCAAAATAAATTTCTCGTCGATATTATTTAAAATAATCTATTTTAAATATTCAAAATTCGCTAAATTGCCAAAATAAAAATTTTAAACTAGCCCAGATTTTCGGGTTATTACAATCTCCCCCACTTAAAACTTTTCGTCCCCGAAAAGGAACAAAGTCGAAAGTGGTTTGATAAGTCAACTCTACGTTCGATCTGGCTTCCACTCTCCAACTTTTCAGTTTCTGAGAATTTTCAAATTTTCGAAAATTTGGCTAACACCCTAAATTTTCGAAAAATTTCGCCATAACCTCCCCTGCACCGGGAGCATCGGGGAATTTCAAATAGCTTCCCCGGTCCTTTAGATCTCAAAAAGAAAAAGAAAAAGCCAAGCGGCTAGCCAATAGGCTCATAAAATCATCATCACCCAAATAAAAACAGTAAATTATGTAGTAAACATGTACCTATTTGTCGGGCAAACAAATTTTATTCTTCGGCTCTAGCCTCCTTGCTATGACCTGTTCAATGTGAGTACAAGTATATGCAAGCAAATGCGACCAATTTTCAATACAATTCAATATTTGGTTCAATTTGGTTAAAGGTTCAACATCTTAATTAATCAACCAAATAAACAAATAACACAAACATCAATCAATTAGTGGATTAGAGTTTCAAATTCATAATTTTGATACATATACAAAAAATCATGTTTTGATGCCAATTCACAACAATGTGTTCTAACTATATATGTTTTGGTTCTCACACCAGTCTAATGGAAATATATAGAAATCACACGTTCGAAATTCGAATATGAATACTGATGGTGATGCACCATCATCAGAATCATCCCCGGATGTCTAGAATGTGATTCTATATCTATCCAGTATATTAAAACTTCGACTATACGTTCATGACGCGTATACGCGAAATCTATACATACTCGATTGTCCATATTCAATATAAATAAATATTCAAATACGTATAAAACGATTTAAATTTTCAAAACAAAATTGTTTTCATTTGAAAAATATACTCTTTTCACCCGTTCTAGGATACTACTGATCCTATCTCTAACGAGTCATTCTAATTGGATATTGCTAATCCAATATCTGATGAATTCTTTCGTATGGTTCTAATGTGTCTTGTTCTCGAGCTCTGTAAACCAAAGCTCTGATACCAAACTGAGACGACCTGAACTTCCCCGTGAAGGAAAGCACGGATAGAATTGAGGACAAGACACAAAAGGACGCATATGGAAGAACATTTCATTGTTATTACAACAATTCCATCAGATACAAGAATATACAGAGTATAAATGAATAAATTACATTCGATAAATATCAGAGATTACAATAAATTACACAGCGGCGGAAAAATATACAAAACACAACTGAAAGTGATACACGGATACAGAGCTTTCCGAGCATCGTTCCAGCTGTTAATCAGGACCCTGCGAACATAAATGTGCAAAACCAAAACTACTAGCTGCCCGTGTGGAAAATAGGGGCACCCAGAGTTTAGGTTAAAACAATAAACTCCAGGTCAGTCATGTGACTGGTGTGAGAACTAAAGCAGTTATTAATCTTTATTTTTAAAGTTAGGTAAATCAAGGGACCACGCCGTATAACACGGAACGGGTTTCCTCCCAAGAATACCAGTGCATAAAACAAACAGCGCAATGCTAAATAAAGAAAAATGAAGCTGTTATAAGACCCAGGTCCCATCACACAATGCAACGCAAGCCGGAGGATAGGGTTTTTACCTTATAACAGCCAAAGCATGCTTGATACGTTTAAAACACATTATTTGATACTATTATAAGTGTATAGTGTCAAAACAATTTCAATCATAAATATCAATCATAGGCGGCATGGGTACCATCTATCATGTCGCCATACTAGTTCTACAATTAAAACCGCAATATCACGTATTGGAAATTGGATTCCATCATGAGCCGAGGCAAGGGGCAAGCTCCTCTCCGCGTTCGAGACACTCTAGCAAATGCCTCAGGACCCCACTATGATCCTTGGAATCGGCTGGGCCGGTCCTCTCTTACTTTTGAGGATTGGCAATTCCTGAACACACGTTTCCCGGTCCTTACAGACCTATATCCGAGGCGCCTCATATCCAACAACCACACATGTGAAAAGTATATAAATGTCAGGGCTGGTAGGTCACTGACACCACCCTAGCTAGAAAGAAACGTCGTGCTCTCCCAGCGGTCCATCTCCCGTTTTTGACTCATACCGAGGTGTGAGGCTCGCGAATTCACGTTATACACAAAGCTATGCCACACAGGCCGTGCTTTGATCATCAACCACAAGACTTTGCTTTTCAACAGAAGCCTTGATCAATTGCCACTTACGCATGCCACACTGGCAATTCACTCCATGCGACTGATGTCCATCGATATACAACCTCTGAGCTCGTACGTCTCAGAGAAGGGCGTTAAGCAAGAGAATAAATTCTCCGCCGCCAAACAAATGTATATTTAATAGAGATCAATCAACACAGAATAAAATCCAATGTCAGACACACAATCCATTTACAAGTTCGTTCTAGGTCTGAACGAAACCGGAGGCACTTTCCTCGCATATCCATCGATCTCCAAGTACGTCTGGACGATCACCAACTGTTTCCCTCATCTTGGGTGTACAGCCCAATCAAGATCATCAGTAATCACCCAAACGATGTGAAGACTTCCGGTCTTCAACCACCGTCTTCATCTTCGACTTCTCGTCAAATCGGTTATCCAGAATGGGTGTAATCCCGGCCTTTCTGAATAACCCACGTATATAATAAACGAATGTTACACAAACACAACAAACGCCTCATTCCAATTCAGAATATGCTTTTATTCACAAAATCACGTTCTTAGGGAAATGTTCCCATTAATTTTATCCAAGATAAATTCTTCTAAATTTATTCTATAATCTTCCTTTGGATATCATTTCAAACTAGTCGGGATTAGCGAACCACACCGAAGTAATTATTTATTTTATTTCCCAATCCCAACCTATATATCCCATGGAGAAAACTGGTAATACTCCACATCTAACACCACGGTGTTATCGGTAAAATTAATTACCATTTCACATTCAAATCTAATTAAAGATTTAACTATCGCTTTGGAGCAAAACTGGTGCTACTCCACTCTCGATCACCTTTCAGATTTGATAATTTAAATTATCAATTCACATTTTAATCTAATTAAAGATTCATTAAAACTTCACTTAGTTTTAATCTTTTCAAAAATCAACATCTTGCCTTTAACTGGGTTAAAGAACCAATGTCATCTAAAACATGATTCACGACAAACCCAAATCACATTTGATATTAAATACAAGGCTCTGAATAGAAAATATATCGGCTTATATTCAATATCAAATTCTGAAACCAACAAATATCGTATTGGAAATAACGATATATAATATATCTTTCAAATTCCCAAAACAATATCTGTATAGTCACGAAATCCAACATCGAAATATTCCGGAGATAATTTCGATTCAACTCCAGTCCAATCCACATATTGGGAATATCGATTATTTTTAAAATCACTTTCAATTTCAATTTATTTATTTCAACAATAAATTGATTTTAATTCTAGTTCAAGCTAGTTAATTTCGATAAAAATCTATTTTTATCTTTTCAAATATGGAGTTTTTCATCCCAGTTCTTTCCAATTCACATATTATGATTTTACACAAATTATCAATATTTTTAATAATTTTATCAAGGCCCGTACAGTCGATTTCCATCAACGGCTATCGAACTGCACTTACAGCGACCTTTTTCGAATTTGATTTGGACATAATTCCAAATCCAACCGTTAGATTTCAAATTTCTAATATTCATTGGAAAGCTCTTTTCGATACGAACCCAACGGTTCCGGTTTTAGGAGAATCCGACGGTCGGATCTTCCGCAACGTCAGTTTGAAATAAATGGTCGAAATTCATGAACTGCCGCGGCGCGGCGCGTTCTATTCAGGCCATTATATTATATATATAATATATATAATATATATTTCGTCGATATTATTTAAAACGGATTTTATAAATCGTTTTAAATTCGTTTCAAAACCATTTCAACACTATATTCAATTTCAGATCGATTTGATTTCAATTCAATTCGAATTCATTTCAACTTAATTCAATTTGAATTTACCTTCTATTTGATTCAATTCGAATTCGTTTCCTATCGATTTCAATTCAATTTCAATTTAATTTCATTTGAATTCATTTCTATTTTATTCGAATTCAAATTCACTTTCCATTCAATTCAAATTCTAATTCGTTTTCTATTCAATTCGAATCGAGTTCATTTTCTATTCAATTCGAATCGAATTCATTTTATATTCGATTCGAATTCATTTCAAATTGATTCAATAAAATTTCAATTTCAATTTTTATCTAATTCAATTTGAATTTCATTTCAAAATATTAGATTTTGAAATCACCTTTCCATATTCATTATAAAACGAATAAAATCGATATAGATATCGTTCGCGTCAAAATAACGCATCTCTAATCAACACGGCTTTATATTTTTCAAAAACTTCTTTATTCTATTCAACAAATGAATATTTATCCCATTCAACACATGAATCTATATTTCTTTCAACACACGACTAATCTCAACACATGAGTACTGTCGACACATCACTATTTTTGCTATGTAAAAATATTTTATAAAACTATGGTATCTATCGTTTGATTTTAATTAGACTTCAACCGTAAAGTACTTCTAATTTTAAATATGATAAAGATGTAAATTTTATTGTATAAAATATTTCACTCAACACATGAACATCGTCAACACATGACTATTTTTATATTCAACACATGAATTTTCTTTTATAATATTCCTTATTTTCCCGATTGGAATGAGGCCCAATCAATCACCATATAACGTTAATTATATGGATTCCATACAACACATGTATATAATAGCATTGAAAAATAATCAACCATCAACCAAAGTGCACTACACTGTATAAGCATCAAATATAGATATCTAATGCTTATAACAGCCTGTCAATCAATCGATCGACATATTTAATCAATCAGGATGAGTGAACTTCCAAATTTCATCCCAACACCCGTGTGGGGTTTCAAACAATCAAACACAGATTTTATTTGTGCAGTTGGGCGACGTGTAAAATTTATCGTCCCAATCAATATCAGTCAAATCAGTGTATATAAACAAATCGGCCGATTTGTTTATAAATATTCATTTATCCACTTTCACGTTAAAAATTATATTTTTAACGATAAACATTTTATTTTAACACAAGAATTTCTATTTATTTCATTTACACAATAAAAATGATATTTTTATTTTTCTAACATATTTTAGAAAATTTCGGCGGCATAACGGCACGATACTAGAAACGGGACGAGGCCTAGCCTTATCCCCGGTCTAGTGAAGGCCCACGCCATTCACACATCAATCAAATCCATTCCATTTCACCAAACAATTCAATTCAAACCAATTGGACTAACCAACTACACAACCAAACAATTTAACAAACAAGCCATCCATGGTCTGTGGATGACGGGTGTCGGGTGCTACTAAACACTGTCTACATCCTAGTATATATATATAACTAGAAAAAGAGAATTTAGAGTGAGAAGTTCTCACCGAAAGCTATCCAACTTTCACGACACTTCATTGACAGAAATCTTCCTCGTTGTTGCCTTTTTCATCTTCGTTGCCCGTAGTCACTACATATATAAAAATCACACATTTTTATATATTGATGTCTTTAAAATAAAAATCACATTTTTATTCATTCACTTTCAATTTAAAAGTCATATTTTTATAATCACTTCATATATTAAAAATCGGATTTTTACTATGCTATTCAATATATAAAAATCGAATTTTTACTATGATGTTCAATATATATAAAAATCATATTTTTACTTCTCTATTTTCTATATAAAGACCTCGCCTTTTCAACTATAAAAACTTCACCCTTACAAAAATATAGATTTCATCGTTATGAAAATCACCACTTTATTTCAACGTATATAAAATAAAAATCAGATTTTTATTTCGCTACATATACAAAGATGATATTTTTATATTCTCTATCCTATAAAGATTATATTTTTAATACTTTAAAAATATAAAAATCATATTTTTAATATTTCTATATAGTAAAGATTATATTTTTAATACTTTAAAAACATAAAAATCATATTTTTATCACTTTAAAAATATAAAGATCATACCTTTTACCAAATAAAAATCAAATCTTGCCTTAAAATCAAACTTTTCTATACTTTCTTTTAAAAATCCTAATCTGAAAAATAAATAATAAAGTAAATAAAGTATATAAATAAAAACAAAATTAACACGAAAAACTTACAGTCAATTTGCCGAAGAAGGGGGGGGGGTTTTGCGGGTTCGGGTCTGGGTGGGGTCGGGCGTCGCAGGCGAAGGGAAGGGGAGGAGGAAGAAGAAAGGAGGCGGAGGATAGGAAGGTAGAAGACGAGAGGGGGGCGACGTCTTCGTCGATTTGGGGGTTCCGCGGTTTTGGCAGAGGGGGGGCGCCACGTTGATCGAGGGGAAGAGCGGGGGGGGGGCTTGGTGGTAGCGGTGCCGCCCATGGCGCGGTGGCGGCTCCATCGGAGGAGCGACGAGCTCCTCCGCCCTTTTTTTTTTCGATCTGAATAGAAACGGGGGAGGGAGAGGGTTTTATAAAATTTATATTATTTAATTTATTATTTAATTCAAAAAGTTGACTTTTACATACGACCTCTAAACGAGGCCCACCGCCTGACGTCTATAGCGTTTTACCCCCATTCCGGACACAATGGGATATGTATCGTAGGCTGATTCGGCTGTTACAATCAGTTTCCGTTAAATTTACATTTAAATCACTTTATTGAATTTTAAAAGTACATTTCAAATTACCGGGGTCACATACTAACTAGAAAAATTCCAGAAAAATATTTTCTAGCTTCGTATTGACGATACGGTCCTAACAAAACTAGTTTCATCGAATTCCGAGACCGTTGGAAAAATGGCCAATTTCCAGTCGATTAAAATCAACTGAAACTGGTCAAATGCGTTTTCCTTTGCCACGCTCACACATTGATTCGAAAAATTATGAAATTTGAAACCTAGCAATAATTTGACATCACGGACCCAACAAAAGTGGTTTCGTCGAAATCCGAGGTCATTTGCAAAATGTCCATTTTTAAGGGCCTGAATTCCATAGCGACTATTCAGAATTTTCAACTGGACATATCTTTTGATTCCCGTTATGAAATCTCGATTTTTCGGATTCGTTGGAAAGATCTTATCAATTAGATCATAATGTTTTTGGTTTCACTAAAATCCGGATTGTTTTGCACCCGGTACATTCAATTGAAGTTTGAAATCGAATTATCGAACTACCGTGCCATTTTCAATTCTATTCATAATTATATATAAATATTTATATTCTAACGACGACGTATATAAATATATACTTCGAATTCAATTCAAAATAAATTTCTCGTCGATATTATTTAAAATAATCTATTTTAAATATTCAAAATTCGCTAAATTGCCAAAATAAAAATTTTAAACTGGCCCAGATTTTCGGGTTATTACAATTTTAATAATAATTATTATTTTTCTTTATTAACTATTTTTCTTTATTTCTATTTTATTTTATAAATTATTTTAAATAAATCATTTTATAATTAACTATTAATTTTATAATTACTTAATGGTTTAACTATATATTTTAATAAATTCAATAAATTCTATTTTAATTACAAACTATTTATTTTCAAACTATTTCAATTATATATCTAATTTATTTTAAATATACTGTTAACTGTTTTAATATTCAAATTATTAAAGTTGGAATTGTTTCAAGATTTTAATTGGTTTAAATGGAGATTTTAGTATGAATAATATCCTATCTTGAATATTGAATTATTTTGAAAATCTGATATTTTGATATGAAGTATGAACCTCTTCGAAATGTAAAATAATTGACCGGTGTGAAAAATGTAACGATTGGTTATTAAAGAGACCGGGATCAGATATTGTCATACTCTCTGCTAATACTGAAAACCACTTTAACAATTGTGTACACGATGGAGTTCCAGAAATGATGTTGGATTTAGAGGCGATTACTGGATTTGAAGAAAGAGAACGATGATGGATATCCTTGACCTTCGGTTCATAATTAAAATGACTAAAACAGGGCTATACCGTGACAAAGCGGGGTTAGCTACCTCCATCGGCAACAATTCTTCCTTTATTGATATAGTCCCTCGGTTTGATTGATTTGACGCGCATCCGTGATTTGGGAGTGTTGTCCGAGGCGGGCGGTAGTCGCGGCTATGCGTTACCACCAGTCCGGGCGTGCAACTAGTATATTCATACTCTGGGCATTCCTCGTGTGCCTTGTCATATTATCCTGATCGGGCCCCCTACAATTTTGATTTAACGTTGTCATATCACGGCGCATCCCTATCCGCCGACGTACTGGTGTGTTATATGCAAACTGCTCGGCAACGGTATAAACGGTGTAAGGGTAATAATGGTAATCCCGCTTACATTATTTTATTATGTTATATTTAACCATAGACATTATTATAATAGCGTATTATATTATATAGTATTAGTTTGACGGATCCTTAAGAGATTGAAATTCCCGTAACATCTCTTAAGTTATTGCACTAATATTATTACATGAAATTTGATTTAACTAATATGAAAATGATTTAGTTCTTTTCTGAGTGTTTGTTGTGTTTCTTTTTTTGCAATACGCTCTGGTCAGACCGAGTTGCAGTTAGCGAAGTTTCCCTTGCTTTGACGATACCATTATGAAGATGAAGATGGAGCTCAACAAACGTATTATTATTATTCCGCTGCAAATGCTTTGGTATGTTGCATGTTAATTTACTCTGATAATCGTTGTACAATATAATAATATGTATGTTTTAACAGCTTCATGAACTGTTATTTATTTATTATATTTTGTCCTTCCGCTGCGAGATTCTGTATTTGTTTTCATCTTTCTTCTTTTTCTTATTTTAATCCCAATAACTATCCATATTTTTGATCCGTTTATGTCGACATTAAGGATCATTGTCGATTTGAACGGTCAAAAATCTCGGATGTTACATTTGGTGTAAGAGCTTTGGTTTAGCGAAAACCTTGGCTCTATTTGGGATTAACTCATTAGAGATAGGGTAGTGTTACCCTGGAATGAGTTTGAATTTACATGAGAGAGCGTACTTGTAATTTTGATAGAAAATGATTTTGTATTGTGTTGATTTGTTCTGTTGAGTGTTTATGAATTCTGGTTGGTACTTGGGATGCTAATGTATCGATAGGGATTTCAAAACACTCGAACAGGGCTTGTCGACATAATATTGTTTTGAATTATATTATATATATAGAATCATTTGAAAATATATGAATTTTGATTTTGTTGATGATAATATTAAATTTTCATCATTTATGATTCGATTTATTAATAATTAGAACCATTGATTATTGAACGGTTTAAGAAATGAAATATTGAAATTAATCAGTAATGAAATAAGAAGTAAAATATGAATTTGAGAATTTGATTTCGGGTGGTTTTCTAATGTTGATTTGTAAATGGTTTTGAAATAATATATTTATATATATATATTTTTTAAAAAAAGTTGTTTCATATAGAAATTGTTTTCAAATGAATTTTTGAAATAAGTGTATATTTCCCTCTTGCCTTTGGAAAATGATTTCGGTGATAAGTGCACGCATCATCTACATTTATTTTCAAGAGACTATGTGGGGGAGATCATTTGGAATTTTTATGCTTTATTTTGTGAAACTGGACTTCATTTAAATCTTTTATACTATGGTTTTATATAAAAGATATAAAATATTTAATATTTGCAAGTTGATTTGGAAATGAACCTGAAGTTAAATTCTTAGGTTCTAGAATAACTGAAGAAGTGAACAATAAAATTATTAAACTGTGAAATGAATCTAAGAGAAATAAATAAAGTGGGAACTCTTAGAAATGTTAAATAGTGAATTTGAATCAAATTGAAACGGTTGAACTTGTGTAATAAATAAAAGAAATGATGAAATATACATTAATTTAAGGAATATGGAATTAAATTGATGTTATAAGGAAATGAATGTAATTTGCGAAGTGAAACAAAAATAGTTAACACAGATGATTGTAAATGAGTCAATTGGATATGAAGTAATATGCATAAATTGAATATGAATTCATTATAAGAAAATAAAAAACAAAATAAATTGAAATGGATCAAATTTGAAAAGAATGAAAACAACTAATGTGCAATAAAAGTGAATGCTACCAATAAATGTAATTAATTGTATATTTGTAAGAAATGGTAGTGCGATAGATTTCGTATTGATATTAGAAAGTTTAAATGAAAATTATTGTTAAATTTTTGGATGAATACAAGTTAGAAGTTTGTTAGGTGTATTTATTAAGCCTTATATAATTTTCTACATATATTGCTTAATATATATATATATATATGATTTGTTTTATAAATTGACAACTTCCTTACTACGCCTTTTCGAGGACGAAAAGTTTTAAGTAGGGGAGAGTGTAACAACCCCTATTTTTTTTGATAATTTAGCTTATTAAATTTAATATGACTTTTAAATATATATTTTGTTATAAACAAAATTTAATGATTTAACTATATAAATTTTTATGTGTGAACTTAATTAAAGAGAACTAGGTAATGAATTTCAACTTATTATAACTATAATGAGTTGCGTTGATTGTAAACTTAACTTTGATTTTGTTAATAGTAACTAATAATGAAAATTTGAAATCCTAAAGAAAAATGAATGGAATTGAGTTAAAGAATTTAGTGTTGAAATTCAATTGAATTGTAAAAAAGAAAAGAAAAAAAATCATTGTTGGAATTAAATACAAATAAAATCAATTCGCAAAGTTAGTTTGAATTTATTTTGATTTGAGTAAAACTAACATGTTTTGAAATTAAATTGAAATAAATGTTTAATTGGAAGAAGGTGGTTAGAAATTTAATTGAGGAATTTATAGAAAGTTATTAAGACTTAAATTGAAATTGATTAATTTTAAAATTAGTTGCCCAGTTTAATTTGTTTATCCAATTTAATATGATCTTTAATTTTGGTACTATTTAATGATATATCTTTTACATACGTTTTCATATGTAGATAGTTTTGTATTTTGACATCACTGATTGTCGTAAATGTTTGAATTGTCATGCACATTGTATTATTTCAAATTTCAACAAAAGAACAAGTAGATTAATAAAAAAAAGGGAACATTCATATTCGCAGGCCAATAAAGCTTATACTTCCTTTTACGATGGACAAAATTGTTGTTGATAGTTAATGTAAATAAAGAATTGATTTTGTGAATAATGCTTGAAATGGAATCAAATCAAAAATTTAGGATTCATTTTATAAATCGATACGATGTTAACTTAATATAGTTTATTAAGCGATGGACTTTCAATAGTTATATATGATTATAACTTGTATTTGGTAACATAAGAAAGATTGTTCGATAAAGTATTTTATTATGACTTTTGAAATTAACAATGAATTAACAATATATAAAATAAATTTATAATTTTGGAATTCCTCATATATTGAAAATTAGTGTAATAATTAACATTGAATTTTATATGTGAATTCGTTTTAAACTATGGTAAAATTTTGAGTAATCAAAACGATAAAATTTGCTAGTTATGAAAGTTGAATAAAAAGGAAGTTAATTAATTTAATATAATTAATGTTCAGCATAAATTGGTAAATAATAATTGAATTTGGCAATTGTTACATATATTATTGATTCCTATAACTGACATTTGTCTTAATTTAGGTTAGCAACGTTTGGAATTATATTAAATGTGAATAGGGAAAGCTTGAATGTTTTTTTATCTCATTAACCATTGAGATTCTTTTGTAAATAAATAATCATAATTCTAATATATTTCACTCTTAACCTAATCTCTTCATTCTTGTAGCCGACAGATGCTATTTTGTTCATAAACATGAAGGCGCAACTTTTCAAAACAAATGTTCAATGGCCTCTTGCTTATTCAATTTTAAAAATTGATTATAAATCCATTTCTCAATGAAATTGCCAAATCTTGATTCGTTGAGCTCATGAGTAGGAGGGCTTCATCTCTATAGCTTTTGCTTCGGGTTCGACATCATCAAGCTGGGCTCCATTTCATGACAGTGTGGCTAGGGTTACACTTTGATCAACATATCGAGGTACGAAGCCTTGAAAATGGATGCGTGAATTTGGGTTCATTTCGAAAATTGGGTTATGGTTTTCCTGTGTATGCATTTAGGAAGAATAAGGGGGCGCGGAAACAAGATGATGTGGCAAGTATGGATGAATTTGTTCCATTTTCGTTTTTATAATTTATTTAATTCTAATCGCTAAAACTTGTATAACTTTTGCATACGATTTCAGAATAACATGTAGTTTGTTGCGTTGGAATCACATCGACGAGCTCTTCGCGATGCCGCTGGTTTGAGCTGATTCTGAGAAGGTTGAATTTTGGGCTAAAAATTGGAATTTCTATCGCGTACAAAACCAAGGTGGATGATTAAACTCACTCATGTGTAACTAAATTATTATAATATTAGTTAAATTAATATCTTATCATGATATGATTGTATGTATCGATGTTTTATAGTTTAAAATTGCATATTTATATTGATTTGCATCGATAGTGTAGTTAAGTTTGACTATTAAATATAATTTTCCAGTTAAGTTAAAATTTTGACATATCATTTCTGTTTAAAACCTGACATCTGAAATTTGTAAATTAATATGATATTGGACTGTTTTGTATGTATTGATGCGATGAGTGGCTTGAATTTGATATGTTGACATATTGATGTTAATTGTGTAAATTTACCTGTTATTCATATTTATTCGTATATGACCGTTGTGGTGCCGATTATTCCCAATCATTACCCTAGATGTTACGGGCATCGAATAAACCCGGGATTAGTCATCAAAATGAATTAAGAATGTAGGTTGAAATGATAAATACCTATGTCCCTGATTTGGATTGAAATGATATATATCCTTTCCCAAAATACTAAAATTAAAAGTTAAGTATCACTTGGCCATAAGATAGAAAATTATAGGACACCAGTTGGTTAAATAAAATTTGATTTAACCATGAATTTTGAAATATTGTTTTAAAAACAATATAAGTGATGTTTTATAATTTATTTCCTTTGAACTTGAACCTTGAATTTTGAAATATAAACAAAAAGGGGAAATAAGTTAGTATTGTAACTGAAGCTAAATAAAGTGAAATATAATGTAAATCGAATTTATTGAAATTGAATAGTTTCACCCATCTTTGAAATTTATTATGAATCAAAATTGATTTGAATTATATATGAATTGTGAACTCGATATTTGTTATAAATTGAAATCATTGAAAATGAGAATCTGATTTCGAATGTAACTATTTGAATTAATTTGATCGAATTTAAATGAATGTAAATTGGAAGTTTAATCGATGGAATTATTGAGAATTAAGTTGGTTGAATTGAAGATTGAAATATGACTTCAAGTTTAATTGAAAATGTTAAAGAAACGGTTCTAATTCCAACTATAGTATATCAAATAATTTTATAAACTATTTTAATAATAATTATTATTTTTCTTTATAAACTATTTTTCTTTATTTCTATTTTATTTTATAAATTATTTTAAATAAATCATTTTATAATTAACTATTAATTTTATAAATTACTTAATGTTTTAACTATATATTTATATAAATTCAATAAATTCTATTTTAATTACAAACTATTTATTATCAAACTGTTTCAATTATATATCTAATTTATTTTAAATATACTGTTAATATTTTAATATTCAAATTATAAAAGTTGGAATTGTTTCAGGATTTTAATTGGTTTAAATGGAGATTTTAGTATGAATAATATCCTATCTTGAATATTGAATTATTTTGAAAATCTGATATTTTGATATGAAGTATGAACCTCTTCGAAATGTAAAAGAACTAACCGGTGTGAAAATGTAACGATTGGTTGTTAAAGAGACCGGGATCAGATATTGTCATACTCTCTGCCAATACCGAAAACCACTTTAACAACTGTGTACGCGGCGGAGTTCCAGAAATGGTGTTGGATTTAGAGGCGATTACTGGATTTGAAGAAAGAGAACGATGATGGATATCCTTGACCTTCGGGTCATAATTAAAATGACTAAAACAGGGCTATACCATGACCAAGTTGGGTTAGCTACCTCAATCGGCAACACTTTTTCCTTTATTACTATAGTCCCTCAGTTTAATTGATTTAATGTGCATCCGTGATTTGGGAGTGTTGTCCGAGGCGGGCGGTAGTCGCGGCTACGCGTTACCACCAGTCCGGGAGTGCAACTAGTATATTCAGAGTCTGGGCATTCCTCGTGTGCCTTGTCATATTATCCTGATCGAACCCCCTATGATTTTGATTTAACGTTGTCGTATCACGGTGCATCCCTATCCGCCGGCGTACTGGTGTGTTATATGCAAACTGTGTGGCAACGGTATAAATGGTGTAAGGGTAATAATGGTAATCCATCTTACATTATTTTATTATGTTATATTTAACCATAGACATTATTATAATAGCGTATTATATTATATAGTATTAGTTTGACGAATCCTTAAGAGATGGAAATTCCCGTAACATCTCTTAAGTTATTGCACTCATATTATTACATGAAATTTGATTTAACTAATATGAGAATGATTTAGTTCTTATCCGAGTGTTTGTTGTGTTTCTTCTTTTGCAATATGCTCTGGTCAGACCGAGTTGCAGTTAGTGAAGTTTCACTTGCTTTGAAGATACCATTATGAAGATGAAGATGGAGCTCAACAGACGTATTATTATTATTCCGCTGCAAATGCATTGGTTTGTTGTATGTTAATTTACTCTGATAATCGTTGTACAATATAATAAAATGTATGTTTTAACAGCTTCATGAACTGTTATTTATTTATTATATTTTGTCCTTCCGCTACGAGATTGTGTATTTGTTTTCTTCTTTCTTCTTTTTCTTATTTTAACCCCAATAACTATCTGTATTTTTGATCCATTTATGTCACTATTGATTTGAACGGTCAAAAATCACGGATGTTACATTTATGTTTGTGCATATATATGCATTGTTTAATTATCAAATTGTCATAAAAATGTGGGGTGTTACATTTGAGGTTCCGAAGACATTTCAAATTCTATTTTATTCCCATTGGTATCTTAAGGACTGGCTCTCTTTTAAAAGGATATCAATTCGAGCAATAAACATTTTATTCTCAGAGGATTTATAGAAATAATATACTTTTTCTTTTTTTGGATATTCCACAAAATAATTATCAGATTTGGATCTGATCTTATCAAAGGCAAGACGTTTAACAAACGCCTCACATCCATAACCTTTACAACAGACCCACTAGGATGTTTCCTTGTTCATATCTTATATGGCGTCTTCAGAATCGTTTTAGTTGGATTACAATTAAATATAAATTGTTTTAAGGGGATTATCCCAAAATTTATTGGAAGATCTGTATGACTCATCATTGATCGTACCACATCTTATAAGGTACGAATTCTCCTTTCAGATACACCATTCCAATATGGTGTTTTAGATGGAGTGAGTTGTGAAACAATTTCACACTCACTTGGATAGTCATTAAATTATTGGCTTCTCTCGATCCTTTTGAAGAGTATTTATTTTCTATCAAAATTGGTTTTGAACTTCATTTTTGAATTCTTTATCTTTTCAAAGGATTCTGATTTGTGTTTTGTAAGATACACATATCTATATCTACTGACATCATCAGTAAATGTAATGAAGTAATAAAACCTACCTCTAGCTTGTGTATTCATCGCTCCATATGCATCATTGTGTATGAGACCTAATACTTACTATCCCTTTCGCCGTGTCAAGTGAAAGGTGATTAAGTTATTTTGCCTAATAAACAAGATTTTCATTCTTCATATGGTTCAAAATCAAATGATTTCAAAATTGCATCATTATGGAGTTTTGATATGTTTTTCTTGTTTATATAGGCTAACTGACAATGCTAAAGGTATACTGGATTTAAATCGTTAAATTTAATCCGCTCAGTATTTATGTTAAGCACAACATAGTTAAGGATTAGTAAAATCGTTAACTAATTGCGCATTTCCATAAGATATTTCATTTAAATAAAATGAACAACAATTGTCCTTTTATTATAAATGAAATTCGAACTTGTCTAAACAAGATACAGAATAACATTTATTTGAAATGGAATTTTATAACAATAATATTTTAATTCTTCAATTAAGCCAGTGTTTTAGGACAAGTAGCTGCTTGCTATGGATGATACAACAACATTTGCTTCATTTTCAATCGTAAGTCTACCTGTCCTAATGTCAGATTTCTACTCGTTTTGCAGTTCTTGCAAATTCGCATACATATATGTGATTCATATCTAGTATATAATACTAGAGAAGTGTAAGTAGATTGTTATACCATTTATATCTAACTCGGTTAAAGTCATACTTAAAATTTTCATTTTAAACCTTCTATATTTGTAAAATAATTACATTTTAATTTGTTTGAGGACAATCCTCAAATTTCAATTTTAGTCAACAAATTTAATTTATTTCAATTTATCGTTCTCAAGGATTAATTTTAGTAATAAATTATCAGAGTTTTTTTATTTAATATCTGCAATAGATAATAAATAATAAAAAATGTAGAAGTTTTGCAATATGTTTGTACAAATTTTGACAATCAAAATTATATAGAATATTGCAAAATCGCATAAGCGTATAATTTAAACTAAAATACGCTCCCACTAAAATTAACATCCCTATATATATATAATGGTGGTCCCAGATCCATATCTAATCATGCCTTGACTTAGCTTTGGCTAATACCAAAACACAACCTTTTAGGTAGATATCTTATTTCAATTATATCGTACATATAATTCTTGAATCACATGCTAAACATTTTGTTTGTGGAATTATTCATTTTCTCAAATATAGAATATTGCATGATCTTTGTTTCTAAGGCCATAATTCTATTATGCAACCCAGTTAAGTCTGACCCAATAATAAAGTGGAGTATCACAATTACTCTGCCGCATATAACCAAAATAAAAGGATGCAAAACACTTTGACATTACCTACATCTAGTGATTTTGGCATTGATGGGTGTATATATTGGAAGACATCACCACGACTTAATATTGAAAAATTTGCTTGAAGGAATTTAAAACTTGAGAAGGCAAGACATATTCGTTTTATTTGCACATTTTAAAATAAAAATGTTTCATATTCATAATATAAATTGGATTTAAATAAAATATATGAAACATATATATGTACTTAAATTCAATGATATATATAGGTGAAACGACCCAAACTTCCCCGTAAAGGAAAGGCTGGATTGCTTTGAGAACAACACACATTAGAACACAAACTGAAGAACATTTTATTGCTGATTACAACAATTACATCAGAGTACAAGAATATAACAGAGTATGAATACTTATTACAGAAATAGAAATACAATAATATCAGAGTTTAAATTACATTTAAATAGCAGCGGAAAAATAATACAAATATACAACTGGAAGAAATACACGGATACAGAGCTTTCCGAATACCGCTTCAGCCGTAAACCAGGATCCTGTAAATATATCTGCAAAATGCTACTCGACTGCCCGTGTGGAAAATAAAGGCACCCGAGTTTGCCAGTGAAACAAACTACAAGTCAGTCATGGGACTGGTATGAGAAATCTTAACTTAACTATCTAATAATAAGGCTAATCACAGGACCACGCCGCTAACGCGGAACGGGTTTACTCCATTGGATTGCCAGTGCATAAAATAAAATAAATCGTTTAAACCACGCAATGCCTTTTTAGAAAAATGAAACCATTATAAGACCCAAGTCCCATCACACAATGCAACGCAAACCGGAGGATAGGATTTTACCTTATAATGGTCAAAAGATGCTTGATACGATAAAACGGATTTAATATTAGTGTGTATATCTATGGGGATATATATTTCAAAAACAATTTCAATCATAATGTATTAATCATAGACGGCATAGTACCCCATCCTACTATGTCGCCATACTAGTTCTACAATCAAAACCGCAAGGTCGTATTGGAAATTGGATTTCCATCATGAGTCGAGGCTAGGGCAAGCTCCTCTCCGATTCGAGACACTCTAGCAAATGCCTCGGGATCCCCCGCAGTGTACCCTTGGATCTTCAGGGCCGGTCCCTACCTAAGGGTAGTGGATTAATTATGCCTGAACACATGCTTCCCGGTTCCTTTGAACCTATAATATGACCACCATCGGCCTATAAAAATCCGAGGCGCCTCAAAATCCATCATCCACATAAGTAAAAGCCAGGCCGTGTCAAAGCACTGACACTACCACTAGCTAGAAAGAAACGTGTGCACTCCCTGCAGTCCATATCCCATTTTTGACTCATACCGGGGTGTGAGGCTCGCGAAGTCACGATATACACAAAGCTATGCCGTAATATGCTATGCTTTGATCATCCCACAAGGCCCTACTTTTCAACAAAAGCCTTGATCAATTGCATCTTGGCGTGCCACATTGACAATTCACGCCATGAGATCAATCACCATCAATATATACCAGGGTGTTAAGTAGAGAATAAATCTTCCACCACCAAACAGACATACATTAACAGCAATCGATTTAATTCACATGGAACGAAATCCAATGTCAGACACGCATCCATTTACTAGCTTATGCTCTGGGTCTGAGCGAAAACCAAATCCAAACAATCAACAATAGTCCGGACGGCCACCACTGAAGCCCCTTCAAGGTAGCTACTCCCATCAAGGGTCTCAGTAGTAACACATCCATTCGATGTGAAGATCGTCGGTCTTCAACCACCGTCTTCATCTTCGACTCTTCATCGTCGTAGTAATTATTCGGAATGGGTTAAGCCCGGTCTTTCCGAATAACTCACATATTTTATAATTAAAATCAGGTATTATTAAAAACACATCCAACACCTCATTCCAATTCAGAATATTCTTTTAAATAAAATATTCACATTATCTTATCAAAGATAAATTCTTTACATTATTCTTAAATCTTTTCTTTAAAGATTTATTAAAACCCCAATTTGGTTTTAAACATCAAAAATCATTATTCAATGATTATTTAAATTTAAGAAATTAATCTTATCTTTAACTGGGTTAAAGAACTAATGTCATTTAAAACATAGTTCACGGTAAACCCAAAATCATCTTCCATAAAATATGGACTTTCATACGGGGTTTAAGAACAGTGTTATTTAAGACACTATTCACGACAAACCCAAAATCCAAATTATTTAATTTAACTTCAATCAAAAATTAGCATATTGGAAAACTTCATTAAATATAAATTTACCGATTTACTCTAGTTAATAACTAGTTCATATCAATAAAAATATATTTTTCTAAAATATATTCTTTTCTCTCAAAAATATTCTTTTCTAAGATATTTTCTAAAATATCTTTACTAGAATATTCTTTATTGGAATGTGACTCAATCAACAACCATATATTGCATATAATCATCAATCATGATAAATATTTATCACACATCCAAATAATCAACCAGAGTGGATTCTACACTAAATATTGGGACTAGTGTATGTCATATATCATCCCAACACCCGTGTAGGGTTTCATCCAACAAACAAATGATAAATTATTTGTGCACTTGGGCGATGTGTAAAAATTATCGTCCCAATCGCATAAACAAGTCGGATGACTTGTAAATGGAAGTGTGATATTCAGTTTGAATATACTAACAATATATTTAACACATCAAACACTTCAACATCACAGACATATATTTCAATTCTTTTATTGTGAATAAACGACAATACAAATCCTAACTCTTATTTATTTACCAAAATACATATTGTTGGTCTTATTCATTTTCATGACAAAATGAATATTTTACTTCATCTCCTTTGAAATGACAAAAATGTCTCTTTCTAATTCATCATTTTAATATGACAAAAATAATCCTTTTTATTTTAATTTACATTCTCTAACATAATGTACTTTTATTCCAATATCCATTTTCCAGCAAAATGTATTTTTTTATTCTAATTTTCATTTTCTTGCAAAATGTATATTTTACATTCTACAAAAATTGTGTTTAACTCTAATTCATTTCAATGTAAACAAAATGAGTATTTTTACTTCACTCTTTTTAAATGATAAAAAGAATGTTTTTATTTCATTCTTTACATTTGACAAAAATGAATACTTTTGTCATTCTTTTACCTTTGACCAAAAATGCATAATTTAGTCTAATCTTTTCAATGTACAAAATATGATAATTTTGTATAATCTTTTCAATGTATAACAATGTTCACTTTTATCTAATTCTTTTCAAGGTATAAAAATGTTCACTTCTAATTCCTTCTTTTTAATATATAAAAATATACATTTTCAATTCATTCTCTTTAATGTATAAAAATATACATTTCTTAGTTCATTCTTTTTAATGTATGAAAATATACATTTTTTTAGTTCATTCTTTTTAATGTATGAAAACATACATTTTTTTTAGTTCATTCTTTTTAATGTATGAAAATATACATTTTCTAGTTCATTCTTTTTAATGTATGAAAATATACATTTTTTAGTTAATTCTTTTTAATGTACAAAAATATACATTTATTTCATTCATGTCAAGTGACAAAAAAAATGTCCTTTTAATTTCCGTTATTTCAAAGTGACAAAAATGTCCTTTTAATTTCCTTTACATAAATGTACATTCTATTTCTAATGTCATCTTTTACATAAAAGATAAATTCTATTTCTAATGTCATATTTTACATAAAATGCTAAATTCATTCGTTGTAGATAAAAGTGAAAATATTGTTTAATTCTTTCATTGTAAACAAAAGTGAAAATCTTGTTTAATTCTTTCATCAAAACAATGCAAAATAAAAGTGTCTTTTTTATCTTATCCTTTTATTTAACAAATAAAATGTAAATAAATGGGTATTTCCAATCTTATCCTTTTTTTTCAACAACTACAATGTAAACAAAAGTGTATTTCTAATCTTATTCTTTTATTCAACAAGTACAATGTAAATAAAAGTGTATTTCTAATCTTATTCTTTTATTCAACATAAAAATGTCAATTAAAATGTAACTCCTACCATGTGCTTTTTATTAACATATAAAATATTAATGGAAATGTAATTCCAATCATGTTCTTTTTATTAACATATAAAAGGTTAATAAAATGTAATTTCTATCATGTGCTTCTGATTACAATGTAAAATGTAAAATAAAGCGACTCACACAATTTGCACTTTTATTTACAATGGAAAATGTAAACAAAAGAGTTCTACACTATTTGTTAATTAAAATGTTAATCTTACCATAGCTTTTTAATTAATAAATAAAATGTTAATTAAAAGTAAAACTTTTCATGTCATTTTAAATTAACACATAAAATGTAAACTTTCCATGTCATTATAAATTAACACATACAATGTTAATTAAAATGTAAACTTTTCATGTCATTATAAATTAACTAATAAATGTTAATCTAAAATGTAAGTTTCCTATTGTCCTTTTTATTAACAAAATAATGTAAATAAAAATGTGTTCTTCACTTTGACCTTTTTATTAACAAAAATAATGCTAATAAAAAAAATGTGTTTTTATCAAATAAATTGTTAATCAACAAGTAAATCTATGTCATGTAAACTCAGAATTTTAATTGGATTAAAAATAATCCTAATTTAATCCAATCAAATTTATTTTATATTAAACACGATGATTTTATAATCAAACTGATGAAATTTGTTAGATCTACAAAGATCTACATTTACAAACACAGATCTATAACAAGACATGTCAAATCAACCCATACAACAAAAATTATCAAATTACGTCGTAGATCTATTGGATTAAAACGATTATTTCAATAGCGAGAAAATAATTTAAATAATTTAAATCAAAGATCTCACATTGCTATTTTTCTGGATTCCCAACAGTCTCAGTTTCAGATCTGGTCTGTTCTGGGTTGTAGAGTTGGATCCCACGATTCTAACGTTTCGAACGACACTCAGTTCTAAGGATATATGAATAAGTTATTCATTTTATAACCTTACACAATTAAATTAATTTAATTTTTAATTAAACCTTAATACTTTGATTAGCACAAAACAAGGCCGCTAACTTCTTCTTCCTCTTCTACGTGAATTGCATGTCACCGTGAACCCAATTGCTCCCCGTCTCCACGAAAATTGATGCGAATGCTGCCACTTTGAAGCTCGATTTCCCATAAATTAGCGCATAAGAATTGATCTCAACCGTTGGTTGTGACGAGCTCCCCTAGCTCTACACCTTTCCCTTTAGAAATTTTGGAAACCATGGACTAGACTGAAAGAAAAATGAGGAAGAATGAGAGAGCATTTCAGCCATTGAAAAGAGAAGGGGCGGCGGCTATGTTTGTTTTCTGAAATTAGGGTTATGGATTAATTTTAGGGTATTTATAAATTTATTTAATTCTCTTTTTAGCCCTTTATGTTTTATTCTATTTAATTATTTTTCATTCAAATTTCAAACGTAAATAACAAAGAGAAGAAAGGAGAAATAAGTGGCATAGTTTTGTTTCTAAATGAATTTGAACCATTTCATACGTCTTTAATTATTCATTTAATTAACTTAATCCTTTTATATAAATAAATAAATATATGACGTGTGTTTCCAGATTTAAAAGGGTAAAAGTTTTCACATAAATTGAAAAATATAAACCGTGGCTTGCCTTCATTTAGGACATGGACCGCATGCATTAAATTGTTAACAAAGGAATGAATGTATTACGTTTAATAAATTAATTAAAAAAAACGTGCTTGAAAATGAAAGACTAATGGAATAAAGTAGCGTATAAATATATTATATTACATAATTTCCATTTATAAATTAATATAAGCATACCAAATACTAATTACAACGTGTGCTTGACTTTGTAGCATTATATCAAGTTCTTGCAGTGTTGGCATAAAAGGATGTTTTGCCAAGTGTGATCGATAGAGAATTAAGAATGTGTCTAAATATAATGAATAAGTTAGTGAAGAAAATATACTTCTTTTAGAATAGTAAAGCAGGCACGGATGGAAAAAGGTGTTGCATAATATGTGATTAGTTTGTTATATTAGGAAAACTTTTGACATGGCGACAAACTCATAACTCTACATTTACATGTACTTTTAATAGTGGAGTGATTGATTAGTATTAATGTTTTATGGCTAATATTTTTTTCTTTTCCTTTCATATTGATAATCTAGAAAAAAGATTATTCTAATTGACATGAGTTCATCCTATAATCATTTCTTTCTGTTTTTAGGTGCAATAATTTTTACTTGGAAAGGTGTTTCTAACAAAAGTCAATTCATGCCATTTCAGCGCCATTAATTTTGATTTTATAGTGCAACATAGGCAACTTACCATTTTCAGATATTTTTATAGTATCATGGATTAAATGGATTTAAGAAAGGGAGATGTTTTTAAAATCTACATTAAAGGGAGAGGGCAAAGTGACTATATATAAGATTTAATTAATTATCCTTTCCAATCAATTTGTTTATTTATGAAAAAAATGATGTTAGGATCAGTATGATAGTCTTTTACCATATTACACTGGGTTTTAAGGATTAAATTACCTCACCAAGAATTTATTGTGGCAAAATTAGATGCTTACATTGAGAATTTAAATTCACATTATGAATTTATCATGGACACAATTTCTATGTTTCACATATACAAATAAAAAGGAATTTTATTGTATACACTTTTTTTTTCTTTTTTTAATAGTTTAATAATGAAAATTTTAAATTCTGACGCATTTTTTTAACAAAATTTCCTTAAAATAAAATTTTAAATTGGCTCCAAATTCCGGGTCGTTACAATAGGTAGCGTGCCTATACTTCTTTTGAACGCTTCAAAGTTTTCAGTAAATCTTTTATAAATATGAATGGGAATATTTTGGATACATACATATTTTCTGTGGGTTTAAACTATAATCTTAATCCCATTAGTCACATTGATGCCATCAACGTGAACAGGTCCTTATGGCTAGAGTCAAATAAATACCTCTCACGTTATTTATATGTAGATTTTACAAAGTGTGGGCCTTACATAGATTTAACCCATATTTTATGGCCAATATCTATATAATAAAATTCCCCCCCAGACAAACCCTTAGACAAACAAGGAGACAAAGAGCGGCTGAGATTTAATCCCGCAAAAACAAATCCACCATCCTAATTTAAACACATCCCCTGTAATTGAGGAACGGTGGATTTTGTTGCATGATTGTTTGCAGTTATTTGGATTGAATTGGCATTGAAAGCTTGCGTGATATATGGAATCAATTTGTATGATTTTATAGCCCTTTGAATGTATGTCGTATGTTTTCTTGCCCCAAAAATGTTGATCAAAACTGGAAACAATTCAAAATAGTTCTTGCCCAATACCATTTCATGTTTTTTTATTTTATTTTTGAATGGAATTTTTAGTGATTGAAATTTATTAAGTTATAGTCTACAGCACAGCTGAAATATAATAATGTATTAAAACTTGCTATAAAAGATTGATCTATACCGTTTTCATTTTCTAAAATATATGTTACATTAAATAGTTAAGGTTTTAGGAAATGGAGTAACATGCAAGTTGAAATCCGCTTGATAAATTTGTCAGTTAATTGATATTTGACATTAAAATGTTGGACCACATGAAATTTTCCTTATACTCTCAACTTATTTTTTTAGTCTTTAAATGCATCATATAAGTGGTACTTGATTTTGGTAAATGATGTTCAGTTTGTGATCTAATTTTATCAGGCAAGTGGCTTAGAGTTTGATTTCATTTTTTTATGAACATTAAAATTAGTAATCTTCAACATAGGGAAATTAAATTTCTCTTCCTTTAATGTGCATTTTCCTTTCTTTACATTAATGTTATCCAATAAAACCTTGATTATATCCTTTGTTGATTCAAATCTGTTTTAATCAAATGCAACCAAGGAATACAAAGAACATAACTGATATATTTGATAATTTGAGTTTGAATTTTATACAATTCAATACAAGTCATTGCTTTTACGATTATGGCATTAAATTTCGTCCAAACATGTGTTCTACATTTCAAAACGTTGTCATTACATAAATGTTGGTGGATATTAGTATCCATGGTAAAAGTATATAATAATTTTCTGTAATTTTAATCTTTGATATAAGGCAATAGGGCATGCAGGGATATAAAGGTTTATTAAATATAGCATAGTATTTCAATCAAAATTTAATATTCGTACGATTAGCACATTTAACGTCTTTCCTTAAAAACAAAGAGTGTCATTCTCTAATGCTTTTTGAATTTCTATCTAACGTATCCAACGTCTGTATATAAAAAGAAAATACGTTTTTCTCTAGCACTCTTTGAATTTCTATAAAATTTAATACCCGTATTATTTAGCATATTTAACGTCTTTACTTATAAAGAGAATACCCTATTATTGAACACAGTTTGCATTTACTAAATTAGTTGATGAACATAGTAGGAATACAACTAGATACTAAAGGATCAGCTTTATATTTTTGAAATAATTATGTACTTATGTTACATGGCATCCTAGGTTGAAAACTATCGTAACTTTCATTTTAGCATATCTTCCTCATATTATTCTTCTCTTGGTTAAAAAAACTGAATTTCAATTAGATTTAGCCCAAAATATGTAAATTAATCATTATTTAATGAGGTCTTTATGCTAGGTCTTGCATCCGAAATTGGCGTTGTGGTTTCAACTTTGGATAGTTTGGCTTACCAAATTTTGGTCAACATGTTGTAGTTTTCTGATATAGGTGTTTTCTTATTCCACCTATAAAAATTAGGCATTTTTAAAGAAATAGTTAGTTCAATAGGATTTGAGCTTTTACTCTTGCTAGATTTCCATTTTATAATTTGGATTCCTAAAAATATCATATAACTCCTTAGAAAGTTTTGAAATATTGCTATAATTATTTTCTTTATTTCATATAAACTATGTTTTTTTAATGTTATTTGTCTTCTTCACCCATATATAATTTGACCAAGTTGTTGTCGAGCAACTATGTAAAATCATAAATATTTGTTTCTTTGCATATTATTTAACACCATACTTTTGTTTTCAACTTTCAGTATTCCACCAATTAGGAATTGCTATTTATGAATCAACTTGCACTAATTCAGAGTTTGCCTTTTATTACGGTACCTATATTATTATCAGTATATCTTATTTAGCACTTAATAATCTTTTCATTAGGTAAATGGATGCAAACATATGATATCACAAGCCTATGAAGCATTAATTACTCAACATCAAATATGAAGTAAAATTGGAGTGTTGTGATCACATTACACTTCACAGGAATGTCTAATTTGCAAGAACAAAAAAAATACTTTATCATTCATATACACATTTAATTGTTTAGAAATATCATTTAACTGTTATGTTATTAATATACTTCAATGCTTTTTGAAATTATTCCACGAAATGTAATAAAATTCTCTCCATGGAGTTTTAGCAAATTGTAAGAGCTAGAAATTTTTATATGATTAATGTCTTCACATAGTGTATTTATGTTAATGTTCAAAAAGATGCATGGAAAGCTTGCAAGCCCAGCAAGCAAAAGGTTTATGAGACAGAGCTTTATATCTGTTTACATAATATTTGTGGCACAACGGTCCATATGCGAAGCGCGAGCCGTGATCATGCGTGAAGCGCATGCCATCATCACGCGCAAAGCGTGTGCCTTGATTACGCGCGAAGCGCGTGCCATCATCACGTGCGAAGCGTGTGCCGTTACGCTCTTCACGCGAAGCGCATGCCGTTATGACCACGCGCGTGCAAACTACAACACCCCGTACTCTATGCTCCCGTGCAAACTACAACACCCCGTACTCTATGCTTCCGTGCAACGCACGGGTTTCCACTCGTCTCTTTATAAGTTAAAGCTCATTCATAACTTATAAACCACAAACATTTAAAACCAGATTTCAGTATTAAATGATTTGCAGATAGGTCAAACAGTATACATAACATATCAATGACTATGAATGGCACATTCATGAATATTTCTACATTTTAATTTACTTGTAACATCCGATTTATGCAATCTCACGCATAATCAGACTTCAGTTATACATTCAACCATATATAATATATTAACATACATAAAGCTTACGCACATGACATGCATGATAGAAACAAATGTATATATCATATATATACACAGACTCATGCATTATAACCTGTCACGTATACCAAATCATGCAAAGAAAAATAAAAAATAAAAAACAAAAAAACAAAAAAAAAATTATTCAAGCCTTCTATTGTGCCCCGAAAACCAACATAAACATATGTACATATATAACATCAAGTCAAACTTACGCGTGCACATATAGTAAGTATATTTGTAGTGCTAACCCATGTTTCTTTGTTGCTTCTCCTACTGAAACATTTCAGTAGTTAGCTTATAATTTCCTGCAGCCCCAGTTAAACAAAATTAAACGCATAGTGTTAATACATCAAATGTATTTGATATGTATGCAGTAAGTTTAATATATCAAATGTATATAATGTTTAGGAAATAAGTCAAGTACAACAAATGTAGATGAACTTATCTAAGGACTACTGCAAGCATTGTGAATCAAGCATTCATACTTATTCAATAACTTGTAAATTGATTTCAGTATTAACTTATCATCAATATACAATCAATATAGAATCAGTCATCAAGTTATTGTTGTTATGGATAATAATTCATATTTGCAACATATAAATATATACATATACGTATATCAATTATATATGTATATAACTATGTTTTATCTCGATTTTATATCTGGTTATATATATGTGTCATACATACATACGTACATATATATATATATATATATATGTATATATATATATATGTTCATATATATACACACACACACATATATATACACAATATAAGTAGTATAAATAAACATGGCATGTTATCATATATGTACATGATTATCCAGGCATATCATAAATGCGGGAATCAATGATCATGTCATAATATTTTAACATGATTTGAAACTATCTCAACTTCTTATAGGGCCACAACTATATCTTTGCATATGTTCATTTACAAATGTAGTATATACATTCATACATAAACGGAGGTGATATGTATTTCTATCCTAACTAGCATTATATATATATAACTTAGGCTTAGCTTCAAATGGCATATGTGATATGTAAGGAATACCTACTATATATAGGTTTATATAAATTTAAAAGAATATATTAATAAATACACAACCAATATGTTGGGTATTCCAGCCCATATTTGGCATAATTTTATGCAGGCATATTTGGCATAATTTTATGCAGGCATATTTGGCATAATTTTATGTAGGCATATTTGGCATATCTTTTTATGCATACCATGCTTAATTTGTGGGTGAGATTTATTACTTTTGTCTTTTTCCCAGATTTGTTGTGCAAGCATGCCTTTTGTGCAACAATATCTTTTCTTTTCAGGAAAGACATTTGGCAGATTACTCACATTTTTGGTATGCACATTAAAAGAAAAAGGGTTAATATAACCAGATCTGGTCACATAAGGCAGTAGCAGTTTTTGGTCATTTATCATCTTCTTTAAGGTGTTTTGGTCTTCAAGATTGAGCTTTATTCTTGCTCGATTCACCGCAGGCCTGAAGTGCACACATAGGGTGTTCTCTTACACCTTTTTCATCTCTTATTGTTTTTGGATTCCGGTGATTAGAAGAGAATCTTTTGTAAACATTTTGGGGCTGTTTTCCCCTTTTGGTTTATCAATCAGAGAAGAGGGTAGACTCCTTAAGTGGTCTCGTGGTTTTTACTCTTCACATCGAAGAGGTTTTCCACGTATAAAATCTTGTGTCTTGCTATTTTACTTTCATCGTTTCTTTTTTTATTTGAATGGTGTGTTGATTGATTGTCTTGTGTGTGATATTGTGGGTGTAGCTTGAAGTAACCCCTAATCGATCCTACCAAATTGGTATCAGAGCTTGAGGTAGGTTATATATCACACTATGGAGTCGAGCAGTCATAGCTCAATGATTAAGTTAACATCAACCAACTATTCTATTTGGAGACCTATGATGGAAGACTTGTTATATTGCAAGGATTTACATGACCCAATTGAAACCGTCACTAGTTCGAGTGGTATTATCTCTAAACCTTCTAAACCCGATAAAATGGAAGAGAATGAATGGATAAAGTTGAAAAGGAAAACTTTAGGAACCATTAGACAATGGGTTGACATTAGCATTTTTAACCATGTGTCACAAGAGACCGATCCATATGATTTGTGGAAGAAATTAGAAGGTTTGTATAAGAGGAAAACTGCCCATAACAAAGATTCATTGATTAAAAGGCTTGTTAATCTAAAGTTGAAAGGTGGAAAGTCGGTTTCTGAGCATCTTAGTGATTTCCAAGATTCTATTAACAAGTTGACAACTATGAAGATCATTTTTGGTGATGAATTGCAAGCTTTGTTCTTATTGAGTTCTTTGCCAGATAGTTAGGAAACTTTAGTTGTGACCATTAGTAGTTCAGCTCCAGATGGTGTGCTATCTTTGGATATGATCAAAGAAAGCATGTTTAATGAAGAAATTAGAAGAAAGGAGATTGGAGTTGACAATTCACAAGCTCTTGTTGTGGAGAATAGAGGAAGAAGCAAGAGAAAAGGACCCAAAGGTCGTGATAACTCGAGAGGAAGATCCAAGTCTAGTGATAGAAAGAATCACTTCATATGCAACTATTGCAAGAAGCCTGGCCATATTAAAAAGTATTTCTTTCATTGGAAAAGAGAACATGGGAAGAAGAATGATTTCCAGAAAGAAGGCGATGATAAAAATGTTGCAGCAGTAGCCTCTAAAAGTGATGATGATGTCACTTTAATTTGCGCAACTAGTGAATGTCATCATGTTAGCAGTACATATTCTGAGTGGCTGGTTGATACAGGTGCTTCATATCATTGTGTTCCTTAGAGAGAGTATTTTTTGAATTATCAAGCAGGTGATTTTGGCAGTGTCAAAATGGGTAACCAGAGTTCAGCAAGCATAGTTGGGATTGGTGATATTCGTGTGAAGACTAATGTTGGATGCATGCTTACATTGAAAGGTGTACGTCATATTCCGGATTTGCGTCTTAATTTGCTTTTAGCTCATATTCTTGATCAAGAAGGCTTTCGTCACACATTTGAGAGTGGCAAGTGGAAATTATCCAAGGGATCCATGACAATTGCAAGAGGCGAGTTGTGTTGTTCTTTGTACAAGACATATTTGACTGTATGTTTTGGTGAGCTCAATGCAGTAGAGGAAAAAGACTCTCCTAATTTGTGGCATCGAAGATTGGGACACATGAGTGAAAAGGGTTTGAAATATTTAGCAGGTAAATCTCTTATTCCTGTCAATACTACAATTTCTCTTAACCCTTGTGATCATTGCTTAGCAGGAAAACAACATAGAGCTTCTTTTGCTAGAAAGTCTACAAGAAAGCTGGCTAAGTTGGAGCTTGTACATTCGGATGTATGTGGTCCTATTGAGGTTGAATCCAATGGTGGCAACAAGTATTTTGTCACTTTTATTGACGATGCTACTAGAAAGACATGGATTTACATTTTGAAGACCAAAAGCCAAGTGTTTGAAACTTTTCAGAAATTTCATGTTATGGTGGAAAGGGAGACAAAAAGCAAGTTGAAGTGCCTTCGTACAGACAATGGTGGAGAGTATACCTCGCATAGTTCAAGAATTATTGTGCGCAATATGGTATTCGACATGTGAAGGCAGTTCCAAGCACTCCCCAACACAATGGTGTAGCGGAGAGGATGAATAGAACCATTGTGGAGAAGGTGCGATGCATGTTGAAGATGTCCGATCTACCAATGTCATTTTGGGCCGAAGCAGTGAATACAGTAGTTTATCTGATCAACTGTTCTCCATCTATTCCATTGGGGCTTGACATTCCAGAGAGAGCATGGAAGGGATGTGATCCTGTATATACACATCTTAGAGTATTTGGATGCAAGGCATACATGCATGTGCCAAAAGACCAAAGGTCAAAGCTGGATTCCAAGACTAATCCATGTGTTTTTGTTAGCTATGGTGATGAAGAGTATGGGTTCAGACTATATGATCCAGAAAAAGGAAAGGTAGTAAGAAGCAGAGATGTAGTGTTCTTTGAGCATGAAAAAGGTGCAGAACTTTTGAGTGCTAGGTATCATACTAGCTCAGATTTTTTTTATTGATACTACTGATGTTTCTTTGTCCCCTACTCGTGGTTTTGTTGAACAGCCAATACAGGATGATCTTGATGCAACACAAGAAGGTGTTGATGATGCACAGCTTGATGGTGCACATTTTGATGATGTTCATGATGAAGCTCAACCAAATGGAGAAGTGGCTTGTGAGCAGGGGGAGCAAATTGCCCCACAAGTGGATGATGCTCAAGTTAGAAGGTCAATCAGAGAACATAAACCTTCTAAAAGATATCCAAGCACAAATTATATTTTAGTTACAGCTGATGGTGAACCCGAGAGCTTCCAAGAAGTGTTGTCTAGTCGAGACAAGAATCTTTGGCTTGAGGCTATGAAAGAGGAGATGGATTCTTTGATGAAAAATCAGAATTTTGAGCTAGTGAAACTTCCAAAAGGCAAGAAAGTTTTGAAAAACAAATGGGTTTTCAAGAACAAGAAAGATGGTGAGAAGATAGTAAAGCGCAAAGCTAGATTGGTAGTCAAAGGATGCAATCAGAAAAAGGGCATTGATTTTGATGAGATTTTTTCACCAGTTGTCAAGATGACTTCTATCAGAACCATTTTGGGTTTAGCAGCAAGTTGTGACCTTGAATTGGAACAACTTGATGTAAAAACCGCATTTTTACATGGTGATTTGCAGGAAGAAATCTACATGGAACAACCTGAAGGATTTGAAGAAAAAGGAAAAGAAAAACTTGTTTGCAAGTTGAAGAAGAGTCTTTATGGACTTAAGCAAGCACCAAGGCAGTGGTATCACAAATTTGATTCATTTATGACAAGCAATGGTTACAAGAAGACGGTTGCAGATCCTTATGTGTGTTTTAGAAAGTTTCCTGGCGATATATTTATTCTTCTTCTTCTTTTATATATGGATGACATGTTGGTAGTTGGACAAAACTTAGAATTGATTAGCAACTTGAAGAAGGATTTGTCCGAGTCATTTGACAAGAAGGACATGGGTCCTGCAAAGCAAATCTTAGGCATGGAGATTGTTCGTGACAGAAAAGCTAGGAAGTTGTGGCTATCTCAAGAAAAATATATTGAACGTGTGCTTGAAAGGTTCAATATGAAGCATGCTAAACCGGTTTGTACACCAATCGCATCTCATTTTAAGTTAAGTAAGAGGGATTGTCCAACAACGGAGAAGGAAAAAGCAAGTATGTCTTCTATTCCTTATTCATCTGCAGTTGGTTCATTGATGTATGCTATGGTGTGCACTAGGCCAGATATTGCACATTCTGTTGGTTTGGTGAGTAGATACTTATCCAATCCTGGTAAAGTTCACTGGGATGCAGTTAAGTGGATTTTCATATATTTGCGTGGTACTTCTAGATTTTGCTTATGTTTTGGAGGTAGCAAACATGTTCTTGAGGGGTATACAGATGCAAACATGGTTGGTGATATTGATAGTAGAAAATCTACCTCAGGTTATGTGTTCACATTTTCAGGGGAGCCATTTCTTGGCAATCCAAGTTATAAAAGTGTGTGGCTTTATCTACAACCGAGGCAGGGTATATAGCAGCTGTGGAAGCAAGTAAAGAGATGCTTTGGTTGAAGAGGTTCCTTCAAGAGTTGGATTTGCAACAAGAAGAGTATAAAATATTCTGTGACAGTCAGAGTGCTATGGATTTGAGCAAGAATTCCATGTATCATGCACGCACTAAGCATATTGATGTTCGGTATCACTGGTTAAGAAATGTGATTGAAGAAAATATGCTCAAGTTAAAGAAAATTCATACAAACAAGAATGGTGCAGATATGTTGACTAAAGTGGTTCCAGGAAACAAGCTTGATGTTTGTAGCAAGCTTGTGGGAATGAGTTTCAAATGATGACTGAAGCATGCACATCTTCCCCAAGTTGGGCTGGAGGGGGAAATTGTTGGGTATTCCAGCCCATATTTGACATAATTTTATGCAGGCATATTTGGCATAATTTTATGCAGGCATATTTGGCATAATTTTATGCAGGCATATTTGGCATAATTTTATGTAGGCATATTTGGCATATCTTTTTATGCAGACCATGCTTAATTTGTGGGTGAGATTTATTACTTTTGTCTTTTTCCCAGATTTGTTGTGCAAGCATGCCTTTTGTGCTACAATATCTTTTCTTTTCAGGAAAGACATTTGGCAGATTACTCACATTTTTGGTATGCACATTAAAAGAAAAAGGGTTAATATAACCAGATCTGGTCACATAAGGCAGTAGCAGTTTTTGGTCATTTTTCATCTTCTTTAAGGTGTTTTGGTCTTCAAGATTGAGCTTTATTCTTGCTCGATTCACCGCTGGCCTGAAGTGCACACATAGGGTGTTCTCTTACACCTTTTTCATCTCTTATTGTTTTTGGATTCCGGTGATTAGAAGAGAATCTTTTGTAAACATTTTGGGGCTGTTTTCCCCTTTTGGTTTATCAATAAGAGAAGAGGGTAGACTCCTTAAGAGGTCTCGTGGTTTTTACTCTTCACATCGAAGAGGTTTTCCATGTGTAAAATCTTGTGTCTTGCTATTTTACTTTCATCGTATCTTTTTTTATTTGAATGGTGTGTTGATTGATTGTCTTGTGTGTGATATTGTGGGTGTATCTTGAAGTAACCCCTAATCGATCCTACCACAATAAAGTATGCATTTATATATATTAATTTGTATACATTCCACGGCATGCATATATTAAGATTCAAGCTATATATATATATCCTGCTATGAAACAAGTTCAAATATGTATCAATTTTGCATAGATTCATATAAATTTAAGCTAATTGTCATTCAACATGTTGTGGTACTCAAATGTCTATCAGATGTAGGTGTTTATATGAACATGTTGAAGTTGCTATATATAATAGGTTATACATACATACATACATATACACACACACACACACACATATATATATATATATATATATATATATATATATATATATACACATATACGTATCCTGGATTGCCATATAAATACAAAAAGTATAAAATTAAAGCAGAAAGTCATATTTTCTAGTAATCTAAAACTAATTGCAGTATGATTACATATATACAAATATATACCATTATAAGCATAGGATGAGTGCCTTAATGACTTAGTGCATCTCATCATATCATGTCGGGCACATGTATGTCAATGCATATATGCATTATACTCACCAAATATATATATATTCAAAAGTTCAGATTTTATATACAAGTTAAAAGATCAAAACTAGAATAAAATTGTCACAACAAATTTCCTTGTAAATTGATTTCAGTAAATCAATTATCATTAAAACCATATTACTAATTCGTCAATCAATATAACTGGTTTTTGATTAAAAGGAAGGAGTTAGAACTTTGATACTTATGAATCAAACAAATTTTGATGATAAGTTCAACATTGTTAACTCATACAAACAATCATACAAAAATTAAAACACGTATGATTATATCACTGTTATGTTTTGCGATCTAATCGAAAACAGATTTATAAATATTAATAATCTATAAAATGGGGTTTATGCTGTATACATATCAACTATTTTGATAAGTATCTAGTATTTTAATATTAATGCATGTACAAATGGTGTTAGAATACAAGGAAAGTCATACTTGCAGTGTATTCCAAAAACAAAATATATTACTAAGAATAAAACTAGAAGGCAACCTATATTGTGTTATACACAAGCAGTCCGTATTTTTAAAGGAGTAATATATAATTTTACCCGGTAATTAAAACAGTAAATTGACACAATAGTTTACAATTTTGTTTAAGATTATTGCATCAGGTTGATGTAATACAAAGATTGAGGATTCAATCTTATTTCATGATCAACATCAAAAACAACAATAAAACACATTCTCTATACTGACTTATCTATAGATATTAATTAATGTGATACACGACAAATTTGTCCTCGCTCATACTATGATGATCATACATCCAATGATTGTTTATATTATAAACTTAACACTTAAGGATAAATTAAATATACTGTTCATAATTAAAAACATGTATTGTTCACTCGACTTGGTTAAGGCAGAGTCATAAATTTTGAATCATCCAGTCATAGTCAATATTATCTAATATATGTATATACTGGTTTGGTTTTATACTGACTAAAATATTGATTCATTGTTACTGAACTTCAATACAATGGATTACTGTCTAACAACTTTTATATCAGTTCCAAAACCATTTATGTTTATAAGTATATAAAACCTGCATAGACAATCATATTAACCAATATGTTTCCACATTTTAACAAGTAAAATTAGCAATACATTTACCAATTTTCTACAAGCCTTAGCTATGATACCACTGAATGTTTTTACGACCAAATCGTTATCCTGTTTTTGTAAATATGAATAGTTTAAACTAAGGACCTATGTGAAAACTAAATAAATCAAAGAATTCATACCATATTAGGGATGCAAGAATCCATGAAACCGAACTGAAAAAGAGGTTGAATAAAACCTAAGTGTGCCAAATGCCATGGCCTCAAGAGATATCCACGAGAACGTATCCTCCTTTGATCAAATCGATGAAGTAAAGTGGATGTACTAGCTGCTATTGTTAGGGTTTTAATTCCTTTTTTGGGATCTAATCCCTTTATATGGTTGCCATCTATATTTATTTTAAGGTAACGATTACCCTTTATAATATTAGACATTTACCGTAATTTTAGTAAATAACCCATATACCATTTCAATTCCAAATAAAATGTCAACAAGTTGAAATTCTATTTATTTAATGAATGGCTTTCCCTTTGCTACGTTCTAAATGTGTTACCCTATAGGTTACTATAATGTCAGCAACGATTTTAAATCGTGTTTAAAATCGTAAACAGTGATTGGCATCTAGTAATACATCACTACTACCCAAGTAACAATAAGAGCAATGATTCAATACAACATTTCCAATGACTACTGTCTCAATGTAATATAATCTTTTTAACTAATATATCCAAGATTAAACTCGAGGGATGGAACGTATCACCCTCTTTATAATTTAATCCTTTTATCTTGATCGATGAAGTCCATAGAGACACTCTCCCACTTACACTGCGGGACATACAAGGGATTAAGCAATCCGCCCGGTTTCTTTTGTTCAGTCATTACTTTTTGGCAAGTCATGCATAGAGCTACAAATTCTGCCATATCCTTCTTCATACCGAACCAAAAGAAAACTCTCTTCATATTTCGATACATCTTGTCACCACCCAGATGGATAGTCATCTGCGAATGATGAGCTTCCTCAAGTAGTGTCTTTAGCAATTCTCTTCTCGAATAGCTTCTCTACTCGCTTTCTTTGCTTCTTCCTTTCCCTACAAGCCATGTGGCGCATTGGTAGAGAAACCGGCTTCACGTTCTCTACCAACTAAATATGGAAGCCTATCTCATGCCTTGGAGGTAGTCCCTTTACCTCTTTAAACACTTCCGAGTAATCTCTAACTGTGGGCACAAATCGCAAGCCATCTACAAAAGTATCAAGTGATTCTAGAAAACTAAGCATCACCAATCCCCGTAGGTCGTAGGAAATCCCGAGAGTGCTACCGTAGCAAGTAAGAAGTCTAACTACTCTCTTTATGCAATCAAGGATGGTACCATACGTGGCTAGCAAATCCATGACTAGAATCAAAGCATATCCCATAAAGCCCAGCACGTATGCGTCGCATTCAAACTCGGCACCCAAGATAGAAATTCTCAAACCCCTACACATCATGGATAAATGAGTCGATCCTCTTATGGGGTTTGAGACAACTACAGGTTCAGAGACTATACTAGTATTAAGCTGTAGCCTATCTAATATAGAACTGGATATAAATGAGTATGAAGCGCCAGAATCAAACAGGATAGTCAAAAAAGGAAATCAAACCTTCAACCGCGACTTTCCTGCCTCGATTATGTCCTCTTTCTTCCAAAGCATGTACTTATCCAGAAGTTCCTGCCCCTTGTCCGTGCTTGTTAGGGTATAGCTTACTGAAGTGTCCTACTTGTCCACAATTAAACAGACTTTTTTTATCTTTCTGTAGTCCTTCACAAAATGACCCATAGCTTCGCACCTATGACAATTGATTCCGGTCATTATCTAATCCTTATCAGGCTTTCCTTCTTTCTTTTGTGTTCCCTTCTTAGGCTACCATTTTTCTCATCCTTAGGTTGTGCTCCTCAGCTTTAACTCCCTTGTTGATGTCAAAAGTTTGTCGCTAGTGACAATCAACTCCCGATCGTGCTCAAATAGCACAAATGATAGTAACGAAGTGCAGAAAAGTAAATAAAATAAGGAGCACATGAGACTTTTTATAGTGGTTTAGCAAGAGATGGTGCCTGTATCCATTTTATATATATTGATTTGCTTTTGATTACAAGTACACTACGTTTTCTTTTTGGAGAGAATGGGAGATGAACACAAAGTGAATGTGTTGCAGAGAAAGAGTTGGCTCTTTTCACTACAACAAAATGACCCTATTACAATGGTGGAACACCGTTGTAATATACATTTTACAACGGTGGGCAAACTGTCGTGTATTAAGAAGTTGTAATAGACTAATATCTTTTACAACTTTTTTGCACTGTTGCAACACCATTGTAATATGTAAATTTTACAACTTTCTTCCACCGTTGTAATAAACTTTATTATAATGGTTATGCACCGTTATAATAAAATCTACTGCAACTGTTATGCACCGTTGTGATTGACATTTGGTTTTTTTTTTTAAATAAACATCTTTTGCAACTGAAAAGAACAATACACTAAATATAGAAATACTCCATAAGCAAATCCGATATTACAGTTATTTGCAAACTAATTTATTAAAATACTCAAATATTCAGTATTGCAAACAATAAGTTTTGGACAACATTTCGTACATTATTACATATTTGACCGTTACAAAGCAACTTAGTACACGACCAAGTTATCCACAATAAATTGCATATCCTACGGGAGTATAATAGTCGAAGACAAGGAAATCTTTATGCCATTTATCTTTTTGGTGCAAGTTCGCTGCAATGATCAAACCTATTGCATAAGAGTATGTCTGTTGTTAGAAAAAAGAACAAAAAGTGTTTTTTAAGCCAACAATACCAAAACTTATCTATAATGCTTAACGTACCTGATAGCATGAACTGCATGTGGTCCAAAGCCCCTTTTTAAACAATTGGATGTTGCACAACTTCTAAAAAAAGAGCATCTGCACATGGACTTTCAGAAAACAAATTAGCAGATGAAAATATTGACATGGTATGTAATGACCCGCATTCTACGCATCAGGGGGTCGTAGAATATTTATTTCTTTCCCGTATGAAGTCGTATGGTCATGTAACTTTGGGAAACATCCATTAGAGTCATTTCCCATGCTTATGATTTTTGTCGATTTTTAAATGACCATTTTGCCCCTAGTTGATCTTGTTTTGGCCATAACTATTGATTGGAAAGGAATTCTGACCTAAAACCACTTCCATTAGATTCGTTTGATGGTTTACCTTTCCGTAGAGTGGTCATAATAGCCAAACGGACTTGCCGTTTGGGAGATATGGCTGAAATAAGGTTTGGAGGGTGAAAAACTGCTTAACCGGGCCAAATCGGGTGATTAGTGAGTAGGCCCATAACCCATTTCGGGATTAGGGTTATGGGGAGGCTGAAATGAGATAGAGAATCATTCCATTTCAGTTTTCTAGCCTCCACTTATCACCAAGGAACCCTAAAAATGGCCTCCAATCTCTAAATCACCTCCAAATCACCTTTTGGTCAAGGATTTGGCAACCTCTAATCAAGGAAGATCTACACCAAAGCAACATTGGAGCTGCTGTTTAGCATTGAGATTCACATCAAATCAGAGATTTATTTCAGATCTTAGTTTATTTGTGGCTAAGGTGAGTGATTTGCATAGTTTTACACTAATTATGGCTAGTTAAGGGTAATTAGTGTTAATTAGCGAATTTAAGCATGATAAAATTCGGGAAAAATGTTCATAAATTCTTGAATGATGTTTTAGACCTCTGATATGAATTTGGGTTAATTTGGTTAAGTTTTGCTAATCCTATCATTAGTTTCACCTAAACATGCTTAAGAGGAAAATATGGGATTTTGGGTATGTTTGATCCATTTTAACCTATCATACAGATGTTTTGATGTTTGTGGTTGATTATGCATGTTGCTATGACTGTATGAAATGCTTTGTGATTGATTTCAATAGTTAGAATGGTCAAAAACGCCGTCGAATGGCGTAAACACTTGCTGGAACAGTTTCAGAAAACAGTGTAGGTTTCGGATCGGATCAGATATGGGGCTCGGATCGGATATGTTGAACTGAGCAAGGAATTCGATCGGATCGGAACCCAACACTTGGGAAAAATGGCAAAAAGGAAGGCCACGCTAGCTGAACTGGGATCGGATCGGATTAGGGAGTAGGGATCGGAGCGGATAGAGGAGGATGGATCAGATAAAAGCACGTAAAGGATGAGGAGGCGGAGCAGAGCGGAAGCATGAGCTGGAGGGGGAGTGGCACCCGACCCGAACCGAGGAGAAACGCCCGACCCGAACCGATAGAGGACACCCGACCCGAACCGTACCAGAAGAAGACCCGACCCGAACTGACAAAGGACACCCGACCCGACCCGATGGCTTGAGGAAGAACCCGACCCGACCCAGTATTGACCAATAACCTGAGATGCAAAGGTAGTCCAATATGGGAAGTTAGAGCTCAGGATCCAGTTGGGAACCAATGAGTTCACTTCATGGTTGGGCTTTGCTGCGGGACGTGTGCTAAGGAGTTGTCGACGTTCATAACTTCGATTCACCACTAAAAATGAATGATGGCTACTTATCAGTGCAGTAGGGTCATTATGACCTGAGGGGCAAGGTGATGGTAGCAAGACTACGTTATCAGTGCAGTAGGGTCATTATGACCTGAGGGGCAAGGTGATGCGTAGTAAGACTATGAGCCAGCGCAGATGGGGTGAACAACTCCATGGGGCAAGTGGACATAGTAAGGATTAGTAAGGCTATGAGCCAGCGCAAATGGGGTGAATAACTCCATGGGGCAAGTGGACATAGCAAAGGATTAGTGGCTACGTTATCAGTGCAGTGAAGCCATTTATGACTTCATGGGGCAAAGTGATCGTAGCAAGGTGTGTTGGGTGATCGAAGTGGTGAATTTCGTATGCTTTACGCACTGAGTGAGAGATGTGAGGATGGATGCTATGTTTGATTGTTTTCCATCATTATGACATGCACACCTCCCCCACCTCCGTATCTTTATACCGTTTGATATGGCACCTTAGAGTGTTGTATAGTATGTAGTGCTAACTCTTTGGTTGCAGGTCCAGGTTCAAGTATGTTTTAGTCTACCTGTTATTATTCACTTTAGATGCTTATCGCTCATACCAGGCTTTATGTCTGACCCAGAGTTTTATGTCTCCTCTTATTACTCTGGGTGCTCACACGAGCAGACTAGAGACAGGTTAGCTGGTGATGCGCGAGTAGCTGATTCGGAGGCGGGCAGGAGGCTTCCACGTATGATATATATATACACACATTCTCCCTGTGTCGTTGGTGGTCGCTACTTGGGCATTAGTAGTGTACCTCTTTTATCTTGCTTTTGCTTTGAGACAGTTTGAAAAGTTGTAATAAGCTATATTTTGGATTTCCGCTCCTATGAGGCTTAGTTCTGATTTTTAGCTTATGCACTGTCTCTCCTGTTTTATGTCAAGTATGTTATTATTATATTTTGTTCTATGCGCTGTGAGACATTCTACAGGTTCCTTGTATGTTCATTTCCTCCTTCCTTTTTCCTTCTGACGACCCGTTCCGTGCTAACTGGACATGTGTACAGCGCACTTTTGGAGTAAATGTCGGTTGGTGCGGGGCGGGCCGTCACATGGTAGCTAAATCTATTAATAAACAAAGTAGTCATTTAATCCAAACTGTAACGAACTGGGATTTTCGACTCCGAAAATCAACACAAAACTACCATGTTGACTATTCAGACATCGGAAATTCCTGATCATTAATGGAAAGAAGTTAGAGGGTGAGAATAGATAAGATAGGAAAATTAGAATAGAAGAAGAAGAAGAACACAATCAGAGTAAACACGAATCTCACAGCGGAACGAATGAAATATATTATAACATAACTTTGAAATAAAACAGTATATATATACAGTAACATTGTCAAAGTGCAACACTTACACACAGCGGAAATAACAATAGCTATATAATCCTGAAGCCTCCTGCTTCATGCTCCTCCAAGTATATCTGTAAAGACCTGAACTGCTTGACTGCCCGTACAAATTTGGGCACCCAAGAGTTTACGGAAAACAAAACAAAATAAACTCTGGGTCAGTCATGGGACTGGTGTGAGTAATCTCAAATCATTTGGTTTAACTTTTCAAAATCCTTTTCAAAAGAATAGATAATCATAAGACCGATCTACACATAAACACAGACGGTTTTTACCTTACGATAACCAAAACACTTTTGGAAATCACTGCTTCTCTGATATTATAATAATGTCTAATCACAAGTAATTATCAATCTAGCAGAACGCTTGCATCTCACGTCCCACACATATAGTATACAAACAAAACCGCAGGTTTTTTTGGGGATTGGATTCCGACTATGACAAGGTATGGGACCACCTGCCGATAGTGTATCTCTAGAGGCGAATACACTGGGTTCAACAAGAACATCTTGCAACCCGGCCCAGACATGACCGACCACTCATTTCGCTTGAGTATATCGAATGTATATCACCAACGGTTGGGAGCTACCCACCGTCTTCCCGAAAAGGGACAACATCGAACATATATATAAGAATGAAATGGATTTTCTCTAGATAGGTGATATACACCCTAATGGGAGCGACCCACTTAGCCATGTTGCCTGCCCAATTTCTGTCATTTCCTGGTTGATGAGGCTTGAGGTCATTACGTATCTTTGACAGATCATACATTTATTTACTTTGAATGCCATATCGTCATACCCGTCAAATCACAAATTGATTTCTCCAAAAATACCACGGGTATAAAGCTAAGAGAAATGAATTCCTCCGCCACCAAACGTAAGTACGTTTGAAGAGATCAACTTACGCGATCCTTTAGATATACTATGTTAGACATCCGTCCGTTCATGTTTGTCCTGGGACTGGACAAATCGAAGGCACTATTCTGTAAATAGGATAGTCCTTGCATAACTCCGTCTCCAATATTTGATCGCAACACTAACGCCCATACAGAGTGTTTTTAAAATAATGAATCTGATCCCGGTCTCTCCGTATTGACAACGGAAAAATGGTCAAAACTTCGACAGTCGGTGATTTAACTATCAAAGAAAAACAGGTGTGCAACCAATGATATTATTTCCAAATAAAAATTTTATCGATCAATCATCATTCAAAAATTTATTTCTTTTAATTAAATTATCATTAATTTATCCATTTTCCCTTTCTATATATTTGTAAATTCTCATTTTCTAACTTTAGAAACGTTTCTGGTTCTTATTTGAAAACATTTCCAAACTCCTTTATCGGATTAAAACTGATGTTTAAATAAAACATCGCTTCGCCCATTCAAGCCATTTCACTCACTAACTGAATTCACTTAACCAATCTTCACTATCGAACCTTACCCATCTCTTAGTTAAAAACGAAGTCAATCAAGTTGGGGTATAATTACCTCTCAGACCTTAACTGAACAACCTTTCTAACCTCGAAATTGACAAAGTTCACCTTTTAAAACTTTAACAACTTCCTCACGTAACTCGGATTCTATTTACGAATCCCCTTCTTTATTTTAAAACATTGATTTTAACTATAGCGTTATAATTCCTTTCTTCTTGAATATCCAACTTCAAAATGTAACTTTCATTCCTTAATTTAACTAAATAACTTAACCACTAATTTATCCACAAATAAGTAAATCTTGATTAAAACGAAAAGTAAATATTACTTTCCTGAATTCGATATAATCGAATCCCACTGTATAATTCACTCTCGAATAATTACTATTCGATAACTCCCTTTTGAATAAATTATATTCGATAACTTTTTCGAATAAACTATATTCGATAACTCCTTTTCGAATAAACTATATTCGATAACCTCTCTTCGAATAACTATATTCGATTAACTCTCTTCGAATGTTTACATTCGATAATCTCTCTTCGAATAACTAATATTCGATAATCTCTCTTCGAATAACTAATATTCGATAATCTCTCTTCGAATGATTTACATTCAATTAATCTCCTTTAATTCTATTCGAATAAACTATTTCGAATAACTCCTATCTAATAACTACTATTCGATTAATTTATCTTCGAATAACTATGTCTGTTTTAACTTTATTTTGAATTGCTAATATTCGATTTAACACCATTCGCTTGACTCTAGATCGCAGCGATCACAATGGTTACGCCCGAGTCCTTCAGGAAACATCCGACCTCCATATGCTATCTGCAGCCCTGCGAATTACGCTAGCAGTCGTACGAAATGGCAACACATCCTAAATAACTATGTTTGCCTAACTCTATCTCAAATAACTACATTCGATCAACTCTAATTAAATAACTGATATTCAATTAATTCTAATTCAATTAACTATGTTCAATTAACGCTAATTCGATAAATTCTAACTCTAGTCGGTTTACTCTAACTGGTTAACTCTACTAATTATTCAGTTTCAAATATCGATGTTGAAATCGATTCTTACTTCTCTATATAAGTCCTGACTTATATATTCTATTTATCTAATGATAAACATCCTATTTAATTTATAAAATATTATTTATAAATTTGTCTTCTCAATCTATCGGTCAGAATAGATTCTATTTAAAAACCTTTAAATCCATATCACGTTATACCCGTGTGCGAAGCATGGGTCTAAATCCTTCAAATGTAAAATTCTCCTTTTCTACAGTACTAGTCACTTTTCCAGTGTTCCTTTTAAAATCAATTTAGTTACCAAATAAATATCCCTTTCATTTTATTATCAAATGATAAATATTCTTTTTATAAAATCCTTTGATTTTATAAATATTTTATTTCTACTGTACACTTTAAAAAGATCTTATTTATTTTGTAAATAATATTTCCTTTACTATTTGCTATACAAATACTTTCCCTTTCCTATTCGTTATACAAATATTTTCCTTTACTATTTGTTATACAAATACTTCTTCTTTCTATTCTATTTATTTTTCATATAAATATCTCTTTTCAATTTTATTTGTAAATGGTTTACAAATATTTCTTTTTCAATTCTATCTATTTGATTAACAAATAAAATATTCCTTTTCAATCTATTTATTTTCTAAATAAATAGTTTTCTTCTTATAACATCTATTGATTTTATAAATAATTCTTTTTTAATATAACATTGAAAATTTCCCTTCTAACATCCCAGTATTCCTTATGGTGTTTAACGTATCATATAACAATGATCGGTATCATTCAAACATACGAAATCAACAACAGATTTCAAATCACATCATATAACACAATATATGAAAATTGTAAAATAAATGTTGAGGAACCCAGTTGGGTCCCTCCGACCTGTTTCCCTGCATCCACAGATGTTAAACAATAAAATTAACATCATTTTCATTTTACTATGAAATATTCTGCTAAACAGAATCATTATTTGGTTAACGATTTCTATCTATATCGTTATCTATATTTTCAGTCAACTGACTAGCAGTTCAACCGAACAGCCAACACACAGCAACAATCATTATTTATCAGTTATAAAAATACGTTATAAAAATATAACTGGGAAGAGTTAGTGAGTTTTACTCACTTTGAACGGTTATCGTTAAATAACGATAATTGGTCGTTGATTTGATTCAGGCATTAAATTCCACCATAAATCCAAACGAGCGCCAATTCACTCCCTATCAGTTCCATGGTGTATCCACCGTCCATACGATCCCAACGGATCTTGTTTTGCAGAATTCTGATACCGTATGTGAAAGTTATTAACGTTACAAGTTTATATACAATTTTTATTTAAAATAACTTAACCTTTTAAGAAAATGGGCTTCACCTCTTCCCTCAACAGGCCCATACCCAATGTAACTACCCAGACCCGCCATCCTCCCCATCTTCTCCGAACGATACCTGCTCCAAAACATGGCCAAACCACATCGAACTCCATCAATTCCTCCTCCTCTCATTGATTTAAAAATCCAACAAAAATGACTGAAATTCCTCTCTTCACATTCTCTTTCATCTCCACCCAAAACATCCAAACTCGAGTCCCCCTACTATTTTCCGTTGTTAGCAGGTACTGGCGCCTCACAGTGTTCGAGCGGCCATTTTGATCACGGAATTCCACAAAACTACTCATAATGATGCTACTCTCTTTGCTAAACCCAATTATCAACACCAATTCAAGAATTAAAGCCTCCCCTTGTCGAATAACCCAACCTTAGATTGCGTTGTCTACCTTCCAGCGAACAAAATTGATGTCGAACCCCTCAATATGTATACCAGGGCGAAGAGAAACACTCACAGATCTCAGATATATAAGTTTTATGATTTTTAGATTTTTCTTGGATTTGTTTTAAATTTTGAAAGATTGGGTATTTCTCGTTTTCATGAAGAAAGAACAGCGGCAGAAAATGTTGTTGACCACTGAATGTAGAATTACAGTTAGATGAGTTAAGGATTATTTATATAAGATTTTTAATATTTTTATATTGAATTTTACATTCAATTTTAATCAAACGTTGTTTGTATTGTCAAATAAAAATTCATATAATCACATACGATGCCCAAAAATCATGAAAATTGACATGCACCTTCAGTTCGACATTACGGTCCCAACGAAACTAGTTTCGTCGAATTCCGATCTCGTTTGCTCACACAGTGTATTTTTAACCATTGAAATACTGACTTTTTTCACATTAAAATCCCGTACGGCCACATATCGACTTCAAAAATCGCTGAAATTGAACTCTAGCAATAATTTAATATTTCGAATCCAACAAAATTAGTTTCGTCGAAAACTGAGTTCATTTGCAACAGTGGCCATTTTAAAAGCTAAAAAATATACCATTTAAATATATAAATATATTTAAAAACATTTAAATTTAATATTAATAAATTAATATTATCGTATATTTTCACAACAGAATATCATACTGCTACACTAGGATTTATAACTCGATATTTCAAATCCAGTGTTACATCGATATTCGATTTATATTCAAAAATCCATTTTAAAATATAAATAAATCGATATAAATTATAAAGGAATTCCACAACGACTTTTCTAAAATTTGATTTGGACATATATCAAAATCTACACAATGAAATCCCGATTTTTCTTTTCCATTAGAAAAATATGCTTCACCAGCTCCTAACGTTTCTTGTTTCACAGAAATCCGGCTTAAAACGAATCATGTATATTCAGTTGAAGTTCAAATCACCAAATAACGAACTGCAACGCCATTTCGAGCTCGATTTTAATCATATTATAATTATACGTTCAAACTGCCATTCAAATAATATATTCGTTATTCTAATTAAATTTTAAACTGAATTAAATATCACAGGTAATCCAGTTCACACTATTTTGTGAATTCCACTATTTCTGACTATTTCAGAAATTAAATATATTATTATATTATTTATTTTAATTACATATTCAATATTATTCAATTCTGGTCATTTTAAATAACCAAACCATTATTCAAATAATTAAATAAATAAATTATATCGCTGAAAAATGCGGGTCGTTACACAAACTTTCTAACCTGTGAATGAAACATTGCCAAACAAAGGCATAGTGCACAAAAGCACAAAGGCATAGTGCACTACGAACTCTCGACAACCAGAGCAAATCACAACAGCAAAAGAAAAATAAATACTGTCCAAACAAATATGAAAGCCAACATAGCCTTACCAATGCCTAAGAAAAAACACTTCATCAGTCCTGACACTGACGCTCTGTTTGCTCAGCGTACTTGGAAGGAACTTCAATGAATATGGTCTTTTGTTTGCTCGGTTTGCAGCCACATGATAAAAATGAATTATAGATTCAAAATGAAAGTTGTATGGTTCACAACAATCAGACCAAATGGGCCTAATTAAAAAAGATTACCACAACCATATCAGCCATAGAGCTATAAATCATTGAGATAGCATAGACAATAAAAATCCAAAATTGAACAGGGAAATGAAGTTGCAATACATTAACAAAAAGCAGATCTAGATATGTTGAAATTTAAAGCGTACATTAATTAACTGTCAAATTATTTCAAATTAACAAACAATTATAAATCATCCTAAATTAAAGTTGCCTACATTAATAATTTTATTTGCATTAGTCCAAAATAACATTTAAACTTATGAATTATTTCAAATTTATGGTATGTGATAACTTATATGTACTTTGCTCCATCAAGAGAACCGCATCGAATTATCAGTTACAAATTTTATGGGTGCTTTGCTCCATTTTATGAGTACCTGCTCTATTTTCAATAAACAGGTTTTCCATTGGAGTATTTTATTAAATCAAATGAAAGCAATTTGCAATTGCCAACCACTGAACATGATAGGCTAGAGGCTCAAATAATCAGCTAGCACAATTGAATAGACTATGTAATATTTCAAGATCGAGAAGGAAAAAAAAAGCCAACTTCTACCGAACACTAAGGCAAACAAAATGCAGTTGCACATCCTACCTAATTATATTCAAAATCGAGAAAAAGAAACCAACTTCTACAAAACACTAAACAAACAATTTTTTTGTACTGAAGGATAGAAAAATAGACAGAAGGAGAACAAGTAGCACACTTATTACTAGGGAGAGGTTACAGGTAATGGAAATCAAAATTTTATTCTCAGTGACAATTGCTAAACAAGAATTCGAACATGTTCAGGATGGAAGAAAATTCGATCATGTTAATGTTGGTTGCCAGTGATGGAGTTGCTGCTTCGTTGCTCTTGCGATCTGAATTTCGAAATACAATTCATGACTTAGCCATTTTCTCTTATGAGTCTACTGCATATATGTATATATGCAGTAGACTCATAAGAGAAATAATGGAAAAATAAATCCTATTTACCTAGAAAAGGGATAAAAAAAATCTCGTTTTTTAATTTTCTAACTTAATGTGAGATAATGATAGGCAAATTTTTTCTTGGATTCATTCTCGTCTGAATTGGAGTATCAACCATCGCCGTCGAGTAGTCGAAGTTGTCATCGAGTAGCATTTGGTCATTGTTTGGAATCGCGTTGCTCCTAAGTTGTGGTATGATGCTTGATTCTATCCTAGAATTATTGCCGTATGATATTGATTACGAACTGGTGCCCTAGATTTTGTGCGGCCCCAAGCTGTCGCTTCTCTTGCTTTGCTAAAAGGTCGGCCATGAAAAGGGGAACAGCGGTAGAGATGAAAACGTGCTCCATTCTATCTACTACTTCTGGTAAAGGTTTTGTTGAGCGTAAGTTTTTTGGAGGAGAAAGGAATTAGGGATCGAGTTTTTGAGGCGACGTAAGTTTTTAGAAGAGAACATGAGAGGTCGGCGGCCCACAGAAGGCTCTAGAATTGTTTTAGAGCCAAATTTTCAGTTTTGCCGCCGTGAGTTTCATCCATTTGCATTAACATAGACCGCCACTTTTCCATCGTTCAGCGTTTTTCTATTAGGAAAAATAAGAATATTACAAACTATTACAACTTTAGACTCTAGAGTAAACTATATGTGTCCCTATTTTCATGTAAATTGAACTACCAATACCAAAATTTAAAGAAGTAAAAATTTATAAATTAGAATTAATAAGTAAAATTTTATACTAAATATAATATGAATTTCTTGGGAATTAAATTTTACTAAAATATTAAATATTACTTATTAATAATAGTTATTATCAATTATCACTAATTTTTTCTTAGTTATAATTGAATTTAAACTATTAAAAGTTAGTTATTATGTACGTATTACTGATTATTTACTATTAAATATTTAACAGTAATTATTATCGTTTTAATTATTAATTACCGAAATTAATTACTAATATTAAATATTACTTATTATTTATTATTTCTTAATTATTAATATTAATGATTATTTCTTAATTATTTATTACTAAAAAATTAATTATTAATTATTTAACAATACCGATAACTTATTATTTAATATACTAGTTATTAATATTAATTATTAAAAATTATTTACTAATTATTGATTATTTAATAGAAATTATTAATATTATTAATTATTATTATACTAATTACTAATTATAAAATGTTAATTGTTAAAACTCTCACTTATTACAACAGGTAAGAGTGAAAAGTTGTAATAGGCATTTATTACAACAGTCACGATAAGAAAGTTGTTAGAAATATGTTTATTACAACTTTAGTGAACTGACTGTTGTAAAAAACATCTATTACAACTGTACATTTTCCACCGTTGTAAAATGAAAGTTGTAATATGGTATTTTCGTTGTAGTGTTTGGAGTTAGCCACAGAATTTGATCTTGAGAGAAGAAGTACTGCCCAAAAGTCTTTTAAGAAGTGGAAAGCATCCCCTTTTCCATTTTGAGTATGGATGTATTTATAGGCAGAGAAGTGAGCTAGGCAAGATGCAACGTAGCCTGCATCTTTTGCGGGGATCGGACATGTGGAGCTTGATGCCTGGGCATAGTTGCGGCTGGTTGACCCTCTCTACTGCTAAGCAATAGTATCCTCGAGAATTTTGTCTTGCGTGACATCCGAGATGAGGTGTATCAAAAGGAGAGCTTTGGCTAGAAGCGTTTGCCTTGAGAATCGGCTTATGTATTGAATCATCAGGATATTTCCAGGTAGCATCCAGAAATATCAGGTCGATACGATTTTTATGGTTGACTCAGTCGGTTTGGTAGAGTGCTTATGCCAGGATATGATGTGCCACGGCTCGAGAGAGGCCGGCTCGGGCTAAATCTTGCTTGGGATTTTCTGGAATGCAGGCCGCCCGTTGGGATCGGTCAACGCTGAAGAGTGAGCGTTCGGACATTGGGCTTCGATTTACTGATCCGTGACAGCTTTTACCAAAAAGTTAGTCAACATTTTTCCCCTCAGAATGCATCTTTCTTGGTAAAGGAAGGTGTGTTTTGAACATTGCATCGGAGCTCAATGTGCGAGTAGTAATGCTTATGCTGAACCATATTAAGGCCGGAAACCCAATGGTCCCAATGGTTGTGTTAAGGCTAAAAGTCCGACGATCGGTGTAGATCTTATTAAGGATAGAAAACCGACAACCACCGAAGACTGTATTAAGGCCGAGAGGGTAGAGAAAGCATCAGTTGAGCATTTTTGCATTAGAATCCAGTATCTACAAAGATTATGTAGGCTATTCTCAGTTTAGAGATGGCTTTAGATTTATTTAGGCGAGTATTAACGATACTCGGCTTAAAGAGTTGGCGAGCAGTAATCACACTTGCCTTAGAGGGGTGGCGAGTATCATCCATACTCGGCTTACAAAATGGGGAGTATTAACCATACTCGGATTATGGAGATAGCGAGTATTAACCATACTCAGCTTACGGAAATGATGAGCATTAACCATGCTCCGCTTGTGGCAAGTGTTAATCATGCTCGGCTTATAAAAAAATTTCTATGTTCGACTAGTAGTGTCAGATATGGTGGCGAGTACCAACCATATTTTCATAAACAACATTTGGGTATTGTGAAACCTATCGAGTGGAAGGCACACTCAGTTTGTAGAGGGGGCGAGCATTATTCATACTCGACTTATGGGAGGTTAACCATGCTCGGCTTGAGGATTGGGTTTGATATAGTGGCAAGTATTAACCGTGATTTAATAACGGTAGCTAACGCTGACCATGTTTGGGTCGGCGAGCGTTAATCGTGCTCAGCTTAAACATAAATCATTGTTCGAAAAAGGAAGTTTATTGCTGCTAAGGAGCTATTAAAGGAAAGCAAGTTCTAAGTTGATAAAGGCTGAATCCAGAGCACGCCTAGAAGCTAAATCCTAACTCCATACGTGTACTTCAGCATACCCGTATTATTGAAAGAAAAATACATTTCTAAAAAGGGGGAACAAAAATCTAAATCTAATTAATTGATGATAATGCCATGGTTGCTGGGATCAGGTTCTTTTCCATTTTTAGGAGGTCAAGGATAGGCCTGAGGAGCTTGGGCAGAAGGTTGTGGCGGCATGGCCTGTACGAGCTTTTTTTGACATACTCGGGTAGTTCTCCACACCTGATCCTATCCTTTATGAGATCCCGCAAGTGCCTGCATTCACTGGTGTTATGGCCTGCCATGTTGTGGTACATGCACTGCTTTCCAAAGTCGAGTTCTTTTTGCATCAGCTCTCTTCGAGGAGGTTTTGGGAAGGGTAGAGATCCTCGTACATTGAGGAAGATGTCGAGCAGGGAGGAGTTGAGCTCGATGTATTGATCGTACTTGTTCTCTCTCTGAAGCCGTACATTTCGGTCGTTCTTTTCTGAGACCTTTCCTTTTCCTTTATTCTGGCCATTGGTGTTGAATGGACCTCCGTCTTTGGCACCAAGTACCTTGAGGCTCTCCAACTCAATGTTGGCGTCTTCTTATCGGGGAAATGCTTGGCCTCGGCATAAAAGTCTTCGATGTCCTAGAAAGGATCCATGGTTAAAGAAATCCTGAATTCTGAGCGGTTCTTAACATCTGCAATAGCGGCCATAAGCACCATCGATGGCTCAGGCCGATCGACTGATGTTGGCCACGTTGAATCTTTTTAAGAAGGACCGGAGGGTTTCACCGGGTTGTTGCTTGATGGAGGTCATGGACATGACACTATTAGGTCTGGAGATGTGGACTCTAAATTGCTTGATGAAGCAGATGACCAGCATGTTTCAGCTCCTGATCGACTCCGTTGCTAGCTGCCGAAACCACATGCCAGCTATATCTGTGAGAAAAAGAGGGAGGCACCTGGCCATAATGTTGGTTTATGCAGAGGGTACTTCCATATGGCGCATGTATCGCATGAGATGAATGGTCGGGTCAGTCCGGCCATTGTAGGGCTCTATAGCTGAGAATTTGAAGTCTGGAGCATTGCGGGAGATTCTGATTTCCCTGGTGAAGGGGCTACGGTGGATATCATATATATCCCGTTGAGAAGAAGTGCCCCAGGTGAAGCGTCCGATGATGTTTACAAGCTGGCTTCCATCTCCGAGGAGTCGTTGCCATGATTCGAACTCTGCATTGGGGAGAATCCAAGCACTAGGATCCGTCGAAAGCATGCTCAGAAGGGGAGCTGTTGTTTGGGCTCGACCTATAAGAGTTGAGTGAAGTTGATGGTGAGGATGAGTCTCCGCTATTGGTTATAGGCAGAATGGTGCCATTTGAACAGAAGGAGGATTGGATCGAACTTTACTCATGATGGAGGGTGCTAGATAATCTAGCATAACATGTGATGTTCGGGGCTCTGTGTTGTCCCTGCTCGGCGTGATGTTAGAAGGGTTCACAGTAGCGTTTTCCTCCGCTATGTTGGGAATCAGTATGGTAGAGTGGTCTTTCTGGTTCGAAGGGAAGGCTCCACCAACTCTTCATTGGAGAGGAGGAGGCATAAGACGAGTCTGTGGTAAGATGTCGGGTTGTAATGGAAATGGCACCATTCCCGGTTGACCCAACTGTTGTTCGGTCGATCTAGGGAGTTGAGTTATTCTCTGGAGTGGAGGAAAAATGGTCGAAGGACCTAGATCTTGATCGCGGGCCTCCTTTGAATCTGCAGCTGTGGCTGTGTTGGTCATTGGAAGTGATGCTCCTGGAAGTGGTCGATCGAGAAGTGAAGCCGAGCCAGGGGTGGTGAAGGTATGGTCTGATCTGCGGCTTGTAATTGTGCAGACCGAAGATCAGTTGTTTCCTCAGCCTTGCCCAGTGGAGGAATTGATGTTGAAGCGTTAGATCCCTTTTCTATCCAAGTGAGGAGGTTATTCATCAACTATTGTAGTTGTTCGAGGAGTTTACCCTGAGATGTCATCTAGCCTCTGAACTCGGCCAGCATCTTATCCATGTCATCTCGGGTTAGATACTGGGACATGTCTTCATGAGAAGAGGATTCCTGACTTGCTTCCGCAGCGTTTGTTTTGGCTACAACAGAGTTTACGAATCAGGAAGATGTTGCATCCCTCTTCCGCTTGTTTTCCATGGTCGGCTTAGAAATTGCTGAAGGCGGTCGACGGTTCGCCCCCTTCCTGGCGTGCCAAAGTGTTGACGTCAAAAATTGGTTACTGGTGACAATCAACCCTCAATCGTGCTTAAATAACATGAACGATAGTAACAAAGTTCAGAAAAGTAAATAAAACGGGGAGCACACGAGACTTTTCATAGTGGTTCGGCAAGAGATGGTGCCTGTGTCCACTTTATATATATTGATTTTCTTTTGAATACAAGTACAATACGTTCTCTTTTTAGAGAAATGTGAGATGAACACAAAGTGACTGTGTTGCAGAGAAGGATTTGGCTATTTTGGAGTTAGCCACAGAATTTGAGCTTGAGAGAGGAAGTACTACCCAAAAGTCTTTTAAGAAGTGGAAAGCAGCCCGTTTTCCATTCTGAATATGGATGTATTTATAGGCAGAGAAGTGGGCTAGGCGAGATTCAACATGGCCTGCATCTTTTGCGGGGCTCGAACACGTGGAATTTGAACCTTGGGCATAGTTGCGGCTGGTTGACCCACTCTACTGCTGAACAATAGTATCCTCGGGAATTGTGGCTTGCGTGGCATCCGAGATGAGGTGTATCAAAAGGAGAGCTTTAGCTGGAAGCGTTTGAACACATTCAATGCCTTGAGAATCGGGTTTTGAGTATTAATTCATCAGGATATTTCTAGATGGCATCCAGAAATATCAGATCGATTCGATCTTTATGGTTGACTCGATCGGTCTGGAAGAGCGCTTATGCTAGGATATGATGTGTCACTGCTCGAGAGAGGTCGGCTCGGGCCAAATCTTGCTTGGACTTTTCTGGAAGGCAGGCCGCCCGTTGGGATCAGTGAACGCTGAAGAGTGAGCATTCAGACATTGGGCTTTGATCTATTGATCCGTCACAGATTTTGCCAAAAAGTTGGTCAACATCCCTTATTTTCCTCATTACCATCCTTGTGCAACATGTTAACAGGTCTCCTGAAAGTCGCCTCCATCGCATAGAAATCCTTACAAAACTTAGAGAAAATTAGCCTCTAGTGGCACTGTCGCAGCTGCTGATGGAGGTTGGGCACTTCCTTGCCCTTCGGCATGTGCTATAGTTTTAACATATCCACGGAACTATGCTGCGATAGGGATACTCTTCATAAAGTTGGGAGCCCCAGGTATTCATAAAAAGAGAGAAACAAGGATCCAAAAGGAGTTCGAAAGAATATTGAATACGGCTTGAGGGGATATGTTTTCCAACAAACAAGTTTTTATTTAAAATTACTTTGCTTTTGAAAACAGTTTTTAAAAACTTTTCCTCTGATCTTGTAACCTTCAGCTCTGATACCAAATGTGACACCCCACGTCCATTATTGTCACTCATAAAGGAATGCATTAAGTTTAGTTAAGCGCAACAGGTAAACATTACAGAAAATTTACAAGAAAGATATAAATAGCAGTGGAAAATTTTAAACTTCATTATTCAAATTAAAGCACTGTCTTAAAAAGCCAATTGCAACCAAAACCAGTTACATCAAATCTGTCTCATACGAGAAACATCTCATAAACCAAAGCATCAAAGTATATAAAATCATATCCCTTGCCACAAGCCAAACTAAAGTAGAGAGAAGTCAAAATGGTACGTCTTAAGAGTTCCAATTCAAGTCAAGCTGTGAGAGAAATCCTAGTCATGGTTGAGTGCTTCCACTCTGAGGAACTTGGAGGGGGGGGGGAAGGAGGAAGAAAGAGGTAAAAGGAAAAGGGTCAAACATAAAGTCTGGCAAGTTCTAGTGATTTACAAATCTGCATAAAATAGAATTTCCAAGACAGGTAAACAAAACTTGATGAGAAAGGTTCAATGTCATATAAGGTAAAGTAAACTAAACTAACAGAATAGCATGATGGACAATAATAACATGAATAAACTATGATCGATTAATGCTTCACGTTTATATCCTAAAATAGGTATGTCTGAACATATATGTCTTATGCCTGCACCTATACTAGTATAACAAGTTCAACATGATTACACATCAGCAGGATTAACAACATAATTAAATAGCAGGATTAAATAGCAGGGTTAAACATTAGGATTAAACAGCAGGATTAGGTTTACCATAATTACATAACCATATTAGGTGTTAACCTAATTAGGTTTTAACGTAATTACACAATCAGCAGGATTAGGTGTACCCTAATTACTATCCAAGCGATCGACTCCCTACTATGTAAATACCCTGTGTCAGCCCCGATAGTAGGGTGTATCACTCCCTAACCCGGCAACTATATGACACAGACCTATTTATTAGTGTTATAGTGTCTTATCTTCCCTAGTCGGGCCTATACACGCACATGACTCTGCCGGAATGCGCCCGTAACCACCCCCATGTGAACCTCTTACTATCTAGTTCAGTAAAGCGTGCCCTAGCCCCTACCTAGTGCAAGACCCCTCTAACAAGATACCAACAGGAATACTGACTAATATGGGTTCCACACAACAGATTGACACAAGCCGAACCCCCTAAGCTTGTGCCCGCAAAACTAGGATTTATGAATCCCCAAAATCCGACACAACAGCAAGAACGAGGGACCTCTTAGCTTATTAATGCTCGTGTTTAACCAAGAAGGTTTAGGTTTATTAATAAGTGTTATTGTAATATTACATTTTTTTGTAAATGTTATTATGCGTACAACCCTTTTCCCCCAAAACAACACCTGCCTAGATGTACAGATATAATATAGTAATTCAGTTTAATAACCTAAATCTGGTACCCACATTTCAAAACATTTCATTTACTTAATGTCTATCTTAAGTCTACTCTAACATGTTTATACATATGCATTTGATTCCTTTCAATTACGTTTTCCCCAAATTACAGCTTGTACTGGTTTATGCATATCATTTCCAAGTGCTATTGTCACTTTTCATATTTATCCTTTCAAAATTTCTTGGATCTGGGTCAAGAGGGATTATGGAGACTTTGTCCTTAGATGTCACAAGTTAATAATATGCATACTTTCCCTGAGTTTTCATTACCCATTTATATTGTTATCGTGACGTCTTTAGCTTTCTTTGGGTAATGATTGAGTATTCTATTTGCTTTGGAGTACTACTTATTTCAAAGGAGTTATTTTGTCTTTTCGATTGAATAAAGAATTTAATTAAATGTCTTGGTTAAAACAAGTAGGTCGACACAATTGCGTTTACTTTGTCGGTTAATTTATGGACTTAAACAGTTGGAATTTAGTTTCACTTTTAGATGAAATCTCTGGATCATATATGGTCATTTTTTTGCTCTTTATGTGTTGTGTATCTTTATATACATCGGTAAGGAATTGATCACATGTGTTGTATATCTTTATATACATCGGTGTTGATGAATTTTGTTTGAGCTCGTGTGGTGTATATCTTTATGTACATCGACTGGAACCTTATGTTTTGTATATCTTTATATACATCGGTAAGAAATTGATCACATGTGTTGTATATCTTTATATACATTGATGTTGATCAATTTTGTTTGAGCTCATGTTCTGTATATCATTATGTACATCAGCGGGATCCTTATGTGTTGTATATCTTTATATACATCAGTATGGAATTTAGCAAATGTGTTGTATATCTTTATATACATCGGTGTTGATCAATTTTGTTTGATCTCGTGTGGTGTTTATATTTGTGTGCATAGGCGGGAACCTTATGTATTGCATATCTTTATATACAATAGTAAGGAATTGATCACATATGTTTTATATCTTTATATACATCGGTGTTGGTCAGTTTCGTCTGAGCTCGTGTGGTGTGTATCTTTATGTATATCGGCGGGAACTTTATGTCTTGTATATCTTAATATATATCAACAAGGAATTAATCAAATGTGTTGTATATCTTAATATACATTAGTGTTGATCATTTTTGTGCTCGTGTGTTGTATATCTTTATATACATCGACGTTGATAATTTTTGATTGATCACATGTGTTGTATATCTTTATGTATCATTTTGGGTTGGTCTCATGTGTTGTGTATCTTTATATACATCCTTGAGAGATCTCATGTGTTGTATATCTTTATATACCTCTTTGTCGATCATCTTCATTTGGTCGCATGTGTTGTATATTTTTATATACATCGATGTTGACCATTTTCTTTATGGTGTGAAGCCACTACATTGGCGTGACAAAACACTTAGTTAGATTACTTTGTGGTGTCAGACCACCTTGTCTAATGACAAAAAGCTCTGCATGATGATTTACAACCTCGTGGTGAAAAAGATTGCTTATTCCTCCACTAAATTCAGAATTTATTGACTTGGTGATTTTTATATTTGAGCCATGCGCTTATTCATGATTATTAGTGCATTTTGCAACTTGTTCATAAATTTTTGAGTTAACTCAGTGGTTACAGGACATTTGGCTAAACTCAACTATTTACTAGCTTAATATAAATTACGCTTTCCTTGTTGATCGGTTATGATCACTTTACTATGTATAGAAGTTGTACGCTCTCACCTATTATTGTTTGAGCATCTTTCCCTTTTTATATTCTTCTAGATCCCTTTGTGTGATTTCTAATATTTGAGTGATTCGAGTTTCCATTTGAAAATCTATCTCGAATCCTCTTTCGAAAAGTAATAAGCTATGTTTTGTTTATTTATCCTAGTATCTTGTTTCTGGATTTTGATTCATGATCTCCGAGCTCTCGTGATAAAGCGATCCGATGGAATGTTATGACTTTGCGACCATGATAAGATTACGAAATTCCATATTTCAGATCGATGACCTATTCGATAGGTTAGTAGTGCTAAACTCATTCCACTATTTGACTTAGCAGTCAAATTTTTTCCAGCTCTTTATTTTCGTGCTCATTTTATTCTTGGGATTAATAAATATTCCAGTTTATTTGTTAACCTTAATAAATCAAAATTCTCGAGAACATAACCCGATTGGTTTGGCATCATCCTTGGTGGTGATATTTTTGTGCATTTGAAAACTAATGTTTTCAAATCTTGTTTAATTTCTTCAATTTCTATCATTTATCATGTTTGCATGATTTAGAAAGTCAATCTTGAAATATTAGAGGATGAGGTAATATTTCAAATTTGATATTTCAGAGGTTTACTGGAAACTTAAAACTTCCAATCTATTTATTTTTAGAATATTAGAGGACGTGTAATATTTCTAATTTAGGGTGTATAACCCGGATTTTGTTTCGTGATCCTGTTCCCCTACGGGATCGTGCATCCATGTGAATGGGATTTATATGACCATCATATACATCCTTTTCAACAGAAAATTTTATAAGTTAGAATAGGCTTAAGAAAATTCTAATGGATAAATTTTTTAAGCTAAAAACATGATAGGAAATGTTTGACAATTTTGAAGACATTTCCAAGTGAATTTGAATGTTTAATTCTTTTAAACTAAAAACAGAAGAGCATAGGTTTAAAATTTATAAACTTATTGCATAGTAAACAAATTAATTAATTTTACTAAAACGAGTTTCCCACGTAGCGGTAGTTCGTGATTTCAAGAATTGAATTTCAGCTTAGTGTATGTAATCGAATATAAGTCTAAATTCTTGGAAACTAGAATCATCTAGATCTATTGGCTTATAGTTTTCTAATAAAAGAAAATTATTTGAATTTCATCTTGTAAATTTTGAGATATGTCTAAACCAAATTTTTAGAAAAATCGAGGTATGGTAGTCCGCAATTTAAGATTTAAATAACTATTGAAATCAGGGTTTAGAATGTTTAAATTTGAATTCTGGAATATTCTAATTTATTGAAACCACTTGTGATTGAAATCAATTAGTTGCACATATATTTTTGTGACTTTTTTTGGAACATTTTATGTGTATAGACTTAAGTTATATAGTGATTCATAATTCAAAGTTAAAAATTTATGAAATTATTTAAAGGCGTTTTAGCATAAGAATGATATACTAAATATAAAAACAAAAGTGAATTTCTTGAGTTAGTATATTTCTATATAAATTTGAATGATGCTTAGTTGTTACTTTTTGAGTTTTTCCTTAAGTAATTGTGGGACGCAATTTCTTAAAGGTGAAGTCAGTAACAACCTGCATATTCTACGATAATATATTTTAAAAATTTATTTAAATATAATGTCGTTAATCGAGTATAGGTCCAAAAGTCACTTTTTTGCATACAGATGAATTTGGACTCGAGACCACTTCCATTAGGTTCGAAATGTCGTTTACGACAAGAAAAACTGCAAACATCGATATATTTTGAGATACGGAAATTTGGACTTTGGGCTTGGGCTTAAGTTAGCCAACCTAGCCTACATCTTATAGCCTCCCACAACCTCCTCCCCTCCTCACAAAATTCCTACGGCTTAGGAAAATAGAAATGAGGAAAGGAATTGGAAATTAAAATTTCTAAGGCTTGGGTTGGCTTCTAAAGATTCAAATCAAGAGGATAATCAATAGATAATCAAGCGTAGAGACTTGGGAAAGCTTCTCCATCTTCCTCTTCATTTTCTCAAACTCAACTCCTCTTTAAGTTCTGAAATTTCCTAAACCTAACTCTTAGGAAATTCATGTATATGTGTGCTAGACTGAAGATTTTGCGTAGCATTGGAGGAGAGGTTGTTCTAGCTAAGCTTTGGATCGATTTCTTGCTTCTAACAAGAAAAAGTGAGTTCTTTGAGAACCTGCATCTATGCCTCAAGCTATATGCTTGTATAGTGTGCCTTTGGCACATTTTTGTTGTGTATTCGTTGCTTGTATTGATTGGCTTGTGTGATAACATTCAATTTGATGAGTTCTGGTTTCATTTCGATGAATTTCTTATGTAACCCTTCGGGAATGCCTTTAACCTATCCAAGAGTTTGGAGCAAGCACGAATCGATCGGGAGCCATCAAGTGATGTTTTTCACCTTGAAAAACATCTTCAAGCAGGCCAGACATCTGAAATTAATTTAGACATCTAAAATTAATTTCAGACATCTGAAATTAATTTCAGATGTCTGATCTAGCCCCAGGAATTGGTCAAGGACATGTTCAAACATCTAAAATAAATTTTAGATGTCTGAAATGGTCTTAGGGAATTGCCAAAGAGAAAATTCAGATGTCTGAAACCTATTTTCAGATGTTTAAACTAAGTCAGACGTCTTAATCCTATTTTCAGATGCCTAAACTTGGTCAGACGTCTAAAATGTGCTGCTTGCTTTGTTTTTTCTTCTATCGACCTAAGGAGACCACGATCGATAATTTAGGTTGTTCCATCCTTATCCCTGGCCGAGTTTTGGCTCGATTCCTCTTTTCGTCTGACTTTCAGTTGCTCTAATCCCTGTATTTAGTAGATCTGATAGATGGACTTTCGATTGATTCATCATTAAAAAATTTATAATCATTAGTTGTGAGATTTAATTAACGTTATTAAAACATGAATTCTTAGTCCATTTTTTAATTCAATCACTATTATACGAGACTTGCCACTTCAAAATCATATAAAGGGTTTTAAATTATTAGTAGATACTCAATCTTTTACTGAGCTGTTTCTAACTCTACTTCATTATATGAAATTATCTTCCAAATTGGTTTCTAATCCGACTTCATTGCATGGAGTTATTTTATAAATGATTTTCCAATATATTAGTATATAGTTATATAAACCTTCTAATTAATAGCCTTAGTAAAAACAAGGATTATGAACCTTGTGTTTGCTTTGACGGTTAATTCTTTAACTCTTACGATTGAACACTGTGGCAGTGATCGTTTCGGATTTCTAGTGGAATATACTACTTATCCGTAAGTATTCGAGTAGAGCAAGTGGTTATGGGACATGTAGCTTAACTCTTATATTTACCAGCTTGGCGTAGTTACATTATATTTGATCTTTGGATCAATCTGACCTTCAGGTCACTTTGATGATCTTTTGATCATTCCAAGGAACTTTGGTTCATCTTAGGAGTCTTCTTACTATTTGAGGAACTTTGGTTCCATCTTTTTGTAGGAACTTCGGTTATAGTGGATCTTTGGATCATTCCAACCTTCGGGTCATTCTGATGATCTTCATATCATCTTGAGGAACTTTCAGTTCATTTCTTATTCTGGTAATCTTCAGATCATCCTGAGGGAATTTAGTTCATTTGATTTATGGATGATCTTCGAATCATCTTAGCGGGGTCGTGACCCACGGTCTTCGGACCATCCGAGGAGCTTTGGCTCAATATTATAGGCTAGCTGCCATGAGACCGCGTCTCATCTTCGATGTATGTATTGATGAGTCTTCGGGCTTCTTCCCTGATTTAGGCATCTCCCCTTTTGGGATCTTCTGGTTTTCTAATTTATCGATTTCTAGAATTGGAGTTCTTTGATACTATGTTATCATTCTTAGTTTCAATGGTATTGAGATATTCTTACATAGCATTGAGATTTCTTTGGCATATCTTCTGGACATATTGAGCCTTCACATATACATGTGAACATTGTTGTTATTACTTATATGTCATTTTTCGATTGTATCTCTTATCTTATTTCTGTTTACTATGATGAGTACAACTACATTGATCTATTTATTGTTTATTTTCATATAAATGATACTCGGATCAGACCGAGGTATTATTGGTGTTTCTTCTTGACTACAGCATAGACTAGGATCTTTTTTTAGTAATGGAACTTATTTTCTTGTCTTACCTTTCTTGTATTTGAGATAGTGACTCGCATATGTACATATTCTTTTGTGTTATACACGTGTCTATTATTTTATGATATAGTGGATCTTGCACGACAACTTATCCTTTGTACCCCACTTATGTATTGTATTATTATGTATTTCCGCCTTAGTGATGTGAATATCTATGTCTGACTCTGATTGTATTGTTTTTTGTTTTATATTTCCTTTTGAATTATATATAGCCGTCGTGTGGTGAATTTTTAACTTGAATTAGATGTGTCGTATTTCCTCTTGAGATTTAAAAAGTTAGACCACATTATCTGATATGTTTAACACTCGTTCAAAGCTAATATATAGATGGTCGCTCCTCAACAGCTTTATTCTTCGGGTTAGTTGACACTATTGCTTGCAATGGCCTTGTCTAACGCGAGTGTAGAGGTGGGGTGTTACACTCATTATCGATGATCTTAACATCATTGCGAATCAAGATGAAAAGATCAATGGTAACCCCACTAATGCTTAGGCTATTGATGATTTCAACAATTTTATTGCTTCTGCGAACCTTATGGAAATTTCCTTAGTGGGTACTCGTACACCTGGTGTAATAACTAGGACGCTACTAATCATATCTCTATCAGTATTGACCGCATTTTTGGAAACTCGGGTTGATTCGCTAACCCTTTCACTTAGTGATTGACCATCTTCACCGATCAAATTATCATCATGCTCCTATGCTCCTCCACCTAAAATCGAGACTTGACTCGACCCCTAAACCTTTCCATTTTCAAAACATGTAGGTCTCTCATCTATCTTTCAGTGATGAAATCAAGGGCACCTGGGATCTTTCGATCTTGGGAAACCCGCTTTAGGTCTTTTCTGTTAAGCTTCACAATGTTAAGGTGTGGATCCATGCTTGGAACAAACCCATCTTTTCCAATATCTCCAATCGCATCATGGAGGCTGACAAAAATGTCTCGATCGAAGAAGCGATTTATGATGAGAAACCATCCTTATCCAATTGGTACTCCTGGATGCAAGCCAACAATGAATTTGATCAATCCCTTCAAATTGAAGAGCTTTTTTAGAAGCAGAAAGCTCATTTAAAATGGATCATGCAACGGGATTCCAACTCCAAGTTCTTCCACCCATGGTCAACAAATACAGATTCAATTTCTCTATTCGCAAAATCGAAAAGACTGAAGGTTCATTTGCCCTTGAAGGTTGTGATGCTGATAATACTATTGTGGTCTTCTTCAAAGATCTCCTTCAGTTACCTCACCCGACCTGGAAATTCTAACACATATCCTACATCTAATTAATGATCAAGTCAATGCCACCATTGGTGAACCCCCCTCGGACAAAGAGATCACAGTTTGTCTTTTTGTTGGATTAAAATAACATTGTTGGACTTGATGGTTTTAATGGCCTGTTCTTCATTCCTTCTGGGACATCATTAGGCCCAACCTCATTCTGGCTATTTAGGCTTTTTATTGTTGCTACCCCTAAACCTCGACTGCTACTAACATCATTCTTATTCCCAAAGTTGATAATCCTAAGAAATCTTCTGATTTCCATCCAATCAGTCTTTGTAACTTCTGAAACAAAGCTATCTCTAAAAATCATAGCTACTAGACTCTAGGGTATCTTGCCAACCCTCATCTCCCAATCCCACACTAGGTTTATCAAAGGGATACTCATTACCAATAACATCCTTCTGGTTTAGGAACTTGTCTCTCAGATTAACCACACAGCTAGAGGTGCGAAAGTGATTCTCAAATTGGATATGGCCATGGCATATGATCGTTTATCCTAGTTTTTTCTTGTTAAAGTCCTTCTCAAGTTTGGGTTTTGTGAATCATTTATTGACTTGGTTAGGAGAATTATGTCGAACTGCTAGTATTCCAATCTCATCAAAGGTTGCCCTATGGATTTTTTTCTCCTGTCCGGTAGAGGAGTCCATCAAGGTGATCCTCTATCTCTATGCCTCTTTGTCATTATTGCAGAGGCCCTTAACCATTGTATTCATAATCTTATCATTTATGGGAAAACAACACTTTTCCTTCCCAAGTGGCGCACCTATTATTTTAGCTGTCTCTTTTGCCAATGACATCCTTATCTTTTCTAATGGACACTCCAGTTCTATTTGTAACGTTGTCTTATTCCTCAATGATTGAGAACAATGCTCTGGAAAACTCATAAACTCCAGTTCTCTTAGGATCGCATATGTCGCCCTAAATCGCAAGGGGCTCTGGGCATTCAAAACTTGTGGGATGCTTGTAAGGCCTACTGTTTCAAACTCTAGCAATGTTTCCTGCACTATGATTCCACGTGATCCAATTTTCTTTAACATAAATATCGTAGACTTGGTTCCTGGGACTCTCTGTCACACCAGCTTATGCTAGTAAAACCTGAAAAAATATGAAAAAATGTAAAGCGCTTTACATGAGGTTATGTCCCATAACATTTTCCTTCGGTTTGATGGTATTTTTCTCTAAAAAAAAGTTTGGGAGGCCATTAGGCCTCATTTCCACGTTAGTTTCCCTTTCCGCATGATCTAAGATTGTTACATCCTTCCGAAAGTCTCTATTTTCATGTGGAAACTTATACATAATGGCCTGCCTCTTGACAAGAATGTATCTAAACTTGGCATCACTACTATCTCTAAATGATGTTGCTATTCAGACGGGCACTACGGATCTATATCTCATCTCTTTGGCAACAGTGAAGGGCAAACTACATTTGGCTACACTTTAGAAGCATATTGGGCTTCCCTTCGATTTCTACGTCTTAAAACCCATTGTACTTTCTGTTGGTCAAACTCTCATGGCAAATCCATCAGGGCTACTTTTTCTTGTATTCTTCCTTCCTATATTTGTTGGCATATCTGGTGCGCTCGTAATAGATTTCAATATGGCAACAAGAAATTCGATCGAGCCAAGATCATCCGCCTTATTCATGATGATATTAAAAACTTACTCTTCGCTTCCCCATACTCAAGTTCAGTTGGTAGATTCTTAAACTTGTATATCACAGACTTTAACATATCCTATAATCTATGATGTTTTATTTTCATTTGGTTCACCATTGCTATTTTTGGTTTGGTTACCACTTGTTTTTATTTTTCTTATTGCTTTCAGGTTTTTTTTAAGAACAAAGAGGGTACTTATATCACAAAAGATAAGTTACAAAAGGGATAAAGCTGGTAACAAATTACAAAACATACTACTATACAATGAAAAGACTTAAAACCGGCTCAGACCCGAACACATAACACTACTGACAAATAAAAGCCCAAAAAATAGTCTATTTTGCAAGATAAAGGACCCATATAACAAGAGACAGACTCAAAAAGTCACCATCTGACAACCAGGTACGAAGCAAGCAACCATGCAACTAGATATCAAGCTCCAAAGTTAAACTCCAAATCCAGAATCAAAGAAGCAGAAAAAGGCCCAAAAGCTCGAAAGATCAGGAATCCAACAAACCACTCCGAAACTTCGTCACTGTAAAGCAAAGACACTACTGAAACAAATCACAGCAGCTCCACAGCAACCTGAACTATCTCCAATAAACAAGAGAACTCCAACAACATTAGAACACCCAAAATCCAAAGCTAACAACTCCATAACAACACAAGAGAAAAAACAGACATAAAACACCCATCAAAAACAGAAAGCCAGCTGAATCAGAAAAAGAAATTATAAGAAAGGCTTATTTTTTTTTTAAATATTCCTCCACTAATAACTCCTCTTGTATAACCACTTTCTTCCTTAACCTTTTTTGATTTTGATCTAGTCTGAATTTAATCAATTTGACCCATTCTTGGTTTGTTTCCACCAAAGGCTCCACATTCATTACCTTACTATCTCCTTTAAATTTACTACTCTTAACTTTTGATCTCCTCCTCTTATAATTGGTTAATGAACTGTTTGACTCCTTCATCAATGAATCTTTACTTCCTATCTTATCTTTAACCTGTCCCTCAAAATGTTCATCTGGAACTGCCATTCTTTCATCTTCATTATTATTCACTGAAATTCCATCTTCTTTAACATACCCAGAAGGATTCTCATCATTATCTGGTATGCAAACCTTATTACTCAAAGGCACTATCATGGGATTTGTACTTCTTTCCTTGTTATTATTAACCATTATCCTATTAGCATTTGAAACTATATCATCTGCATGGACATCAGGAGACTTTATCTGATTCAAAAAGTTTACATTACTTCCTAACTCATTCAACTTATTATAAAGTTCCCGAGTCTCTGTATTTTCTTCTGGAATGCCATTTATATGTTTAACTTGACTATCCGCATTAACATCCAAGTCCATCTCATTGTCTCTGCTCGCAGTTAACTTTAGATTCCAAATTTTAGAAGACTTAAACGTAGTTGTAGAATGATCGAAAACTCTACAATTTGTACATGTATGAGGGTTCCAGTCATAATTAACTTTTTGCCAGACTACCTTTCCATTATGACACAGTTAAGGCACAGCCTCTGGGAACTTAAAGTCTATGCTAATTTCAACTAAGATTCTTGTTGAAGAAATCCGACCAATAGTTTCAGTCATATTATCAAATCTTATAGGTTAACCTAGAATGGAAGCTATCCTACTGATAGCTTCAACTGACAAATGATCTAAACCCATATTGGGGAACTTTATCCAAATTGGGATCGTGTTAAGGAATTTCTGAGTCAAATTAATTTTAGATTGCCATCTTTTCGTAAAAGTAAGTCTCTTATTGTAAAAGTAAGATCCATGACTTAAGATCTTATTACAATCTTTCTCTATATCACACTTGATAATTAAAAAATCCATTTTCTCTTGAAAACAACTTATAGCCTCCTCTCAAATTCCAATTCCTGACAATATAATGTTTAACGAAATTATAATAAGGCTTACTACCATGGACATAGAGGACAATGGAGTTGGACCATTCTCCCCTTGCTTTCAATACTAACTCTTCACTAATGACAGCTAGTTTAAGATTATCCTTATCTAGTGGCTCGAAATAACAAAGTTGTAGAGCTTCCTGATGAGATTTATTCTCTTTTATAGCATCTATCAATGGTCTAGCTTCCAACATATTAACCGTAGAAGGATTAAATTACTTGAGAATTGAGAACAAGATCCGGGAAATCTTGTCTAGATTCCATATCCAGTCTTCTAAAATTGTTTTGGGAAGAAGCGCGCAAATGGCCTGCATGTTTCTAAACAGGACGAAAATCAGGCAGTACTGCCAATCGATGATCGAAGTATAGTTGAAGATTTAACTTATTTTGAGATTTGGATTTCTAGAGGAAAGCGGTCGCATTATTGGAGAAAGTCACAAAAAATTTGCTTTTAGGTTTGTTAGTGTTTGGTTTTGCCAAGTGTCCTAGCATACTTTTCTCTGCTGGTTTGGTTGGGATTCGGTCTACCTTGTGAGTTCCCGTGACTTTCAATCGATCGCATCTTGGAATGCTCTAGTGGTCGTGTCCTCATCGGGTCTTTGCCGTATTATTCAGCACTAGCATATCTTGGTTTCTTGTAGTTGGTCTAGGCTTTACCCCAGCTCTCTCTTTTGTGCCTCACTTAGCCCTACATTTACTCTTGGGATGCTCTGGTGGTTGGATCTTCGCTATATTGCTGCTTATTTATATCGCATAGTCTTTTTTATGTTTACTTGAGTTGTTATGTCACTCAGATTTTGGCTTTGTTGTAAGGCAAATTCTATTAACACCCCTATTTTTGCCTTTCCCACCCCGTTGAAAACTAAAAGAATAAAATGGCAAATATACCCTTATTCGTTTTTCTATTATGTTACTTTAATTATAAAAAAAAATACAATGACACTAATATATTTTGAGAAGACAAATGATTCCTTGTAGAAAATAATGTTTTTTCTCAACAAAAAAAAAAAAAAAAGTGTTTTATTTTAACTTTATTCTTTCTCAACTTTTATGTTTTTTTTTTAACGTTGTTTAATCTTATGATTTCTGTTGTAATATATATATTTCAATCATTTTTAAATTGAATTGAAATGCAACGTTTTTAGACTGCAAAATGAATAAAAATAAATGAATATGAATTACAGTTATTTTTTTTTGTTATGGATCTATCTTTTATTCTATTTTCATTGTTAACGCAGAGTTATTTGTGTGTGAAAATATAAACTAAAGGGTAGTTTTGATAACTTTTGGGGTGTGAAAAGCAAAAAGTGGGGTGAAATGTTTTTTGGTCAAACAACGGGGTGTGAAAGGCAAAATGTGGGGTGCAAATAGAATTGGCCTTGTTGTAATTTGGCATTTTGTATTTTGTAACTTGGGATTTTGTGCGCACACACACACACAAAATGACCATGTATGAAAATACTATCAATTCATGAATGCACATATTATTAACACACGAGCTATTTCTTTAAATTAAATGACTAACTTTTATACTTTAATATTAAATATTATACAAAATCATCATTTATATGGTTGGATTATTAACCACAGCTATCAATTGTTCAATAATTATTGTTACCATTACCATTATGAATGTTACCTGCATGAACGGATTGACACATTTGAGTAGTTGGTGGTTCAGTCGTAAGTAACCAGTGTCGGCCCGACTACCCGGGTTGCCGTAGGCGAAAATAGTAGTTCAAAAAAGTAAAGAAAAACCCAACAATGGTTAAAGTTGAACCACATGTCTTTACTGAACTAGGCGTAGCTGCTATCACTCAACTACAATATCAATTAACAAGTGAGTGACATAAAGTATTATTATCATAGTAAACTGGAGAGTTAATTAACCACCACCACCTCTTCCGATTGTTTCCCCTGCATGATCGGTTGCCCTAGGTGAATCTCTTGTTGGCCATGCCCTAAGGTCGTGCTTGATCGTAACATCCGCAATATATAAAAGACTAGTATGCAAAGATAAACAAATGTATTACTGTCGAAACGCTAATTTATTCTTTAAGCCTCTAACATTAATAATTAACCAACTAAGCATAAATAAAATTAATAACTTTCAACCATTCAAATAAAGAAAAGTCAAAACTGTGAAAGTAAAAAAGTTAGCCTAATATTTTTTTCTGTCAGTGATTTCATCATTTTCATGTATTTTGAAGAATCATCAGGATCAGTTAAATCGACTTCCGTTTCTTTGAAAGTTCAAATATCTATTAAAATGTAAGTTAACTAACTGTGTGCACAAATAGCTCACTGATTCACAGAAGACAACAGCTCATCTTTAATCTATAACCGTACAAATCATTTCAAATTTTGCAGTAGCGACGGTGAAGGACTACACCTTCGCGGGCAAACAAATGCCTAATAAGCAATTTTACGCAATATACTAGACAAACATCAAGCCTTCAACTATGCCATGAGCAAATTATTTTTGCAACTTTGCATACACAGTTAAAAATAATTAACTATTTGATGCTTGTTTTATGATTTTACAGACATGCTATATTTTGTCTCAGTTAATGAACGCCTTATTCTGGCAGCGGAATCGCAACCTTCAGACGTAAACACAGATCCGACTTCCTACGAAGGGTGACGCCAAAGTGCTCAGTCATATCAAGTTCATCACATTGAACTCCTTCCGGGAGTTTCCAATCAAAATAGTGCAGTAGGTTTGCAAGCACAAGCTCCACGCTAGTTGTCCCAAACAAAATACCAGGACACATCCTTCTACCGGACCCAAATGGCAAGAACTCAAAGTTGTTGCCTTTAAAATCCCGTGCACTTCCTTCGAACCTTTCGGGTTTGAATTCTTCAGGATCCTCCCAATAATTTGGGTCCCTTCCTATTGCCCATACATTCACCATTGCTTTTGTGCCTTGTGGTATTTCATAACCTAAAACGCTGCTTGTTTCCCTGCATTCTCTTGGTAGAAGTAATGGAACAGGAGGATGAAGCCTTAGAGTTTCTTTCATCACCAACTGTAAGTACTTTGCTTCTCCAATTTTTGTCTCTGTGATTGCAGGTTCTTCTTTGAATGTTTCTCTAATTTCTTTTTGTGCTTTCTCCATTGCAGCTGGATGTCTCATTAGCTCCGACATTGCCCATAAGATCACCGTTGATGAGGTTTCGCTTCCGGCTCCAATCATGTCCTAATTTTGCAGGAAAATTGTTCCATTATCCCGGGATTATGACTCTTTCCCGCTTACATGTATGCAACACGTGGACATATTTCCATGCCGGTTTTAAATTTTGGTATATTTTAAACATTAATAGATATATGAATAAATACTACAAACAAAATGTACGGTTTATTTGTATAATTTTGGCCATGTATGCTTAGATAAAGCTGAATATGAGTTGATTAAATTGAAAAAAAAAAAAAGTTTCAATGTGAGATCTCATTGTTATGGGTATAGTAAATAAGGCAAGAAGAAAAAATGTGTAGTTTTGGAAGTAGCTTACCACAACAATAGCTTTGATGCAGTCATCAATGAGCGGAAATTGAAGAGTATCTTCCCTCTGAAGTCTCAAAAGAATGTCCACAAAATCATCAGTTTCTTCTTTGTTCGTTGCCTCCTTCAGCCTGTGCTTTTGTACTATGCGTTCTGCGACACTATCAAATCCTCGATGACATGCCTCAGCTTTAGCTTTAAAGCCGCTGAAGAAACCCACAAGCCAGGAAAATGAAGGAAACAAATCATGCATATTGAAACCTGCCAGCACATCTAAAGCTTCATTCAGAGCGTTCAAAAACATCATCTGATCGTCCTTCAGCCACTTTCCCCCTACCGATGCTCCCACTGTTATATTACTAATGGACGATTTAATCCTATCACTGACATTGATGATGGTACCATATGAAGAAGAGGATGATGACGACGACGACGACGATAATGAGCATAAAAGGTCACGGATCTCTTGGTGCCGTAAGGAAGAGAAGGAAGAGACTCTTTTTGCACTGAGGAGTTCGAGGACGCAGATCTTCCTGAGCTGCCTCCAGTATTCTCCATAGGGAGCGAACGCAATGTCCTTGGCATCGTAGCTCAGGATTTTTTGGGCCTCCAAAAGAGGTCGACTGGCAAATGCAAGGTCATGGGTCTTCATTATGGCTTTGGCCGTTTCTGGGGAGGAGGCAACTATGATTTTGAGTTGACCGAATTTTAGGAGCATGAGAGGGCCGTACGTTTTGGATAGTTTTTGGAGGGCGATGTGGGGGCTGGAGCTTGTTACGAAGTGGTGGATGCTTCCGATGATTGGAAGGTTCCATGGGCCCGGCGGTAGTTTGTTCTTGCACCAGTATAGAAATCGGAGCTTGAGGATGATGAAGATGGTGAATGTTGTTAAAATGGCGATGGCAATGACTTCCATTTTTCAGTTTCTATGAAGATTAGTTGACGGAAACGGTTTTTATATACCGCGAGTGGTAACAGAGATGCTGCCAAGATCCTTCCAACAAAAGACAAATTTGAGCGCTTAATTTGAACCTTAGTATTTAACACATTGATATACAATTAACCTACCATTGACTTTTTTTCATTATTGTATGTAAGGGTGCGTTCACAGTTAAAAATTGACACGCTCAACTTTTTGGTGGCGTCCATCCGACGCGTCGGACGCCAATAACTTTTATCCCTTTCAGATTCCACGATTCTCGAACGTTGAAAAAGTAGCTGTTGGCGTCGGACGCCAACGGTTAATTTTCCAACGTACCGATCCAGCCACTATAAATCCACCTTCACCCCTGATTTTCCTCCATCTAACCTGAAATCACCCCTCATTGTCGTTTATTTTAGATTTCCATGTACTTGTTTTAATTTCAGTCTTGTTGGGTTCTTTATGTTTGTATTTCTGATCGTGTACTGAAAGATGTAGTCGTTTTGTTTTATGCAATTAGTATTTAATTAATTCAAAACAATTAATTTAACAATTAATTACCACACTCAAATACCAAGTTCGTAGCTAAAAACACATTTCTCGCTCGCTACAGTACCACGCTCACATTCCCCCGTTCAAATGCCCCGCTTAAATACTTCGTTCACGTTCGTTAAGAACGCACCCTAAGATTTCTATTGGAGCACATGTTACTCAACCCCTTTCAACTTGGGAAACTAGCTAGAGAGCCTATGTCTATGTTGTGCGGATTTTGAATAGAGGAAAGGGAGCGGAAAAACATATGCATAACCAGTGAGCGCTGCCATGATACTGCATAGGTGGCTACAAGGGCTTTTTATTTTTCCTACATCAGTTTAGTGTAAGAATAACATCAGAAGGTTGATTTACGGTTTTCTACGGGCTTTCTATTCCATATTTGAAAATTTCCTATACACTTCATATGTTCATTATTTGCCTATATCCTTGAAAAAGAATCCAATCTTTAACTACACCTTCTCTACATCAAAAAATTTCTCATGTCATCTTTATATTCCAAAAAATATTAAGACATTTTCACATGGTATGTTTTTCCTAGCCTTTCAATGTATTCCTTCAAATTACCTATGCCTTCCATTATAAGAAATTGTATGCATTGTGATGAATCAAATCAACTTGGATGTCATATTCAAATTAACAATTTATCGAGAAGCACGAGTATTGGGGAGATGGAGCTGGGCAGGAGAGGCTGAATAAATTAGATGAATGAATCGGTGTTCGCCATGAAAAGATGAGGAATTAACCTACAGGAATGTTGTTTGTTGAGTTTATGAATTTGTCTCATGTATATTAAGGATGGATCTGATTGCTTTTGGGCTGCACTACCCAATTTGAGTTTGTAATAAGAAGTTTACTTATTTTCGATATATATATATATACATTTTTTTTTTTGAAAGTTGGTTAATTTTCTATTGATGCATTGGACCAGAAATTAGCCCAAACCCACGAACGAAACAAGATACAACGGTGAACACAAGTATACAAAACACTATAAATACGGTAGGTGAGCAATGATTGTGCATGTCAGTCAGCTAAATAATACCATAATCGCGTATGCTGTACCACACGATCACCGAAGTTCACTCCCCCAAAATAGAAATTTAGGGCTTCTCATGGCGCCTAAAAATTCCAGCTCTCGAAAATGCGATCTTCTTCCTGGCCATTTCTGGTTAGCTTCGACTTTTTTATTCTCTGAACTAAGATATTTACATCGGCATGAATAAGGTTACTGATCAGATTGCAATCTCGTTTCTTTTTCTCAAACACGCGTTGATTCCTCTCCTTCCATATGTGATGAACTGTAGTTGTCAATGTTATATGGAGCAATTGCCGTCTCAATGGCGAGCACGTCTGCGATCTCAGGTGAATGATCTCTTCCTCTATATTCCCTGTGAAAAAACTCTTGTTCTTGTTTCTAGTTATTGTCATAATGTCAGCGCTGAATTTACAGTCAAAAAATAGATGTTCACGAGATTCAAGAGCTAAATTACATAACGAGCATGTTGGATCCACGTTAATATTCCATTTCGTAAGTCTGTCTGAGGTAGGGAGCCTCCCAGTAATTGCTTTATACGTTGTGAATGCCACTTGGGCAGTTTTCTTTGCTCCATATTATGTCCCCCCAATCCATTATTGCATTCTTTGTTCTGACATAATTCCAAGCCCTTGTTGTTGATAATAGACCATTAGGGGAATCAGACCATACCCAGATATCATGAGTAAGATTGGGAACTATGTGAATTTGCTGAATTTCTGATTGCAACGCCTGCATGCAACTGAGGTTAGAGGTATTCCACCTACCATTTGTTATAATTTTATCAACAGTAAAATCGTAACCCCCGACTACCGTTAGAGAATCCCAGCCTAGGAAGCTAATCAGTGGTTGACCCAAAAACCACGGATCCTTCCGTAAACTTGTGGATTTGCCATCTGCAAATTCATGGTGAATTAGATGTTTTAAGGAATCTCTAGTTGCCAGAATGTATTTCCAAATCGATGATGAATTATTATCATATTTCATTACCCAAAAATTTGTTTTAATATATCGATTTCTCATCCAAATTGCCCATAAAAAATTGCTTTGAATAATTTTCCATGCATGCTTCAAACTGAATGTTTTCTTGAGCTCCCTGAGGTTGATTAATCCCACACCCCCTTCGGTTTTGGATCTGCATAAAATATCATAGCTGACCTTGTGCATTCCACCACGCCAAAGGAAATTAGCACAAATACTATTGATCTTCTCAATAGTGCAATCTGGAATTTGGAAAGTCTGGAGCCAAAATATTACTTTTGCAGTGATAACAGTGTGTATTAGTTCGAGTCTGCCTGCAAAAGTGAGCAGTTTTGAGCTCCAGCCATTAATTTTATCTTTTATTTTTGCAACTAAGTCCTCACATTCTCTATCAGTGATGATGGTCGACGATAACGGAACCCCAAGATATTTCATTGGCAATTGACTTTCACATATCTCTAAGATTTGTAGCGTAGATAGCTTCTCTTTGCAAAACTTGTTGAAATAGCATTTAGATTTGCAGCTGCTGAGTTTTAATCCAACCTGCAATTCAAGCACTTTGAATATATCCTTTATTGTTTGAGCTACTTGGGCATTTGATTTAACCACAATGATTAAATCATTAGCGTATAGTAGGTGGTGGACAATCGGCTGATGATTATAAATTGGCTGGAACAACCCTTGATGACATGCTAATTCCATTTGTAAGGAGAAAATTCCATTGCAATTGCAAATAAGTAGGGGGGAGAGGGCCCCCTTGCCTAATCCCCCGATTCGAATTAATAAACCCTTTTGGAACACCATTAATCAAGATAGAAAAAGCTGGTGTAGATATGCACTCTCTAATAATAGCAGCAATTTAGGGTGGGAACCCCATACACCGAAGCATATGAATAATTAATTCTCTGCTAATTTTGTCATAAGCTTTGTGTAGATCCACTTTCAAGCACATTTTGTCAGCACCTTTTTTATTAAATTGTCTAACAAGTTCGTGGGCTAATAAAGTTGGTGCCATAAGGAAGAGAAGGAAGAGCCTCTTTATTAACGCACCAATTCTTCTGTCCCGAAATTGTATGTGCCCCTTGTCCCCAACCAATCACAGCCCCTGATTTCCGCTTTTTTCAGTTAAACCCTTTAATTGTCCGAGGACTTAAATGTAAAAAATTGGGAATGGGGAGATTTGATTGGTGGGAACACACGGGGACAGGGGAGTGAGCACAGAAGAATTGCCCTCCTTTTTGCACCGAGGAGTTCAGATCTTCCTGAGCTGCCTCCAGTATTCTCCATAGGGAGCGAACGCAATGTCTTTCCCATCGTAGTTCAGGATTTTTTGGGCCTCCAAAAGAGGTCGACTAGCAAATGCAAGGTCATGGGACTTCATTATGGCTTTGTCCATTTCTGGGGAGAAGGCAACTATGATTTTGAGTTGACCGGATTTTAGGAGCATGAGAGGGCCGTACGTTTTGGATTGTTTTTGGAGGGCGATGTGGGGGCTGGAGCTTGTTACGAAGTGGTGGATGCTTCCGATGATTGGAAGGTTCCATGGGCCTGACGGTAGTTTGTTCTTGCACCAGTATCGAAATCGGAGCTTGAGGATGATGAAGATGGTGAATATTGTTAAAATGGCGATGGCAATGACCTCCATTTTTCAGTTTCTATGAAGAATATTTGACGGAAATGGTTTTTATATACCGCGAGTGGCAATAGAGATGCTGCCAAGATCCTTCCAACAAAAGACAAATTTGAGCGCTTAATTTGAACCTTAGTATTAAATACATTGATATACAATTAACCTACCATTGACTTTTTTTCATTATTGTATGTAAGGGTGCGTTCACAGTTAAAAATTGGCACGCTCAACTTTTTGGTGGCGTCCGACGTGTCGAACGTCAATAACTTTTACCCCTTTCAGATTCCACGATTCTCGAACGTTGGAAAAGTAGCTGTTGGCGTCGGACGCCAATGGTTAATTTTCCAACGTACCGATTCAGCCACTATAAATCCACCTTCACCCCTCATTTTCCTCCATCTAACTCGAAACCACCCCTCGTCGTCGTTTATTTTAGTTTTTCATGTACTTGTTTTAATTTCAGTCTTGTTGTGTTCTTTATGTTTATATTTCTGATCGTGTACTGAAAGATGTAGTCGTTTTGTTTTATGCAATTAGTATTTAATTAATTCAAAACAATTAATTTAACAATTACCACGCTCAAATACCAAGTTCGTAGCTAAAAACACATTTCCCGCTCGCTACAATACCACGCTCATATTCCCCCGTCCAAATGCCCCGCTTAAATACTCCGTTCACGTTCGTTAAGAACGCACCCTAAGATTTCTGTTGGAGAAAATGTTACTCAACCCCTTTCAACTTGGGAAAATAGCCAGAGAGCCTATGTCTACGTTGTGCGGATCATGAATAGAGGAATGGGAGCGGAAAACCATATGCATAACCAGTGGGCGCGGCCATGATACTGCATAGGTGGCTACAATGTCTTTTT